>OVBN01000228.1:0-1393029 GCA_900406565.1 Turritis glabra | reverse complement strand
ACATTAATCCCTAACGTTCTAACTGAACCATCTTTTGTTTCTCACATATAGTTCTGTTTGTATGTATAACTTTTTGCCTTTCGGATGAATATACAAATTGGCATATACTCCATGTAACAGTATATTTCTTTCTTCCGTCTCGTAAATTGACGTTTATAATAATCTACCTACTAATCTAGTTATTCACAATTTTAATTGTTGATTTGTATTTGTGCACTTTTCAAATAGAGTAAATTAAATTAATAATTCGGCTTTCTTTATTGGACAGTAGAAATATAGTCACAAACTTACAATATACTCTTTTTTTAATCACAATTGTTTTCTTGGTAATGAGAATTGCGATTGTTTTGGTTAAGTACAATTTATCATTCAATTTTTTTTTTTAAATCACAATTTTACTTTTCTTTAGAATGAATATTCATCATTCAGACTATAAGCATTGTATCATCATTAGAGTTGACAATTGACAGTATTCAAGGTTCGTCAACAACAACACAAAGAAAAAAAACAAGATAAATGTGCGTGCAAAATGTGTTAATAATGGAGTAGATTTAAAACCAAAATAGAAAAGAAAATAACAATTATTTTTTTTGTTATAAAATAACAATGATAATGGAGTCACTGTTCAATGATTTTGTAGGAAAAGCTGGTGTTGATTTTAGTAATTCAACATCATTAATCAAATTAAAGTGTTTCTTAGTTATAATGGCGCCGAATGGAATAAATATGTAAATATATATTTGCACACGTTTAAATATATATTTAATATGCAGACCCATGCGTCTTATATAAAAAAAAAATATATAGAATTAGCTCAAAATATTCAGTGTAATATTGTTCTCAGTCAGTCAAAATTTACATATAGAACTGCTATAGATCCTGCTAATTAATGTAATTTTTTTATAATGTTAATGTTTAAATTGTTGTTTGTTACGTATTGTTATATTGTTAGTTTTTGTATAAGATTTATATTTAAGATAGTAGTATAGAAATCTGAAAATATCAAAACCTATGTGTTGTTATTTTGTGTATATTTTTGTTTCGAAATACATCTTTAAAATTATTTTTATAGATGAAATATTTTTTAATATTAAAAACTTGTTTTTATAAAAAACATTTGATTGATTAGGAAACAGAGATTAATTAAAATCAGTAATAACATGTTGGAAATGTGGTTTTAAAATACTATATACCAATCATGGAGTATAATTTTTGTCATATATATTAAGTTCATATTTTAAAACCACAAATAAATATTAGTATAACTGAGTGGTTTAAACATAGTAATTGATAACCAAAATTTATATATAAATTTAACATTTGAAGAATAAAAACTCTAAAGTAAATAATACTTCTTGTAATCCATTATACAAAAGTATTGATAGTTTAAATTGGATATCCAACCTGTCTTTTAATGAGTACAAATTTAATTTAATGGTGTGATTGTAATATATAATAACTTTAAGATTATCTTAATATTTTCAGTTCCTCGAAAAAAACCTCTTAGAAATATCCTCACTATGAGACATTTACAACTATTTGTAACGCGATTCAAACTTTTTTTTTTTTGGTTTAAAATGCGTTCAGACTTCTTTCAAATATATCATAACATAATGATTTATTCTTATACCAAATTTTATACACTTATCCACCTCCATGGAATAAGATACCGGAGAATACGAAACTACTTTATTAGTGCGCAAAATATGGGAATGTTCATGCCATATTCTTATGTGGTCTAATTGAATTCTATTATATAAAATATACTATTACAGGATATAGTCTACTCAAGCAAGCAGCAGAAGCAACTCATCCTGAAGCAATGTATATTTTTGGAATGATTTTAATAAATCAAGGGGAACTCTCTGAAGGGTCCAACATGCTTAAAAAATTGTGGAGGAAGCAAGGATTTCATGCAGTTAGGAATTGCCAAATTAATTGCGGACCGGTTATTCTAGAGTTGAGTGTTATGCAATTTCGGGAATATGACATGGTCCTAGCTCTAATTGACATTGGTGATGATTGCGTTGTTGGAGAAATAGACGACGTATGCGAGAGTTGTTTCATCTACAAGGAAATATTTCGTTTCATAAACTTTATGAATTATGCGTAAACTTTAGTTAAATTTTCCTATTTACACATTTGTCATTAGTTTTATTTTCTAATTTACACATTTCTCTTTCATTTTATAGACTTAAGACATTATGGTTTAAGATTTTAGTTTACCTATTTAAGTTTTTGTCTACAGAATAGTGATTTACATTTACGGATTTCACCATTTCACAAGAACACTAACCAAACTCAATAAGAAATTCAAAACACATAAAGCAGATCCTAAAGTCAATTAGCAAACTCAAGAAACGATCCAACAATTTCAATAAATTCAAAAATTCAAACAACAATCCTCGCGGTTGAAATTACCTGTTATCCAGATTGAATGTTGCACTATGTCTGATAATGTATTCCTTGTAAGCATGATAAACATCCTAGCACAATCCTAAAACTCACAATGAATGCGAAACTCGAACATCCTAGCACGATCTTCCTTCAAATGTCTGAGAGTATATCTGCAGATAATATACAAAACTAAATTGACTACGCCTCAACTGGTAGATTCAAACAATTTATACCTATCTGTATAAGACTACTCATCACACTATCAAGTAATGTGATGCCAAGTTCTAATTTCAAATATTATATGTAATGTAACAAAAAATCTCTTCCTAAGAATTGAATATCGTTTTATTTATTTATTTTGTTTTACCTCTATGAGTCATCTGACATTCTGGCGCATGTTTCTTACCTTCTCTGCATACAACCCAAGATAAAAATCTGAAAGTTCATCATATCAATTTTTCTATCTCTACAAGAAGAACAAAGCAAAAGTAAACATCAAAACTAAGAATTAACCGTGACATAATGTGTAATGTAGCTCTCGTTGATTATTTCGTCAAAATCAACAAACTTCCAACATGTCTAAGATCTAGGCATTCACCGTTCTCCATAATCGCCTATGTACGTGGGTTTAAGCTAGATGCGACGTGCTAAATCTTCTTTTCGTTACCTTGTTTTTAGAAATTATAAAAAAATTATTTTTTAAGAGAAACAAAAATAAAATTACGTGGAACAGGGAAACATTATTATTGGCTGAGAAATCTGAGTTGTATTAATCGAAATATTTTCACTGGATTACAATTTTACTTAGGTGTCAACTTCTGGTAACAAAAAAAAACTGAGGTGGCAGTTGTTGGAGAGTCCTTATGACTATTAGTGTGTTGATTGATTATATAAAAGTTGGGTTGTGTCTCACAAGAGAATGACACATCAACAATTTAGTATAATATGGAGGTGACACATCATTAAAAAAGGAAAATCAATCAAAACATTTCAATTAATACACATCAGCCTCCAGCTTGCCACATCATTTTTTCATTAAAAACACATCATTTTAAAAAGACAACAATCAAATTAAAATAAATAATATATACCATCATTTTAATATTTTTGATAATGATATATGGATTTCTAATTTGTTCAAAGAAAAACAAAATCATATTATATATAAAATGCATATATTTCTTCTAAATTTCTTTTTCACAGTCTTCTCCATTCCGACTTTTTTACAGTTGAGACCATTATTAATTTGAAACTTTTTTCTATTTCACTTCTAACACATTGTTGATTTCGAATATTGAAAAGAAAAAAAAATAGTAAAATCGATGATATTAAAGATTATGGTTTAGTCTCCATCATACAATCTTCAATGTAATCCATCGTTTTCAATCTCTAGGTTCTTTAGATTTATGTCAAAATTACATATTTTTTCTTCTAAAATTAAGAATTTATAGAAAACCAAGATTTTTAGTTGAAATCATAATTTATAAATTTTTTTGGTTTGTAGATGATATGATATGATGTATAAATATTGGTAACACGGTTTAAAAATTTACCTAAACCGGAACAAGGCAGTAAAACACTACTTCTCAAAATTTTTTGGTCTTATTTTTTCAATATCATAAAAACTCTTAACCTAATCGAAAAAAAAAATTGTGTTACGATTTAAATTACTATAACCAGTTTTTACCCATGGTCAAATGTATGTTGCTTTGTCGAGAGTTACATCGGAAAAAGGATTAACCATTTGTAGCGACTCAAAAACAGAACAAGCAAGTTCATCGTTAAAAATGTAGTTTACAAATAAATTTTCAATAACCTCATATTCAATATGAATGTATAGCAAAATACATCTTTAATAATACTATTATATTAAAAAAAATGTATTTTAAACACTTGATTCCTAACATAAAAAGAAATTGAAAAATACGTAATTGGTTAAAAAACAAATATCAAATATATACCCATAATTATAATAAAAAAATTATAACAAAGATAATAATTTTAAATAATATTCTATTTTTTTATACTATACTAATAGTTGAGCAAGGATACAGAACCGCTTAATAACGTGATTCTCGTGGTTAAAAAACAATTACTAATTAACTATTGTGTATTCCAACGTACAAGTTCAGTAAAAGTAAGTACATATGTCCATTTAATGTAAAGCAAAGTGGGCCGAGACAACTTTTATAAGTCTTTTATTTTTATTTTTTGCTTGGTGCAAAAAAAAAAAGACTTTTATTGTTGGTCGTCATGTACTATAGCAGTATAGACGTTAGTCTTTTGCTACTAATTGATAATTATGACGCCACGAGAATAACATTTCAATTCAAAGAATGCCATCTAAGGTCCGGTTCGTTTGTAGCGACAGAAACCAGCGACAGCAACTAAAAGTTATTCGTTTGTCTGTCGTTGGATCTAACGACCAATCGCAGCGACCAGCAATTGTAATTTTCAGTGGCTAAAATTTTCAGCGATCAGCCGCTGCGATCAGTCGCTGCGATTGGTCGCTGAATCCAACGACAGGCAAACGAACAACATAGCGACCAAAAATATTTAAATTTTTTAAGAAAAATTAAATAAATTAAAAATTAAATTAAATATAATCAAAACTAAATCTAATTAAACTTAATTTAAATAATATATAACTAAATAAAGTTATACAAAATTAAATTAAATTAGATTCAAATAAATCAAATTAAATATAATCTAAATAAAATTATATTAACTATACTAAATTAAATTAAATTAAATTAAATATAATCTAATCTAATTAAATTAAATTAAATCAAATTAAATTAAGTAGAATTAAATTAAATTAAATTAAATTAAATTTAAATAAACTAAATTAATTAAAATAAATTAAATTTAATAAAATTAAAATAAATAAATATAAATAAAATATTTTATTAATTATTTAATAGCACAGTGACCAGCGACAGTTAAACGAACAACACAGCGACAATCGCCAACGACAGTCGCCAGAAAGAGGCAAACGAACAACATATGCTATCGCTGGTCGCTGGATTCAGCAGGCAAACGAACATGCCCTAAATTATTACTATCTCCGTTTCAAAATATCATATGTTTTAAAATATTTTTTTTTCAAAATATAAGATATTTTTATATGTCGATATAAAAAAGTAAAAAATTAATTTATTTAAAAAATAAAAAAAATCAAATATCTTTTTTAATTAGCTTTAGTTGAGTATTTTTATTAAATAGATAAAATATTTTAACTAAAAATATAAAAATTTTAATCTCCATACTAACTCCTATCTTATATTTAAAAACGGAGAAAATATTCGATTTTAGTTTTTTTTTCTTTTTATTTTGTTTTTTTGCTTAATATAGAGACACACGTTATTTTCATTTATTTCAATTAAGAGTAGTTAATTAGTTACTCGGTTGACATACGGACCCACTGTATAACGAAATAATAGTGATTTTTTCCTTTCTATATATTACTCTCTAATGTTTCCTTTTTCTTTATAATATGAAACAAAGTAAAATAAGTTGGAAGAATATTAATAACAGCCCACTTCAGACTGCAACATATACCTTTACTCTCTCTGTCTCTCTCTACCTCTCTCTATAATGGAAAAACAAATCAACATAGAGAGTAGTGCTACTCATCATCACAACAACAATGCTTCCGTTATAACGACCTCCACCGTCGCCGCCTCCATCTCTTCCTCCTCTGCTGTAACGTCTTCGTCTGAATCTTGGTCTACCTCCAAAAGATCGTTAGTGCAAGACGATGACGCCGGAGAAAAACGGCGGAAGAGCAACGTCAGCAATGATAATAAGAATCCGACGTCATACAGAGGAGTGAGGATGAGGAGTTGGGGGAAATGGGTGTCGGAGATTAGAGAGCCGAGGAAGAAATCGAGAATATGGCTTGGCACCTATCCAACGGCTGAGATGGCAGCTCGTGCTCATGACGTGGCGGCTTTAGCTATCAAAGGCAACTCCGGTTATCTCAATTTCCCTGAATTATCCGGTTTGCTTCCTCGTCCGGTTAGTTGCTCTCCCAAAGATATACAAGCTGCAGCTACCAAAGCCGCCGAAGCAACCACGTGGCATGAACCGGTTATCGACGAGAAATTAGCCGAGCCGGAAGCTGATGAGCTAAGTCATTCTGAGTTGTTATCTACTACTACGGCTCAGTCTTCGACTTCGAGTAGTTTCGTGTTTTCTTCGGACACGTCGGAGACTTCTAGTACGGACAAGGAAAGCACCGAAGAGACCGTGTTTGATTTGCCGGACCTTTTCACGGACGGGCTGATGAACCGAAACGATGCGTTTTGTTTATGCAGCGGCACTTTTACCTGGCAGCTTTACGGAGAGGATGTGGGGTTCCGGTTTGAAGAGCCGTTTATATGGCAAAATGACTAAATCACCCTCCACTTGCTTACTAACATATAGTTTTCTTGATAAAGAACATATATATAGTTCCAATGTGGTATTTAACTAATCTTTTCTATCCCCCTTTTTTTGTCTTTTCTGGTTTTCTGCATTTGAGTATGTCATCACTTTGTGAAAAAATTGAGCTTGTTTTCAATATTTACTGTGTTTCGAAATCGAAGTAATTCAAGTGACTAATAAGTGGAAAGTAACTAATAAGTGGCAATGACAAAAACGTAATTTAAATGCAACGTACACAGAAAAATAGGCAACGTTGTTGATGACAATGACACTCTCTCGAACTTTTAATCTTTTTCTGTATTCTCGTTGGCCCCTAGACGAATGTTAAAGATTGTCGACGGATTTTGACTTGAAGAGACAAAGCATCCACTTACGGCTCACACATGTATCAGTATCTGAAACCTAACTAATCTTTTTATTTTGCTGTCTACATCGTTAATTAGTCTATAACATAAGTTTGATTAATATTAAAAAGTAGCAATTTTGGTATCTTCGATCTTTGACTAGCAACTGTTTTCTAATTCTGAGTAGGCAAATTTGATATGTAGTAGTTTAGTGGTTATCTAGGTAAAAATTGGTAATGATTAATTATGTTACCGGATACCAGATAAACGAATATCCATTGACAAAATCATGTTATGTTAATCAAAAGGATACTGTTAGATAAGCATATTCTATCTAAAGATTACTACTATATAAATCGATCAGATGACCTTGATCCTGATCCGACCGGTTCTCCTAAAAAACACAATACGATTCTCTTCAAACGGTTTATAAACTGCTTAATATATAACCTATTTAAAGTAATCGATGAGATTAGCACAGGCACCATATATGCCATATTTAGTGTGTGCGTCATTGATGAGACGATGATTGCGAATTTGAAAGTGAAGGAGACAAGCTTTTGATTAAATTATCTCTTTATTATATATGGGGTGGGAATATAACATGACTCACATGTTCATCATTGCTTTTTTTTCTCCTTTAAAAATTATAATAAGTTAATAACCTTTCACTTTTGTTTTTCATTTTTCCATTTCTTTAATTTGCGTAAAAGGTGAAAGGATATATGCTACAACAATGGAAATGCTTTTGCCCAACATCTTACTTTGTCCACTGTTTGGGGCATAGCACGACTGTTATTGATTCCCAAACACATTCATTGGATCCACTAAACATAGTAGTAATAATAGCAATGGATATATATTTCCAGTGAAATAGTAAAATTCTAACAACATTGCCAAATAATAATCTTATCTATGGAAAACCACCATATTTTACCTTATTTAAAATATATTATTTAAAACCATTAGGATTAACATCCTATAAGAAATCAAACGAAACATTTAGACGAAAAAGTCCGTAATATATCTAAGTATACATAAACCAAAGTTCAAAGTTTCATGGATGTATATAACTTCGGTTCGAAAACGGAATTTGACTCTGGAACAGGAAGTATCTTGGTGAAATTCTCAAAATAAAGCAATTATAGGCATATGTATATATATTCTTTTGGTAGACTTATGACTTTTTTTTTTTTTTTGGTTAAGTAGACTTATGAGTTGTTGAGGCCACTGATTAAAAAACATATATAAAGATAGTGGGTGTGGTAGTGAGCTCACTATCACATTATTTCTACGTACATATTAAATATGCCGAGCAATTAGTGTATACTTATTCTATATTCCCATGATGTTTGGGTTTGAATTGAATGTGTGTGAGAGCCTCCATTAAATTTAAAAGAAAATTAGTAAGACATACGTATCTACATATTTTTTTTCATTGGTTTAATTAGTGGTGACATGAGTATCTATTTGATAGCAGCCAATCCCTTTATAGTATTGTTATTAATATCCTTCTTCTTATGTTATAATGGGTTCTCAGCCGTGAGTAATATACTTAGCTCCACACTTACCTATCCGATTCTGATAATTGTGGATATATTACAATATCCAATATCGGATTCCATACGAATCACTTTGGAGTTTGGACAACACTATAAATTAAAACTTACAAATGAAATTTTTACAGATTACAAAGAGCTGAATTCGTCTTTTAGCATCTTGTATATTATACACAGAAACTAGTCCAAGTATTGCTATAAAAAATGATTAATTTATCAAAAACATGATTAAAATAAGAGTAAATAGTTATTTAAACATTCAATCTTTATCTTTGGAATAAAGTGGGCAAAAAGAAAGAAAAAAAAACAAGCAAGCAGAAAGAAGAAAAATGAAAGCAACAGCAGAAGAAGAAAATAATGTAGATTCATATTATTCACTTAATAGGAGAGCATGTGTGTGGAGAGCTTAAATTGCCTACGAAAGTAACGAAACCCACAAAATAAAACCAATCGGAAATAAATGAAAGAAAACCTTACTTAATTTCATTGTATTAATAAAGTTAAGCGAGTTATTTAGAATATAGTTGAAATATATAATACGTTGTCTCCGGCTCTAGTCCATATAGTTTGTGTGTGCGGGAAGCAAATTACATAGACATGGTTCAATCAAGTTCTATATTCATCCAACTGTGTCTTGTTCATCATAATTAAGTAATAATAAACAAACCAAATTAAGATGATAATGATACAACCATATCTTCATGAACCTTTATAATTACAGGAATCTATCTACATAAGAAGAATTCAAGAAGCAAGACATCTTTGAACAGCTTACTGAATCTATAAACCTCTTTTGGCTGATCATTGCAGACTTAACACTTGATAATTTCTTCGAATAAAGTTCTTATTGAAGATTTTGAATAGCTAATGATTCTTCAAATAGAGATAGAAGGATTGAGAATTTGCTCAAAATTTTCTGTTTGTTACTATCTTATCCTTTAAAGTCTTAATAGTCCAAATTTTGAACAAAGTAAAAGAACATGATATATTTGAGTGCGCCGGATTGCCTGTACAAGCAAAGCATGAAAGATGTACTGGCTTGTTGAATATTATTATCCACAATACATTTAATCTTTCCAACAAGAGCTGAAACAACAATTGATGAGATGATAAAAACTCAATGACGCTTTTTTTTGGAAGTTATACTAACTGAAAAATGCATCAAAATAGAAATAGTAAAAAAAAAAAAAACTGATTTGTTTTTGCCGCGAGGAGGAAATATAAAGCCCGTCGGGGCTTATATCCATTTTATTCTTTAAATATTTTGCACTGGAAATAAAGGATTTTGTTTTAAACATATGAAACGACGCCGTTTACCAGTGACCATCAAACGACGTCGATCTTAATTGTGACCCGAAACGACGCGTTTCAATGATTTTCTCACCTCTAATTTGTGAGAAGTGGTTTTACCTGTTTCCATCATCAAGCTTTCTCTGAATCGCCGCCGTGTACTGTGTTGTATAGGCCGAGAGATAGATAAAAAAGGCTTTTGTGCGATTTTGCCGCCGCTCCCTAAAATCTTTGGAGCTCCTTCTTCTTTAGCTGGAGGTGAATTATACAAGGAGAAACAGAAGATCGTCGAAGTGTATCTTCTCATCTCTTTTCTTCAATAGGTAAGTTCTGGTTTAATTTGCCTTGTTGATTCTAACACTAAGAGAATATGTTCATTGATTAGAGTGTTTAGTTTGCTGTTTTTGCATACGGGTTGCCCAAAGTTTTGATTTTTAGTTAGTAGTCATAGCAGATAATGGAGGGGAGATTGGCTAATATGTGGAGGTTGACTGTGAACGAGAGTAAATTCGTGGAAACTGCGTTGCAATCTGAGCTCAGAGTCGATGGTCGTGGCCTCTATGATTACCGCAAGCTTACTATTAAGTTTGGCAAGTAAGTGCTCACTTTCCCTTCTACTAACACTTGTCTTCTGCTTATTGATACGGTTTCTGCACTTAGTAGGCTTTGTTTGCTTTCTTTAGCTTTAAAGCTTCAATTTTTACTGGCTTTTGTGATAACTTTGAATGTAGATACCTTTGTTTAGTCTATACAACCTCTGTTAGAACCAATACTAGCATACTTTTCTTTTCTTCCTTGTATTTTTGATCTTGGTTTGTAATGTTTGTAACCAAAGACAGCTTATATACTCTTGTGTGAATTAACAGAGAATATGGTAGCTCGGAAGTTCAACTTGGCCAGACTCATGTAATGGGGTTTGTGACTGCTCAGTTGGTACAACCTTACAAAGACAGACCCAACGAAGGCTCCCTATCTATCTTCACTGAATTTTCTCCAATGGCTGATCCATCGTTTGAGCCTGGTCGTCCTGGTGAATCTGCAGTGGAGCTTGGACGCATTATCGACCGAGGTCTAAGGTAGAGCTTGTTTGTGATGATAATCTGTAATTGAGGCTGCAAAAACAATTCTGGCTGTTCTGGTTGGAGTAGTGCTTAACGGGTGGTTACCGTGTTGGTTGCAGAGAAAGCCGTGCAGTAGATACAGAGTCACTCTGCGTTCTAGCCGGAAAAATGGTCTGGTCTGTCCGCATTGATCTTCACATTTTGGACAATGGAGGGTAGGTTTATTGGCTACAGTACTTCTCTCCTTAATGTTCATTGAAGGTTTCGGTTTTAAAATGATCTTTTATGCATGTTTTTATTACTCACTCTTGTATAGGAACTTGGTTGATGCTGCAAATATTGCTGCTTTAGCAGCTCTCATGACGTTTAGGAGACCCGATTGCACGGTTGGAGGAGAGAACGGTCAAGAAGTGATCATACACCCACCAGAGGTTAGTCATATGTTTCCGGTTTAGAGAAACTTGTAAGAACTTGTTAAGTAGAAAAGGCAGTTCTCAACTTCAATTGTTTGCTCTCTCTTTACTTTCTTTTGCAGGAAAGGGAACCACTTCCATTGATAATACATCATCTCCCAATAGCCTTCACATTTGGATTTTTTAATAATGGCAACATTGTGGTAAAAACAGTTGTATTTTTTAGTGATAATCTAGTTTGCTTTTTCTTTTTCTTTCTGAAACATAAAGTGTGATGTATTCTTATGCAGGTGATGGACCCAACTTATGTTGAAGAAGCAGTAATGTGTGGGAGAATGACTGTGACAGTTAATGCCAATGGCGATATATGTGCAATCCAGAAACCGGGAGAAGAAGGCGTGAACCAGAGTGTAATCCTTCATTGCATGCGTCTTGCTTCTTCTAGAGCTGCTGCAACAACAAAGATAATTAGAGAAGAAGTAAGGTTTCTAAATCCAAAGCGGTTTTCTTTAGGATCCAAAAGATTCAACAACTCACATTTTGTCGTGCTCTGTTTCCTTGGTGTAGGTTGAAGCATATAACCGTGAGAGAAGCTTACAGAAAGTGAAGCGACATCCCATTTTGGCTAAATCTGAAGTTTATGGACCTACTGTAGCTGTGAAGGAGGAACATAGGAAATCCTCAGATCAGGAAAAGGCTGCAGAGATATCTCGGGAACATGTTGAAAGACTAAAGCTCTCTTCAGAGGAACTAAGAAGCAGTAAGGAACAAGAAGTTACTGCCAATTTTAAAGGCGGTCCCTCAAATTGGTAAAGTCTTCAGTGTTTCATTCTCTGCTTTGTGAAGGAACCTCCATGGCTGCTTGTGGTTCTTTCTTCTCAAAATCTCTGTTGTGAGACGATTTTCAGGGACCCTTACTCAGAAGCTATGGATGTTGACTCACTGAAAGTTTCTCTTGCTTCAAGTTAGTTTTTTTTTGCTTCTCACTCCCAATCTTGTGTCTCTTCGAGTGATGTGATAAACTGATACTGTTTTGTTTTAATCAGGGGATTCCGTTAGGAAGTCATCGAGCAAGAAGAAAATGAATGGCTCTGGAAATGCGCAGAAGGATGATGCTGAGATTTCAGTTGAGGAAGTAACCGGAGATTTAGGGAAGAAGGATACAGGTGATGAGGCTACAAAACACAAAGATGGAGAGATGACACTTAAAGATGCTGTCAAACCTAAAAAGAAGCGGAAAAACAAAAGCTGAGTTAATGAGTTTTCCCGATCACTCGTTTACTTTCTTCTAGAGACGGTTTATGGTCAATTGTATCTGAAAAGTCAAAAGAGTTTTGCTAAATTTTGTTTCATAAGAAGAGGCCCATGATTTTAAAAAAAAAAAAAAACAGTAGATGAGATTTCAATAGAATATATTTAAGTGACCGTATCCTTGGGCCCATAAATTACACATTGTTTATAAATAAACAGGTGGAAAATTAGCTTCTTCTTCACTACTACTAGTAAATTACTGATTTTAACATGTGAAAATCAATTTTTGTGGTTCTGCAGTAGCCAAATACTGTTTGAAGGATGATGAGCAAGGCATGGTAGCTAAGTGGACACCCAAAAGTGCGGACACTGTTAACACAGTCTTGCAAGTTTTGCTCAAGTACGGTAAGACGACGGAAGCTTGGTCGCTCTTCGACAAGCTGTGTGGGAATAGCGACATAGAAAAAGACAAGTGGACGGATCAAGACACTCATTGTATAATGATCCGCGAGTGTTTCAAATCGGGAGAGATTAGCAAAGCCATGGAGCTTGCCCGGAAGGAAGGGGATTATTGGTGTTACACGACCCTAGTCACGAGATTGGTGAGACAGGGGATGATGTCTGAGGCAGAGGAGATGTTCAACGAAATGTTCTCCTCCGATCGCATTCCCATGTATTATGATATAGGGATACATCGAATGATGGTAGATGGGTTTGCTAAAGCAGGGAGATTCGATGATGCTCACCGATTTGTTAACAAGATTGCCGATATTTCTCTGGGTCACGTTTCAAGACACGTTCACTGCTCATCATCTACTGGGCGAGATTTCCTTATCTAAGATACATTTATGTATCATATTATTATTATCTACGTTGGAATCAGAGTTGTATTTTATGATGGAATTGTAGAACTAATTGTTACATTTTTATAAGATCGTGGTACTACCCATATAATATTGAAACATGTGTATTGAGCGCGTTGCGATGACCAAATAAACAAACCAAGTCAAATCTCTAATAGTTAAACATTTAATAACATTTGAAAGAAAAACACGAAAGTTTTAATAATAAATGATGATAAGAGGTAATGAATTCTACACACACCCGACCCGAGTATCAAAGCCTTACCATAAGCATACTAGCAAAATCAGAGGCAAGAGAAAGTGGCAACGCACTTAAGATCTGCTTCCACTGCTCGGTCCAACACTCGGAAGGCATCGTCAAATCTTGCAGCCTTACAATAAGCATCGATCATTGTTCGATACGAAGGAATGTTAGGGATTAGGTATTGCTTAGAGGACATCTCGGCAAAGTAAGTCTCTGCATCTGGCAACATGCCCTGCTCACAGAATCTTGCGAGTGTGTTGCCATAACATACTTGCTGTGACTCATCATCATCCTCAACAGTCTTAACCCTGTCAAAGGTTTTGATTGCTTCGCTAATCTCTCCCAACTTGAAACACTCGTTCACCATTATATTACAAGTCTCTGAATCGAAACCCGATGGCTGCGCATTGCGTCTCTCCAGCATTTGGTTGAACAATGCCCAAGCTTGGGTTTTCTTGCCGTACTTAAGGAAAAGTTGCAAAAGGGTATTGCCGCTTTTTGCGTTCATTCTGAAATCTTTGGGCGCGAGAGTCCTGTAACACTCCATAGCCTCCTTATCATTTCCTTGCTCAAACCAAAACTCCATGAACGTGGTCTTCACGATCGCAATCTCATTGTAGTCCCACCAAGGAAAAAATAAACCAAGTCGAAAACATGAGCATCCCTCGAGGAGACAAGTTTCCGCTTTAGCACGTCGAAAATTCTCTTGGCACACGTGAAATCCCCCCGTCTTTCAAGTGGCCGCGAATCAGATGGTTAAGCACAGAGGAATCCACATCGTCTTCCTAATTCATCAATCTCCTAAAGAAATGCAGAGCGCTTTGAAGCTTGTCCGCATCAACCAACCCTTTGGCCAAGAGCTGGTGTGTGTCCTCGTTTGGACGGAGGAAAGGAGCGTTTTCCAATAAGTGCCGTACATGGCAAATGCTTCGCGGACTCGATTTTGCTTACAAAGGGCTCCGATGATGTGATTACAGCAAGAGATGTTGGGTTTGAGGTTGGAGTCGTTGAAGAAGTAATGGAAGAGATGTAATGCGTCGTTGTAGGGCTTGGCTTTGCACATTGCGCCGATTATGGCCTCGCCGATCTCGGCGGTGACGTTTTGGCGGCGTTTGGTGAAGATGGCGTAACGCGAGAGCTCCGCCGCGTCGTCGAGGTTTAACATCTTGATCATGAGCTTAACTCTGGTGGCGCAGCATTCCAGTTTAGCCATCGTCGGAGGCGTCAGGGGTGGTGACGACGGATCTCTCGGGAGAGGGAAAGGGGCGGAGCTGGGAGTAGGGTAGGGGAGAGAGGAGACTTGGCGGCGGATCGGAGAGGAGAAAGAGAGGGC
Source organism: Turritis glabra (assembly GCA_900406565.1). Classification (NCBI taxonomy): domain Eukaryota; kingdom Viridiplantae; phylum Streptophyta; class Magnoliopsida; order Brassicales; family Brassicaceae; genus Turritis; species Turritis glabra. The sequence goes on along the minus strand of OVBN01000228.1, from coordinate 1,377,846 downwards.
GGATCGGAGGCGGAGAAGAGACATGACCACCTAAGTCGCTTAGGGTTCCGAGAAGAGTACGGAACCAAAACTCTATTTCTTTTCTTTTTTCCCCGATTCTGAGAAGGTGAGATCCACCGCTGTGTTTGAGAGTTGGGTTTTTTTTTTTTTTACTAGTTAATTTTTCACCCATAAAGTACGATACCATTATCTAAAATGACGACATGTTGTGAACTTAATATACGAATGAAATGAAATGAAATGATCTCACATCTTAAAATGTTTTCATTTTTCTCTTTTTTGTCAACGCTATTTTAAAATCTTTTATATTAGAAATATGTAGTCTTGTGTCGTGGTTTTGATTTTGTTTTTTGATGTCAAAGAAAAAAACGCTTATTCTACCTGTAATCTCCAAGTGCAGTTTATGGGCCGAAATAAATGGAAAACCCGACTTCTTCACGACCAATACTCTGATTGGTTTGGTTTGCTCTGACCTGCTCATACAATTAAGCCACAAAGTTCAGATTTGGCCAAAGTTGGATGTCACTTCACCTTTTGTAAACTCATTTCATGGTTATATGCTTAACCCACACCATGAACAAAGCACACAACATTGGAACTGTTGATCAAAAGAAATTTATCGATTTGGATATAGAAACTTAGAAACCTTACTTCTTCTCTAATTATCTTTGTTGTTGCAGCAGCTCTTGAAGAAGCAAAGACGCAAGCAATGGAGGACTACAGTTCGCTATGGTACAATTTCTCAGATTGTTTACAAGTAGCAGCTAGTTTCTTTAATAGTTGTTGTAGTTTGAAATTGCAAATGTTGACAAGTTCTGTTTTGGTGATGAATGGAAGGCTATTTGACGGTATGGTAAAAAAAGGATCTCGTATTCTAAAAGTCATCACAGAAGAAGAGTTTGCAGTAAATTATCTTTCATTTAGATTAGTTCAGAGGCCTATATGTTAAACTGACATATGATAATCTCGTATGAACACATTGCACGTTATAGATTCTTTTGTCTCAGGATGATTTTTGTGCATTTATGCAGATCAATGTCTTGTTCCGTGTCTCTTCGGATGGGCTAAAGGTTAGCAACTTTTGAAATTTATTACAGTGATTATTTGTAAATTGTGTGGTACTTTGAGTGGAATAAAATACACTTTTTGTACTTCAATTTCAGGAAGTTGAATATGCACTTGCAGGAGATATTGTGGCTACCTCTGGTGTATATTTTGAGCCAAGTACAACAAAAATTTCTTAGAAGATATTGTAGAGCTGTTTAAGTTTGTTGCTTCAGTTTCTAATTAAACTGTTTTTTTCTATTCCTAGTCTACACATTTACAGATGGGACCGTTGACTACTCAATTCCATGCAAAAGAGGTTTGTCCCTCCGTCCCATTGAAGTGGGAGCTTTCCACAAAATGTTCAGTCTCGTTCTCGAAGACAGCAGCTGCATTAGGACCGCGGAGTCTCTACACTGTGCCAGCATAAAGACACGATTGGAGATGGCAATGAGACACAATTTGCTCTCTGCTTATTGCCAAAATCAGAAGCTTGAGAGCGTGAGAGAAGTCTTAAAATTTATCGATGATTTCAACAGAAAGCTTCTCAACACTTTGATACATGGCTTTGTAGAGGCAAACCCATGGTATTCTCTTGTGTGTTTCCGGAAGCTTCTACATGTAGGCCCACCAACCTATGTCACATACAGGGGGTTGATTAAAGCTTAGAAAGCGAGTTGAGATGACAACTAAAAGGAGATTGGAATTACCAGATTTGATCATTGAGTCTATGAAAACTCATAAAGTTCTTGTTGAGAGGAGACACAAGGTAGCATTGGTCGACATGATATTAGGAGGTGCGTTGGTAGATGAAGCATACAAGAGGATGAAAGAAGATAAGCTATATCCAGATGAAAAAATAATTACCTCTTTCCTGCACGCCTACCCAGCTTTTATAGTCTACACAGTTCCCAAAGAGAAGGATCCAGAGAAGAAAAAAAAAGAGTTCGAGCAGAGAGTGGAGAAATGTAAACCGTTTGTGGCTGAGATGGAAGAAAAAAGAATCCACTACACAATTAACCAGTCTTTTCGAAAGAGACTTCAAAAAGTGGGTATCAAACTCGGGTCAAATGTTTCATCCGGGCCAGAATACAGGTTGATTCTTGGTCTCTATGTACATCAGCTTATTCTGTTTCATGAATTGAAAAATATGAACCTGAAAGTGTCATGTGTTTATTTGACAAGAATTTTCTTGTTGTAGGTTTGTCTATTTTGAGATGTCAAATAAACACATGACACTTTCAGGTTCATATTTTTCAATTCATGAAACCGAATAAGATGATGTACATAGAGACCAAGAATCAACCTGTATTCTGGCCGGGATGAAACATTTGACCCGAGTTTGATATCCACTTTTTGAAGTCTCTTTCGAAAAGACTGGTTAATTGTGTAGTGGATTCCTTTTTCTTCCATCTCAGCCACAAACGATTTACATTTCTCCATTCTCTGCTCGAACTCCTTTTTTTCTTCTTTGGATCCTTCTCTTTTGGAACTGTGTAGACTATAAAAGCTGTGTAGGCGTGCAGTAAAGAGGTAATTATTTTTTCATCTGGATGTAGCTTATTTTCCTTCATCTTCTTGTATGCTTCATCTACCAACCCACCTCCTAATATCATGTCGACCAATGCTACCTTGTGTCTCCTCTCAACAAGAACTTTATGAGTTTTCATAAACTCAATGATCAAATCTGGTAATTCCAATCTCCTTTTAGCTGTCATCTCAACTCGCCGATAAGCTTTAATCAACCCCCTGTATGTGATATTGGTTGGTGGACCTACATGTAGAAGCTTCCGGAAACACACAAGAGAATACCATGGGTTTGCCTCTGCAAAGCCATGTATCAAAGTGTTGAGAAGCTTCCTGTTGAAATCATCGATAAATTTTAAGACTTCTCTCACGCTCTCAAGCTTCTGATTTTGGCAATAAGCAGAGAGCAAATTGTGCCTCATTGCCATCTCCAATCCTGTCTTTATGCTGGCACAGTGTAGAGACTCCGCGGTCCTAATGCAGCTGCTATCTTCGAGAACGAGACTGAACATTTTGTGGAAAGCTCCCACTTCAATGGGACGGAGGGACAAACCTCTTTTGCATGGAATTGAGTAGTCAACGGTCCCATCTGTAAATGTGTAGCCTAGAAATAGAAAAAAACAGTTCAATTAGAAACTGAAGCAGCAAACTTAAACAGCTCTACAATATCTTCTAAGAAATTTTTGTTGTACCTGGCTCAAAATATACACCAGAGGTAGCCACAATATCTCCTGCAAGTGCATATTCAACTTCCTGAAATTGAAGTACAAAAAGTGAATTTTATTCCACTCAAAGTACCACACAATTTACAAATAATCACTATAATAAATTTCAAAAGTTGCTAACCTTTAGGCCATCCGAAGAGACACGGAACAAGACATTGATCTGCATAAATGCACAAAAATCATCCTGAGACAAAAGAATCTATAACGTGCAATGTGTTCATACGAGATTATCATATGTCAGTTTAACATATAGGCCTCCGAACTAATCTAAATGAAAGATAATTTACCGCAAACTCTTCTTCTGTGATGAATTTTAGAATACGAGATCATTTTTTTACCATACCGTCAAATAGCCTTCCATTCATCACCAAAACAGAACTTGTCAACATTTGCAATTTCAAACTACAACAACTATTAAAGAAACTAGCTGCTACTTGTAAACAATCTGAGAAATTGTACCTTATGTATGAAAACTTTGGAGAATGTTGTTTTTCTAAACAGTCCTCGGATGGGAAGACTAACCCCACTAGAGATCATTCTGGATTTCCATTCAGCATTACCTAAAACAAACTAATATTCAGAATCCAAATTCTTCCACTCAAAATTACTTAAAACAAACTAAAGCTCAGAACCCAAGTTCTTCAAATAACAAATACTATTTCTTAATAATGTTACCTTATTTTCATATCTTTCGTGATCAATAGCAGTAACGTTGACTTCAAGTGGGCAAGGGAGGTATTTTAAAATACCATCCAAGAGAGACTGTACACTCTGCAAAAGGAAAAATAACAGAAAAAGAAGTAAGCAAACGGATAAGAAAATGAGAAGTTAGAGGAAAACTATTGTGAACTAATTGTTACCTTGTATTCCAAGGCAACTCCTACAAACGCAGGTACAAACTGTCGAGCTACTGTGGCCCTGCGGATAGTTTCCTCCAGGCAAGTTAACAAAAGATAAATAATTATATTATTAAGAGTTGTTATAAATTTTAAGGTTATTAGTAATTCTCACCTTGAGATCAGATGGTGATCCCCAATAAATCGCTGATCTACCTTGGAAAGGAGCTTAATCATCTCTCTTTCCTTTCCAGAAACCAGACTTTGGAGTAGTTTAGGGACTTCAAAACTTCCAAATTTGTGGAAGTAGTAAGCTTTAGAATCCACAATATCAATAAACCCCTGTAATTTTGGTCCCAGTCCTATTGGAATTTGTAAAGATGCACATCTAAGTTTTAGCTTAGTCCTGACCTATTTACAAATAAAACAAAGTTTGGTTTTGGAAACATACATTCAGAAATATAAAGATCTTGGAAACATACATTCAGAAATATAAAGATTTAAAATGCAAGTATTATACCTCCATGATTACCCAACCTTTTCCATGTTTTCAATAAAAACCAGTCTAGCAACTCCGTTTTTCTGCATGTGTATATTAACATCATTGTGATGTACACATCTGACGGCGCAAAGGACTAGAATAGCACCGTCGACCACACGAAGGGCTCTGCTCAGGGAGTATTCGTCTTTTAAAGGAAGATTGACAAGGTTGATCTGCAAAAGAATATAAAAGAAAATCAGTATACATTTATACAATGCAAATGTTACTGCTATATATATGAATATAAATGAATTCATTGGTGTTATGGACTTACGTTGTGTTTGTTCCAAGTACAATAGACTTAAGCGGCTTTGTCGTTGCTACCTCTCTCTTTACTTGATCCGTTGATGAAAATCATTTCTGACAATATGTTTTTCGGAGTATTTATGTCGCCATAAAGCGCGACATTTCGAAGCCTCTCCACTGATGATCTCCACGGTATATCCTTGTGGAATCCCAGTGTTGAGAGAGGCCTGTTGAGAATCTCAGTGCAGGAACGACCACTTCCTTCAACGAAAACCTAATCGAAATCGAGCCAATGGTCCGTTAAACCAAGCACAGCCATATTCCAAAAGCAGCAGCCATGATCAATCATAGCAATCAGAGCTTAGAACCAATAATCAATGAGCTCCTACTCCCAATTCTAATGAAGTTTCTGCAACCTATCTCCCTATTGACAAAACAGATATAGTAATGTCAAGCAATTACTCAGAGCACGAGATCACATATCCATCAGAAACAAACAATCAATGTCAATGTACCAGACAAAAACAGGAGTGCTAAAGAGATCCAAATTGGATAGAGACAGATTAACATATTCAATTCTATCACGGAAATGAAAAATCCAGAGCACATATGTCAAAAGAGAACAAAGCAGTCAGAGAGAATACACCAGAGCACATATATATATTCCAAAAGCAGCAGCCGTAATTAACTTTTAACCAAGTGTGTTCTTAAGTTTTTGAAAAGTTCCAGTGAAGCAATGGTAAATAAAGCAGCCAGGCTACAAGCATAAATAAATGTTATGTGCAAACCATTGGCCTTCTCTTAGGCATTTAAATAACCACGAAGCAACAAAAAGTCCAAGCCAAATAGAAACGGTTTTGAGAAGTTTGCAAAGGACGAAAATATAGTAAACCATGCATGAGTTTCATCATTTCTATTTCAGTCAACAACGAAAATGAATTATTGCCAAAACAAAAAGGAAAACGAAACTCAAGATAAAGCTTAGAAGTTTGGAGAATCAAAGAGCTCATAGTCAGACAGAGTATAGTTCTCATTATTTGGAGTAACTCAAGAAGAAAGTGTGTATAAGAAGAACAAGCACAAGGAGATATTAACAGAACCTTGTCTTTGGAAAAAGGATGTTTCTGAATGGCAGTCGCCGCCTCTGTGAGAGATATGGAGCTATTAAAGTGGCAATGTTTACGAGCAGAGGAGGATGATTCCAACCGAGTAACTCTGAAACCAACAAAACAGAAACCATCAGTCCAACCCTTAACAACCAGACCAGAGTATATTTTTGTTGCAACATCAGTTACAAATTATCCCAAAGAAAGCTTTACCTGCGACCACGGTCTATAATGTGGCCCAGCTCCACTACAGATTTGCAAGGACGACCTTGTTCATGGGATGGATCAGGCATTGGAGAAGATTCTCTAGACATTGAGAGGGAGCCTTCCACCATCACAAAGCCAATATTTGGATCCTCATCCCAATTCTTATGAAGTTTCTGCAACCTAACTCACTATTGACAAAGAGACATAAATCCATCAGAAATTCAGAACCAATAATCAATGAACCAGACAAAAAACATGAGTGTTACGAAATCCAAATTTGAGAGAGACAGACTACAATATTCACGGAAATGAAAAATCCAGCCTCAGAACACACAATTGCTAGTAAGAATGACGGAAAGCGAAAATGTATATACAAATTAGAGAATGTGTGTGGTGAGCGAGTTAAGCGCAACAGGTGGTCTGTTGAGAATCTCAGTGCGGGAACGACCACTTCCTTCAACGAAAACCTAATCGAAATCGAGCCAATGATCCGTTAAATCTCCGAACAGATCAACTAAAGAGAGATAGTGAGGATGATGACGATTGATTGAGTAACATGGTTATCGAGGACCTTGCGTGAAGAGAACATCCTCCGATGACGGAATCTCCAACGGTTCTCGTCAACAATCCTTTGTACATTCTTCTTCTTCCTGTTTCGCTTCTTTCTAAACTTCAAATCGACGATACTCGTCAAATTCAAAAATGGCAAATCGATCGTGTCATCGTGGCCTCGCTTCTGGGCTCCGATTCCACTCTCTAGACGAAAATGGTTTCTGACTCGTCTGGGGTTTTGGGGATTTACATTATAACGTATGATGATTTTCGTCTTCAACCTTAATGACGTTTGGTACTGTTAATCAGTTTTTTTCTCTGTAACTACTATTTAGTTGATTAAACTCTTACTTATTATTGAGATTTACCATAAACCGTTTACTAATTATGTAGTTATACTAAGTAGAAAGACGCCTGGTTTTCAGATATGGGCCGGTTTGAAAGAATTAGTTTTGAGCCCATTCAAATTGGCTCTTGTAGCTTTCCCAAACTCTTTTTTTTTTTGTGTAGAAGCCTATAAGGGACAATAATAATAAAATAAACAATTGACAAAAATAACAACTTATTCTTGATGGTTAATTAAAGTCCAAGCAGCGATTATAGTTTGTAACAAAATCTTTTCTCATATCTCCTTTAGGACACTATTCATGCAAATATACATTTACGAGCTCATCTGAAGATGAGAAGGCATCAAAAGCGACATTCTGCTTCCGGAAGAATAAAATCAAAGATCTTTTCGTTTAGCAATGAGTGATGTTAACCAATTTGAAGTTTGTTTCACCAAGAAATTAAATGCTCTCTCTGAGTTTGATAGGAAGGTCAAGATCAGGTTCCGTGGGCGTCAAGATAGAGAAGTAATTATCCACCATGTCCTCTGATACTTACTTTCTACAACCTCGGTGGATCCCACTGCACACCCAACAATTTTTATCATGAATGGCTTAATTATACAAACAGTAATGGGTTATTGGAATGATTTAACAAAATACCTTTGGTGCTTCGTCCTTGTCTATCAATCGAGCTCGTACTCCCTTTTCACCATTGAAACAATTACTCATCAATATTGACACATTACTCTGTTTGCAATGTCAAGTTTACTAGCTCATGTCTCTCCTCCGCCTCCGCTCCGCCCTCTCTCTCTCTTCTCCGATTTACCAGCTCCGCCTCCAGGTCTCATCTCTCCCCCTCCAAAACCATACTACTCCTAGCTCCGCCGCCACCTTCCCCTGAAGCTACCCACAGATCTCATATTCAAGTTCTATTATGTTAGAAAATCATTAGACTTGCGGAAATATTAAAGAGAGAATGAAGAGCAAATATGTGAGAGAGAATGAAAGAATGAAGTTGTGTTTATTCCTTGTAGCTATAAGGCTCTTTATATAGAGTTTACAAAGAGACAACAAGATATGGGTTACAATAAAATAAGACAAGAAGGTATGGGCAAGATGCTTCTTGATATTGAGACTAGCATGGGTGTAGCATGGGCATGAGTGTAGCATGGGTGTAGCATGGGCATGGGTGTAGTGGTCTAGGACCATGTGCACTAATACTCCCCCTCAAACTTAGCCGGAGTGTTTGGAGTGGAGGCTAAGTTTGGCCAATCCGTGAGTACCACCTCATTAAAAACCTTACCAAGGAAAACCCTGTGGGACAAAACCTTGATAAGGGAAAAAGAGTGTGGTCTTCACGAATTAGAGAAGTTAATTTAAGGACGAGTGAGGTCCACTAGCCCAAGTTTTCTGTGGATGTAGTTGCAAACTTTGAGACTAGCTGCCTTTGTGAAGATATCCGCCAACTGATCTTCACTTCTTGTAAAACATGGCAGCGTCACTCCTTCTTCAATCTTCTCTCGGACCTTGTGACAATCTATTTCGATGTGCTTGGTCCTTTCATGGAAAACCGAATTGGTGGCAATGTGGATTGCTGCTTGGTTGTCACAATGCATGAAAATGGGACTTGAAGACTCTATGCCAAGATCCTTCAGAAGCGCCTTTAACCATACCAGCTCATTTGTTAGTTTTCTCATGGCTCGGTACTCGGATTCGGCGCTTGAACAAGAGACAACCTTTTGCTTCTTGGACTTCCATGTCACTAGGTTCCCTCCAATAAAAGTGCAATACCCAGTTGTTGACTTCCTATCAACCGTATCTCCAGCATAATCTGCATCGCAATACCCAACAATTTCTGTGTTTCCATTCTTTCCCATCCATATGCCTTGACCCGGTGATCCTTTTATGTATCTCAATATTTTTTCAACCATATTCCAATGGTACACCGTAGGCTCTTTCATATGTTGACTTACCTGATTCACAGCAAAACACAAGTCAGGTCTTGTAATGGTTAAGTATATGAGCTTACCAACAAGTCGGCGGTATTGGGCTGGATTAGAAAACGGTTTGTTAAGAGGATTATCGTCTCCTTTCTCCCCCTTTCGCTTGACCTTGTAGCCATCCTCAAGAGGTGACTTTGCTGGTTTGGATCCTAACTTTCCTGTTTCATTCAGCAAATCAAGTGCATACTTCGGTTGTGATAGAAATAAGCCTTCCGGAGAATGACATATTTCTATCCCTAGGAAGTACTTTAGCTCACCTAAATCCTTAATATCAAACACTGATTTTAGAAAAGATTTGGTCTCTTGAATACCTACTTGATCACTACCTGAAATGATCAAGTCGTCGACATACACCAAGAAAACAATGATTCCTTGGGAGCCCTGGAGTGTGAACAATGTGTGGTCAGCTTCTGATCTTCTGAAACCACGGGCGGTTAATGTGAAGCTTAACTTGTGATACCAGGCCCTTGGAGATTGTTTAAGACCATAGATTGCCTTCCTAAGCTTTAGAACCTTTCCTGGAGTGATGGAATCTTCAAGTCCGGGTGGAGGTTTCATATAAACTTCTTCTTCAAGCTCGCCTTGTAGAAATACGTTCCTTACGTCCATTTGCCATAGTTCCCATGAGAGATTAGTAGCCAATGAGAGAACCACTCTAACCGTGTGAAGCTTAGCAACTGGTGCAAATGTATCTGTGTAGTCTTCTCCATACGTTTGAGTGAACCCTCTTGCCACCAAGCGAGCTTTGTATCTTTCAATCTCCCCATTGCTCAAATACTTGATTGTGAAGACCCATTTGGAGCTTACAGCCCGTTTCCCGGATGGAAGGTCAGCCTCATCCCATGTATGATTTCTGTCCATAGCGCCTCTCTCATCATCTATAGCATCTAACCACTCCTTACTTTCTTTGGCTTCTTCATATGTTTGGGGGATATGATGCTGATCAATCTTCCCAAGGAATGCTTGATGGTCTGATGGCAAACGGGCAAGGGAACAAACTTCTTGAATTGGGTGAGCAACTGCTTGATTGTTGTAATAAACCTTTGTATTCTTCCATTGACTTGGAAATCGCTGCCTTGTGCTACGTCTAAGTTGGGGAGTTAGAGCTTCTTCATTACCCAGATCATGCCTTTGAATTTCTGGTTCCTCTTGTTGAACTTGACTTGGAAGTTCTTCCGTATAATGGTTTGTATTTGGTTGAGTAGTTTCAGCTCCCCCTTGATCATTGCTTTCTTCACCTATGTAATCATCAGGTCTAGGACTCTCATTTGGTGGTTGATCAACCATAGGAGCTGATAGATTATTTCTTGGTGCTGGATTATCGAGATGACTCAACAAGTATTGTAAGCTTGTAGCCCGGTCTGTCGTGGAGTCAGCCAAATCTTTCACACTATCCCAACTCTTCTTGTCAAAATAGCTTTGGTTCTCTATGAATTTGACATCCCTTGAAACTAAGGTGCGGTTGTTTGATGGATCATAGCACTTGTACCCCTTCTGGGTAGTTGAATATCCAAGAAACACACATCTAGTGCTTTTAGCATCTAGTTTGTTTCTTTGCTCACCTGGCACTAAGACAAAACACAAACAACCAAACACACGTAAGTGTTCAATGGATGGTTTAGTTTTGTTGAGTACCTCAAATGGCGATGAGTCTTTCAAGACTTTTGTTGGGATTCGATTGATTAGGTAACATGCTGTCATGACCGCATCACCCCAAAATCTCTTTGGCATGCTAGTATGAAACATCATAGATCTTGCAACCTCCATAAGGTGTCTATTCTTCCTTTCAGCTACACCATTTTGTTGTGGAGTATATGGACAACTTGTTTGATGAAGTATGTCATGCTTTGCTAAGTGAGTTTTGAATATGTGGCTCGTGTATTCTCCCCCATTATCCGATAGTAGTACCTTGATTTTAGCATTAAATTGATTAGTTACGTATGTTTGAAAGTTGATAAAAGCCTCAAATACTCTATCTTTAGATGGTAATAATGTGACCCAAGTATATTTAGATTTTTCATCAATGAAGGTCACAAAGTATTTGTTATTATCTCTAGATAAGCAAGGTGAGGTCCAAACGTCTGAATGAACTAAATCAAAACATATTTCATAGATGGTGAATGAGTTTGGAAACACGGTTCTACAATGTTTTCCAAGAATACATGACTCACAACTTGAACTATTAAATGACATACTTGGCAATATAATTTCTAAAGCTCGAGAATGGGGATGGCCTAATCTAGCATGCCACATTGCATTTGAACTAAAAGCATAACAGAAATTAAAAGATGATAAACTAAAGCTGCTTGGAGAATCATCAAGAACATATAAGTCTCCTTTTGCGTTTCCTTCTCCAAGAACCCTTCCGGTCTTAATATCCTGAAAATAGAAGCTATTAGGTCCAAATATTGCATAAGCATCAAGATCATTAGTTGCTCTTTTTACTGAGACAAGATTAGAAGTAAATGATGGCATAAAGAAAGCTTGAGAGTTCTTATTAAATAGTTTTAAATCGCCTACACCTTTAATTGGAATTCTATTACCATTTGCAATGACAACATTACCATTAGCCGGTTTAATGTTATTAATTAGTTTAGGATTACTAATCATGTGATGTGTAGCTCCTGAATCAATAACAAGAGAGTTATTAAGTTTAGAGGCTAGTAATGTGATACCAGAATCCTTTAGTGTGACGATTGATTTTATGAGTGCCTCCAAGTCAGACTTTCTAACCACATCGTTGGAGTAGGATATCATTGCTAACTCATCTCCTTTCTTTGAAGATTCTACTGGAGCTTGTTTTGATGGTTCTGCTTGATAATGGGATACTACGGTTTGAGTTTGTCCACCTGGAGCTTCATAGGAAATGTTGGCTTGGTACCTTGGCTTGAATTCTCTCGGTTTCCAATCTTTAGGCTTGAGATGGGGATGGAGGATCCAGCATTCATCTTTGATGTGGCCAGTTCTTTTGCAATGGTCACAAATCTTTCTTGTAGACCATTCACGCTTGTGAGCCGCTTTGTTTACCATGATGAGTTCTCCTTTTCCACCAAAGAGACCGAATGATCCTTGTTCCTTTTGGACTTGAGAACAAACATCATCAAGGCTGGGAAGCTTGTCAGCTCTTAAAAGATGCTTGATAAGGTCATTGTATATTGGACTTAAGGTGAGGAGAAGTCCGAACACCTTGTCTTGCTCATGCCTTTTTTCAATGATCTTGAAATCCTTAGTGCTTGGTCTCAACATGTCAAGTTCAGCCCAAAGTGATCTGAACTTCCCAAAGTGTTTAGTGAACTCAAGATCTTCTTGGTTCAAGTGGTTGATCGCCTTCTTTACTTCAAAGACGCGGGTTAAATTGGAAATGTTCCCGTAAACGTTTTTGAGTGTGTCCCATAACTCCTTTGCAGTCTCACAATAGGAGTATGCTTCTAGAATTGGGGCATCTAGGGAATTTTGGAGAAGACCTAAGATCGTTTGATCCTCTTGAAACCATTTGGGATCATCATCCGCCTTGGTATCTTCTGTTTCTTTGTTTTTCATTTCTTGAGTGGGTTCTATGTGACTCCACCAGCCCCGGCCACACATAGCAATTTTAGAGGTTCTTGACCACAACAAGTAGTTCACTCCTTTGAGAGTGACTGGAATTACCACCAGTTTTGAATTTTCCATGGTGAAAGAAAGTTCAAGAAATACACAAATCTAGCCTTTCACAACTCAAGAATCAATGATTTTGAGGACTTAGTCTCAGAGTGAAAAGACTTAGAAATATGTATTGCAAAAACATAAAAACGTTAAAGAAAATAAGAGCGTAGAGATTTAGAAAGAGATTGTGAGATTGTGAGAATGAGAGAATTAAGAACAAAACTCAATTAAGAACCTGCTCTGATACTATGTTAAAAAATCATTAGACTTGCGGAAATATTAAAGAGAGAATGAAGAGCAAATATGTGAGAGAGAATGAAAGAATGAAGTTGTGTTTATTCCTTGTAGCTATAAGGCTCTTTATATAGAGTTTACAAAGAGACAACAAGATATGGGCTACAATAAAATAAGACAAGAAGGTATGGACAAGATGCTTCTTGATATTGAGACTAGCATGGGTGTAGCATGGGCATGAGTGTAGCATGGGTGTAGCATGGGCATGGGTGTAGTGGTTTAGGACCATGTGCACTAATATATTACACCGCGTCCCATGTTTTGGCCAAAGTTGAGGTCTTGACTGATCTGTCTAACCGCGACGCAGCCGCTCAGTACGCGCGTCTCGCTGTCTTGGCCGTTCCCAAAACTCCTAAAGACACTAAAACCAAAACCCAAATCGCCGAGACTTGCCGTCTTATCATCGGCGCATTGTGCAGGGAGAAACGATTTGAGGATGCATACGAGCTATACTTTTTCAACCTTTACAATCTAGAACCAGACCTCGGTTGCTGCAGTTACGTCGTCTCTGCTCTTAGCAATCAAAGTCGTTTGGACGAGGCTATTCGATTTTACCGCCGCACATTCCGATACTTTGATGAACTCGTTGATTGATGACGAAGCTTATAGTCTCTTCTTTGGCGGGTTCACGTACCCTGTTTGTACTCGCGGATAGTTGGCTCATGGGAACATGGACAAGGCAAATAAACTTTTCCAAGATCTGAAGCAGGGGCGTGAGAGTTATCCGGACTATGACTGGCTGAGCATTTTGAGATGTCGCAAGTGGCATACATGGAGCACTGTTTCAAGCAAGGGAAAGACGAGGAAGCCATGGAATGTTACCGTTCTGCACTAGCCAAATACTGTTTGAAGCAAGGCAATGATGATGAGGAAGGCACGGAGTCTGCGTGGATACCCAAACTTTGGGATAAGCGTGCGGACACTATTAACACAGTCTTGCAAGTTTTGCTCAAGTACGGTAGGAAGACGGAAGCTTGGTCGCTTTTTTGACAAGCTGTGTGGGAATAGCGACATAGAAAGAAAGGAAGCAGACAAGTGGTCGGATCAAAACTGGAGAGATTAGCAAAGCCATAGAGCTTGCCCGGAAGGAGGCTAGGGCTGGGAATTTTGTGTGTTACAGGACCATAGTCACGAGATTGGTGAGACAGGGGATGATGTCTGAGGCAGAGGAGATGTTCAACGAAATGTTCTCCTCTGATCGCATTCCGATGTATTATGATTTACGGATACATCGAATGATGGTCGATGGGTTTGTTAAAGCAGGGAGATTCGATGATGCTCACCGATTTGTTAACAAGATTGCCGATATTTCTCTGGGTCACGTTTCAGGACGCGTTCACTGCTCATCATCTACTGGGCGAGATTTCCTTATCTAAGATATATTTATGTATCTACATTGGAAACAGAGTTGTACTCTATGATCGAATTGTAGAACTAATTGTTACATTATTATAAGATTGGCTTGCAGAATGCGACCGGACTACCAATCCTATATAATATGTGTATTGAGCGTTGCGATGACCAAATAAACACACCAAGGAAAGGAAAACACGATAGTTTTAACAATAAATAATAGAGGTTGTGAATTCTACTACACACCCGACCGACTATAGTGTATCAAAGCCTTACCATAAGCATACCAGCAAAATCAGAGGCAAGAGAAAGTGGCAACGCACTTTAGATTTGCTTCTACTGCTCGGTCCAACACTCGGAAGGCATCATCGAATCTTGCAGCCTTACAATAAGCATCGATCATTGTTCGATAGGAAGGAAGGAAGGAATGTTAGGGATAAGGTATTGCTTAGAAGACATTTCGGCAAAGTAAGTCTCTGCTTCTGGCAACATGCCCTGCTCACAGAATCTTGCGAGTATGTTGCCATAACATAGTTGTGACTCATCATCCTCAACAGTCTTAACCTTGTCAAAGGTCTTGATTGCTTCACTAACCTCTCCCCACTTGAAACACTCGTCCACCATTATATTACAAGTCTCCGAATTTTGATAGCAAGGAAAAGTTGCAAAAGAGTATTGCCGGTTTTTGCATTCATTCTGAAATCTTTGGGCGGTAGGGTCCTGTAACACTCCATAGCTTCCTTATCATCTCCTTGTTCAAACAAAAACTCCATGAATGTGGCCTTCACGATCGCAATCTCATTGTAATCCCCACCAAGGAAAGAATAAACCAAGTCGAAAACTACAGCATCCCTCGAGGATTCTCTTGGCGCACGTGAAATTCCCGTCCTTCTTTATCAATCTTCTGACGAAATGCAGAGCGCTTTGTCCGCATCAACCAACCCTTTCGCCAAGAGCTGGTGTGTGTCCTCGTTTGGACGGAGGAAAGGAGCGTTTTCCAAGATGTGACCGTACAGGGCAAATTCTTCCTCGTCTCGATTTTGCTACAAAGGGCTCCGATGATGTGACTGCAGCAAGAGATGTTGGGTTTGAGGTTGGAGTTGTTGAAGAAGTAATGGAATAGATGTATTGCGTCGTTGTAGCGCTTGGCTTTTGCACATTGCGCCGATTATGGCCTCGCCGATCTCGGCGGTGACGTTTTGGCGGCGTTTGGTGAAGAAGGCGTAACGCGAGAGCTCCGCCGCGTCGTCGAGGTTTAACATCTTGATCATTAGCTTAACTCTCGTGTTTAGATGGGTGGCGCAGCATTCCAATTTAGCCATCTTCGGGGGCGTCAGGGGAGGTGACGACGGATCTCTAGGGAGAGGGAAAGGGACGGTGGCGGCTGAGATGGGAGTAGGATGGAGGAGAGAGGAGACTCGTCGGCGGAGATGGTAGATCGGAGAGGAGAAAGAGAGGGCGGAACGGAGGCGGAGGAGAGACATGACACCTGAGTTGCTTAGGGTTTGGAGAAGAGTACGTAAGTAAACTCTATTTGTTAATTGTTTTAAAGTTACACGCTACGTTTCATTTTTGATGAGACTATTCATCACCTCTAATTGAATTAGGTCTACATTTCCTTAGATGGGTTCGGTAAAGTAGGTGATATCGATACAGCAAAAGAGATATGGGCAGATATGGTATCAAGAGAGATGCTTCCCACTTCAATATCTTACAGCATTATGGTTAACGCCTTGTTCAGTAAAAGTCATCTTTCTGAGGCATTTCTATTTTGGGAAGAAATGATCAGTAAAAGTATAAACCCAACGGTTATGATTTGTAATGCCTCAGATGGAATAAGCTTTTTGGAAAAGATACTCTCGGAAGGTTTTGTGCCGGATTGTATCAGTTACAACACATTTTATACACGGTTTTGTTAAAGAGGAAAATCTGAGTAAAGCTTTTGGTTTGGTGAAGAAGATGGAGGCGAAGCAAGGAGGATTAGTGCCTGATGTCTTTACATACAATTCGATCTTACATGCGGTTTGTAGACAAAAGTCAGATGAAAGAAGCCGAGGTTGTACTAAGGAAGATGATTGAAAGAAGTGTAAATCCTGATCAGTCAACGTATACTTATCTGATTAATGGATTTGTTTCTCAAGATAACTTAACCGACTCATTTCGACTTCACGATCATATGTTGCAGAGGGGATTCTCACCTGATGCTCAATTCTTTCTTTGCATTAGGACTGGGCAAAAATAACCAGTAACCGAATAATTGACCAAATCGAATAGAAAAAACCGAATTTGATCTGAAACGAAATTAAATTTCTAAAATAGTCGAATGGTTAGTAAAATCTCATATCCAAATTAACCAGAATCGAATCGAACTGATAACTAAACAGTTAAACCGAAATAACCAAAAATCTAGAAGATAACCAAAAATAATATCCATAATACCCAAAACTATAATTATAAACTCAAAGATGTTAATTATTTTTACACTCAAAACAATCAAATATT
Organism: Turritis glabra; assembly: GCA_900406565.1. NCBI lineage: Eukaryota > Viridiplantae > Streptophyta > Magnoliopsida > Brassicales > Brassicaceae > Turritis > Turritis glabra. The sequence continues at coordinate 1,360,939 of OVBN01000228.1, read as the reverse complement.
TTAAATATTCTAAAATATCCTAATGTTTTAGTTATATTTTTCAAAATTAAATATTCTTTTGCAAAATCGAATCAAATTTTAATTTTTTTTCTAATTTTTTTTTTTAGGTTAATTTCGATTATATTCGATTAATTTTGATTATTTTGAATAAAAACCGAATCGAACTAATTCAAAATCGAACGGTTAACCAAATGCCCACTCTTTCCTGAGTTCTGTGCGATTACTCTACTTGTGTATAGCTTGGTCCTAGATTGAGTTGATATCGATGTGTTTTGGTCAAAGGACCAAAGATTTGTTACTTACTCAGGGAACTTGATTTTCTTGAATAGCAAAATGGGTAGCGGCTAACAAGAACAACACTCCGTACGCGTTTGCTCTATAAGACATAAAATTGTATATTGCAGACAAAACATATTCTACGTATCAATCATATTAAGAAAAAGAAAAGTTTCTAAGATACTTTAGAAATTTTGCGTATTTAGAAAGATCAGATTGAAAACTCTCTCAACTCAATTGGATGATTCATTGAAAGATTATATAATAATCAAATGTATATGAGAATGGTTAATTATTACTTATATAATTCATCCAACATCCGCATATGAAACTATAGGCACGTTAACTTTTTTTTGAAGAAATTAAAACAAATTCTTGAATTGGATAGGATTTTTTGGATATACAACTTACATCAACCAATCTATAAATCTACGTACTAATAGAGAGAGAGAGAGATATATATATATATATATATATATATTATTATTCATAAAAATTTTGAAAAGAATTGAAGATTTACAAATATATTAGAAATTTGAATATTAAATCTACATGCAAAAATAAATTGAACTTGTGGAATTTTTAATTATCAATGAGTAACTTAAATGACATGATCCAAAATCCGGTTAGTTTTCACAAAGTTATGTAAATTTAGTATTTTGAATTTTAAACATAAATTTTATTGAAATTAATTATCTATTATGTAGTTTTTTTTTTCATTAACCTAAATTATTTAATTTTGGTTTGTGTAAATTTCTTTCTGCAATTTTAAAATAAATTTCATAAAAAATAATAGAAAACAACCAAATAATTATAAAATAGAGAAGAGAAAACTGCAACAATGTCTCTAAAATATAAATAATATAAGTGGAAAAATCAGAATTTATTCATAGTAGATTAATCGAAGTGGTATGGACTAGAGTTTACTGTTCAACAAATTCTTTTGAGCCCATTCAAATTTGCTCATATACAAAATTCCAAACTTGTTTCTTAACTAAATTGCCTGCCGCATACAAAATTTCAAGGGTCAAACGCTCCACTTCATCTTTAATGAGACTTATTCGTCACCACTAAGGTTTTATCGAAAGCGAAACTAGTAAATTCCTTTTATTAATAATTAATTTATTAGGTACTATTTTTGTTAATACAAAATTACGAAAGTTTGTGGGAAAAAACAAAAATCCTGCAACACATTCTGCTTCTGGAAGAATGAAATCAGTCTCCCAACGAACAAGGTCTTTTCGATTACCAAGGGGAGTGATGTTAGTCAACTTGAAGTTTGTTTCACCAAGAATCTAAATGCTTTCTCTGAGTTTGATAGGAAGGTCAAGATCAGGTTCCGTGGCAGTCAAGGCAGAGAAGTAATTATCCACCATGTCCTCTGATACTTTCTCCAAGCTCGGTGGATCCCACTGCACACCCACCAATTCTTATCATTAGTGGCTTACTTATATACACAGTAATGGGTTACTGGAATATGATTTAACATAATACCTTTGGTGCTTCGTCCTTGTCTATCAATCGAGCTCGTACTCCCTTTTCACCATTGAAACATTACTCATTAGTGACTCCCTTCCTCTGTTTGCAATCTCAAGCTATTTCATACTGGAAATTCACATACCTCGCAAAAATTGACAGACATTGGCCCGATTGTTCCTTGTAGCGACATTCTATACTCTCGGATCAAGCATTGGTCAAGTGTTTGAAATCTTCCTTCTCGGATCTATTGGATTCGTTTAAAGAAGCTATATAAGTCGAGAAAAGGAAATTTGAAATCTTTGAAGATGTTTACAAGCAAAGTTGATTCTGAACTTACAGATCTCAATGCCACCTTCAAAGATAACGGTGAGGTTTCTTTAAGTCTGCGTAGAGTCGTACTGCACCATGTGTCTTTTCTTCTACTAGCCTCGATTTCCTGGCGACCCAAAACACCGTTACTTTTAGACTTCTAGTGACTCGAGATGGTCATACTCGCAGAATCATTTGTATAGAGACTTACCAAAGAATCAATAATTTCTTCTACTGTGTCATGGCCGAAGCATTTTTCAAGTAAATCAATCCTAAGAAAAATCATAAACAAAGCAAGCTTAGGAGCTAGTATGAGAATACAAGGAAGGGGTTTTGTATCTCCAAGTTTCAGGAAAACAAACCTGCGAAGAACACCAGTCTTTTCTGGATGGGCAACTTCTGAACATTTTTCTAAGGATGACTCAACAACGGAAGGATCATCAGTGAGCAGCTTCTTGAGCTGTTCTTCCATTACAGGAACCTCCTGTTGTAGGAGAAGAAAGCCTTATTATCTAGCATGTAAGATAAATTTAATGAAAACAGAAAAATCTCAAATTATGTAATCCAAATTACCTCACTTCTAATATAATGTGTCGCAAGGCCACATGCCAACATTTCTGCCCCACTGAGCTTTAACCCAGTCAGACCCAGATACTCCCCTGCATATACTCTATTAAATCATCCATCTTAGGGAGCTAATGTATACTATAAAACAGGAAAATTTTAAAGCAAGTTAGGCTGAGTTGGTAGTTATCGGCAGGATTTGTTATTTAACTTTCCTGCTGGATCAGTGATTTCTATGGTAATTGTCCAAATAAAAATTGCTTTCCAGAATTTAATAACATTGTCAAATGACAAACCTAGAGACAATTTAAGCAGTTCAAAACATATCACAAGCATACCTAAGCGGCCAGGTAAGTGGGAGAGATTAAAGGAAGCGCCAGCATCAGGATGAAAACCAATGATTGTTTCAGGGGTAGCAAAAATCTGCAATATCCATGAGCTAGTTACTGCATACTCCAAGAAGTTGGACAACGGAACTAAACTGGAATCCAGCTGACTGACTAATTGAGAGGAGGAAATAGATGGTAAAAGGTGGAGAAATAGCATATAGATGGAAAATTACATACAGTTCTATCAGTAGCTACACGAAATGTCCCAGGTATCGAAACTCCAGTTCCGCCTCCCATGGTAACACCGTTAAGAATAGCCACCTGCATGCAGGGCAACTCATGGTGTCATTCTACTCATCGTGGTTTGGTGACATTGTTATTTCCTATTGGTTGCAGAATGATTAAAAGGTAAAGATCACTTACATGTGGCTTTAAATAAGTGCCTAGCAAGTATATAAAACTATACAAACTCGAGAAAAACTCCCTAATAGCATCCGGGCTACCTACATAGATTTAAGGAGAAATAAGTGAAGCAATGAGCAGTGAATAATACAGAGAGTAAATAAGATACCGTAGAATCGGCTCTAATCAACCCCAATACAGATACCAAAAGTATCACAAAAACTGGCAAGTATTATATTAACATACACCCTCCCATGCCATCTAATCTTCATGAAAAAAGCTCGCTTTTTCAATTCTATCGTAGCTTCCCAGGAATCAAAACATCACAACGTAAAATGAAATTTCCTGTACCTCTCTTTCTTAAATGGTAGAGAGACACAATATCGCCACCAGCACAAAATGCCCTTCCACTCCCCTTCAACAGTTGAAGGAGAAATACAAGTTAGGAGCTTTTTCACCTCTCAAGAACAAGAATTAGATAGAGAAAAAGAAGGAGAAGCAACAATATGTTGCACAAAATTACCTTCATCATCACAAATCCAATATTTGGATCTTCTTCCCAATTCTTATAAAGTTTCTGCAACCTAAATCCCTAATCACAAAATCACATCCATAAGAGACGTATACCACAATTGCTAGTAGAAATTACGAAAATGTATATAATACATAAATACAAACAGAGCAGAATAGAGAGCACCATGTGAGTGGTGAGCGCATTAAGCGCAGGTGGTCTGTTGAGAATCGCAGTACGGGAACAACCACTTCCCTCGACAAGAACCTAATCAAAACAATCGAACCTACTACTACGATCATTTAAGAGAAAGAGAGCGTGAGAATGATGAGGACGATACAGCTCCGAACCTGGTTATCAAGACCCTCGGGAGTGACCTTAAGCGAACAGAAGCTCCTCCGATAACCAAATCTCCATAGCTTATCTCGAACGATTCGCCCCAACAATCCCTTCGCGTTATGCATTCAGCTTTCTCTCTTCTTCTTCTTCTTCTTCTTCGTTGTAAACTAGAGAACTCTACTCTATTTGGCAAAATCAATCATGGCGGATCGATTTCGTGTCGTGGCGAGTTTATCGGCTCCGATTCCACTGGGCAACACCTTCTAGCTTATACAGAAGTTTCTGACTCGTCTCTCACTCTGATGACGTGTTCCTCTTTTTGGGTCATGATGGGCCGATCCTAACCTAAATTTAGTTCACTGACCATCCTAATTACCAGGTCGCCTTACCAATATGTTATTACCATAATACCCTTACTTTTTTTTTTTAGTTGTTAGTCTCATCGTCTGTTTGTACTTTTCCATTTTTTTTGGTAACAAAAACCCTAATTTGGATATTTCACATTGAACGCTTTCCTCGCGTTCGTATTCCAAAATAAACGACGTCGTCGTTTTTTGGTGTGGTTACGTAATGACGACCTCTTTTAGCAAAAACAATTCATGTGATTATGGTGATATGTTTGCATCAGGAAAAAAAAGATTAGAATCATGATGCGGTTCGGTCACATGTTTATCACTTGTTTAAGCGGGAAATAGTTTAGTGGCAAAAGAAAATTAAAAGAGAAAGGACGAACGAATTTTGAGTGGCAGAGAAAGAAGGTGGCAGCTTTTTAGTTTTGTTATATTGTTTTTTTTGGTCCAAAAGAGGAAACAAGACAAAGGACTAAAAATGCATTAATTTCTTCCTGAAGAATCTCAGCAATATATGTGGATCGATGTGCGTGACACTGCTTTGCCTGTGACTCAATTTCATATATGGACTGCACACGGTGAGACCATCAACAGCTATAAATATGGATGAGAGTGATTATATTTTTTTGGATCTCAGCCGAGTTTATGTAAGCAATCGCCATGCGAATTTTCTAATAGTAATTATTCAGTAAATTTTTATTTTATATTTTGATCAGCTACACTATAATGAGAAATATCAAACCGAAGTCATGATTAAAATGAATTCTTCTACCGTTTCTGTATAATTTTTGTAGTGGTCATATAGTCTTTTTCAACTAGTAGTAAACTATCGATGACAATATTTTTGTTAATATTTCAATATTTGTGTGAGATGACGAATATATTGATTTGATCATTTGAAAATCTATTAACGTTTGCAACTAACAAAACCCTCGATTTCCTAGAGAGGCGCATGGAAATTTATAGCATTCAAATCATGTACTAATGTATATATGACGTCTTCGTACGTGTCTTTATACGTACCTATCCATTAAACACATATTTTAAAACTATGAAAGACTTTTGACTTAATTTGTTATGTTTTATTCTAATTTAGATGATTTACGATAGCCAAAATTTTCAATCTTCGGAACATGTTTTCTATGTTATAAACTCTATCTAATATTAGACTATATATACTCCTTCCGTTTCAATTTAAGTGTCATTCTAGGTTTTTTCACACTTATTAAGAAAACCATTAAATGTTCTGTTTTACCCCTAATTAATTTATTATACTATTTTTTTCATTGGTCAATACATTAAAATAGTAAGGATAAAATTGGAAATATTATCAAACATCTACATTGAAAATACAAAACGACACTTATTTTGAAACAAAATTTTAAGTCTAGAATGACACTTAATATGAAAGGGAGGGAGTAGTACTCAGTCATAGACTCATAGGTTTTAGCAGAAACCGCTCCAAAGTCTTTAGATAACACTAATTCACTAAACTTATGAACCAACGAATCATGACATCAAATGATTCAAACACACAAAATTAGGCGCTATGTGGCTTATAAATAAATAAACAATTTATAAATGATTGGTACACTATGTGGCTTTTGAATAGCGACTCAATCATGACATCAAATGCCGAGTGATAATCAAGTGAACCACAGTTTCAAACACACAAAATTAGTCGCTAATCTAGCTCAAACCAATCAGCAAAAAAAAGGATATCATTTGTTATAAATATACTTAATTTATTTCAGCCACTCGATCACTAACAGCATATCCATAGACATAACACCGCAGGTAAATTACATTGTTTCTCAAACCATAACAACATCTACAAAAGCCCTAGCTAGTTATATATATCTTAATTACAAACATGTGTCTTATTATCCCAGATCCTAATTAACTATATCTATATCTTAACTTTTTTTTTGTTATTTCGAAAACAGTACTAACACATAACATCCTTAAGAAGCTTGTACCTGCGAGTGGCCGGTCTAGGAGAAGGCACGCCGGTTTTACCCTTGTCGGCAGCTGGAGGAATACTACTACTAGTGGTTTGGTTAATCTCTTGCTGCTTGATTTGGTGATGAGCTGAAGAATATTCCGACCGGTACGATCTCTTAGACGATCCACCATTAATACCGTGTTTTGCTCCGCTTCGACTCTTGGCTTCACACTGACACCAATCGCAGATCTTAATTGGATCAGCTTGCTCTTTGTAATAGCTACTACAGTACCTGTATCAAGATTACTATCATGAATTGATGATGGTGATAATCCATGTATGTATGGTTGAGACAGTTCTCGTTTGGTTTAAAAATATACACATCCTATATGCATACATACATACATAAATATCATATATGCATGCTTTTGATTTGATGTATGATGATGATCATCTGCTAAATAGATATAGAGCACGTGGCACGCGATCTCACCGTCCACTGCGATCTAAATCTTTCTTTGTTGTTAATATGCATGATGATGAGTATATTACACACATAAGTACATATGGTATAGCTATATGTAAAATACATACGAGTGTTGAAAGCGATTAAGGCACTTGCTGCAATGAAAGAGCTTGTCGAAGAAACCCACATCACCACACATGCAACACACTCTTCTTTCAAGATCCACCATTTTTGTTTCCTTAAATTAGCAGACGACGGAGAATATGAAGGAGAGGAGGAGATGGAGAGAATGAGAAAGAGAGAGAGAGAGAAAGGGAAGAACTGATTCTATAAGGAAGGAAAAAAAAAGAAATATAAATGGGTTATTTGAAACTTATTATATTCGCAAGTCGGTCCATAGGTAATAATAATTTTTATAAAACCAAGAAAAAATATATTCAATAAAAATATAATAGCGTAACAAGGCAGGTAGAGAGACCGCAGGTTGCTTTGCAGTCGTTTTCAGTTGGAGCTTGGGAGGTGGAGAAACAAAGAACCTTAAATTATAAAAATCGAATATCGTAAATGACGGTTTTGCCCTTGAAGTTTTATTGAGGATGCTATTCTTGTAGCCTTTTTCTGTCTTTTTTCGTAATTTCGTAAAAGAGGGAAACTTGTGGGATGTCATATCTTTGACTTTATCTCCGTAGAGAGCGTGATAGACACTCCCGTTTGGTTAGAAGAAGGCTCACAACTTACAAATAGCAAATTTTCTTACAAAATTTATAATAAAAATTTGATGTAGTTGGTGAAAGCAAATCTGATCTCATCGTGAAAATAAACTGCGTAAAATGAATTTTCTATTATGGTTAAAACAAAAAAAAATTATAATTAAAAACACGAGCATATATATATAAATCTAATGGTTTCAGTCTCTTGTTGAAAGAAAACAAATTGTTTCGGTCTCCTGGATTGATCATTTGTTTCTATTAATACGTTTGATCACCGTTTATTTACACGATAATCTTGACTAATAGTCTGTTTATTGATCTATTTTTACATCCCAATACTCTGTTTATCCACTATGTAATTGTGTAAACTCAACCAAAGAAAAACTGATTCGCATGATAGTTACAAAATATTGAAAGAAAAGTTCAAGATGTTTTATTTCACGTTTATAAAGAGATCGATCCACTTTTATGAATCCATCCGTATCTATTCTACACCTATGCGCTTACACGATAATGAATTTAAAGAAAGACTAGTCCACTCATTCAACTTCTCGTGCGTTACATTTATTTGTTAAATAGACTTTTATCGAATCCTAAGTCCTTTAGTTCGTATACTTTTTATATCATAGCCTAGAGGTCTAGAAAATAAATGTGACTGATGAACTTCTTAGCAAATATAGCACCGAAATTAATATATTCACATGACCAATATCATACAAAATTTCTTTATTGATCGTCCATGACCAAATAAAACTAATCGTGTTTGAGTTGCATCACACCATTTCCAGAACATTCCTATCTATTAATAAAATCTAGCGCGCGGGTATAAGACTATATTTACACCAACTACTTCTAAACAGTTAAAAACATATACTTAATTAGGCGTTTATAAATGTGATTGGTTCTGAGTTTTTGGAGAACTATACAAATTATCACACTGACATATACACACGATAGTTTAGTGTAAGTCGACAAAGTGGAGCCCATATTTTTATTTACTTGGGTGTACATTTGGAATCGTAATTTTATGGTCACATTAGAAAAAGAATAGCCAATTCGAGAATCATGCTATAATAATGCCAGTCAACTCTGACAACATTTCTTCCCAATAAGTTTCACGCGACAAAACAAGAACTCATCTAACGTGTTTGTACAATATCATAAACCCTTCAGACGTATTTTATTTTCTTGGATTTAGTTTAGACGTAGCTTAGTTCACTTAGTTAATATCAAAAGAGAGATTAAATGTAGACTTGCTAACAAGATCTTAACTAGAACATCCTTTTTGAAATTTCTATTGCATAGTTAAAATAATAACTCTCGATTAGTTACATTTTTAGTTTCACATATAGCTTATAAGGACGTGCTAAGTGTACCAACAACTTAAACAAAATTCACAACTAGAAGAATTAGCATGTTATTAGACAATTTTCTACTTCCTTCCTTTTTAGTATATCGTTATTTAAAGTTATATTTTTGCCAACAACATGCATGCATCATTAGTTAGAGTTGATGATACAGTTTATTTTATTTTAAAAACATACATTATAGTAGGAGTTCATTTTGTTCAAACACAAACGATGATTTAATAAATTGTCATGAGAGTTTATAAATAATGAATTGAAGATTAATATACACGACTCAAATATCCGAAACAAAACGATATTTTTGTAATCAAGCCAATGAAAAGAGTCACTTTCAACTGTTTAACTATCATACAACAGTAATTTTGGTGAATGTTGAATTGTAAAGTATATTACACACAACACATGTATCGTGTTGTAGATACTGAGATACAGATAGAATTATATATATACATTGAACAATATAGAGAAAGTAGGGAATATTCATAAACCCTCTTAAGAGACTATGTATGTGAATGTGAAAGGCCATACGGATAAATAGATATGGACACAGGAAGGCTCTGTTCCATGCATCGTGATATCTTCCCTGCGTTCCTCTTATTACCTTTAAGGGGACCAATTTCTCTGAACACCTTTTTGTCCATTTATCTCAACCTTACACGCGTCCGAATCGAAATATCTTAGCTTTAGCGTTGTGTTAACGGCAAGTTCACTAGAAGTCACAGCGCGTGTGCCCCACTCTCTCCGTGGTTCAAATCGGCGATGAATGGGTCCGGCCAAATAGTAGCGACCGTTCACCCGATTCTTTGTGGGACACATCCACTTGTCAGCATCTACGTCCGTAAGGCATTCACACCATCAATTCTGTCTAGATATTCCACAAAAAAATCTCAGAAAAATCTAGATGTTAATTAACCTTAACCTATACAAAAATGATTCGATTAATTAGCCAGCATATAATCAACCTGCAGAACATCAGAATATATTAGTGGGTTGGCACGACGTAATAAAGTTGATTTAGCAAAAGTTGTTATTCAAAGCAAAAAACGTTATTATTTTCTTGTTTCAGTACACAAATATTTTCGTAAATGTTGGATTTATTGTATATGGAGTATCAATGTATGCATTATGGACGTTGAAAACTTTAAATTTATGTACGAATTCAATACATTTCATTTTTGGCATTTTCGTATTTGTTAATTATAATTGGATAATGATTAAAAAAAAGCTCGAAAAAAATAAAAATACACATTTCTGCTTCTTCCATAATGAATGGAACTTTTATAAATGGGTTTTAGATTAGATATCACGGCCCAATACAAAATTTGGCTTTGCCGGAGATTTCCGACGCACCGCAACATTCCTATGGCTATGGCATATGCGACGCCGTACGTGTTTTCTGTCTTATGTCCGACACATTTTCTGTGCTAAACAATGTCCCCAAGTGGTGATTGTCGCATTCTACGGAGACTGGCCCCCACGGCCCATAATTATATTCACAATACAAACAGAAGCCCATTCCACATCATCTTCTCACTAGTTTGTCTTCAAAACTGTTGAACTTGACGTGTAAAAAAAGAAACAAACAAAAACGAAAAAGCTTGCGTGGCTAAATCATTGACGTGTACAATTATACTTCACTGAGGCAAGTATTTAGCTGCAGATTCCACGAATTTAGTGAAATATTTTGTTCTTATTAGATTACGGTATTCTCGTGTAGACACTTATGTAAATGTAACCATAGTCTGTTACTACTAAATACTCTGCTTCGAAGTTCGAACTCAGTCTAATGTAGACCACAATGGTTATATATATGTACGTCACTAGGAATCATGGAATCGATCTTTTATTTTGTTGTAAGTACGAAATATCTCTATGGTCACTCTATTAAATCAATGATTTTTTAACTCATATGAATTCAATGGATTTATATATATACATAGCCAATTTATGTTAGGACCAGAAGATTCTAGACTAGTGAAATGATTCAAATTATAACAATTACCGTGGAGTCGTAGACTGATCCATTTAATCCACAATATCACAACTTAACTGTCATGCAATATATGTTTTAATAAAGAACTGTTGTTTTATAATAGTTAAATCTTGCAACTACAACTTATTCTATTATTGATTAGATCATTTATCTGATTCGGCTAATATCACTAGCTATTGGCAATTTGCCATCGTTTAAAATTCTGCACAAGGCGTACAAAATGGTCTGAGAACGAAAATTAACTACAAAACATGAATATATCAATAGTCAATACACAACTCAACAATTATAAAAAAGGGGAGACAAGAAGGACAGAGGATGAGCATAAGGTCATCATTTTTGCATGTTATTCGTCAGAAGGGTAACATTATCTCAATTAGATTAATATTTATTTACTTAGGAGGTGATTAAGTGGTGAATAAAGTACACACTCTAGTGAGTTAACAAACGAATATTAAAACATTAATTTGTCAGTATGGGCACATGAGGTCGCACGTGTTTGCTTTGGGATCACCGCCGTCACGTGATTCAAGAAAGCCGAACTAGGAATTTGTTGAAGTTGAAGCACGATGATATTATTCGTATGTATCATCAAATGAATAAGCAGAGATTTATTCCAAAGGAAGAATAAAAGTAAGTGGAACCACACTACGAAAGCCTCTGATTGAAAAAGAGAGCCGCTTGGGGAGAAGATAAGCGCACCGTACGTCGATGTACTTACTCTTTATGTAGTTTTCTCGAAGATGAGACTGAACCATGACAGGCTAGGCCCACCAAGCACCGTCACATTCTCTCTGCACTCATTTTTCTCGCTCGTCTTTTTTTTTTTAATAGTTCGCATCATTTAAATATTTATTAAGTTCAGTTTTACTTTTAGTATATGTTTTTCTGCTTTTCTTAAATAAAAACCAAGTCAGATTTTATCAAACTATATAAGTTTGAATTCATTTTTAATAAATCAGTTAAAAATTTATTTTTTATTTTGTTTATTATGAGTTTCTAATTCTGTTTTCTTGTGGTCAGCAAGTTCCTAATTCTGTTTGGTCAACTTATTGGCTGGATACATACATAGTTGCCTAGTGGTTCTTTTGGAGACGTCTAATAAAATTAATATAATATATATACAGTTGCCTAGTGGTTAAGTGTGTATGCAATTTAGCGACAACCACAGTTCAAACTTCGAATTCGTGGCAACAAAATAAAATGAAACTTCGAATAAGCTCGGACAGAAACTACAACAAATACTAACAAATTTCCCTATGTAACTTTCCTACATGCGATTTAAAATCATTTATATAGGGGTCTACGAAAGGGAACCTTCTGAATGAGACAGAAGTTGCCAGCTGGAAAAACTGTTGTCGGTAGTAAAATAAAATGATTAAACTGAATAAAAACAATTTATCTCCGTTGGCTCTTCCTCTAGTTTCGTGCCATCTTCTTTTAGAAGTTAATGTCCACTCCAGTGGACTCTTTAGTAACAAATGCTAACATATTGCAATCGCATTTATAATGCTACTATGAGTGTTATTGACCAGGAAGATACTCTCTATATGAGTAGTAAATGGTATTCAAAGATTTTGCAATTACTATATGAAAATACTTGCCATGATCTAAAAACCTACATAGTTGCGCGAAATTATGCTATAAGCACAACAAAATTAATATTACAGTATTTTGAAAAAATGAACTTGACTTCATAAGTTCATAGTCGAGTAATGATTTAAACTTAATAGCAATTAAAATTTTTCAAAAGATTATCCGCCATATTTCAGGCTTTTTTTCCTTACCTTCTTCATGGCTTCGTCTTCTTTTATGTTTTGTACTTTAACAAGAAAAAATCTTCTTTATCTTCGAGGCACGTGAAGATGAGAACGGTCCCCACATGCAGCCACGTGGATTTAATGAATTATCTTTAGTTTTCTCTTGTATTACTTTTGTGTAATAATAATAATAAAATAATTTAGCTTCAGAACTTCTATGGATAGGCCAATAATTAAAATTGTCGGCTTCGTATCATAAAATCACCAATTTATCTGCTGAGCAACTCTACCGGTGTGTGGAAAGAACGTTTGTGGAACAGAAACACTTCAACACGTTGCGCCACGCTATTCTGCGAACGCTCAGCAGTGTATATATATTTTTCTTTTATGATGTGCCTTAATTTTTTCTTATTAATTATCATGTATTTCATTTGTAATTAAAAAGATATAATAATCTAACTTCAAAGCATTGCAAATTTAGTCTTTAAAACCGATGCCTCCAAAGTACATTGGAATATGTTTTTACTGCATATACTCACGCAATGTGTATCCTAAATTCTAATTCAATTATATCCTAACAAAAAAAAAGATCGAGTAAAAAAGTCAGATACATCTGCAAGATTTAACCAAAATAAGGAAATACATAATGATATATCTCAATAATTGGCGGTGCCACATAAAAATTGAGTACAAGATAGCGATGCATAAGAATGTTTATTTTTAGCCGAATATGATAACAATGTTCACAACAATTGGTTCCCCGTTCTTTATATCATATGCATGTGTGGTGCGTGTTTGTACATTATGAGTAGTTGTATAGTTGAAAAAATGAATAAATTTATAAGCAATGCATGAAAGAGACATGAGGAAGATAAATGATAGGAAAAAAAATATATGTATATAAACCTATAGGGAGGGCCATAGGAATTTATAGAACCAAAGTGCAATGCACTTCGGATCGTCGGTCGACGACTCATCTCCTTGATTGTCTCCATCCATTTCCCCATTCCCCACTACATATTAATAATTATCTCTTCGATTTTTTAAAAAAATAATGTCAAAACAGTCCTTTATACAGTAAACAATGTAAAAACATATTTTAAGAAAATAGTAACAGAACTATTACTTCAAAATATAAATCGTCAAAACTAAATTTTGTTACTTCTGGTGATCAAGATAATTTCTAAAAGTTATCACATCAGTTTCTTAACCAAACAATTTTTTAATTCTCATGTAAACCTGTGAAAAACATGCTAGTTTAGTTACTGAAGAATGATATTAGACACTTATGTTATGCTCTCTCTACTCTACAAAGATCGAAGTCCCACTTCCATCTTATTTTTTGTAAGATGGATTGCAGAATGCGAAATAATTATGTAAGCACAATCGCGCAAAGTAGTCATACATTCTCATCACTTTATATACTTTGATGGGTTAATAATTTAATGGCCGATTTTGTTTCTCTATTTTCCTTATTTTGGTTGCCTTGTTGAAGTTTAACAACTTTTTTGGTTTTATTTGGAGGTTTTTATTATCTTGTCAACCTAACGATTAGACTAAAGTATACCTATATGCTTGGTTACACATTCCAGAGAAAAAACGTTTTACAAAAATAACATCAAGAATTCATCATATACTAAATAATCCTCCTTACAATTTAAACGACATGAAAATGAAAAAAAGAAATAATCAGTATACATTTTTCAGAGATGGCAGAATTCTATTAACAAAATGGAGAGTTTTACACAAAAGAAATTAGTAACCTTGCATTTATCTAATTTCCGCTTCATAGCTTTGTTTAATTAAAATCATCATAGTCTAATCTATAGTTTATGCATTATGACAGAAATGTAATTCATGGTGAATTAATTAAATAGCACATGCATGTTCAAAGAAAAATGTAGTAGACAAATATATTAAAGTCGATAAATAAATAGAGAAAAAAAAAGGGAGTGGTCAGGTCAGTCTCGGTGCATGCTAACTCTATGCACGTTCTCCTCTTCGTCTCTTTCCTCACTTAACACTACACTCTCTCTCTATTAAACCCCTGAAGCAGTGACCACATACTCAGTGAGCCGAGTCCTAGTCTGAGTTAACAATGGACGTCTACGGCATGTCGTCACCGGACTTGCTTCGTATCGACGACCTTCTCGATTTCTCCAACGACGAAATCTTCTCATCCTCCTCCACCGTCACTTCCTCCGCCGCTTCCTCCGCCGCATCTTCCTTTTTCCCAACTGAAAACCATTTCAACTTCCCTTCTTCCGCCTACACTTCTCCTCCTCTCCTCACTGACTTCACTCACGATCTCTGCGTTCCCGTACGTTTTCAAATTTCAAATTTCCCCTAATTCTAATTTTGAATTTCAATTGATTTTGCATTTTTGGTTACAGAGTGACGACGCAGCTCATCTCGAATGGTTATCACGAATTGTTGACGATTCATTCTCCGATTTCCCGACGAATCCTTTAACCATGACCGTCAGACCTGAGATTTCATTCACCGGAAAACCTAGAAGTCGCCGATCAAGAGCTCCAGCACCTTCAGTAACTGGAACCTGGGCTCCGATGCCTGAATCCGAGCTTTGTCACTCCGTTGCAAAACCTAAACATAAGAAAGAATACAACGCTGAATCAGTTACGGCGGATTTAGGAGGAGCGAGGCGGTGCACGCACTGCGCGTCTGAGAAAACGCCACAGTGGAGAACTGGACCGCTCGGACCTAAAACGCTTTGTAACGCTTGTGGAGTTCGTTACAAATCAGGGAGGCTTGTACCGGAATACAGACCGGCGTCGAGTCCGACGTTCGTGTTGACTCAGCATTCGAACTCTCATCGGAAAGTTATGGAACTTCGGCGACAGAAGGAACAACAAGAATCGTGCGTTCAAATTCCGCCGTTTCAGCCGCGGTAAATTCGCGTTTTCGTCTTCGTCGTTTGCGGTTTGGGGTTTTCTTTTGGAGGGTTTTTGTGATTGGGTGACGTGTCGTAATCCTAACAGCGATGATCACGTGACCGACGGGAGGAGGGGTTAAAGGCTTTAATATCAGTATTAGTTTAAGATTGAAACTTTGCTAATCACGTCATTAATTTGTTAGTATTCATTTGATTTTGTTTTTTTTTCTTTGTTTTTTTTTTTGGTTTCACGGCTCTCCTTAAAGTTATATCATTAAATGATTTATTGGCGGCATTTAATTTTCTCCTTTTCAGATATAAAAGCTTCTCAACCACCATGCACTCTGCTTTCTGTGACTTGTGATATTAATCACACATGACATGATCACACATGACATGCTCGTTGATCTTCATACATGATACATACATCATACATGTTACATGTACACATACTTAATTGTCCGTAATTTTTCACTACGATGATTCCTATATTGTAATTCTCATTTGAAAGAACTTTTTACCAATACTCTTAATCTCTTATGGAAGTGCGTAAACCTGTTTTAAATAAACTAAACCGGCCTGACCCCGAAACAGAACAAACATACAGCATGATATGAAAACTAAACTGGACCTCAATTTGGTGTATAATGTTTCAGCTTTTTCAAATCCAAAACACGGAAACCAAATCAAAACTCTTCAAATTAAGATATCTAAACCAAAGCAAACTCTTCAAATTAAGATATCTAAACCAAAGCAAACTCTTCAAATTAAGATATCTAAACCAGTAACAATACCATGCCAAACCAATCTAATTTGGTTAACGTTCCGCTTAAACCGCAAAACTATCTACTAAACCAAGCCAAGAAACAAGGGGATGCAAATTGACTGCATTAAGAAAGACAAAACTTCCAAATATCAAGAAACTGCAAGATGTTGAGCTGGATGGAGACTACTCAAGAAAAACAACAAAACTCTAAACATGAATGAAACGACTATACTGACAAAAATCTAAACAGTAAAAAAAGGTATGATGACATTGCTTTGTTTGAATCCTCTTCATTTGCTCTTGACAAAATAGAGCTTACCCATGACATGAAGAACAGCAACAAAGGCAATGAAACCAATGCTCATAATAAGAACAACATTTGGAGAAATCTTGAGACCGGGCGCGTCGTCTGTGTAGAACTGAAGCATTGTTCCAGCTGCTCCTCCACCAGCTCCACCACCGGCGCTGCTGCTGCCACCACCAGGCTTCCTCCTCCTCATGCTTGCAGTTGCAGCTGCACTTCCTCTCTGTGGAGCTCCACCACCAACCATTTTTTGCTTCGCTTCTTGTTTCTTTTAACTAAAGTCCATAAAAAACAAAGATTGAAACTTCATAAATCAAAGATGAAATCTAAACAAGTCTAGCAACATTGCTAAATTATCTAAGAGCAATGTCAAATCTCCATAAACAAAAAAATTTGTTACAAAATTATCCATAAACAATAAACTTTGTTACAAAATTGATAAATTTTGTTTGTATTGATTTAAATTAGTTTATTTATATTTGAAGATGTTTTTGGTGAATTTCTTATATAAATCTTAATTTATAACTTATCATAATTTAATAAAAATACAAATTTGTTGTACCTAGTATATGTATGTATAAAATGATAAATACATACATATACAGATATGTATAAAATGATGAATACATATACAAATCTGTATATGTATGTATTGTTATTCCTAGTTGAACTAATTGTATGTATTGTTGTACCTTGTTGAACTAATAGTATGTATTAGGAAAATGATAAATACATATACAGATACATATATACTCTGCTAAATCCGAATCGCCATGAACAGTACAAGCTCCTAACAGTGTTCTCCGGATTATAACATTTGGCTGCATCGACATTTTCATAATGAATTCATACGCTTTCTTCACTTGTCTAGCTCTAGCTAGCAAATCGATCATACAACCAAAATGTTCAATTCTGGGCTCAATCTTATTACTCTTCTCTCATTCTCCTGAAATACTCAAACCCTTCCTTCACCATCCCGCAATGGCTACATGCGTATAAGATCCCCACGAACGTGATCTCACACGATAATAAGCCCTCCTTTGATTCCATAACCCTGAAAAGCTCAATCGCTTCTTTTCCAAAACCATTAACAGCTAAACCGACTATCAATGAAGTTCACGAGACACTGTTCTTGTCCAACATTACAAGCAATGGCTTACAGATTGAATTCATTACAAGACTAGAGTATGAATTTTGAGGTAGAATTTACCATAAGAACTCATGATTACGGAATTGACATGATCCTTGTGAGCTAGCCAAGAGAAACCTTCCTTGAAAGGAGAGTCATCACCATCATCAACCACATAATCCATTTTCCAAGACCGAATAGATCAATCATATCAACCATACACGAGTAGCCATGAATCTGAGAGCCGAGCCTTCAACACCTCTGAGTATAGAGTGTCAAGATCAGCCATTGTACTAAAATTATGAATGTCGAAAACTAAGCAAACCTAGAAATACACGTGTTAAGAAACATATGCGAAATTATCAGACAATAAAATGACAAAATCCATTTCAGATGTATCATTGATCCAAAATCAGTAATTCGAGTAGACACACAATTTGCAAAGACATTTAAATCCAAAATCCAAATAAAGATGAATAAATGGGTTAACTACCGAGCATGAAGACGATTGAAATGAAGCCAGAGCTGATCATCAAAAATTCAAAATCCAAATAAAGATTGAAATTAGCTTCTTCGTAATTGGATTCGCTGAAGAACTTCACCGTACACCTCGAGTTTCATACGATGCTGTCTAGGGCTTTCCTTAGATACAGAAGCCACCACGGCTCTGCTTCCGCAACTCTCCTCCATCTCCTCTTTGATCGCCATCAAAATCAGAAGTCCTCCGTTTGTCAGATCCGACAGGTCTTCTCTCGTGTCGAGAGCCCTCAACCGGCTCCCCTCAGGATCATTCAGAGGTTTTGGTTTTCATTTTTGTTTCTTAAAAATTAAATAGAAAAACAAATTTCATTAAGGGTAAAAGACATATTGAGTGGCACTCATATTATAAAATGGCATGCCAGATTAATTTTTTCCATTTTGTGGCATTTTAGCCTCTCTGGCTCGGGGATGAATTGAGTTTTGTCTGTTCTGAGGCCACGCAACTCGTTCGCGTAACGACCAATTATTTAACGCCACGTAATCCGTTGAATGTAAGAATCTCTCAAGTTTAAACACCCTTAAGTTTATTAAGCCCAAGTCCATTTTATTTTTCTTCCATTTCTTGGGCTGGGCCCGTTTTTCCCGTACGCTAAGATATTTCTTGAAATTTTGAAAAATCAAAAGAACAAAAATTTGAGCCTCATAAACGGGCCCAGCTATAACTTCAATTTGTAGTTCCCTCAGGAGTGGAAAGCTGCTATAAACTATATAGATAGGGTCATCAAGATATGTCAGCTTCCATCTGGTTAATGCATCATACAAGCCATGTTGTTAACTTCAACTAATAAAATTGTTGCTCAATTTCAGAATTATTAATTTTGCTTTCTTTTCGTCTTCATCATTACGATTCTCGAGTTTTTCCTAATTTATTCTTGCAATCTAGATAAGAATGCTTTATTATTTCTGAACCCTCCTCTTTTTGGAATGTAGCTCTAGTAATTTAATATAATCAGTTTGCCCAAAGAAAAAAACTAAGCTAAAAACAGCCAAAAGCTTGAGTTAATAGATAATAACAACCAGAGGGGTTCAAAATACATAATGAAAGGATAATAGCGTTCATAAATATATAAACTAAATATTATATTATTTTAAGCTCAAAGCAATAAACTGTTCTTCTATCGTTCTCGCTTTCGTGCTCAGTTCGGAAGAATGACAAAGACGTTTTCCGTTTTTCATGTCTTCCCAATACCACGTGAGATCGGCATTTCTCATAAGTGTTATATCAGCTTCAGGGATAGTAGCGACCACCATCTTAAAACCACTATCCTTCAATTCAGCAATTGTAGGCCAAAAGTCTTTGTTCGCAGTAATTAACAATATATTACCCGGAGGATCAATATCATAGGCATGGAAAATTATTCTCCTGAGAAGTCATGTTTCAGCCAAATCAGCTTTCACACCCTGTTCATATTTAGCTGAAAACAAATATAAGAAATTAGAGATTTATGTTCTTTCATAAAAATAAAATAAAAAATTTTAAAAATGAAAGAAATCATTTCTTACATGTTACATGAATTGTCTCGTCACAATAGGTACAATAAGATCCTCTTTTTTGTGCATGTCGAAGCCAGAAACCCGCTTGGTTATACAGATCTTTTTCTTCATCTGTCATACAAAGTATATCCCCGAATGCATAAATCCGTTCTTCGAGAAAGTACTCTTTTCATGTACTTGAAGGGCTTTTGAAATATTATCTCTAAGAGATTTTGGAGAGAGAGGGGCTATCGGAGTGAACTTTAAGATCCCAAAAAACCTGAACACCGTAATGTCTATGGCTAACAAAAAAAAACAGAAAGAAGCTAGAGGTTTTGTATCCGAGGCTGCGCGGTCAATTGCTGAAAGGGTCATTTTTATTGCTGGAGACCTCTTTTACGTACGTTAGACACGTCCTTTTCAACACAAGTGTGCATCATGTGGTCCACACATTCATTTTTATCATGAAATGATATTCCTTGAACAACTATCCTACGCTGTTTCTCTTAGTCTTAATTTCTATATATGGTTTCACATTTTTCTTAATTATTGTTTTTATTATTTTACTCCTCTTTTTAATTTACATGTTCTTGTCTTTTCTTACTTTCAAAATTTGAAAACTCTTATTCGTATTTTTAGCTTAGCATTATAACACAAGAGTTTTCATATATTATATATATACTCTTTCTTAAAGATGAATAATCAGATATGTAACATAAGGTTAAAGTTGTATTTGATTTCTACATTATTTTCGTTTTCGGATTTGGATCCTAAAAGGGAAGAAGAAAAAAGAATGTTGAAAGGTTAGAATAGCAAAGGACGTTAGACGTCGTTTTCAACACAAGCGTGCATGATATGGCCCAACACTGTCATCATGCATCTTCCATCTTCATCATGAAATGGTTAATTCCCAATTAAGAGTAATAGAAGTATAATATGCGCATAGTACAATATGAACACATTAAAAGAGTTACAGATTTAAATAATATGATATTCCATGAACAACTATCCTACGCGGTTTCGTTTAGTCTTAATTTTTATATATGGTTTTTGCATTTTTCTTAATTAAATTTTAATTATTTTACTCCTCTTTTCAATTTACATGTTCTTATCTTTTCTTACTTTTTCTGTTTTCTTACTTTTAAAATTTCAAACTTCTGCTTTATAGTAATCAACCACTACAGATGACTTGTTATTCTGAACAATACATGGCATGCAATAAAATATAGGAATCTATTTTATCCTAATTTGGTCAGGGCTAGGTGGTTTGAATAGGTGTATTCGTCAATTAGAAGGTTTATCGATTGTCACACGTCTCTGTGTATAGAACTTAATGTTGCATGGTATGTTCGTGGTGAATGATAGTAACATGTTGTTAAAATGTTTTTTTTCTGTTAATAATTTATTTACACCCTCTACCATTATTCAGTTATTTGCAAGTGTGCCACATTATGGAATAATAATCAAAGTTGTATTTCTTGCTATGTTATTATTAATAAGAGATGGGTGTGTACTCTTATGGAATTAAACGATTCTTCGGGAAACTGATAAGAAAAATGCAATTACTTTCCGGCAACACACCGACCAAAAAATAAATTTTATTTCACGTGTGTGTATTATTTTTGTTTTAGATATCTTTTAATTTGGTCTCATTTATTATTGACTCAAATTATTACTAATACACAAGACATTTCTTTTAAACAAAATAATTATAAATATTTGATCAGTTCATCCCTTTCAACTAGAGATCAATAAATATATATATTACCAAAATAACCAAATGGAGCATCTGGATTTAGACGTGGGATTTAAAACCTCTCGATTACACTTAACATATCTGACTCAATGATTGATTCACTGTTTCGTTAATTTCTTAAAGATTTGTCAATTCGCCATGTATCTCAACATATATAATTAAGTTCTTTTTATGTGTCAAAATTTTAATATATTATTACTAACCTTATAACTGTTTTATATTAAGTGTATAACTTTAGAAATCTGAAAAGAAAAATATCAATTTAAAATAACTTCACAAACTTAAAAGAGAGACGGTGTTTTCATATTGGAAAAATGCAAATCATCTGAATATTAACAAAAGAAAGATAGAATAAAGAAAGCCTAAAGCCAGCCTTTTTGACAGAAAAAGTGAGATTGATAAAAACATTATTGTCAATCAGGGCTACAAGAGTAGCTCTTGGATAAAGGGAGAGCTAAATTTCTTCGCTTAGGTCGATACACGCTCCTCCATCTAATAGGGATGCTGGCCAAACTAAGCTTTCAGCATCTGCTTCAAAGTTATCAGGCTGTACTGAGAGAACTTTGTAATATCTGGAGCGCAATGCTGAAAGACAATCATAGAACTCTACGTCCTTGTAGATGTTATTTGCAATAACAATGAAATTTCCTGGTTCGGGATGGGGCACAGGATGGTCTATTGCCCATAAAAGAATGTCATATACCATCCACCGTACTCTGTCATAAAAGAACTCTACGTCCTTGTATAAAAACAATTTGTTGTTAAGAAATTAGACCTTGGAAGTTTATTTTCATTTGAGTTAGCGCATCCTTTTTGTTAAAATTTTGAAAGCTGTAATTCTGAAAGACCTTTTGTTAACTTATGTTGTTAGGTAATCCCTTTTGTTTATACATCTTTAATTTGTATTTATATTTTCTATTTTTTCACTTTTTGTTTTATGTTATGCTTATTCTTTATATTTTGCTTATTGTTTTTATATATTGCTTATGTTTTGCTTATTTTTTACTTGTTTTAATTTTTTTTGTCTACCTCATAATCCATGTATCTTCAAAAACCCAGACCCTTACCAGATCTATATATCGTTATTCCATATCAACACAAGAAATAGATGGTAAATAGTGAGAAGGAACCAGAGGCACCTTCAAGAGTTAACTCCCGCCTTCACTGACCGTTGAGTTTTTCACTATCCTTAATAAACGAGAAATACCCGGACCATCGAGATCACTAATCCGCACAACATCACCTTCACCATGCATCAATAACTGAACGAGCAACTTGTTATCAATCTCAAGAAAAGAGAAAACGGTCTAAGAAAACAAATCCATTTCACGACTTAAAAACTCACCAGTACATGATCAATGCATAAAGGCGTCACTCCTCCCACGCCTTTGGAGACAAGAGGTGTTAAGCAATGAATACGAATCTCTCAATTACTTAACACAATTTCTACATACGAAGCAAAAACTAGAACATCATCTTTTCTAGCTCTTAGATCCCACGCAGAAGAAATTGTACATCAATATGCATAAAACTCTCTAAACAATGAGATTGATTATTTATACTAAGAAAGCTGTAAACAAGTCGGTTGCAGATATTTTGTACATGATCCACAAATATCTTCTGATCCAAAATATCTTCTTCTTCTCGCGATCCAACGCCTACTAAATTCAAATCTCACACGTGTCATCCCCTGTCTCCGCACATGCGATTCTCTCCCTTGAGGGCCGTTTTTGTTCTCTTTCCTTATTTTGGTTGACTTCAACTTTAACAACTTTTTTGGTTTTATTTCGAGGTTTTTATTATCTGATCAACCTAACGATTAGATTAAAGTTTACCTATATGCTTGGTTACACATTACAGGGGGAAAAAGTTTTACAAAACTAACATCAAGAATTCATCATATTAAATAATTCTCCATACAATTTAATTTTAACGACATGAAATCAAAAACAAAATATATAATCAGTATACATTATTCAGAGATGGCCGAATTCTATATATTAACAAATTAAATGGAGAGTTTTACACAAAAGAAATAGTCTAATATATAGTTTATGCATTTATCTAATTTCCGCTTCATTACTTTGTTTAGTTAAACTCATCATAGTCTAATATATAATTTATGCATTGTGCCAGAAATGTAATTCATGGTTAATTAAGTAAATTAAATCGCACATGCATGTTCATAGAAAAATGTAGACAAATATATTCAAGTCGATAAATAAATAGCAAAAAAAAATGGGAGTGGTCAGGTCAGTCTCGGTGCATGCTAACTCAATGCACGTTCTCCTCTCCGTCTCTTTCCTCACTTACACTACTCTCTCTATATTAAACCCCTGAACCAGTGACCACATACTCAGGTCCCGAATGGCAATCCAATTCGGGTGCGATGCGATGACTCTAATCGTATGTCACCACCGAATGAAAAAATGATTAGAGTGTGGTGTGATTCAAATGCTTTTGGCAAACGATTAGTTACTTATATTTTACTCTTACCCTTATGATTAGTTACCTATCGGAGCACAATCGGAGTTTAAATATACGATTGAGGTGCGACAAGTATGATTTATGTGTAGATTTACCAATATACCCTCAATTTTTTACATTATCTCTTATTAATAAAATTTTAATATTTAATGATTCAAAATATGATTACACCAATTTAAAATACAATTTCGACAATTTTTCAACAAAACTCTAATTTCACTATATTTTGTTAAAACGAATTTCATAAATTTTTACGGAAAAACTTAAATCATACTTTTACACGTTTTTGGTGGAACTATGCTTTTGGTGAGAAAATCAAAAATATGGAATGCGAGTAAAACGCGAAATCAAATATTTTTGGCGGAAAACAGAAAATCATATTTTGGCAGAAAAATACGAATTTACGTTGTCTGCGGAAAAATGCAGTTTGACGAAAAAACGCGGAATCACGTTTTAGGCGGAAAAACGAGAAATCATGTTTTTGGCGGGAAAACAGGAAATCACGTAATAGATAAATAAGTAAGCATTGATAACAATAATAATTTAAGAAATATTTATATATTATTCTTAATCATATATTATAAATTGAATTAACGTAAAAGGAAACTGAAAATTCAAAAAATAATATAATTAGAGGTTAATTTGGTAATTTTGTTTTCTAATCGCACTCGAATCGCTTTGCCATTCAAGAATATGATGTAACTGCATCGCACCCGAATCACATCTCCACTCATGATTCTAACTAATCACATCGCTCCCGCCCTCGAATCACAATCACACCCAAACCGGATTGCCATTCGGGGCCTCATTGAGCAAGTTCGATTCTGTGTATGAGATAACAATGGACTTCTACGACATGTTGTCACCGGACTTGCTTCGTATCGACAACCTTCTCGATTTCTCCAACGACGAAATTTTCTCTTCTTCTTCCTCTGCCGTCACTTCATTTGTCGCTTCCTCCGCCGCATCTTCCTTTCTCCCATCTGAAAACCCATTCAACTTTCCTTCTTCCGTCTACACTTCTCTTCCTCTCCTCACTGACTTCACTCACGATCTCTGTGTTTTCGTACGGTTCAAATTTCGAATTTCAATTTTCCCTAATTTTGATTTTGATTTTCAGTTGATTTTTGATTTTTGATTGCAGAGTGACAACGCAGCTCATCTCGAATGGTTATCACAATTCGTTGACGATTCATTCTCTGATTTCCCGACGAATCTTTTAACCATGACCGTTAGACCTGAGATTTCATTCACCGGAAAACCTAGAAGTCGCCGAACCTCCAGCTGTTAAAATATGATTATACTCAATTAATCATTATTGAGGTTTCTCTCTTCATAATGCATGATGGTTTCTTTCTCTCTCTTTCATGCAACCCATCTCTTTTGTAACAGCTAGTTTCTCTTCTTCTTTATATATTTGTATCTTCTTGTACATTTGTGATTAAGTGAAATATACAAATTCTTTCTGTTCACTATTCTCTCTATTATCTCTTACATTTATTTTTTTCAACATGGTATCAGAGCATTAGATCCTTTATTTTTCCGTCTCTAATCATCCTTTTTTGTTTTTTATTCTCTCAATCTCTTTTCTGGGTATGGAAAACTCGAAACATATTACCCTTCTCCTTATCCTTAAAAGGGATAATTATTTACTTTGGTCTAGAACTTCAAAGACTGTTCTTTGCAGTCGTGGTCTATGGAATCATATTATAAGCACCCAAGAGGTGACTGTTAACATTCAAGAGAAGGACAATGATGTGGCGGATGCAACCCTTTTGGAGTTTCTGAATCTTCCAGCCTTGAGAACAACAAATGGTTTCAAGAAGACCACATGGTTCTTGCCATTCTCCAAAGCTCTCTAGAGCAATCTATCTTTACTGCCTATTCATTTTGTTAGATAGCAAAGGAGTTGTGGGATACCCCAAAAGGTGTCTATGGAAACGTTTCTAATCTCAGCCGGGTCTTTGAAATGAAGAAGGCGCTGAACACTCTTAATCAAGAGAAAAACATTTCACCCAACATTTTGGAGAGTATAGATCCCTCTGGGCTGAGTTGGAAACTCTCCGTCCTCCAACATCAGATCTTGCGGTGATTAATGAAAGCGTGAACAGGATCAAGTCTTTGGGCTCCTGTTAACTCTCAACACCTCCTTCAATGATCTCATTCGTCATATCCTTAGATCTGACAAGCTCCCAAACTTGAATGAGGTATGTATGCAGATTCAAAAGGAAGAAGGATCCACGAGTTTGTTTACTCAGAAGAGTGAGCTTGATATTGTCAACAAAGATACTTACAAAAAGGGCGACTACAACAAATTCATGTGTGATCATTGCAAAAGAAAGGGACACACCAAGGATAAATGATGGGTTTTTCATCCACATCTGAAGCCTACTAAGATGAATGATTCTAGGAAGGCAATGTTTGCATATGCTGCTGAAGACAATGTGGTTAGGAAAGCAGATCTTGATGCCCTTATCAAAACCATTACGTCTCTAAAAGAATCTGGTAAAGCTTTAATTACTCTTAAACCTCATAAATCAATTATTGTTGATTATGGTGCTTCTAATCATATGATCAGTAATGTTAACCTTATTGATAATATCAAACCTGCAACTGGAAATGTTATCATTGCTAATGGTAATGGTGTTCCTGTTAAAGGAACATGAGATATAAAATTGTTTAACAAGAAATATTAAGCTTTCTATATGCCTGAATTTACTTTAAATCTTTTGTCTATCCAAAAAGCAACAAAAGTTCTTGATTGTTTGGTTATTTTCAGTCCTAATGATATTTGGTTTCAGGATATTAAGACGGGAAAGACTATTGGTGAATGATCAACAAAGAATGGTCTCTATGTTCTTGACGATCTCAATCATATTTCTGCTTTTGTTACAAATATTGTTGTTTGACATGCTAGACTTGGACATTCTCATACTAAAGCTCTTAAGATGTTGCTTCCTGAAATGTCTTTTAATTATGAGAAGTGTGAGGCTTGTATTTTAGGAAAGCGTTGCAAAACTTTTTTTCCAAACTCTTCTACTATTTATGAAAATTGTTTTGATCTTATTCATTATGATTGTGTGGACTGCTCCTTGTGCAACAAGAGATCAGTGCAAATATTTTGTTACTTTTATTGATGAAAAATCAAAGTACACGTGGCTAACTCTCTTACCTTCTAAAGACCGTGTTTTCGAAGCTTTTTCGAACTTTTACAGCTATGTCTCAACTCAGTTCAATGCTAAGATCAAAACATTGAAAACTGATAATGATGGTGAATACACAAGGAATGAGTTCAAGACGTTTACCTCTAAGCATGGAATTGTTCATCAAACCACCTGTCCTTATATTTATCAACAAAATGGTGTAGTAGAGCGTAAAATTGTCATCTTATAAAAGTCGTAATAATTATGATGTTCTAAAAGAAAGTTTCAAAACACTTCTTGGGTGATGCCGTTACAACCGCATGCTAATCCATCAACAGACTTCCAACCAAATGTCTAAAAGGATGTTTCTCCATATGAGGTACTAATTAATACGAAACCTATTGTAGATTTTCTAAAGGTGTTTGGTTGTGTTTGCTATGTCCATGTCCTAGATGGCCAACTAAATAAGCTTTAGCCTAAAAGCATCAAATACATATTTATTATATACCATAACACAAAAGGGTTACAATTGCTACAATCCAGCAAGCAAAAGAATTTATGTGTCTCGAAATGTCAAGTTTGATGAGGAAAAAACCTACTTTGAAGGCAACGATTGGGACAAATTAAAAGACTTGACAAATTCTGAATCTGATCGTGTTCAAAACCTCAAGTTCCTCTTGGAAAATCTCAACTCTTCTAATAGCAGTAGAATACAGGAAATTTAACACCAACAAACTTCATTAGACTTACAGCAGACTTCTGAAAACTCATAGCAAACTTCTAAATACGTGCAGAAGACTTCTGAAAACTCACAGCAGACTTCTGAAAACTCACAACATACTTCTAAAATGAACAGCAGACTTCTGAAAATTCAAAGCAGACTTCTGAATACTTGCAGCAGACTTCTAAAAAAATGTACAGTAGACTTCTGAAAAATTACAACAGATTTCTGAAAACGTGCAACAGACTTCTGAAATATTGTAGCAGACTTCTGAAATGTTTCAGCATACTTCAGAAGACTTCCAGCAGACTTCTAATGATTCGACTGCTGAAACTGAAACTCAAGAAATCAATGAGGATAACAGTGATGAAGATGTGGAGACTTCCATTCATTTCTCTTGCCATTAACTTTTTTGGGATTTGTGGTAGATGGATGTTAAGAATGTGTTTCTTCAAAGAGAGCTTGAAGTAGAAGTTTATATGTTACCACCTTCTGGTATTGACGTTGAAGAAGACAAATTCTTCACATTGAAGAAAGCTATTTATGGGTTAAAGAAATCTCCCCGTGCTTGGTATCATAAAATGAGTAAGACTTTTTTTGGCCGTGGATTTCAAAAATCAGAAGCCGATCATTCACTTTTCACAATTCAGGAGAAAATAGGTATTGTGCTTGTTCTTATCTATGTTGATGATATTATCATCTCTGATGATGATAAAAAATGTATTCAAAATACTAAGTCTTTTCTTAAATATGTTTTTTTATATTAAAGACTTAAGTGAACTAAAGTACTTTCTTGGCACAGAAATATGTCGTTCTCCGCAAGGACTATTCTTATCCCAAAGTAAGTACACACTTGATCTTCTTAGTGATACAGAAAAAATTGGAGCTAAACCAACAAAGGCTCCCATTGAGGAAAAATACAAAGATACTCGTGAGGGAAAACCTGATGGGGAACCTTATGACAACATTGGACAATACCAAAGAATTGTGGGTAAACTCATTTATCTCACAATTACTCATCCTGATTTGTGTTTTGCTGTGAACCAGGTTAGCCAACATATGCAAGCTCCCACCATCTATCACTGGAATGTGGTGGAAAGAATCCTCAAGTACCTGAAGGGAACTCCATGCAAAGGGATTTGGATGCAGAAGAATGGGCACATTGAGATCGTTGGTTATTGTAATGCGGATTGGGCTGGAGACCGGTCAGACAGGAAATCAACTTCAGGTTATTGCGCGTTTGTTGGTGGAAACCTTGTCACTTGGAAGAGCAAGAAGCAAAAGGTGGTTTCGAGGTCTAGTGCAGAAGTCGAATATAGAGCTATGGCGAATACAACATATGAGCTTATTTGGCTGAAAGCGTTACTTCTGGATTTAGGAATCAAGACTCCTCAACCAATCACCATGCATTGTGATAATCAAGCTGCAATTCACATTGCCTCCAACTCTGTCTTCCATGAATGCACCAAGCACACAGAAGTGGATTGTCATCATATTCGTGAGAAATTCGAGGTTGAGGTCATCATTCCTACTTACACAAGAAGTTCTGATCAGCTTGCAGACATTTTCAATAAAGCTGCAAATTCAAAGGTGTGTAGCTTCATTCATGACAAGCTTGGCTTAGTTGATCTTCACCAACCTGAAACATGATCGTTGCACTTTTTTCTTTAACCATGGTTTTTCCGTTGGATTTTCCTGGTAAAGTTTTTAATGAGACAACTCCATTCATGGCAAGCTTGGCTTGATTAACATCTTCCAGCCAACCTTGAGGGAGAATGTTAAAATATGATTATACTCAATTAATCATTATTGAGGTTTCTCTCTCCTTCATGCATATGGTATTTTCTCTCTCCTTCATGCAATCCACCTCTTTTGTAACACCTATTTTTTCTTATTTTCTATATATTTGTATCCTCTTGTACATTTGTGTTTAAGTGAAATATACATATTCTTTATGTTCACTATACTCTCTATTCTCAATTCTTCATTTTCTATTCTCTATTCTCTCTTCCGCTTATTCTTTTTTACACCAGCACCTTTCGTTGCTGGAACTTGGGCTCCGATGCCTGAATCCAAGCTTTGTCACTCTGTTGCTAAACCTAAACATAAGAAAGAATACAACGCTAAATCAGTGACGAAGGATGGGTGAGGGGTGAGGCGGTGCACGCACTGCGCATCTGAGAAAACGCCACAGTGGAGAACTGGACCGCTCGGACCTAAAACGCTTTGTAACGCTTGTGGTCTTCATTACAAATCAGGGAGGCTTGTACCGGAATACAGACCGGCGTCGAGTCTGACGTTCGTGTTGACACAATATTCGAACTCTCATCGGAAAGTTATGGAACTCCGACGACATAAGGAACAACAAGAATCGTGCGTTTAAATACCGTCGTTTCAGCCACGATAAATTCGCGTTTTCATCTTTGCGATTTGGAGTTTTCTTTTTGGAGGGTTTTTGTGATTGGATGACGTGTCATAATCCTAACAGTGATGATCACGTGACCGACGGGAGGGGGTTAAGGACTTTTATATCAGTATTAGTTTAAAACTAGTATCGGATCCGCGCTACGCTGCGGGTGGTGAGTTTTTCTGTCGTATAAATATATTAGAAATATGTTCATTTTGTATATAATATGATTTTGATTTTTTTAAAACAAGTGATTAGAAATTCATATATTATGATAAAAAATTAAAATGATGGTATGTATTATTTATTTTAATTTGATTGGTTGTGTTTTTAAAATGATAGAAATATGTTTATTTTATATATAATATGATTTTATTTTTTTTTGAACAAATTAGAAATCCATATATCATTATCAAAAAATTTAAAATGATGGTATGTATTTGTTATTTTAATTTGATTGTTAAAAAAAAAAAATTGATGGTATGCATTATTTATTTTAATTTGATTGGTTGTGTTTTTAAAATTATGAAAATATGTTCATTTTATATATAATATTATTTTGTTTTCTTTGAATAAATTAGAAACTCATATATCATTATCAAAAAATTTAAAAGAATGGTATGTATTTTTTTATTTTAATTTGATTGTTATAAAATTTTTTAAAATGATGGTATGTATTATTTATTTTAATTTGATTGGTTGTGTTTTTAAAATTATGGAAATATGTTCATTTTATATATAATATGATTTTGTTTTCTCTGAATAAATTAGAAATTCATATATCATTATCAAAAAATTAAAATGATGGTAAGTATTTTTTATTTTAATTTGATTGTTATAAAAATTTTAAAATGATGGTATGTATAATTTATTTTAATTTGTTTGGTTTTTTTAGTATTATCAGAATATGTTCATTTATATATAATATGATTTTTTTTCTTTTAATAAATTAGAAATTCATATATCATTATCAAAAAAATTTAAATGATGGTATGTATTATTTATTTTAATTTAATTGGTTGTGTTTTTAGTGAAAAAATGATGTGGCAAGCTGGAGAGATGATGTGGCAAACTGGAGAGCTGATGTGTATTAATCGAAATGTTTTGATTGGTTTTCATTTTTAATGATGTGTCAGTTCCAGATTAACCTAAAATGTTGAGGTGTCATGCTTGGAGAGATTTTGTGTTTTTATTGTATGGATCGAAAACTTTGCTAATCACGTCATTAATTTGTTAGTTTCATTTGATTTTGTTTTTTTTTCTTTGTTTTTTTTTTGGTTTCACGGCTCTCCTTAAAGTTATATCATTAAATGATTTATTGGCGGCATTTAATTTTCTCCTTTTCAGATATAAAAGCTTCTCAACCACCATGCACTCTACTTTTTGTGACTTGTGATATTAATCACACATGACATGATCACACATGACATGCTCGTTGATCTTCATACATGATACATACATCATACATGTTACATGTACACATACTTAATTGTCCGTAATTTTTCACTACGATGATTCCTATATTGTAATTCTCATTTGAAAGAACTTTTTACCAATACTCTTAATCTCTTATGGAAGTGCGTAAACCTGTTTTAAATAAACTAAACCGGCCTGACCCCGAAACAGAACAAACATACAGCATGATATGAAAACTAAACTGGACCTCAATTTGGTGTATAATGTTTCAGCTTTTTCAAATCCAAAACACGGAAACCAAATCAAAACTCTTCAAATTAAGATATCTAAACCAAAGCAAACTCTTCAAATTAAGATATCTAAACCAAAGCAAACTCTTCAAATTAAGATATCTAAACCAGTAACAATACCATGCCAAACCAATCTAATTTGGTTAACGTTCCGCTTAAACCGCAAAACTATCTACTAAACCAAGCCAAGAAACAAGGGGATGCAAATTGACTGCATTAAGAAAGACAAAACTTCCAAATATCAAGAAACTGCAAGATGTTGAGCTGGATGGAGACTACTCAAGAAAAACAACAAAACTCTAAACATGAATGAAACGACTATACTGACAAAAATCTAAACAGTAAAAAAAGGTATGATGACATTGCTTTGTTTGAATCCTCTTCATTTGCTCTTGACAAAATAGAGCTTACCCATGACATGAAGAACAGCAACAAAGGCAATGAAACCAATGCTCATAATAAGAACAACATTTGGAGAAATCTTGAGACCGGGCGCGTCGTCTGTGTAGAACTGAAGCATTGTTCCAGCTGCTCCTCCACCAGCTCCACCACCGGCGCTGCTGCTGCCACCACCAGGCTTCCTCCTCCTCATGCTTGCAGTTGCAGCTGCACTTCCTCTCTGTGGAGCTCCACCACCAACCATTTTTGCCTCTTCACTTGTTGTTTTGTAACTAACTGAAGAACAGAATAGATTGAACTTAAGAAATCAAAGATGAAATCTAAATAAGTCTAACAAGATTGCTAGATTATCTAAGAGCAATGTCAAATCTAAATCTTGTAATTATGTGATCAATGTGAAATAATCATCCCAAACCGAATAAATACATCTAATTTAAACCCAATTGCTCAAATATTAACACAACACATAAAGGTTAAATTCCTTGTTCAATCAATTTAGCTCAATCCAGATTCAGATGCAACTAACTATGTAGTCATCATTCTTGATAATCTGATTCATCACAACCCAAAAGGAGCAACATTGGTCATGCAGATCCATAAATCGAGTCATAATCGTAAATTTCCAATGTTACACAAGCGAAATCAACATCTAGATCAGACAAATATATGCGATCATGTTACAAGCCCTGTGTATATGATATCCATAGATCTAAAGAATCTTCAATCGCAAACAAATCAAACATTGCGAGATCAAAATTAATCATAATTGTCTCTTAGATTCACAGAAACGGGATTCAAATTAGAGAATTCACCTGATTCGGCTTCAATTTCTGATCGCGTCGAAACGTTTAGGGAGGAGAATTCGTCAATGTCCGTAAATCTCAGACTCGTCGACCATTCTTTTTATGAATTGAGTTTTGTCTTGTTCTGAGGCCACGCAACTCGTTCGCGTAACGACCAATTGTATAACGCCACGTAATCCGTTCAATGTATGACATCCAATTTTATATTGACACGTGGAAGACAGTCCGTATGTGTGTACGTACACACACCTTTAAAAGTGCACGACTTTGCGCCTTTGGTTCTAAAAATTCGTTTCTAAAAATCCCTTAAAATTATTGAGATTAACAACCACGATGAAGGGAACTAAAAGATAGAGATCACATACCATGTCGGCTGCATCTTCCAATGATTATTATGAGTTTTAATTTAATTCTAAATAGTAAAAAAAAGGTATTTTTGCAAATGCCCATTTTGCTGTAGAGACATTTTTCAGCCCAAACCCTAAAATCCCAAAATTATTTTCTCTCGTCGACGCTCCCAACTTCTCTGTGCTCCATTGAAACTTCATTGTAGCTTTGTTTCTTATATCGATTTCGATACGCAATCGATTTTTATTGCTTCGCTTGTGAGGCTTTCTCCGATTGTTGTCCCGTCTCCGTCGATTGCATCGTCTTTCATGGTGGTTCACAAGCATGCATCAAATCAGGAACCCAACAAGTCTTCGTTTGACCAGTCATGTGTATATCTGGTGGAAGGAACCCAACACGTTTCCGTCACCATCTACATCTACAACCAAGGATCCTCGTAAGTCTCTCTTTAATCTTACTTCGATTTTGTTGTTTCTTTAGATATAGTTGCATTTGCTCTTTTGATTCTGAATTTTCTTGTGAAAGATGAACTAATAGAGTCGACTGTTACTTGGACTCGACGAATTTGAGACCTAGAAAGATCGTCTCGATGTGTTTCCCAGTTTTGAATTACCCAAGTAAGTAAATTCTTTTCTTTGTTACTTGAATACTATACTAAAGGAACTTGTGTTTGATTGAGTCGTTTTATGATTTAGAATAGCAATTATTATTCGATCCATGTCTGCCTTGTTTCATTTAACTAATATAGTATAGATTCTACTTAAGTTTAGTTGCTCTATTTCTTCTAGTTCGATGTTCTTTATAGGTTTGTTTTGACATCAGGTTTATATAATAACTATTTTCAGAAAATACCATTTTTGGACTCATTGTTGTCTTTAACGTTTCATGACATGTTCTTAAATTGCTCTGATCTGTATCGAATGTTTTCAAACCAGAGGAATGGAGCAATTATATGGTGGATTGGTGTTGTCAGTCACTGGAACAGCGACATCACAGAGTGTCTACTACTACTCTCTAGTCTCTGCCAAGTGTTTCAGAATCTGATGGATCAAACGATGATAAATTTCAAGTCAAATATGTAATTTTGGAAAATTATGTGTGTTATTTTGATTTAGTTCAGTTGTGATTACTTTTTAAAACTTTTCATTAGCTTTTATATTTTCCATGTACAATCATTTACATAAGAAGAGTGAATGTTCATATGATTTGAATTTTTTATAAGATTTTGTATAATACATAAGTGTTGAATGGTAAAAACAAAACCACACAACGGAAAGAACTCGAAAACAAAAAGATGATCTTCAAAGGTTTTGTTAGATTTTAAAAGATTTTGTAAAGA
Source organism: Turritis glabra (assembly GCA_900406565.1). Lineage (NCBI taxonomy): Eukaryota > Viridiplantae > Streptophyta > Magnoliopsida > Brassicales > Brassicaceae > Turritis > Turritis glabra. Next base: position 1,325,925 of record OVBN01000228.1, on the reverse strand, counting down.
TGATTATAAAACTCTAGTCTTATTGGTTTACAAGGTTTAAATGATTTTTAAAGGTTTTATAATGATTTTAGAAGGTTTTATAAAGATGATTACAAAACACAATTCTTATTGTTTTACAAGGTTTTAAAGGATTTTAAAAGGTTTTATAAAGATTTTAGAAGGTTTTTATAAATATTTTAGAAGGTTTTTAAAGGTTTTTATTAAGATGATTATAAAACACAATTCTTATTGTTTTACAAAGTTTTAAAAGGTTTTATAAAGATTTTAAAAGGTTTTCAAAGGTTTTATAAAGATGATTATAAAACACAATTCTTATTGTTTTAAAAGGTCTTATAAAGATTTTAAAAGGTTTTATTAAGATTTTAAAAAGTTTAATAAAACTTTTAAAAGGTTTTTATAAAGGTTTTACTGAACTAAATTAGAATGCAAAAACAATTGTGTTTTTGTATGCCTTCTAAAATAACTAGAGCACATTGGAGACAAATTTTATGAAGATAAATTAATAACAATATATGAATTCTCATGCCTTGAGATTTTGAGGTTCGAGAGATTTTGGATACTCCAAAATTTCATTATGTTGATTCGCTGATTTTCATATTCCGATGTTTTACAAGGTATTTAAAATTTTTTAAAAGTTTTACAAGATATTTAAAAGATTTTATAAGATATTTAAAATGTTTTACAAGATATTTAAAAGGTTTTATAAAATATTAAAAATATTTTTAAAAGGTTTAAGAAGGTATTTAAAAAGGTTTTTAAGATAATTTATAAGTTCTGAAGACTAAAAGTATATTAAACACATGTATTTATAAGGTATTTATAAGTTTTAGAAGGTATTTAAAAGATTTTAAAAATTTTTGCACGGTATTTAAAAGGTTTTAAAAAGTTTTACAAGGTATTTAAAAGTTTTACAAGGTATGTTTTATAAAATATTTTTAAGCTATTTAAAAATGCTTTTAAAAGGTTTAAGAAAGTATTTAAAAAGGTTTTTTAAGATAATTTATAAGCCCTGAAGACTAAAAGTATATTAAACACATGTATTTATAAGGTATTTAAAGGTTTTACAAGATATTTAAAAGTTTTGCACAGTATTTTAAAAAAATTTAAAAATTTTACAAGATATTTAAAATGTTTTATAAGATATTTTTAAGCTATTTAAAATATTTTATAAGTTATTTAAAAATATTTTATAAAATATTTTAAAGGTCTTATAAGGTATTTTAAAGTTTTACAAAGTATTTAAAATGTTTTGATACAACTTGTTATGCTGATTTCAAGCTTAAGCCCAAGTCTATTTTTTTCGATTTCTTGGGCTGGGCCGTCTATTCTACCTATTTCTCATATGATCTACACGCTAAGATATTTGTTGAAATTTTGAAAAATAAAAAGAACAAAAATTTGAGCCTCGCTATGCTGATCCCAAGAGAAGGATGAAAACTCTCAACAACACTAATTTTCAGGAAGCTGAATCTCTTGGCTAAAACCAAATCAGAAATTTGCATTCGCCATATGAATTACCTAATGGTCAAGTAGTTGCGTTTACGGAAACTCAATCAATCATTTTCGTTTTCAACATTAATCAATCACCAAACTACAACTTTACAACCACTTAATTGGTTTTATCAACAACATTGATTTAGCCGGCTGGGGAAAAGGTTTAGTTTGATGGCGATAGACTTGGAAAAGTTTGGCGATGTAAAAAAGGTGTAACATTTATGTTTCTACGACTAGTAGCTTCTATATTCTTTACCACAACAGAAAAATACAACTAGTTATTTCTTATCGTATACCAAAAATTTGCCAAGAGACATCAAGACAAACAGTATCATGATGATTACATTTTCTGGTCCTATAACTCCTAAATATACTTACAAAAGTTGAGAAAACCATAGTTTATACGAAGGGAATTAAATTAATATGTGCACCGATAAGGCGATGAGAAATCATATACTATAAAGAAATGTCATCGTTAATACTTTAATGGTAGGTTATGTACCTATATATGAGGTCGTAATTAAAGGCAGAAATATCTGCTGACGGCGACATGGCTCCACAAACAGCGAAAACGTTTATTTTCAATTAGTATTAATTAATTATTCAAGAAAAAACGTTTGTTTCTTCACTCGGTTTCATTAAGAGTTTAAGTAATTCTAATTTCTAAGTGAACACAAATCTCTATGCGTGAATGCAAGTTAATTAAGTCATAAACGGAGAAAACCAAAAAAGAATCACGAAAGAATTTCGCCAAGCTTACGATCAAGTAAGTACCGTAGTACGTAGTATTTTAAAAGTATTATTATACCTATTGCATACATTTTTTTTTTTTAATAGATCTCAATTACGATCTACCAGTCGAGACAAATACATATGTATTAGTACTGAGAGTGATACAAATATATAAGAGTGTATAGTCTCACAATAGTAATATATTGTAAGTGGTCGACAAAAAATAAAATGAAGTAAGTGATGTTTGATATGTTGTTAGCCCATTAGTTTTTGTTCCTCTTCGAACAAATTTACACATGGGATTTCTTCGATTTCAAATAACATTTACGTAGTTTCTAAAACTTAGCTATTTGACTATTATGTTACCGTGTATTAAAAATCGCTCGATATCAAAATTTGATTGTAAAAATATTAGAAATATCTGTGGTTATCTTAGTTTATGAAATTTATAATAATTATTTGTGAATATTTATTATAGATTTTCATTTGTAAGTTTCCTAGTGTTGTCGGTTGTATCTATATTGGTATTTCACTGTGGTGACGTACACAGTATTATGAACACTAGAGTCCAACGACAAAGGTAGAATCCAACGAAAAATCTATATATTTCGCTTTAATTCTATCTATATATATAAGTCTATATATTTTGTAATATTTATTTATATGAAACAAAAAAAATTGTATTCTCAAACTTATTAATTTATCATTCTCCATTTCCAGTTAAAAATGTCGTTATGTCATGTTCCTTATGTCATTCTACATTTTTTGTTCAATATATATATGATTAAATTATTTCCTAGTGGCATGTTGTCAATTGAAATCTATATTTGTATTTCACTGTAGTGACACAGTAATACAGTATTATATGAACCTAGCTAGAGTCCAACGACAAAGGTAGAATCCAACCAAAAATGTGAAATAAATGGAGAAAATATTAGTTTAATAGAGGCATATGTATACGTCGCATATAAACTGTACACTTCAACGAACTATCAGTGTGTATAGTTTGTTGAAAAGTAGAAAGAACATAACTTCTTGTCATTCTAATAAAGATAGTGTAGGGATAGACAGATGTCAATATTAATATAAGAAGACAAAGACGTAGAAGTAGTTATAAAGTTTCAAAAGACGAAATTTGGTTGATTTTTATTTATTTTGTGGAATCTTTGGACGTTACAATTGATTGTTAAAAAATAATCTTACCGTAAATTCTACTTTTTTTGTTAGGTACAGTTTGATACTTGATTTGTTTGTTTGCATTCAGCAATTAATTCGTACTACAAAACAAGAGTTTTGATATACAATTAGATTGATGGATGGGTTAATTCGTACGGTAGTGGTAGATTGGTAGCTTCTGTTTTTTTCGATTTTAAGACCATTTATTACTTCTGGTTTTATTGCGTACATATTACAAGTAGACTATTATTACCCATACGGATTTTAGTTATCCACACACAATTAAAATAAAAATGTAAAAGAATGACGTATATAGTTTCTACATCACTACATAAACTAGGAATTTCCATAAAGACGACAGTACTTGATAAGTTGATAGCTTGATATGTCTCAAGGCAATATATGCATTGCACATGCAATGTATTCTTGATAGTTACAGGTATATTATACCTATTTAGACGGTGGGATTTTAGACCACTGAGACCGATGTTGACTTGTACCTTTGTTGTTTTAATAAAATCTTTAACTCATACTACACCAATTAAATATCATTTAATAAACAAGTTATGTCTCATAACAAAGTTCTTCAACACAATTTTTAGAAATCAAATATCAAAAAAAATATTATAGTTAATTTTATAAAAGTCTAAACCCAAATTATTAATAGTTTGAGAGTGCGGATTGTTCGAAGAGAAGTTGTAAGCTCTGCCGATCTAAGGTTTCGAGGACTGTTTAGGATTGCGGACGTTCGTGGTAACTCCGAGTCTAATTTAAACTCGTCACTTTGCTATGACGATTTCTTTGTCGTAAAGTTCCTGCTCCATTTTAGTTTGTCAGTTTTGTAAGTCTAGCGTTTTGTCAAGTTTTCGGTATAGAATAGGAAGATCTCTACGTTAACATAAGATAGTGACTAGTGAGTTATCGCATGAGAGTAACTAGCGTTGGAAGATGGAGCAACACCCGCACGTGTGGGTCGCGTTATGGTACTTCAAACTTTGCGACCATGAGTTGACGAGATTCACACGGGTGAATGATAGTAGACGTGTCACAAGGTGTGGCTCCCGAAGCTACACCTCTGTTTCGCCGAGAGACTTTGCACTGCGCTGACTTCTCTTCACCTTCACCAAACTGTCGGCGGCGATTCTTTGTTTGATGTAATATTTGGGATTTGTTTATTTGTAGTACTTTGGATTTGGTTATTGAAACTCTTAAACATATTTAAATAATAATTAAAATACAATATGAATGAAAATGCTTAGCTGTTATATCTGTACGTTGGCTTACAAAAAGGAGACACACAAATCTTTTAAACAATTTGTTTTTCTTACTAAAAAAATAAAGAATTGCTTTTTTAGTAGCTTCTCTCCACCTTCCAGATGACTCCAAAACTCGATGTCGTTTCTCTTTTCCATAAAATACCCATTTGAAAATTCTTCCAGATGTATATATCTATAAAAATATAGGTATGTATTAAATATTTTTTGAGTCTAATTTATTTCCGTGTTTCAGAGATTTGTACTTGTTTGTTTGTGTATTTTGTGATATTGCATCTATTTTAGACAATGTAAAAATTGTACGATTCAATTCATCAGTATAACTATCTGATCCTAAATACACACCTACTTAAAGCGATGAAGAATTTTCTAAATAAGCATCATGATTGATGCAAATTAATTTATTAAAGATACGAAAAGAGGCATATAAATCTTTTATGATTGTATTTTTGAATCATTTACATTCATTTAGTTTTATATAATTTTTGAAATCTTAAAACTAAAATAAAACTATCATTTAAATGCACATAATTCAATCCATATCTTTAAACATCGTTTTCTCATAACTTTTTAATTTACACTTTTAATCTTGTTCAACATGGATTTACTGAGATCCGAATCTGAAATATTTATACCTAAGCACCCATTTTACGATTTAAAACTTTCGCATACCGTACACATGAAACTGTATTTAAATTATTACTATATGATATAGAACTAATATTATACGATTTAATACACAAGAAGGTTAGTAAAACTAGCATTTAAATAAAGTAATAATTAAAAGAAAAGAAGAGGAAGGTACCTAATCGTTACACATTTGAAAGCTTATATATAAAACCTCAACAAAACCTCTCTCTTTCACTTCATCACTTCAAATACTCTCTTCCTCGTCGATCAAACTTTTGTAAAATTTTCCGACGAAACAAAAACAAGAACTGAAAAATCAATGGCGGTTTCGAATTCTTTAATAATCTCTCCAAGAAAACTCCGGTCTGATCTTTATTCATACTCCAACCAAAACAATTCCGAGACGCCTCTGGTTATCTCTGTTCTATCGTCACTGATCGATCGAACTCTGACTCGTAACCAGAGGATTAGCCGGAGAGCGTTTCCGGCGTCGTCTTCCTCCGGTGGCGGTAGCAAGACTCAGATCTTCGATTGCCGTGAAATCCCTGATATGACCATCCAATCGTACCTAGAGAGAATTTTCCGGTACACTAAAGCCGGTCCTTCGGTTTACGTCGTGGCTTATGTCTACATTGACCGGTTTTGTCAAACCAATCCCGGTTTTAGAATCAGTCTCACCAATGTACATCGTCTCCTCATCACCACCATCATGATCGCTTCTAAATACGTCGAAGATTTGTAAGTATCGAAGCAAAGCTTCAGTTTAACAAAATCAATATTGTATATATTTTTAAGAAAGCTTAATATATTTTTAAGAAAGCTTACTCCTGAAAATTTTATGAGAAAGCTACATTTATCATTAACCCATTAAAAAACACATTTTGTTTAATTATATTATTTTTTCTAAATTAGTTTCATTCTCTGATTTCTCAGGAACTACAGGAATTCATATTTCGCGAAAGTAGGTGGATTAGAGACTGAGGATTTGAATAAGTTAGAGTTAGAGTTTCTGTTCTTGATGGGATTCAAGCTACATGTTAATGTGAGTGTGTTCGAGAGTTATTGTTGTCATCTTGAAAGGGAGGTTAGCTTTGGAGGAGGTTATCAAATTGAGAAGGCATTACGCTGCGCTGAAGAAATCAAATCCAGACAAATGATCGTTCAAGATCCTAAACATCATCATCATCATCATCAGTTTGCTCGAATCTTGATGTAGAGCAAGAAACTCTGTTTTTTAGTTTTAATCTTAGTTTTTTGTTTTGTCGTTTGTGCCTTGTGGTCTTGACTTTCTGACAAACTTGTTGGTTAGAGTTTTTTGTTTTCTTTTGTATATTTTGTTTGGTAGGTTGTAAATGTAAATATAGATCCGTAGAGATGAGCGGTAATGTAAAGTATGAGGTCCAATATCCTATTGAATTTGGTAACGTGGTTCAAATCTGTCTTTGCATTCATCTGATCAACATAATCATTCCAGGTACCAAAAGGCGGTAAAATTAGTAAATTAGTATTAGGCCTGGGATTTATTATCCGGGATTCGCTCCGATTCGTTTCGAAAAACATGATATCTGGGTGGGTCAGATCCGGATCCGGATAATGAAATTTCGGATCCGGCCGGATACGGATACGGATCTAGATAGTAGAAAAAAACAAAATCGGATATCTGGAATATTAATATTATAATAATATTTTTAATTATTTATATTATATAATATATTTTTTTATTTTTTCCCAGATTATATATTTTAATAATATTTTATATTATTTCTATAATATTAATATATTTTTATTTTTTCTCAATTTTTTTGATAATAATAATTTATTTTTTTACAAAAAAACCTGGATCCAGATATCCGGGTTTCGAGTACCTAGAGTAGCCGGATCCGAATCCGGATATCAAAACTACGAATCCGGATATCCCCAAAAAACTAGGATTTTTGGCTCCGGCCCAGGCCTACATAGTAACAATATTTTCATTTTCATATCCAAACTGGAAATGTAAACACAAAATTTAGAAAACTTAACTTCTGAACTAAAAACTATAAATTTGTTTATTTTTCTTTCATTTGGAAATGAAAATCTAAACATCTTGAATCGGAAAATTTTATTATATAAAGCTTAGTTTTCAAAGTTCGTCATTAACATGATCGCGACACATGTCAAAATCTTTTTTTTACTTTTTCTCTTCAATGAAATAAGAAAACTAATTAAAAAATAAATTTAATATACTAAAAATTAATAATTAACGTGATCGCAAAACATGTCGAATCTATCGATCAGATGTTGACATGTGTAAAAAAATCTAAGTTCAGGAAAACTTACTAAAAATATATATTTACATATACTAATTTACATGTCTATATCTAAATTTTTTTAACTTTTATTTTCCTTAATCAAAAAATTAACAAAAATAATATTTTAAATATTTACATTTACTAATTTTTACGTATATTATTGGTCAATTAGATTTTGACATATATCAAAAAAAATTTCTAAGTTCATTTAGCATGGATGTTAACCAATAAATAATGAATGTTGAAGTTCAAAATAACAATATAAGTTACTTAACATTAATTTAACTGGAAAAAATTATAGTTCTATAGTGTTTATTTTTTCGTATGTGAAAAAAAAAACAACAAGACGAGGGCAAAAACAAACACATATATTGTATTGCAAGATAAAGTGCGTGAAATTTAAATCCAGTTTTTAAAACATTTACCAAATAAAATCTAAAATCAATATGCATAATACTACTTAGAAATCAAATAGTTTCAATAAAATTCAACATATATTTCTTATACCTGCATATTTACACTATATATATATATATTATTCTAGTGCTTTTTATGCCTAGTTTATATTTATAAATTTTTTTTATTACTTGATGAGAATATTAATATAGATTTACTTATACTTTAATATTTTGAAGCATGGAGTCATAAGTGGAAACAAAAAAAACTTTTAAAAAAAATGAGCTTGTAGGAATGAATTTTCGATTACTTGATGAGTATGTTAGTATATTATTATTTATGTCTTATTTCATAAATTTTAACACATTTAAAATTAGTTTGACATGAGGTAAAATTATTACTTATGAAATTATGGCATATAAAAACATTATATTTGAAACAATGTTGGTTTTCCAAAGTTTTTTTGTGGATTGTTATTTTTTTTATAAACTATGTTTCGTCAAAATTTTTAATTATCTTTAATACTAACTAAGATATATTTAATATGATACACATACTATTTTTGATATATCAGTAAAATAGAAAGTATAAAATTAAAATTCGGTTTATATGATGAAATAGATAGTTAAATTTTATTACAAAATAAAATGTATAATATTAATCAGGTTTAAAATAAAATTATTAGATTAAATCTCAATATAAGTGTACGGTTACCACTTAAAATTCAAACATCATCAATAAAAATTTACATTTATTTTTAAATCTATGTATATTTATGCGAGATTTATCTAGTAACAAATAAAAGAAAGTTAGACAACCACACATATTATTACCTCCGTGCTTCTTAATTTTGCATCCAAATATTAAACGACATCTATATTGATAATTTTTCCAACTATATGAAAGTTAAAAGATAGGATTTCTGTGCTGATTTGGTGTCTAATAATTGATTAAACGGTGGCTTACAAACATGCATTATCACCAATAGCTTTTAAATTCTTTAACAAAGATGTTTTATATTTTCTATGTCTATTATACGCGCACCAACTTTTCTTATTATAAAATATATCAATTATAGTTTCAGATTAATTGAATCTTACTCATTTTTTGGACGTAGGAAACCATGATCGTGTCTAGTTTCCCATATAATCTTCGACTTTTTAAGTGGTAAAAGTAATGTATCCTCTTTTGGTGAACAAAAAAAAAAAGAAAAAAAGAAATGTATCCTCATTTCTCATCATATTATTTTTGTAGAAACTCACAAGTTAGCATATTGTATCTTTTCGAAAAAATAGTAGAAGACCTTTACATTTAAATTAATCAACCCTAATGATGCCATTTGTATAAGTAAACAAAAGTGTGGTCTATATTTTTATCATTTAATCATATACAAAAAGAACAGTGTAGTGTGGTTCACGAGCATTTACCTAACCAAAGGCATCGATCAATCATTTGGCCTAATCCTTTGCACCAAATATATAAAAGATTAAGATTAGGATCGATGTGTTGATAAGATGTCTAATAATTGCCTCACCAAAGGTATACACAGGACTAATATTGTAGACCTTGACTTTGTCTTTCGATATAATAATGTTAATAAAAAATTACAAAGGTTCGAAGTTCCACAATTGACCAATGACCGCACGCTAATCATTGTAAATTTAGGAGGACTGTTTTTCTTAAATAGGAAATAAATTTAGATATCTAATTTAAAGAACGTACTCCGAAGAACAACTAGCTTCTTATTTTTTTGCAGTTATCATTTTGGTAAATTGTACTGTTAGTTGATTTTGTTTAACAAATTAACTCTGGTACCCTTTGGGTGGATATCAGTGGTTGGATCTATGTTTTTTTAAAAATAAAGTTTAATGGTTGGATCTAGGATGATGGGCTTACGGGCTATATATAACCGAACGAGTAGGTGATGATTTTATTTTAGTTTAAGTTGTTGGATGGTAATATTTGATGTTCTAATAAATTTATTGTGAAAAACTGTATAATTTTGTCTGGGTTTATTAAAATAATCTAGACTCTAGAGGATTTCAGATGACCTGATGTTTAAGTTATTGGATAGTAATAATCGATGGTCAATTAAAAGCGTTCTCAGCCTATTTTGCTCAGCTAAAACGAATATGGGAAAGCTTATATATTATTGGGCCAAAGAGACCCAAACAAACCCATGTCTCAACCTTCTCGGGTATTGATTACCGGCGCAAACTGATTATTATTTTTTCAATCATGAGGGTATGTATATATAATAATCAAACCCTAGAAAGTAGAATAGAAACCATCGTCGACGTTTATCACTGTTTATTTTCCTTTATTGGGGTTTTTAGCCATCGGTTATGTGAATCGTTTTTAGACTCTTGGTTTTATGTGAATCGTTAAGATGAACGGCGTTTTATTAGTATAAGGATTCCCATGTTTATGATGTTGCATGAAGAATTAGAGAATTTGCCAGATTCAGCTTTCATATATCCAAATATCAATCAAGCCCTTGATGTCATAAGAAACTATTAAAACGATGAGATTATGACAATTTCATTATAATTTCTAACTTAACACCTTATATTAGTCCTGGGCATTCGGATATTCGGTTCGGTTTCGGTTAAGTCCATTCGGTTTCGGATCTTTTTGGATCTTAATCTCAAGATCCAATAGGTTTATTTAGAATTTCGGTTCGGTTTCGGTTCGGCTCCTCTTTTTTCGGTTCGGTTTCGGTTATATCCATTCGGTTCGGTATATTTAGATTTTTCGGGTATCCACGGATATTTTTGGTAATGAGATAACTGAAACACAATATCCATTTGCAGAAAAACATGAGTTCAAATAAAACATGAGATGAAGTTCAACTTGAGATCGGATAAGTTTATACTATAATAAATGATTGACCGAAAATTCTTAAATCTATTGATTGAAACTAATATACATAGAAAAAAAAATATCTTTACTGAAACTACTTGAGTAATATTTGTATGCGTTGTTGAGTAATATAGCCATAGCACCAAAAACAAACTATTGCAAAGAAGCTTACCTTAATCGGACCGGAAAAGCTACAGAGAAGATCGAAGTTGTTGTCGCTTTGTCGTCGGCTTGTCTCGAAAGAAAAATTATGATTAATAGATTTGGGAATTTTAGTTAGCGTTTTTTTTGGGCAAAGGGAATTTTAGTTAGCTTTAGACGTTTATTAGGTTAGTAATAGGTAAATGGGCTCGAAAATTAGAAAGGTTAATAGGCTTAGCATATTAATAGATTTTAGAAGTTTTTTGTTTCGGATATCCATGGATCTTTCGGTTCGGATCGGTTTATAACCGATATCCATGGATATTTGAAACAAGATCCAATAGGTTTTATTTCAAGATCCAAAACCGATCCAAAACCGAAATTTTTGGTTCGGTTTCGGTTCAGTCCATTGGATCGGTTTTTATGCCCAGAACTACCTTATATATTACATCCAAGTTAAAAAATAGAGAGTTTAGAAAAATGAAAAGAGGAAACTAATCAAAATAAACCTTTGTTGAACGGTAGCGGTTTCTGTTATAGTTTTTGGTTTCTAAAATATTTTAAAAGAAAACTCATCATATATTCCAATAAGCTTTTTAAAGATTTTGTTTTGCTCAAATCTAGGATTTAACTATAATTGTCTTTTTAGTAGAAATATTTAAAAGCTATTTATGTTTGTTAAACTCTTAACAACCAGAAACTAAAAACTTAAAACCTAAAAAAAAAAAAAACCTAATAAAATATATATAAACTCTCAAAAATCTGTATCCATTAAAGATCTAAATTAAACATGGTTTCCTCATCTCTCAAATCTTTTTCTTTTATCGTTGCTCTTACAACTTTCTTTGCAATCTCATTGAAGCCATGTTCTTGCCACAATAAAACCCACTGGAACACCGCCGGCATCACGTGGTATGGCGACCGAGAAGGTCATGGCAGCTCAGGTAACTAATTAAGCCATTAATTGTTCCAATACACAAATAAAACTTGAAAATATTTTTACATATATACATATGTAACGGTTCGTAAAATATATATACAGGAGGAGCTTGTGGATTTGGTGATGCCGTGGCAAAGCCACCGTACAAATGTATGGTTTCAGCCGGAGGACCTTCATTGTTCAAAGATGGAAAGGGTTGTGGAGCATGTTATAGGGTATTTATATATAATAATTACAATTAATTGAATATCTTATTGTAATGTATAACTATACTAATCATGTTTATATGTTATAGCTTAAGTGCGACCATCCGTTGTGCACGAAAAAGCCGATCAAGGTGATGATATCGGATGAGTGTCCCGGCTGCACGAAGGAGGCTGTCCATTTCGATCTCAGCGGTAAGGCCTTTGGTGCATTGGCCAAGCGTGGCAAGGGCGATCAATTACGCAACCTTGGAGAACTAAAAGTTAGTTACAAACGGTACGTATTGTCAAAAACTGATTTCGGTTCGGTTTGGTCGGGTTTTTGGATAGAAAGTAGACAAAAATATAAATAGTCATTTTAAACTAATAGTCAGTGAATTTCAATTTACTTCATATACGCCGAACAAGTTTTTCATGCATGTATCGACGTTTGCTGATAAAACAATAGACTTAATGCTAATCAATAGCATACATATACATATGCAGTGCATGTTGCAAACACCCGAAGACTAAGATCGCTATCCATGTCGACGCCGGAGCAAATCCTTACTACATGTCTTTCGCCGTTAAGTATGCAAACGGTGACGGGAACTTCGCCTGCATAGAGGTCCAACCGGCCGGAGGAAAGTACATGAAAATGGAGGAAATGAGATCCGCCGTTTGGAAACTAAACCCCGGTTCTCCTTTGAAAGGTCCGTTCAACATCAGGCTTACCTCCGCCGTGTCTGGTAAGAAGATCGTTGCCAAAGGCGTTATCCCGGAAAAGTGGAGTCCTGGTGCTATTTACCATTCCAGGGTTAACTTCCCCGTTCACAAGAAGCACAAATGATTTAATTTTTCTTCCCCCTAAACAAATTGTAACGTTTGAAAGCGAAAGGGGTTATATAAACTTGTAATGGATAGTATACTAATTTGAAAATATTCTCTTTACTTATGATGTTCATATGGGCTTAGAGTTGTTGTCGCTCGGCTAAACGGCCCATAATTTAATAAATGGAAGCCGGTTTGGTTTACCTTTCAATGTGGAACACACTAGTCATAGACCGGATCAGATCGGTTTGTGAGAGGCGTTTAATTTTTTGGTATGTGAATGAAGAAGTTGCACAAAGCATTGATGAAATGTTCTTCACAAGTTTGGTAAATATTAAATAAAGACTTCTTAAGTTCACTCAGAAAGTCTCTTAATTTGTGGTAAACCACCTAACCACGTAAAATTTTTGAGAATAAAAGTAAAAATAAAACGCGTTTTTATTAGAAACACACAAATATGAACGGAAAATATACAACGTTATCTTTTTTGTTAGAAGAAAAAAAAACAAAACTCTAAATTGGTATATGGGTTTGCCATAATTATGGCATCTTGACTTGTTCATTTTCCTAATACAACGCTATTTTCTTCACATTTTTAATCTAACTAAGAAAGATCCAGATTAAAAGGGAAAGAACATTTGTTATAAACTATAATTAATCACAGGTCGCATATTGTTTTGTTTATCTATCTTAATTCTATGTATTCAAGCTTAATTCATCTGTTATAAAAAGATACTTTGAATCTGTTTAGAATAATAATAACTTATAGAATGGTCAAATCACATTGAATTGATCATGGATGTTTTTGTTTTTACTGTGGAATTTGGTTCTAAACTAATTTTGTTATAGTTACTGCTCAGTAAGGGTAATTAAAAACAACCGTCGTTGGACTAGTACGTGGCTGTCACGTACTGTAAACTCACAGCAAAGAGATGTTAACATTATCTCATCATTTTGAACAACGTTTTGTTTTGCTGGTTCGTCGTTACAACTTACAACAAAACAAACAGCAAATTTAGAAAATTCCGAAAATACCCTTTTCACTTTAAAAACTAATTATTTTGGGGTAAATTTAAGAACTTTAAAAGACCCAGTCTAGAAATAGACCCAAAAAAAAAAAAAAAGCTGCGTTGCGTCTGCTATTTCGGGTGTAAAAACAGAAAACTTTTTAACTATTTTAAAAAAACAAAACTTAAACAGAAGGGTAAATCGGGAAATTCAAAAAAAGAGAGAAGGGAGTTTGTAAGAAGAAGTTTGCAGAAACGGGCAAGGCTCGCATGTTACATTGTCGCTTCTTCAACTTCATGCATACGCTTTTATTAGATTTTTTTTCTTTCCGTTTTCCAGATCAAAATTAAATTTAAGCTTCTTTTTTTTTTCTTTTTGTTAAACAGTAAAATTTAATATTGTTGTCTTTTTTTTTAATCTTCTTGAGTACAAATATTAAGTTCATTGGTGGAGACGAATGCTTGTAGATTCCACTTCTCTTTACTTTTTTTCTCTTCCTCTTCATCTTCGTTCTCTCTGTTTATTTTGTTATTGGAGATGGAGAGTTACAAGTGCAGGGTTTGCTTTAAGAGCTTCGTTAATGGAAGAGCTTTAGGTGGTCACATGAGATCTCACATGCCGAGTCTTCATGTTGATGAAGAGGAAGAACAAAGGCCGAGTCAACTCAGTTATGGGACTGAGTCCGATGTTTCTTCGTCTTCCTCTGAGGAAAAGAGAAATGGGTCGAGAGAGGATGATCCGAAGTTTGCTTTTACAAGCTCTGTTCTTCTTGAAGACGGTGAAAGCGAGACAGAGTCGTCGAGAAATGTTATTAACCTGACTCGGAAACGATCTAAACGAACTCGGAAACTCGATTCGTTCGCAACGAAGAAGGTGAAGACGAGTCAACTCGGTTACAAGCCTGAGTCTGATCCAGAGCCTCCTCATAGCTCAGCTTCTGATACAACGACGGAGGAAGATCTCGCCTTTTGTCTCATGATGCTCTCGAGAGATAAATGGAAGAAGAACAAAAGCAATAAAGAGGTAGTGGAAGAGATCGAGGCAGAGGGAGAAGAATCAGAAGGTTACAACAGGTTAAGCAAGATCAATCGAACAACAACGAAAGGGAGATACAAGTGCGAGACTTGTGGGAAAGTGTTCAAATCTTATCAAGCATTAGGTGGGCATAGAGCAAGTCATAAGAAGAACAGAGTAAGTAACAAAACAGAGCAACGAAGCGAAACAGAGCATGATAATGTTGTTGTTGTTGTTGCTGAGAAGAGAATTCATGAATGTCCGATTTGTCTTAGAGTTTTCGCATCGGGACAAGCACTTGGAGGTCACAAAAGATCTCACGGGATTGGGAATTTGTCTGTGAATCATCACCATCATCATCATCATCATCATCAAGTTCATCAAATCGAGTCTGTGAGACAGAGTATGATAGATCTAAATCTCCCTGCACCAACCGATGAAGACGAAGTCTCTGTGGTGTTTCACTGAATGCTGAAAAAAGGTAACAGACTTTGCGTGATTCGGGTCGTCCAAATTTTCGTAAAGTTTGAATCTTTTTTTTTTTTTTTTTAATTTTACTATTATTATTTTGGGGGTTTTTAATGTTTATTTTAAATGCAAAGGAGGCTACTTTTACATGTTCTAACGCCGATTCTTTTTTTCGTATTGGCCTCACGTCGTGTTGGCCTAACCACATAAATTGAAGAACATTCAAATAAGCTTCTACTTAGTTTATAGGCTATTAATGTTATTTATTGTTATAAAGTATACAACTTTTTAATGTTTGTGTTGAAATTTAAATTTGGCTCTTCTTGCTTCTACTTTGTTATTGAAAGCTTCCAAGTCCCCACTTGACTTATCTCATTCCTCTTTGTGTTGAGAGTTAGTCAAGCCTCTAAGAATTAAGAATCGCTTTCAAATTTCAAAGATATTTAGTCTAGAAGTAAAGAAGACGTTTCGGTTGTAAAGTCCTAGTTCCAACTTCCAACTTAATTTTACAAAGTTATGCTTGTGTTTAATCATTAGGTTATTACGAATTTTCCTTACAAAAACATATCTTAACTTCACAAGTTCCTAGTGAGATACTTGTCTTAAGTTCATTTTGTAATTGTTAACCATCAAATTTAAATGATATAAAATACTTGGTTGCATAAGTAGATTTGTGTTTGGTCTACCACAAATGTAGAATTATTCTTCGGGTATACTTTATTCTTTACTTATGACTTGAAGCAAAACCCACTAACTTTCACCGCCCCAATAGAATCCAACAAATTGTGTGACTCAGAGTGGTTGTATCCAAGTAATTGCAAGCTTGACTAATCTCACATTATTAATTTGGTGAGACTAATTACTTGGGATTTGGTGAGATTAGTTTCCTGAAATCATTTTCCATCTGATACTTTATTTATTTTTCCAAATTTTGGAGGCATTAAAGTGCTTGATGAGGCTGGAATGAAAAATATAGTGAGTGACAAAAAGAAATGGAGAGTTCATTCGTAAATAAAATCTCATTTTATTAAATGCATATTCTTTGTCTAAATTTGTGAGCCCATTTGATGACAGCCGTTGGTACAAAAATCCTGAGACTGACACTAACCTTCACTAATATTCGCCTATGAAAAGAATAAAGCAAAAGCAAACCCAAATCTTCAACCAAAAATAAGATATAATGAATACGATTAAAAAGTTGAACTAGTTTGGTCTACTCGACTTATGGCTTACTTCACAATTATGCTACTGTTGATTGGTCAAGCACTCATGCTTGGGGAAGACTAAAACCGGGCTAAAACAACCGAATTCTTTGTTTTTAGTTTTACTTTTGCATATTATCGTGAGTAATTAAGATCGATCGGCACTGAGAAATAGAAAAACTATAGTTGGTTTACTTAGGAGTAGAAATTTTCAGAATTGCATGAATTATAGTGCAATTACTTAAAACTAGGATTTGTTCTATTCTAAAAATCTTACAAAAGAAACTGTATAAATTATTTATCTGTATAAATAATTTCATACTAGTCTAATATATATTGTTTGTGATTCTAGTTTTAAATTGTGATTTATAAAATTTGTTTCAAAGATATATATATATATATGTCTTTTATTATCATATTTAAAAACTGATAAATTTGAAAAATTCATATTTTATTCGTAAAATTCACTTTCAACTTGTACTAACACCATTTTTTTTTTTTTGACAGCCTTGTACTAACACCAATTATTATTTTAAATTGATAACATTTTTTTAAAAAGGAGACAAATCACATTGGGTGTGGTTTAAAACAGAGAAGCACAAAGAAAAGATGTTTGGTTGAAGTGACACTCTGACTCAATGCACCAGTTTCAGCTTCAAGTCCTCTTCATTTAATTTCCCTCTGTAGTTAATGTTTTCGAGTGCTCGTTTTTTCTGCTTTACCTAACTTCAGTTTGTTTTAATTAAGAGAAGGAAAAAAACTTATAATAGTAATGACTTTCACATAACATAACCACCGTTATCTCTCTCAAGTCTCTCAACTTAGAGGAAGTTTCAATATGAGATTATATTTGGATAACAAATACTAGCTAGTATTAGTTATCGGTATGAGAACAAATATATCCCAATTAAAAGAAAACAAACCAGTGGCTTCCACGTAATACGCTGAATCTTAATTGGTCAACTGATTCATAAAGTAACTTTCAAGAACATTAACCGCTTTGAATTACGATTTTAATTGTGACTCAAAGAATTGATTAATGGATAACGTGTCCTTGCTTTAATACTTGGACCAGTTATAATTTTAATGGATATAATTGGTGATATAAAAAGGTAAAAGTTTTCTAGTGAAAAAGAAGAAAATAAGTGATAATAAAACAATTAGAAGCCGTAAAAAGTATAGTTTGTAATACTGGTATAGAAATGATGGATGTGCTACTTGGTACGACTAAATCGGACAGCTCTCTAATCTTTTTACTTTTACCTGTTTTGTTGTCTATTTATCCCAAACTAGACTAGTTCCAGGTCTTAGAACTTGTTTTTAACCGAAAATTTCCAATTTTTGTCTTGAAGTTTCCCTACTCCTAGAATCAAAAGGACTAATATGGGGGAAAAGTATGTTTCTCAAACTTTTTGTTTCTGTCCTGTTTTCTTCAAGTCGCTTCTCAAAGTCTCCTTTCTGAAATCTTAAATTCTTAGTATATCAAGTGCAAAATCGTTTCAAAAGCAAATGTGAATATTGTCGATATCCTTTTTGTAAATTAAAATGTATGCACAAATGCAAAATAAAATGATGAATTTAATCGTAGTAGGAGATTCCGAATGAAAACAAAAACTCATAAGTAACATTTCCCATTATCTTACATTCTGATTGTATATCTCCCATCGTAAAGTTCTTAAGTGAAACTGGCATAGGCGGAAAACTCTTAGCCACCAGCTCATACTGATAGAACTCGTAAGGTAGCGGTGGCGGCGGCTGTGGATGAAACTGACGTGTATATAGAGGTGGAAGAGTAAGAGTTTGATGGTGCAGTGGTTGATTCATCTGATTTGGTGGAGAATAATAGCATTGTTGATGATGATTATTCTAGAAATTATTAGGAGATGATTTCATTGATATAGATAAAAGACTGTCACGATCCGTTTTCTTGGGACGGTTCGTGACTGTCGCGATGCTTCCGTGGGACCATTCTGACTAGGGCAGGTTGTCGTGCTTCAATGAAGGACGTGCATGACTCAGGTTGTTGAGTCCTTTCGGAGGAGTTAGGCAGACCAACTCAGAAGAATTTGGGGAGTCTGTCGCTAATCGAGTATCAGACTTAGAAGAAGGGAGTCGATCATCCCTACACAAACTGGTCGTGATCTGGAGCCGATCACTTGATGAGCCCAAGGCAGAGTGAAACCAGTCGAAGATGGTCCATATGAGGAAGGTTGGGTCGACAATTGTGGAGATTGTCGACCACCGCACGTTCTTATGAGAAAAGCATGTGACAGTTGGTATCAGAGCCAAAAACGTTGTGTATTATTTGCGTCTTGCGCCCGTAACGAGACGGATAAGCGGGGAGCCTTGTTCAGTGGCGAAAGAATGGTCGAGGGCGAGGTGTCTAAAAGACCGAGGCAAGGTACCGAGTCATAGAATCGAGTGGAGGTAGAGTAACCCCACAATGACACAAAGTATGATCATGAGGATTCTTCCCGTGCACGAAGGCGTGCACATTGATGGGTGGGGGAGAATGTCATGACCCGTTTTCTTGGGACGGTTCGTGACTGTCGCGTTGCTTCGGCGGGGTCATTCCGACTGGGGCAGGTTGTCGTGTTTCAGTGAGGGATGTGTAGAACTCATGTTGTTGAGTCCCTTCGAAGGAGTTAGGCAGACCGACTCAGAGGAGTTCGGAGAGTGTGTCGTTGATCGAGTATTAGATTTAGAATAAGGGAGTCTAACCATCCCTGTACAAACTGGTCGTGATCTGAAGCCGATCACCTGATGAGCCCAAGACAAGGCGAAACCAGTCGAAAATGGTCCATAGGAAAAAGGCTGGGTCGATAATTGTGAAGATTGTCAACTGTTGCACGGTCTTCTGAGAAAAACCGTTACAAGACGCTCTGCTATGTAAATAAAAATAGTTTGACATGCTGAATTTATTCAACAAAGACAAAAGTAATTCATTGTGGAACATGTATAAAAGGCAAACACTTTATGCAATTACGTCACATGACCTATAACAAATGACAACTAATGCCAAGAAAGGGAATTCACGGCACAAGGAGGTTATCGCAAAAGCAATACACAATTTAGTCAAAAAATAATTAATAATAGAAATTCATATAACCTGACTTCTTATAATCGATTCAGAAAAAAAGGAGAGAATTACTACCATTCCATACATATACCTTTAATCCGTACGACCTAAACAATGTATAATCTGGTAGTGAGTAGGGACGGAAAGTAGGCAATTAGACCACTCGACACACCCCTGAATATCTAGTCCACTCCCACACAAAGTAATCACACACTACATCTTCTTTTTTCTTGCCAAAAAAACGCCAACTTTCCATTAATTGTATTCAGCCATTGCGCCATTGCACAAATACTTGTCGCTGAGCTTCAAACCACGAACCACTGTCAATTCCTTCTTCTTAAGAGTTATACCACATTAACCCAAGACAAGAGCAGTAATTGTAGAGCACATTTTCTATCACACAC
Organism: Turritis glabra; assembly: GCA_900406565.1. Taxonomy (NCBI): domain Eukaryota; kingdom Viridiplantae; phylum Streptophyta; class Magnoliopsida; order Brassicales; family Brassicaceae; genus Turritis; species Turritis glabra. Next base: position 1,305,801 of record OVBN01000228.1, on the reverse strand, counting down.
ACATCGTGCCCGTCTAATCCCTTAGATGGTAACTCATCAATGTTGTCAGATTTACCATCTCTAGGATCATAAACCGGTACACGACTCGTCTCACACCTTTCCTCGCATAAATTTTTCTGTCTAGTAACTGGCTTACCATGGACTTCCATACGGTTCCCACTGGCACACTGGGATTTGGCGCAACTTGCCAAGTTTGCGTCTTTAGGTCAAAGAATTGCCTTGGATCTCTTCGTCTTCGAACCATCCTCCGAAACTGTAAATCTTGTCGTCCCACGGCAGGGGAACGGGTGGCCACAAGGGAACTAGGACCCTGACGCAACTTTGCAGACCGGGGATCGAGGATCCACATGCTCGAAGGATGATCGAAAGAGCCACCAACGAAGTAGATCTCGGGACCTACCATGAGAGCAGCAGAGTATATATATATATGGCTCAGGCGGAAAAAGAAACGGCGGGATCGAGACCAAACGACGATTCTCAGTTAGAGTGAACCAATGATAGGTTTTTCCCATGAGAGATCGCATCTTGTGAAGCTCCGAGGAACGTACGAGACATCGCAACTTGTGCGAGACGCAAGAGAGAATTAGGTGATACCGTCTCGGCACGCGAGCTAAGACGTTTAAACTGATGTCGTTTGGCAATGAAGAAAACAACGTCGACGGTGACTCCTTGGCCGTCGTCTTAAGCTTTTGGAGGACGACGGAGCCCTAATCCTCCTAATATATTATTATATAATTTTGATATATATTCTCAAGCCACAGATATGTAGTGGGCTTTTAAAAAAGAAGATGGGCCGACTATTCAAGTTGTCAACACGTCGTCGTATACCCATAGAATCAATAGATAAGAAGCTCGTTGCGTTTTATGTGCTGGACATGATTATCTTTGCATCCAAACAAGTCATACTCAAGTTACTCTTTAAGATTTTTTTTCTCCCCGGAGAGACGTTAAGAGAAATAGCCAACGGATTTAGGGATCTTACCGTTCTCTGCGATTCGCCGGTGAGTTTTTGATTTCTCCGATCGACTTCTTCTTCCCTTTTTTTGCCTTTGATTCGATTTCTTTATATGTTTTCGTGTTTGCTTTCCCGAGAATTTCATTGTAAAATTGATCGGTAAATATTTTGATTATTTCCTCCTTATGCTTAAAGACTAGTGAGAAAACAAAAGCTTTGCGTCTTGATCTAATTCGAAGAAACCAATTCAAGATTCCTATTCGTATTAATTGAATGAAGACTGTATGTGATACTATTTCACTTACAGGTTTTGTTTTTTGATTCTGACTTGTATTGATTTGATTTTGATTTTGACTATCCGATTTGATATCTTAAAGTGTTTCCATGTGTCCCATGTATCTTCTTGTTCCTGATAATTTAGAAATGTTGTGTTTTGTTTGTTTATGTGAAGAACAGATAGTTGAAGCTTTTAGAGGCTTCAATGGTGAGCCAAGGAATGGTATCTCTTACAAAGTCTCTATGCACTATGACTCCAAGAGTCCGTCTCAAGAATCCGAATTTGATGCAGAACCTAAAGACTCCCGGATCTTGTCATCTCCGTTTCAGAAATCTCCGTGTCTTATGCACAACGAAACTGTCTCAGTGGGAACCATCACCTTTTATTCATGCTTCTGCGGAAGAAGCTGCTGGTATAGTATTGGACAAAACCGCGAATGTGTTCGAATCTATTATATCCGAGAGTGCAGAGGAAGAAGATAAAGTAAATTCACCACAACAACGAACTAATTCTCAAGTTCAGGTACTTAAGTGGCCAATATGGCTTTTGGGTCCATCTGTTCTCCTCACAAGCGGTATGGCACCCACTTTATGGCTTCCGTTGTCATCCGTTTTCCTCGGTTCCAACGTGGTTAGTCTACTCTCCTTGATCGGTCTAGATTGCCTTTTCAACCTCGGAGCAACACTTTTCCTCTTGATGGCTGATTCTTGCGCACGTCCTAAAGACCCATCACAGTCCTGCAACAGTAAACCACCGTTTAGCTACAAGTTCTGGAACATCTTTTCACTCATAACCGGGTTTCTCGTCCCAATGCTACTTCTCTTCGGATCCCAATCCGGCTTACTGACTTCTCTGCAACCCCAGCTTCCTTTCCTCTCGTCCGCTGTTCTTCTCTTCCCGTACTTCATTCTCCTCGCGGTTCAGGCATTAACAGAGATCCTCACATGGCACTGGCAATCGCCGGTCTGGCTAGTCACACCAGTTGTCTACGAGGCTTACCGAATCTTGCAACTGATGAGAGGGTTGACACTTAGTGCAGAGGTCAACGCACCGGTTTGGGTGGTTCATATGCTTCGTGGGCTTGTCTCTTGGTGGGTATTGATCTTGGGAATGCAACTCATGAGAGTTGCTTGGTTTGCTGGTTTTACATCTAGAACAACAAGAAGTCAGCAACCACAATCTGTTGCTTAAGTAAAGACAGATAGATGTTTCTTCGTTTAGTTTTTAAAGTCATGTCAGAAACTAAAGATCTGTAACTCTTACTTCACTGTATAGCTTTTATTATTCGTGAGTTGGTGATAATGATAAAAACATTCGGTATTATTCGCGTTTTTAGTTTGGTATGTGATGTTATATTCATTTCAATGCGTATCCGATTCAACTAAATATAATACATATATCATAGACATGGCTAGACATATAATATATTATGAAGATTAGATAGAAGATAACTCATGTCAAATCATGAACAACCTGTTAAAAAAAAATTCGTCCCGCCGGTCCATATAAGATTTGAAATTTTTTATTGATTTTGAAATCAAAACATAAAAATTTTGAAATAATATATTTTATTTACGAATTTGAATCTTTCTATTTTTCATTTTCAAATCCATTTTAAATATACTGTAGATTTTAAAATTTAAAAACAAATCACTAAACGAATAACATAGGATTTTAACTAGTACTAGGATTTAATTTGCGGTATCCTGCGAAACGATTTATTTTTACACAATCATAACTGAATCAACTTAATTCGACATGTCTAATATTCTAATATTGGTGGTATTAACAAAATAATAAAATGATGATTTACCCGTGTTATAGCACTAAGTTAATAAAATTGTAAATTTATATTAATGTCGATCCAAACCCGTCTCACCATATAACTTGTCCCGTGGTTTTTTAGTTTTTTAATAAATTTAAATGTTCATAATATTTTTAATTTTTATAAAGTTTCAAATTTATTATATTCGGTATAATCAAACGGTTCAACTAAAAAACCGAATTAAACCGATATAAACTTCTAAATTTGGATGCTTGTTAAGTTAATTCATGCTCACTCGGATTTAGATTTAATTTTGTTTTATTTATAATATGACTCTGAATCATTGTCTAAAAATTTTAGTCGATATGGGACGTTGAACACACATTTTTTCTTCATTAATTAAGTAATATATATCCGTTTTTTAAAATTCGAATCACAACATATGTAGAAAATAATCTAGACTTTTATTAACTTTATGTATGATATGATGATTCAAAGCAATTAAAAAAAATCAAACAAAGATGATAGTAGAATCATAATTTTAAATCTTAACAAAATCTTCTAAATACTTATATTATTAATTGTAAAACATTATATGAATATTTCTAATTTTATAATTTATATTAACATTTTTTAATTGTGTTTGGTTATATGGATAGTAGAGAATTAATTGTAAGGGTTGTTTGGATACATAATATAAATATTTCTCTATATATTTCATATATATCTTTAATGAACTTTCTAATTTGTTCTTTAAATTAATAGTATATTTTTGTAATATTTTACTAAAATAATTTTTTTTAAAATATACTTCAAAACTATTAGTATGGATTTATAAATCATATAACTAATATTTAAGCCAAGAGTCTATAAAATATTACGATGCTTGGTAATCATGTTCAATATGAGAATTTTGATATGATCCCAAAGTAACATGTTCATTTTTTTCACCCTTAAGTTATAGAAAATGTTAGTAAGATAAAACTGTTAATAAATAGTAAAAATAAATATTAAGAAACCAACTATAAAGATAAATGTCTTACTGACGGTACTAAAATAGTTTTGAAGAAATAAAAGGTAGCGGTAGATTAACCAAATAGTTAATACCAAATTTATTTTTTCTTTTTCTTTTGCTTACTCTTCACGCGATTTCCTTATATATATATATATATATATATATATATATATATATATATATTAATATGGCTGTTAATATAATCCAAAATTTATCATGGATTCAATCATTCAAACAAACCCATGGAAATTTCTAGAGTTGAGAAAACAAAAGCAGAGCATTCTAGCCTAAGAAGATAGGAAGTGTCGAGGTTTACTTTTGGATCAAGTCTATTATATATGATTAACTGTTTTTACTCTCCTAATATTGCAAAAAAAATCTATCATATGGCACTATGACAGTACTCTACTACGACCAACTAATCAAACTATTATCGATAGGTAGACGTCAAAGTTAGAGAAATTTTTTGCAAAGTTTTGACAGATTTCCTATCAAAGAAAGACATTAAGAATTTACGAAAAAGAATGAAAATGTTTTTTCTTAAGAAAGTAGAGCATAATGTCGAATAAGAAACTGTTATAACTTTATATGGTTTTGTTGACCAAACATCCAGAACCATGCTTAGAGGTTTTGGGGCTAAGGCAAAAAAAATATTATTGTATATATATTTTTTTAATATTAAGTTTAAAATTAAACAAATAATATATAATTTATTTTTAAGGGCAATTCTCACAAATAACACAAAAAGAAATTTTGTTTCCAAATTTAGCACATCATTTTCAAAATTTCAAAAATAGCACAAATTTAATATAAAATATATCTTTAGTTTTGGAGGCGAATTAAAAATATATATGAAAATCGTCTAAAAAATAAACGTTAAACCCTAAACCCAAAATATTAAACTCAAACTCAAACTCAAAATTTTAAATTATTTTAGTGCTATTTTTTTAAATTTGTGGAGTGTGTACTATAATTGTGCATAAAAATAAGTTTTGTTTCCAAATTTAGCACATTATTTTCAAAGTTCTAAAAATAGCACAAATTTAATATCAAAAATATCAAAAATTTTGGGGACAATTAAAAAATGTCAAAATTGTCTAAAAAAAACATCTTAAACTCTAAAAGATAAACCGTAAACCCAAAATTTAAATTATTTTAGTACTATTTTTGGAAATTTGTGGAATGTACTATAATTGTCCACAAAACTTGTTTTAATGCAATTTTAGGATATTATTTTTTTGTGATCTATATCATTAATTTTAAAATTAAATAGGGTTTTTTGTAAAACAATTTTCTTTTTTTTTGTAAAATTTAAGATAAATTACAAAAGAAAATAGAATGAAACAAAAAGATGTATGTCAACAAATAAGAGAAAAATATTGTTGGTAAAATATATAAATAAGAAAATAAAAAAATGAATGAAAAGAGGAATTGTGGGGGGAAAAACTAGAAAATATATAGATGAAGGGGCAGGGAACTGAAACCGGTGTAAAATCTTTAGAAGGCAACATATATACCACAAAGCATTTTAGGTGAAAACGGTGACAAACAATTAATGTAAATTGAAGCCGTAGGCGGGTGCTTTAACTTTTGTACAGTAAGCACAGCCCTATTAACACCACCAATCTATCAAATCATCATCATTATCATTTATATTCAATACATACCTTTAATCCGTACCACCTAAACAATGTATAATCATGTGGTCAGAAGGAACGTCGGAGAATAGGCAATTAGACCACTCGACTCGCCCTTGAACCCCTACTACTCCACGCCGACGCAAGGCGATCATTGTACATCTTCTCGGGTTCATGCCACAAAAACGCCAACTTTCCGTTGCATTCAACGATTGTGGGATTCTTGAAATCATACCCGTTAAGCTTCAAACCACTAACCACTCCCCATTCCTTCTCCTTAGAGTTATACCACAACAGCTCAAGATAAGAGTAATCATAAAAGTAGAGCACATTGTCTATCACACACACATCTTTACTATTGCTTCTTTTATAAGCTGGTAGCTCAATAATCTCACAATTACCATCTTTAGGATCATAAACTATTGTGAAACGTCCATAAGCAATCTCCGCATAAATTTTTCTGTCTAGTGACGGGCTTACCAAGTACATCCATAGGTATTGCCTTTCCATACCGGGATTTGGCGCGATTTGCCAAGTTTGCGTCTTTAGGTCAAAGACTTGCGCTTTGATGTCTTCGTATCCTCCTCCAAAAATGTAAATTTTTTTGTCAACTAGCCCCACGACTCGGGAAAAGGTGGCAAAAAGCGAACTTGGACCCTGACGCAACTTTCCAGACCGGGAATCGAGGCTCCACATGCTCCTAGAAAGATAATCTAAATGATTGCGAATCACTACAAGAATACATACGATATTTTGACAACGAGTTTCGTCACGAATTTCCGACGAAAAAATATTATCGGCATTCGCTGGTCGGAAATCGAAGTTCGTCGGAATTTGGTTGGAAAAATCCGACGATAGTATTTGTCGGAAATTCGTCGGAAAATTATCATTGGAAAAGCGTCAAAAATATTTCCGTCGAGTTTCCGATAAATCTTTTCGATGAACATATTTGTCGGGAATTTCTCGGCAATCGCCGAGGAATTTACGACAAAAATCATCTCCCGTGGATCGACTAGATGCTCAGAAAATCGTCGGATGATTTCCGACGAAACATGTAAAAACTTTTAAATTTTTTTTTTATAATATTTTATTTATTTGAATTAATTTAAAAACAACTAAAATAAAACTTAAAATCCATAATAGAAAAAAAACCGAAATTACATAGGTTCCCTAAATTATTACAAAATAAATCACAAATCATACAAATTCTCAGAATTTGTAGTTTGGTTGCCCGTACTGGTGCCAGGGCCGGGACCGATTTGGTTTCTTCGCGAAGGCGGAATCAATTTAGGATGAAGTAGGATGTTTCATCGTACTCCAAAATGAAACATTTTGATACTTTTCTGCTACATCCTCATACTTCTCCTCTTGGCCTGTAATCTTTTCCTCCGTCTTAGCAAGTGTTGCCTGAGTTTCACGAAACTTCACTTCGTATGATTGACCGGAAGAACTCTGACCCACATGATCGTCAAACGGGATAGATCTCACGCCATATCTACGTCCCTTCTTAATTTCCATTTGCTAATATTATATAATTAAGAAGAGTTAGTTAAATTGTATAAGTAATATATCATTTAAAAATAATTGAAATAAAACTTACCGAGCGGAATGACAAAAATGCTTCCACGCTGCTGCATCTAAAGGATGTGATATCTTCTCTGTGAATGAATATTCTGTATGTAATCTCATCCCCGCCACTGTCCTTTCTGATTGATACAACCGCTTCAACCTATCAGCTAAAGACAAATACCACATACGCTGATATGGAATCTTGTTTCGCCCACTTGTCATCTGAAATCTGTCAGCCCCACAGAAACGACATTGTGACATATTCGCATTTTCCTTCCAGTAAATCATACAATTTTCATTACACACATCGATCATTTGAAATGGTAATTCAAGACCGGATATAATTTTTGTATTGAATTTTAAGATTCAGGTGCTAAATTATACTCAGGTAGATAATCGTGGAAAAACTCAGCCCATGCATCGACGCAATCTTCACTTAAATTGTAGTTTGTTTTAATGTTCATCATCCGTGTTGCAACTGATAATGGAGAATGACCTTCTTTGCATCCTTGACATATTGGATGCTTTGCAGCATCTAACATTTAAAAAAAAACCCCTCGATTCTAGGTTCGGTTCCTCAACATCCTTGATATATTGGATGCTTTGCAGCATCTAATATTTCAACGTGTCCTGCTTTAGAAATGTCCGAGGAATTTTCGACGAAATTTCTACAAAAGTATCGTCGGAAACATTTAATTTACCAATGTGTTTACTAACTTATTTTTTGTCAATTTTACCGATGAATTTTCGACGATATAAAATCGTCGGAACTTGTAGAAAATTTCCGACTACTTTTTCCGACGAATTTCTGACGAAATTTTGTTCCATCCGAATTTACTCGAAATTTCGTCAGAAACGGTGGTTGAAAAATCCAATGTTTTCTTGTAGTGAATAAAGTAGATCTCGTGACCCACCATGAGAGCAGTAGAGTATGACTCAGACAGACAAGGGAACAGGGTCACGACCAAACGACGATTTTCAGTGAGAGTGAACCAGTGTTGATGGCGACGATGGGTTAAGGCAAAACCTACATTTTCTTCAAAGCAGACGTAGAAACAATCTTTTCCCATGAGAGATCGCGTCTTGTGGAGTTCAGAGGAACATATCATAGATCGCAACTTCTTGGAGACGCAAGAGAGAATTGGGTTATACCGTCTAGGTACGCGGCCTAAGACGCTTAAAACGATGTCATCTGGCAATGACGAAAACGACGACGGTGCCTTGGCCGTGTTAGACATCATGCATCGTCGTGGACCTAATCATGTCTAGAATTGGAACTTGTTTCTCTCTGAATAATAATTAATGTCTCAAATCTCAACAATATCGCTTGCTTGCTTGCATATATATAAAAGAATAATTATCCTTCTTGGAATAATCTTAATTGGTTTTGGATTGGAGGACGGAGCCCTAATCCTAATATATATATATATATATATATATTTGCAACTAATGAGAGGGTTAAAACTCAGCGTAGAGAGATGGACGCATGCACCCGTTTGGGTGGTTCATCATATGTTTCGTGGGCTTGTCTCTGGTTATAAAGTTGCTTGTTTTGCTGGTTTTGTATCTAGAACAACAAATCAGCAACAACAGTATATCTTGCTTCTAAGTAAAGAAGAGATATCAGAGATGTTTCTTCATTTAGTTTTTAAGTCATGTCAGCAAAAAAAAAAATCAAATGTGTATACCAGTATAGGTATGGGTTTTAATATTGGTGAGTTGGTAACAGTAACAAAATATATATAAGTTCACCTACAAAAAAAACAAGAATTTTGAATTCTCTCTCGGTTGTCATTTTCGAGGTTTCTTTCTCTGGCAAGTTTCCCGATGCCGGTAGAGCTTTTGCTCGCCGACGTCGAATTTCTTCCTTTTCTAACCACTTAAATCTCTTTTTCTCGTCCTTTACACCTTTGTTTGGATTATGTTTACAAGTTTCCGGCAGTTGGCCGAGATTAAAATTATCAGATCTTGTGATCATCTGTTTAGCTTCCAGGGTTCTCTGGTGGACAAATATCTCCGACATAGTCGTTGTCATATCTCCACTCATCTCAAGTGCGATTTCCCTCTCGGTTTTAAATCGAAGATGTTTTGATACTCAATCCATCAACACCTTGCTCCACCAATCTTTGATCCCCGTCTGCCTCATTAAATTTCTCTTTTTCAATCTCATCACCAACAAATTTCTTATCAATGCTTTCCATGCCTCTCCACCTAATCCGACGAGTTGTCAAAGGCCAACCGTGTCGTATTTCCTCAGACTGAGTTGTGTCTCAGGTTTGTGCCATGTCGGCTCTTCACCCACTTACCATTGTTTTTTATAACAAGTCCCGGTTTTCGAACCATCGAGAACTTCTTCCGCCTTCCACTGGTTTTTTCCAACACCGGTGAGATCCTCTTTCGACAGCCCTTTGCTCGAACAATTAGTTTCTTACCTCGCCGAAATCTTTGAAATTTTAAGGAAGACTGCACTCCAGCTCTTTTTCAATTCGTATTCAGATTGAGACTCATCTACCTCTCACTCTCTGGTGAAGACCTTTTCGAAACCACCAATCATTTTACCGGCGTTCGCTCTATTTTCATACATTAATGGCGATATCCTCAAAGCCCAACCAAACAACATTGTTCCTAGGGTTTCTAGTGATAGGCCAAAGATGGACTATGTAGTTTCCAGTCCAAGTCTTGGTTATGTTGTTAGTGGGCATGTGGGGGCAAAAGACCAAACCTGCAACTTATCTGGCGAGGAACTTTTACACATTCCGCCGGTAGAATCTGTCGCCGGTGAGACCTGTTTTCGGTACCATACGTCTCTGTTTCTTCATCTCCGTGGTGTCCTGTGCCTTGCTGAACCATCCTCCTTCTCTGGAGTAGCCGGATCTGCTGATTGAGCCAGTTCCATCTCCATACACAACTCTAATATCAGATCTTGTCCACCTTGCTCTCTCTTTGCATCAAGCTTTTCTTTGTCTCCCGAGAGTTCATTTTCTCGGCGAACTGGGAAAGATTTTGCTTATCCCTCTCCGTCATGATGGCGTTGTACTTCGCCTAGCCGAATGTTTCTTGATTTAGTTAGGAACTTTAATAATTTTATCCCGGAGTTCACCGGATCTCTCTCCACCTCAATCGAGCCTCTCGTGGCCCGATCAAGATGTTCTTTTCCTGCCACCGTGACAAGGCTCACCGACGCATAGAATTTCTCTGATGACCTAATCGCCACCGTTCTAACATCGTATCCCTATGCTTCACTTTTTCTAACCCTAATCAAGTCAAGGGCTTCACCCATCATTGTGAACGTGGACCCATTTAGACATCCATTTTGCCTAATCCTTGCTCCAATGTCTGGCCCAATTACAATCCTAGTTTATGGACCAATCTCAAAACTAATTTTCAGCCCCAATGAAGTTTTGACATCCTTTGGATTCAAATCGTCCATTTTACCACCTTTCTTCTTCATCGTGGAGAGACCACTACCATTTTTTGTCTTTCTTTCGACGGAGCCAATTTTTTGGTCTGGATTAAACGGGCAATCCCTAGACCATAAGGGGCCTTTTGTTTCAATTCTCTCCTTTAATGACAGAGATTTTATTCACTATTTTTTTCTGTTTGGGAGAGTTTCCGAACCGCGAGGGATTTCCCTCGACCTACTTGCGATCCTCTTTTCTAGGGATCGAGTGTTTCAACGCTTATAACGCAAGTTTGGATCTCAAAATAAAACAGATACTTTCGTATTTCTTGTGGTATTGCATCTTCGAGAGGCCAAATTCCATCATCGATTAGTCTTATATCACTTTGAGTGGCATATCTTTGTGGCAAGTTCCACAATTTCAAGAGTTTTTAGTTTTTTTCTTTTATATTATTGTATTTATGTTTCGTTGTACCATTGTCTAGAATCACAAATAAAGATAGGAACATTTGGATCCACAGGGTTGACAGAGTTATCTTCCTCCTCCCTTGTAGTCCCATCCAGCATCTGCGCCGCAAACCAACCTTCCACATCTCCTTTAATCTTTTCTACTGTGTCTAGGGGAGAGAAACTTTTACCTTCAAATACAAAGGTATTTATGTTCTTCCAGATTCTCCATAGAATCCATGGAAAGCTTTTCCTAAGCTCCTTAGGCCAGCTTAGGTTATCTCTGTTGATTAGAAAATGATGGATGTGGGTGAACACATAACCACTCTCGAAACCCATATCTGGAGCAGGGTAGTTGCATAAGGCCCAAACTTATCTTGATAAGGAGCATGATAAAAGAACATGAAATATTGACTCTCCCTCTAAACCACACAATTGGTATTTTCCATCTAACCTGATTCCCATGCGACTTAGAAGGTCTCCAATAGGCAAGGCTCCACTCAGTATTTTCCACATAAAAACCTTGATTTTAGGTTCAGTTTGGAGCTTCCAAACCTGTTCCTTTAACCTGTTTATGGTCGGTTGTGCAAAGGCTTCTCTAATCAAGAGCTCTTTTGCAATTTGGGACAGCAGGAAACTGGTTGACCTCTTCTTCCCAACATATGTCATTAAAATAAAGGAAAACAAACCAATGGTATCTATGGAGGACTTCATGGTGTGGAAACACAACAAAAGTGGTGATTTTTCAGATTGATATCAATGATGTCATTTTTAATCCATGGAGCTCTCATCCCATCATCATCCATCCAATAGTCGCACCATACCCTTAAGCTGGTACCATTTCCAACTCTTTTCACTAAGCCTCTGTTTTTAAAAGCTCTCTTCCATGAAGGATATTCCTCCATCCAAAGGATGGTTTATGTCCCAAGACCATAGGTAAAAAATGTTCTTGCAAGAAATATATGCTCGTTACCAACCTTGAGAATAACAATTATGGGTGCTGCAAAATTCTCCACGTCTGTTTAGCTAATAAAACTTGGTTAAAAAAGACCAATATCTCTGAAACCCATGCCTCCTTAATGTTTGGAAAAACTGTTGGGAAAACAACACACAATTGCACAGCGGACTATAGTTCCTCACTCTTGTATGTGAACCTTGTGAGGAAAATACAATGGACTATGGAAAAATGAACTTCAAAGCATAAACGTAAATGAGACACAAATTTATACGTGGAAAACCTCCTCAATGCGAGGAGTAAAAACCACGGCACCGTAGTCCACTCAAAATTCTACTATCACCAACGTATATGAGTACAACCACGTCCTTCCTATTCCAACAGAACAGATACAGAGACTAAGGCTCCAAGATAACAATCTCCAACACAAGAAAACTCAACAAGAGAACAATAAAAGAGCTTAGAAATATGCAATTCCAAACGACCCTAGATTTACTAAGATTCAGGCAACCTATTCATATCACCACCGTACAAATCCTAGATAAACAGGTCAGGAACAACTCTGTAAAAATTTCAGCTCAAACCGAGAAGATCTCACCGTCGAATTTCTCAAACACTCAAGACCATATCTGCTGAAGAACTGTAGCGACCAGCCACTCTAAAACCCAGATTACCAAAAACCCAATCGTTGAAACAACAATCCTACCGTTGGATTTCAAGCCCACTAAGTCACGGAGCTTCCCACAAAATATCAGTCCGATCGAAACACTTTCGAGCCCTCAAACGCTGTCTTGAATAACCTGCCTGAAACTACCTCTCTCTTTCTCTCTCTTTTCTTGCCTCTCTTTTTTTGCCTCTCTTTCTCTTCTCTCTCTCTTCTTGTGTGCAACAAAATAATTAGGTTAAGAGAGCTTATATATTCCCTCATAAGCCCAATATTAACCTCATGGATCAATATAATTAGCCCAAGTTTTGGTCTTAACCAAAACCCAATGGGCTTCTTCTACTAAGGAGGAACACTAACAAACTCCCCCTCCGACTAGGTGGAAGAAACAACCATCCTGCCTATCTCTCGGTAAACTTTAAGTTTCCCACTTGGCAATGACTTTGTCAACATATCAGCTCCATTATCATCCATATGAACTTTTTCAAGTCCTACTTCCTTAGAAGCAACCTCATCACATATCCAATAATACCTCCTATCAATGTGCTTAAAACGCAAATAAAATGTAAAGTTCTTCCCGAGACAAATTGCGCTTTGACTACCACAAAGCAACACATACTTATCCTACTTGAAACCGATATCTTCACAAAAGTTCTTCATCCACAACAACTCCTTACAAGCTTCAGTTGTAGCTATGAACTCACCTTCAGTGGTAGAAAGTGCAACACATTTTTGCAACCTTAACTGTCATGCAACAGCTTCACCCGCAAATGTTACCAAGTAACCCGAAGTAGACTTTTTGGAATCAACATCCCCAGACATATCTGGATCAGTATAACTGACAATCAATGGCTTATTACCTCTAAAAGTAAGCTTCAAAGTAAAAGTCCCTCGAAGATATCTTAAAATCCACTTCACAACATTCCGGTGTTCTCTTCCATGATTGGAAAGAAAATGACTCATTATACCAATGACGAAAGCTAAATCTGGTCTTGTACAGACCATGACATACATCAAACTACCAACTGCAGAAGCATATGGAACCCGTTCCATATCTTCTTTCTCCAACTTTGTTTTCAGACTCTATTCATTGCTCAATCTAAAGTGTGTAGCAAGAGGAGTGCTTACCACTTTAGATTTGTCCATGTGAAACTTTTTAAGTACTTTCCCGATGTACTTTTCCTGAGACAAGTGAATCAGCCTCTCACATCTGTCTCTAATAATTCTTATACCAAAAATCTGTTCCGCTGGACCCAAGTCTTTCATGGCAAAAAACTCACTAAGCTGCTCTTTCATCTCCTCAATTCTGCTCAAGTTCCTGCCCACAATCAACATATCATCAACATATAATAACAAGATGATAAAATCATCATCACCAAACTTCTGCACAAACACACAATGATCAGAAGTAGTCTCTTTGTAACCATGCTCCCCTATAACATACTTGAACTTCACGTACCACTGCCTCGGTTCCTGCTTCAATCCATAAAGATTTTTCTCCAAACGGCAAACTAAATTCTCTTCACCCTTTTTCACAAAGTTTTCTGATTGTACCATGTAAATATCTTCCTCCAAATCACCATGAAGAAAAGCAGTTTCACATCTATTTGCTCAACCTCTAGATCAAGACTCACTGCCAATCCAAGTACAACCAGAATGGATGACATCTTTACAACAGGAGAAAAGCTTTGTATCGAGGTGACAAATTGGTCTCATCATGCTTAATCTTGTACACCCACTTATTAAGCAACGCCTTTTTATCCTTAAGCAACTCCATCAACTCAAACGTATAGTTTTCTTCAAAAAAATCCAACTCGTCACCCATGGCATTATGCCATTCATCTTTGTGTTCATCCTCCAAAGCTTCATTATAGCTTTCAGGCTCTCCTCCATCAGTAAGTAACACATACTCACTAGGATCATACCTTGTCGACGGTTTTAAACCTCTTTCAGATCTTCTAACAATAGGAGGGTTCTTGGTAGTTGGTGTCTCACCATGATCGTCATCATGATCACCAATACCATCATCATCATGTGCGGGAGCATCTGCACCGGGTGTATCACCTTGAACTTCATCCTTGACCTGACCATAGACTGATGTAGAATGAACAACCTCTAAATCGATCAAACTCTCATAACTCTGAGTTAGATTTCCGGACTTGTCAATGTTCTTAATCGTTTGATCTTCCATGAACACAATATCTCTGATCCTAATGAGCTTCTTCTCAACGGTATTATAAAATCTATATCTAAACTCATCCTGACCATAACCAATGAACACAAATTACCGCGACTTCATCTCAAGCTTCGACCTCTCATCCTTGGGAATATGAACAAATGTCTTACACCCAAAAACCCTCAAATGACCATAAAAAAACATTTTTAGCGGTCCAAACCCTCTCTGGAATATCACCCTTTAATGGAGCACTCGTGATAGATTCAACACGTGAAAAACTGAGCTCAAAGCCTCACCCCAGAAAGTCATCGCCAAGCCTGATTGTGAAATCAAACATCTCATTCTTTCGACAATAGTTCTGTTCATCCTCTCAGCCAACCCATTCAACTGTGGAGTCTTAGACGGCGTGAACTGATGTCTAATACCGTGTTCCTTGCAATAAACATCAAATGGTCCATAATACTCACCATCATTATCACTGCAGATACACTTCATCTTATTTCCCGTATGTCTCTCAACCAATGCCACAAAATGCTTGAAATATCATAGAACCTGATCTTTAGTCTTTATAGTGAATGCCCACAACTTCCTAGAATGATCATCAATGAATGTGACAAAATATGATGCGCCACCTAGAGTTTTTGTCTTCATTGGACCACACACATCTGAATGCACCAAATCAAGTACCTCAGATTTTCTAGAAGGTGTATAAGACTTGAAAGATACCCTGTGTTATTTTCCCTGCAAACTATGTGCACACTTCTGTAAGTGCAAACCGGAGATACCTGGAATGACTTCCTTCTTAGATAACACAGACATTCCATTCTCACTCATGTGACCTAATCTCTTATGCCACAACTCCATGACATCATCATTCTCTACTGCATTAACAACATCTTTGGAGACCTTAGTCTGCATAAAATAGAAAGATGAAAGCTTCTCACCTCGAACCACAACCAAGAACCACGTGAAAGCTTTCATTTACCACCATCGTGTAAACTGCAAAAACCCTCATCATCAAGTCTTTTTGTAGATATCAAGTTCATTCGTAAATCTGAGACATGTTTAACATCCTTAAGCACAAGCCTAGTCCCAAGACTAGTTTCCAAGCAAATATCACCAATGCCAACAACCTGAGCCAAACCATCATTACCCATCTTTACAGAACCATAATTACCCGAAGTATAGGTAGAAAATAAATTCCGCTGTGATGTAGCATGAGTAGTAGCTCTACTATCAACCATCCAACTGTTGTCTTGGCATATATTAATGGCATCACTTTCACCTTCAAGAAAAATGAGAAACTGATCGTCGGTGATTGTCACCCGATCTACTTATTCTTGCTTCCCTTGCTGTTTATCTTTCTTCAACTTCCAGCAATCTTTCTTCATGTACCCCTTCTTATGATAATAATGGCACTCTCAATTCGCAAATTTGTTAGATTTGATCATGTTCCTGTTCTTGTCTTTCTTGGGATATCTATATGAACTCCTCCCCCTTGACTTAGTAACCAAAACATCTGAACGTGAGGAACTAGCATTTGACTGTCTTCTTGTCTCCTCATTCAAGACACTATTCTTTACTGAATCCATCGAAATGACATATTCTGACGCGGAGTTACAAAGAGACATCCTGAATACTTCCCAAGAATCTGGTAATATACCAAGAAGCCAGAAAACCCTGAATCTCATCTTCAAACTTGATACCCATATCAGACAAATAGTTGAGCAATCCCTGAAACGCATTCAAGTGATCCGTCATCGGAGTTTCCTCTTGATACCTCAACTCAATCAACTTCTTGATCATGTACATGTTGTTATTCCCGGTCTTCTGAGCATACAGCTGCTCCAGCTTCAATCACAAAGAACGAGCATCAGTCTCATTTTTAATATGATGCAACACATTATCATCTACCCACTGCCTTATTGAACCACACACTTGGCGGTGCAGCAACTTCCACTCATCATCGGTCTTATTATCAGGCTTCTTCTCCTGAAATACCAGAAGATGAAATTCTTTCACAAAGAGCAGATCCTCCATCTTGCCTTTCTATAGATGATAGTTAGCACCATTCAAGCTTATCATTCTGCCCATATTTTCCATCGCTCACACAAGTAAACTAATAACCCAAGACTCAAAACCAAAAGCTCTGCTACCACTCTGTTGGGAAAACAACACACAACTGCACAGCAGATTATAGTTTCCCACTCTTGTATGTGAACTTTGTGAGGAAAATACAATGGACTATGGCAAAATAAACTTCAAAGCATAAACGTAAATGAGACATAAATTTATACGTGGAAAACCTCCTCAATGCGAGAAGTAAAAACCACGGTACCGTAGTCCACTCAAAATTCCACTATCACCAATGTATATGAGTACAACCACGTCCTCCCTGTTCCAACAGAACAGATACAGAGACTAAGGCTCCAAGAGAGCAATCTCCAACACAAGAAAACTCAACAAGAGAACAATACAAGAGCTTAGAAATATGCAGTTCCAAACGACCCTAGGTTTACTAAGATTCTGGTAACCTATTCATATCTCCACCGTACAAATACTAGATAAACAGGTCAGGAACAACTCTGTAAAATTTCAGCTCAAACCGAGAAGATCTCACTGTCGGATTTCTCAAACACTCAAGACCACACCTGCTAAGAACTGTAGCGACCAGCCACGCTAAAACCCAGATTACTGAAAAACCAACCGTTGAAACAACAATCCCACCGTTGAATTTCAAACCCACTAAGTCACGAAGCTTCCCACAAAATCAGCCCGATCAGAACACTTTCGAGCCCACAAACGCTGTCTTGAATAACCTGGCTGAAACTACCTCTCTCTCTTTTCTTGCCTCTCTTTCTCTTCTCTCTCTCTTCTTGTGTACAACAAAATAATTAGGTTAAGAAAGCTTATATATTCCCTCATAACTCTAAGCTCAATATTAACCTGATCAATATAATTAATCCAAATCCAAATTTTGGTCTTTAAGTAAAACCTCCACTAAGGAGGAACACCAACAAAAACATAATCTTTCCCAATTTTGCGAGTGGATCTTTCTCGCAAGGACATGTATTATTTTAGTTTGGTATGTTTTGTTTGTGATTCATTTCAATTCGTCTGCGATTAGAGCGCGTTTGCGTTTTGATCAGATTCTAAGTAAAAAGACAATACTACCCTTAAGAAATGAAACAAGACAAATAGCGATGTCCCCATTCTATTTATTAGCTCTCTCTCTCTCTCTCGATCTCGGTTTCTCGATCGACGACTGCTCTCTCTGAACCGGAGACGTCGTCACGGGACGAATCTAATCGCCGGGAAACTCTTTTTATTCTTTTTTGTCGTTTGTACGGAAAATCGATTTGAATCTACGGCGATCTGATCGGGATGAGTAACAGCGAGCTTCTCACCGTCGAGCCTCTAGACCTTCAATTCCCTTGTAAGCTTATTTTTGGACTTTTCCGTTGTTTCGCATGCCTTTCTTGTCCCAGATCTAGTTTTTTTTCTGAGTTATGGTGTTAATTTTATTTTCTGATTTGATTATAGTTGAATTGAAGAAGCAGATCTCTTGCTCTCTGTATTTGACGAACAAGACCGACAATAATGTGGCCTTTAAGGTGATAGTTCTCTTATTTACACTTTTGAATTTTCGGATTTTGGAATCGAGAAATTGTTGTGTTTCTGAGGCTTCTCTTGGTTGTGTGTTTTAGGTTAAGACTACGAATCCGAAAAAGTATTGTGTTAGGCCTAACACTGGAGTTGTTCTTCCGAGGTCTACTTGTGAAGTTCTTGGTCTCTTCTCTGATCCTTCTCTCTTTGGATGGATTTGTGTTTTTTTGTTAATGCCAAAACTTGTTCTTGGATTAGGAATTTGATGAATTCTTCTTGTCTGGTTTTTTGATCTAGTGACCATGCAAGCTCAAAAGGAAGCTCCTTCCGATATGCAGTGCAAGGACAAGTTTCTGCTACAAGGTGTGATAGCTAGTCCTGGTGTCACGGCCAAGGAAGTTACTCCTGAGATGGTACTGTATTACATCCCATTCTTGATTTGATATGGATGATTTACGGTTTTGTTTTGGTTTCTTAAAGCAGTTGTTTCTTTTTCTTTGTAATGAAACTTTGCAGTTTAGCAAAGAGGCTGGTCATCTTGTTGAGGAAACTAAGCTGAAAGTTACTTATGTTGCTCCACCACGACCACCATCACCGGTTCATGAAGGATCAGAAGAGGGTTCTTCACCAAGGGCTTCTGTCTCGGATAACGGACATGGTTCTGAGTTTTCGGTCAGTTAATGTTAACTTTGAGTGCTCTGGTAGACAATTTTTGTCTGTAGACTTTCATGTATTTTTGTGTTTAAATTTAGTTTCAGAGATTTAGCGTGGACAAGGCTGAACCTCAAGAAAACACATCTGAGGTATTTTCACAATTCCTCTAAGCTTGTAACCGTCAAAACCATGGGTTATTATAATCTTTTGCTTTTGCTCTGTTTAAAACCGATTAGTTACAACTTTGGAGGTAACTTTATTGGAAAGTTGCCTTTTAGGCTGATTTATTAGGTTGAGAATCTTTCTTTATGTTGATTACCTAAAAGGTTCATTACATTTTTAGAAGCCTGTCCAGTCCTCAAGCCGTCCATTACTTATTTATCTTTTTGTGCACCAAATCCTCTAGCTGTTACCAGGAAAATCTGGTCATTCAACAATATTTCTATCACAGCTTTTGTGTGATTTCAGGCGAGGGCACTCATTACAAAGCTAACCGAGGAAAAACAGTCTGCCATCCAACTGAACAACCGACTTCAAAGAGAACTGGTAAAAGAACTTCCACTTGTTGTTTTTAGAATGAAAAGATTACTTTGATGATTAGCAATTAGGAGCAAGCGTTTGTAGTGTTTTTTTCATGGTTTTGTGAAGAGATGCTTTAACCTATCATTTGCATTGGCTCTTATCAAAATCCATCATAAAAATTGTGTTTCGTTTACTTTTTCTTCATCATTTAACATTCGAAACTCCCATCAAAATTGTTCCTTGGATCATACTTGTAGAAGTAAAATCCGCGTCAAAATGGTTGATTTATCTCACCAGTCTTGTATCTTCACAAGCTTAATTTGGAATCTTGAGATTGTTTGCTGAGAAAGAATTTGATTTGATGTGCAGGATCTGTTAAGGCGTGAAAGCAAGAAGGGCCAAAGTGGTGGTATCCCTTTCATGTACGTTCTTCTGGTCGGACTCATCGGTCTAATTTTGGGATACATTATGAAGAGGACATGAACCACCACCCACTTGAATTTAATTCCTCACCCCCACGAAGGAAGAAGAAAACAACAACAACAAAAAAAGACTTTTAACTCTTTCAGTCGGACATTTTTTATTTTATTTTATCTTCTCTGTATTTGTCAATTTCGCCCCCTAGAAGATTTGTGTTTCATAACTCAGTTTGCTTTGTTTTCAACTTTTGTAATCCAATGACTCTACGTGGATTCTTTCTCCACTAATTGTTATCTTTCTTAACACAAATTTCACCATCTAAATGAAGTCGACTGAACATAGTTCGGTTTAACCATTCGCAACAAATAACACTCTAACCGAGAAGGAGAGTTTATCTACGCGCGTGGAGTTCAGATCATCTCTCCTCTCTCGTCGTACCATCTCAGGTCCACCACCACTTCCCCATTAGTATCTCCACCGTACAAAACTAATAAGCTCCGATTAGATTCACCGAATCACACAATCTTGAAAATCCCTCCTTTCATGATGCGGAGAATTCCGTTATCGTAAAGATTTGTCCTTTATACCATCTTTAGGGTTTTCGTTTTCCTTTCTGATTTCGGAGTTCAATGGCGCCTTTTGTTGAAGTCTGTAGGTATAAGCCTGTACCGCTCTCATTGAGCTCTCTCTGTACATGTCCTTGCCGTTCCTCTCCAAGAAAATCTCTAATTCTTCCCCATTTCTCCGGAAAGTATTTGAATTTGGGTCTCGTCGATTCCAAAGCATTGTCTCATTCTCGCTTTAGTCGTATTCCTGTTAACCGGCGTGTTATCACGGCCGTTGCTCGAGCTAAATCAAATCAATTTGGTGATGATGGCAACTCGAAGGAGGTAACTTTATTCCTCTTTCTTACCTTCTTCAATCTGTTAGGACAGAAAGAAGATTTATCATAAGATAGGCAATTTTAGCTTAGTTGTATAATTCCCCGATGGCATTAGCTTAATAGTACTGAGACTCGTGTTAAGAACTTGAGATTTTACGGGAATTTCGATAAAGAATCGTTCTTGTGGATTGCTATGTAATGCTGAGAAACTTATCATGGCATTGCTGCAACTCCCGTCTGTTTAGGAAAACGACAGTGATCAAGAGTTCCAGAATGTTGAAGAAGATTCAAGTTTAGATTCTCAGAAGCAGAAATCCAGAAGCCAGTTTAAGAAAAGAGTAATTTTCGGTCTAGGAATCGGATTGTCTGTAGGAGGTATTGTATTAGCTGGAGGATGGGTATTCACAGCAGCATTAGCAGCTGCGGTGCTTCTAAGTGCCCGAGAATATTTCGAGCTGGTAAGAAGTAAAGGAATTGCTCAAGGAATGACACCTCCTCCAAGATATCTATCTAGAGTCTGCTCGGTTATATGTGCCCTTATGCCCATACTTACATTGTGAGTAGTTTCAGTCAGTAAACACCTCAAAGTCCGCTATTCTTTATTTATTCTGATTAATCTTTTTTTATGAATGTTGTGTTTAGGTATTTTGGTCATATAGATATCTCGGTGACATCAGCGGCATTTGTTGTTGCAATGGCATTGTTGTTACAAAGAGGAAACCCACGTTTTTCTCAGCTGAGTAGTACGATGTTCGGGCTGTTTTACTGTGGATATCTTCCTTGTTTCTGGGTTAAGCTACGTTGTGGTCTAACTACTCCTGTGCTAAACACTGGCAAGCACTCGACTATTATTATCCTTCTTACCTTTGATTCATAAAGTTATCAAAGACTTAAGTCTCCTGAGCAGTTTAATTACTTATAGGAATTGGAAGAAGCTGGCCAATTATCCTCGGTGGCCAAGCACATTGGACAGTTGGGCTTGTTGCAATATTGATTTCATTCTGCGGTATAATTGCTGCAGACACGTTTGCTTTTCTTGGTGGCAAGGTATGTCTCTGATGAAGGTTAGATATAAATTTATACATTTTCTTTTATATTCTAATCGGGATTAGGGTTTTAAAATTTTCAGACTTTCTTATAGATAAACCATTTAGGCTTTTCAGGGTTTTCGATGAAAAGAACGACAAAATTTAATAGTATCAACCTTCCAATGCATATAGTTTCGCAATAACTTCCCTTGCCTGAAGTTAATCAACTAAAATTGCAGGCATTTGGTAAAACTCCTCTTATTAGCATTAGTCCAAAGAAGACATGGGAAGGAGCTCTTGCAGGACTTGTTGGTTGCATTGTCGTTACCATTTTACTCTCCAAACCATTGTTCTGGCCTCAATCTCTTGCCAGGTACTCAAATCCAATCGAATTGGTCATGTCTATTAAATCATTATGACTTTATTATTCTAACTGGTTCTTTTTAAATAGCACTATAGCTTTTGGAGTTCTTAACTTCTTCGGATCGGTCTTTGGTGACTTAACTGAGTCAATGATCAAACGTGATGCGGGTGTCAAAGACTCCGGCTCACTCATCCCAGGACACGGTGATTACCCGATAAGTCAGACTGGTTTTTGTCCAGCATACCCTCTCTTACCGGTTCTTCTGTAATTGCAGGTGGGATATTGGACAGAGTTGATAGTTACATTTTCACTGGTGCATTAGCCTACTCGTTCGTACGACTTCATGGAGTTTAATCAATGGTGTATCCCCAAGAAAGTTTCAAGAAAACTTACAAAGCCGGTGCGATGTTTCCCTCCACGAGAGTGAAGTTCAAAAAATGAAATAGCAATGATGGTGATTGTGGCTGCAGAAATTCTGAGATTGGCCTCCGGTTTGTTGTTTGATTGAACCGGTATGCAAATTTTGGTTCAATGCGAGTAACTTGTTCATAGGCGAATTCTCGGACCGTCGGTCTTTGTTGTCTGACTGGTAATGCAACGGCGTCGTCTGGAAATTGATTTTTAGAGATTCATTCTTGAATACTTTCCTAGATAATTTCTTCCTGTTTTCCAGATAATGGATTAAAAGCAAAAAAGGACTAAAATCATGTGGGGATGTTAATGAATGCGTTGTTCCCAAGCAGACTTTTTAGGGAGTAATAAAATAATCAAAACTATATAAATGAATAATCAAAATTCAATGATACTAATAAAGAGGCGAAAATTAAAGAGGGAAGAGGAAAGACATGGGTGGATTTTGTTATCCAATACAATAAAGAATGTTACTTTCACAATTTCACTGCAGAATCTTACTCAAGTGGTTGATTAATGCTCCGTTTCCGTTTCATATCAAGTGTTATCTAGACTTAAAATTTTGTTTCAAAAATTAATATTATTTTGTATTTTTAATATAAATATTTGATAATTTTTTCAGTTTTATTCTTATTATTTTAATTGATTGACCAATGAAAAAATTTATGTAATATATTAATAAAAAATAAAATAAAACATTTCATAATTTTCTTAATAAATATGAAAAAATTTTAAACAACACACGTATAATAAAACAGAATGAGTAAATAATAAAGTGGTTATATTATATTATTATATCAATCTAAGCAGCAATTCTACGAAGACCATGTGATTTACACATACAATTCTCGTATTACGCAATCTCTTTTTTTTTTGGGTTTAAAATACTCTTTACAATACTAAAAGTCTTAAACACAAGTTATCTCATCGTTTACGACATTAACCCAAAACACAAGTTAATATTTTACGTTGTTTTACCATGAATTATGTAAGTATTATGTACGTAAATATGAATCCTTCATATATTTTACCATTCACTTGATAGAAACATAAAATTTCACCATCTTTTATATACGTACTAAAAAATTAAGCTACCACAAAACAAAATTCATTTTAATTGTAAATATTTTATGATTATTCTGAAAAATAGACTATTGTACTACTTAATACTTATAGATATAAGCCTTCAGATGAAACAAACAAACGACTTCTTGAATATCTTAGTAAGATAGTGTATGGCGGCCCTTCATTATATGTGTTAAGGAGGAGGTCTTGTTTGAGATTGTGATGCGATAAATCATGTTATCGAGAAATTCCTAAAAAAAAAATTCAGGAAATCATAAACCTTATGAAAGAGATAGATTGTTCAAAAAATAAATAAATCGTTTGCTTTAACCTAACTCTCGTAGACAAGAATTA
Organism: Turritis glabra; assembly: GCA_900406565.1. NCBI lineage: Eukaryota > Viridiplantae > Streptophyta > Magnoliopsida > Brassicales > Brassicaceae > Turritis > Turritis glabra. Next base: position 1,281,634 of record OVBN01000228.1, on the reverse strand, counting down.
CAAATTGAATCTCTCTTAGGCAGATGGGTGACATTGACTTGAACATTATGATCTTTGAAAAGCCTTGAATCACCGCTATATGAACTTATATCCCATACCCAATCACCTTATGTAGAAAATATCTCTCACTAAACGTTTGCAAACCGGCAGTAATTGTGCTAGCGAAAATATAGACATCAAAATTGTTAGATAAGACAGTTGTATCTGCGTTCCAATAAAAACATGAACCCCAAAGTTTCGACACTGGGGAGTTATGTCATTTGCTCAAAAGATTAAATTCTCTCTTGACTTAGGTAATGTGCATTAATCAACTTTATTTTCAAATTTAATTTAGACACTGAAAAATTGTATCAAATATTCTTAAAATGTTATCAAAATGACATGATAAAAAACACGTCATTTGAAAAACCAATTTCTATTTATTTTTTCTAAGACTTGGATTAATCTCTATATAATTTTTTCTACACAAATTCAATCCAAAAACCAAACTAAAATCATCTCCATTGTAAATCAATTTAAAGTAATATCTATTGTTTGTATATAAATTTTGTAAAATCAAAAAATTGAAGTGTTTTTTTTTAAATAACAGCTAACAGTTAAGTTTATAATATCATAAAAGGTTTAGCCTAATCCAGAAAAAAAATTTGTGTTATTATTTAAGTTACTGAAACAACACTTCTATTGGTAGAAGTTGTAACTTATCTTTACCCTTATCAAAAGTTTAAGTAAAAATTTTTGTAAGATAATTATTGTTTGATGTATTGGAAAAAATGATCCATAAGAAATAAAGTTAGAGATGAACATAAAACCCAAAATTTTAACAAATAATAGTAGATAAATTATAAAAAATAATATTTAAATATGGAAATGGACTATTAGAATGTAAACAAAACTATTGCCAAAACATCATTTGCACATATAATTCAACAATGAAATATGATATTTAAGATTAAATATATTCAAATATAAAAATTGTTTTTAAAATATTTACTATATCAAAAATATGATCATGATTACTCAATTGATGCAAATGTTTAGTTCAAAAATTACAGAAAAATACTGAGTTAGTGATAGTTCTAAAACAATTTCCATTTTTTTTTCTAGACAGAAAACAATTTCAAATTTAAAATCATATTTAACATAAAAATATTAAATATTAATATATATATATATATATATATGGCGTGGCGTTTTTCATATGGAGAATGGAAAAAAAAGACTAACAAAAGGATATTATTATATATCATTTGATTGGTTAACATCACAATCAAAGAACACATTTAAACATATTATAACCCAAATTAAAAAGCTAAAAAAGAAAAGAAAACCCTGAAATATCTTTTTCTTTTTATTAATATTTCTCTTAACATTTCCAAGCTGAGACAGCAACAAGTTCTTTCCTCTGCCAACACAAGACAAGTGAAGACGACGATGAGTGTCTCTTCTCCAAGTGAAACCCTCTCATTGGATTCCTCTGCAACAAATACTCCGCTTGTGTCTCCGCCGTCTGACTCAGCGTCACCGGAGAAAACCCACATTGCCCAAATAAGCTTCTCCACGGCGGCGATCGCTCCATCCAACGGTAACGATTGGTCAACAGTTTCTGTATCGACGGTTGCACACAAAACCTCTCAATACTCGTAGCAGCTTCCGCATTACTCGAGTCGAGAGACTCGAGCAGAGTTGTGTAGTACTGAAGCGCGTTTATCACGCCGTTAGGGAACGGTGCGTCGTTGTTACGGTCGCAGCTTCTGTCCGAGCAAACGACGACGTTTGGAGAGATTTGTTTGAGGAAACGAAGGATCAACGGGAGGTAACCAGAGACAATGGAGCTAATTGGAAGATTCACAGCGATTGCTTCATTCTCCGATGATCGGAATAGAGAGAGAGGCCAATAAGTAGGATTCAAGAGAATCTCAATGTTCAACAGCTCCATTTCGAAGGAGACACCTGTTTCTCCGGCGAAATTTCTGAGATTTTCCTCTGTGAACCTGAGCTCGAATTCGTCGGAGACAGTTGAAGGAGATGCGAAAGCTGTAATCTTTAGTGACGGAGGTGATGAAGATCTGTTTCTTTTTCCGGCGAGTTCTTGAATCAGAGACGCCCATTGACCTCCGTAACCGATATCGAAATCAACAATGTGAATCCGATCAAACCCTTCTAAGGACTCAAGAATCGTTTGGTTTGCTGTGAAGTTGACGAATTGAAGAAACGGTGACGTTTCTGAGAAAGCTCTGTAAGCTGCGATTCGAAAGATTAGGTTTTGAGGAGGAGAGAGTGACGCTGGTGATGATGATGATGAGTCTTGAAGGAGAGAGTGAAGAGCTTCGGTTATATATGAAGCCGCTCTGTGAAACGGAGGTTTAGGATTGTTGTTAGTATCGTTGTTGTTGTTGTTGTTGTTGTGATTGAGCCGCGCCAATATCCCTTGCGCGAGAATGGGATTGTTATCTCCGCCGTTTATGGTGGTTCCGATTAGCTCCGCCGCCGCGGAGAATAGCTGGTCGATGATTAACGTTGACTGGTCTTGGTCGTTTTCGTCTTCTCCGGCTATCTTTGGCGGTGTGAGAAACGGGTCGTGAGATTCTTGACCCGGATCCGAGAACGGGAAAACCCACTGTTGGTGGTTATGATGAGATCCGGGTTGACCCGAATTGAGCCGTTTAGCCGGAGGAGACGACGGAGGATCCGAGAAAAAACCAGGATTTGAGTTTATCAGAATCTCTGGGTTCGCTGAAATCTGAAACTTTTCTTCTTCCGGTGCGTCGTGAAAAGGGAAGCCATAGCCAAAGAGTGGATTAGGATTCTCAATAACCGGGTCGGATCCAGAACCGGTATCGAAACCCACGAACTCAGAACCCGGATCCACTACATCACCAGCCATGATTAATCTAAGAATGCTCTGTTCTTGACCCGGCGAGCCGCCGGAGAGAACACCATCGAGATCCTCGAAACCCATTTGGTCGCATTTCTCATCGGCGCCGGAAAAGGCAGCAGCGCCGCCGCCGCCGCCGCTGGGACCACCGTGAGAAGAAGACAGCGTGGTGGTTGAAGAAGAGACGAAAGGGCTTGGACTTCTAACAGAGTCTAAAACAGACGTCGGCTCCGAGAAACCACCATTGTTAACAACAAAGCAGAGATCTTCTTCTACTACTACTCGTCCATGGAGTTTCTCTGGATTCGCCCAGATTTTGTATCCCGGAGAAGAAGAAGAATCTAAGAAACCCAGAACCCCCTTCCCTTGATACCGCTCAAAGGGCAGGGGCATGACCAATCTTAAAAGAGAAAGAGAATTAAGAGTGAGAACAAAGAAACCCAGAAAAACCCTAGATCTCAGAAGTTTAAAAGAGGAAGACGAAGATGAAAGCTTGAAATTGAAATTGGCGCCCACATTATCTCACATTCAGTGTTAATAACAATCTTTCTTCACTTTGTATATAGACTCTGGATGCTTGCAACAACATTCCAAAGTGATGATCTTCATCAACAAATGCTCTCTTTATTTTTTTCTTTTCTTTGGGTAAAGGATTTGGTTTTTGCTGTGTGTGTGGTGCCTTTGTGTCTGTAGATTTACTTATCTACATCTGTATCTCATTTTATATCCCCTCGTTTCTAAGCCTACTCGCACTTACGGCGCGTTACTCTTACTCTCGTACATTCGTTTGTCTAAAATGTTCATAGATCTACTATATTTTGTTAAGTAGTCCTTTTTTGGAAGAATATATAATTACACCTTGCTATAATCTATATATATAAACTTTCATTTACCATTATCATCTTGTTTTGCGTTGATTATATAAAGTCTAAGCCATGTAAATCGAAATTAAAGTGTCTTTTAATCGAATAAATCTAGTGTTAGTTAGATAGATTGTCTAATTTTGTGCATAAATTTACTAAATAACATATATATTATGGTTAACATGTTATTTGATTTTTTAAAAATCATGTTATTTGATTCAATAGGTGGTATTCAAAATATATATGTTATTTTTAAAAATTATACGTAAAATATTTACTAATTGAAAGATAAATGATAATGAACCAATAAAACATCGTCAAATTATTTTTAAAATCACACGCAAGACATTTACTAATTTGAGAGAATCAAATCATAATGAACCAACAATTTGTTTACTTAAAAAAATGCACAAAATACTCATTGAATGAAATGTAGGATTTTATCTAATGTTATATTTCAGTAGATCTAACTAAATCAGTAATTTGGTTTGGGGATTAATTTTCCAATCCAAACTTTTCAAAGAAAAAAACAAAAAAAATGTGGTTATTAGTTGATTGGCTTAGTATAATTCTAGTTTATAAATTATTGAGGCGCGTTCAAACAATCATCAATCTGAAACACTGTATAAAAAATCTAAAAACCTTATACCGAGGTTGCAGAGCAAGACGCAGATGGCTTATTATCCTATCATTGTTTGCCATCATTACCCCTGGTTTCTTACGTCACGCTCGACGTACAAGAGGGGTGATATCGTAAGTTACACCATAAAACAGCTCTTGGCTTAACCAGGGCTCGGAACAGAATCGGGTGGCTCTAGTCTAGATATTTTATTTATTTATTTACATGTCTTGACTATAAAATCTAGGATGTAGACTTGTTATAGATATTGCCCTTTACTATCAAGTTTAAAGTTTTGAATGACAAGTAAAATTGTAGTTTCCTAAAATGATTTAATTTATTATAATATTATTTATGTTTTAAAACTAGCAATATATAGTTATATAAGAAAACTGCATAGTACTAAAAAAGTCACTTTTAAAAGTTTATTTAGCTATACTATAGTCTGTCTATAACCAATACGACATAAACCAGTGTCTAACTCTACTCTAAAAGTAAAAATTTGTTGACAAACTGAAAACACTTAAGTGGCCGTTTATTGACTGTATTAGAGGATACCAAAGGAAATCAAATAAACGATGTGTGTAGCTGGCTTTCCAAGACAAGTTGGAACTTTTGGTGGTTTGTGTGTGAATGAAAGGGAGACATGGCTTATGTGGTTGCCCTAAACATATTTCTATTTTTTAAACCAAAACAATATAAAAACAAAAATCATTGTAATAATGGGAGACATGTTTTTTTTTTCTCCAAGACAAACAAGAAACCTCCATGTGAATTTCCACCACCTTGTAATATGTATAACAACATGTATTCTATTAAACTATTTCTTTCTGCTTTTGGTTATGTTTTAGGATTAAGAAATACCAAATTGCCTAGTTTAATCAACTCAATCTATAGGTGGATGAATGGCTAGAGGAGGGACACATCGACCGTGTGTTACCTGCATACATACTCGTGATTCCGTTACACGAATATATATACTAATTCGGTTACTGTGATATAAAAATATAACAAGTAAATAAATTAACTTTGTGTGATCGATGTAGGATAAATAGTAATGTAACAAGTAAAAACATGCCAAATATTTTAAATGTCAAAATATAACGTAAACTGATTTATATCAGTTAAAATGTACATGATATAGAGATCTAAACAGCATGCTTGTAATCGAAACAACATACTATACAAAATGAATATAATTATTTTGAAATTTGGAATCGGTTATAATGCATTAGTAATCAACTAAGATTTACTTCAGTAAGTTCACCGCTCACACCCACCTTTTCTCACTTGAAAATATCAAAATAGAGGTATGATAATACTTTTACCCAAAAAGTAGTTTGTTTGTTTTTTTTGTTACTTTATCTTCACATGTCATATTTGCAATTCACTTTCACTTTCATATAGTTACTAATTTCTCAAAATAAACCTAATTTCCTCAAAATAAACGATAGTCTCCTTTGTTGATCTCTCGATTCACGGGCAAAGCTTTCTTTTTCTGTTATTTAAAATTTCACTTTGTATGTTCAGAAATTCTAAGGGGGTTATGAATCAGGTCATATCATATCATATCCAAGTCACAATCACAAAACAAGGACAACGTAATGTCTTTTTATATAACAAAGCATGTCAAATTTTGGTTGGTTCACTATTAATTATCAAGACTTAGGAGACACATTACAGCACAAACAAGAAAATTTGTCTCGCTTAGAGAATAAATACTGTGACGGCGGAAACAAAACAAAAAATAAAGATAGTGATAGATTGTATGATCTTATAATTTGTCAATACAACAACCTACACAACCATGTAGTATTAACGTTAATTATCTGATTAAACTTTATAATATTAGTGATTGACACATTGTTAACCCTAAAATTATTTATAAAAAACTAGAAATGGTTAACAAAAAGTAACTAGACGAACAAATCCGACCGCCGCATGGTACGCTACTAATCAATCACACGGACTTCCTCTATATGTAGGTTAGGTTACGTAAGCTATGAGCCGGTGAACTAGTGTGGATATTGTTATAGAATCGTAATAATTATCATCATAACTAGTTTTCATTTTTGTAGACTACTAAAAGTTTAATAGAAAATATAGTTTCCATCCATTGTTTTCCAATCCAATATAACAGAGTCCAATAACGATATATAGTATGTATATTATATCATCATTTTTCAGTAATATGCGTTATGTTAATTTGAATTCAAGGATTATGATCTAGTCTATAAGTTTTAAAAAGTTAAAATTTCTTGATAAGAATTGTTCAAAGATATTATATTTAAATTTTTTAATCATCTGATCTTAAAAAAAAAATTGAATTATGAACAATGTAGATTTTTTTTTATCCTTGAACTTTAGTTATTTATCTTTTTAATACAGAAAACTTTTGTTTAGTAATATATGGATAATTGGGCTGGGCTTCATATCTTCAAGCAAAACAAATACAGCAGTCTAATAACGGGCTTTATAGAACAATTGGAGAATCATCATTACTCTATACTATTAACTAATTATGGGCCTAAGTCCATAAATAAGTTGTATTTGGTAACTAAAATCACTTAAATCATGCAAACTTAGGGAATAAAACCAATCAATATACCTTGATTTTTGGTCCGTATCGTTTAATATATAAAGCTGACGTGACGATCGCAGTCGAAGATACAAACTCGATTCCAAAGTTCTAATCAACTCCCACAATCTCTTCCTCTCTGTAAGTTTCTCCGATTAGATATCGTTTATACTTAATAATTATGTTCGATTCCTGCAGAAATAAATATACAGAGAATAAGTGGATTACGACTTGGGCAGCAGAGAACATTAGGGTTTAGTGTTGGGATTTGGTAAATATCGTTTTTTTTGGGGGTAAATCGGTGATTCTGGAAATTTGTTATATTTTCAGGAGTAAAAAAAAGATGAGTAAAGGCAGCTTCAAGCAGGACCATGATTTCGGTATAAATGTTGTTTTTTCTTCAAGTAATTGGATTGTTATTATTAGGGAATTTAGGATGGTATCAGTACATATGATTCGTAGTTGATGATTTATGTTTGCAGAAGAGAGGAAAGCTGAGGCTTTAAGGATCAGAGAGAAGTATCCTGACCGAGTCCCGGTAATAAAACTTGTTTCAAGCTCTGTTGTGTATTGTCTGTATCCATAATAATTAAATTTTGTTCTGTTTCCCAGCTTTGTTGAAATTAACTCTCATAGGAAGGGACATACCCAATTTGTAATTTGAGAAGCTCTTGTGTGGAATCCGGAGTCCTGTGATTGATTGAAATCTTGCAAAAAAAAGAAGACTTTGATAGATGTTTCTTGGATTTGACTTTTAAAGAGAGTTTCTAACCGTTTGTGGTTCAAGATCTCAAAGGTTTCCAGAAGTAAGATGTTTTATTGCGTCTTTTTGTAACAGGTGATTGTGGAGAAGGCAGAGAAAAGTGATATCCCAAACATCGACAAGAAGAAGTATATGATCCTCTTTTGTTAATATTGACATTCTAATTACGATTCTTTACGTTGGGGTCTTTCTTGCTTATTCTTGGTTTGGATACATACATTTTGCAGATACCTCGTCCCAGCGGATCTAACGGTTGGCCAGTTTGTGTATGTGATTCGTAAAAGAATCAAACTTAGTTCAGAGAAAGCTATCTTCATCTTTGTTGATAATGTTCTTCCTCCCACCGGTAACGACTCGTCCTCTTAAATCCACCATGTTTACCCTTAATCACCTATTACATAGACTCGTCGTTCTTATATGGAAAAACTCAATTGCAGGAGCAATGATGTCAACCATCTACGAAGACAAGAAAGAAGAAGACGGCTTCTTATACGTTACTTACAGTGGGGAAAACACATTTGGATCATCAATCCATCTATGAAATCTGATCTGAAAAATCAAAACTCAGGCTTTATGATTCCTATCGTCTGATTTTAACGTAATGTTGTTGCTTTTTATTTATAAGTTTTAATGGAATGTATATTATGATCTTCTTGTTCGTGAAATTGTTTAGCTGCGGATATGATGAACAACTACTAATCCGTTTGCAAACAAAGTGCTTCGTTCAGTTTATGGTTCGGTTCGTTTTCGGTTTACAGTGGTTTTACATTTATTTGGGAAATCACGAATTAAGAGTTTTTGACCCGACAATTGCGGGTCAAGCCCCACGGAAGCTTGTTGGGCTTTATCTAGACACAGTGAAGAACGATTGTGGGCCGACCGACGTAGTGGTAAAAGACAAATCACATGGGGAGGCGCCACCTGTTAAAGTTAGCGGCAATGGCGGCTTGGGGTTGCGGTTAGGGCACGACCTTCACGAACAACATAAAAACAGAGCGGTGATGGTCCACGCACACTTGTCTGCTGTTTCTATGAACCCCACTTTCTGGTCCCACATCTTCTTGCTCTGCATTTTTCTTCCATTATGAAAATGTATTCTAGCTCTCCCATGTCACGTCAACTACTCATTTATAGTATGTCTCTAATCTATTATTTTCTCACAATATTTGACTACAAAAAGTGCCGAAATATCTATTTTGGTTTTGGTACGTTCTCGCACTACGCTTCACGAATAGTGTCATGTATGTGTGCGTTTGAACTTTGAACCATGCACATATTCTCTTTAATACTTTTTTTAGTTTTTTCTCTTTTTTCAGAGTTGCTTAGCTAAATTATTCAAGAATTAAACAAGTTTATCAGTATAAAGTTTTCCGCAAGTCCACACTGTTAAGAAATTTGGATCAATATGATCACAGATTTCTTTTCTCATAAACTTTTGTTAAGCGAAATAATTTAAAATAGAAAAATAAAATACGCACACAAGATTTATAGTGGAAATTCCAAACCGGAGAAAAACCACTTATGTTGTCGAAAGATAATCAGAAAAAATTCACTATATGAAAAATCGTTACAACCACACTCTCAGTGTTTTCTCGCACATCCAAAACCCAAGAGATAAAACTTACAAACACAAGAGTCTCCCACTCAAGTTACAACCCAAATAAATTTATTTATCGTGAACAGTAACTCCGTCGTGAACAGTGGTTCCGGAGAAATTTATCACTCTTGTTTTTTTTCTTTTTCTCTTTTGTTTTGGGATAATTCTGATTCTCACATTACTTTGATATTTATAGGAAAGGATGAAGTTTGGTGAGCCAACAAATGTTGAAGAAATCAACCTCTATTGTTGAATTTACCAAACCTTAATCAATCTCTAATTTTAAATTTCTAGAATTTAACTAACACAGTCCGATATATCACTGAACCAAAACTCAGAACCAAGTTTTTAGTGTTTGTAATTAAGATTTCGTGTCAAACTTTTCAGATATTTCACTATTGAAACTACAAGATTTTAGGGCGTTTGTGAGATTTAGAAAATTAAGGGTTATGTATATTCACTATAGTTTTGCATGTTTCCGAACTTAATAACTTCAAATTCTATTTTTTCTATTGAAACAGTCAACCAGATATATAATACAAAATTTGTTATTGACTTTTGAGGGTTTAGCAGACAGTACCAGTGTCCACTTGTTGATAATTCCAAACTATGTCTCTTGGTGATTAGAAGCATGGAAACTATTACTTTATTATGTACATATATATATATATATATATAATTGCGATAAGTCATCGCAATGCAACGAAATAGCTAGGTGGTTGTAACGTCATTGTGTTCACGTATATATGAACAAGTATCATGTTGGAAATGATCTATGTATATCTCAATGATAATTACATCTAACAACATAACTAATCACAGACAAGACCGTTGCATACTTATTAGTTATTATCAACTATATATATACACATACACTTAGATAATATATTATACATGTATATCTTTTCTTTGAATGATATATGTGTTAGTTAATGAATAAGTTAAGCATGTGTAAATGAACGCTACAAAAGAAAAATGGAAGCATTGAAAAGATCCTCTGCTTTTACTGCACGTTTGACGTTCCCTGGATAGAAACTCAATTAATCAACAATAAACTCGTATATAACCTACTATGTAATCGAAACACCCCGTCCATGTTACAGATAATAATGAAAATAAGAAAAACTTAATTTGGACCTGTCAGAAATGGAACAATCCGTTTTGAAGAATGTTTGGTCGAAAAAGTCTGCTTACTTTTTGTTATCGCCATAAGAAATATCGATCGTTACGCGAATGTTATGCTTCCCGAGAAACACACACACATGTAAATAAGAAAATGAGGAGACAAAGTTAGAAAGGTAGCGTAAAAACATGCAAAGTGTTTAAAGGCCTCAACGTAGAGACAAAGAAGTAAGAGATTTAAAACCTCTTCTTGGGATAAACAAAGAAGCATATGCATCAAAAACCCTAATTCTCCCTTTTGCTCGTTTCGATGACTAGCTAGATTTTCGCTCCATTATTAATACATATTATAAAAATATACATAAAATCAGTAAGGGGGGTCAATCTGAGATTGCTATAACTACGAGAGAGAAGACACAAGTTTGGTCTTTTCTCTTTCGTTAGGTTTCTCTGGTTTGGGTCGGTGGATTCCTCAGAGACAGTTGAGGGGGCCACACAACACCATATCTGACCTTCACTACTCTTTTCTTCTTCTCACCCATACATTTGCATGTTCTCTCCTTCTCCTCTACCATCAACGATTCATTCTATCTCCATCTATATCTGCATTTATTACACAATCTCTCTGCCTTAAGCATTTATAACAATCACGATACCTTTAAACCGCCATCTCTATCTCTCTCTATATATATCTACATATTGGTCTACAACCGTCTCGGTTATAATCTCAGTCATCTCTTTGATCGATACTACTCGCATGGATATGCTGAGGAGTGCTTGCTTCTATTTCCTGTTAATAGTTTTTGTCATCCTTTCTCGGTCTCCTTTATGCGATTCTCGCCATCTTGGACACATGGAGAAGAAGCTTAGTGTGAATCGTGATCATTTAACTAAGGTAAGCCCCTTTGCTTTGTGATGTTAAGAGTCTCGGTTATTTTGAATGATGTTAGATTTTTTTTTTGAAAATCCACATGCTTATAAACATAACAAATTAACACGAACAAATTAAATAGTTCTTGATCATTGATATTAACATGTGTATGATATATAGTTCCTTTTTTTTGTAAATAACTGGTTCATCTGACAGCTGCAGTGTTTCGCTCAGTCTAATCTAAGTAGCTAGGCTAAGAGTCAGACAGTAGGCCTATAAGGTTTTTAAGTCTATAATTTGATTTTTCAATATATATATATATATATATATATATAGAAGAATTGGAATGCATAGTTTTTCTTTCCAAAATCAAATCTACATTTAGTCAAAATTTTGTAGGGAGGCTCCAACTACTTTGAATTTATCCTGATTGTATGCGTATACAAACACTAGCTAGAGTGTATAATTAAGAGGTTTGGGAGTAAACTATCGTCGAATAGTGTAGCTAGTTTCACTGATTTTCCATGAAAATTCCCATGTAATTGGGTTTGTATTGATCAACATACTCCGCCATTAGTGTAATACCATATATACGACAGGAACTAACAAACTTAATTAAGACTTAAATACTAATTCTTATTTCATGGCACAGAACAATGAAGAGAGTACAAAACTAGAAGCTCAATCAGCAAACAAGACGAACACCTTATCGAGCGAAGCACATGCCGTAGTTATGAATCATGGTGATATTAATGGTCAGACCAAAGGGAAGAGAACGAAGGACGATCACAGAGTAAAACGAGCTTCCGTCAAAACGGCGTCATCTAAAAGAGGCTCAAGAACTTGGAAAATTCCTAAATATTCAAAGAAGCAGCCCAGATCAGATCAAGAACATCCCGGTTTCAACCTCGATTATATGCAGCCCACAACACACCCGCCTCATCATAATTAACACTTAATGATCATGTAATAACAGAAACAAAGTTCATATATCGTGCTTTATTATATATCATAACTTAAGTCACGAAGAATTTCCAGATTTTCACTCGTTCGATAGATCATGATGTATGGTCAGAAACGGTCTACTATTAAGCTTTATTATTAAAATACACACATATTAGATTAGTAAAATTAAACAGTTATTGATATTGTTCAATACTACTCCGTAGGGTCAGGGTTTCTTGATTTTGTTACTAAATTAAACTTGCATGCATATCATGATGCACTATATCTACTCGTCTTTATATGCACATGCATGTGTGTGATTATTTCGTTGCGATATTACTATATCAATATGTATCTTTGTTGTTGTTCACAATTGTGTTACCAATGTTAAAAAAAAATGTGATAGAAAAAAGACTTGGTGGTTGGTTATACATGTAGTTTTCTACTAATCATAAACCTTAAGTTATAGTCTGTTAATTTACCATATAAGTGACAGAAACTATATTGGCGACTTTTACTGATTTTCCTTGATATACGTCGTTTTCTAATGTTATCAGAACCGAGTCTAACTATATGTGTATATATAATAATATACATGGTATAATTAACAAAAAAAATAAAATATATATATACATGGTATTGAACCTGGTGGACCTTAAAAAAAGAAATAGTGTAATGCTTGCAAATTCACATCCGATTAAAGAATAGTATTAGTCCCACTAGTCAAATGCCTTATATATATTTGTATATATAGATGAGTCCGCGTGCACAGTCACTGTTAACGATGTACGAAAAAGACGAAGATCCCGCGTTTGGTTCCAAAGCAATCAGGTGTCCCAAATCCACGTCTCTCAAGTATACATCGACTTGTACTACAAAACATATAATACTCCTGCTTATCAAAAATTGTTTTTCTTATTTATCAAAAAAAAAAGAAAACATTCGTTATTTTGTCTTTGCGGGGAATTCATGTTCTTTTATTTCCCGTAACGATCAACGAGGGTAAAGTTTAAAATTTGTGGAAAAGATGGAGGTAAGGTGTAAGATAAAAAATAAAAGAAATGATTGAAAGGCCAAGTAAGTCTTCAAGATAGTAATGGCCAAGTAATTCTCTCCGGATGTGCAAAACTCCAATCCGCACAATCTTCTCTTCAAGCCGAAGCACTTGGATTTGTTCATGTCCTCCAAGTAATTTGGGCACAAGGTTATCGCTATGTGTGGTTTGAAGGAGATAATTTGGAACTTGTTAATTTGATTAACACTTGTGGGCCGGGGATCATCACAGAATTGGTACTCTTCTATATGATATTCGTTTTTTGGATGTTGAAGCTTCCATCTTCTTCACTGGGATACGTGAATCGAGAAAGGAATAGTGCTGCGGACGCTTTATAACTCATCAAGCTTTGGTTATGGATTCTCTGTATCAAACTTATACTATACCGCCAGTTTAGTTGGTTAACTATTTGTATTACCCATTCACAAGTTAATGCAATCTTGAGTTGTTAAAAAAGAAAAGAAAAGAAAGGAATTGATTGAAAGGAGGAACTTGTTAACAAACGACTTGAAAATTAGGCCCACTAATATATATTGGGCCATAAGCCCATAGAGTCTATCTCCAGCAACTTGAGAGATTAGAGAAATTGCGATCTGGCTGAAACTTTCCCGCCCTGCAATTTCCAATTTCTAAAACCTAAGGCGACATAGAAGCGATAAAGATAGTCTCGTTCTTGGGAGATTGAGAGATTCGTGAAGAATGGAGGGAACTCAAGCTGGATCTTCTCTAGACACGTTGATAGCTTCGTTCAACAAACGAATCGGCGAATTGCAGGAGCTCGTCATCGCCCGGAACAGTGAGTCCGAGTTCTATCACTCAAATCCGTTGTTCAATACTCTCCATTTGATGACCTAATTTCAATTTCCTGCAGTGTATCCGGCGAGCAGCATCCCAGATTTATCGGCGATTGACACGGCGTTGAGTTCAATGGAGCTTCAGGTTCAGTCGATCAAGGACCGGTTACGTGAAGAAACCGAAGCTATTCCGAAAGCCAAGGTACGTCTTGTTTGAATTCAGATTCTAGAAACCAGTAAGGTGATTTAGGGTTTGGAGTCTGGACCTGGGTTTTGATTTTTGGGAAATCAAATTGTATGTTCTTAGATTTTGAGAATTTGTGTTGCTTGCTTGTAGAAACTTATTGAGGCATCACTGAAACAACAAGGGAAATTGCAGAAGATGTCTATTTATTATGCACCTTCCCATTTGCCTGACAAGGCTACGATGTTGAATTCAGATTTGAATAGATGGTATATACATTCACTAGCCTTTTCTTTTTCAATGTCTTGGTATAGTCCTCAAGTTTGACTAAGATTAGTGGGTTTTATTCCAGTTTGCTCCAAGAAAATGTCAAGCAGTACGAGCAAAATCCTGCTCTCAGCTCTTTGAAATCTGATGAGGAAGCAGTTGTTTTACCCAAGGTAGTACTTGTAATTCTATATATAGACTTTATGGCCTTTAAGACTCAATGGCTATGAATGATAAAAACTCTAGCTAGTGGTGCACTCTATGGACTATGGTTAATCTTTGGGCTTTGTTTCCAGGAGAAGAAGGGTCGTGGGTCTCCTCCGCTTTGGTACATAACTGTTGAGGAGCTCAATTCCCTCTCATCGTAAGTACAGCTTTACTTTTTCTGCTCCCTGTTTATGTGAAATGCATTTCCCTTTTCTGACATTTTTTCAAATAAGATACATGAGAGGAAGACTCACCCTTGAGAAAGTGAATGCGGCTATCAATGACATGGCTTCATATGCTGAAGCAAATGCTCATCTTATTGCAGCCCCAAAACTGAAGGTATATCACATATATTTATGCCCTATTCTCGGCTTGTGGATTTGACTTATATGCTAATATTGTACTGACTGTTAATTGTTATATTTCAAAGCTGGCGGAAAACCTCTGGGAGAAAGCACTGGTATGCTAATATAACTCATCTTCCACTGTCTAGATGATAGTATCTGTTCACTAGCGAAAACGTTGTTACAATCTTTGAGTGGCCATGAAGGTCTAAGAAAGATTAAGCTGAAAACTCTTATTTGCAGAAACTACGAGATATTGTAACAGCGCAAGCAGTAAAGGGCAAACATTTCTTTCTTGAAACTGACATGAAGGGACCAAGTTTGAAACTAGACAACACAGGAAAAGCAATACTTACTGTAAGTACCTAATATATGTCTCCTTCACTTCAACTACAAACAACATTTTTATGCATCTTTTAACTCTTCACCAGAATTAGACAACATTGGAAACACATAATCATTGTCATCTTTTGATGTCTTTTTAACAGGTTCTTCGTCACCTTGGTCGTATTAGTGAGACTCGCATTGGTCAAAACCGCGTCATCATTCTAACGAAGCCTCATTAGACACACACCAACTTGCCTCAAGTTTGTTCATTTTTACAAGCGTAAGGGGCAATTCCGTCATTCTACATCAAGTTCCTGCTTCATCTCGGACGTCTCCTACCGTAAAAGCTCTTCTTAGCCTGTTATGCCCAACAGGCCCAGCTAAGACCAGAAATCATATGTTGCCGTCTGAATTTATAGTATGGACAAAATGCTTTAAGCAGCTTCTCATATTTGCACAAAAGTAGAAAAACTCGGTTTCCGTTATTTTCATAATATAAAAAAAGTAATTAGCAATTGGTTCAAGTTCCAGTGCACAATTGGCCTGTCCCATTCAAACCTACAAAGTAGCAAAACTCGGTTTCCGTTTTTATTTAGTGACTTTTTGATTTATCTGCACATTGTTTACTTATATTAATATATCAAAACCTTTAGGATCGTAAGTGTGTGGCTGTCAATATTTATACAAAGACCAAATTGATCGAACCAGTTCGAAGAAACCTCGAAAAATAGATTTATTTGGAATAAAACTTTTAAATAAGACTTAAGAAATATAATGTTAATTTACTATCAATATTTCTATTCTAACCTTAATCTTTTTTTTTTTTTTTAACTAAATTGTAAGCTATTGATATGGACCTCGTAAACTTGGCAATAATTTTCCAAAAAGAACAAGAAAACAAATCTACTGACCAAGCGAAAACGACGATCCCTACATTATTATTCATATCATATGTCACGAAATAGAAAACAAGAGGAACTAAGAAATGGGAAGAAGAAGGGTGTGGTCCTGACAGGAGAGAAAAGACTATTATTTGCCTCAGAAACATTCACAATTTCTCGTCTATCCATAATGTCTGTCCCAATCTCTTTGTCTTCTTTTTTCATATAAACCCAATTAACCAATTTTAGTCGTCTTTCGTTCGTGCAAAAACACAAAATACATTATGCATAAAGACAAAAATACACACACAACAATCTTATCGCATGCATTTGTTTTTTAAAAACATTCACATTTATTACCAACCAACTGATATCAAATAATTCATAACATGTTTACTATGTTGTGTGACCTAAATTTTATATATACAAGAAAGAAACAATCATAAATTCTCTGCAGACCACGTTTAGACTTATAGAGTTCTCCATCACCATTTTACTTCCTTTTCTTTTCAAACGTATCATTTAACTCAGCCAAGAAAGATATGGTCGGTCTAATGCATTTAATGACAAAAAAATATTAATCCTCTAAGAATTTACTTCGCCGCTGTAAATAATAAATTAAGGCCGTCTCAATAGTACTGAAAATGCAATTTCCTTTTTTTAATAATGAAAAAAAAACACAAATTAAATGGGAAGCTATAAAACGGATTATACGAAAATATGTTTCATTTTACTAAAAAGTATTTGAAATTAAATAACATAGAGTTCTCCCATTACGCGGTACAGATCAGAGTCAGACAAAACCAGGAGAGATATTTTCAACTATTTTAATTCCATACTTTCATTTTTTTCTTAAAAACCTAAATTTCGATTCGATATTTAGATACTTGATTAAAATATAAAATAAGACTATTAGTTACGTGTATTCATTCTACTTACCACTTCGATCAACCAAGTTAAAAACGTTACGAGTTAATAGAGCGGAGCTCGTTGCGGCGGCGTATTCTTCCGTCGGTTTAAAAAGTTCGCCGGAGCTTCCGTGTCAGTCGGCGAAACCGCCGCCGTGACTCTCCGGCAAGTCGTCGACAAGCTGCTTCTTTTCTTCCGAACGATTTCATTAGTGGCGGTGCAAGCGAGCGCCTGACACCAGAACATGTCTCCTCCTCCTCCGTTACCACCTGACTCAGAAGATGTTCGGGTCGACCCGGTTGGTTCGAGAGTTGAACTCGGCGTCGTTGTCGTGACTTCGTCGGTTAAATCAAGAACGTTGCAGACGCGGAGAAACCCTGAGAGTCCTCTTTGTCTCATTATGACGTCACTAATCTACAAAAACAAACAAACCATGTGTTTGTGTTTTCAGAGACAATTACGTGTAAATATGATCGTACACGCGTGTTAATTTATTAAAAAGCAAAAAAAAAAAAAACAACGACAGCAAAAACAGAAAGTAATTGTATTTTGAAAGAATTTGAAAATTAATAATGAGACAAAAATAAAAAACGTTCCTTTTTCATCTGAGACAATTACGTGTAATCGTGCATCGAAAATGAATTTTCTAAAAAGAAACATCGACCCAGATGAAGAAAAGTGGTAAATCGAATTGGGTATTCGATAGAATTTGAAATGAAAACGTAATTAACGTTTTAATTAGAGCACCAAAAACCATACCTTGCAGGAGAGAGAGCAGAAGATGTAAGGAGACTGGAGACTCCGGTCACAGGTGATGCAAATGTTGCCGGAACCACGAAACTGCCGAGACTGAGGTCGTTCATTGAGGAACACAACTTTTGAACTGTTCGTTATGTATGGCTTTAACCATCATCAACACATACACACAAAACAGAAAAAAAAGATAACGCGTATTAATTAAAAGCTGTCAAAATTTTAGGGCACAAGAACCCATGAAAAAATTGGACCTTTAATGTTTAGAATAAAGGATTAAGAGATCATTAAGCGTAATAAATTAGGATAATTAATTACAAGGATTGAGACCAGACCGAGTTATACCTGAATTAAAGAGCAATCCATTAGCTTCGAACCATCTTCAACCCTCAAAACGTCTCTATACACGTATCTTCTTATCTGCAAAAGATTCCCAGAAACATAAAGTTCATGTTTTTTTCGATAAAAATGCAAATATTCAAACCAAAAAAAAAGTTTCTTTTCATAAGAGAGACCTGAAGAAGACGATGAGAGGTATGTGAAGACAGACAGTGAGGACAGATGCTAAGACAACAATCGATACATAAAATGTTCTTCTCGTTCTTCTTAACATCTTCATGCTCCAAACAAGCGTTGAAAAACTTCTCTTTTAACAAAACCTCAAGCCATGCAGGAAATTCTCCAGATTCCATCTGCAAAGGGAAAAAAAAAGTAAAATTTTTGACGAAACCAAGAAATGAACAAGACCCATGTTTCAGTTTCATGTTTTTTTGACTAAAAAGGTAAAATTCAGAAGACCCACCATGACTTTCTTCTTCTGTTTATCTACACTGGGAGGTGTTTACTCGGGGAAGAGATAGAGAGTAAGGTCAAGGTCGGGCGATTTTGAGCTCTCAGTGGTGAAATTGACTGACCATTCCCAGAGAGAGAGATAGAGAGAGAGAGAGAAGAAAGAAAGAAAGAGAGAGCGGCGCCTGGAGAGAGTGACCACTAGCTTAATTTAAATGAGTCTTCTCCTCCTTTTCTTTAGGATGTGTAATGTCTTCGTTAATTAATGTGTTTTGTTGATTATTTACCCTCGTATCTTTTAATCCATTAGAGAGTGATTCACTTAGATACGTTACTACGTAAATAGATAACAAAATTCGATTATGAGGGTTGAAAAGTAACAATTAGGGTAATTTATCATTAGTTCCACTACCTTTTCAACGAAGAAAGCAGAGTTTAATATGCAGTTCAACTTGACAACAAGAGTGTTAAAATAAAAAATATATACTATTATTAGAACTCAGCTTGTCAATAATAAATTTTTTTATATTTGCTGTCATATGAAATAAAACTTTTTTTAATACAGAGTTAAATTCTTTTTTTAGTTTCGAATACCTTTCAACAATGTTAAAATATGAATTTTATATTATAATTAATAATTAAATTAAAAATCATATTTCTTCAGAATAAATAAAAAACCAATCTTCTCGTATGTGACAGTCAATCTCAAAAAAATTTAAAGTTTTAGTCTCTCTTATTATCTCTACTCAACTTTTTCTTGTAACAAGCAATGAGTTGGGTTTAAATTTTGATACAACAATTTGATCTTTGTTATCGGCTCTTCATGATATAAATTTTTGTTTGTTGATTTTTTTTTGTTAAGAAGGTCTGTTCTGGTTAACTGTGCAAAAGTGCTAAATGACAACTCTTCCCAACAGTCTACTTTTCATTTCTCAGTGGCAATTTTGTAAAACCCAATATAACCTACTAAAAAACAAATTTATCTTTTTACTACTAGGTTTTGTTCAGTAAAAATGTGAATAATAAGTTAATAACCCAAATTAAATTAAAGCTCGGTTTATAAACATTAGTAGTATCCAAACAAAATTAAACTAAGCTCCATTTATAATTAAGAAACATAATTATTATAGCTAAAATATATGATTGTTACATTGAATGGAGGAAAAAATAGAGAGCAAATTCCAAGAACCTAAGACCCCTTGTCACAGCTGTAGACTCTTCTCGAAAACCAGAGCGAAGTTGATGGGCTTTGTTAGTGGTTATTACTTATACTACTAAAATTACCTATGCACCTCACTAGGCCACCTATTATTATTTTCATTTTTTATTTTTAAGTAAAAATACTCTCTCAACTATCATTTTTTTTGCATACAAACTTTTTAAATACAAAAAATAATATGAGTGTATGTATAGAGAGAGAGAGGGACAGAGAGGTGGATCAGAGTTGGTACGGAGGAGCAGCAGCCTCAGGGAGAAGAATGCGACGCCACTGCTTTGTGTGATCTAATCTGATCCGATTCGATCCAGCTGTCCCCCTTTCTCGTTAGGCTTTTAGTTACTGGTCATGGGTAGTTTAGTCATTTCATAATTATGTATATGGGTTTGGGCTTTTACACTTCGGTTGGGCTACTTCTCTCTGCTCATTACGATTATGTGGTTCATGCTCATTTTCTCCTTGATCGAATTTAAAACACCTGAGATTGGTCCTGACTCCTGATCACAACAGCACAATCGTCGAGGGTGTTGATTTTTTCATCAAACGACGTCGTTGCAGAACGAACTTAATCTAACAACCGAAATCGTTGGTAACCAAACGGTCAAATGAAAGCAAGGAAAGTGACATACGACCCTCAATTTTGTCTTCCTATTTGATTTGATGTCCCACAAGTAATAAATAGATAAATTATTATATCTGTATATGTCATTGTGTAATTCACACATACTGGTTATAAAACAACTGAGAACTGAAACAACAGTACACATATATAATAGTTTTTTTTATTTGTTAATTTTTGTAACCATGTTATATAAACGTGTTTGACCATTTCCAATATATTTTTCTAAAATATAGCAATTTTAAAATAGAGTTAAGTTTTTCTCTAATATATATTCTAAAATAGAATAACTCTAAAATATTAGTGTAAAAAGTATATTAAAATATAGAGTTACTCTAAATATAGAATAATTTTAATTTTTAATTTATTTTAAAGTAAAATATAAAGTAAAATTGGAGAATATCTTATTTTATAACACAGCTCATTTGTCAAACATTAAGAAAGTGAGAGATCATTCTTTGAAATCCCTTATTGTCTCCTTTCTGCTTTTAGGGTCTCTTACACTATGTGACGGATAAATGTGGGGATGTTTGTGACTGCGTTTCTCGGAAGAACAAAGGGCGTTCGCTTATATCTTGTCCACTGAAAAAGTTGCAGATTAAGTGGTTTAGAGGAACAAAGAGAGAGTTAGAGATGAAAAAGCATTTCTTGGAATCTTTTAGGTGTTTGAAGGAGATGGAGATTTATGCTGAAGAGAATGGTGGTACAGACCACCTCCAAGTCTCTAGAGAGTTTGAACTCTGCAACGAGCTTTATGTTGGAACTTATTTTTGACAAGTTACGTCGAACTTTTTTCGAGTAATTTTTCAAATTGAAGTTCATTTTGAATAAGAAATGAGTGTCCAAAGTTGGTTGCTTGGATAACATAAATTGGACAACTGGGAATAGTCTCATATTGGAAACATGGAGAAAAGTCATCTGGTATATACGGGAGGATGTTTGTGTCTAGGCTCAAAGTCTGAGACCAAAGTATGTTGTAAATGAGATATCATATTCATAGTAAACCGGGTTAGACTTGGATTTGAGTTTGGGTAAATGGACCAAAAACTTAATAACTTATATTTTTAGCTCATATTTGTTTTAAAATTTGTGGTTGATTTAGTCAACATAACAAATAAATATCTATTCCTTTCAATATTGAAACCAATGAATTAATGCCTATAAATTTGGCACTGAATTCACATATCCATGAATGCTTATTTTAATGGAGCGGTTTTGCTTTTGCAAATAAAAAAGATAGAAGAAAGAGTTTCTTCTTACATACACACACAATCTCATTCTCATAAAAATTTTCTTTTCATGTCTCTTCCCTCTGTTTTCTTTGAGTCTTGAGAGTACACACATCACTAGTGTTCGTTAGACTTCTGATTTTGGGTGTTGCAAATTAGAATATGATACAGTTGTATCCTGGGATTCTGATTGCGTAACACCGTCGCATTATGGGCAAAGAATTAAGGAAAGAACGTCTCGCCTCCGCACAAACCGTTCTTTATTTATCAAATATTGGTATCGATTATTGTATTTTAATTATAGTTTTTATTATCATTTATTACAATTATTCAGTTTTGTCACATCGTAGAAATTGTGGTTTTACATTTTATAGTTGTGGTTCTTTGTATAAGACGTGGACTACTGTCTATTGCACAATGAATCAAGTCGTCAAGGAAGAAAATTTGTTCTAGTCTGGATTGTTGTTTAGAAGCTAAGAGCCTAAAGCTGATACGACGTCATTTCCGTGGATTATGCAAGGGCCATATTAAATAGAATGGTTTGCTTCTGTAATCATGGCTGCGGATATCAACCATGTATATGCTATACCATTTGACTGGTCTGTAGCTACCTCTCGTAAAAGAAAAATTGAGACAAAGATAAAATATGAAAAAACAGAAATATCTTTTCTTCCTAGTGGTAGATGTGAAAAAGATACAACCCTTAATTTGCGTTATGATTACACGAAAAGGAATATATAAAACCGTGAATATAAGTTTTATATTATATAGGACATAATTAATCATAAACAATTACCACTAAAAATGTTTGCTAAAAGTATCACAAAGACGTCAAGAAAAGGGAAGAAATAAAGCAAGAATCTGGGAGATGAGTTTCGAAAGACATGTCTTCGTAAAGGTGTCTTCAAAGGTATGATTAGTCATGGTGGTCAATAATCAAAGTTTTGTATACATTTTAGTACCAATAAAAGCTCCCTCTTAATATTCTTTACAACAAGGGATCAATAAAACTCACTGTCGTGTTTTATAGCAAAATTATTAGTTTGACATCATACAATAATGACGAGAGAAAAACCCACAAACCGGACGGTTAAGATCTTAAGCTTTTTGGTTATCGTAGTGGTTAGTATATCAATGATGAATAGTCTAAATGAGAAAAGAATGTAGAAAGTGGATGCCACACTTAATTTTCGTGCCGTTCACATTTATAGATACGAGTGTTTATTTAACAGGTAACGTAGACGTAAGGTTAACAACCTCTTTCTCGACTGTTTATTTAATTCTATAGGCCAATTTATGTCCAATCCGATTTTAACCAAAATCAGTAGCAAATTACATAGCAATTAACCCAAAAAGGTAAATTACGTACTTAGCTTTTTATAATACTACCAGAACTAAAACTAAAATTAAGGAACTGATATGATTGACTTTGCCAATGATGTTGGCTGTTACACCCATTTTGTATAACCGGTTAGTCGTTCTAGCTTTACTTTGTTACCGTTAACCAAATCATCATCATAAAAGTCAGCGGAATTAGAGAGATGCGACGTGTAAAAAAATAATGTAAAAACAAAAGTAGGAATAAAAAAATAAAATAAAAGAAGAGTGGAAGAAACTGGAAGAAACAAAAGCTTTGTGCATTCCTTACTTGCAAATGCATCCTAAGCACCATTTAATAAAACTCCTTTGACTGTTGTTACTGAAATCAAAATCAAGTCTTTTTTTGGTTTCCTTGAATCGATTCGAGATTAAGAAATTTTGGTTTTCTTTTTGATTTTGGGCATTTTTGAGCGATGCGGGAAGTGGAAACATCGGCAATCACAGCAGCAGCTCCTCCACAATTCTCTCAAATGTTTCAGAAACTAGCCATGGCGGTCAAAACCAAGACCTACGAGTTCTTCACCGAAGACGATAATGACGGTGCTGAGGGTTTCTCTCTCCTCGACTCCTCCGAGGATTTTATCACCGATCAGAAAGTCGTCGTTCTTAAACCCGATAGGCCTCTTCTTACTTCTTCTTCTCCGGGATCTCCTGTTAAATCTCCGGTGAACGATGCCCTGACGAAGAATTTGGGAATGGTAAGTGTTAAACCCAATCAAGGGAAGCTTTCTCAGGTTAGGAAATTGGATACCCATATGGGCTTGAGTTTGATTTCTTCTGTTTTCGCTACTGCTTCGTCTTTTGAAGCTTCGTATCTTCAATTGCAAGCTGCTCACGCGCCGTTTGTGGAGGATAATGTCAAGGCTGCTGATAGAGCTCTCGTCTCTAACCTCCAGAAATTCTCTGATTTGAAGCAGTTTTATAGGAATTATCGCCAAAGATTGGATTTTGAGTCTGATTTAGCGATTGGGTCATGCTTAGAGTCTCGGGTTCAGGAGAATCAGAGCAAGCTTAGAGCTTTGGAAACTGTCTCAAACCGGTTACAAGCTGAGATGGATGCAAAGGATTTGCAGGTTTGGAGTCTGAGAAACAAATTAGTTGAGATTCAGAAGTCTAATTCCAAGTTATCAAAGAGATTGTCTTCAAATTCATCCATGGATGTTCTGTTATCGGTTAGGGTTTTTGAGTCTCTATTGCATGATGCCTTTAAAGCTACTCAGAAATTCACTAAGATTTTGATTGAGTTGATGGAAAAAGCTGGGTGGGATTTGGAATTAGCGGCTAAGTCTGTTCATCCTGAGGTAGAGTATGCTAAGAAGGGACATAACCGGTATGCATTGTTGTCGTATGTTTGCTTGGGAATGTTTCGAGGTTTTGATGGCGAAGGATTTGATCTAAATGAGAATGGTGATGAAGAGTCTGAGATGAGTTCTTCAGACTTTTCATTGAGGGAATTGATGCAACATGTATCTAGCAATCCGATGGAGCTTCTTGATAGAGATAAAGATTGTGCATTCTCTAGATTTTGCGATAAGAAGTATCACGAGCTCATTCACCCGAACATGGCATCTTCGATATTCAGCAACATGGATCAAAATGAAGCTGTGTTGAGTTCTTGGAGATCTCTGAGCACATTCTATGAGTCGTTTGTCACGATGGCTAGCTCGATTTGGACCCTTCACAAGTTAGCCTTGTCCTTTGATCCTGCGGTTGAGATTTTCCAAGTTGAAAGCGGAGTGGATTTTTCGATTGTTTTCATGGAGAATGTCTTAAAAAGAAAACAAGGCAAGAAGTTTTCGATGAATCCTACTCGAACCAAAGTAGGATTCACAGTTGTTCCCGGGTTTAAAATCGGGGGCACGGTGATCCAGTCTCAAGTTTACCTTACTTGCTTCAAATGTAAATGAAAGAGACCGATGGTTAGACCGACGCTCAAGTTTCTTATCACTAAGCTGCTTCAAGGACTTGACAGCTCGAAGACTATAAGGGTTATAACTTTTTTACCTTCTTACTTTTCTGTGATTAATTCTGTTCTTTTAAGTCTGATTTGAGTTCTTGATTTCGTTTAAAGTGTACAGAATGTTCTAAAGCTATGGTGATTTTTTCTTTGTTTGGATTGCAATGAATTAGATTGTATTTTCTTCATAGGAGTAAGTTGTAACAGATTGATTATCAAAATATGTGTGTTTCACAAAGTGTTTTTAGTTGTCGTTTATTTGATCAAATTTCAAAATTAATCTGTATTTCTAGGCTTTCTAGCTGTTTTCGTGTTTCCGAGCAGCACTACGTGCCAGTTTATTCATTGGATTAACAAAAGCCCATGCACCGCCTTGCTGGTACTAACCTTGGGCCCTATTATGGTATCTAGGCCGTTCAGTTATATCATGCAATTACTCTTGCGGTGATATAATTGTTGGGCTTTTATAAGGCCCATTTATCACCAATTATATGGAAAAGTAATGCACGTGTGTGTAAAGGTCCACGTGGTATTATTTTAAAACATTCCTTCGGCGTACCTTCAAACTTTGGTTGGCATGGCTGACTTGACCAAGCAGTACAAGTCGGTACGACGTCATTTTACGTACAACGACAAGCTTAACGACTAACGAGAATTATTGTATACGAATATACGATCGTAGAATTATATTATTTGGTATTTTTTCCTTTCGTTGACTATCGATTTGTTGAAGTAAGTGGTTTAGACCGATTTGTCAAATTTAAAATCAAGTTATTGTTGTTCCAAAAACGTATACTTTTCAATTCACCGCAAATTTAGGAACCGACTAATGTATTTAGAACAACGATTATCTTTTGCTTTATGTGAGGGCAATGAAGCTTTAACGTTAAGGACGTTGTTATTTATTAATCGGGCTTTTTTTTGCATAAACTTTGAATTGGCCTTCGAGGCATCGAAAAGCGTTTATGACACGTCAGGTACGATTATCCGTACAAATAGAGACAAGAAAATATTGCCAGCTGTACATATGCTTTAGTGTTATTTTACAATATCGCTAATCGTCGCTAATCGAAAATATCACCTTTACACCCACTATACATCTTTTTTTTGGGTCTCATCAGTCAGCACCCAACTTACGTATAGATTTTTATTATATACTATTCTAACTTTAATATTTGAATAGCATTCGTATAAGACAAATTTCCAATGCAATCTTAGAAAAGAAAATCAAACCCCTTTTTTTTGGTTACTTACTTATTTTTAACCATATTTATATCAAATGAAGACACTAATTTTAATAATAAATGAAATTTTGTTTATTTTTAAATGATTATTCACCTATGTATAAATGTGCTACACATTAGACTTACCTATACTTTTCAACATTATACAAGTATGTTTGTTTGCAATAATACTACATGTAAGATCGATGCATGTTTCAAGTTTCAACATTCAAGAGAGTCACCACTATTAAATATTTAACATACCAAAAGTAGGTAATGAATTGCTTCGCACTGAAAATACAAATCAGATACTATACTAATTAAAATTCGATAAATCAACTAAAACGTAATCTTGACAAAAAAAAAAAACTAAAACGTAATCCGCATAGGTGACAAACGTTTAACAATTGAAATCAATATATAGTATAATTATTTGATTTGAGTTTGACTTCCTATAATTTAATTACTTTGTAACCTCCTACTAGTGGTTTTTTCGCTACAGTATTTTAATTAGATTGGTAGCATATCATCCCCATCAGTCGGCGACCAGCAAATTGAAAATTCTATGTTTTTGTCAACAAATTGATATGTTTTATTTTAAATTCTATTTATAGACATATATTAAATGTAACATGAAGTAATAAGCGTTATGCATGCGTGACTTTTTCCGGGCTTGTCTCTGTCTTTCTTTCGTTGAGTTCTTCCTTATCAAGAAAAAATACAAAATTTTGGTCTTACATGAATGGTTGAAACTCAAAGCCATTATTCGAAAGTCATCGCATGGTGTTCGACGTTCGAGGAAACTCAGTTGACAATATTGTACATAGAAATTGTGGTTTGTCGCATAACTTACGAGAGAAACAAATAATACTAATGTGACCCGAATATATCTTCTTTATTAATGTATTATTAATTTATTCTGATAAATTTTGAACATATATATAGGCGAAGTCTCAGAAATTTTCGAAATTAGCTTTTAATAATATTTATTATAAATTTATATAATTATGACCGTAATTGATAATACAAAATTATAAAAAAAATTTAAACAAAAAAAACAATATACGATATTAAAATAATTAGAAAAAGTAAGAAATTGTGTTAAAAATAACAATAAAAATAATCAAGGAATACAGTTTTTAGTATCACTAAGAACATCATTAACACAGATCTTTTGGAAGTGTCTTAGAATAAAAAATCATTTAATTAGAGAAATTATAGAAGAAACGGATCAGTGCGAAGAGATCCTAGAATCGTGTCTTCGCTTGTGTCTTCGCTCTCACTCCTCTCTCTATCTCATGTGTCTCCTCTCTCTCTCATGTTAAAATATTTTTTAATATTTAAATTTAACTTTTAAAAATAACTTAAGACTTTTTAGTGGGGTTTACCATTATTAATGCTCTAACTATTGTTACCTTTTTTTGGTTATTTTTGTGATTAATAATTATTGAACCGGTAAAACTTATACATTAGTATACATATTACCAACCAAAACATATATTATTTTATTTAAAAATTAGTTTTCTTTCCAAAATTTTTGTTTATACATACGTATTTATCAAGTAGTATATAACCTGCTTTTCTTTACCATCTGAAAATTTTATTAGTATAACCTGTTTTTTTTGGTTCACATTATTAGTATAACCTGCTTATATCATTTTTCAAAAAAAAAAAAAACAGCTTATATCATTCATTTAACATTTATGTGAGAGTAATAATATAGAGGTTTAAATAATTTTATAATATAGAGGTTTAAATAATTTGAACATACGCGAGTCAAATGAGCCCCACACATTTAAAGCTGTGAGTGACACGTTCGTGTACGTAATGGACTTGTACGGAGTCATGAAGCGATGAATAGTTGATTATACTATTATAAAGTATCATTTTCACAATGGGAAAGAAAAAAATCGTATTCTCGCACGCAAACCATATTCTATGGCGTAATTACACATCATTTCCATTTTCGTTGGAATAAAACAATACATATACATATATAATGGAATATCTATACGTTCTATGTATGTACCATGTATGCATATATATTAATATGCCAATTATTTTTTCTAAAGATTAGAAACAAAGCAACAACACTTGAATCTTGATTACAAAAATTAAAAAAATATATATATATTACTTTGGCATCATCCCATCGTTACACAGACAAATCTACTGGATCAAGCTCATATCTATTAGTAACGATAATCGTCTTTTAGTCTGAAGACAACAGAAATATATAAATGAATACTCCCAAAACTTTTGTCTGGTTAGATTAACACAAATTGGTCTCAAGTTGGCCTAAAAAATAAATTTAAGAGCCCAAAACTCAGATCTGTCTTCAGTTATTATCTTGTGCGTTTCTTGTCTGCATATGAATAAATCTTATAGGGAGGCATCTAAAGGACATACCGTACACAAACTAAATTTTTAAAACCTTCTTGCCAAGATATAACGTGCAGCTAAATCGATCAATGGCAAAAAATAATTTATTTATAAAACAAAATATTTCAGAAGATGTTTTTGATATCGTGTGGAGTGTTGCAATGTGTTACCGAATCGAGGCAGAAAATGTTTGCCACGTGGGTATCACACGTGTGATTGCATCATAATTATCATCAAACAAAGTTGAACCTTCCTCTTCCTCTTCTCTGCATCTACACCAAAATTGGTTACAAGATTAAATATAAGTTATAAGATTTTAATTCCTAACTAAAAGAAATTGGAATTATAAGTGAAGGCTTAAGAAATTGTGGTTAATGCTAAACTGAAGTCGTTTAATTAATGAGTGGAGGAGTTAATGAAGAATTCTCTAGGTGAGAAAAGCAAAAAGGGCAAGTTTATTTTCCTAAAATCTAATCCAACGGTTGAGATGCTGTCTGTTCATCCAACCGTCCATTGAGCTGACTCAGTCTCTCTTGGCTTCTTCTCTATTTAAACTCCTCTGTCTCTTACTCTGCTCTACCTCTTTAGCGTTTACACAGCCACAAAATCCTCAGAACTCCATATTTCTCTTTCCGTTCTCAAATCTTCTCCGCTTATTTATCTAATTCAATCAATCAAACAAATACAAAAGCAAAAACAAAAACAGAGCTTTGAAACTCCTAAAGTTTGTTTCTTTGCTCTGAAACAGAGGAAAACAGAGTAAAAGGTTTTGTTTTAATTTGGTTGCGTCAAAACATTTCTCAATCTTTCCTTTTTTATCCGTCTGTGTTTGAACGATGAGGAGGTTAAGAGGAATCAAGATTAGAAGACCGATTCAACGAATCTCAAGATGGGTCCTCCGGAGAATTCGGATCCGTCGTTCGAGATACACACGGTTAAGCCCGAACCGACCAGTTTGCAAGCCGAGAGCCATCACAAAACTCATAAGTTGGGGTCGAAGTCTCACATCCCACAGCGCCAGGTTTCTTGGGTCTAAATGCTCAAATTTAGGGTACATACCAATTGGTCAAGAACCAATTCGAGAAAAACCCGACCCGGTTCCGAAAGGTCACTCGGCGGTTTACGTAGGTAAAAAAGACGGCGACTTTCAGAGAGTTTTGGTGCCTATCGTTTACTTTAACCATCCTCTGTTCGGTGAGCTTCTTAGAGAGGCAGAAGAAGAATTTGGGTTTTGCCAAGAAGGTGGAATCACTATCCCTTGTCCTTATTCGGATTTCAAACGGGTCCAGACCCGAATTGAATCCGGGTCGGGTTTCTGTAAACTTCCCTGGAGCCGGCGCCGGCAATAACGACGGTGGAAGAAGATGATGATGAAAAAAAAGTTCTTTAACTCTTTACTATTTTCTACCTTTGCATGACCTTTTCACTTTTGTCACTTTTTTTTACCCTTTTGTTAGATATGTATATGTGAAAGTTAGATTTTTTTCTCAAGTTTGAAATTTAAGGCGATAATGTAAATAATATAGAGTTTTTTCTTTTGTTCTTTTGGTATGATTATGATTATGAATTTCTGATTAGGATAGTGATTTAAAGGTGAATTATGAAAATGATAAAACCCAAAGAAAAGTTTAACACGATTCTATTCATCTGTGGACATACTCAACATTTTGCTATCAATCACAATAATTCATCATTGTTAATCCCACTAATTCTACATATATTGGGAAATTAACCAATTATTGAGTGTTTTTAGATAATAATATTTCAATAGGAAAAAAGTGCATGGAGTACTAATAAGTATATGCAGGCAAATATGATAGCCTTTCAAATTTGATTTGCCTACGAAACACTATAATGAGAAAAATGGTTATGTATCTATTTTTAAAAAATCTATAATTAGGTTTAAATGTTTAATGATTATTATTTAATCTAGTTTCGTGTAAGTATTGAATTGGTGAAGACATGGTTGGAAAAAATTATGGGGGAAAATACTGCCAAAAGGAGATATTCTAGCTTTGAAGTGTTCGTCGCCATTAGAGTCCCTTTCGATATCTCAAAACGTAGTGATGACTTTTTTAGTGGAGAATCCACAAAAGAATCAATGATTTTCATGGCAAGCTAAAAATATAAATTTAAAGAATAAATATACGTAGAAAAGCACACTCATATGTTATTACTTATTAGTTTATTTAGCAAATAACAACTAAATATGGAGTTCTCTCAACTAAAACAGTCACGCGTGGCTATAACGTTAACATCGGCTTTCTTTACAATTTGATTTGGAATTTTGTCCAATTTATCGGAATAATGATTAGAAACACAGTTAATCTATGCAAATTATAAATAAGGTAGTCTAATAACATAGACACATAAAAAATATAGTTTAGTACTACTTGTATTTTACTAGCACGGAACAAAAAACGAGTATTGTTCACGTGTTCTTTGTATAAAAAATTCGTACTTGTCTCGTTCTAAATATATTGGATCAAGAAATGGACCCATTTTGCTTGTTAACCGAACAATTTTACCGCCGACAAAAAAAAGAACAATATTACCATTTCTTTTATATTTTATTTCAAACAAATTAGTATTTTATGGAACCTCTTGCAAAAGTTATTTGATATATTTAAATATTCATGATATTTTTATTATATTTCATTATGTGTTTTTAATATATAAAATAAACTAAAAAAATATCAATATTTAAGAAATGGAAAGAGATAACTAGTGTACAAGCAAAAGCAAGATCTCCCTTGCTAACAATTTGGAGGCTATTAAGCAGATGAGTACATCTAGAAAATGCGTTATTTCCGTTTTGAATAAATTAAAATACTGTAAGTCGATTTAAATTAGTGGGATATTTCATTTCCTTTGGGCTTGCGTTGGTTGCTGAAATGCCAAGTTGGTTCACAGATAGGTCCAATTTCTATCGAGTTGAAATTAATATGGATAAGTAGTGGCTGTAACCATCAATGATTGATCTTCTCCAAAGGCATATACCAACTTGAGAACACAAGGTTAGACCTACGACCTATTAAACTAATCCATTTTTGACTTTTATAACCGAACTCAACCGAATCGGATAAATTTATCGTCAGACAATTGAATGTTAGTTAAGTTAATTGCATTATGTAGAAAAAGATTTGGGAGGAGGAGGAAGGGTATAACACATACTAATTAATCTGTTAATCCTGTAACAAAAGAACAGATTTGATCTAAATAAATAGCTTTTAATATTTACTAAACATGATCCCAAATTAGTTATCCTCAATAGCTTCTACAAAAGCAGTTCGCTGAGAAGACGAAGTGCAAAAAATATAGCAGTGAACAAAACCATCAAAACATGGGCTTTTGAACTCATTCTCAGCTCAACAGCCCAATAGATTTATCTTCCTTAAACATCTATTTTAACTCAAATCCTTTTAATTAATTTTATTTATTGTAATTGACATCTAAACTGAAAGTTAAATTGTATGCAAGCCGGCCCTGAATTTTGTAAGGCTACAAACCAAAAAAAAAATGAACTGCATAACTTTTTATTCATTGAACTGTTATCATTAAAAAAAAAAAATCTTTAACATTTCTCAGAATCGACTTTGAGTAGTGATAATATTCATAGTGTAATTAAACCACTAGGCTAAAGAAACATTTAGTAGAAAATAGCCGAAATTAAATGTTAATATGAGACTTCTTGGCCGGCTCAGATTAGATGATAATAGTATTAACACAGCATAATAAGAATACTGATATACCATAATTGTATAGGATTTAGAGTTTAATACATTTGACAGTTTTCCTTTTGAGTTAATAAAAACAATATATGACCTAATTAATAGTTGATAGATATTTTACTTTTATATACTTATGTATTATGACAAAAAGAAAATACTTATGTACATTTTAGAATCAGTGATCAAATTAGATTTTCTCATATGTTGTATTGATTGTTTGTTAATTTATAAATTTAAATATTACACGTTAAAATTAAATTAAAGCATGATTTATAAGAGAAGAAAAGTTGATACAAATAAAAAAGTATATAAAGGAGATAGATATACACATACACGTATCAAAAATCTTGAAAACATTAAAGAAGCTAATTAAGCGGTGTACCTAAATCTGGTGTGTATATAAACATGTTTTATGATACACTTTTTGCAAGTTCTCATCTTTTTTTGTGTTCTCCAAAAAATCGCTTTCCTCTCTCTTGATCTCTTGGGTCAACACCACAAAGATGGAACATAAAGAAACTCAACAAGATCCATCAGACCTTGCAATATGTATTTTCTTCTTCATAGTATTTGGCGGTATCATGATACTGCCGTATTTCTTTTGGAATTCTAAAAATGTTGATGTCCCGGATATTACAATAGCCTTTATGAATTTTACGGTGTTTAATTTAACTGAAACTCGTTTTAGTGCAAAATGGAACTTATCAATTAGAGTCCCCAAAAATCTTCCTGGTCCCTATATATGTCTCCAAGGAGACTTTCAAGCCTCTTTACTTTACAAAAATATTACTATTGCTACTTCACCCGCAAAAAGGTTAAACTTTTTTTATCTTCTTTTCTTTTAAATAATCTCTTTAACTTAGTTGCTTCGTAATTCAAACTAAGAACAACAACTCTTTTGCTTGATCAGTTACAACAATCTCCGACCCAATTGGGCTCAACTGCTTAAGGTTTCAGGAGTTGTCTCTGAGGAAGATACCAAGGGTGCGATTGGAAAAAATATTATGGGTGATATTAAGGAGAGAAGTGAAGTGAAGTGCGGTTCGGATCGCGGTTGTTTTTCCCGGATTGCAGAGAAATGACAACAGGGACGATGAGCTATACTTGCGATGAAGCCAAGTTTCATATTGATTCGAACTCTCAGATTACAGCAACTGCGTTTGGAAACCCTACATGTCACTATGATTATCATTAGTTTATTGTTTAGCCTAATTATTTTCCATGAAGATTGAACCATCTTTAAATCTATATTTGTTTAATTTATTTTGAATATTTCATAGCATTATCTATGAAACATCTCGGAAATTCTACCAAAATATATATGCCCCATAGCGTAGAAATGGAGTAAAGTGGTATCTAAGGTAGTTCAATATAAATGTATGTGTTCATTAGGTTCCCTGAAATCAGATTTGATTTACATAAAAAGGTTTAAACATTTTCCAAAACATGGTCCCGAAGTAGGTTATATACTCAATATATAGCTTTATACAAAGCGGTGTCTGTTTTGATTTCTAGGATTTAACCTGCGGTATACTTCGCAAGACAATTTTTTCTTTTACATAATCATAATTTAATTAACTTAATTATATATATCTAATATTGTAATATTGATGGTGTTAACAAAATAATGAAATGATGATTTACCGCATTAGTGATATTTTAAATTTATATTAATGTCGACCATTTCCGTCCCATCATATAACTCTATCCTGTGATATTCTTTTTTTTTTATAAGTGTAAATGTTCACAATATTTTAAATTTTTTAAAAGTTTAAAATTTTTTATATCCGATATAATTAAACGGTTCAATTAAAGAACCGAATTAAACATAATACAAAATTTTAAATTTGGATGCTTGTTAAGTTTAGCTTCCTGCTTATTCAGATTTAAATTCATTTTGATCTTATTTATTGACTTTTAACCATTGTCTAAAATTTTTAGCCGATATGGGACGTTAAACACACAATTTCTCATCATTGCTTGGGTAATACATGTTCGTTTTTCAAATTTCGAATCATGACAAATGCAGAACAAAATCTAGAGTTTTATTAATTTTATGTATTATATGATGATTAAAACAATTAAAAAAAATATCAAACAAATATGATAGGAGAATCAAAATTTTAAATCTTAATAAAATCTTCTAAATATCTATAATATTAATTGTGGAACATTATATGGATATTCTAGATTTTATAATTAAAATTAAAAAAAATTAATTCTGTTTGGCTATATGGATAGTAGAGAATTGATTGTAAATGCTGTTTGGATATATGTATATAAATATATTCATATTCCATATTTATCCTTAATGAGTTTCCTAATTTGTTTTTTAAATCAATGACATTTTATGTAATATCTTACAAAACAAAGGTTTCTCTTTAAAATGTATTTAAAAAATGTTAATATAGATATAAAACGTCTTACATTATCAAACATCAGATGCAATTTTTCACCATGATTAAAATTGACGTTTTTAATAATTTATAATTATAAAATATGAAATAGATATCCAGCTTTTGAAATATATATAATTCAATTTTTGTTAATGCAACATATGTTCAATTTTTTTAATAATACTAGATATCATAAGAATTGAAAATTGTAAGGAGAAAAAAATCGATAGGCAGATGACATACTATAATTTTATAGGACATAGAGTTAATAAAGATAAATTTTGACCTAATTTGTATTTTATAAAAATGGTTTGCTTTAATAAATGGAAATTCGGTATTTTTTTTTTCATATGAGGCCGATTGGTAGAGATTTTTACTGCACACTTTACTTAAAAAAAATGTTGTAGAGAATTTGACTTTTAAATAAGAGGTTGTGATTAAAAAAAAAAGTCTGATTTTGTTGGCTTTTAAAAAGTAAACCATTCATAAGAACAAAAAAGAGAGGTTAGACTATGAGTAATTTTAGGAGAATTTGTAGGATTTTAAAACCACTAAAGCTTGATTGGCTAAATGTTGATTTTAAAAACTTTAAAATAAAGTCACAAC
This sequence comes from Turritis glabra, assembly GCA_900406565.1. Classification (NCBI taxonomy): domain Eukaryota; kingdom Viridiplantae; phylum Streptophyta; class Magnoliopsida; order Brassicales; family Brassicaceae; genus Turritis; species Turritis glabra. The sequence goes on along the minus strand of OVBN01000228.1, from coordinate 1,246,153 downwards.
CTTAATATTATATTTTGTAGTTTTGTTAGATTTTCATTTAATATCATACTTAAAAAAAATTAATAGCACAATCCATTAGGAATAAGAAATAACTCTTAATATGCAAAAATAGTAAAATATCTAAAGGAGATAGATCCTATGGAAGAAGAAAAACCAAAGAAGTGTATATATAAACATGATTTATGATACATTTCTTACAATCTCTCATCTTCTTAATTTGTACACTCCAAAATCGTTTTTCTTTCTTCCTCGAACTCTTTGGTCAACGATACAAAATGGAGCTCGAAAAAGAAGCTTTTGTTGATAAAGAACTCAAAGAAGAAGTTCCAAAATCTAACTCTACAATTAGAGAAAGGGAACCGGAAACAAAAGAAATTCTGCTGTGTATTTCCCTCTTCTTGGTAGTCTTGGGATTGATTTGTTCGGTGATATGTGCAGGTTCCTCTTTCCTATCGGAATCTAAAACAACTGACGTGCCGTATATTACAATAGCTTTTATGAATTTTACGGTGTTCGATTTAAATACTCGTCTTGGTGCAAAATGGAATTTATCAATTAGAGTTCCCGAAAAACTACCTGGTTCCTATATATATATATATATATGTCTCCAAGGAGACTTTCAAGCTTCTTTACTTTACAAGAATATTACCATTGCTACTTCACCCACAAGAAGGTCCAAATATCTATTTTTCTAAAATATTTATTTAACCTAAATGTAATTCTTTATTCATATATATATTCTAACGAACAACAACAGTTTGTTTGCTTGATCAGTTACAACAATCTCCAATCCCATTGGCCTCAACTGCTCAAGATTTCAGGGGTTGTCTCTGAAGAGGATATCACTGGTGCAATTGGAAAAAGCATTATGAATGACATTAAAGACCGAAGCGAAGTGCGCTTGGGGTTGCGGTTGTTTCTTCCGGATTGCAGAAAAAACATGACAGGGACGATGAAATTTGCTTGTGATGAGGTCAAGATGCAATTTGACTCAAGTTCTCAGAAGTTTACATCAACTGTAGTTGGGAATCCTACTTGCCTCTATGATGATCACTAGTTTCTTGCTTAATTTTATATGAAGATTGGACCTTCTGTGTGTATCATTTACTTTGAATAAAATATATATGACGAGTAAAATATATGAACATCACACACTGGTTTGATTTACATAGTAATAATAGAGAAAGAGAAATGAATAGTGGAAATTAACCTCATCCGTCATTGTTAAGCTTTTGTCTCTTTGTTAAGCTGATCAATTCAGGGGCAAATGGAAGATTTGATAAGCCAATTGCCCAATGAGTTGCTGCACGAGATACTCTTGAATCTTTCCACGAGTGATTCTGTTAGGACAAGTGTCTTATCGACCAGATATATGGAGAAATCTCTGGCAAAGTGTTCCTGGATTGCACTTAATTGGTGATGTTAAAGATTTTCTCGACAGATTCCTAAATTTGCATAAGGAATCTCCCATATACCAGTTTACCTTTAGGTGTACTGATGTTGTTATACCCTATTTGAAGTTGTTGATCGACAAAGTGTTGACCCGTGGGATTCAACTTTTTGCGATTAACGGTTCTATGTACGAATTTGCGGGTTTGGGTATGATTGAGCTGCCTGTAAGCTTTTATATGTGTAAGACACTTGTAAACTTGCAGTTGGAATATGTACTGCTGGATGATTTTGATGGTTGTGAGTCTTTCTATCTACCTCACCTTGAGGTTATGCATTTAGGGTCTCTTTGGATTCCGAGTGATGTGGTTCTAGAGATGCTTATCTCGTGTTCCCCAGTTCTCCAAGTCTTGATCATTCATACTTTTGGAGTGGAACTTTTGAATGTGCGATCTCAGACGTTAAGGAGCTTGAGTCTACGAAGGATATATATCTGTAAGGGAGAATATGATGACTCCTAAGGTGATGGTGGAGAATCTGGACTTGTGATTGACACTCCTAGCTTAGAGTTTCTGCGTTTAAGAGATTATCCATTGGAATACTTCAGCGTGGAGGCTGTTAGTTCTTCTATCAATATTTTGATATATTCTTCTTTCTTTGTTCTTACCAACTGTTTGGTTCTTGACAGGGAATCTATCCTTACTCTAAACTGCAACAACTGCCTGAATTCAAGAACTTGACCCGTTTGTACGCTTTTTTCCATTCCGACTTTTCAGAGATGTTGGCTATATATCTCTCGAGCTGCCCCAACCTTAAATCTGTTGACTTGGTATGCTTCCCTCTCTTGGTAATGAGAGTAGTGGATATGTATTATACATTCTTATGTGCTTTTCTTTGTAGGAGCTTCATGGTTATCCAAAGATGGAGGAAATAGCAAGCTCACCTGTGCCACAATGTCTCCAAACATCCATCGAGAATGTCAAAATAAAAATGACGCCTAAGGCTGGCCAAGAGAGAAGCCGAAAAGCTGAAACAGAGTTTGCAAAATACATCTTAGAGAATGCAACAGTTCTCAAGAAACTCGATCTATGGTTAGATGAAGAAGAAGACGAGTATAGCAGCGTCATTGAGCAAATTCTCACGTTTCGAAATTGCCCTTTTGTAGAGGTGAAGATAGGTCGAGTAGCATCGAAATTTCGCCTAGGTTATATATTTGAAGCTAAGCCCTTTAGTCGTTTTTATTTCTTCTTCGAATTCGTATTATTGAACCTATGATGATCAAGTTTACGAATCCAGTTTGGTAATATTTGTTAGTGTACTGTAGATAAATTGAATCTATGATGATCAAGCTAAGCCCTTTGGTTGTGGTCAGGATTTAAAGCTATCACTCGAAAATTCTCCACTAACTTGAGGAGTATATGTGTGATGGAATCGATTTAGCGAACATATACTAATCAAAAGGGCATGACTAAAATGGGACCCTCTTTGCACAAAAGAAGAGAAATTATTATACCTCCAAAAACCAAATCTTCTTTAATTACGTCTAAATCATTTTACCACTCTAACAAAATAATATACCAAATGTTAGCATCCAAATTGTCGACACTTTGGTATTGATTCGTTACAAGTGAATGTTCTAAACCAGGTTTGTTGATCTATTATGTAGTTTTGCATTCATCCTACATATATTCACATATTTTATAACTAGAGTATTTATTCTATTGGTTTGTATTAATGTCGTAGTTATATTATGGCCCGAGTTCAAATCTATTATGTGAGTTATATAAACTATAAAAAAATTCACAACTCGGTCTCAGATGAACCTAATCATTCTTGATTATTATTTTAAAAACAAAACACTATGAATAAGATAAAATCAAATACAAAAGCTCATTTGAAAACAAACCAAAGAATCCCAAAAAGAAGAACAATATGAGAAGACTCTTTCTCTCCTCTCTCCTCTTTTCCATCTTCTTCTACTCATCATCCTCCTCAAGATCTTCATCAGAATCTCACATCTTCATCTACGGAGGATGTTCACCGGAAAAATACACACCAAACACACCTTTTGAATCAAACCGCGACACTTTCCTCTCCTCTGTCGTCACTTCCTCCTCCGACGCCTCCTTCAACAGCTTTGCCGTCGGCAACGAGTCCTCCTCCTCATCCTCTTCCGCCGTCTTCGGCCTCTATCAATGCCGTGACGATCTCCGATCATCAGACTGCTCAAAATGCATCCAAACCTCAGTCGATCAAATCACTCTCATTTGTCCTTACTCTTACGGTGCTTCTCTCCAGCTCGAAGGCTGCTTCTTACGTTACGAAACCAACGATTTTCTTGGGAAACCAGACACGAGTCTTAGGTACAAGAAGTGTAGTTCCAAGAGCGTTGAGAACGACTATGATTTCTTTAAACGGAGAGACGATGTGTTGTCGGATCTTGAGTCGACTCAACTCGGTTACAAAGTTAGCCGGTCCGGTTTAGTCGAGGGTTATGCTCAGTGTGTTGGTGACTTGAGTCCTAGTGACTGTACGGCTTGTCTTACAGAGTCTGTCGGAAAATTAAAGAATCTTTGTGGCTCGGCGGTTGCAGCTGAGGTTTACTTAGCTCAGTGCTATGCTCGTTATTGGGGTTCTGGTTACTATGACTTCTCTTCAGGTCGGTCCATAAGTTTAAATCTTCGTTTCATTTATTAACTATTGCTCTAATTACGTAATATTTAAACTCGTTAGTTATCTTCGTGAATTATGATTAGCTAATGCCATAATAATACAATTTAAAATTGTAATTAATTGTGTAGAAATGTGTGAGAATTCGACATAATTTAAATTTCCGCCGCTTATGATTGAGAATTGACGAGTTTAGTCGTTTCTTGATAGCACGAGAAAGATGAAGAAATCATAAAAATTTCCTCTATTTTTATTTTCCACTGCAAAGACACCATTAAGTATTGAATAAAATAAAATTAATCTTTTGAATTATTCGTTGGAAAATTCGAGTATCATGATTATAATATCATTGGTCAGAAAAGAATGTTTGTTTTGGAAATATAATATACAGTAGTTTATACAATATAATATTCTTTTCTTTATAATAGGCATAGCCACCCATGTCCCCATTTTCAACTTTATTTTATATATTCTTTATAGCTTGACCAATATCACAAACTCCAAAAGTCTCTGCATCTTAGAAAAATCCAATTCTTAGCTTGATACTATGGTTTTAGAGCATCTCCATTAGTTTAATTTTTTTTATGTATAAATAAATAATTGAATTATATTGAAATATAATATTAATTAGTTTAGAACTCCCATTTGGAGAACCTTACCAATGTAGATACTCTTGTGACTCTGATCTCATCTTATGTACTTTGTCACATACTAGAAGGTCTTTCTAAATTTTAATCCTACTTACGTAATTATAAAGATCCAACGCATGGAGATAACGCCGGGAAAACAATCGCGATCATTGTAGGAGTTATTGCTGGATTCGCAATTCTCGTTATTCTCCTCTCCCTCTGCAGAAACTCCATGCGTAAGTCTATACTTACTTGCCTAATCTAATCGTCATCCATTTCTTAAGATCCTGATTTAATTGAGTCTTTTGTAATTACCATAATCTCATATACTATTTGTATGTTGATTTACAGATTGATATAAAGAAGAGTAGAAGACATGATTCGGGATAAAAGATTCTAGGGACCTGTTAATGTTTTTGTTTTATCTCTCTTATTTTCCCTTTAATTTTGTTGTAGGAACACATTCCTTACTGATTAATTTTGGTTTATCAAAAGGAAAACTCATGACTTGCATGATTTAGCTTACACTATTTAATGGGATAATTAAATATTTGAATAGTGACCCGTATTGTCTGCCTTAAAAAGATGATAACTTTATTCTAGGTTTATACCCACCTTCCTTAGCAGGCGCAATTATTCGATACTCAATACTTAGATCGTTAAAGTATGATAACATTCGGATATATTATAATTTTGGAGAACAACGTGATTCGATTTTAGAATCTTTTAGGCTTTAAAAGGTTCTGCCGGATTAAAACTGGATTAAAGAGTTCATTCAAACTTTGGTCAGTGTTAATACGGTCCGGGTCTACCCGGTTCTCGCACCACATGTTCCATTGGGCCTTTAAATTATGGGCTGGGCTTCGGCCTACTAGGCTTCTAAGCTGTGTAGCATGAAATCTAACTAACTGGACCATCATTATAAATAGCTAGAAAGTGTTACAATTTTACACTACACTATGATTTTATCTGATGATTTCATATCATTATATATTATTTTAGTAATTTAAAACAACAAAAATCGTAAACAAATTTATGGAAAATAAAGATCATAACTTTCACTAATTTTACAAAATATTACTCCAGCAAAAAGAATACTTTTATATTATGGCATATTTTAATCTATTACCAAGCATTCATAGATTATTTATAAAATTTCAAAGATTCTGAGATAGTGGACAAGGATAAGGTATCATATCTAGTATCTACTGTAATAATGAGATTATGATTTCCTTCAAAAAGTTTTATTATTATATTTCACTATATAAAAATATAGATTTAATCTAGCAAGTAAGATAGTAACCTCTTAAAATACAGATCTTAAAATTAATAAACTTTTTTTTATATGAATTTGAATTTCATTAAAAATAACGAGAGAGTTTGTAACATATACAAAAAGCTTAACTAAGAACTATTTCTTGCCAAAAAAAGATAAAAAACAAGAAAGAGCTAATGCAACAACAACCTAACAAATTGATTTGGTTAATTACTCATGGGTAAAATTAATAAACTTAAGAAGAAGAAAATGTATTTTTCTCGACTTATAACACGTATACGTTCACTTTGATATGACGTCGCAGTAATTTACAACCTGAAATGTCTAACGTAATTAATGAAATTAGTCTCATATGCATGGGCCATCAATAATCATAGAAACAAAAGCTTACACATAGTCTCACACGTGCCTTATCTCTCTCTCCATGTGTTAGATTCCTCGCCACCATCTTCATCTACGTTCTACGACAAGTTCCATTCCTCGTTTGCTATTAAATATACACAACAACAACAATGATCATTTAGTTAAACGCATTTCAAGAAAATTACTAAAATACAACAACAATCTTATAACATCTACTAAAAATGTACACGTTTGTAAACGTCACCGACTTCATCACCATCATGTTCTTTCTAGCCATTGCAGCCGTCGTTACCACCTCAAACACAACCGAGTTGGATATACTTGAGATGGCTCGAACTGCAGTGGTTGAAGCGAGGACTAGTTTTAGGTCAATGGCTGTGGTTGAGGCAACGAGTGAAGTTACTAGTGGTCACTATAATTCGGGGTTAAGTGAATGCGAGAAGCTCTACGATGAGAGTGAAGCTAGGCTATCGAAACTGGTCGTGGCTCATGAGAATTTTACCGTTGAAGATGTTAGAACGTGGCTAAGCGGCGTGCTTGCGAACCATCACACTTGTTTAGACGGTTTGGTTCAGCAACGTCAAGGTCATAAGCCTTTGGCCCATAGCAACGTCACGTTCTTGCTCCGTGAAGCTTTAGCTTTCTACAAACAGTCTAGAGGTCATATTAAAAAGAGTAAGAACATATACACATACATTCATGTATACATAATTAAATAAAATGATACAATGCATCGTTTGTTTGTCAAATTGGGCAATGATCAATTTCTCCTAGACGCATCATATTTTTATCACTAAATAAATTGTAGGCTCCGAAAATTACTTTTTTTTGTTTGTTTTGAGATATCATGGTTTATTTATTATGGATCCCTAATGACATTTTGTAGGGCTGCATGGACCAGCGAGACAGAACCATAGACCAGAAGGACCAAAACATGGACCAACGAGACCAAATCATGGACCAGAAAGACCAAAACATGGACCAACGAGACCAAATCATGGACCAGAAAGACCAAAACATGGACCAACGAGACCAAATCACGGACCAGGAAGACCAAACCAAAGCGGCGGAATGTTGGTGTCATGGAATCCAACAAGATCAAGGGCGGATTTCGTGGTGGCTCAGGACGGTTCGGCGACTCATCGGACGATAAACCAAGCATTAGCCGCCGTTTCAAGAATGGGTAAAAATCGGTCGAATAGAGTGATAATCTACATAAAAGCTGGTGTTTACAACGAAAAAATTGAAATAGATAGACACATGAAAAACATCATGCTAGTTGGTGATGGTATGGACCGTACAATCGTCACCAATAACCGAAACGTCCCGGATGGTTCCACTACTTATGGATCAGCAACATTTGGTATAAAATATACAACATTATATACTAATCCTTCATATATTATGCATGTTGGATATTTACTGCTTACTCGTCATCTAGGGGTGTCGGGGGATGGATTTTGGGCACGGGACATGACGTTCGAGAACACTGCAGGACCACATAAACATCAAGCTGTGGCGTTGAGAGTGAGCTCGGATTTGTCTTTATTCTATCGGTGTTGTTTCAAAGGATATCAAGATACTCTTTTCACACATTCACTTCGTCAATTCTACCGCGATTGTCATATTTATGGTACCATCTATATATTATATATAGTTAAGGCTAGTTATACATCATATAGAAACTAACAATGATCATTATATGGATTAAGAATTTTTGGAAAATTTTTGGATAGGTACAATTGATTTCATATTTGGGGATGCGGCTGCTGTTTTTCAGAATTGTGATATATTTGTGAGACGGCCTATGGATCATCAAGGCAATATGATCACAGCTCAAGGAAGAGACGACCCACATGCAAATACAGGTGATCTTTTGTTTGACCGATTGTTGACTATTAATTAGGGGTCAACTAGACCAAATAGAACATAATCGATCCCAATCAAATTATATATATATATCCAAAATTGAACTGAAATCTTGAACTGAAAATCGAATTAAAAACCATTTTCTAAACCAAATTTAACAAAAACTCAACCGGAATTCATATCAAAAACTCTTTCTATCGTTAACATATACCCACGGTTAACGTTAACCGGTTTTCTGGGATTTTGTGTTTTACATTTACTGGAATAGGCATTTCGATACAACACTCGCGGGTCAGGGCCGCACCAGAATTCGAGGCGGTTAAAGGCTGGTTTAACAGCTACTTGGGCCGGCCGTGGAAGAAGTACTCTCGGACAGTGTTTCTCAAAACGGATATTGACGGGTTGATTGACCCGAGAGGGTGGAGAGAATGGAGCGGCAGTTATGCTCTGTCAACGTTGTATTACGGCGAGTTTATGAACACAGGAGCTGGAGCGGGGACTAGTAGAAGGGTGAACTGGCCGGGATTTCACGTCCTACGCGGCGAGGAAGAGGCTTCTCCGTTCACCGTCAGCCGATTTATACAAGGAGATTCTTGGATCCCTATCACCGGTGTGCCGTTTTCAGCCGGGGTTTGAGTCACTCACTCTTGAATGAACCATCAACATTCTATCAAAGCCAACATATTTTTAAGAATATTACCATTTATGTTTTCAAAATATTGTTCTTCTACATGCTTACATTAACAATTACCCAAGTCTTTTTTCTTTTAATCATGTTGAAATCGTTGGTACAGCGATTAGTGTCCTACCAAAAAAACAGATACCAAGTTGACTAATAAAATCAAATTTTAGTTTTTTTTTTTTTGTTTTTTGTTCAAATAAATTTAGTTTTGTTAAAACGAGGAAAAATACCAAAAAGCTTAAATTTATTCTTATAACCAAAACCAAAATTTTATCAAAACCGATTCATATCAGATTCACATTTAATTTTAATCATGGACCAAAAAGCCATCAAAACAAAATCAAATCGATGCTAAAAACAAGAGAGATAAAACTGATTCAAGGACAATGCGTAAAATCAGAAGCCAGAGGAATCGACTAAGGAAGAATAAGACGCGTTCTCGTCAGACGCCGTCGTGTTATTCCCGGCTATACCTCTGGTCACCAATCTGTTTCTGGTCTTGAACACGACATCATGGTCTAAACCAGACAATTCGCACAATTCTAACCTCTGAGTCTTGGTCAATTCCATGTCATCTTCCCAGCAAGACTCTGAAATTATTTCTATAACTTTCTCCATCTTGTCCTCTGCCACTAATATTCCGTTTTGAAGGAGCGCAAGATAGACTTGTTCAGCTGCTGCCTTTCGGATCTGGATCATGTAAAAATAAAATATCGAGTAACCAAAATGTTTTTGAGATGTAGAAAGAATGTGTTTTATATTGAAATGACAAGAACCTTTGGGTATCGGTGGCCGAGGAATGCTAGAAGCTGAGAGAAGGCTTTTGTGCTGATGGGATCTGAGACTGAAGCGATATATCCAAGTATTGCAAGGCCTGCGTATAACTTTGTGAAATCCTTAGTACCTCTTAGTTCGATGGCTAGAGAATCCATGACAGTCGCGTAGAAACTCAACGTATAAGTCTGAAATAAAATGACAGATTAGCTTTGTATGGAATGTGTTTAGAATCAATCTATAACCTTTGGCAATTTATATCTAAAGGGGTAAATCTTAAACCAACCTCTTGATTCAGAAAGATCTTGCTGCTGAAGAGGATCTCAATTGTCTGTGTAAAAGAGAAAGGTTAAGACATAACCACATAGAAGCTAGATGTTAATATACAATACTGTGTGTTTACCTTTAGACAGGGTACCATAACTCTGTCACATTTCTTGTACTCTTTAAGTATACAGAGGATGTCATCGCACAATGCAGACTCTCTGGATTGTTGTTCTTTAGGGTCTTTAGCTTCACCTTCCCTCATATACTCCAGCAATGCAAAGAGCGAAGCCTTTCTAAGTGAATCTTGTAATCCTCCAATCGAAATTACTAATCCAGACATCACCTCTTTGCTGTAGCAATGGAATTTTAATAGCTGCACAAAACGTGGGAAAGAGAAAGCCGGAACCTACAAAAGAAGATAATAACTTATAGCCAGATACGAAAATCCATCAAATAAACGACGAAGCAACCAAGTGTGCTTACCGCCCATTGTAAGCCTGCTAGGTTGGGAAGAATTTCTTCCAATTTTTCTCTATGAGGAATGAAAGGTACGGAAACAGTTTCATGATACAAAATCCTTTGAAGAACCTTTGCAGCTGTTTCTCTTAATTTATCCATTTTCTCCACACATTGCTTCACAATACCTCCAATTAGACGTGTCGCAAGTTTTGAATCGAAAAGTGAGGACGTACCCGCTGAATTTGTTCCTATTTTCTTACAGAGGATATATGTACACTTCTCAAGGCCATGAACTGCAGCTTCACGAACCCAAGAACCTACATCACCTCTGTTATCAACTGAATAGTCATCAAGAGCTTTCAGTAAAGTATCCATTACTTCAGTCTTGATAAGAAGAAAAAGAGGCAGGTCATCGTCTTCTTGATCGCTAGCCCTTTTCTGAGTAAGAGTCACACACACGGATGTGAGTCCCTTTACAGCATTTACACGTGCCTCTGCATCTCTGTCTTCAGGGTTCACCTGCTTGGAAGAAAAACATCCATCAAAGTCAATTATATCATTATGCTTCACAACGTCAATTATTTCATTACGTAATGAAGTCATATGTTGTCTTCTTTACCTCTATCTTACACGCACTGCAGAGCTTCAAAACTACATCCTTCCATTTTGCAGTCAATAGTTCATATGGCAAGACACCTAGTGCAAGTGCAGAACCTCTTCGAACAGCTACATTCGGGTCTGTTAGATGGTTTAGATGCTTTGATATTAAATCAACAGCTTTCTTATCATTGCCAACGAGATAGGATTGCACAAGCTGTTTAACAGCATTGACAGCTGCATTCTGTATAATATGTGAAAGTTGTCAACTAATGAATTATGCTAACAGGATGAAAATAAATAACTTAATGATATTTATAGAGATAGGTACCTGTATATTAGAATTGGGATGCCTTAAATTCTCAGTGAGGGTATCAAGGAGAATCCGTTCTGTTCTCTCAGATAATTTTACATGTGATAATGAGATACACTCGATAAACCGTGAGACAGCCAGTCGCATTATTTCTCCACCTTTTCCACGATAAAGGCGTGCTTTCTCAATGGAAGGGACAATCCCAGCCACACGCTTATGGCTATCTGTTAAAATTGCGTGCAACAGAAACATTTATTATAAAGGATATTGATGTCAACCATCAAACTCTGAATAAAATCAACCTCAAACAGTGGTGAACACAGTCTGTACATCTACAATGATAAGGTCTAGATTCCAAGATCCGTTCCCATATTTGTGGTTTTCCATACTAAAAATTATCTATACTTGCATATGCAAATATGTCACAAAAGCCAAAGCTGAAAAATAGATGGTACCAACCAGCAGAAAGGACATAGCCACACTGGCGCAGAGCTAACACAACCTCTCCAGCTGCCAACGTTGCACCATGGCGCATGCACAAATCAGTTGAAAGGGTACAAGGAATTAGTTTCTCCAGCACATAGTTGGCAAAGTGCTTAGGCTCGTATTTAACAAGAGCAGCAAGGGCTTCTGCAGCAAGTTCTCTCAAACTTTTATCCTGAAATCATAAGATTGAATAATTAACATGTTATGGAAGCTACAATGGGAACAACGGTTAAATACAGTTCCCAATCAAACTATTAGCTCTAGTTTATGGGTTGTTGAATTTTGAAATTAGTTATCGACCACTTAAGAGCAAACTGTTCCACATTAAATACAAATTTGATTTGCAGGGATCAGAGGTAAACCAATATCAAACAGTGTCTATGATAAGCATACCCAGTGGCAGATCTTGTTGTATAGCAATTCATCAACAAAAGGATATAGATACCCTTCATATTGAGCAATGCAAACAGCAACCTGAAGGTAAGAGTTCACCCGAGAAGAAAGGGAGAAATAATCAGCTATGTTCACTATGTCAATCCCATGAGGGTAATTTCCTTGCCTTCCAACATTCTCTTGGAAAGCAGCGGCAGCAGCCCTTCTACAGTTCACCTGATAAAAGAAATCAATTAACTTTACGCATTGAAGAGATCTACAAAAACACAATTCTTCAAATCTGGAGCAAGCTGATCTAAAACACTATAATTTTACGCAAGAAAGGGTGAACAAATTATAGTCAAAAGAGCACCTCTCTATCAAAGGAACCCACTATCAATAAATCTGGAGCAAGCTGATCCAGCACGTTTTTCATATCTTCGTGGGAATAGGCGCGCCCAAATGCCCAACAAACATAGGCAGCTGCATCACGCACATGAGATCCAACACTATGTGGACCTCGACGAACATCATAATGGAGTGCCTGCAAATAATATCTAGATGTAAATCGATAGAACCTCTGCATAATTTGGGAGAGTGATGCAATTGCTTCGTACACATTGACTAGAGAAATAAGTAATCATGTGCATGGGACAGAATATGACCTTCACAATAACTGGGACGACTAGTGGGAAACTTCTAGGCAACAGTAATCCTCTACGAGCCAATTCAGCTAAGGCCAAACAACCCCCATGCCATGAACCATCTCCCTGAATATCATGAAAATCACAATAACCGTCACCTAGATAAGGCATGCTTTAAATTGGATTTTAGTACATGCAAGCAATGCTGCTAAAAATCCATTACGAGTACCTCTCCTGGTGAAAACAGCTCTAATACAGATGACAGCACCTCTTCAGATAGAACAGATGTTAGACGTGAAGTTACACGACCTATACCCTTCGCAGCAGACCAACGAACAACGGTGTCCTACACGGTTCAGAAAATAGTAAATTTTCGAAAGGACAATGCTTGCAGATACTAGTAACATGTGCGATTGTCTGGTTGGCAGCTGAAAGTTTCATGTGGAGCAAAGTTCACATCAGATATCAATTCAGGCTCATCACAGCTTTACAGGCCGTGTCAGATATTTATAACTTGGTACAAAGCAGCGTATACTCAAAGTATTGTGTGGGCATCTATTTGTATAAGTTGAGACATAACCACCTCAAGTTATCAGCCTAACAGTAGTATCTCACCCTTTAAACATACCGTGTCCCTCAAACCAGAGAGTAGCATTTCAATCATCTCTTCTAAGATTTCTGGAACATCCATATCTTCAACCTCTTGGTCATCCGAACTTTCTGGTTGTGAGACAGCAGTCACAGTATGATCAGGCGCCAATCTTTGGGATGGACTCGTAGACATATTCTCAGAAAGAGAGACTGTTCGAGCCTGCAGGTAAATCAATAAATAAGTCTTGGATGACTAACTGAAATTGACTACCAAAGATTATGTCCATTAAGGACATAAAACATAAAGTTAAAAATATAAAACCCATGACGAGGAAGTTGCTCTTCAAATACTATTCTACAAGCTAAAAGGTATGTACCACATAGCGCCAGGAAGGTGAACGATGAGGAAGACAAACAAGCCCTATCCTCTGGGTTAACTTGATCAAATACTTGCGAAGCAGAGAACTTTTAGCCGCCGCATTTGATTTGCTTAGCACAGTCACATCATTTAAAACAATAGGAAGCACATCTAGCAACACTTTCCGGCTAGCAGTCTGCCAATATGAGTAGACATATAAGATCCAGATGCAAAATGCAACAACTTAAGCAATAAAAACCAGCAATATTTCTACAAGATAAAAAAACAGGCAAATCAAATCGAATCTGTACTTTACTGACATCTATATATGTCTCACGTGTTCAGTATGGACCATTATTAAAACAAAATGAAGAACTCCAGGTTAAAAACAGAAGATACCTTAAAAATGGCAGCCAGAGCTTCCATTACACCAAGCAAGCGAAAGTGGTTCGTGACACTATCTTCCTTAGAAGATAAAACTTCATGTGTCCACTCAAAAAAGCTGAAACCGCAATGCCACAATACAACAAAGAAAAGTTAGTTCATGCACTCAAGTTGAGTACCTTGTACAGGTTACAAGAGTAGAGAGCACTTTATAAACAATTTTCTGGTGAAGTCAAGCGTTCAAAGAAAAACAAACCAGATTACTGATGGTGATAGGAACAGACCTTGAAAAAGCTTTTCCCATATCCGGACGGGTTAAGAGCTTAGAGAGGAGCAATCCTGAAATCCTGCGCATTGGTCCAGCACTGCACAGATAGTCCTTACAGAAACCTAAAATCTTCAATACCAAAGGAGCAAGGTCATCCACACCAAAGCTCTTGTCGTTTGCGATGCTTGTATCAACAGAAGAAATATCAAAAGGGACCAACACAAGGATTGAAAGCCACAAAAGAGTAACACATTTGGCCTCCATTTCTCCAGTGCTTTCTTGCCTCAAGGCAGAAACAGAAGTCGTGGTATGGCACTTCTCCAGGAGCAACACAGCGAGTTCCAGATCGGATACTTGATGCGGAAAGAACTTGATAACAGCTTTGTACCCACAGACAGTAACTAAAGCATAGATAATGATGCTTATTGGCTTAATAATTTCAAGAATTTCATCAGGTTTCACTTCTAATTCAACTGTTTTGGAGCGGATGATAAACATCAATGGTGAAACTATACTCTCCAAGTAAGGTTCCACTAGTTGACCTTGCTCCTGGTATTTATCCATCTACAATACAACAAAACAAACAAGGCTGGAAGAGGAAAAAAAAATCGGGTGAATCAAGTAGATGAAGTCAAAAGAGTGAGAAGCGTACGATGGATCGGATCTTTTGAACAGAAGTAGGATCAACGACACGGCCATTTGAAACAATATTATCGAGAAGGGATTTAACGAGCTTCCATTCTTGTAAGAAGTACCTCTGTAGAACTCTCTCCTTAGAATCATGCTCATCGTCTTCTTCCTCTTCCATCTTTACCGCCGCCTCGATTTCGATTTTCGTCGGAGAACTTTCCTCTGTTCTAGAGGCCATTACTGGATCAACGGAGGCGAATTCAATAAATTCCCGCTCGCCGGTAATACTCTCTCACTGTTAGAACTGGAAAAAGCAATGAGATCGGTGAAGACGAGACGGTGAGTTTTCATTTTAAGGCCCATTAATCTAATATTGGGCCTATACGGTCAATCAAATCTGTAGGCCCGTTCAATTTTTAAAATTTCCGGGTGCTTTTTAAACCGGCTAACCAATTAGTTACAGAACCCGAACCAGAGTTGGTAGGCGTTGTACCGGATTCGTTACTTGGGATTTTTTATGGCGGAATATCCAAAGACTATATTTGGGGGAGAAAATGTAATAAAAACTGGGAAAGGCATAGGAGGATCACTAAACTCTTAGCCTTAATCAGCGGTCAGGATGATACCCTTTAGTGAGATCCAACGGTCAGATTTGATCTGAGTTGTCCCTTAGTGAGGACGAAGAGATGGGCGAAATATAGTTTTGATTGGCTAAAAATTATCACACTCATAAAATAAGAGTTGCAGAGAGAGTCTCTCATCTTCTCATTTCTTCACACCAGCATCACACACGCCTTCTTCTTCTTCTTCTTCTTCTTCTCCTTCTTCCTCTCCTTCTCTCTCTCTCTCTATCACAAGAGAGCCAAAAAAATGGCTTCTACTTCTTCCCTCGCTCTCTCTCAAGCTCTCCTAGCTCGTGCCATCTCTCACCATGGCTCTGACCAGCGTGGATCTTTACCAGCTTTCACTGGACTCAAATCCACTGGCTCACGCGCCTCTGCTTCGTCTCGTCGACGTATCGCTCAATCCATGAACAAAAACCGCTCTCTTCGTCCTCTTGTTCGCGCTGCAGCTGTTGAGACTGTTGAGCCCACCACTGATTCGTCTATTGTGGACAAATCGGTCAACTCGATTAGGTTTTTGGCTATCGATGCGGTGGAGAAGGCTAAATCAGGTCATCCTGGTCTTCCTATGGGTTGTGCTCCGATGGCTCACATTTTGTATGATGAGGTCATGAGGTATAACCCCAAGAACCCTTACTGGTTCAACCGTGACCGATTTGTTCTATCTGCTGGACATGGATGTATGTTGCTTTACGCGTTGCTTCATCTTGCTGGCTACGACAGTGTCCAGGTCTGTGATCTCTTCTTTGTTTCTGCTGATACTTGTTTTTTTTTTAGCCCTTTAACTTACGATCTGATCATAATTGAAGAATGTAGTAACGTTAGTGGATAGATTTGCCTGTAAATTCCATAGATTCAATCTGTTTTGATGTTCATCTGATGGCTGCTTGAAGCAGTTGAAAGTCATTTCACTGAAAAGTTGTTGGATTTGTTTATTAGGAGGAAGATTTGAAGAACTTCCGTCAATGGGGAAGCAAGACACCAGGGCATCCTGAGAATTTCGAGACTCCTGGAATTGAAGTCACTACTGGTTTGCCATTTTGCTTCTTTGGCTTATAGTTCATGCAAATTACAGAGGCTTTCTATATCTATGTTGACAATTGTGCTCTCTGATTTGGCTGCTATGCAGGTCCTCTTGGACAAGGAATCGCCAATGCTGTTGGTTTAGCTCTTGCTGAGAAGCATTTGGCTGCTAGATTCAACAAGCCTGATGCTGAAGTTGTCGACCACTACACGTAATATATGCCCATATTTATGCCATCGTTCTTGGTTTGTATATAGCTCTGACATTAGAAATGCTGTTTTTGATTGATTGTCTAGATATGCTATCCTTGGAGATGGTTGTCAGATGGAGGGTATTTCAAATGAAGCTTGCTCTCTAGCTGGCCATTGGGGACTTGGAAAGCTCATTGCTTTCTACGATGACAATCACATTTCCATTGATGGAGACACAGAAATTGCCTTCACTGAGAACGTGGACAAGCGTTTTGAAGCCCTTGGATGGCATGTTATCTGGGTGAAGAATGGAAACACTGGGTATGACGAGATCCGTGCTGCCATTAAGGAAGCTAAAACTGTTACAGACAAGCCTACATTGATCAAGGTAACTACACAATTTCTTAACCATCAAACGTTGGTTGGTCTAAAGACCTTAAATATTGATTTACCATATTGCTTGTATCCCAATGAATTCAGGTCACTACTACCATTGGTTATGGGTCTCCCAACAAGGCGAACTCGTACAGTGTCCATGGAGCTGCACTTGGCGAGAAGGAAGTTGAGGCTACCAGAAATAACCTTGGATGGCCGTATGAGCCGTTCCAGGTACCTGACGATGTTAAAAGGTAAGAAAATTCAAAGCAGGCTTCTGTTTGGTATTTGTTGCTATGAAGTTGCTTTGTGACTTACTGTATGACTTGCACTTTTCTAGCCACTGGAGCCGTCATACACCTGAAGGAGCTGCTCTTGAATCTGACTGGAGTGCAAAGTTTGCAGCATATGAAAAGAAGTACCCAGAGGAAGCTGCAGAGTTGAAATCTATTATCACGGGTGAATTACCTGCTGGCTGGGAGAAGGCTCTACCTGTAAGTAGAACTCTCTTTCTAGTCCGTACAATCCAATCAGTATTCTAGATATGAAGTTTTAGAACATCTTTCTTTTTCCTTTTTTAGACATACACACCAGAGTCTCCGGGTGATGCCACCAGAAACCTGTCACAACAATGTCTTAACGCTATTGCTAAAGTTGTTCCCGGTTTCCTTGGTGGAAGTGCTGACCTTGCATCATCCAACATGACATTGCTGAAAGCCTTTGGCGACTTCCAAAAGGCCACACCTGAAGAAAGAAATCTTAGGTTTGGTGTTAGGGAGCACGGAATGGGAGCCATTTGCAACGGCATTGCCCTTCACAGCCCTGGCCTTATCCCTTACTGTGCAACTTTCTTTGTGTTCACTGACTACATGAGAGGTGCCATGAGAATCTCGGCTTTGTCTGAAGCTGGTGTTATCTATGTTATGACCCATGATTCTATTGGTCTTGGTGAGGATGGACCAACCCATCAGCCCATTGAGCACATCGCAAGTTTCCGTGCAATGCCCAACACTCTTATGTTCCGTCCTGCTGATGGAAATGAAACAGCTGGTGCATACAAGATCGCTGTCACCAAACGCAAGACACCATCTATCTTAGCTCTGTCTAGACAAAAGCTGCCTCATCTTCCAGGTACATCCATCGAAGGAGTCGAAAAGGGTGGATATACAATTTCTGACGACTCTTCAGGCAACAAACCCGATGTGATCTTGATCGGAACTGGATCTGAGCTAGAGATTGCTGCACAGGCTGCGGAGGTGCTTAGGAAAGAAGGCAAAACCGTTAGAGTTGTTTCTTTCGTGTGCTGGGAACTATTTGACGAGCAATCAGATGAATACAAGGAGAGTGTGTTGCCATCTGATGTATCAGCTAGAGTTAGCATCGAAGCAGCTTCGACTTTCGGATGGGGAAAGATTGTTGGAGGCAAAGGAAAGTCCATTGGTATTAATTCGTTTGGGGCCAGCGCACCAGCACCCTTACTCTACAAGGAGTTTGGTATCACCGTTGAAGCTGTTGTTGATGCGGCCAAGTCACTCTTCTAAGAGATTTAAGATCAGACCCCATCCTCTCTGGGGGGTTTGTCTGAAACTTGATTTGGAAACAAGGCTATTCACAACATTGTCTCATATCTCAAAATAAAGTGCAACAAGACGCAAAGACTTTCACTTTCTTTTTTTTTGGGTTTATTGTACTTCGGGTCAACATAGGTTTTGGGTTTGAGAAGAGAAACGATTTAGAAAGACGATGTAAAACTCCCATAATCATTCGTGTAATGTTAAATGCTTAAATCTCAGCAAAACTTTCTAGCAATTGTTTCTTGGGTGTAGACTAAAGTGACCTATATAAACAGAGACAAGCATTGGGTGGACAAGAGAAATTAGGGTTTGGTTCTTCTTAAGGTATATCTACATTTGGGGCCCATGTTTATCCATAAGAGTGGATATTGAAGGAATGGTGAAGTTTCTACCTTGAGATATCCGGATATCCATGTCCTAAGCCTAACTAACAAGTAACAAGAAAGCTACCTCGTCACTTGTCTCAATTTGTCGTCAATGACGACAACACGAGTAGGACCCACTTCTTTTTGGTATCCCAACATTATTATGCCACAAGGAAAAAGAGTATATTCGGAATCCCTTTGTGATGGGCTATATAGGTCCAGTAAAGCACAATACTGTCCAGTGGAGTAAAATTGTAGGCCCAGTTAATTACTCAGTAATTTGAAGCTCGCACGTGACAAAGGCTGATGGGCTATTCGCTAACGCTGGGCCCTCCTCCGATTGACAACGGCGAACCGAAACCGGTCATGCAACAACCCCCTTCCCTCTCACCAAGTCCTCAATCCCAAAAGTTTTGTTTGCAACAGCTCCAATTCTGTGTACAAGATGAACTTGTAAGAAGAGAATAGTTGAGGAAGACAAACAAGCCCTACATCCTCTGAGTGAACTTGATCAAATACATGCCAAGCAGAGAGCTTTTAGCCGCCGCATTTGATTTGTTTAGCACGGTCACAACATTTCATCAGGTTTCGCTTCTAATTCAACTTTTTTGGAGCGGATGATAAACATCAATGGAGAAACGATGCTCTCTAAGTAAGGTTGGTATTTATCCATCTACAATACAACAAAACAAACAAGGTTGGAAGTGTAAATCAAACAAGAGAAACACGGGTCGACCAAGTAGATGAAGTTACGAGAGTAAGAATCTCTACGATGGATCGGATCTACTGGACAGAAAACGAACAACGACACGGCCATTCCAAACAATATCATCGACAAGAGATTTAAGGAGCTTCCACTCTTGAAAAAAGTAACTCTGCAGAACTCTCTTCTTCGAATCATGCTCGTCGTCTTCTTCCTCTTCTCCATTCACGGCCACTTCGATTTTGACTTTCTTCTCTAGCTGCCATTACTGTGTCACTGTCAATAAATTCCAGCCCCAAAAATTTTCGTTCGCCGACAAATTTCTCTCAGTATGGAACGGCGTTAAGAGCGATGATCGGTGAAGGCGAGAATAATTAAGACGATGAGTTCGCTAGCCCCATATACGGCCCTTAAGCTCAATTTTGAGCCTATATGACCCATTCATTTGTGGTCCCAAAACCGGATAATGCTTTTTCTATTCTTGAACCGGATTTCTTGGTTTTGTCGCTAGTAGGGGATCCACGCCTCGACGCGCGTGAGAGCCACTAGTAAGAGATCAGAAGCAACAGCGCGCGAAAGGGAGTATCTCTTCTCTTAGTCCAGAAATTAGGATATTTAATACTATTTTTTTTTAAGTGTCATTCGAATTACTAATCTCTATAGTTTGTCTGATATATTTTACCGTTGAACTATTGACACTTGGTCACTCTCTTTCTTAATTGATTTTATGTATATAAAATTGCTAAATCAAAAAAATATCAATCCATCTTTTTCGTGAACGAAACTCGTCTCTCTCCAAAAATCGTTGCTCTTCTCACGTCGCCGTTACTTCAAATCACCGGTTAAAATCATTATCATTCTCTGGACACGACGGAAGATAGGTAAACTGGATATTCACAGTTTCCTTCGCTTCTTTCTTTTTTTATTTGTTACTAAACCCACAACAATGGTCAATTATAATATACTTGAAAGTGAAAATGATGCTATTGACCCACAACTTTGTAAGATGCTGGAAGAAGGGGTTGACTCGTTGAACGGTGATTGTTCTCTCTATCTTACATAGAGCCAAACTATGAAACTTGATGTTATATACCACCAATTGTTCATATCCATTTAATGTCATGGTTATTGATGTATCTCGGTTTGCGTTTAATTATGTAATTTTATTCAATATAAAAAAAAAGCCAAGTTGCATCAATCAATTAATTTACTTATTTATAATCGATATAAAATTTATAATATAATATCAGCTACAATAATCGATGTCATTATTGATTTAAATGACATGTTCATCAAAATTAATACAAATCTAAATCTATTTGCATCACTTTTACAATATTAATACAAATATATGAATTTACATCATTTATAAAACGATACCAAATTTAAATTAATAACAATTTATGTTGATTAAAGACTAAACATTGGTTGTAAAAAGTGATGTAACTATTTACTCAATTTGTTCGCGTCTCATATCATTTCAACTGAAAAAATGTTTCATAATTGTTTTATATATAGTGATCTTGGTGTCTTTCATGGTGTCAAAAAAAGTAAAACTTAATAAGCAACATTATCCTAAATGAATTTAATAATTTACTTTCATATTAATTAAGAAAATTAAATAATATTTATTTTTAAAACTTAATTTAAAATTATTTTATCAATTTTATCATCAATTATATATAACTGATATAAACACTTATTGTCACTTATTATAACCGTTACAAATATTAACGTCAAATTAATGTAAATACTAATATCTTTTGTATAAATTGATACAAAATTAACATATAATTATTTCAACCGATTCAAATATTTACATTACTATTTCCAAAATCACTGTGTAAGTTATCAATTATATGAGTTTAGGAAAGAGTTGAGGAACCGACAAGAAACAATTATTTCAACCGGTTGGGAGTTTTTATGTTCTTTGTCTAATTTGCTAAACAATGAGTTGGAGGAACCGACAAGAAAAACATGCCGTTGTAGGCCCAAGACTAAATGATGCCGTTTAAGGCACAATTAGCAGTTTGATCAATAAAAATTCTTTCTTAAACTTCGAATTGATTCACAACATTTCGATTTTTTTTATAAAAAAAAAAGAAATCGAGATTCAGGTCCTTATTTTTGAGATCGTTTTGTGTTACATATATTTAGACAATATAGGTTTTTCTCCTTCATCCTTTTTGATTTGATTTATCTTCACTTTTTAATCTTTTAGCGCTACTCCCGACAGAGGGAGAAGCTGTAAGATATAACATACTGAGAACGCGAATTGACATAAACCAGTCTGAAAGATTGCATAAACAAATTCGTTCCCTAAAATCAAAATCTCATAGTAAGTTGTAATCCATCAAAACTAGCGAAAACAGATACATAGGTCCAAATGTAGAAGAACTTTGAGTTGCAATGCAGACAATGAAATGATTGTTCATGAAGGACTTGATCAACTCTGTTCTTCTCAGGCCACAAGCGTGCTTGCAGTTGTAGACTCGCTGCAAAAGCAAGAACAAGAATTGGTACCAGAATTCAAAGTAACAGATGATAATAAAGATCTTTATAGAACTCCTAAATGTTGAAGTACTTACTACTTCCAGACGGGTGGGAGCTTCTTGGTCTTCTTGTAGTAACGAGCAAGGCGGTGGATTCTGCTCTCTACAAGAATCAACCTAAATTTGGAGTCCTTGTCTTTCCTGTTCCTCTCAAGGTGCTTGCGGATAGCAACGGCTTTCTTGATCAGGTGATACAGATCCTCAGGGATCTCAGGTGCAAGACCTTGAAGAAATTAAAAAAGATCTCTTAGTTTCATTGAATATTCAATTAGCAAAAAACAAAGACTTAAAGAAGACTCTAGAGATATTGAATAGTACCATGAGCTTTCAAAATTCTAAGAATCTTGCTTCCAGTAACACTTTTCACCTGTGGAATTCCGTGAGAGTCACGAAGAATGACACCAATCTGTGATGGGGTCAAACCCTTCTTTGCAAACTTGCAAATGGACTCATCAACCTATTTTGATCATCAAAACAATCAGACTAAACACATCACTCTCAAAGAAGTAGAGGGTAAGCAAACACATTACAATTGATTGCATCACAGATAATACTCATCAACAGATTAAATGACTATAACGAACTATAACATCAAGATCATAACTCCATAGATACTTCCTACTGACAAAATTAGTAAATCTCACCAACAATCATCAACCATTTCGTTACATATCACAATAAGCTTAGATATCTAACAAACGAGAAACACATCAATAAAATCAGACTCCATGACTAACAAAGCTTAAATGCAGATGATTCCCTTATTCCAAATTTCCTAACCAAAACTAGAATCAATCTTATCTTAAGCCATGCGAGAGGTAACAACATTTTCCAAACAAATTGAGCATCAGCCGAACATAAATCTAGAATAATAGTATCTTACATCCTGAGGGGTTGTTTTGAGCCAGCTCGGGGATGTCCGCTTGTACGGCAAAGCAGATGCCGAGATACCCTTACTACAGAACACACAACAGATACAGCAAAAATGTAAGAGAACAAGTTTTAAAATCAATACTCAAATCAGATACGAGAAAGAAACAAACAGACGAACCCTCCACTATGCATTCGACCCATGACTGCAACGGCGAAGAGATCTTTCTTACACTGAGATCGTTCTTCTTCGGTTTCTTACGGCTGCGACTGCGCTTAAGGAGTAATCAAAAACCCTAAAATGGCTCCTTTATATATATCGTTTCTTATTGTCGTGCCACAGGTCATTTTGTTCCGAACGCTATTATGGGCCTTCCATACACAGGCCCATTGCAAATGAAAAAAGTATATAGTAAAAAGAGGCCTTGAAACTCATCTATGAAGTATAAACATAAACGACAGCGTTTCG
Source organism: Turritis glabra (assembly GCA_900406565.1). NCBI lineage: Eukaryota > Viridiplantae > Streptophyta > Magnoliopsida > Brassicales > Brassicaceae > Turritis > Turritis glabra. The sequence goes on along the minus strand of OVBN01000228.1, from coordinate 1,222,386 downwards.
AAAGCAGTATCTTAACTTTTGTGAATCACTCTATGTAATTGGAGCAAAGAGATTCCAATTTTAAATCAGTTAGCATTTATGTTTCATTTTAATTAGCAGGTTTAAGTAAGTGTGCAACTTTGTGAGCTATGTGTATTGTGTGATTGAAATATATCATTTTACTAATAGTATTGGAATTAATTACTTGGATGCCTAACAAAAATATCGGATGATTCTGATTAAAGTCTATTCATCAACCGAATTTGTAAGGTTTAAAAAGAGAGCATTTGTTAACAACAAAACTGATTTTATTAGTTATAAATGTTTTACATGATTGCTGTCAAAAAAAAAAAATTGTTTTACATGATTTTGTTTTAAACCAAAAAAGAAACCTAGCTAAATTGGTTTATGCAATACCAAGATTCACAATGTATCTAGACACAAATAGTGATAAACGTCAACCTAACTAGCACATTACATTACATCACTGTCCCAAACGACTGCTTAACACATGATACATAAAAGTTTCTTTTATATAAAAAAAAAAAAATCGAATCAACAACATTTAATTTGTTGCACAACCCTAGACCTAAAGAAATCAATTCTTTCGTTTAAATTAAAGGCCATCATTGAAAACAAAGCTAAGAATCGAAAAAGAGAATGAAGGACACGCTCTGATTGGGTTAAACAAATGTCAACGCTAAGTCCATTTCCTTAAAGCCAAACCACACCCATTTATTAACCTAACTGCCTAACCCGTCTTATCATCACCTTCCTTCTCTCAACTTCCCTTTATATACATACAAACCTTTCTTCTCTCTAAAGCAAACATTGTCTCAAACCCTTAAACTAAATACGATCATGAAGCTCGTCTGGTCGCCGGAAACAGCCTCTAACGCTTACATCCACACCGTTAGATCCGTAAGAATCCTCCTCTAATTCAATTGGTGCATTTGCATCATCTTCATCAACTTAACTTAAATTTTTTTTTCATCAAAGAAATCTTGAATTTGTATATTTGAATTACGATTCTATAGCTATTATAATCTTTTATTTGCTGTTAAAACAATGTCTTTAAGGTATAGATGATTCTTGTTTACTCGATCTTGATGTATATGAATTAAAATCTTGATCTTATGTGTATATATATGTGTGTATTTGAAGTGTAAAAGCTACAAAGAATCGAGCGTGGCGGAGTTTTTATCGGCTACGGCGGCGGGATGGAACACAAGGCTGATCGTCGAGACTTGGTCACGTGGAGATCCGATCGCAACTAGCGTCGGACTCGCCGTCGCGGCCATACACACACGTGGAAGACACGTGTGCATAGTTCCTGACGAGGAGTCGAGGTCGGAGTACGAGGCTGTGATGAAAGGAGCCGTCAAGAGTGAATCGACGGAGGTAATGGTCGAAGAATCGGCGGAGGACGTGGTGGAGAGAATCTCCGGCGTGGATTTCATGGTGGTTGATTCGAAACGCCGCGAGTTCGTTAAGGCGTTGGGATTAGCGAAAACGAATAAAATGGGCGCCGTTTTGGTGTGCAAAAACGCCACGCAGAAATCTATCCCTGGTTTTAAATGGCACGGTGTTTTGAGACGAGGCACACGTGTCGTGAGATCGGTGTTTTTACCCGTTGGGAGAGGATTAGATATCGCACACGTGGGAGCCACTGGTGGTGGTAAAGATTTGAAGAAGCTTCCTAGCCGTTGGATTAAACACATAGATCCTCAATCTGGAGAGGAGCACTTGTTTAAGCGTTAATCAACGTTTTTTGTTTTTTCCTAATGCCATGTAATTTTCAGAACAATTACCTTTTTCTAATCATGTATTGTATAGAAAAAAATCTCGCCAAGTCAACAAATTTGATGATTTGTTTCCAAATGGCTTCCTTTTGTTTCGAGATTTTCTTCCTAAAAGATCATATATACTTAATTAGATGAGAACAAACATTACCCTTAATGATCCTTACTTGGCAAATAGAAGCCAAATGAACTTTAACCCGAAGACCTTTACCCATAATGATCTTCATGCTTTCAAATCATTGTCTATTTATCCATAATGATCATCTTCAACTCTTTTCTTAGGACAAGAGTTCACTCACTCAACTGTTAAAGAAGCGAAGTTAGTTGGGACTTAATTTACACTCCCAAAACAAGTGGTGGACTTGGTCTTAGACTTCATGATGTAATGGGGACTGAACCATAAATTTATGTACTTTCAGTTAAATACACAAATTAATCATTGTGTTCTTAAGGACCTAATAACGGTTAACCGGAATAATTTAAAAAAACAATCATGAATCACCATTTAAACTAAAAACAATAAGCAGCAGTTTATTATGGTGAGTTTTTAAGTTCATTTTCAACTAATCATGGCTAATGGCCATTAGATCGTCGGTGTTGAATCCAAGAACGTTAGTAAAATTGTGGTTAATCTTTTGTTCGTGTGTTTTATTATTATTATTTATTTTAATTTTGTAATACAATAACTGAGTTTGTGTGTTTTTCTCTTTGATCTTTATATTTTCGTCTGTAATTTTGAAACTAGTTAAGTAGCTTATTGTTTTAATTTGTTGGATTATATATGTCATAAACTACTTGGGGGAATTAGCTTAAATGTGTAAATTTCTAAAAACATCTCACGCGTAATAAAAAAAATATTCGTTCGTACCCGTGTCTAATAGTCAAAAGACTCAAGACAGCAATTTACCTTCATTTGAAGGTAATTTTTATTTATCCAGAAAACAATTTAATTTGTATAATTATTATATATTTGGGAGAATTATAGCTTAAATGGATATTTTTTTCCTTATAACTTTTAAAATGTCCTATTAAGCTAATTTCCATATATGTTTTCATTTTTTTCCAAATTCAAAGGTCAAGACTCAAGAGGAAACTAAAAATTTAAATAGGTACCAGAAATAAATATAAACAATTAAAATAAATAATTAACTAAAGTAGCCTTCAACTTTTAATTTAGACAAGCAGACAACACATCCCAAGTAATTTTCATAAACAACACTCGATTTTCTTCTCTCCCTCTCAAAGTTAACTCCATTTCTCTTCCCTCTCACTGTAATTTCCGCGTCAGAGTGCATTTCATCTTCTCTACTCAACAATGAAGACACAATCATCATCATCATCATCATCATCATCATCATCATCATCATCAAATGCAAGAGGCAGACGACGTTTGTGGATACCATCATCTAAAGCAAGAGGAAAAAGGATCCAATATCCGGTCGATAACATCGATCGGATAAGCACACTTCCGGATGATCTATTGGAAAAGATCCTCTCGACACTATCCTTTAAATCTGCTGTGAAAACAAGTGTATTATCTACGCGATGGGTGCACATGTGGAAACGGAGGCTTCATTTATGTGTGGACATGAGATTTATCATGCAAACAACTCCCACAAAACTTGTACACAAAGTTTCTAGGTGTTTTGCTGAATCAATGTCTAAGGTTTGTTAAGTTTTCTTTTCCCCAATTCTTACTCGTATAGGGTTTCATTTGATCTTTTTATTAGTGAAGATTTTATATTTTGAAAGAATACACAAATAGGTCGACCTATAAACTGATGTTTGGATAGGTTATCTAGTACTTTTGAAGGTGTGGTAGAAGAAATATTCTACACATAACGTGAATCGAAAGTATTTATATATATATGAAAATTTAAATTTAGATAACCTGAAGTGAGAAAAAGTTATAGATAATCATATATCAAGTAATAGATGACAAGAATATCTCTTAAACACATTTTTTTTATGTTTGGTGAAAATATCACAAAAATAACTAACTTATGATCTATTGTATTAGATAACGGTTTTTCGCGCCAAAAAAAACAAATTTATGATCTAACGGTTTTTTGAACTAAAATCTTGGAAAATTTTGGCGCGAAAAACCGTTATCTAATACAATATATCAAAAGTTAGATTGTATAATGACTATTACATGTATTGAGATTGAACAGTGAATGAGAATCTAGAAATAAGTTACCTCTTGCGTTCAGTACTCATCATAGAATAAATACAACCACATCATCATCAAGTATACTAATGATACTTCTGTCGTTCAATTAATAGATTTAACTATTGGTAATTGATATATGCTTCACACAAAAAAAAAGTCAATTAGACATAGCTAAATCATGCACAACTATACAACACATCTTAACCTTCCAAAAATTTCCAACATATAAACCAATTTAGGATTTGATTTGCATGCATATGTTTGATATAATTTATAACAGTCTACAAGCTTTTTTAATTTATAATTAATTTGTGTTCTGCAGACTATAAACAATCATCGTGGTCCTCTAGAGAGCTGCACAATCCGCCACTACATAACCCAATGTGAAGATGGTACGCTCGAAAGGTGGATCCAAACAGTGACTCGCGTGAAGCATACCAAAGAGCTCGAACTTGTGAACTATCTTGGCTGCATGGGACCTTTCAATGGATACAATACGCTTCACTTGGCCCCAAGTATATTTTCCCATCATAGCCTCACTTCACTGTCACTCACTCGATACAGATTATCAGAGAAAAAAGCCTTCAACAATTGCTGCAACCTTAAGACCCTCAAGCTTTATAACATCATCGTCGGTGTTAGTGTCTTAAGCAGAGTTTTGGCATCTTGCTCTTCCCTCGAGGTGCTTGTGTTGCAAATCACATCCCTAAACGGGCGCGGTAGGTTGAAGATCGAGAACAAGAATCTAGAGTTCTTGCAAGTGACTTGCCCTACTCTGATTAATAAAATGGAAGTGAATGCAGCTCGTTTGGAGATTCTCGACATCAAATATATATACTGTGAAGGATATAACTTCATCCTTGATGCCCCTGAAATCCAGTTTAATAGAAACTATTGGGTTGGTGGGAGTTTCCCTCACATCAGCTACAATATTTCAAGTCTCGCTCAGGTACAAGTACAAGCAATTGCATTTAAGATTATTTAGAAAATATTTTTAAATCTATAGTTTGACATGTTTGCTGTATATGAACTTTAGGAGAAAAAAAGAATTTGGTTTGAGCTTATTGTGAGCCAATTTCATAATATGCTACGGACTGGATCTTTATCCGTGAGAGTCGACGCGAAAAATCCTAAAGAACTTGAGATTTTGAAGGAAATCTTACTTTTGTGGAATGACGAAATGAAGGAGCTGGAGATCATATTCAAGGTACATTTACTTCATGGTTAGATTCTATTTTGATAAATTTGATCACTTTTCTCACTCATATATGTCATATACATATTTGCCTTTTAGAACAACAATGCTCCAAGAGAAGAGGGTGAACCTTCTATCAATGGTGAAAAACCGTTTCCAGATGCTTTCTTCCGCGTTTCTACTATATGGATGTATAATTTCGATGGTTCCAATGAAGAGGAATTTGCATTAGCGTCGCGTTTTGTGACGCAAGGAACAATGATTGATAAGTTGATGATAGAGACATCGGTGTATCCTCCAATGCAGAAGTTAATAACAGAAGCAAAAGTGGCCAAGCTAATGGAACTTCCTAAAGGTAACGATGATTTTACTATTGAATGTTTTTGATGATGAGTTTTGGTCCGAAGCTATCCATTGATAACCCTTTCCTTTATTACTTCGAGGATTATATGGTTTTAAATTTCAAGAACTGTGTTCTTTTGGTATTTTTTCTGTATTTTTAATGTTTGAGAGTTTACTGAGACAAGAAGATTCTGGTTATTTGAGGTTTGATATGTATTGATTTGGATATTATCTTATTGTGTTTTTGCTTTGGTCGTTGCTTTTCAAAAGGGATTATGTTATAATTGCATAACAAAACCAAATTGCGTAAAGCTGATTTAAGAGTAGGAGGATTTAGGGTCAAATCATTCTTCACTACATTTATAATAAGATCATATCTATAAATAAATGAACTATTGAAGAAGATGAACATATATGTCGCCAACAATGCTAAACTGTAATCTTCCTCCATTTAAAACCAACAATTTAACGAGACGATTTAGCCTTCCGTGGGAAGACACTACACTGCCTAAAATGAAGCGTCAATCTTCATGTTAGTAGATTTCTCCTTGAAATGCCATTTCCTCTGTTTTCTACGTATTGCTGTTTTACATGGGATGATGATGATGATGATGATCAAAGTCATTTTCTTCAGAATCACTGGGAATCAAAGTCGGGTTTCGAAGGGTATTCAAGTCCCTGCAGCTCCGGCATTCGCCTTAGATCTTCTTCTGTGTATCCTGGGATTAACCAGTATCTCTTATCCATTCCAAATACCTAAACGATGAATCCCAAAAAGAAAACAACTTATAACTTCGAAGGCAATATATATTCAGATGGAAGAAGGAATTAAGCCAATGACTTTAACTAACTAACCTGTTCAAAGTTTTTCTTTTTACCGAGGTCATACCGCCATTTTGTACTGGTTTTCTTCTCATATGCCTGTCACAACTCAAGACCAAGAAAGTTTCATGAGAAAGAGATCTTCCTGGGATGGACTGAGAAAAGTTAATAGTCTAAAGACACAAATTCTCATTAGAGTAAAGAAAGCTCAACGCTTTAGCCATGGGGAATGCACCAAAACAACTGTAAAGAGTTTAAAAACCCAAATTTTCACTTTAAGCAAAGGAAATCTCAAAGAAGCAATGGGATGCACCGAAAGTGTAAGAAGACGAAAGATCCAAAATCTCGTTTAAGCAAAAGAAAGTTCAAAGCTGCACCAAAACTCTAAAGACCCAAATTCTCATTTATTCAAAAGAAGCTTCGAGCTATCGAAATTTAAAAGGTTCATGTCAAAAGAAAGAGAAAGGAGTTACCTCTATAGTTGTGGTATTGCCAGCTACCAACGAAATGTGCATGATTAAGAAGCCCATCACGCTCAAAGCAAATGCCAAGTTCAAAACTGTCGTATGATGAAACAGGGTGAGATTGATTAAGAAAATGAAACCAAATACACTAATACCATATATAGTATAAGTCCGAACATACCGAATGCAAGGAAAGTAGTAGCAAGAGTGCCCGGGGTTCCAGGTATTTCTTCATCACTAAAGAACGCAATGAAGTGCGGCATAAGAACCAGAGTCACAAGAGTCGTCTCTAAAAATGTGTAGAACTGCATTTGAACATTATAAAACACACACAGAAGTTGTGACAAGAGGATCAGATTACAAGCTGAAGATGCGATGAAATTAGTGCTAAAAAACTATACTTACCAAGAAAAGAAGAAAATACTTATAATTCAGAGCTCCTACACAATTAACAACCCAAACGCAATGGTGATCCATCTTCAACACACACCGTCCACCTGGATTGAATCGACCTCACAACAATTCAGTTTCAAGACTATATATATATGGTAATAAAGAAAAGAAGCTTATATATATATATATGGTAATAAAGAAACTTACAAACAGAACAATGATGACAACGGGAAGGTTTTAGTTGATTGCACTTTCTACAAAACCGAACTCTTGGGTTTGAAGAATCGGGCTGTAAACCAACGAACTCCAAACTGTTTAAGGGATCAGATTCACCTCTTTCTTCATCAGTAGATGGTCTCCAATTAGGAGGCACAACACCAGGATCGGTAAAAACAACAGAGAAGTAGCTCCACAAAAGCATTGCCAGCTGCAACAAAATGAAAACACATCCTTGGCTAAATTCACAAAACTTCCACCTAAGAAAGAACAATACTTCACATCTAAAGCAACAACAACAAAAAAAAAAAAAAGACCAAACTTTGTTGACCGAATTGACTAAAGCACGAAGCTTTAACAATAAGCTATGATCGAGAGGTTGAATTGGTGAAGATATTTACTTACAAGGAAATGGAAGAGGATCAGGATAGTAAGAGCAGCAAGAGAATCAAAGCCACCTTGAGATAGTGCAGGTCCATAATTAGTCAAAACGACAGCGTAATAAGTAACACCGACAACACCAAGAACCAAAAGGATCATGATTGATCCAAGACCTCGTAAGGCCGTACAGAATTTGAATACGTTCCAAGCCATTGTTGTACCAGATCTATGCATAGTCTCAAAGCAACGATCGATGACAGATAATTTTTATTAAAATAACCCTTTTCGGATCTCCTTCAAGGGTTGATTTCTTGGTACTGGAGTCAGAGGAAAAGACGCGTAGTCAAAGAAGATAATTCAAGGCCAAGAAAAGAAAGAAGTGTGTGTTCTGGGGAAATTTCGAAGAGGTCTTTAAGCTTTCTTAGGGCTTTTAATCTAGGAACCAAAAAATCAAAGAAGGGGTTTAAGGAATAAAATGAGAGTGATAATTGTCAGATGCAGAGACCCCATGAACGAGGAATGATATGGACTAGGAAAGATGATGGGGGAGGGGGGGGGAGCTTGAAGAATGAGACTTTTTCTCCTTCTTGGATTCGTTTTTCCCCTTTTGGAGCTAACAAGAAATTTCAGACGAAACTAAAGACTTGTAATTTAATGACTTTGAGCCTTTCAGAAGCCCAAACTGTATAATAATATATGATTTTTACTACCGTCTAAAATGTAATTTTTGTAATTTCCCCGATAGATAAAAATGTCGAAAACGATATTTCTTAAATTAGAATGGCAAATAAACAAACATGTGCCACCATAAAAATTAGAATGATTAATGAAGAAAAAACGGAAATTTACAAAAACAATCGCCCACCGTGGGGCTCGAACCCACGACCACAAGGTTAAGAGCCTTGCGCTCTACCAACTGAGCTAGACGGGCTTGTTGCTTATCTTTCTAAATAGAAACTTATCATACTAGTTGATCTAGCTATTAACACTACACAACTATCATATATAAATATCCTCAAAAGAAGCATCTCGGTTTGTAGTCATGGGCCTCATGGCAAGGAGATTTAGATATCCTGGACTGACCATTCGCTCAAGTAAAGCAGTCAGTGGTGCTGTCAGATGTGGGTTTGTCAAGTCTCATTTTTTTACTTTTTAATGGTTTATTTTTTTCTTCTCTGTTACATTGTTTCTTAAAGAAGATTTCCCAAATATATTTGTGAACTTTGTGGTGGATGACTTTGACAATGATTTTCCATTTGACAAAGAGAATAATGATTTGAAAAACAATATAGACATGCGAGTTAGAAAGCAGACACTCCAAGAGAGATATAAATCATTTGTTTACCTTCCAAGTAAAGAGTAATCTTCCACAAAGTAACTCTTATTAAGGCTAGTGATGATTCTATCACTTTGTACTTTCTTATTCTATTACTTAATTACCATTTTTACATTCGATTTTTCTTTTTTTTTTTGTAAATAATTTAACGATTTGAGAAAACATCTTCGATTTCTTATTACAATCACATATTAAAATATATATATATATAGTGCTAAATTCGTTACACATAAAAACATCTTCGAATTACACATAAAAACGTTATTTATTAGAAAAATAATTAAGTATTAAGTTTATAAAACGTGAAAACGTATTGAATTGATAATATCTCTAACGGACAAAAATAAAATCTTAAGAATATGGTGCTAAATTCGTTTAGTTTTCACAATTTTTTTAATTTAATACTTGAACTTTTTTGGAATGAAAATATTTTGTATAATTAAAAGATTTAGTTAAATCAAAATAGTTTATTTTAAAAAATGCAAAAAACTTAAATCTTTTTTTGTAAACCAAAAGTTCAATATTTAAAACTTTTTTTTACTAGAAAACCACAAGGAAATTAACACCTCTAACAAACCAAATAGTTTTTTTGGAACATTTTACGTTATGTAAATTTAACCTCTAACGAACTAAAGTAAATCCTAAGAACATGATGTTAAGTTCAGTTTGTTTTCAACGCATTTAAATTTAACACTTACTTTTTAAAAATAAAAATATAATTAAAAAATTTAGTTTAAAATTAAAATTGGTTGCTTAAAATTTATTTGAGAAGTCATTAAAATTCAATTTAAGTGTTAAATTTATAATACGTGAAAACATATTGAACTTATAACACCTCTCACGAACCAAAGAAATTCCAAAAGAAGGGATGCTAAGCTCGGTTTTGAAATTTAACATTTAGTATTTAAAGTAAAATAATTTATATAATTAAAAATTCTAGTTAAATTTTTTTAAAAATTGGTTAAAAATTATTTGAGAAAACCTTAAAATTCAGTTTAAGTGTTAAATTTATAATATGTGAAAACATGTTGAACTTATAACAGCTCCAAAGGAAATCCTAACGACGGGATGTGAAGCTCGGTTTGTTTTTAACACATTTAAATTTAACACAATTTATATAATTAAAAAATTTAGCTAAAATTTAAGATTGTTTGGTTAAAAATTATTTGAGAAAATCTTAAAATTTAATTTAAGAGTTAAATTTATAATACGTGAAAACATATTGAACTTATAACACCTCTAACAGACCAAAAAAAATCATAAGGACGGGATGCTAAGCTCGGTTTGTTTTTAAACGCATTTAAATTCAACATTTAGTATTTTAAAGTGAAAACAATTTATATAATTAAAATGTTTAGTTAAAAATTAATATTGTTTGCTTTAAAAATTATTTGAGAAGTGTTAAATTTATAATACGTGAAAACATGTTGAACTTATGACAACTCTAGCAGATCAAAAGAAATCCTAAGGACGGGATGCTAAGGTTGGTTTGTTTTCGTCGCAATTAAATTTAACATTTTTAAAATAAAATATTTTATCTAATTAAAAAAAAGTGAAATTTAAACAATTTACTTAAAAAAATTATTTGAAAAAAACTTAGTTATAAATCTGAAAATAAAAAGTGAAAAACAGTTATATTTTTGGATGACATCAATCATCAAGGTTAATTAAGAAAGAAAATCAAAATCTATAAAAAAAAAAAAAAAAAAAAAAAAAAAAAAAAAAAAAAAAAAATTAAGAAAGCAATACCTGGTCGTGACATCAACGAAACTTAGATTTTATCTTTCATCCTCAGGCTGACTCGTCGGAGCCATCGAAACAATCGAACTTGCTTCATTGTTCCTCTTTCCCGTTTTCGCATCCTTCGTCGTTGCGGTAATCTTCTTCGCCGCCGTTGACAGAATCCGTCGGTGAAAGCTTTTCGGTGGCGAGTTCTTTGATTATGTGAAACTAGAGAGACCCGACATCAAAGCAAGACTATAGAAGGACGCAGATGCTTTCCTCCGATCAATCTTACGGATGAAGTTGCTGCAGAGATCATCGGCTTACTTGGAATGTCTACATGGAAGGATCATCGGCTTCAGGGTCTCGAGAAGAAACTGCACGTATTCTTACAAAGAGAGATGAAATTGGATTTTATTTTTGTAGGAAGTATTTCGTTGTTTCCTTTTTTCTCGACGAGTTTGGTTGTTTCCTTTTCTATGTATCCAAAAAATGGAAATTTATCACAACGGTAAGAAAAAATTACTTTTCCCGTTACCGTTACCGTTACAACGGTCATATTTTTGCTTTTACTGCGTTACAATTTAACAAGGTGAGAATATAATGAGTTTAACAGGAATCTAAGTAATAGGCTTCAAGACATGCTTCCAACTCTGTTTCTTGCTTCTTTGATGTTAGTATGAGAGCTTTGGATGGACTTCAAGGTACGTTGGAACTGGCTGCATCTTCCGCCGAGAGCAACAGCGCATCATGACTGGCATGGAAGAAGAAAGGTCAATGATATCGTTGAGGAAACCAAAAGCTGTGATGAAAAATGATGATGAGATTTCTTTGCCCATGAATGGAGAATACAACGAATAAGAGAATGATGATGGAGATATTGAATCGTTGCTTTAATCCCGGTTGCTGAATACCAACGGCGACTCTTACAGGACTTGCAATAGCGGCTAAGTCCAAACCTTTATCCAACGTGAAACAAGCAATCTCTCCATGGCCTTGTGAAGCGCCTTAGTTTTGGATCAAATGTAAATGAGAGTTCTGGATTTGCCTCTACTGATAGATAGTACATCAAGAACCTCTACAACAAAAGCAAAAGTACAAATCCGTATAAACCCATTATCTAAGAGGGAATCAGGTGAAATTTTGTCAATTAGCAATTTGCACATAATTAGAGTACAAAGTAGATTTCGTCTTCACCATATGTATATACGTGGAAATTTCTAATTGAGTAATAAGATAGTAAGATTCACATGAATGAATGCCAATAAATCTCTAGGTCCTTGAATTTTGATTTAGTGGCTGACAAAATTATTTATGTAATTGGGCTCCTGAACGAGTAAACTCCATTGGGCCAACAATAATAGATAGATATTAGTAAGCCCTTAAAGAAGTAACAAACTTCTTCTTCTTATTTGCAAAGAGTAAAGACGAATCCGAGCTACTGAAGATGGCTTCCATGGCGTCACCGACCACTTGCTTTTACCACCACAAATGCCGGAGAAAGCTTGGTTACGATGCCCGTCGTATTAGCGCCTCGATTCCAGAGACTTCAGATGACAAACATTCCAAGCTAATTGGTCGAAGGTTCTCTCTCTCTCTCTCTCTCTCTCTCTCTCTCTCTTGCCTGAGACTCTATTTATTGCCGAACCAAGTTTCTGATTTTGAAATTTCTGTGAAATTGGAAGAGAGATCATGCTTAGGAGCAGTGAATTAGCTATGTTCGGAGCTATTTTCCAGCTCAGGTACGTTTTCTTGAACGGAATTCTACATTCTACAGCTCAGGTGTTATGCTGGTTAAGACAACGACGATGATGATGATGATATGTTTGTGATTGGTTTTAGTGGGAAAAAACCAGATTATCTCGGAGTACAGAAGAACGAGAGATTGGCTCTATGTCCTGCCACAAATAACTGTATCTCCACTTCTGAGAGTATCAGTGATCGAGTGCATTATGCTCCACCATGGTAAATCAAGAGCCTTGTGTTCATATTTTGGTCTTCTGCTTTGAGATAGTTGATCATCAAATACTGTTGTCGTGTGTCCTGTGGTGGGCAGGAACTATAATGAAGGAAGGAAAACACCTGTGAGCAGACAAGTTGCAATGAAAGAGCTTCTTAATGTGGTACGAACCTTAGACATGATCTAAAATCTTAAGATATGAATCGAATCACCACTTGAAGTTTTTGATACTCGTCCCGTAGTTACAGCGGTTTTTATCACCATTGTTGCAGATCAAGTCGGCGAAACCTGACAAATTTACTCCTCGGATTGTGGAAAAGAAGGATGACTATGTTCATGTGGAATATGAAAGTCCAATCTTAGGGGTAAGTAAAGCAAGCTTTCTATTGTCTCTCTCTCAACCGACATAGCTAAAGATTTTGAACAAAACCCTACGGTCTTTGGCAGTTAGTAGATGATGTTGAATTCTTGTTTTCTCCTGGGAATAACTCGACAGTGGAATATCGATCTGCATCCCGTAAAGGGAACTTCGACTTTGATGTGAACAGAAAGCGAATAAAGGTAAAGAACTTGGATACTGAAATATCTCTAATATTGCCACTGGCTAATAGCTAATCTGCTTACATTTTATCTGTGGAGGCATTGAGACAAGAACTGGAGAAGAAGGGATGGGTATCCGAGAACAGCTTCTGATTAAGGACACAAAGGAGTTTCCAGATTCTAGTCTTGTCTAAATTAAATTTCTTAATGCAATGCCCTATGTAAAAACATTGCAATAAATGAGAGAAATAGTGTTTGAACACAAGGATTTGAGTGAATCATACAAAAGGAAACAGTTTTGGAGAAACTTCAGATACGAGTCATGATTTCAACTGTGAAGCATCAAACCCAACAGCAGTTCATAATGAGTTCTACAACTCAGGAAGCCTAATGTTGAAGTGAAAATAACAAACCAAGGACATGGTTGGCTACATGCACGAAAGGAGCTTAGTCTTTCCTCAGGTCCATGAGTTCAGTCTTGATACCGTCGGCCTTAAGTATCATAATCTCAAGCTTGTCTCCCTATTAGAGCAAACAATCCACAAAGCATTAGTCAGAGACAAACAATTAAGGAAAATATGAACACATAGGCGAGCTTTTGATGGCATGGTGACAAAAGAAGACACATATAGGACAACTTACAGTGTAGATATCCCGCTCTGTGGCAGATGCAAAAACAGTTTTAACCAAGTCAACTGCTTCAGCTTCTGAAAGGGGTGTGTTCGAATCCTACATCGTGGCAGAAGTCGAATAAATAAGCAACTGAATGATTCATTTTATGCTTACAATGTGTAATGCCAAAGCACAAATGAAGAATATCAACGAACCTGTTTAGGTAGCAGAAGAGGGCTAGGAGACTTGAGCTGGTTGTCAAGGAAAGGCATGATGAGGGTGGAACCAGAACCTTGAGCACCGTATCCAACTCTCTCATATGATCCAACAGCATCGTATGTAAAGACACACCCTTTTCCTGAATATAATCAAGAATAAAAATCACACAATGTACCTCTTCTACAGTCACATCATAACGAAGAAAAAGAAGAAGAGCATTTTACCTTCCTCGTCAAGCCCTCCAAGAACATTAAAGGCATAGTAGGGGAAAAATCGCTTGAAATAAAGCGTGTTGGAGAGAAGCTGAGCCATTGCAGGACAGCTCATCTGCTTGTTATGCTGATGTTGATAGATCTGCAGGACACCAGACACAGAGAACACTCTAACACAAGTCTTTTGTATCTTTTAAAAAAAAAATCAAATCTGATATATGCATAGGATGGAAGATATTTGATCAAAAGACCAAAGGAAACCTCACCAAGTGTCTGGATTTGAGAACCTTCTGCAATGCTTTCACATCAGCCTGAAAGCCAGAGGAAGACAACACAGCTTTGTCTGCTCTGGAAAAGTTAAAAGAAGAAAACAGCTTAACAAGAGTCTTGCAAGTTACATAAGATGAAAACACATGAGAATTCTATCTATTTCCATACGAATGATACTTCTGGTATAAGATACAACAACACAGCAAACACTCTTTCGTAATGTTGCATAATTCAAAGAACTACACTCATTGTAAAAATAAGTTATAAGAACACAAATCAGCTAAGTGATAAAACCGGATTACATAACCCAAGGAATGATCAATGCAATCACAAAGTCTATGTAATCAAAGATCAAGAGTATAATTTTCATGTGTAGTATTTCGTCTCCATCAAAAGATATAACTGGTTTCATCCAGATCTACGAATTATCGATTGCAAAAACCCAGAAAAGTTACAAAAACCCTAATTATCTACAGCAAAGCCCAAAAATCGAACTATTGCCAGCACTGATCGAAAGTGAGGAATTCGAAAGAACAAGAATGGGTACTTACAGTTTATGGATTTTTGAGTAATCGCGACTAAGAATACTGTAACCAGTAGACATACGAGTATCGGCGGCGATGACGCAGTAATCCGATCCAGCGATGGCCACACATGTTCTGAAGAAAAAACACAACGGTTAATACATAGCAGTAAATCGCAACACAAACACCTCAAATAACAAATCAGAATAAAGAAGAAGACACTAGGCGAAGAAACCCCCAGCAGGTTGATTAAAGGTAACACGATCCGTACCCTCCATTGTTATCGTAAGGAGACCAGTTCGCGTGCTGCTTAGTCATGGCGGATTTGAGAGAGAAGCTTAGAGCTAGGGATTAGAAGAATCGAAAATGGCAAAAAAAGCTTTCCGGGTTTGTGTTTTTGATGTCGAAGAAACTTCGGATCTTAGCTCTGGCTTTGTTAACAAGAAATAAGACGGAGACCAAAACGTTATCGTTTAGACCTGAGAAATTACGGGCTGTAACGATATCTTCTTGGGCTTTATATTGGGCCTTATCTGGGTTTTGAATTCCTGGGAAATTTTTTTTTTTTTTTTTTGACTTCTGTTCTTCTTCATCTTCTTCGATTTTTCTCTCACTCAAACTCGTAAGCTTCTTCCATTTTCCTTTCCTTTTAGACCATTGATTGTAGTCGTACTCGTTTCCGTTCTATTGTAGAAACTTTACCCTAGCTTAGTCTAGATCTAGTTGAAACCCTAATTTTGAGGAAGATGTGGAGTTTGATGCTGTTCTAGTAAAATCCGGAGTCCTCTGTAAGGATTTGAAGGTGGGTTCCTTGAAAAAACCATTTTTTATTTCTTCTCTTACTCTAGTGCCTTCTCTCATTTTCTCTTCTTTAGCTTCCCTGAATTGGTGCTACCAGTAAATCTTCGCATTTGTGGAAAGTTGGGAAATTTAGGGTTTTTTGGGCGTGTGTGTGTGTGTGAAAACAATGGAAGCACTTGTTGTTGATGCTGGCTCTAAGCTCCTGAAAGCAGGAGCAGCAATTCCTGACCAAGCTCCTGCAATGATAATCCCATCTCAAATGAAACGAATGGTTGATGATGGGTCTTCTTCAGCTGATAACCCCACCACTGTGTTTGAGGATGTCACCCTTGATCCTATTGAAAGGGGTTTAATCAAAGATTGGGATGCTATGGAGGATCTGTTGCGATATGTTGTCTACACTGGACTTGGATGGGAAGAGGGAAACGAAGGCAATATACTTTTCACAGATCCACTATGTACTCCTAAGGTTCGGATCTCAACTTCCTCCCTTGTTCTTAGTTTAAAAGATAAGAACTTAGAATTCTTGTGAAGTATCTTTTCAATTTCCATAATCCTGTTCCATTGGATGATTAAAATGATCTATTTTGTTCTTATAGTATCACAATTTAGATAACAAAATGTTATTTTTCTTAACGTTTCGACCTGATTTGGTGCTGGAATTGTTTTATTTTTTTGTGGGCAGGCTATTAGGGAACAATTGGTGCAGTTGATGTTTGAAACATTCAATGTCTCTGGATTTTATGCATCAGAGCAGGCAGTGTTGTCCCTTTATGCTGTTGGACGCATTTCCGGTTGCACTGTTGATATTGGTCATGGGAAGATAGGTATAATAACTTGGTTGGCGTTTGTGATAATCTGATCTTACTCTTTGTGTCTTTTCATTTTGTCATAATTCTTGTTATGCGACTTATGTTTCATGAGATGTTTCCCTTTTCTAACCTTTATCCGGGCTCTAAAACATTTTGTTAAACCAAATACTTTTTGTCCTGTAAGTTGCAGTAGATTGGAGGTTTCTTGTGTATGTGGCTGGGTATGATCAAGATGATGTTGTGTCTGATGTTTTTAACTTTGTGATTGATGTCACTGTTGTCGATAACTCTTTTCCAATGTACTCAGATATTGCCCCAGTTATTGAAGGTGCTGTACAACACATTGCCTCGAAACGGTTTGAACTAGGTGGAACCGAGCTAACAAAATTATTTGCCCAAGAGCTTGGAAAATCCAACCCGACGATGACTCTCAACATGTCTGACATTGAAAAACTGAAGGAGCAGTATGCAAACTGTGCCGAGGACGAAATTGCTTATGAGAAAACCCAAAACTGTGAAATCGAGCAGCATACACTTCCTGATGGACAGGTTTGTGTGACTACAAATCAAGATTCTACATCTTGTGTTACCTTATACGTATAGATAACAAAACCATGGCCTTATAGGTAATAAGCATTGGGCGAGAGAGATACTCTGTTGGTGAAGCTCTGTTTCAGCCATCGATATTGGGACTGGAGGAGCACGGAATCGTTGAGCAGCTTGTCCGCATTATCTCCACAGTTTCATCTGAGAACCATAGGCAGCTCTTGGAGAATACTGTACTGTGTGGTGGTACAACCTCCATGACAGGTAATAACAACACGATACACTTGTGTTTTGATATCTTTTGGGTCGGAAAACTAAAGTGTTTTGTTGGAATGGTCATTGGCAGGATTCGAAAGTAGATTTCAGAAAGAAGCAAACTTGTGCTCATCTGCTATTAGGCCAACACTGGTGAAACCGCCGGAATATATGCCAGAGAATTTGGGAATGTATTCGGCTTGGGTTGGAGGAGCCATACTAGCTAAAGTGGTGTTTCCGCAGAATCAGCATGTTACTAAAGCAGATTATGACGAGACTGGACCATCGGTGGTTCACCGGAAATGTTTCTAGAAACCAAAGACCACAACTTTGGTAGTTGTTGTAGCTGAGGACTTTTTTTTTACTTTTGCTGTGATTTGAAGATTTGGACCAAATTAAGTAGTAAATCACTTTCAAATATCTACTAATAGGTCTTCTGTTCTGAACAACTATTGAATCTTAAATAAAAACAACTGTTGACAAACGCAAACGTTTCAACCGCAACAGCAAATCATAAACCTGGTGTACCAAACGCAACCGTTTTACAAATCTTACGAATTCACCGTGGGAACAGACACAAAATGTGTTTTGTTAATTTTCTCATCAAACGAAGTATCTGATTTGAATGTTCTAGAAAAAAACCAGTAAATCGGATACATTTTGAAGCAGCTTTCTAAAGGGAGGAAACCGGGTTTTTTCCACGGTTTAGCGAAAACCGGCCCGAGCCTCTTCAAACGAGTACTCAACAACTACGGCTTCTTCATCCATTCTCTTCTCCACCGCAGGAGTGAACGGCGTTGTTGCCTCCATCATTGCGACTGAAGCTGTCGGAGTTGTTGGTACAGCTCTTTTGTTTTCTTCATTGGTTTTAGGTGTCAAGATTCTCTCCTCTAAAGATGATGGTTTTGTTGTGTAAGCATCCCTGTGATCTTCTGGGGAATCCAAGATATTGGAAGTAACAGGTGAAAGAGGCTTCCTAAGCATTGGAGATCTCCCTTTGTTCGTCACAGTTTTTCCTGAAACCGAAACGTTCTTTGATCTGAGACGACCTGGAAGCTCTGAGTTTCTCCTCCCTACACATTTGACACAATTCTCTATAGTTAATCTCTCTCTTGGTCTCTGTAAACCAAAATCTTGTGTTATTATTATGTACCTGAAGGAGTTGGAAGAGTTGAATCTCTTCTAGTAGTAGCATTCTGGTCATAGTAGCTGGTCTTTTTGCCATTGAGTGTTGCCTTCTCAGGCTTCAAGCTTTGATGAAGCATGGCACCACCAAGGGAGAGTTTTCTGTTCATGGCAGCATTTACTGGCGTTCTCAGTGGTTTCTTTCCACTTTTATTTGGGCTTGGTTTAGACCCGTAAAGGGCTTCTTGTTCTGTTATGAGTTGTCCATGGAGTTTCTTCAGATCCTGAGATGAAAGCAACAATGTCAAAATTGCTAATGATGTTTTTGGCTCAAATGCTAAAAATAGTAAAAACCAGTTTTCCTTACTCTTTGTCTCTGTTTTTCATGCTCTTTCTCTTCCCACAGAGTCTTGTACTGATCAAGCATCGATAAAACTCGGACCTGAACAAGTTTCAAAGGAACGTGCTTTTGTGTAAGAAATGCTGACTTGATAAGTGCGTAGCACAGAGTCATTAATCAGTAAAGACACTTACACCATCATATAAGAATTCGTTTCCTCTTTCATCTTCCCAAGCAGTGACTTTGGCAGTCAAAGCCTCCACCATCCCTGCATCAACAGCCGCAGAGAGTTATGGAAAAAAGATCATAATTTCAGTATCTAGGTAACTAAAGTTATGGATTGAGGATTTTTGTTATATAATCTAAAGAGCAAAATTGTTACCAGGAAGTTTATTGACAAGTACACGGGCTTTTTCCGCACGCTTCAATGTAAGATGAGCTCCTCTTCCAGCGTTGTACCGGTTATCATCCTGAGAAGCCAACAATGCAGCACTAAAATAAGATTGAAGCAGAGATATATAGATTGATATTAAATGTCTAACCCGATTGTACTCTTCGAGCCAAGACTCTTCTTCACATGCTGACATCCATTTCTCCACTTTTTCAAGAATCTCCTTCCTGCTTGAAGCTTCCTCTTTGACCTTGGCAATCTCGGAATCAATTTGCTCTAACAACTGCTCAGGATCCTTGACACCTAAAAGATGAGAGGAAGCATGTTATAATTAGCATGTGCATATTATCTAGCAGTATACTGAGCATTACATTTCTCGAGTGTATGCACATCAAAGTGATAAAATTTTCATTAGATGTACAAATAAGCTTTTCCTAATAATGTTTTACCCGATTCTATAGCTTCAACTGAAAAGTTTTCTGATTTGAGAACTTCGGTGGCCATGTGCATCTTCCTTGATATTTCCTCAAGCTCAAGCTTCTTTCTTAGTATCACCTCTTTGATCTTAGTTATTTTGAGCTTGCTAAGCCTGATGACTTCATCCTCAACCTGTTAAAAAGATGGTACGTTCTGTTATAAACTGATAGACTAGCAATAAAGGGAGGAAGCACAGAAAGGTTTGGTCCTCTGCACTCACGCGTTTAATGGAAGCAACAGAAAGTATGTTGGCCTCGGTTATTTCAGGCTCAGACAAAGCGATGCTGCAGGTGACATTGTGAAATATCTTTTGCTCTTCCGCAGGTGTGTCCAGCAGATTCCAGAGCTCCAACAGGGAGACTGCAAGATCTTGAACCTATAAAAACAAGTGATAAGAGTCAGAAGCCATAAGCACGCAGAAAATGTTGCACTACATTTCAAAAGACCTCAGACTACTAACCTTCTGCATCCGCTGTAACTTGACCTCTCGTAAATTCACAATCATCATATCCAACTTATCAAGAGTACTTCTGCTCACATCCCTGGTGTTAGAATCAACCAGAGATAAATATATCCCTCTTAGCATGTCCTTGAAATCTTCACCAAGCACCAAGCACAACGAGTTAAGCGTTTTCAGCAAACGTTCTACCTCTTCCAATCTTTTGCTCTACAATTTGAAAAGAATCAAAGTTAACATAAGGGAAACAAGTGCACAGAATCTTGTAAGTCCCATATCATGAGATCTAACAGCAAAACCAACCTTTTCATTCTGGAGTTCAGCCAATTGCCTACGCAATTCCTCCAACTTCTGAAGTGAAAGATCAGTCTCTTCTGCAGCAAAATTCTTCAGATAATCTGTTGGATTTCCAAGTTGTGATGACAACTTCAGTAACTGAGCGATAACGTCATTAAAGCGAGTCATTCTCTCAGCTTTCTTTTTGCGCAGTCCATCCAATTGCACATTAACATTCTCAAGCTCCTCCTTCAAGTTTTCTCCCAATCTGCTGTTAGACTGTAAGAAGAAAAGATAAAAAACATCACTACTTGCCACAACTCAGGCAGACAAAAACTCAAAGTTATCAAAACGTAAATCTTGAATACACTTTCATGAATCTCTTGTCCACCCATAGAAGAGCCAATGGCTGCAATTTCTGCTCTTCCAACAGCGATAGCTTTAAGCAAATTCGCTTTACAGCGACTAGCCTCTTCGACTTTTCGCTTATAAACCGAGAGACACTCCTTCTCGATATCAGCCAAAGCAGCATCTTTTTCATCCTCAGTCTCTCCCATTTCATTCCATATCTCCTGATACCAAAATTGGTTAAATTCTACATTAAAACCAAGAAAACAAACATAGTCTGGAAACAAAGATGTGAATATATATCTTTCAAGAAAAGAAAAAAACCTGCAATTGACGAAGTAACAATCCACATGTAGTCTCGATTCTCGAAAACTGCTCTGTTGAATCCCGCATCATGGTGATTAGAACACGCTAAATCCTTCTCTCGAAACCTAAAGACCAAAAATTCCCAATTATCAACATCACACAATAGCCAAATAATTCGGAAACGAATACAGAATTAAGATTACAAAATCGCGATGATTCATGAGAAGTTCAAGATCTTTAAACATGTACAAGAGAAGAGAACGAGAAATTGAACCTACCTCTGGATCAAAAGATCAGCGCCAAGAAGAAGTTGTGAAGAATTTGATCAAAGAATGAGAGAGCAAAATTAGGGTTTATAAGTGTGTGGGAGTTAAACGGATGCAAAATCAAAATTTGAAGAAGGAGCGGGAGGAGGGTCCGTTACGATCCGAGGCTCACGATTTTGGTTTGACGTGGAATGATCTGAGCCGTTGTACTGAAATCCTCTTTCCGTTTTTGCTTTCTCCTTTTTTTTTTAACGGTCCAGATTTCGTAAGTGAGTAATAAAGCCTTGAATTTTGAAATAGGAACTGTTCGGATATTTTGAAATATGATTGGCTCCAATACTGATCCTAAATGAAATAAAAATGGTAACCAGATAAAACGATTAAAAAAGTATTTTTGAAAAGCACATAGATTATCAAATCTTTTCATTTTAAACCTCCTATTCCCATTATGTATCAAATGGATAATGTCTTAACTGACATTTGACATCTCTGTTGTGTAAGTCAATCAATATTATCACACTGATATACTTTTTTCTAGTTATATGAACGACTTTGAACCGGTGACAATCGTTGATATTGATTAAATAATCGAAAGAGTAGACACAAAATGACACCATTTTTTCAACTATCGAATGAGATTAGTATATTTGTTATTCTTATATTAATATATTGTGTATGTTTTTTATATTTTGCTTTTTGCGATCGGCAAATACCGAGATTTTAACATACTTTATTTTAATATCCGACGTTAACGATCCATATTATTAACATATCCTTTTAACGGATTAGTATTCGTTGTTAATTTGCACTATGCTCTATACGGTACGTAATACGTATGTTAATTGTTTAAGTTTTAGAGAAGCATTCCAACATAACAAATTACTGATGGAGTTCAGATAAAAGTTTTTCAAAAAAACCTTATTAGAGGGAGTGTGGATTTCTACATCTGTTACTTTTATGCGCTTGCGTTATGTAATTGTTCTACCCTGAAGCTAAAACCCTTTAAAATGAAAAACAATTTGTTTGGAACTTTATATCGTCAACGAAAACGTTATAGTCACTACATTAATTGGTTTAAAACTTACGTTATCATAAAAGTATACATCGTTTGTAAGTGACTACAAAACACTGGAGGATAATTTATTTGGATCAAGGATAACGAATGACATTTTATTAAATTTTCAAATAAATAGATCAACGGTTGTGAGATGTGAAGGTTTTGAGCAACAACTTTTTTACTGACTTAACCTAAACTTCATTCAACGTATGACACAGCATAGAAAAACTCAATCACATTGTTTTCAAAAATCGTCGTCTAGACGTTTATGTGGCCAAAACCACTCCAACGCATTGTTTTTGGTCATATTAGTTAACGTAAATTACATTATTAATCACCACATCCATAGTAATAGTACAAACCAAATTATTTATGATGATGGGAAGTGGATAAAAAGAAGAGCTTAATAAAATAAAATAAAAAGACGAACCAAGCTTGTCTGAATTTCTGGAAAGAAAAATAAAAACCAAACTAAAATAAGTGGAGAGAGACAATAAAATAAACCCCCTCAGACTTATCAGTATTGTCAGACCGAGCCTGAGCTTCTTAATATGCCAAATAAAATTAATTAAAACAAAATCACACTGAAAATTACTCAAAAATCCTTGTCTCTCTCTCTCTCTCTTCGTCGTCGTCTTCTTCTCCATCTCCTCTCTCTCTCTCTCTCTCTCTCTCTCTCTGCTGCTATTTCTTCATCTTTCTGATGAATCCTCACAAAACCGAAGAAGGTCTGTTCCACCATCATGATTTTGGTCCGACGGCGGACATAATCGTTCAATCACAACCCTCCATTCACCACCACCACCACAATTCCGAAGTCGATCCCGCTTTTTCCCTCCCGGAATTCGTACTCTTCCGTTCTTCTCCATCCGGAGACTCTCCCGGTCAATCCTCCGACGAACACGACGATGCATCTCACCCCCTTGCAGGAGCCCCCAAAATCGCTGCTTCGTCAAATTCTAGGGTTTCGATTGTAGGAAGAGATGGGCTTTTTATCAGCCCCGACCCTCATATCTCATCTCAGTTCTACACATTCAACGCAGATTCGCACTCTCTCATGATTCGCTGTCTCCGCGAGGGCCGTCTCGCTACCCCGGCGGAGATCCGTATCGCTACGCCGAGGTCTGTCCTCAAGTCATGGCGCTGCGTTTGGAAGGATCGAAACGAGGAAACCGCTTACCTCACCGCATGGAAACGGATCCAGGATAAGCTCACCTCGCGCCTCGACCCAGCTACCGGTAACGAGTTTCTCTGCTTCAAGAATAATTCTCAGCAGTTCGTCTCTCACATTAACCAGTGGCAAGATATAGTCATGGGCTTTCACGCTGATGGTGATTTGAAACACCTAGGGCCTAAAGAGACTATTGAGAGGATTAAGCAAGTTTGGACAGTGGGTGCTAAGCTCTATGGCATTCCCGAGAGCTTTATTAGGGTTTGTGTAGCGGCATGTCCTATTTGCAATGCTGACTCTGGTTCTGGTTCGAGGAACAAACGGCGTCGATTTGAGTATACAGAGTCTTTTGATGTGCCTGCCAAGGAAGTTCCCGATAGGTTGCAGCAATTGGCTGCTAAACACAAGGTTGTGCTCTGCATTAGGCAGAAGTATATTAGGTATAAGCCATTTATGGCAGAGGTGAAGGATTATGCTTGTCATAGAGCTGGAGAGCCTGCCTCAATTAAGAAGTCTAGGATTTTGAAGAGGGAGCCTTATCAGTCTAAGAAATGCGGTTGTGGTTTTAGGATTAGAGCTATTGTGCCCATTGCTAACTACAGTGAAAAGACCAAAACTTTTGTATATCAGGAAGAAGGGACAGCTGTTTTTAAGCTATACGCTGTCCATTCAGGACATGAGCCGGGGGCAACGGATGGAAATGCGAGAATCATGCATCGGGTTGTTGGTCATAAGGGTTTTTTGATGGATCAAGAGACGGTCTACGGAGTGCAGGAAGACTTAGAAACCGAAGGGATCGGATTGACTGAGAAGGATGATGGTGGCGATATGCATTTTGCTGTCTTGAATCAGGTGCAGGAACTAAGGAGTGAACTTGGCACTCTAGAAGGAAAGATTGGGAAGTTTCCACAAGGGATGTTGGGTTCAGTGTCCAGAGAGTTGTTTGAGATGCTCAACAAGATCAGGAATATCGGCGATGAGAGTGCTAAGGGAACAACGGACTTGCTTCTGGACAAGTCACACTCAGATGAAATACTTGTTGGAGATAACAATCTAGCACATTGGAGTGACCATCACCACGAGCATTTATACGGAGATGGGAAGGATGCAGAACTTATTGAAGACGATGAGGACAGTTTTGGGAGGAGCCTTGATGATGTTGTTCCTTGGGAACAGATAAGGCCACCATCGGGTTGTGGAAGTCAAAAGGATCTCTTGTCTGAGACGTGTAAGCCTGAGAAATGGTTAAAGTGCAATGACTTTGATGAGAAGAGCATTCTGAATAGCGAAGATTCTAAATTAACAAAACCGATGACACACGATGGAGGTAGTATAGTAACAGATGTAGGTTTAGCTGGTATACAAGTCGATAGCTTCTATCAAGAAAACTCCAAGTGGTATGATTCTCCTTGTGGTTTGGATTCAAACACGGACGGTGAAGACAATGGATTCAGACACGGGGAGATTTTGTAGAAACACGGAAAGGTTCTTCATTAGAACCAAGTTCTAACTCTTATCTCACGCATCTCGTTATGCATATCCTTCCCCACTTCGTAACTGGGTTTCAGGTTGTATATTTTATGTGTTCTATAACAAGGTTTCAGGGAGTTTTTGTTTTGCTGTTTGTTGTAGGAGACTTTCCTTGTGTGGTTATGTAAAGTGAAACCCAGATTGTTTCTCTCCATAGATAACATTGTTAATTTATTTAACTAAGATCTGAAACCTTTCAAGGTTTCTCACTTTTGATTATTGTAAAGTGATCATCTCTTGCACCCAAAATCATTTGAATGTATATGTATCTTTTGGTTTCAGAAATGACTTGGAACAATCTGGTTCTTGATATTGTAGGGTACTTGTGGAATTTTTCTGTGCAGGTTTAGTAGAACGCGAACCTCCTCTTACGATTATATTTGTAATTGTGTTGCTACAATCTTTTTGCTTGGACAGTGTCAAACTTGATTATGCTTCTCTAGACTCAATATAACTAGTCTGTCCAAGATTTTAAATTAATTTAACCTTTTTTTTGTCCAACGATCCTCTAAACTCTATGAATTTGAATTGTAATATACAAAAGACGTATGGTATTGTGCCGTTTTGGATATAAAAAGTACACCAGACCGGGAACAGGCTACGAATTTCCCGGCGATCACCAGCTCAGAAACGTAGTGATGTAAAATGACGAAATTGGTGTTTGAATCTCCCTCAAATTACAAAGTGGCCCACCAAGCCCAGCGTCAACTGAAGGGTATTTCGGTCATGTAATTTCGAAATTTTCATTTTCGATGGCAGAAAAATCAAACTGCGAGGACGCGATCTGAAGTTTCGTCTCATCTTATACCTCTTTGCTCTGTACCCTGCAATTTCCTTTTTTTTTTTGCAGTGGTTTTGAGTCAGACTCGCTGAACCAACTCGGATCGGACTCAGAGCTCCGAGGCAATTTTGTGAAGAGGCTGTTTCGTCCCTGTTGGTCTATTGTTCTAGATCTGAGAGTCGCTGAGCTCGCCGTGAAAATTGGGAATGGCTTCCTCGGAAGCTGATTCCCGATTGAGTCGAGTCGTAACACCAGCTTTAGAGAAGATCGTCAAGAACGCGTCGTGGCGGAAACACTCGAAGCTCGCTAACGAATGCAAAGCTGTTATCGAGCGGCTAAATTCGCCGCAGAAATCATCACCTCCATCGTCCTCTGCTGCTGCTGATCACTCCGAGTCTGATTCCTCTGTTCCCGGTCCACTTAACGACGGTGGTTCGATCGAGTACTCGCTCGCCGATTCTGAATTCATCTTCAGCCCTCTGATCAGTGCCTGTGGCACAGGCCTCGCCAAGATCGTGGAACCTGCTATTGACTGCATTCAGAAACTTATCGCTCATGGCTACATTCGTGGTGAATCGGACCCGTCCGGGGGAGCGGAGTCCCTTCTCCTTTTTAAATTGATCGAGTCCGTTTGTAAATGCCATGATTTGGGAGACGAATCCATTGAATTACCTGTGTTAAAGACTCTGTTATCTGCCATTAACTCCATCTCGCTGAGGATCCATGGCAAATGCTTGCTCCTAGTTGTACGCACTTGCTACGACATTTACTTGGGAAGCAAAAACGTGGTGAATCAGACGACTGCCAAGGCTTCGCTGATCCAGATACTGGTGATTGTTTTCCGGAGAATGGAGGCGGATTCGTCAACGGTTCCAATTCAGCCGATCGTAGTGGCTGAGCTCATGGAGCCGATCGAAAAATCAGATGCGGATGGGACAATGACGCAGTTTGTTCAGGGTTTTATCACCAAAATCATGCAAGATATAGACGGAGTGTTGAACCCGACAATGCCAGGATCAGGATCAGGATCAAGAGGCCAAGATGGGGCATATGGGACTACTACCACAGTGGAGACTACGAATCCTACGGATTTGTTGGACTCCACTGATAAGGACATGTTGGACGCCAAGTATTGGGAGATCAGTATGTACAAGTCCGCTCTAGAGGGAAGGAAGGGGGAGCTAGCAGACGGAGACGCTGAGAGAGATGATGATTTAGAAGTTCAGATAGAGAATAAGCTGCGGAGAGATGCCTGCTTGGTTTTCAGGGCGCTTTGTAAGCTCTCCATGAAGGCGCCACCAAAGGAGTCTTCGACAGATCCGCAGTCGATGAGAGGGAAGATTCTGGCTCTTGAGCTGTTAAAGATCTTGTTGGAAAATGCTGGAGCTGTCTTTAGGACAAGCGAGAAGTACGTTAAATACCTCTTTAGCTCTTTTCTTGAGAATGTAAGGGTGAATCCACCGTATCGAGAAAAATCAAACTTTTTATTCTTCTGATGAATTTCCATCTCTGCTGAACAGGTTTTTAGGTGATATCAAACAGTTTTTGTGTTTGTCGTTGTTGAAGAACAGTGCTTCTACTCTTATGATTATCTTCCAGCTTTCTTGCTCTATTTTCATCAGTCTGGTTGCAAGATTCCGGGCTGGATTAAAGGCCGAAATTGGAGTTTTTTTTCCAATGATTGTTCTTAGAGTCGTGGAGAATGTAGCTCAACCTAATTTTCAACAGAAGATGATTGTTCTTCGGTTTCTTGACAAGCTTTGTTTGGATTCACAAATCCTAGTGGATATATTCTTGAACTACGATTGTGATGTCAATTCATCAAATATTTTTGAGAGGTATGTTATGTTCCTTGATGCTTTGCTGTTCAGAGTTTTAAGTTTCGTTGAGGTGGAAGTTCTTTGCATAATTTATGTTTCCTCTGTATGATCATGTTTAGGATGGTCAATGGTCTCCTTAAAACGGCTCAAGGGGTTCCTCCTGGTACAGCTACAACGTTGTTGCCACCTCAGGAGGCAGCTATGAAACTTGAAGCCATGAAATGCCTAGTAGCCATATTGAAATCAATGGGAGATTGGTTGAACAAGCAGTTGCGCCTGCCAGTTTCTAATTCATTGAATAAATCTGATGCACTTGAGATCGATCTGGGACCCGGAAGTCCCCAGTTGGCAAATGGAAATGCTGATGAGTCTGCTGACGGATCAGATACCTATTCTGAATCTTCAGGAGGTACATCTGATGCTCTAGCTATCGAGCAGCGCCGGGCTTACAAACTCGAACTTCAGGTAAGAACGTAAAGATGTTTGGGTTTATGCAGATTATTGAAATAAGTGCTTCTGTGGTCGTTAATGCTAATTTAATGTTTGTCCCAGGAAGGTATTTCTCTTTTTAATCGGAAGCCAACAAAAGGTATTGAGTTTCTCATCAACGCGGGTAAGGTGGGTGAATCTCCTGAAGAAATAGCAGCTTTTCTCAAAGATGCGTCAGGGTTAAATAAAACTTTGATTGGTGACTATCTTGGAGAAAGAGAAGAGTTACCTCTCAAGGTGATGCATGCATATGTGGATTCTTTTGATTTCCAAGGCATGGAATTTGATGAGGCAATTAGAACCTTTCTTGAAGGTTTTAGGCTGCCAGGAGAAGCACAAAAAATTGACCGAATCATGGAAAAGTTTGCTGAACGTTACTGCAAGTGTAATGCTAAGGTGTTTACTAGCGCAGACACAGCTTATGTCCTTGCATATTCTGTGATCATGCTCAATACTGATGCCCACAACCCCATGGTGAAGAACAAGGTTTGTTTCATTCATTGTCTAGGTTAATACAGTTATTGTGGAAACTTGAGGTAGAATGTTGATGACGTTACACTTTTTTTTGTTTCCTTCTGGAACATATATAGATGTCTGCCGATGACTTTATCAGAAACAATCGTGGGATAGACGACGGAAAAGATTTACCTGCGGACTACATGAGATCGCTGTATGAGAGGATAACAAAGAATGAGATAAAGATGAAAGAAGATGATTTACCTTTGCAACAGAAACAATACGCAAACTCAAACAGAATGCTTGGTTTGGATGGTATATTAAACATAGTGATCCGTAAGCAGTGGGGAGATTCATATGCAGAAACAAGTGATGATCTGATGAAGCATATGCAAGAGAAATTCAAGGAAAAAGCTCGCAAATCAGAGTAAGATCACTCACTCTTCCTTGCATCAAATGTTGTTACCAACCATTCTGTGTAACACATAGTATTCATTTCAACTCAGAACTACTCTCCGGAACTGTTCCATCTTTTAGGCATCGTTAAGCTGATGCAGTTTATGAATTGATTTGAGTTTGCAGATCAACCTACTATGCTGCAACAGATGTGGTTGTTCTCAAATTTATGATTGAGGCTTGTTGGGCTCCTATGCTTGCTGCATTCAGTGTGCCGCTAGACCAGAGTGATGATTTGATAGTGATCAACTTATGTCTTGAAGGCTTCCACCATGCAATCCATGCCACTTCTTTGATGTCAATGAAGACCCATAGAGATGCTTTTGTGACTTCACTAGCGAAGTTCACTTCACTTCACTCCCCAGCTGATATCAAGCAGAAAAATATTGAAGCCATTAAGGTTGGTATTCTACTTCATTAAGGTTTATGTGATTGTTGTTTATAATAGTTCCCCTCCCAAGGGAAGACGGGGTGTAGCCACCCGGAAACTTTCAAAACCGGCTCTTTCCACCCCAAAGTTGACCTCTTACACTAGCTACATAAAACTTTGTTCACGGGTTTAAACTACACAAAATCTTTAAATCTGGTGTAAACTACCTTACCGTTTAATTTTAACGGATTCCGTCTAATCTGCCATAAACCCGATTAAATTAGAACTTAAACCGAAAGACCAATTGAAATCTGGTCTACAACCACTGATTTCGAAGGTAAACCAAAATCAAACTTTTAAACCAAAAAATCAAAAACAAAATCATCCAAAATAGTGACTTAAACCAAAAAAAATCACATTTAAAAAAATGAAACCCAGATTTCTTCCCCTTTCAACTTGTTCCATCTTCACACATCATCAACTTGAGAGAAAGGCTGAGAGAGTGGTTCCGTGGAGCATTCTCCACCATGAACCTGAAACAAAACAACAAAGAACTGGGTTTATAACATCCCATTATATCATGAAAAACACTGTAAAACACAAAAACAAATTTCAGCTAACTTACGTTTTTGGTCTTTGAACATGTCCTCTTATTATGGCCTTCTCCTCCACACTTCTTGCAATGCATATGTCGTCTGGGCTTATCTGGATCCTGAGACTCAACAACATTATCTTCCGGAGAACTCTTCTTCTTCTTCTTCTTAGTAGGAGATTCATTCACAGACCTTTTCCTTTTCTCTTTCGTATTCTTCTTCTTCCTCTCCAGCCTTTGGTGTCGCTCGACACCAGCCTTTGGTGTCGCTCGACACCGAGTCCCATTCCAAACCTGATCGACAATCACGACATTAACATTTTTCTCTTCAACCCAACCACAAAACACCATTTTCAGAAAAAAGACAGTGACCGATAGATGCAAGACCTCGAAATTAACTCAAAACCAAATCCAAAAACTCGATTTTACCTCAAAACCTCCAAATTACCTCAACATCTCGAAATTACCTATATTGACAAAACCCGAAAACCTTTTTCTATTCAAAAGCAAGGAAATTACCTCATTGTCGTTGTAGTTGCTTCTTCGATTTCGCTTCCCCAACCCAGAATCGAAGAAAGTTTGGGATCGATTTGGGGTTTTTACAGAGGTGAGAGTAAAATCGATTTGGGGTTGTGGCGATTTAGGGTTCGTTCTTTAGAGAGAGAGGTTAAATTCGATTTGGGGGTTTTGGGTTAATAATGATTTGAGTCAAATTGATTTTGTTTTTGGTTTTTCGTCCAAACTGTTGCATATGTTTTTGGTTTTTCGTCCAAATTGATTTTGTTTTTGATTTTTGGTTTAAAAGTTTGATTTTGGTTTACCTTCGAAATCAGTGGTTGTAGACCAGATTTCAATTGGTCTTTCGGTTTAAGTTCTAATTTAATCGGGTTTATGGACGGATTAGACGGAATTCGTTAAAATTAAACGGTAAGGTAGTTTACACTAGATTTAAAGATTTTGTGTAGTTTAAACCCGTGAACAAAGTTTTATGTAGCTAGTGTAAGAGGTCCAACTTTGGGGTGAAAAGAGCCGGTTTTGAAAGTTTCCGGGTGGCTACACCCCGTCTCTTGCTGTACCAAAGTACATGCTATGTTATCTTGAGCATACTTTCCCCATCTTAGCTCGTTCCCAGTCTATTCCTTGCATCACTTTTATGTCGATAATATTTCCTTCCTGATCACGCTGTCGCCTTATCCCTTGTAGAATTTGTCTAGATCCCAAATTAATACTGGTTGTTTTCCAGGCAATTCTCAGACTTGCTGATGAAGAGGGCAACTATTTGCAAGATGCCTGGGAGCATATACTTACTTGTGTTTCCCGTTTTGAGCAACTACATCTCTTGGGAGAAGGTGCTCCTCCAGATGCCACTTTTTTTGCTTCCAATCAAAATGAGTCAGAGAAATCAAAGCAACCCAAACAATATGTACTTCCTGTTCTGAAAAGGAAGGGTCCTGGGAAAAGTCAATATGCAGCTACAGGTGTCTTGAGGGGTTCATATGACAGCATGAGTCTTGGCGGAAAAGGTTCTAAGAATGTGAGACGAGAACAGATGAGCAGTATAGTTTCAAGTTTGAACTTGTTGGAGCAGGTTGGTGAAATGAATCAAATATTTTCACAGAGTCAGAAACTAAACAGTGAAGCTATAATAGACTTTGTTAAAGCTCTCTGCAAAGTTTCTATGGATGAGTTGCGGTCTCCGTCTAATCCACGCGTTTTTAGCCTCACGAAGATTGTTGAGATAGCGTAAGAATCGCCTAGTTTCTTTCCTCACTTTTCTATAATATACTGCAGATAAGAGACGTACTCTGTTTTTAGCAATTTCCTGTTTGACAATTTTCTGTTTGTAATTGGTGACAGGCATTATAACATGAACCGCATAAGGCTTGTTTGGTCAAGCATCTGGCAAGTGCTATCGGGTTTCTTTGTGACCATTGGATGCTCAGAAAATCTTTCTATTGCAATATTTGCAATGGATTCTCTGCGCCAGTTGTCAATGAAATTCCTGGAACGGGAGGAGTTGGCTAATTACAACTTCCAGAATGAATTTATGACACCTTTTGTCATTGTTATGCGCAGAAGTAATGATGTTGAGATCAGAGAACTTATCATCCGATGTGTTTCTCAGATGGTATTGTCTCGTGTAAATAATGTTAAGTCAGGATGGAAAAGCATGTTCATGGTAGGCATTTATTGTACTTCTCTGGTAACCACTTTTATTTAAGAAGTTTTTGGTTTACTCATGTGTCCTCGCAATGTGTTTTCTTTCTTTGCAGGTTTTTACCACAGCGGCATATGACGACCACAAAAATATTGTGTTTTTGTCCTTTGAGATTATCGAGAAGATTATCCGAGAATATTTCCCATACATCACTGAGACAGAAACCACCACTTTTACAGATTGTGTGAATTGCCTAGTTGCATTCACCAATAATAGATTTAGCAAGGATATCAGTCTCAGTTCCATAGCTTTCCTCCGGTATTGTGCAACAAAGCTTGCAGAAGGAGATCTTAAATCGCCAGCAACAAACAAAGACAAGGAAACTTCTGGAAAGATTCCTCAGTCATCTCTCCACGCTGGAAAAGGTGGGAAACAGGAGAACGGAGAGATTGTAAACAACAATAATCATCTCTACTTTTGGTTTCCCTTACTCTCAGGTATAAGTTATACTGTATAACATTAAATTAAATAGTCTCTACATTAGGCATTTTCTAACTACCGTTTTTCTCTTTTAATTGAAGATTATATTCATGTGTTTAACCTTCCTATGTCTAATGTGCAGGCTTATCAGAGCTTAGTTTCGATCCAAGACCAGAAATAAGGAAAAGCGCACTACAGATTATGTTTGATACCTTACGCAACCACGGCCATCTATTTTCGCTACCATTATGGGAAAAAGTATTTGAGTCTGTGTTATTTCCTATATTCGACTACGTACGGCATTCTATTGATCCTTCTGGTGAAGACGAATCTGCTGATCAAGGAAGTTATGGTGGTGATGTGGATGAGCTAGATCATGATGCATGGCTCTACGAGACCTGTACATTAGCACTACAGCTTGTAGTGGATCTCTTTGTCAAATTCTACACTACAGTCAATCCACTTCTAAAGAAAGTACTAATGCTTCTTGTGAGTTTCATAAAGAGACCTCACCAGAGCCTTGCAGGCATTGGTATTGCTGCGTTTGTTCGTCTGATGAGCGATGCTGATGGCTTGTTCTCTGAAGAAAAGTGGTTAGAGGTGGTGTCATCTTTAAAAGAAGCGGCGAAAACAACTTGCCCAGATTTTTCTTATTTCCTCAGCGAAGAATATGTAGAGAGAAGCCAGAGAAACGCTCTCAACATTCAGAACAGTAATGCTGAGTCTTCTGCTCCAACTGGTGCCGATGGTAATGAAGAGACTCAGAGAACAGCAACCCGTCTTTATGCCGCTATCACTGATGCTAAGTGCCGAGCAGCTGTTCAGCTTTTGCTGATTCAGGTTAGTTTCTCTCAAGCCTTAACATTTACGTATTATAATAATGTGTGTTCTTTCCAATGAACCCACAGCTTTTATTATTTTATTCGAAATTTCTTTGTAAATTGTTAACTCAAAAGGCAAACTCAAACAAAAGGAGAAACTCGTTTTGCATTTTGGTTCTTATGTTTACAATTTGCAAAACAAATTTTATGCAATTTTTGTTGTTGCTGTTGTTGTTGATGTAGTGATGCTTCTATTTTTTCAGGCTGTGATGGAGATTTACAACATATACAGACCTCAGCTTTCAGCGAAAAACACATTAGTCCTCTTTGATGCATTGCACGGTGTAGCTTTACATGCTCACGGAATAAACAGTAACGTAATACTCCGTTCAAGACTACAAGAGCTAGGACCCATGACACAGATGCAAGATCCTCCACTACTTCGTCTTGAAAACGAGTCTTACCAAATCTGCCTCACATTCTTACAAAATCTCGTTGCAGACAAAACCAAAGAAGAAGAAGAGGAACTAGAATCACTTCTAGTCAACATCTGTCAAGAAGTTCTCAACTTCTACATCGAGACTTCTTCTTCTGCGAAAAAACAACAATCAGAATCATCACGAGCGAGCGGATACCGATGGAGAATACCTTTGGGATCAGGAAAGCGAAGGGAACTAGCAGCAAGAGCTCCTCTTATAGTTGCAACACTTCAAGCAATATGTACATTGGAAGAGGCATCATTTGAGAAGAACCTGAAAAGTCTATTTCCACTTCTGGCTAGCTTGATTAGCTGTGAACACGGCTCTAACGAGGTTCAGATTGCTCTTGGTGATATGCTTGGCTTATCGGTTGGCCCGATTTTACTCCAGTGGTGCTGACTTTTGCTCTCTTTTTCTTTTTGGCTTTCATCTTCACTTTGGCGTGATGTGAATGCTTGCCTTTATAGAGTTCTCTTTTTAATTCATCGCGGTTCAATATAACTCTCGTTTGATGGACTTGGTGGGCTTAAGTTCTCGTAGGCCCAATATTTGCAAGCTATAACTGGTTTCCAACAATACGACGCCGTATTTGTCTTGTGTGGAGTGATTTTTTATTTCTCCAAGTTTCTGATTGGGTAATCCGTAAAACTAAAGTACAAAAACGTTTGCATGATAGATTCACACATTCTCAAACGCGAGGTTTGAAGCCTATTTAGTTATAGTCAAGTCTTACATAATAAGTTACTAACTATAGACTACAAGTGATTAGGACCGTGATTTATGTACAGTTAAATACGTAAAATGCGTCATGCGTGCTTTGACATGTGCGAAATAATAATGAATCATCAGCTGGAATCGTCTTAAAGAATTTAAACAAATCCTTCCAATAAACGATGAACATTAATGAGCGACTATCACAAATTACTGAACAAACACAGAGTCCATATTAATGCTCAGTTACTCTCAATTTTCTCGAAATGTCCAAAATAAAGCATAACGTGTTGGCTAGCCTTAATTAAGTGATGACGATCATTGTTAATTTTAAATGTAGTATATATATATATATATTACATAATGTTGCATTGCATGGGTTTCAGAGCCACATGCGCCCATCACTAATCGGCTCTCTCTCTCTCTCACAAATAAAGACAAAACCTGAACTGGTCGGGTCAGATCGGTCGGGTAAGTAGGTGGGTGTGAGCAGATATCGATTGAAGGGATCACGCTCACACGTCGTGGTTCCTTAGTCGACCTACGCAACTTCTCTTCTTCTTAAGCGGTCAAACACATTCGTGCGCACACACACAATCCAAATCCACTCACTTATGACAAATGACAAGTGTCGTCCAAAATGTTCTTGAGGGTGTTGCTAAAAGGAGAACTGCTACAATCACCTAGTTATATATATATATATATATTAAAATTTCAGAAAATAATAAATAAAAACTTCACGCGTGTGTCAGAGTGCATTCCACGTGTGGACTGACCCTTAGCATTTGCTGTCTCCAACCCCATCCTTTTTTTTTTGTCTTCCATAAGGTTTTGCTATTAATACTTAAAACTACTTAGGGATTAACATTTCAGTTATACATGCACATACTTAAAAGGTATGATTACTGACATGATTTACAATGACAAAGCCTAAAGTCTAAAATCAATATATCAATGAATAGGGGACCGTGCGAAAGAGAAGTTTTAAGGTTCGAATGGTAGTAGTGGTTGGGACGGACAAATCCGCTTGTGGATTAAACCGATTTTTTACCATTTTTAAGTTATAATTTGTAGTAGTGAAAAAAAAAAAAAATCTGTTACGTATCAACGACGAACCATTTTTATATAAAAATAAATTTAATCTACAACATATTATTATCTGCTCCAAAAATAAAATAGTCTAATCCGCTAATGGTTTAATCCACTCCGCCCGCAACAACCATTCAAACTCTTATTGTACTGTACTCATTAAATAGCATAAAGGGACTAATTTAAATTAGTAGTATAGATTAAGAATGGTGTATTATGAGTGCTGAGTAGTTTATATCCTACAAGAGACGGTCTGACTCGTTATGTTTTGTAATCTGACTTGATTAGTGTTGTTTGGGTCCCATTCCAATTTCCCATGTCCCGCACATGCTCGCTTTTAACAGTTTCACGCCCATTCAAATCTTTCCTTTTTCATATATTTCCCCTTCACGGTTAACGGTAATTCGTTGGTGCATCTTTCCAACAAGGCCTCTTATTGTATTTTTGTTTGTTTGTGTATATTGCTTCATATTTTCAGTTTTTTTAAATTCAATTCTTTGTTATTCTTTAACATCACATTTCAAAAGACCAAAACTAGTAGAACCCATATACCGCACCATGGGGGGCACGCTCGTGTTATTGCCAAAAACATAACCCCATCATCCTTCTGAATTTTTACATTAATTAAGCCACAACCTAAACCCTAAACCTCCAAACCACAAACCCTTCTCTCTCCTTCATGTATCACTACTTCACTTCCGCTTTTCATCGATCTCACCTTCCCCAGCCCTAACTATATGTATACATAAATAATTCTATCGTTGATCAGTATACATAAATAACTCTATCGTTGATTCATTTTTCTTCTTCACGGATCACGTACCAATCTTATCAACCTAAAAGCCTTATTTTTCTGTATAGTATTGACCAACTAATGGATGAAGTCTATCGTTCTCATCCACCGCATTTTCTATCAAGAGATCTTTACCACTATCACCATCAAAACGCTGGACTAATTCGCGACCGAGAAGAAGACCAAGTTGACCCCAACAACGACCACTCTAATTCCTCCGGCAAAGACCAAGCCACGACTCCCTCAGGAGAAGAGAATATCAAGAAGAGAAGGCCACGTGGCAGACCCGCTGGTTCCAAGAACAAACCCAAAGCACCGATCGTGGTCACTCGCGACTCCGCAAACTCCTTTAGATGCCACGTCATGGAGATAACCAACGGCTGCGATGTAATGGAAAGCTTAGCCGTCTTCGCTAGACGCCGTCAGCGTGGCGTTTGCGTCTTGACTGGAAACGGCGCCGTTACAAACGTCACTGTTAAACAACCCGGCGGAGGCGTCGTTAGTTTACACGGACGGTTCGAGATTCTTTCTCTCTCGGGCTCGTTTCTTCCTCCACCAGCTCCACCAGCTGCGTCTGGTTTAACGGTTTACTTAGCCGGTGGTCAAGGTCAAGTAATCGGAGGCAATGTGGTTGGACCGCTTATGGCTTCAGGTCCAGTGGTGATTATGGCAGCTTCATTTGGTAACGCAGCTTACGAGAGGCTGCCATTAGAGCAGGAGGAGGAAACAGATGGAAACGCTGCTAGGGCGGTTGGAACGCAAACGCAGAAACAGTTGATGCAAGATGGGACGTCGTTAATACAAGGGTCACCTTCGAATTTAATGAACTCTGTTTTGTTGCCAGGTGAAGCTTATTGGGGAACGCAACGACCATCTTTCTAAGATAATCCTTAGCATTACAAACTTTCTTCTTCTTCTTTACTTTTAAAATTTCTAAAGATTTTCCTAGGTTTTAAATTTAATGTTTGATAATGTTTGCTTTTGAGAATTTTTCGATCGGGCCGTAGATTTTTTTATCGGATCAAGATGTATGTTTATGAATAGAAACGCAATTATCTGGTCTGCGATTGATCTAATATAGGGTTAGACTGGTTAGTGTTGGTCTTTTACGTGTGAATTTACGTTAACTAGATGTTTATTATGTAGTAGTTGATTTCGATTGTTATTTTCATGTGTTTTTTTTTTGATAAATGATTAGCTTGATCAAGATTAGAAGAAGTTGGTATATGTATGAGAAGACTGGTTTACTCAGCTAGTCATTTAGATAACCAATTGGCGGCAAATTTGTTTTGTTTGTAATGAACCATTAATGTGGCTGAATGATTTCGATGAGGCAATCTTTTGATGTTTGGCATTCTATGTTTACTTACAATATATGATCCCTGTCTACGGTAAGTGGTAAGCTTCTTTCGCAAAGCTTATACATGCTCACGTCAACAGTTCACACCCCCACGAAAGCTACTACTAACTAATACTCCACTTTAAAAAGAAATTACTAACTAATACTTTGACGATATTTAAGTTTGTTACCTATTTTTTTTTTTTTTTTTTTTCTTCTTTGCTTTCGATACTTAAGGCTGCTCTTCTAATTGTGTGTATACACAATTTAAGGCTGCTTTTAAATTTTGTATGTGTTCAAACTTAAAAGAAAATAAAATGGGCGTTCCAAGGCTGGTATCATGACAATGAACAAGATGATTGCATTGGCAGAGACTTTTCTCTTTAGATACTTGTGCACAAACATTTACATTGTGTATACACACACATTATGGTTATACACACGAGTCAATATTTTGTGTGCTCATAGGATTTATAAAACGAATATTTCGATTATATTATATATAGAAAAAAAAATATATATATATATATATGATGAATATAACTGTGCATATATAGAGTATTTTAAAAACCTTTTACTATTAAAATGAATATGATAGGCAAGTGTAAATTCGAACGTTAAAAGGAAACCTTATCTTATTTTCATCCCACGCGCAATGAGGTCTGCGTCGTAATACACGCGCGGAAATCTCTAGACGAGTGTGGACCGAATCTCAACCATCTTAAAGCCCAAATGAATCAGGAACAAGAGAAAGGGGAAGCCCTAAAGTGGCCTCCTTGGCTCATCATCATCTCTCTCCTCAGTTTCAGGCTTCTTCTCTAACTTCTTCCCTCCCACCGCTTTCTTCATTCTGCCGGAAATCTGACATCAGCATGCCCTGCAACCACTTCCGGAGCTCAACCGATTTTGGTCTTGTTGCAACGTTCCCGGATTCGATTATCCACAGTGTGCCCACTGTTATCATCACCGCCTCCAACTGATTTTGCCACCTCTCTCGTTGTTCGAATTTGATTCTACTAAGGTTCCGATTGAATTTAGGGTTTGAAATATGGCAGCTTTGAAAGGTTACAGCTTGATCTCCATTGAATCTGCCCTCCATTTCCCTCGTTCTCATCAACTCGAAGGCTACAAGAGGTTGCTCATATCTGTAACTCTTTGGAGTTTTATCTTTGCCTAAATCTTATTGGGATTATAGTTTCTGGAATTGGATTTGTTTCGATAACTCTGTAGTGTAGTTGAAATTTTTGTATCACCTAATAATCTGGAACTGAAAGTGTCAAAGATGATTATAACATAAGTAGTACAATGAATATACGGAATTGGTTTGAGAAAAAGCAATCATCTTCTATCTCTGGAAAGAATCAGTTTTGTTGTTGTGTTTATATCTGTAGATCGGTTGGCTGGATTAATGCTGTAGATGTTTAGAGTAATTGGTGTTTCTGAGACATATAGTCTTATGATCTCTTAGTGGCCGAGTTATGTGAGTTTATTATACATTATTCGCACTCTGTCTTGCCAAAAGTTTGTGAACTTTCTGTGCTTTATTTGCTTATCGAACAGAAGGAATGCGAAATGGGTCTCCCCAAAAGCAGCTGTTGTACCTAACTTCCATCTCCCAATGCGCAGTCTCGAGGATAAGAACAGGTTGGTTTGAGTTCTTTTTTTGCAGTTTCTTTTTCTTTTGATGTCCACTATTGATTGATTTTGTTCATGCTGCAACTTTCTCTTGTTTTGTGGTTGCAGGACAAACACAGACGACATAAGGTCCGTTAGAGTGATCACAGCCATCAAGACACCGTATCTACCTGATGGAAGATTCGACCTCGAAGCATACGATGACTTAGTCAACACGCAGATAGAAAACGGCGCTGAAGGTGTGATAGTTGGTGGTACAACCGGTGAAGGCCAATTGATGAGCTGGGATGAACACATAATGCTTATAGGCCATACCGTAAATTGTTTTGGCGGTTTAATCAAAGTCATTGGAAACACTGGAAGTAACTCGACTAGGGAAGCTATACATGCCACTGAGCAAGGATTTGCTGTTGGAATGCACGCGGCACTGCACATAAACCCTTACTATGGAAAAACATCCATTGAAGGCATGACCGCGCA
Organism: Turritis glabra; assembly: GCA_900406565.1. Lineage (NCBI taxonomy): Eukaryota > Viridiplantae > Streptophyta > Magnoliopsida > Brassicales > Brassicaceae > Turritis > Turritis glabra. The sequence continues at coordinate 1,182,117 of OVBN01000228.1, read as the reverse complement.
TTTTCAAACCGTTCTTCATATGGGACCGACAATTATATACAATGTGCCTGGTCGAACGAGTCAAGATATACCTCCCCAGGTTATCTTTAAACTCTCTCGGAACCCGAATATGGCTGGGGTTAAGGAATGCGTGGGTAATAACCGAGTTGAAGAGTATACTGAGAATGGAATTGTTGTGTGGAGTGGAAATGATGATCAGTGCCATGATTCTAGATGGGATCACGGGGCGACTGGAGTTATATCGGTCACTAGCAATCTAGTTCCGGGTTTGATGAGGAAGTTAATGTTTGAAGGTAGAAACTCGGCGTTGAACTCAAAGCTTCTGCCTTTAATGGATTGGCTATTCCAAGAACCGAATCCGATTGGTGTTAACACTGCTTTGGCTCAGTTAGGAGTTGCGAGGCCGGTTTTTCGTTTACCTTACGTGCCATTGCCTCTGTCTAAAAGGATTGAGTTCGTAAAACTGGTGAAGGAAATCGGAAGGGAGCATTTTGTAGGAGAGAGAGATGTTCAGGTACTTGATGATGATGACTTCATCTTAATTGGTCGATATTAGAATGTCTTCCTTGAAGCTCTGTTTATACAACCGGTTGTAATACTTGGTCTGTTGCTTTTGGTTATGAGTCTGATGGTTTTTGCTTACACTATCTCTCTCTCTCTCTCTCTCTCTCTCTCTCTCTCTCTCTCTCTCTCTCTCTCTCTCTCCTATTTGGATGATTGTGTTTTGTCTTTGCGTGTTTGGCTCTGTTATATGAATGGGATGATGAATTTGTGCGACTTTGGTCCGCATAATCGCTATCACGGATCGTCGTGTGAAAAATGATCATGGATGCATGTTAATACTAAATATGTGAAAAATACCAAAACAATCAATGAAAAATAAAATCACCCATAAGTCATTAGTTTGATTTTTTATTGTAGTACCCAGTAAGGTGGGAAATGTCTGGAAGAAGACGAGAACAAACGTAATCAAGAAACAAGATTCACGAAGATCACAAAAGGAAGGAGGTGGAAACAGGGGAGAGTTTTGGATGAAGCAGAGCGAACAGAGCATTGTTTTCTTGGTGGAGAAGAAGAGCTTTCTTTTTTAAAGCCTCATTCTCTCGTATTATGCTTTGATTCTCTACGAAAAGCTTCAAGTTTCTCATCTCCATCTCCTTCTCTTCTTCTCTCAGTAATCGTCTCCTTCTGCCTCCAAAGAAAACAAAAACAGAGTAGAGCTGTTATAATTCAGAACGCTAAAAAACAGAGTCAATGTGTCTGAAGAAGCTTGATATATACGGAAGATGAAACTGAACCTGGTGAGATTAAGGATACGAATATGGGTCTGTGTCTTAGATTTACGTTTGTTATGGTACGAAGCTGATCTCATCATTGGTGTGTGCGTGTCTGGCAATTGTGGCTCTGAAGATGTCAGACACATCTTCTTATGGTATTATTCCGCACAAGAACTAAACACAATGGAAGAGTAAGCTTTATATAGAGGATCTACAAGGCTGTTGTGTCTTTTGAGATAGAGAGAGAGAAAGAGGGAGATGAAGAAAGATAAGGCTTTTGAAGGTAATGATGGCAAAAGGAAACTCATGATTATAGAGGGGCCAGGGATGCATGAGTTCAGGACAAAGATGATGAAGAAGAAGACCAAAACAGACTCTTCTCTTCTCTCTCAGAGTCTCTGTTTCTTGTTCTTGATTGAATAGTTACTGTACTAATGGAGGAAACTTAGTAGAAACACTCGAGAGGTACATACCAAATCGACCATAACAAATAACAAATCATTCCATTTCATACTAATTGATTACTTTAATTGTAATTTGCTACAGAAAGGTCACATGAAATTTGGACCAAGTATGCATGTACAACAATTTGATTAAAAACAGTTATATTTCTCCATAGCACCTTTTTTTTCTAAAAAAAGGCTCAAAAGAAATCTCCTTTAACTTACTACCAAACCCATTTCAAAGGTCGAAGTCTTGGCATCTCGTGTTGATTTCCCTCATTATTGGGGTCTAATTTTTAAGGAAAAAGCTTGATTCCAAAACGACTTATATATCTAGTTCCTATGTAAAATCTAAGCATGTGATATGAATAGTGAAAACAAAAAAAATATAATTGATCTAAGGACTAGGACCACTATAAAACTCTTACTCATTTCTTGTGTTGATATTTTTTTGAGATGCAACAAAATAGAAAGACAAACAAAGAAAGGAAATAAAGAAGGGCGAAGAAACTAATACTACTAAAGACTAAATTGCAAATTGTAGGAGCTAGTCAACATCCGGAATTATTATCATGCTCAAAATGATCAAAGCTGTTATGATTCTATACCTATATTCTTTACTATTTCTAGCCATTCTTAGAGTAGGGCATTGTCTACCACAAACAAAGAGATGAAGGTTATTCTTCATCTCATACAAGCTAGAGCATAAAAAAGCACAGAAGAAGGATCATAAATGGCAAAAGATTTACCATAGGTTGTGGGTAATTTCTGGAGTTGCTACAATGATGAGTTTTGACGCATAAGAGTGGTCCAGATCAAAATCACCACGCCCCTTCTTTACTGCAAGATGGTACCACGTCCCTAGCTAGCTTAGCACTCTCATGCATAATGCGTCTCTAGCTATATAATAAGTAAACATCCAAAAATTTAATCGCTTTCCTTACATAGTCAACCCCAAAAATATTAAAGATGTTATTAACAACGCTCTAATTTCAATGATTAGGCATTAAATTTGAGGATTAGAAGAGAATCACCTAAAGGGATCTAAGTGTTTCGACTGTCCAAGCACTAGACCTAATAGAAAGACGGCGCCGTAGTTATGATAAGCAATGTTATCAGAAAGAGACGAAGCGATCCTATGGACTCAGCTAGAAGTTAGATAAAAATTCCGCATCGAGTGGTTCATCGACACCATTTGTGTTCTCTAGTTCTCGGCCGAAAGAGAAAAAAAGCGGGGACTTTTTGGAAGCCCTAACCGTCTAAAATGAGTGCCGTCTTACCAAATTAAAACGACAGGCTGTGTCGGTGATGTGGCAATGGAAATATAGCCCATTGGGCTCTTGAAAAATAATAAATGGGCTACCTTAGGAGGCTTAGATTAGACTTTAGTGTCTGATCCGATTCTTGGTTTCGTCATCTTACGAAGCTTTCTCTCCACGTGGGGGATACCCACAAGTTCAAGTTCCAACGGTCCATTGCACTTGATTATTTTAAAAGAAATCACGAAAACCCACGCATTTAATAATAACGACGTCGAGGAATTATCGAGGTTGCTTATGAACAAATAAAAAGGCCAAGACAAAAACCTCAAACTGCAAACTAGTTAATTAGAAGAAGATCTCAAGTTTTCAATACTACTACAAAACTAACACACCAAAACAAAAACAATCATCGCAGACTAAATTAACTTAAACCTTATAACCCTCTAATCCCAGTACAGAATCACAAAAACAGATAAAAACTCGTCGAATATTAAAAGAAGGGAGACAATGGCACTCTACGTAATTACGATAAATTGTAAGGGCTTCTAAAACAAGAGAGATGTGGCGGCAAGAGTGACCAATGCGGTGAACGACGCAGGAGCGTTCACGTGAAACGCCGCGTTTTTCGCATTACTGTTCTCTGAACTTGTCGGCGAGTCTGACGGAGCTCCTTCCGGCGAAGATTCATCCATCGGAGGTGCCGGCGGAGAAGCTGCGGTTGGAGAAGGTGCTTCGGCTGGAGCCGGTGATTTAGCCGGAGACGGTGTCGGTGCACTCACCGGCTCCGGTGCCGGTGCCGGAGATGGAGATTTTCCGAAAAGCTCAGTGGGGAGAAGCACATTATCAACCGTGAAGATCACGACAGGTGTCTCATCAACCACCGTGTCGGCGAGTCTCGACGGACCAACTCCGGTGTGGAGGACAACTTCGTCGCCGGAAGTCGACGTCGTTAAATCGTACTTACCGGCGCCGTTAGTGGCTAATGTGGAGATAGCGTCTTTGTTAGTCTTTAATGAACCTTTAGGTTTGTATTCAGCGAGGGCGTGATACTCTAGGAGCGAGACCACCTCAGCTTGCGTGAGCTTGGTCAGATCTGGTACACCTTTAGCTTTAAAAGCTTCATCGGACGGTGCGAAAACAGTCAAGCCTTTTTCAACGGTGGATTCGTAGGTTTTAAGTACACCACTCGATACGAGCAAATTCGCGAAGGTTTTACAACCAGCTTTCTCGAGAAGTCCGGTGATGTTGGTTCTTACTTCTCCGACGTCAGTTAGGATTCCGGGAGCGATGATGGGAGCGTTGATTTCGAGAACGGAGATGTTGTAAGGGATTTGTTTAACTGATTTGGTGTAGGATGAATCGAGCTTGGATCCAGGAGCGGCGGAGCCAAATCCGACTTTGCCTCCTTTGAGATCGGTGACGTTGACGAATCCTAGGTTTCCGGGAGCGTTTCCGGTGGTTTGGTAAAGCGTGGTGGTGAGAGTTGAGCCTTTAGAGAGCTGGTGGAGTTTTAAAGGATCGTAGTAATCGAGGAGGACGAGGAGGCTGAGAGCCTTTTTGACGACGGAGAGGGGATGTTTTCCGGCGAGTGAAGACAGTGCGCTATTGTTGAGGACGAGGACGGTGATGGTGGTGCGGCTGTTGATCTCGTCGGCAAGTTTTGTTTGGGAAAGGTAGCTGTTGAATGAGGAATATTCCGGCGTATCGGAGAGGATTTGGGTGATGTTATGGCCGGAGACGGTAGAAGCGACGGCGAGGAGAGATATAGTGAATGCGAGGAAAGAGAAAGCTCGTGATGGCGCCATTGGAATTTGGACGGTTGAGTTGAACTGTGGAGTAGAGAGAAAGTGAGAAGACACTGAGCGAGATGAAGTTAATAAGAAGAAGAAGAAGAAATATTAACCATGGTTATATTTTAAGAGTTAACTATGGTTAATTTGAGAACACGTGCTTACTTTTGGTAAAAAGCCTGAAATCACGAAAATGGGCTTTGGGCTTCTTTTTTTTATGGTTCGTCTTCCAAAAGCAACCGTTATATCATTTTCAGTACTTTTTAACGTCATTCATTATGATTTGTTAATGATTTTAGTGGTTAAGACTTAGAAACGGTAACACGGGACTATCCGCTAAAGTTAGCCATGGTCAAGTAGCTAACTAATTTGAGTTTATTTATTGACGCTCACTAGATATTAAATCATCCAAAATTTTGTAAAGGCATTGAGATATCTTTATTTGCAATCTATATCGTTCGTAGATATATAGACACTCATAAATAAGTGTCGGTGTCAATTTTAAATACTTGGTCAATACAGTTGGTATCATCTTTTAGAAATGGAAAGAAGGTTCTAATTTCTCGACAAAGCTCACCGATAAAGAAATTATATTATTTTATAACAAAACGACAATCAGAATATTTTAATATCGTGTAAAATCTGCAAAAGTTAAAAATCAACCAAACCTTCCCAAATCAGTTAAACCATTAATAATGGGCGGAGACGAGGCTTTATTCCTTAGTTTAAGCCCATTTACAAGTCTAATAACACGTGTCAGCACGTGTCACTCTTCAGCTTCATATGATTTTGTATTGGGCCTGTAATAAGCCCAAACTGCGTAAGAGCGGTCAAAGACAAACGACCGAAGACAAAAGCTCCGCCGCAGAATCTCAGATCGGATCTTTAGAGAGAGAAAAAGAGAGATGCAGAGGGACGTGTCGAGCTGCAACACTTACAACTATGGCGACGCTCTCTATTGGGACACTCGTTACGTGCAAGACGCGCTTTCTTTTGACTGGTACCAACGTTACTCTTCTCTTCGCCCTTTTGTCCGCAGCTTCGTCCCTACTTCTTCACGTGTCCTCATGGTTGGCTGTGGCAACTCCCGTAAGTCTCTCTTCTTTTGCCAGTAGATTTGAACAACTCTATACCATTGATTGAATTTGACTCTAGAAGCATCCAATTTAATACCATGTGATTGTCCTGTTCTTCTCTTTGGTGTAGTGATGTCAGAGGATATGGTGAAGGACGGGTACGAGGACATTATGAATGTTGATATCTCTTCAGTGGCTATTGAGATGATGCAAACCAAATATGCCTCTGTTCCTCAGCTCAAATGTAACACTTGTTTTTACATCTCCAATATCCATTAGTACTTGGCTTTAGATATGTAAAGGAAGAAGCTTTAGTTCTATCCTCTGTTTTTACCCAACAGATATGCAAATGGATGTTAGAGATATGAGTTACTTTGCGGACGATTCCTTTGACACTGTTATTGATAAAGGTATGTTGTAGCAGCCAATTGCTCTGTTTTTTTCGTTTGTTTGTTTGGTTTTTATGGTGGAAAGCTTAGAAGTGATATTTTGTTACCTGTTGCTGTGGCTGCTGGATTGTGTAGGAACCCTTGATTCATTGATGGTACGGAATCTGACCCTTTGTTTCTCGTATTCATGTGTCTACATGCGTTTTTAAGTTTTCTTCTTTTGTGTGGTACGGTGGATCCCAGTGTGGCAATGATGCTCCTCTAAGTGCTACGAGAATGTTGGGTGAAGTTAGCAGGTCACTAATATCATGGCTGCTCCTGGATCATCTCATATAGATGCCGTTTTTTGGATTTCTCTTTTAATATATTCCGTTCCCTCTTATGAACTAACAAAACTCTTCTCTTTCATATTGCAGGCTGATTAAACCTGGAGGGACCTACTTTTTGGTAATATACTTTCACTTGCATTCCCTTTATGTCTGCAACTGTTCATAAGTCATTGTCACTGGTAGTAGAAGATATGTAAGATATTTTGTGTTTGTTGTGGTGGTTGGGTAGATAACCTACGGTGATCCCAAAGTGAGAATGCCTCATTTGACTCGTTCTGCGTACAACTGGAAGATCTCCTTATACATTATACGTAAGCTTCCACTTTTTTCTTGCTGTAAAATTTCTTATGAATTGTGTTCTTTGCTTCATTCCTTTGGGGTTCTTGCAGCAAGACCGGGATTTAAAAGGCCAGAAAGTTGCAGCTCGTCAGCAAAATCGTGTATGGAAGCTATACCTATAACAAGTGAGGGAATGCTGCCACATGATTATGTTCTGGAGGATCCTGATTCCCATTTTATTTACATATGCAAAAAGGAGGACGGGGTAGCTCAACTACCCTCATACCCATTAATGGAGGATGTTTTGTAGTAATGTCTGTGGATGGCATGGAGGCTAAAACAATGCAAAATTGTGCACGTGTGTTTGTCTTCTTGACCCCCATGTAGATCAGCCGATCTATTGTTGTATTTTGTATGTGTCTTGTGATCTATCCCAATTGATAGGTCCGTGCCGGAATTGCTCAAGCAACTCATAATCTCTTTTATACGAATAAACATCTTACTTTATCTTCTTCAAAGTCTAGTGTATTTTCAATGTTCCAGCAACAAAACTGTAAAATCATTTTGACAAAAAGAAAGGTAAGTTTTACATTGGAAGAAGACGGGAAAAAGCTTATGGATCAAGAAGAGGGATTTTATTTTTTGAATTAAAAATATCTTGGAAAATGCACCACTAACGTCATTGCTCAGCTTCTTCTTCTCCATCATCAGCCAACTCACTTCCCTCTGCAAATCCTCTGTTGCTCCGCTGCAAGTTTCTTCCTACAGATCTTGGAGTGAGACCTTTCACGGTGAGTTGCTGTTGATTTTATCGAAACAGTTAGATCCATTCATCATTCCGAGCCAAGCTTCAGTGTCTGATCCACCAACTTGGAGCTTAACTGCAAGCAACACAAGTTCTGTTTTCTTACTAGGTTCTGAGTTAAAAATTAGGAAGAAATACTTAAAGACCGTAAACTCGTGTTGCTCTTTTGCTGACTATATAGATCAAGATAATTCCAAGCCTATAGGGCAATGACAAAAAAATTATATCTTCATCCACTGAAACAAACCCATCAGGGGTTCTTCTAACTGGAGTACATGGTAGCAATTAACGAAGAAGCTCAAATGCGAACAGAGTAATATAACTTACAGCTGGATTGGTGAAGATGATCAACTGTTTATCTTCTGTGGAAACTAAGAGGTTAGTGTTGTCTGTGTTCAGAGCCATAGCCGTTATACCCTGCCCTTCACCAAGCTTCAGTACATGAAATACCTACAGAAGAAGAATTTTTGGCTTGTTAGGAGACAATATCCTAAAACGACATCAAAGAGCAATCTGGTGTTTCGCATTAATAAATTGTTCGAATAGTAATACCTGGAGAGTGTATAAGTTGAGGAAGCAAATTGAAGGAGATGGTATATCTAATATCTCAACTTCTTTGCTTCTATTTGATGAATCTTCTTCACCAGTAAGGATATTAAAACTCCTCGATTCATCAATGTCCGAAAATGAGTTCACGCCAATCACAACATTTTGTCCGTCCATGGATAGTTCCATGCCGCTTATGGTACAAGATGAAGGAAGTCTTGCTTTGGAAATGAGAACTCCGTTAATGGTGAACGTGCTGATAGAACTATCTGATCTACTCCAGACTACTATAACTCCATCTGAAGAAATGCAAAGAGCATGGGCCTCAACGCCAACAAGCCGTCTTATTAGTCGACCTTTACTTATGGAATGCAATAGAACATCTGATGACTCTGAGCACGAAACGACGATTCCTTGATCTGAGCTAACACAGCAACATCTTATTTCTCTTCGGTGGCCACGGAGCACTTGTATGGGCCCTTCAATGCGACGCTTTTTGGCTTTGTTCGCCAAGTTGTTGCTGCTTGCGGAGGAAGGCGTTACAGAGCTTGTTGTCTGCTCAGACTCGCTTGTCTGAGAAGTGAATCCCTTGTTAAATCTCCACAACAAAACAGTTGTATCTCGTGAACCTGTCACAAGGAAGTTGTTCTCTGGAGAAAGAGCCAGACATGTTACAGGAGCACAGTGACCAAGAGCTGTTTCTAGTGTTTTCGCTTCATCAGATGAGACTATCTTGATGCTATTATCCACATGTCCACCTAGTTAACATACATGGATTTTCAATAAAATGATGAATATATTATCGATCACCAAACTTTCACAGAGATCAGAGCCTTCAAAACTGCTTACCAGTGATAATTTCTCCGTTGTTAGTAATAGCACTGACAGACGAACTTATGATTCCTGATGAGGCAAAAGCTTGTGCTTGGGGATATTCCCAATCACTCTTGAACATGCGTATCAATGTTCCGCCAGTTGAACTCGGCTTCCCGTGATGAAAGATGAAAGGAGTATTTTGGCCATCAGGAGTGTTTGGTTGCCACTTGTGTTGTGCAATATGTGCTGCAGGCACATTCATGTCAACAATCACAACAGTATCCGAAGATGCCTTGATGGCTGCAGCAGGTAAGTTGCAGTGTTCTGGAGCTGGAACAGGATACGGTTTTATCTCTTTTGGATTCCGGAAGATGGTCTAAACAAGAATTTAAAGTGTTTGTCAAGTTTGAATGGTGAAATTTAGCACAGAGGAAGAGCCATGGATCTTTTACATAAGCATTTACCTGCATATGAAGGACATCTTTTAGAGGCATTCTTTTGATGTGAGGCACAGTCAATAGCTGTGAAGGCGTTTGCCCGAAATTAACTATCTGGTCTCGAGTAGCCCGTTGTTGTACCTTCATCAAATAGCCACATGAAAGTTTCAGAAATAAGGTAATACCAAAACTGAGAAACTTTAATAGTACTACAAAGATAACTTACTGGATCTGTGATCTTATCAATATCAACAGTCCCCTCGTAGGTAGTGTAGAAGAAAACATTATTTGCCAGTGTAGCTTCCTTACGACGTTGCTTATACCTAAATGAATAAGTTCATAAGAAAAACTGAGGTGATAAAACAAATCCAACTAATCTTACACAGAAATTTTGCTTTGACACCAAGTTGTAGACAAATGTGTTGACAAGATGTTGGTTCAAGAAGAAAACCTACCCGAAAATGAGATCAATCCATTCATGCAAATGTGCAGAGACATGGTCGCTCTCAAGAGCCATTCGTTGCTTGTGTATAAAATCAATCGGGCTTTTAGCCCAAGGAGGAAGTTTTACAGAATCTGATGGGTAAAGAACAATATCATAAAAAGATGGTTTCTAGTGTCAGGAGTAATATTTTGTCTGGAGAAGGAAAGGAATTAGAAATAAACTCATACCAAGCTTTTCAACCGCTTTGGTCAACACCTCAGGAAGGTAAAACAACTCAGGAACCTACAAGCAAAATGAGAGGCATGAATATGGCTACGCTCTTCACTTGCAAAGAAGAGTAAAGTGATTAAAGCTACTCAATTTGGTGCTTTTGGGAGGAGCCAATTCTTACCAACTCCTTCACATTACTCATATCTTGGAGAACTCCTTTCCAAGTGGCTGCAATGTCTGAAAACATGCGGTTTGCAGGATCGAACTTTCCACCTTGCAGTTGAATTGAAAGCGTTGTAAAAGGTTCAACTCTAGCTAGATAATGTAACACCTATCCACAAGAGATAACAAATGGTAAACCATCTGTACGGACCATCATAAGTGCAAACTCTATCCAACTATCGTAAATGGCAGCAATTGTGGCAGATATCATAGAGAAGATAACCTACTACTCCAACACTTGAGTAGTGTGAACCATAGTGGAATTTGGGGATGACTGGATCTTCGAAGCTAGAGTATTGTTCTTGAAATTTTTTCAGCCGCTCCGGGTTCAATGCACCAATTGGCTGAACATATACAGACCCACGTTACAACCAATTTTCAGTTTAATGGACTATATACAGGCATAGAGCCAAACTACAAGTAATACCACCTTGGAAAGATCCCTGTAGTTAGATGGATTTGTAAGGTCCAGAATTTCTGATGTATAGTCGCACAGAATCCATGGGAAAACAGGATACTGCAAAGATATACAAAATAGATCAAGATAACACAAAAGTAAATGATATTAAATATTTCACATAAGAAAAAGCATTCTCACTAGCACAAGATTTACCTGAGAGATGTCATTATAACTACGCCCAGCCAATGTGTTGAGCTGCATTAAGTACTCAAAATTGCTGATCTGCAGAAAATATGCATAGTATCCAGCTAGAGTTACTTCTCTGCCAGATGTTATTCAAGGGAATAAATGAAATAGCATGACTGAAGTGAAGGCTATTCTTTGGTTACCTCCCATCTAGCCCAACGCTGCATTAACTGTGTTCTTCTCAAAAGTTGTTCTGGCCTCTAAAAAGGAAACGATTTATGTAAGTTTTGCAGCACAGAGGAAAAATTTACCCAGCTTGGTTCCTTGCTTTGTCCACCATGCACTAAAGAATGGGCATACGGAGGAAGAAAAAACCAAACCTGAGTTGCCAAGTAAATATTTTTCAAAAGAGGAGGCCTTGCTTGAACAATAGCCCGACAAGCATTTCTTCGTCCCTCGGTGTTCTATGGTGTTCATCAAACATCATAAAAGTAATTGGTGAGAGGAGCTAGAGACTTGAAATCCAAGGAAAGAGATAGATATAATGTAACAGAGAGAGTGTTTTAGATACCCCAAAATCAAAGAAGAAGTTTGAGCGATCCACCATAAATAGTTCAAGAGCACTCTTCCTCAGTAGATATCTGTGAAAGAAAAATATTAACAAAGATATAGGTCTCCATCACTATTTACATAATAAGACGAAGCAAATAGTGAGCTAGTGACAACATTGATGATGAAACTTTACCGTCGGCTATAAATCTGATGAAGAGAAGACGTCAACCAACTACGATCTCTTTCTTGGTCTCTTGATTTTGAACCATCAGACTTTTCATCCAAATGTTGGTCTTCTCTGGTGTCAACAATAAAGTTTATTCTCCGTGTAGTAATCTGAGAAAAGCAGAAAAAAAACATTAGAAACTATCAATTTATACAAGAAAATAATTCTCAGCTCTTCGTAATATCTACAAAATCTGATTGGTTATGCTCTGTTTTATTTCCTGGTCACCAATAAAATATCCATTGGTGTCAGCTACTTGTTCAAAAGATAAATAGGTAATGTTAGTCAGAGCATACTTGAAAGATTCCTTTCACAACCCCTAGTGGCCGGACCATAGAAGAGGAAATTTCAAGAACAATCCTTTCACTGAGAACTACTTCTGTAGAATTTTGAGCCATATCATGTTCACTCAAAGGTCGATGATCGTTAATTCCAGTTGACAGTGTTATTGCATCCTCAATTGAGGCAGATCTCCTCTCTTCGTTTTCCCCTTTGTGTTCTCCAACATTAGCCTCTATTTCAAGATCATCGGCATCTCCATGTTCATCATCTTCATACATTATTTCCGTTGATATTGCTTCAACAGCAAGAACAGGTGCATTTGATAGAGAATCCAAGTCATCGTGAATATTCTTCAAGTGTGTCTGATCATCATAGTTTGTTGTTGTCTCAAGATGACTAGTACCAGAGTAATTCCGCCTTAAACATTGTCTCATCCTCGAAGAACTTTCCATAGAATCCAGTTTCCAGAAAACCTGCATATGTGATCATGTTACATCACTGGAAAAGTTCTTAACATGTTTTAAAACCAGAACAATGTAGCTTACGTGTTTGGGACTGCATAAGTGTTCTCCGAATGGTCCAAAGAAGCATCTCATCTCTACCAAGTAACGTACAAATTTGCGCCAACCAGTGATTCCCATGCATAAGCGATTTCTCACTATTTTATCATTTTGCATACGCCTGTCAATCTGGTGAGTGGTTGAATCAATAAATGTGGATTAGTGTATGTACCTCACTCGAAGAAAACAAAGTGTGACAAGGGCAGATAACAAACCTCAGATCTCTGCTTGTTACGTGCAAAGGCAAAGCTTGCAACAAGTACAGCAATAAATTTGTAGGACAAAGCATTAAAATCTTTTCCGTAAACTGATTTTGTATCCACTGGTTGGAGACATTCTATCCATGCTACTCCCATGGCTTCAGAGATATTCCACCTCTGTAAACGCTCCATATCACTGATAGTTCTCCGCTGCGCAGATGTGGCCATTGCAACAGCACTAAGACCTCTCCCAGAACCAATCTTGGCATTCCGTTCAAGATCGCGTGCAGCTGCCAGAGCTGCCGCTTTTGCAGCAGCCTTATCTCTTGGTCGACCTGGTGAATCATCGTTTGGAGCCTCCAAGGGTTTCTGGAAGCTGGAAAATGTCTGAAGTTTGGTACTCTTACGTTCAAGCAATGAAGAGTCTCGCCTAAGAGGTGGGGGTGCTGGAGGTGCTGGAGGTGCCGGTGCTTCCCAACCAGCTGCCCCTGCAGCTATCATCGCCAGTGCCATTGCGGAAGGAGGCGATGCAAAAGCAGCTGCCCACTCCGGAGAAATCATAGAAATAGCCGCCTAGAATAAAAAGTAACGATAACACAATTTAATAACGCACAACAAACTTTAAATAAATCTTAAGTTGAAAAAAAGACATAATTTTCTAAGGGATGAAGCAGCATTGGCAGAAACTAAAAATGAATGATGGGCATATTTGTGACATATATGATAGCAACTAAAGAGTATGTGAACAGATTTATGGAACCTCAATGGGGAGTGCATCAGCAGCCAAAGCACGATCATCAACGACAAGGGGATTCAAACCATCACCAGTGGCAAGTTCATGAATGCCAGCTAAAAGAGGTCGCCATCTTCGGAGAATCGCAACGAATGGTGGTAAAATAGCCTCTAGATATTGCTTACGTAGTGGCTTTCTGTCTTTGCTGACAGCATTCCATACCTGCAACAGACTTGGAATCAGAAATCGAAAAACCACAAAATAAAACAAAGTGAGCATTAAGTTCATGAAAAAGTAGGGGGGTGATTTCCACTGTTGTTCTTCCAAATCAACATGATAATGTGAGACCAGACCATAATTAATCATGGAGCCTTATTTAGGGAAGAACTAACCTCAGAATATAGAACGCATGTAGTAACCAATACTCTCTGCCTCTTTGAATCAGATATTGGCATGTTTAGAACAGGAGATAGCACACTGGAGATAAAAAAAAAAAAAAAAAACAGTCACATTAACTTCTCTAGATAAATTACAGAATAGGAGCAAACAACCATTTAGAAGGCATGCAGCATCCAAAATGTGCCCTGCATTCTAATTTTGTGACAAGATCTAGCTAAAGATACTTAAAGCATATGGTCATAATTCGCAAAGCCGTATAGGGAGAAAAAGATGTCATTACTTTACCTCCATAATAAAGCTGATGGTGACTGTCGCATAGACATCTGAGAACTGATATCTAATGAGGCAGAATTCCCTAAGGGGCACTGCAGTCCACCGGAAAAACCGTCTTCAGAACTTAAATTTTTCATCAACAGACTATCTTCACCATGGTCTTCTTCCCTCAAAGACAAGAGTACCATTCGAAGCATGCATAAGAAAGGTTGATCACTATCCAGTAACTGGTAGAGTGCTGCCATCCCTCCCATCCCAGTACCAGATCCTACACCAATTCCTAGGCCACCTCCAAGTCCAGACTCATCTAGCAGCAAGGCTTGAAGCATGGATACTGATTTTTTAACCAAAGGAAGTTCGATCCAGTTTCCATGAGCATCTTTTTGGAAAGCATGTTTCCAAGAGTCCCAACCACTTCCACCACCACCAAAACAACTAGTTTTAGAAGGAAGTCCAACACCATACCACAATCGACTTCTGTACTTCCAACCCTCAGCCAAATCCATGGTACAACTTCCATATGAAACAAAAGCACATGAAACAGATTCATAGGGCTCAGCTGCAGCAGCAGCAGCAAGACGCTCCATTACAGCTGTAGAGATCTGGCCACTTGCATCGGCCATTGAAGCAAGTATCTGAAGAAAAAGTAAATGCAGGAAAATAGCAGACGGTTAAATAGATGAGCAGAATTATCTTTTCCTAAATGATGTTATGTAAACAAAGAGGAAATAAGCCAATAAACAAGGAGACATATTGATCTGGAGATAAGAGTAATTTCCACTTACATCTAAATGGACCCCTCCTGAATCACTGGACACTGAAGCACGGCTACTAGAAACCTCTGATGATTCTCCTACTGTTGGCAATGTCCGTGAACGGTTGTTAAGAGGATAAACTAGAGAAAGAGGAGATGGAGAAACATCAACTGCGCTTGCAACACAATTCTGCTTGCTTTGTAGTCGCAAATGATCTTCGACAAGCATCAAAATCACAATTGTATTTTCCACAAGAAATACTGAAAGCAGAGCAGCATTTTCTACTCCAGCCTTTGCATCTTTTGGTGTTAGACTCTCTGCCGCAAAACCAGCAGATGCTGCAGCGATAACTTGAGTCTGTTTGAAGAAGTATAATGTGTAAGTCAAACTAGAGCAGTCGCCCAATATATCAAGACAGGTAAAAACGCAACGCTTCAAAAGCTCACTGTCTTTAACAATATTATAGCTAGGATAGAGCAAAGAAAAAAAGGTTGCAAAATATTTTCTTGTGGGAGAAGCCCCTGGAATGTCAACTTTACAATGCATGTGTAAGACGAAATTCGTGTTTCTTTATCAAGGACTTGTATAACTATCCATATCCATATTACAAGTCAATAAGATAAAACAGGAGTTACCTGAGCTTGCAGTTCTCTGGCAGCAAAGTCTAGCAATCCACCCAAAAGCCTTCTTTTGAAAATTGACAGTGATTCCTCACGCCTTTGAAAAAATAGGAAAACAAAAAGTGTAAAAACAATGAACAGAAACATGTATCTCTCGAAGTACATGGGAAGAAGCAATACAGTATAAGAACAATATGATCCACAAGAGACCTTCACAAACTAACAACGTTACAAGAAAAAGAGATGACACTCAAAAAGTTATTGTCATCCCAAAAGGAAAGCGTAAAATGTGGCGCAGTAGTGCATGAATTTACCTAATTCGTTTCTCTCCAGTGCTAGACCCACCAACAATACAAAGCCACTCTGCACAATGAATTGTAGCCTCAATATCCTGTAAAGGAATCAAAAGTCGCGAGAAAGATAAATAAACACAATTCAGCTTGAAAAAAGGTGAAAAGGAATTAATCTGGTAGACTGCTGACACAAAAAAAAATTACCTTCCAGCCATCCTTCTGGCGCATCGAATGTTCCAACATTATGATCAAGAAGTTATGAATCAGATCTTCCACTTCAGCAGAACCGGGTGAAGCAGATTGCTTCCCTGCATCCTTCTGTGTATACGCACAATAGTCAGCACTTTTAGAGTTTTCTGGTAAATGCTTTAATAGTTTTCCAGATAAAAAATTGAAACTTGCCATCTCACACTAGCGTACATACATCCCAATTTGGCTCATTACTGATACAGTAATCATGGAGGAGAACTTTAAAAGTTTTAAGGTTGGAGTTATACCTCGTAGTTTGAGATCAAAATCTCCAAGATCCACTCAGGCCACTCTTCCATTTTGGTCAGACTGCTCCTATTTTCCGGATGGCTACAAGCCAAAAATAGAAGATCCTGACGTAGAAAGATTGACTTCAGAAAGAGACACTGGGCAAGTAGAAGTTTGTAAAGCACTTTCACAAGTGCATTTTGGTGCATACTCTTCCTTTTAAAAAAACATATTCATCGACATGCACAAAGGTGTCTTTAACTATGACATTCATACCTGAAGTGCTTGATTTTGTAGAGCCTTAGATGCAAATGGTAGAGAACGCAGGAGGATTAACAGTAGTTGAGAGTGTTCAAAGCGATGACCTGAATCATAAAAGTTCAGGCTATCCTCAGTTGATGAAGCATTGATCTGCAAGAAAGAGCCAGGTATGCAATTAAACTTTTTAACCTCATGTCAAAATCTAAAACAGGAAGTTTATCACCAAAAAGAGAAATTCTCCCAATCTTAAATTGACTTTTGATCATGATAATCACATTGAAATAGTCATGGCTTATGATGATCGTGATAGGTTAGATAGATGACAGCGAGCATTTGCTCTCCGAATCATTTACCATTAGGTTTAACTAGGTACAAAAAAAAACTGCAATTTAAAAACAGCATAGTGTTCTCTCTTTTCCACCAAATTTTTTCTTTAAGCCAGCCATTCTTAAAGATAGATCAAACAAATGAAAGATCAAAAATATGTCATACCGAAGCCCCAAGCAAAGTTGTGTAGACATTGTCGGTCATCAGTCTGTTTGGAGCTGCTTGAAATGCTTTCAGCAGAGCAAATAAAAGCAATGCGACTTTATCATCGAACATTGTTCCACCATTTTCATGAAGCCCACTACCCATAAGGTTACTCATGACATCAGATTCGGTACCAATGGAAAATTTTAAGTGCCCTTTTGAAATCAATGCACCGATCAATCTAATCATGCCAACCATGACGCGATCTCTATCGTCAACATTGTTTCTTGCATTCTTATTGAATGGAGTTTCAGAAACAGAGGATACTCTGTCAGCATTCATGGAATTAGAAATGGTAACTGAGTCACTATCACAAATGACAGTTGCAGATCCATGTGCTTTTTCTTGTTGAACTGACTCTGTTTCCTTGAAAGATCCTACATTATCACCATGAGCATGAGAGTCATCCTCATTATCTTGCGCAACTGAATCCAACTGCTTTAACAAACCAGGCCCATTTTGTTGACTCTGTTCACTATGATTAGTCGGCACACTTGTTTCACCCTTAGCTACAGAATCTGCGACGTCTTCCTCACCAGTTTTAGCTTCTCTCTGGAGCAGAACAAGAAGCGTTTCTATCCCACCAGATGTGATAAATGCCTCTGCAAATGTCTGAGCCTTTGCAGCATTTGGCTGTACAACTAACCTAAACATGAGATGCAATACCCTTGCAACCTAAATAGAGGTAACAATTGAATGATGTCAGAGCAAAAATATTAAAAGGTCTGAGAAACGACACATGTTTAACAATTATGAAGTGTCACTAAGATACGTGTTACCTGATTTGGTTGTGGGCTGTCAATTATGAACCCAAGTAATAGATGGACATCAGCAGCAGCAAACGAAGGAGATGCTGCTCCCATTAGAAGTTCAATGATCACCAAAAGTTCATCAACCAATGCATTAACTTCCCCTACTTGTCGTGCATTCCCATCTAGAGAAAAAGTGTTCACAGAGTCTTTCTCTTGAATTGTCCAGTAATATCTTCGACATCCATCCAGAAGTATCTGAATGGCATCAGCATTCCTCATAGCTGTTGCTTCAGTGAAAACCATATCTTGAAGGGATGACAACAGCTTCTTTTGGAGTCTGTAGCTACACACACTCCATATCTTCAGATCCAATAATAGTGTACGGAAGAGCTGCACTTTAAGAGCATGATTGATCTTTTGAGATAGGCAAAGCGAAACAATGGCAGCAACTAGTTCCTCATCTCCTACTCTATCGTGCTTGAGATCAAGGGATGCAAGTGAGTGAAGAAGATAGCCCAGAACTGTGGCCAGGATTTCAGGCCCCCTAGAACGAGACAACTCTTCATTGTTCCCAGGATGTTGAATAGCAACTGAGATCATTCTAAATATAGGTGCAGCAAGAGAATATGTTTTCAAAGACGATGGAAGATTTCTAGAGACTGGCTCCAGACTATCTTTATGCACACTGCTTACGGTTAGAGGAAGCAAAGACATGGGTCCTCCATAAGCTAAGGCCCAGAAGGACTCCACTGACTTCATTCTCGTTGCAACATGGACTTGTCCAATTACCTCGGCTGGTCGTCTTTGAGTGCCTTAATCAAGAAAAAATAATGGATTTCCAAAGTAAGCGAACGCAAATAACAAAATGTGCAAACTACATCAGAAAAAGAATATGGTGCCCTCATCTCCTAGTAGTGAGACACAAGAGCAAATAAAAACAAAGTTCATATGAGAATGGAGAATAGTGAGACCGAGTGAAAGCGATATAGATTGATCAAGAACAATTAAAAGTATACAACAAACCAACCAATGAGAGTCTGAAAACAAGTAATAAATCACATCATACTAGGGAACAGAGATTTTTCAAAATTGTAGGGCATTATCAGATATATTAAAAAAATCAAGAGTATAATCATAAGCACCTGCTGCTCCAGAAAGAGAAGCATCTGGACAAAACCGCCCACTTAGTAGAAATGGGTGGTAAAGTAGGTGAATGTATACTCCAAGCTCTGCATCCAAAAGACTATTTTCCTCTGCCCCGTCACGGACATGGTCATTTATAGCTAACCATGGAAGACCTGCCCCATTGCCAAAACAAGGCAAAACATCCCCACCTCTAGTTGCCAATCGTGTCATTCTTTCAGGACCAATCGGTTCTTTAAATATATACACTGGTCCCATCTCAGCAAACAAAGCACACTGACGTCGACGACGTTGTAGACCAGCAGTTGTAGAAGGAGGATTTGACCCAATACAGCAGAAAGAAAGCGGTTTGGATATACGAGGATATTCAAACGGACGAGTTTCATACAAGGATCCGTCAATATATAGCCGCAATTCACTGTCTGAATTCCCTAAAAGTCCCTGATTGCAGGTATGCTCAAGACCAATAAAGTACCAACACTGAGGCTTAAATGCATGAGTGAAATGCAGTGAAGTTTTACTTCCTTTTCCATTGCCACTCTCAACCACCAAAAATTGTGCATAGAAATATGCTTCAATTCCCTGATTATCAGGGGTCAAAAAGCTGAACAGACGAGGCATATGAGCAGTACCCTCACCAGTGTGTACATTAGCAGCCGCTGCAGCAGACGTTTTTCCTGATTTGGCTGCTGAAGCAGCAGCAATTGCAGCTGCCGCGGTTGAAGCATCTAATGTATCAGCAAATGATTCAATATAAATCCAAGTTGCAAATGCATAGCCATTGGTAAAAGGCCAACGACTTTCTCCCGGACCAAGTAAGCCTGAGTTTTCACCAACAAATTCAAAACTAGTCGCAGGTCCTCTTGATTCTTTTCCATTCATTGCCTTCTCCAAGGCATCCATCAATGGACTTGACCACACTGTAGGATGAGACTTTTTAATAACATGAAGCCATCTATACAAATCGTCAACACTAAGGGAGTGTCCAGCTAAATGCTGAATACAGTGAAACAAAACTGCTGCATTCCACATCATAGTGGCGTCCTTGGATATTATCTCCTCGACTGATCGCAAGAGAACACATAATAAACCGGCCATCGAACACATAGCTCTGTTCCTCGTGCAAGAACGTAAAATTGCTAGCAATCCTCGCACCATGCGGGTCCTGGAGGACATAAAATTGACACTGTCACCCGAACAAGGTAAGTAAGGAATAAGCTCGCCAGCAACAATGGCAGCACGAGAGTTTAACATCACACTAGGAGGATTGCTATCTTCATCCTCTTCAAAGCTCTCTACTCCACCCATGGTCGCAAGAAGTGAATCGATGACAAGAAAAGCAATAGTCTCTGAATCCTCTGCAGACCCAAAACTCTCAAGACCGCTAACAATATTCTTGAGTTTGTCTAAGCTTTCAGGCTTACCCATGATGGCAGAATCAACAAGATGCAATAACTCTGGAGAAACGTTAGGCATTGTAGCCTTTGGCTTAGGCCTCTGAGGGGACTGAACCACAACAGGATATCCAGATTCTTGATGGTAGAAAGAATCCAGACTGGTAGCTGAAAGGGACTGGTTCAGGGGCTTATCTTGATCTCCAAGAGAAACCTGTTCAAAATGGTCATCCTTGAGGACTGCATCAACTGAACTAATCCCTCGTAAATCTGCATCAGCCATTCCCACCAGAGCATGTTCATCGGCAAGAAAACTAGAATTCCCTAGATCAAATGCATCTGTTCTATTCTCAACGATATTAGGTATATCAGGCTTATCAGCAACATCGAGGTGTCCAACAGAGGCTTTGGAGAACTTCTTTTCTTCATCGTCTTCCATTTTATGAACTTATCGAGAACCTACCGGAACAGTCCTTCACAGCAGTTTTATTTTCCACAACCTGTTTAACATCTATCAAAATGAGAACCAAGGTTAGAAACACGCAAACGTGACGCATACCAACTCGAATCTATTCATAGTAACATTTACGCCATGTATATATTGTGGCACACATGACAAAAACAAACACTACTATTTTGGCAAGAAAGCTAGGGAGAAGTTAAACATGAGATCTCTGGCCCAGACATATGCAGGGATCGATTAGTAAATATTTTCAGAATTTCATACGAATAAACTCGATTTCGCGTGTAATGCACGGAAATGTAAACATTCCCATAAGAAATCAAAAAAAAAGGGGAAAAATAAGGTGTTCAAGCAAAACAACGCCGAGACTAAATAGACGTACTACGGATCGGAGACAATGTCGAAAAAAAAAAAAAAAGGAATTGGAAGCATTTGAGATTACCCGGCTCGCTTATCTAGATCCGACGCCGTAAGAAATGCATTGTAGAATCGGAGAACGAGAAGGATCTACTCGGGGAACGACGACACAAGAGGAGCAGCGACGATCGGAGAAAGGCGCGCGCGAGAAAGAGGGACTGATGTTTGATTCAGCAATATATCAATTAAGAGACAAAAAAACAAAACAAAAAAATCCAAGTAGGTGATTAAAAAAGTTTCCTTTGGATCAGTCAAATCAGCAGCTCTATAGCGGAGTGGTTTGTGTGACGATGTAAGGATTTGTTACTAAACCGGTCCAAAATAAAATAAAATTTATTAAAATTGCAGGTTCGGTCTCGCAGTTCATTAACTACCGGAGTCCGGAACACTGCACCACATAATTTGTATTATAGCAAAGAGAATAAATTACGAAAGACTAATAAAAATAATTGTACGCTCTCTCGAGGGTGTCAGAGTAAATTGGTTTGGTCTTGTGCAAGGTAAAACCGAAAGTCTCGTCCATGTTCAATTCCTCAGGAACGACCTCGTTTTTTATGTTTTCAGGATACCATTCAAACGAATGGATAAGTGAAGCAAGCATGAGAGGCACAATCCTCAAAGCCAATGATATTCCAGGGCATATCCTTAGTCCAGCTCCAAACGGTATCATCTCGAAATCTTTACCTATCGTCTCAATGTCTCGTCCCAAGAATCTCTCTGGCTCGAACCGTTCCGCGTTTTCCCACACGGTCGGGTCTCGTCCTATGGCCCAAGCGTTAACCAGAATCTGAGCATTTTCAGGAATGGGGTACCCTAAAATCTCTGCGTCATCTGACTCAGCTTTCCGTGGGATCAGAAATGGACTTGGTGGGTGCAAACGGAGAGTCTCTGTTACAACAGCTTGTAAATAGGGAAAATCTAAGAGATTGGAGTCACGAACGAAACGGTTTGGGCCAACTATAAAGTTGATCTCCACTTTAGCGTTAGCCATAGCCTCTGGGTTACGAAGTAGCTCAGCCAATGCCCATTCCACAGTGGTAGGGTTCGTTTCCGTTCCCGCAACAAACAAGTCCTGTTTCCGAAACATATAATCATTGAATATTTACGTAAAAACAAACGCAAAGAGAAAAAAATCAATCCAACCATAATTTACTACTTAAATCACTTACGCATAGAAAGTTTTTTGATATCGTTCATGTCGACTTCCGATCCATCTTCTTGAATAATATCGATCAGTGAATCCAAAATATCTCCCCTCGATGCATCTCTAGGTTCAGTCTGCAAAGATCTTTCCGTGATCCGAGCATCAATGAGCCCTTGAAAAACCTGAAACAACCTTTCCGAACACACCTTCATCCCTTTCCGGATACCTTGCAGATCAAGAAACTCAAGAGACGGAAAATAGTTTGCGAGATTCGGTTTGCCCATGATTTTCATCATGCGAGACAACGAGTCCTGGAGCTCCAGGGAGGCTTTCGGGTCGTAACTACCTAAGTCGGTCGAAAACACAACGTTTGAGATTACATTAAGCGACGTGACGAAGCAAGCACGAGCAATGTCCACGGCGAAGCCTCGTTCGCCTCTTTCGATGATGAATGTTATAAGTTCTTTCGCTTTCTTCGACCGTACGGACTTCGTGGCTTTGTGACGCTCCCGTGAGAAAAGTTTTGTCGTCAATACCTTCCTCCGATCCGTAACCTAAATGGAACATATAATTCCCTTTTATTTTAGTGTCCAACATTAAATCGAACCAAACTAAACCCAACCGAAACATTTTTTTACAACCATATTGGTATCATTATCTATGTGCTGAACACACCACCAAGCGGAAACCAAATCAAAACCTCTAGTTTAATATAATCAATCCAAACCATGTAAACCAAAACTCATAAGCATCGTATTTATATATATATGCATGTTAAGCTTAGATTTAATCGTATTTAATCATATTTAATCACATTAATTTATAATTTACCTCCAACGAGACGACGTCGAAGGTAGCCATGCTATGGAGACTTCGTGGTTGCCGATGGCTCGATCCGTCTCGCTAAAGGTTCGTCCAGAGAAGACATGGTCAAGCGTTTTCAGAACCTCTCTTGCTGCCTCTGGTGAAGAAATGACCACTGTGGCTAAACTTCCAAGCCTAAGACTCATGACTGGTCCATAAACTCTCGAGAGATCAGCAAGTGAACGGTGAGGAGCTTTTCCGATGATCTGGAGAAGGTTTCCGATAATGGGCCATCCCGAAGGTCCTGGAAACAGTGCCAGTGGGCTTGATTACCGTCGTCGTGATTTAAGAGCGACAAGGAGAACATACGTTAAAAGGAAGCTAAGTATCAAAAGCAGAGCTAGAGCTATATATGGTGTGCTTCATCGTCAGTTCGTCGAGTTTGTTCTTCTAGCCACGTCTTTTACTTATTTATAGAAATGATACTATATTTATCATTAATGAAATTGCTATCGTTATGGGCTTAGTTTGAGCAACAGCTTCACTCTAATTAAATACACTTGCTGACAAAAAGAAAATCCCATTTCTCTAGGACTCAAAAAGTCAAAAGTGTTGTAAACAAAAAGATTAGGGTATTGGTCTCTCTTTTTTTTTATCTATTCCACAAAATACAACATATATATAGGGATACAATATTAGGGTTTAGAACTATCTACAGTCTACCAATGGGCTATATAATGAGCCATATAATGGGCATCTACATAATACATAATATTCATAACACTCCCCCTTGGATGACTATTATAAAAATATGGTCTCAAATGCGCATGTGAGATGCTGCCTCGTTAAAAACCTTACCAGGAAAACCCTGTGGGAAAAACCATGGTTAAGGGAAAAAGAGTGCAGCGCGCTTTACTCCCCCTCATGAATACATCATTTGAAATCTTCGAGATGACACGATCCAATATGATAAAGTAACTTCTTGAAAGTGGTGGTTGAAAACGCCTCGGTAAATTGGTTCACCAAATCTTCACTTGAACAAATTTGTTGGACATGTACATCACCATTCTTCTACAGTTCATTGGTCTCGTAGGTGACTCATATTGATCATCATCTTTATTTCTCACGATCTCATCATTGTATGTCAAAGACTTTGACAAATGACAAATGACAGTCTTTCATCATTGGAATCACAACGTTTCCCTTTAGGTGTTTACATTCGCGTGTTCTTTGTTGTCTCGTTAAAAACCTTTCATGGAAAAACCCAATGGGATAAAAACCATGATAAGGGAAAAAGAGTACAACCACACACATAATCATATTTCTCTTTCTGGAATCATCATCTTCTAAGATACGCATTCTGATCATATATATCATCCTTTTCCGAATTGTTATGAACATAGCCTTAGTGAATAAACTCATATGATTGTCATATATTCTCTCGGGTCACTAGACTTCTGGTCCTTAGCATTCCTTTCATATAGAAGATTCGTTTATTTGAAATTCAGGTCCAAATTCTCATTTACATACATTCTTCTAAACTTTCATTTTCAACACATACAAGTTATCAATACTTTACTCTTATAGCTCTCCTTCTTAGTATGATACTTCATGAACATTTTCTCTGTAAAATCCTGCAAGGATTTGAGATGATATCTCTTTCGCTAGATGTTCAATTTTTTAATACCAAGAAACTTCATGAAATATTTGTTCTATACAAAATTGACAATATCCAGATCCGTGCAGTTTTCGAATATAATCAGAACCATGCGAAATTCGGGTATAATCTTATCTCAATAGAATTCGTACAGAATTTGGTTCTGCAAAATGAACATAATTTGCTTCGTGCAAATTTTGGGTATCACCAAAATAAAGATTCTGATCCGTGCAAAATCTGATTTATGCATCTTCGAGAAGAAAGATTTCATCTCAAATTCACTCTTTATATATTTCATGGTATGTGAAATCTCTACAGGAGATCCGATAATATTTAAATCATCAACATACTTTACACTTATTTTTAACAAGTATCAAATAAGGCGACTATCTTACATCTGCTCTGATTGTTTCAATTCATAACAATATCGATTTAACTTCATACATATTGTACTGTTTTCGAGAACTAGAATTTGTTGCTTCTGGCAATAGAATTATGTAGTACTGCTTCTGGCAATAGAATCTTTTAGGACTGCTTCTGACAGTTTAAGACCTTCTGGGTAGACTGAATCAAGTATTTCTTTCATTTTCAAACTGATAAGGGATCTAAATAGTTGCATCCACCACAAGAGATTATATTTCTTTCTAATAAACTCCATGTCTTTGTGAAAATTATTTTGCTACTAAATGTGCTTTGTACATAAAGATCCACTTACGTCCCACAAGTTTTACACCTTCAAGTGCACAGACTACTAGTCCAAATACTTTCTCTTAAAGAGATTTTATACTTCTTTCTATGATTCACCAATCATCTTTCCGTGTACACTTTTCAATAAATCTTCTTCTATTAACCGCGGTTTATGATCCTCAATTTTTATCCATAACATCATCATCAACTGCTTCACTGCATGCAAAATATTTACGACGTCGATTTGCTTTTAGTTCTATTTTATTCAAGACATGATACAACTAGTTGAAATCTCTTATCATTATCATTACCAGGCCTGGATTTCTTTTCTTTATCATGTTTACGGTTTCTTCTGGAAATCTCTAATGTCTCTTTTAGAGATTCTTAATGTCTCTTCTGGAGATCTTTCATATATAATTATTTACTTTCTCGGTCTTGCCATTTTCAAAATATGCTCATTTTCTTTTTCTTTCTTTTCTTTTCCGAGGATTATCTTTGGAACCAATAGTTCTATCACGCTTCATGCGATAATCTTTAGACTCATTAGCAGTTGGTATTATCCTTCTAGGGCATCAATTTCAATTGGAGCATTTACATCTGGTGTATGATTTTATCAATCTATTTAGGGTCAGTAAATGCTTCTGGCATCTAATTTGCTAATACTCTGCAAATGAATTATCTTTTAAACTTCTAGTGCACATTCTTTTGTACGAGGATCAAGATAATTTGCTTCAATCTATTTCTTTTCCAGCTATTTATTTTCTCTCCCTAATGTTGGAAAGACTGACTCACTGAAATAACAGTCTGCATCTCGAGCCTTAAATAAATTTTTTTTTTTTGTTGATGGCTCAAGATATTCAATCATCAAGAGAGATTCATATCCAACATATTTTTAACATTCTTTTAAATCTCATCATATATCACTGTGGTGGAGCAACTCGACATGTATATCACACTTGATGAGAAATATCTGGTTTCTGACCCAAACCAATCGTAATGGGAAGAACTCATGATTATTTGTTGGCTTGATGCGAATTAATTGACATATAGTAGTCATTTACTTGAGACAAGGTTTCACCACCATTTAATTAACCAAATACCCTCGCAAACTTCAGGTTGCAAGTCGATAACAAGAATATATGGTGGATGATCAGTCCACAATATCTCTTTGCATATATATCAAAATTTGACATTAATTATCCAAATTTATTGGGGTTGGTGAAAGCCATATAATCGTCTTACTTTGTGAAGCAACAACACATAAGAAATCTTTAGAAAAAATCATCTGGTTCTCTAATGAATATTTTCATAAATTTCTGATTATTCTTTCGCATCACTATTGAACCGGAATGGCTTAACCGGTCATGCCAAACAGTGATATTTTCATTAAACTTCTGGTTTATTATTATCCATTATACTGATATTTGTATAGTACAATCCGATAGAGAATGCATGTAATCTCTAAAATATTTTTTTATTGCCTTGGGTAATATTTATGATTTGAGATTCTGAACATTTTCTTTGCTTATTTCCTCAATATGATAAGTTTTGAAATCTTCAAGATTTTCTCTATAAAGTAATTCATCAATGTTATTTTAAGTGTAAACTTAATCTTCTGGATGTTCTACCATCTCTGGATGTGGAATCTTTAATTATCTCCCTCGAGATGATGATACTTCATGTCTATCTATCTTATATCCCACTTTAGAATCAATTATATTCTCAACTTAAATCATATATCTTAGACCTTTTTAACTTTGAGACTTGAGTCAAATTTTGTTCCGATAGACAATATTATATAATCTTCGAGAGCTTTCAATAATCTTTCTACTACTTAATATTGTATTCACACTAATTTATTTCATAGTTAAATAAGAAAATATCACTGCTGGTGAGAATATTAGTTTTTAAAAGAAACTACTTAACCTTCACTATGACCTTATCCATATTATATTCATATTCACGACCATTTCTATAGCAACTTTCTCGGCTAGTATTATTGGTGTGGTTTTTTTTTTATTTCATAATGTCGCTTCAGAGAATATACCAAAATCAATTGGATGTGATTCATTATTATTCATCAATATCTCATTATTTTACTTAGTCACAAAATTAAAATATATTTTCACGATATTATGTCTACAGGACATCATTATTTTTTTGTGAAAAGTAGAGTGTGTATTCTCTAACATATTTACACAATGATATTTTCTGTATTATATCAACTTGGAAATAATTGTGAATATAGTTGACTTGTATTCGCTTATAGACTTCTAATCATATATTTTTTCTTTAAATTGTTCCAAAGAACTTGTAGATCTTTTACGATCAACTACTCGGATTTATTCTATTTATAAAAATGATTGTAATAAAATATAATTAAATAACATATTCTATAAATAAAATAATCCAATCAATCATCAGTTTGAAGAGAATGTACAAATTTTAATGTACATGAAAACAAACAAGCAAACAATGATGTAAAATTCAGAGTAAAATTGTTCTCTATAAATTTAAGGTAAAACAATTTTCTGGATAAAACTTTAAAATATCATAAAAACTGGTTATAGTACAACTCCATTAATTATCAAATATGATTTGACATAAAACTTAATGGTTTATTTAAATAAATTATAACCCAACAATTATGCAAAGTATACACACGTTTATGCATATACCGATAATTATAATTTATAAGCTATCAGATGAATTAAACTTCAAAACTCAACCCATCGATTTACTAAACCGATTTAAACCAACACTTCATCAAACCAAACAATAAAACAATTAAAATAACGAAACGATAATATTCATGTGTGATAGATCGTCAATCTCAATTGATAAAGTATTATATAATCGTTATTATGCCATGGAGATATATTAAGCATGGCCCGATAAATTCTAATTCACATGGTGGGTAGATAGTGTACTTATCTCGATGGGAAAGATTAATCGGGGACCAGAGACGTGTTGAAAACGGAGATGGTGTCAACGAGGTATTTTGGCGGAGATCTCTTTTACTAAGTCACCAACGATTAAAAATTTGCTGCTAATATCTAAACCAATATAAACAGAATAACAATTAATTTAACCCCTGCTAGATATTCGATAGCACAATATAAATTAATAAATGATCATGCTTTCTATTAAATTAATAAATCATGTTTTCAATTTGACAAAATTAACCGAACCAAACAGTAAAGTTGGACAATATTTACCAAACAGATTGTATCAAATAACAAAGCATGATTATGTGGACTTAGCTGCTTTGTACAATAATTAAATGATATTTTCATGAGCACAAACTGATCTCATGTAGAGATAATTAAATAAACAAATTAAACGATAGAGAAACATAATTCAATAAGCGACATCGAACAAAGTGATAAACCATGAAGTTACTTATCTCTTATAATGAAAGAGTGGACTTTGAGAGATCGGAGATCTAATACGGAGATGGAGGCAAAGATGTTCGAAAAAAAATATACCATCAACTAGTGTTTTGAAAAAAAAAAATATTTTAGTTCAAGCTGGTAGAGTTTCGTGCTGATAACATGTTGTGAACAAAAGAGATTAGGGTATTGGTCTCTCTGTTTTTTGATCTATTCCACAAGATACAACATATATATAGGGATACAATATTAGGGTTTAGAACTATCTACAGTCTATTAATGGGCTATATAATGGACTATATAATGGGCATCCACATAATACATAATATTCATAACAAAAAGTACAATTTATCGATAGCTTTAAAAGCTAATGAAACAATATGTGATGTTTTATAATTGTCAACAACAATATGTGATATGTCTAGTTATGAATAATTTATGAATGATATTAATATATGACGTAATTTAATTTCAAGATGATATATATATATATATAATAAATTAGACTTCTTTCATAATTTTTAAGAGCATCCTCAATGGTAGAACCCCTAATGGGGTTCTTAATCATATTTTTATTATAAATTTTGTTTTAAGAACCTCTCTTAGAGATTTTAGTTTTTTCCATCCAATGGTAGAATCTTAATGGGGTTCTTAAAAATAAATAAGGAGGAAGAGATTGATCTATTCTTAATAAGGAGGAAGAGATTGATCTTGCATTTCATAAACTGATTTCCATTTAACATAACTGTAAAATAAATAATCAAAAGATGGAAGAAGCCTACAAATGTGTCTGCACCATACAAACCAAACCAGTTTCTATCTCATCCCATGTTCCAAGCCCAATGTCAAGAAATGGAGCTCAAGGATAACTTACCCGAGATATGACTTCGTGAGGTACCTGAGCGGTTGGCTTACAAGATTTGTATTGTATCCTCCATCAACTAAACTCAAACCTTTCTAAAACCTCTCTAACACTCGCTCCCAAGTATCAATTTTGTACCAAACTAATGTCTTGATTCCCCAAACATATGGAATTACCAAAAGAGATTCCAACTAACCAGAGATAGAGAATTCGTCTCTGTAGTACAATTGGGAGCTGCTAAAATGGCTGGAGATGAAGGTGTGTCAAAAGCACGAGAGCAATCTGTGTATGCCGATCCAATACCGAGTCCAGCACCAAAAGCAATTGATGCCCATCTTGTAAGGGGACTCCCTATACAAAATCAGAAACCAGATTATGATAAAATCAATCTCAAGGGAAAAGGTATCAGAATAATTCAAATTGGACAATATATGATTCAAATTGGAGAAATCAAAACACTCTAAAACCCTATCCAATCATATATTTCAATTCATTCTAAGAATCTAACTCCGTATCTATCCTGAAACAACTACAAGTAATCAGAAAACGAGAATCGAGTAAGGGGATATCGAAAGACTGAACTGAAGAACAGAAGACCGGCGAATGCGCCGCCGAGGGAAGAGTAAACGAAGCGGCGGACGGTGAAGCATCGCTGACACTTCACGGACTCGCTGATGATGAGGGAATCCATTACCCCAAAAGTGCCTTGATTCTTCGTCATTCTTTGCTTCTTGTGCGACTTCCATGCCTTCATGGTGGCCGCCCTGATCCTCCTCGCGGCGAGTTCCGGCTAGATAGCGTAGAGTCGACCACTGTACATCGCCATCATCTCCATCAACATACTGTCTCTCTCTCTCTCTCTCTCTCTCTCTCTCTCTCTCTCTCCGTCTCTCTCGACCGGTTTGGGCTTATGTAACGAAGTTCCGATCTATTGACTAATAGACACACCACCACCTCGGATAGGGAGATCATCGATTTCAAACTCGATTTTGATTTGGCAATGAAATCGCAGCTCTGGATTTAACATTTGGGGTTGAGAGCGGCGAGATTTGGGTCGAGATCGAAGTGTGAAAAAAAAAATTTCCCCTCATCCTATCCGCGTGACATCTGTCTACAAGAACCGATTCTTAAAATTCTTATTTAAGAATCGGTTCTCCAAAATTCACCAATTTTTTATTTATTTTTGAAAACATTATAACTAAGAAACGAGGCTAAGGACCTGTGTTGAGGATGGTCTAAAGGTTAAGACCAAACCGGATAGAAACCGCACTAGACCCGTCGAGAAATACAAAAACGAAAATGATGTCAAACACGTTTCTTGATAGGCACGGCACATAATGGCTCGGCTTTGTGCAGGGCAGCACCGAAGGCCTCGCTCATATCCACATTTTCAGGAACTACGCTGAGACGACCCGACCCGCTTTATTTAAACAATACCATAACCAATACCCCATAATATTGATTATACCCAACGAACCCGAAACATAATACTCAAAACAAACATACTACATGCTTTAACTCCACATAAAACGTTAATATGAACTCGCAATTATAACATAATAAACAAATGCGGCTAACAACACAATACCGAGTCCTAAATCATCCTCCTCTTCATTGCTTTGATTCCACAATCACACCTTATCTTTACCTGCACTCAAACACAAAGAGATGCGTAAGTATTATCACAAATACTTAGTGAGGCGGTCCTCCCATCTACGAGCTATACACACAAGCAAGAGATCACAAACCGCTCACATACGCAAGACCAAACAACAAGCAACCATGGGCAAACCCAACAACCATGAGCAACCCAAACAACCAACCGAAACAGCAAACAGCTGAACGCAACCCACTGCTGGTGCTGGTGTCGGTCGACACCCACCACTGGTGTCGGTCGACACCAAGACCCATCCGGACTTCCACAGGTGCTGGTGTCGGTCGACACTAGCCCTTAGTGTCGGTCGACACCAAGACCCATCCGAACTTCCACAGGTGCTGGTGTCGGTCGACACTAGCCCTTAGTGTCGGTCGACACCAAGACCCATCTGAACTCTGCAACACGATCTGAGCAACACCTCTTGCCTTCAACCACAACAAACCTCTCATAGGTTCTTCACTTCCCAAAACGATTACTTCCCTGCACACACAACACAACAAAGAAGCAACCCAAACAAAACAACCCACGGATTCTCCCAATCCAACCACACAATCACGAAACAAGCCACACAACCCTAACTTGCTTAGATCAACTCATGGTCACGCACTCACCTTAGATTCCGGATCGATTCAGACGGAGAATAGCACCACAAGCCCAGGGATGACTCCCTCTTCACGCCCCCGCCTTAGCAAATCGATCCCCTTCTCTTCCCCGAGCCAAACCAAGCTCTTCCTTCCTCCTTACTTATTTCACACCCAAAGAGACAACAACTCTTCATCCCTTCTCTTCTCTCCCTAAACTCTCTCTCTCCCTTTCGAATCTCTCTCCGAAGAACAAGAAACGAGCTAACGGCACGAAGAGAAGAAGAAGAGATCTGAAATAAGGTAGGTAAAATCGGAGAAAGACTAAACTGATTTTCTGGCGACAATGCTGGTGTCGATCGACACATCCCCTTAGTGTCGGTCGACACCGAGACCCATTCCAAAACTGCACAGCAAAACACTTCCCGGAATGATCGGTCTCCTCCACCATTTGCCCTGCAAATGATTTCCTGGTCCCAAACAAGACCAATACTCCATACAACAGAACTATACGGAACACGGGCGTTACATACGCGGTTTTGATACTCCTAGTCAAAGCCATAGCGAAGAGACGCAAGAACTATATGCATTATCCTAAACGCTAGTGGCATTCCTGGACAAATCCTTCGTCCAGCTCCAAACGGAATCAGCTCAAAATCAATGCCTTTCACATCTATTCCTCTTCCCAAAAACCTTTCTGGCTTGAACTGCATCGAATTCTCCCACACGCTCGGATCTCGTCCTATCGCCCACACGTTTACAAGAACCTTGTTTCAAAACACAATAAGGAACAATTAGTAATTTATACACAACACAAAAACCCATCAAATTCTTTAGATATATCAACACTCGGTTAACCAATTCGGATTATAGCGATTTGACCCGAAATGCTAGTTCTTAGGAATGAGTTACATACCTGAGTATTCTTAGGAATGAGGAAGTTAAAAATTCGGACATCATCAGACTCGGATTTTCGAGGGATGAGAAAAGGAGCAGGCGGATGCAAACGAAGACTCTCTTTCACAACTGCTTGTAAATAAGGTAGTTTAACGATATCCAGTTCTTGAACGGTGCTGTTTAGCCTTATCACTTGTCTTATCTCTTCTTGAGCTTTCACTATCTTCTTAGGGTTTCGAAGTAACTTCGCCATAGCCCATTCCAACGCACTCGAACTCGTGTCTACTCCCACCAGAAACAAGTCCTATATATGAATAGTTGTTAAAGTGATACTTTATTATTCATGAGGAACAAGAGATTTATACAAGATGGAGATGATGAATACAAAGAGACAGTCAAGAGGAGAAGAAGACTAAGAGATAGACAATGATGCAGACAACAATAAGAAGAGTCAACAGAAAACTTAATTATAGTTAATACGCCCCCTCAAGCTGGACAGCGAGAAGCAAGACCAAGCTTGAAACAGAAGGAAGAGAACTTGGCCCGAGACAAAGGTTTTGTAAGAGCATCAGCAAGCTGATCACCAGAACAGACATGAGTAACACGAAGCACACCGGACTGAACCAAGTCACGAATAAAGTGAAAATTGACCGCAACATGCTTCATACGAGAATGAAAAACAGGATTGGCACTGAGATAAGTAGCACCAAGATTGTCACAGTAAATAACAGGGGAAGCTGAGGGAGAGAAACCAAGTTCCGCAAGTAAAGACATAACCCAAAGAACTTCTGAAGCAGTAGCAGAGACAGATTTGTACTCAGCTTCAGTTGATGATCGAGCAACTGTTTTCTGATTTTTGGATGACCATAAAACAAGATGCTGCCCAACGTAAACAAGATAAGCACCAGTGGAAATGTAATCGTCTTTGTCACCTGCCCAGTCGGCTTCAGAAAAGGCGTGAAGAGTCAACGGAGTAGTGGTAGAGAAGAACAAACCCATGTGCTTAGTGCCACAGAGATAACGCAAGATCCATTTTGCAGCAACCCAATGATCAAGACAAGGTTGATGCATATATTGAGAAAGCTTGTTGACAGCAAAAGAAATATCCGGACGCGTAAACTGCAAGTATTGAAGGCTACCAATGACAGAACGATATTCAGCAGGATGATCATAGAGAGGACTAGCAGATGCAGAGAGAGAGACATTTTCAGCCATCAGAGTAGAAACAGGTGTGGCAGAGATTATGTTTGTACGATGCATAAGATCATTGATGTACTTAGTCTGGGTAAGAGTAAGGCCAGATGTTGTACGAGTGACTTCAATGCCAAGAAAATAACTCAATTCACCCATGTCTTTAAGTAAGAAGCGAGCTGCGAGAAGATCGATAAAAGCCTGAACATGAGCAGAGGAGTTACCAGTGACAACAATGTCATCAACATAAACCAAGACAAACAAGAGAATGTCATTTTTGTTGAAAACAAACAGGGAAATGTCAGCCACCGAATTGTAAAATCCAGAGACAATCAAGAAAGAGCGAAGCGCAGTGTACCAAGTCCATGTATTGTGTTGAACCTGCGAATTGATCTCATCACCCATAGAATTACGCCAACGATCATCTTTGAGAGCTTGTAGATGTGTCTGTGGCTCAACATCGATGGTTAAAACAGTAACCGTATTCATCGCATACCGAGGATTAGGTTTGATGATCTGATTCTTGGAGCGTGTAATCATTGGATGAGAAATGAGAGGAGGACCTGATGTTGTAGGTAACGATGGAGGAACAATAGCAGTACTCGTAGAAGAATCTGCAGATAGGAGAGGGTCACTCACTGAAGGTGTCGGTGGTGCCGAATCAGGAGCCAAAGCCGGAGAAGAATCTAAAATCCGAGGCGATGCACCAAAACCAGATTCACCAGAAGCGGAATTGAGTGGTGGAGAAAGAAAAGAGACTGAAGGAATGAGAACAGGTTCAGTGTGAGAAGAAGAAACAGAAGGAGAGGTATGCTGAAAAGGAAAAGTGGTTTCGAAAAACTCAACATGCCGAGAAGCATAAAGACGAGAAGAAGATATGTCAAAACATAGATAGGCACTTTCAGAAAGAGAATATCCGACAAAAACACATGGAGCAGAGCGTGATGCAAGTTTATGAGCAGAATAAGGCCGAAGCCAAGGATAACATAGACACCCGAAAACCCGAAGTTTTGAATAATTTGGTGTTTCATGAAAAAAAAAGTTCAAAAGGAATCTGAAATTTCAAAGAAGAGCTTGGGAGCCGATTAATCAAGTATACAGCAGTAGAAAAAGCAAAAGACCAATACTCCAAAGGCATATGAGCATGAGATAAAAGAGCTAAGCCGGTTTCAACAATATGGCGATGTTTTCGCTCAGAAATTCCATTATGCTCTGGAGTATGGGGAGGTGAAGTGCGATGAGAAATACCATGTTTTGATAAAAAAAAAGGAGTTAAGGCTTGAAACTCCCCATTGTCAGAATAAAACGTAACAATGCGTGTTTGGAAACGATTCTCAACAAGTTCTTTGAATGAAAGAAAGATTTCAAAAACTTGAGATTTTCGCTTGAGGGGATAAAACCAAGTATATCGGGTAAAATGATCAACGAAAACCACATAATACTTGTATCCATCGAAAGAGAAAAGAGGAGATAATTTCAGAAAAAATAATTTCAAGAGGTTTAGAAGAAGAGAGAGTGGTATATCCAAAAGAGAGTTTATGACTTTTATTAATAGAACAAGAATTGCATAACAAAGGAGCAGAAATTTTATTAAAATAAGGTAAAGAATTTTGAGATAAAATACGATTAAGAGTTTCTAGAGAGGGATGACCGAGGCGAGAGTGCCATTCAATCATAGAGGTTTTTATTGCAAAAAGAACTTGAATTTTGGTGGAAGAAGAAACAGAATCCAGCCACTCATACATCCCATTCCTAGTGCTGCCGTTTTTGAAAAGCGCCCCCGTGATTAGATCCCTCACCTGATAAGACCAAGGATCAAAAGTAATAGAAACACCATTATCAGCACATGTCTGACGAACAGATTAGATTCTTCTCAATATGTGGAGCATAAAGCACATTTTTAATAAAACTGATCGAGAAGGCAAGGAGAGCGAAGTTGAACCAGTATGAGTAATGGAATGCCCGGAACCATCACCAAGGACAACCGTTTCATTGCCTTGATAAGGAGAATGCAAGGCAAGAGTACTCAAATCAGAAGCAATGTGATGAGATGCCCCACTATCGAGCAGCCATGATGGAGTTTCTGTAGCGGAAGACATCGAAGTAACATGAGCACGAGGCTGCCAGGCTGGAGGAGATGCGTGATATGGCTGAGAGTTTGATGCAATGATGCGAAATTGAGGACAGCGTTGAGCGCTATGACCTTGCACTCCACAAGCTTGACATTTGCCTAAATATGGTCGAGAAGGACGAGAAGAGAACTGAGGACGAGATCCAAAGGAGTTGAACTGACGAGTATCAAAAGTTTGTTGTGGTGGTCGAGGAATCGATTTTGGCCGGTAAGATGCAGAATTTGCAGTGATAGGAAAAGCTGGAGTAGATTGAGAGCAGAGAAGACCTGCTTCACGATTAACAAGTTTATCACGTAATTCTTCAAGTGTTGGTGGAGTATCACGACCATTAATTTGTTTCACCACACCACGATAATCATCATCCAAACCATCGAGAATAAATTCAATGATATCCTCATGATCAAGTGGCTTTCCGAGCAAAGCAAGTTGATCCGCTTTAGTTTTCACCGATTGCATATATTCATCAATTGAACGTTGTCCTTTGGAACTTTTCTTGAGTTGTTCCTTGATTTGTTTCATATGACCACGAGAGGGACGGCCAAAAGTGCCACGAAGAGAGTTCCATGCTTCAAGAGAAGTTGTTGCAGTGGAAACAAGTGGTTGAAGAGGCGTGGAGATTGTACCGAGCATAGCCGAGAATATCAGTTTGTCTTGTTTTTGCCAAGCCGTGAAGGCAGGATTAGGCGAAGTGAGATCATTGATTTGCACAGTAGGAGGAGGAGTTTCTGCGTCATCGGTGATGAACTGCAAGAGACTATGCCCATCGAGAAAGAGAGAAACCTGAAGACTCCAGGTAATGTAATTTGAGGCTGTGAGTCTAGTCACAGTACTCATATTGATTGAGAGGATGGGATGTTGTGGATCGTTAGGATTAACGATGATTGCAGAGCCAGAATTGGCAGAAGGATTTTGGGACGTCATGTTACGATCGTCGGAACCTTAAAAAAAAGGTAGCAGATCACTGCTCTGATACCATATGAATAGTTGTGAAAGTGATACTTTATTATTCATGAGGAACAAGAGATTTATACAAGATGGAGATGATGAATACAAAGAGAGTCAAGAGGAGAAGAAGACTAAGAGATAGACAATGATACAGACAACAATAAGAAGAGTCAACAGAAAACTTAATTATAGTTAATACTATATCACACATTAAATGAATTTAGTTAAGAACATATAAAGAAGCCAGTTTGTTGTTCTGTCTTGATGTATCCGCTCTATATATAAGACTTACGAGAAGCAGATGTTTGATATCATTGTCATCGAGTTCTGACTCCTTCTCATGAGCAATATCCATGAGATATTTGATGATCTCTTTGTATCGATGAATCCTTGAAAACCCCTAAACAATTTGTTCATCAATAGCCTCGCTTCTTTTCTAGCTCCTTGCAGATCAAGAAACCCAAGAAAAGGGAAGAAATCAGCGAGGTTGGGTTTTCCGGCGATCTCCATCATCCGAATCACCACGTTTTGAAAATCATGAGATGTCTTTGAGTCATCAAAGTTTTCGAGGTTTGTGGAAAACAGAGCGTTCGAGATTATATTGAGTGATGTGATGAATGATGCTCGAGAGATGTTCACAGCTTCTCTTCTCTCGCTGCATTTGTTAATGAAGCTCATAAGTTCTTGCACCGTCCTCGTCCTTAAGGCACTGGTTGCTTCTAAACACTGCGTTGAGAATAATTGCTTCTTCGTTATCTTTCGTAGAAACCTGAAGCATACACAGAATGTGAAACAATGCAGCTTAGGGGGCTCGGAATATTTAAACGAGAAACAAAGCAAACCAAAACCAAACTAATACAAAATTTAACCGAACTGAATAAAGTAAATTATTTTACAGTTTTTAATTTCAAACTACAACTATTAGCCGACCAAAAAAAACTACGCTTTATATTTTAAAATAGAATAATTCATTATACTATGTATACTATTAATTAAATGATTTATTTATTTTATACTATGTACTCAAAACTGAATTTAACCAAATCTGATTCAAAACTGAACCGAACCGACTTGAATTTATTTACCTCCAACGAACAAACGGAGGAAGCCAGAGAAAGGAAAGCTCGTGATGACCAGCGGCTCGAACCGGGTCGCTGGAGACTCTGTAAGACAAGACATGATCATGTGTTTTCAGCACTTCTTTTGCTGCTTGCTGATACGATTCATCAAACGTATTTTAGGAAGAAGAAGATGACACGTCAGCCCGAAGTAATTGACGTGGCGGATGATGGGGAAGCAAGGCAAGGAGAAGCCTTGGAATGAGAAGGAGGCTTTGCCGTTTACAATTTGAATAAGTAGAGACGTTGGGGACTCACCTGTACGGGGATGCTTTATGTGAATTGTGTTATCAAGCGATGTGCTTGAGAGATTGATGCGATCTCTGTAATTCGTGTGAGGCGAGAGTGGGTAAACGAAGTCAGTTCTAGATCTTGAGAGATTACAACCTTTGTAAGCTCCGGATCGATTCTAATTGCATATCGAGTTGATTTCATCATATCTAAAATCTATCACTTGCGGTGAAGATATGACCACTGTGGTCAAACAACCAAGCTTAAGACTCCTTACGCTTCCGTAAATCCTTGAGAGATCGGCAAGTGAACGGTGAGGTTTTTTAACGATTTGAAGGATGTTACCAAGCAGAGATAGCCTTGAAGGACCCGGCGGGTTGTTGGTTCCACCGTCGCCGGAACATGATATCCCGGTGGTGAAGACCAAGAAGAATATGAAGAAACAGAGGAGCAGAGACAATGCTATTGCTACAATCTCCATCTAATATCGTTAAACCAAATTCTGAATTATTTGAAGTGCTTTAAGAAAATTTTAGATGATGCACATTTAAGTAGTGACAATCTTTGTAAGAAAATTTGAGGTTTGTAAGGATTTGTGTCATTATGTCAGGAGGACACGTTATTTGTCCCTTCACCGATTCCATTGTCTTGAGGTTACATGTGGAGGTCGACCAACAAGAGATTCTTGCTTTCTTTTTCCCTTTTTTTTTGGTTTCGAAGATATAAATATTGAAAAAAATATATTTTACATGAAATTGTTTAGATCAACTAAATTTCTATATATAATTTCTGAATCGAATCATAAAAACAGAAAGGACATAGCATTATTCGGAGCTATAGATTTCGACTGGCCTTTTTTTACGAGTGATAATAAATTGGTGCATTCTAAACGAAACTAGCCATATTTTTTATTTTTTTGTTGATTCAAAATTTAAGAATCTTCTCCTAAATTATTTTAAAATTTGAAATGTAAAGTGGGTAATAATTCTCCTAAATTATTTTAAATTTGAAATGTAAAGTGGGTAATAACTGCAACGATTATGTAAAACGTAAATCATTAATCAACATTTTGAAACAGCTTTATTTTAACCACACAATTTGGCGTATATAAATTTAAATGACTGTATAGCTAGTTCAACGATGGTCAACGGTCAACGTCGCCTGAGTAGGAGATGTGATTTTGTGGTAAAGCACGTCTTTTTAACTCTTTGAGATTTTTTTTTTTAACCAAGTCACGTGGATCATCGAATCATCAAAACGTTCGTTGCCTCGTTAACGAGGCAGAATCTTTAATTGCTCAAACTGGTCCATGTATTTCTGCTCACATTCCAATTTTGACCACATATTCTTGTAATATTCTAAT
The DNA here is from genome assembly GCA_900406565.1 of Turritis glabra. Classification (NCBI taxonomy): domain Eukaryota; kingdom Viridiplantae; phylum Streptophyta; class Magnoliopsida; order Brassicales; family Brassicaceae; genus Turritis; species Turritis glabra. The sequence goes on along the minus strand of OVBN01000228.1, from coordinate 1,142,213 downwards.
CATACACTAACTCAATTAATTCTATTGTCTTTAAGAATATTTCATATATAGCTATGTTTTCTAACGACAACGTAATCAAGGAATTCAGAAAATGAGACAGCTAGTAATTTTTATTTGATGTCAATATTGAACATATATGGAAAATTTTCAACAAAAAGTAGGTTGCACATATACTAGTATATATAATTACAAAATATATATTATGTAAAATACATCTAATTACTTAAATCAAACTAACTTATAGTCTATAGGTGACTAAATTTTGCAACTCCCGCTTGAATTCCAAATCTTTTATTTAATTTTAAGTAACATTGTTGACAGTTCATGCATATAAGCAGAGATTTTGGATACAAAAAAAAAAAAAATAGTTATTCAACAATATGCCATTCCACTTAACTGTGAATTTTGTATAATCTTGATGCTAGAGAAGTATCAGAAACGGGAGGGTCAAATTTAGAAAATATAAAATATGAGGGACTAATAGTGAAATGTTTGGAAAATGAATTAAATACAGTCTCGATTCGAAAAGAAGCGTTTCTCTCGCCTCAGCGCATCCTCTTCCCCATTATCTCACACACTCTCTCTCTCTCTCTGGCCTACCAAAAATACTTGAATGTATTCTTAATTTGTTCTGATTCTCTCCACTTGACCAATCCCGTGAAGATAAACTGCTGCCGACGCTTCTTCTCGCCGATAACCCAAACCTTCGATTTTGGTGTGGCGGAAGAGGTTCCGATTGCATTCTTGGTTCGATTTCTAGGGTTTCTTCGAGTTAATGATCGGTTGTCTAAGCTTATTCGGTAATCTTTGATTTGGTTGCAGGAAAATGGGTTTGATTTCTGGAATTTTGTTCGGGATTATCTTCGGCGTAGCTCTAATGGCTGGCTGGAGTCGTATGATGACGCACCGATCGTCCAAGCGAGTCGCCAAGGTTCGTATTGAAATCAATCTGCTTATTCTCAAATTGATTGAAATCCGTGATTTGGTTCTACAAATTGGATCCTCTGGGATCATTTTTAAGATTCTAAATCTGGGAATTTTAAATTCGTCGTGATTGTTGTGTTAGATAGATTGGTTGTTTCGGTCTTGGGATTAGCTGGAAACGCGTAAATTTATCAGTGTCTGCTTTAGTTGATTTGGCTTAGCAAAATCCCTCCTTTGCTACTTCTAGTTGTTGACATTATTAATGTACCAAGTTAGTGATCATCTGTTTAACCATGCTTTTGTGTGAGAAGTGACACGGCTTGCTTTACTTGCTCACTTTGAGGAGCCGGATCCTTCCTATGTCTGACATGAGTAGAGGAGTTTCTTGGCCTCCGATACTGTATAATTGACTAGTTATAGTCTTGTCTTCTGACAGGCTGTTGATATGAAACTTCTAGGCTCTCTTAGCAGAGACGATTTGAAGAAAATTTGTGGTGATAATTTCCCACAGTGGATATCGTTTCCAGCATTTGAACAGGTACGTCTTCAACATTTCGCTTATCTTTTCTAGCCAATGTCCATCTTCCATGCTTGGGTTTTCGACGTGATTTTTGTGAGTTGTTGAGTTCTTATAACTTAAAATGTTCAATTTAAAAAAAAAAAAGTTCAATTTTTTGCCTTTGTACTCCGACTGGAGAAATCTAGTTCTGGCTCCTTTATCCTTGAATTCAATAATACTTGATTTTGCGTACATATTTTATGTCTCTGGTTTTGGAACAAGTCTAATACAGTTTAACCACTTGATTTCTTAGCAAGCGAACCAACATTTTCAAACTGCAAACTATTTATACTTGATTTTTTTCAGGTCAAATGGCTGAATAAACTACTGAGCAAGATGTGGCCATATATTGCGGAGGTGAGATTCTAATTTTCTTTTGCTGCAGTATTAGGTGCAGTCTTTTCCCGTGTATATGGATTGGAAGTTACCTATTAAATTACTAGCAGATTTTACCCTGAATAATGGTAACTGAAAATATCCTAGGAAGAGTAGAGTTATTATACTGTCAAGTTGTAAAATTCGAAATTATTGAAGAATAGTGAGGTTTAGCTTGTCTAGAATGGACTCGTAGACTGCTAACGGTTTTGCTGGTACACAAATCCAATGTTTATTGACACCTGAGATAGGTCCAATTTGTTGGAATGGAAAACACTTGCCACAATACAGCTTGGCAATCAAAGAGTGTAATTTATGTTGTTCTGTTGACTAATTTTCAGGCAGCAACTATGGTAATAAGAGATTCTGTTGAACCTCTGCTTGAAGATTACAGACCACCAGGAATTACTTCCCTGAAGTTCAGCAAATTGACGTTGGGTAACGTAGCACCAAAGATTGAAGGTAAAGTATGGTGGGCAGCATCATTGTTTGTGATGGCTATTTTTCTCTTCCATTGTTCAACCTTGCATTGTCCTACTATTTATTTTGGATGAGTTGCCTGCCAAATATTAATGAATCCTTGTGCTTGGAAGAACATCATGCATTTGTCTCATAGGTTAGTTTTACTGTAAGCCTGAGCACATGCATAATTGATTGTCGCAGGTATTCGTGTTCAAAGTTTCAAGGAAGGTCAGGTCACAATGGACGTTGATCTTCGATGGGGTGGTGATCCAAATATTGTTTTAGGTGTTACAGCACTTGTTGCTTCCATACCCATTCAGGTTACTAGAGAGATATTTTAGTATTTGTCGTTTGTGCCCAATAGAGATTGAGTCTCTACAAAAACTTGTTTCTGGCTGAAACAGTTGAAGGATCTTCAAGTTTTCACAGTTGCACGTGTTATCTTTCAACTTGCGGATGAGATTCCTTGCATATCTGCTGTTGTTGTTGCTCTACTTGCTGAGGTACACTTAACCTGTAAAGATCCAGAATAAGATGCATTTTTCTTATATCATCTCTCCTGTCTTACAATGACCAACTTTTTAAATGATCTGAACCAGCCAAAACCGAGAATTGATTACACTCTGAAGGCTGTCGGTGGAAGCTTAACAGCAATTCCTGGACTATCTGATATGATTGATGTAAGTTCCTCTCTTGGTTGGTCAAGCAGTTTCCAGAGGTTTTATTTGTTCCCATTTGGTCTTAGACACAGCTTTTGCTTCTCTCTCTGTTAGGATACTGTTGATACTATCGTCAAAGACATGCTTCAATGGCCTCATAGAATTGTTGTTCCCATTGGTGGTATTCCTGTTGATTTAAGGTACTCACTTATGTGTTCGGCTTGTTTTTCATTTTTCGTTTTTTCACTCACAAATATTTTGCCACTTTTGTCTTTTCTCCTCTTCTGATATAGCCATAGGATTTACTTGGGGAGCTCATGATACGTATTGAGAAAGCACTATATAGTTTGACGATTCTCTCTATCTTTTCTCTTCCCCAGTGATTTGGAGCTTAAGCCACAGGGAAAGCTTATAGTAACAGTAGTGAAAGCAACTAACTTGAAGAATAAGGAATTGATTGGAAAATCTGACCCTTATGCTACCATCCACATTCGTCCTGTATTCAAGTATAAAACAAAGGCAATCGAGAACAACCTGAATCCTGTTTGGGATCAAACTTTCGAATTGATTGCAGAGGACAAAGAAACCCAGTCACTCACTGTAGAGGTCTGGAATCTGAAACATTTATGCTTCATCCTTGTTCAACTTTGCCATTGCAAACATTAATTATTCTCTTCGTTTTATTTAAACTTTTGGCAGGTATTTGATAAAGACGTAGGCCAAGATGAGCGTCTAGGACTTGTGAAACTTCCCTTAAGCAGTTTGGAAGCCGGAGTTACAAAAGAAATGGAGCTAAATCTTTTGTCTTCACTTGATACTTTGAAAGTAAAAGATAAGAAAGATAGAGGAAGTATAACTCTTAAGGTATAGATCTTCCCTTGAATAAACCACAAAACTTTTCCTTTTCACCGGTTCCTAAGTTGACTTGAATTGAAGGTACATTATCAAGAGTTCAACAAAGAGGAGCAAATGGCTGCATTAGAAGACGAGAAGAAGATCATGGAAGAAAGGAAGAGACTGAAGGAAGCAGGAGTAATAGGTAGCACAATGGATGCAGTTGGGATGGTGGGAAGTGGGCTTGGTGCCGGTGTAGGACTGGTTGGGACCGGGATTGGTGCAGGAGTCGGGTTGGTTGGTACGGGAGTGACCTCGGGTGTTGGGATGGTTGGTAGCGGTTTTGGAGCTGTTGGAAGCGGATTGAGCAAAGCAGGCAGATTCATGGGTAGAACAATCACAGGTCAGTCTAGCAAACGTAGTGGCTCCTCAACACCTGTGAATACCGTTCCAGAGAATGATGGTGCAAAACAGCAGTAAGTAAACTTTGGGTTTAAGCAAGATTTGTGATCATAACATCGTGTTACTCTGTAGTCGTGCGATGCGACTTCTTATTCACTCTTTATTGTTTTTCTTTTCTTTACATCGAATTTGTTTTCTGGATTACTGCAGTAATTTGTTTTCGTTGCGAGCTTTCAAATTTAAATCTTGTACAAAAGTCATTTGTTTAATCGTCCCATAAACAACAGATCTCCTGTCAATAATATACGAAAAATGATGCGTCAGACTTGCATATACACGTAAGTATATTTTAAGCATGCTAGCATCATCGGTTAAGTTTAGTAAACTTAAAAACTGATTGATTAATTGGAAGTAATTTAATTTACTCAGTTAAGAGTATAAGCAAATTATAGATAAGGAAGTGGCTTTCACCATCACACTTTCAGATATAACGTCGTACTCGTAGCTCTCTTTGTCATGTATAAATTCTAATACCATAAATCATGTCGAGAAAATATTCTCAAGAAACAAATATCCGTAACAGACACAAGAGGAAACTCTTTCTCATCTATTTTGGACCAGTTTTCAAAGTACCATCATTATTGGTATTATAATATGTTAATATATTGTTAAAATATGTGGCTTCCTATCGATTAGTGTCTCATCCACCTTTAGTCGTTGCAAGACCAATATTTTTTAGATAACCTCACTCAAAAAATCTACCATTAAAAAACAACGCTACGGAATTATTTATGTTTTACATTAAAATACAAACGGAACAAAAATTTGTAAACGCGAATGATTGTATAGTTTTCTTTTGGTAAAGCTTTGAACTATTACATAAGATCAAGTTGATCATCATCAACAATATCTCTTGTGTGTGTTGATATTATCTATTTATTAAAATCATAAAACGATATCTGGAGACTGGGACGAGAAAATTGGAATTACGTGTTAACACGAGCCGATGACTTGGATCCACGTAAGCCTGAACTGTGGGAAGTTCTAAATTGTGTACTGATTGGTTGATACGTAAGCCAAGTGGATAAAGTGTCCCGACCACAAGACCGACATGATTTACTTATTTTATTCGTAAATAATTGCATTAAGAAGTGGCCACATTATGAAAATATTACCAAATATATGAATGATGATTATTTAAGGCAATTTGCTTTTGTTAATTGGCCAACTTAGGTCACAACAGAGACACAAAATAGATCTAGTTGATGCATCCCTAGTTACTTTTTCTTCTAACTAATGTTATCATACGAAAGCATTTGATCATAAGTACAATATGTCATCAAAATATTTTTTTCTTATAAATTATAATCCAGCAGACTTTCATTTGACAAGACTGACTCCAATAACTGATATGTACTGTATTTCATTTTACCATACATAGATACATCTGTATATATAAAAGTATATATGGTAGTAGACTTGTAAATTAATAAATAGGTCTCGTTTTGTTACTTGAGATCTAAGTTATCTGCTATTCACAACGTGTAGAATCTTATGTCTGCTTTGTAATATAACCATAAAAGTCGAAACGGGATGATAATTCCAATATTGGACCGTCTTGCCTATCCATATTATTAATCGGCTACTTACTGCAATAGCGGAAAAGTTCATATAAAAGTTGCATCCAAAGCCGGCCATGAATACAAACTGAACAAAGTCATGGTTACGGCCGTTAATAGAATAAATAAAATTTTAGCCGAGAGTTTCCAAAATTTTCAGTAGCAGAGTTGGTCATTTTTTCTTTATATTCTATATTTAAAATTCTTTATTTTTTAATTCATTAATATAGACTTAAAATAATTTTTTGTTTGTGCTCCATAAATATTAGGACCGGCTCTGGTAGAGGTTGCATCGCATGTGATATCTAATAATTTTATTTTTTTGTTTAATTACCGACGAACGAATAGCAGAGCGTTCCTCAATATTATATTAGTTAAACTTTAGTTACTCTATTACTTAGCTAAATACAATAATTCATTTTTGGAAAGCGAAATTTATTTCCGTGGACAACATTTTGTAATCCACTAACTATATTTATAAAAATCAATTATATTTACTCGAGTTCCACCGTCATAAGATGCTCTTGATCATCGCAGCCAAACACACCACATCCATAACTTCTTCTTCTTTATTAAAATAAATAAACAACAACAAAAATGGATAAAGTGGGCTCGAGTCGACAATGCATGAATAAGATTCACCAAATTAGAATATTGTTATAAATCATATCCAATTGAAACTGTTACTATTAAGTTATAAGTTTATAACCATCTAAAACAAACAAAAAAATCCACCTCTGACAAAAAGCTTCGCCAGGTGTTTTGGTTAAAATTCCCCTAACCCCACGTATTGACTATAACACGTGTAATGGCACTTTTAACCAAAACTATTAGGCCAAGTGGCCAACTTACGATCACTTTTATCTGAACCCGACCCGACCCGACCCGATCGACCTAAACCGGACCACGAAGATAATATACAAATATAGATCTTCAGATGTAGTAGATACGTATAGTACACTGCAGGATTATATAATTGTTAGGCTCAGGAGAATTGACCTTTGAGTATTTCCATAAAACCATACTGTGAAAATAAAATCTTCTATATAAAGTTGTTTTCGTATTTTGTATTCTCTGTATGTTCAAAACCGTAGAAGAAGATAATAATATCACAAACAAAACAAAAAAGCTTCCTTTTTGTTTTTTCTTTTGAGTTTCTATTGATCGATTGGTTAAAATCTTGTCATTTCAATTTGTTCTCGATTCTCCGCGGCCATGCAAATCTAGGGCTTCTCGTTTGTTTGGTGTGATTATGGGCGCGAATATCTCAGGTGGGTTGCCGGAGTTTGACCGGAGCGGTGACGTTTACTCGAGGAAACCCAGATTGGTGGATTTGCCGGAGAATTGTGTAGCGTTGATTATGACACGGCTTGATCCACCGGAGATTTGCAGGCTTGCTCGTCTCAACAGGGTGTTCCGTCGCGCTTCGTCAGCTGATTTCATATGGGAATCAAAGTTGCCTTCGAATTATCGGGTTATTGCACAGAAGGTGTTTGATGAAATTACTCTGAGGAAATTGATAAAGAAAGATGTTTATGCGAAGCTGAGCCGGCCTAATCTCTTCGACGGTGGCACAAAGGTTGGAAATTTTGTTCCCGTTGCATCTCTATCTCTTTCTTTAAATCTTAAAAATGCAAAATTTTCTTATTTTCAAACTTGTACGTTTGAGCAGGAATTGTGGATAGATAAGAACACGGGTCGTCTTTGTTTATCTATTTCCTCGAAGGCACTAAGGATTACAGGAATTGATGATCGGAGATACTGGAGTCAGATCCCAACCGATGAATCCAGGTAATTCAAACGTTACAACCAAAGGTGTACTTTTGTTTGAAATTTCATCAGTTTGACCATCTTCTTGTCTTGATTTTGACTCTGGTATTGTTGACCATCTTGTTAGTTTCAACCAGAATACATGAAAAAGACGCGTTATGTTGCATTCGATTGTTGATATTCAATTACTCGTGATCGATGAGTAATCTCTTTCCAATATGTATATGCAGGTTCCAGTCAGTTGCATACGTTCAACAGATATGGTGGTTTGAAGTAGGAGGAGAATTTGAGATCCAGTTTCCATCGGGAACATACAGTCTCTTCTTCCGTATACAGCTCGGTAAAACATCAAAGAGGTTTGGAAGGAGAATCTGCAACTCTGAACACATTCACGGATGGGACATAAAACCTGTGCGGTTCCAGCTCGCGACTTCAGACAACCAACAAGCTGTTTCACAGTGCTATCTGACCAACAACCCTGGGAACTGGAGTCACTATCACGTCGGAGATTTTAAAGTGATAAATCCCGATATATCAACAGGAATCAAATTCTCAATGACTCAAATCGATTGCACTCACACGAAAGGTGGGCTATGCGTAGACTCTGTTCTTATATTACCAAAAGAATGTGCAAAAGAAGTCATTGGATCAGAATAGCGTTGTAGATATAGAGTGAGATTGTTCTTGTAAAGGGTGAGAGAAATCTTTTTCAGTGAAATATTCACTATACTGGTTTTTTCTTCATCTGGGCTGAATTCTCAGACTCAGATCTGGAACTTGTGTACACATGGTTGGATTGTCTCTAGTTTTGTCTGTAGTTACAAGATGGTCGTGATTGTAAATACATTTTTTTCTCCATTTTGAGATTATAACACTTCTTGTTTTTGCAGAGATTGCTTAAAACATTGAACATATAGAAGGTATCCATTTCTACTATACAATGTCTTGTTCAACATGAGAAACAAACACAAATTTATAATCAAGAATCTTGAAGAAGTATCAAATTCAATCTTATTTTAAGAGTTCTCATTATTCTTGCAAAGGAGTATAAGAACAGCAAATTCATTCAAAGGAGCAACAGAGACTCCTGAGATTACCAGCACACGGCAGGTTTACAAATGAATATGAAACAATTATTCTGAAGGCCTAGAGAACAAGCTTCTTCTTGCTTCAAGGTGTCTTGAACTTGGGGCGCGAGGGAAGCAACTGTGTGGTTACAGAAGAAAAAATGGAGAATTTTTACAGAAATCGGACTAGAAAGATGTGAACGTGGAAGTGTGTTTGTGGAAAGGAAGAGAGAGCTTACCTGATAACAAGAGATAAGCGAGGTGGTAAACCCGAAAGCGCCAGTTACACGAGGAGTAACCGTCTTTGGGGCTAATTGAAGGAGACCAATGGCTACAACAATGTCCATGCTTGATTTAATCAAAGCTAGAGTTCTGTCGTTTGATTTCTGAAGTTTAGCACGATAAAGCTCATCCTGCGTTTTTTACAAAGGGAATGAATTTTTTATAAAGATAGAAGAAGAAAGATAAAAGAGTTAAGAGTTTTTACATGATGCTTTTCATCATCTTTGAGTTCCTTTTCCATCTTCTTCATAGATGAAGAGAGTCTTCCAAGCTCACCAATCTGATACACATGAGAAGATCAAGATCGGTTTTTATGTTTTATAGGCGGGCATATCAAAATTGTCGAGAAAGAGGAGATTAAAGAAACCTCGACTGCAGTTGTACAAACGGATGATCCCAGCCAGCAGAAAAGTGATATACGTCCAAGCAATTCAGTTCGTTCTTTGTTCTGTGATGCGATTGAACAAGAAACTTTAGTCACTTAGCAGAGCAAAAGGAACATCAAAACTTCAATAGACCAATATGGATTGTTTGCCTTGAACTTATCTCACCTTATATATGCCGGATCTACCAAGCCAGACGATTTGATCAAGAAACAAGAAGGTAGACAAGAGCGCATTCTTCGACTGAAACGGTCAACCAACAAACAAAAACAAAAGTTAAAAAGATTGAATCAGATCAAGATATGAACAAATGTGGTAAGAAATCAAACATCTCTTTCGCACCTTCCCGAGTAAGACAAGAGGAAGCGGAGTTCCTTTAGGCACGGGGCTGATAAGACCGTGAAAATCATTGACAAACTGCACATTTGTAGCCATTTTTGAATCAGATAACAAAACAGTTTCAATCTAATACAAGAAGGCAGCAACAATGAAGTCAAAACAAAGATAGAAATCGAAACAATCGGGGCTTGACCTTGAAAAGACGGAAAACTTTTCTAGCCAAGCTGGTGTTTTTGTCAACAGTTTGAGCAGTACCAGGTTGCCCACCGCTCAAGAATTTGGAACCATACTGTATAGCTCTGCATATCTTATCTCTAGCCTCAGCTTTGTTCAAATAGAGGACTATAAGAGCAAGCTCAGCTCTGGACAAATCTAATGTAGTCATGGTTTTTCTCTGTAAAAAAAAACAACAACACAGAAGCCAAGAAATCAACACACTTTTACATTAAACTATGAAACAAAATCAAGAAACAGAGTCCATAAGAGAGAGACATGTGGGATGATCCTTTTTGTTCCCTCCTAAAATTAAACCCAGAAAACGTTAGAACTATAGCAAAACTCCACCCTTTTAATCTATAAGGCAATCTGAAAACAGTTCAAAACATTCGGATAAATAAAAATATTACAGAAATTGGGATTCCATTTTTTTACCTATATGATCTCTCTATTACGGCGACCCGGAAGATTGATTGAGAGCCTTCAAAGACACGAACCCAGAAAGATAACAAACTTTTAAGAAAGGGGATCCGAGAGTTAGTGCTTTAGTTTTTGGAACATTGTGAAGCTGTTCTTACTTATAATAATGTCATTACACTTCCTCGTTTTGTGTCATCGGAGATGGAAAAGCTTGTGATAAAAACGTGTCTGGTCATCTCTCTTTTTATTTCTTTCTTTATAAATAAACAAAACGCATCGTTTTTTAAATCAACGATCTAATTTCTAACCGTCGATCGTACTTGATTTGCTATTCCCACATCATCTATACGCGCGTGCGATACACGCGTGGCACACCTATCGAGGACGGAGAAAAAGTCAGATAAAACGAACCGTTTTTGTTTTGTATTTTAATGGGCCAGGCCTTTAGAAGCCTTATTATCATTTTTAATTAAAGTTGGTTCTGAAGTTATTATACAAGACAAGGATGAAGATAAGTCTTGTGTCCCAAACACTCCTCGAATAAGCTTAGTCGGTAAAATTGAACATAAAAGAATAATACCAAAAGTCGGAGAAGAAAATGGCGGTGGCTCCTCTTGGTGTTTGCTTCTCTGCTCGGCCAAATCGTCTTCTTCGCAGTTACTCTCGACCCAGTAAGTTATCTTTAGCTTATTTGTGTGTGTTTATGTTGGTGTTGGATGAACAATGTTTTGATATAATGGAGGCAAATCTGGATTTTCTCTGTTCTCAAAACAGAAAATTTTAGTACTGTTTTTTATTCAATCGAACTAAATTCGTTCTAAGTACTTGAATTCCACCTGTTTCCATTAATTTTTGGATACTTTTCTAGTGGCTGCAATGAGTGAGGATCCAATTCGTGAATGGATTCTTACAGAAGGAAAAGCTACTCAAATCACTAAGATTACGTCTGTTGGTGGTGGATGCATTAATCTTGCAAGCCATTATCATACTGATGCTGGTTCTTTCTTCGTTAAAACTAACAGGTATAAATGATGTCACGGTTTTACTACTTTTCCGAGCATATCACTTGACCTTTTCTGATATTCACAATCAGTTTTAAGACTTGTTTTAGGAGTATTGGACCTGCCATGTTTGAGGGAGAGGCTCTTGGTCTTGAAGCTATGTATGAAACCAGAACAATCCGTGTGCCGAAGCCACACAAAGCAAGTGAAAACTTTCTTTTATTTGTCCTACATATATCTCTTTATTCATCTCTCTAATCATATCATAGATTCTTGTTTAAAAATGTTAACAGGTTGGGGCATTGCCAACAGGTGGATCTTATATCATCATGGAGTTTATAGATTTTGGGGGTTCAAGAGGCATCCAGGTGACAATGACGAATCTAAACTATGAGCCAATGTTAAAGATCTTCAATTTCATGGGTTCATGGTTATTAGTCATCAGGCTGAATTAGGAAGGAAGCTTGCTGAGATGCATAAAGCCGGGAAATCTTCGAAAGGCTTCGGGTTTGAGGTTGACAACACTATTGGCAGGTGGAATGAATCCCCTTTATCAAATCTTAGTCCCTTTGATTGAGTTTCCATATTCTTACAAACTCAGCGATGCAATGTTCCATTTTAGTACCCCGCAGATCAATACTTGGTCATCGGATTGGATTGAATTTTATGGTGAGAAGAGATTGGGTTACCAGCTTAAGTTAGCTAGGGATCAGTATGGTGACTCTGCAGTTTATCAGAAAGGTTTCTTTCTCTTCTCTGTCGTTATTAACTTGGTGAGAAGAGATCGGTTTAGTAACATTTGTAAAAAATATTTGAACAGGTCATACACTGATACAGAACATGGCATCTCTCTTTGATAATGTTGTCATAGAACCGTGCTTGTTACATGGTGATCTCTGGAGCGGGAATATCGCATACGACAAGAACAGCGAACCTGTCATTCTTGATCCTGCATGTTACTGTATAAGCTTTCATTCTTAAATTCTTGACATATTTACCATTTTCAAGCACCGTTTTGATCTCATTCCTCCACAGATGGGCATAACGAGGCGGAATTTGGAATGTCATGGTGCGCAGGATTCGGAGAATCTTTCTACAATGCCTATTTCAAGGTTCTCTTATTTTTCTCTCAGTTTCTGTATCAACTAAATCCAATTTGAAGGTTGTTTGTTTATATTACACAGCTGTTGTTTTGTTTTTTCGACTTTCTCAAGGTAATGCCAAAACAACCGGGATTTGAGAAGAGGAGGGATTTGTATTTGCTCTATCATTACTTGAATCATTATAACCTGTTTGGCTCGGGCTATCGATCATCTGCAATGTCGATCATTGATGGTTATCTACGGATGCTCAAAGCTTAAAATGGACAAGATGATGAGGAAGCTGCTTATAAGCTTTCTTTTGTGTCTATATGTTTGTTTGTGTTTGGTGTTATGTAACCTCAATACTATAAGTACTTAAAATCTTGAAAATATTCATATCTGATGTATTTGTAATCAAATCTGTATGGGAATTGTAAAAGATAAAATAAACAGATTTGCGTATGGATCATAGGTGGTTTATACGAAGAAAGATGTTTCTAATACATGTTGAAATCAAAATTTTCTGGTTGTACATAGGTGATGCGGTAATGTCATGGAGAGAATTCACAAACGATGTTAAACATTTCAAATAACTCAGAACCTACTAAATAAAGCATAGTTACTAATTAAGGTCAGCTTCTTGGGTTTTGGTGATAGGGTCTCCTCCAGCTGATAGGCTCTCCCAAAGCCATTCTTAGGTGAAAAGCTCGTCCAAAGTCATTCAGCAGTTGCGACATGTTTGTGGTGCATTTTCTGGCTGTGCTCCGAGGATGTTGAAATTCCTCACTTTAAAATCTCCGAGATAAACTCCATCTTGTCTCGTGAGATTACCATCATATTTGATCCACGATGATTCTCCAATATCCATCACCATCATTTTATACCTCTCACTTGTATCTCCTGAAACCCATATATTATATTTATCAACGTCTCATCCTTGAACTTATTATCCATCTCACCATAAACCCTGATTGACACATTACGACGAAGATCTCTAGAGCTAGTTTGATATTCTCAGAAACCGAAACAGGATTGAGACCATTAAGGATTAGGCATTCCTCGATATTTAAATTCAATAAAACATTATTAATGAACTATACCCTAATATTTTTCAGCAAATTTTATAAAATGTTGAATATGAGCATTTCCCCATCAGGACTACTGGAGCTTTTTCCATTTTATAAACAAAGTTTAGAACTTTGGGGACGAAGTAAAATTGGCAAAAAGGATGTTCAACTTGATTTTGGGTGGTTTTTTTTAATATAAATTTGGGTTAGTAGAGTAATGGGCTCTGTTTGGGGTCCCGGAAACTGTGGCTATGTATATAAAGGTTGCATTCTGTACAACAAAGTTAATGGGCTCTGGTTGGGCTCTTCTGTGTGTGTAAGTGTTTTGGTGTTATATAGGGTCTCATGTACAACCATAATATTATAAGTTCCCTAAAACCTTGAAAATAATCTTATTTTATGTATTATAATGAATCAAAAACTGTATGAAACAGATTAGAGCAGGTGTGATTGGTAGTAAGCACAATGTATGAAGTTGGGGAGATCCAGATATAGCAACAATAATTGAAGTGTTCTCGATGTCTCTGATCGATAACCCTGTCTTTCTAGAGCTGATTCGATATTCCGAGAAACCAGAAAAGGATTCAGACCATCAAGGATTTTGCATTCCTCCACGTCCCAGAAGACGCCTATCTTAGTCTCTGGCATGGTTTTAGAAATTATTTAGGTCCCATACTACGAGAGAGATTACCAATGTCCAAGGAAGGTATGGTTTCGACCAAGACCGAGATATAAGAGAGCGACTTCTCTGAACATGTAAATGTGCAATTAGGGTTTTGATCTGTGACTGTTGCGGTGGAAGGAACGAAGAGCTCTCTGGCTGGGCTTCAAAAGAAATGGTCCGGGAAAGTTACATCTAAACTATTTAGAAGTTGATTGCTAAGAACAAAATGTTGATATGGCCGAGTTGGTCTAAGGCGCCAGATTAAGGTTCTGGTCCGAAAGGGCGTGGGTTCAAATCCCACTGTCAACAACAATCTTTTTTTTAAAACATTTTCTCACATCATTTTTATAAATTTCACCAAATTATCTTTAGATTTTTTTTTTTTAAAATATCTTGAGATGCTATGATCGTAACAAACACGCAAGGGAACTATGTAACTTCAAACAATTAATGTAAAGCTTTTGATCACATTACTTGTGTTACGGCTTTGTGACCCCTTTAGGTTCTCTAGAATGAAGGATGCAATCGTAAACGTTTTAATTCTTCAAACAATTAACTTAAAATCCAAAACTTTTTATAAAATCCAGACATCAATAGTAACTAAAAAAATTCAAAACACCAACAAGCATTCATAACAACAACGACAAAAAAAAAAGAAACCAGCCTTGATTTGATTTGATGATTGCTTCAATCAATCTCCCTTTCTCCTGAAAGAGCATCCTTCGGTGAGCGACGCCTTTCCTCCTGTAGGCTGGCACAGAATTGTCTGGCAGTTTCCGCATACCACAACGGTCTGCGAGTGACTGAAGACTGTAGTACTGCGATACCAAAAAACAGACCCGATAAGTTTGTGTTTTCCTTTATCTATGTACAAAACGGATAAAAAAATTGTTTCCAGAACTTACATGTTGAAGCAGCCTTGGCACTTCACATCCTACGTTAAGGTAAAGCAACAAAAGAAATAACAATCAGAGACCATTAAGAGTAGAGAAACTTCAGATAGGTAAATGGCAATCAGAATGCAAACTGAATTAAACAATACAAGACAGAGGGATTCTAAAGCAGCAAGAGGTTTCGAAATACTTAGCACATTGCCAAATGTTTAGCAACAAAAACTACAGTAAGAGTGCAAAAAGGTGTAGATAAGCCTAAAACACCAAACTACAATTCTAAACAGAGAGATTTGGTTTTTAAGCTCAAAAAGCTGTCACATTACAGATGGCTGAAACACAAAAACAAAAACAATAATCAGACTCCAAAAGGAGTAGATAGATCCTCAAACCAAGGGACTATGCGAAAAATCGAATTCACAAACTCCAAACTTACAATTCTGATCATAGAGATTTGGTTTCTAAAGGGTTCACGAAATAAGGAGAAAGGTTTCAGATCATCATTACCATGAAAAAGGAGTTCGGAGACTGAACAAGACGTTTGAGCTTGTGCTTCCTCTTCTCAAGCTCAGCAGGTGGGTTAAGCAGATCGATATCGTTTTGAAGAACCTGTTCCACATCAAAGATTCCAGCAAACAACACTTCTTATCAACTCAATCAAAATGACAAAAGCAACATTTCTAATCAGCTAATTCCGCACTCGTAGAACAAGACTCAACCCTCCGCTATAGAAGAAGAGATCGAAGTAGAATGTACACAACGGAGAGAAACATAAACTTCTTATGTGACTCGAAATTACAAAGAAAGGATTCATATTTCTATGACAAAATCAAATCAGGAGATGTAAATGGAGAGAATAAAGTGCGAGAACTAACCATCTTCGCAAGAATCTCAAGAGACGACGGCGAAAGATAGCACAGCAACGGCAACAATAGGCGAGAGAGATTTCTAGGGTTACTACTTAATTGCTTTATATATAAACACGACAACTTAACCTTTTCCGGACCTTCTGAAACAGTTAGAGTCTTACATTCTCTTCTTGTTTTATTTTAATTATATATATTAAAAAAAAAAAGGAGCCATCATTTTGTAATCATATTTTTTTAAGTAATCATTTTAGTTAATCCATATCATCAAATTGGTACGAATCCATGAAAACAAATCCTTGATTATCAACTATATATAATGTATGAAACAAGATAAAAGAGGAGAAAACCAGTCATCTTTTTAGATGATCACAAACTGATTGGTATTTAAAATAATTCATTCAAAAGAGACAAGCTTATGATATCTGATTCATTGGCTAATTAAGTTGATGTTAGCTTCTTGAAAGAGCATCCTTCTGTTAGCTTCGCCTTTCCTCCTGTAGGCTGGCACAGAACGTTTTGGCATCTTCCGCACACCACGACGGTCTGTGAGTGACTGAAAATAGTCGTGCTGCGATACCAAAAACACGGCCAATAAATTTATGTTTCTTTATCTATGTAACGTCAAAAAAAGAGAACAGATTGTCTTCAGATCTTACACGTTGAAGCAGCCATTGCACTTCACATACTACAGTAAGATAAACAACAAAGGAAACAACAATCATAGTCCATAAAGAGAGATTAGATAAACAAAAGACAAGTACATGAGAATCCGATTAAAAATTGAATGATACAATTTCTAAACACAGAGAACTTGGTTTTTAAGGATTCTAAAGCAGCAAAAGGATTCAAAATCATTGCCGCATCTAACAACGCCATAAACTACAATCACAATACAAAAAGGTGTAGATAAACTTAAGACACTAATTAATTTAGGATTCATGAGAAAACCAAATTCAAAACCTTAAAATTTACAATTCTAAACAGAGAGATTTCGTGTTTAAGGGGTTTATTACAAGTAGGAAAATTTTCAAATCTTTGTCCAAAAGGAGTAGATATATCATCAAAACTAGGGATTTTGTTAAAAATCAAATTCACAAACTCCAAACTTACAATTCTAATCATAGAGATTTGGTTTCTAAAGAGTTCTAAAGATGAAGAAAGGTTTCAAACTTTCATTACCATGAAAAAGGAATTAGGAGACTGAACAAGACGCTTGAGCTTATGTTTCCTCTTCTCAAGCTCAGCAGGAGGGTTAAGCAGATCAATGTCGTTTTGAAGAACCTGTTCCATATCAAAAATATAATTAACTTTTGCATCAACTCAATCAAATGACAAAACCAAAATTTAGCTACTTCCGTTACCGTGATTAAAACCTAATAATCAGCCCTACGTGATGGAAGAAGAGATCCAACGAGAATTTACACATCTCTCGAATATCACGAAAGGATTCATATTTCGATAACAAAATCAAATCAGGAGATGTAAATGGAGAGAATCAAGTGTGAGAACTGATAACTAACCATCTTCACAATAATCTCAAGAGACGACGGCAAAAGATAACAGCACCAACTACAATAGGCGACCGAAGTTTTTATAATTACTCAAACCCTAACTTGGAGTCCAAATAATCTAGAAATCTTCTAGAATCTACTAATGAGCCTATGTTGAGTATCCTGTATCCACATAGTATAAAAGACACCACAAATTTGACGTTAGGGGCCTTTTAAACGAATTAGAGACTTACCTTCTCTTTAATTTTAACTTATTTTCTATTTATATAAAAGAGAGCCATCATTTTTCCAAAAATACTGTAGAAAATCGAACAAGTAGTATAGTAAATTATTTCTTCAACATATTTTTTAGTTATTATTTTAATTTTTTTTCTTTGACAATTAGTATTTATTTTTGTCAATCCATAAGATAATATAAACAAAAAAAATTTGAGGAAACTATTTTTTTTTTTTTGTATGTAGAGAGATTTGTACGTCGTCGAACTAATTTTTCTCAATTTGTATGTAAGATAAAAAAATTTGTATGTAGAGAGATTTTCAATGGTACATTACATCCAGGGCCGGCCCTGGGCCAAGCTAGATGAAACATTGGCCTAGGGCCCCCAAATTTTCAACCCCATTAATAAAGAAATAATTTATAAATAGGCCCCCGAATTTATTTATTTTTGCAGTAATAGGCTCCCAGAGTTTTTAGTCTTTAAAATATATTTTTATGTTATAAAAATAACTCGAAACTACCAAACAAAAATTTGTTTTAGATTTGGGCCCCCGTAATTTTAGGGTCGGCCCTGATTACATCAAAAAGGCACTCTGCGTTAAAAGCAACCGTATGTGGTGATTCTGATTCTAATCACTAAGATTCATAAACATCATATTGCCTCAATTACAGATGATGTGGTTGCGAATATAACTTAGAAATAACATTGAGCCGGAGATTATAAAGCTTCGTGGAATGTTCATCAGAAGTTGGAAAAGAGCACAATGATTGTTAGTAAAGGCTCTGCTCTTTTCAATATTCATCCACCGTGCAGAGTAGAAATGAAGACTAAAACATCTGTTTCTTCTAATGTTGTATCGAGCTGGCCACTAAGTTCCCAATCGCAGTCGTTAACCAGCACGAGAACTCCAGGTCTCCTGCGTTTATGGATCCCAAACACCATTGCTAAACACTATAAATCGGCTAGAAATCAAGGAAAGAAAAGATAGAAGCCTCACACAGTATCGCCTTTCATGAACATTTCAGGTCTTTCCTTGATCAAATTGGTACGAACCCATGAACGCCAATCCTTCATTGTCAACTATAATGTATGAAACAAGGTAAAAGAGGAGAAAAACACCAGTGAGCAGTTTTACATGACTACAAACTCATTGGTAGTTAAAATCATCAAACGAGACAACAAGCTTACGATATCTGATTCACTGGTGAAGGTGATGTTAACTTTATGAATCTTAACGGAGTCACAGAGCAATTCTAAACCTCCACTGTAGGATCAGTAACACATAAATCATAGTGAGCACATATTTCACGGTTGATAAGAAAAAAC
The DNA here is from genome assembly GCA_900406565.1 of Turritis glabra. Classification (NCBI taxonomy): domain Eukaryota; kingdom Viridiplantae; phylum Streptophyta; class Magnoliopsida; order Brassicales; family Brassicaceae; genus Turritis; species Turritis glabra. The sequence goes on along the minus strand of OVBN01000228.1, from coordinate 1,123,274 downwards.
GGAAACGACTGTTTTAATAGTGAGCATATCGACTTAAACGACGCCGTTTCAAACTTCCTCCGGTTTAGAAGCTCCTTCGCTTCCGTCTTTTACTGTTCCAATGTTGGCCATTCCATCAAACGCCGCGATTCCGGCGGCCGGAGTGATATCATGTGTTTTTTAGTATTTTTATAGCTTTATTTCATTTATTTTTCATGAATTTTGTCTCATTTAGAATTGTTTAGTATGCATTTGCATTTTATTTGTTTGTATAGGTTCATGGAGTGAATTTTAGCTTTTTGGAGCCATATGGAGCAAAAAGGACATCAAAAGAGATGATTCAAGATATGGAGATAAAGGTGTGAGAAGGAGAGTGCAAATGGAAGTGAAGTGAAGCAAAAGAGGAAGAGATGGACATGCGATCAAGCAAACTGAAGCAATGATGATTCATAATCCATCTAAAGTGCCTGAAAGATCACATCATATAAAGACTGTTGCTTGTGATTTAGCTTTGGATCCCTTCATGAAAGTTATAGGACATTGAAGTATCTTTAAAATGGTGGTGAAATCAGGCCAATCCAAGCTATCAATCAAACGTTATGATCCGATCGGTCTGCAACCGATCGAGGCAACCGAGCGGCAAATCACGTTTTAAAGATCGACTCATACAAAGGTCTTTCCGTGGGAATTAGTTTCCGACCTCTTCATCAAAGTTTTAGGAAATTGAAGTAACTTTCCAATGGTGTTGAAATCAGGCCAATCCGAGATATGAGTCAAAAGTTAGGATCCGATCGGTTTGCAACCGATCGAAGAAGTCGCTCGGCAAATACGAGATTTCACGAGCGAAGTCACGATCGGTTTGCAACCGATCGAGCTAATCGATCTAAGCCTCCAGACACCTGTTTTCTCTATTTTCCTCTGTTTTTCTCATTGCAAACCCTACCACTATAAATACTCTTTTTAGAGGAAAGTAAAGAGGGAGGAGGATATTTTCTAGCCTCCAAAACTCTCTCTCTTGTTCTTGAGAGTTCTTCTTTGTTTTTATGTTTATAATTTCATCATCTAATTCTATGTTATTTAATTTTTGTTAAATCTTTTTATAGATCCTTAATTATGTATTCCATATCTATCTTTTCTATGGTTTACTTTTTCAATTCTATTATGTCTGAGTAGTATTTTAGAGTTCTTGGGTCTTGGTAGATTAAGATGAACTAGAGATTGAGTTATGGAGTTTAGGACTAGATTTCATAGAATCCTTGCTTATCGGTTGTTTATAAGGCTAAATCAACACATGTCATGTTGATTTAGAACTTAGGAATTTCACGCCCGGAAGGTGTTTGATGAAATTCTCGAACCAAAATCTTTAAGTGCTTTTCATTCTTTATCGTCAGAAGAATGTTGATTAGGGTGAATTGTGGCTAGATAGACTTGTTTAAATGCTTACTGATCATTTTAATTGCGAACGGAAGTTGATGATGATTGGTGATTAGTAAAAAGTCTAATAGCATGGAAATGCGTTAGTCTTTCTTAGTGTTCTATGGCCTAAGGGTCACACTTGTTAGAAGATAGTTTAAACTCCTTAACCCATCCTTAAAGTTATTCCTATTCGATTACATTGACCCGGGAATTCGCCTTTTATAATTAGTTTTAACTCGTTTATCATTTCCTAATCTTGTCCTGTCTTGTTTCAGTTGTTTTGAATCATATATCTAGTAATATTTTATGAACCAAACATCAAATTTATTTTGCTTAGATTAAGTAAATGTGTGCATTCCTATTGTGTTGATTCATTGCTCCCTGTGGTTCAATAAAATTAATTGGGGTACTCGAAACTAGACTACATCAATTTGGCGCCGTTGCCGGGGAGCAATTAGCCATTAGGATTTCATTTTTGCTTGAGACTAAGCTTTCTTTTATTTTTGTTTTATTTGTTTTTGTTAATAACTTTCTTTGAAGTGTTTGTTCTTTTTGCAAGGTACAAACACAATGGAGAAAGAACATTTTTTTCATTGGTCACAAGAAGAAGGGGACATAGAATACATTGAAGGTGGGCCATATGTGGAGCCACCATTTGATGAGAGTGTTCTTACACCGGAACAAAAATTGAAGTTGGATGATGTTCATATAGAAAATCCAATGTTGACAAGGAGTGATTTAGCAGCTTTAATCCGGTTGAACCTCTTATCATTACGGGCAGCATATGAAGAAAGGGAACTCACATACTATGAGATTAGAGAAACTCATGCGCTTCAAAAGGTAATATATTGGGTTCCACCATGCAAACTAGAAGGTACATGCAATTCAACCTTTGAAATTCATGATTTTGAGGATATTCACATGCCTTGTATTGAAGACGTAACTTCTATTTTGCATACTACCTTGCTCATCGATGAATGCTATGATTTGATATGTGAGTCTCAACGTCTAGACTTTCTAAGGGCAGAAAAACTTGTTAGAGATTACCATGAAATATGTTTTGATATTAAATATCATTGCGCTTTGAATGTTCATGATCTTGAGTTTAAGTTTTCAATATCTGAAGTATCTAGATCTCTTCTTGAAGATTCTTACCTAGGAAGTGTGCTTGATATTGATAAGATTTTGCGTAAGGCTGACCCTAAGGTAGATTATATGAATGAGGATATTGTGTTGTATGAGATTAATGGGGATGAAGTTGATTATTTTGTTAAAACATCGTTTAAACCTGAAATCGATTTTATTTTTTCTCCAAATGCATTTGATCCTCATGAGCACTCAACCATTGAAGACTATTTGAAGATATATGCTACATTTGTAGTAAATTTGGTTGATGATTATTTTTTCTCTTTACCAAAGACAATTGTGTGCTACTTTGTGCATATTGTTTTGTGCGGTAACAGGAGAAGGACCAAAGGTCCATTGGCTCAACCTTTTGATTCTTATGATTAATATTTTGTGTTGAGCGGTCAAGCTAAAGACCAAAAATAAGCGCACTTGGGAGGCAATCTCATGTTATCCTTGTTTATATTGATTTTGTTTGTTTTTTGTGTGTGTGTTTTGTATGTGTTTGTTTGTTTTGTGTGTTTTTGTTTTTGTGATTTTGTAGAGGGAACAGGGCTGGACTCCATCTCACTATAATCTCTTGAGACTCCTCTAGCTCCACCACTCCTTAGAAGCTCCAAAGGTACCAACACTCTCTATTGAACATACAATTTAGATTTGTTCGTATTTTTTGTTTTTTGTTAGTCTTTTTCTTGAATTTATTCTCACACCGAGACGGTGTGAAATAAGTTTGGGGGAGAGACTAACCATCTAACATTGTGTTTTCTTTTGTTTTTTTTTTTCTCTTGAGTCATTGCATTGTGATTATATTTGTTTTTGAAAGAAAAAAAGAAAAAAAAACTGAGCATTAAGTCTAGATGCATATAGACTCAATGTCAAAAACCAAAAATATTCATATAAGTTTTTGCATATTTATTTTAGGATTGAGTCTAGATGCATGTAGTTTGCATTTTCATGTGTATGGGGATAATATTGCCTTGTTGAAATTCAAATTTAGGATTGAATTTTTTAGCCCTCGATGATAGTTAATTGTTGCTTGAACATCTCGATTATAAATGAAAAATTCATACTTTTGTAAAACTCGCTTGATATTTAAAGCATCTCTATGAATTTGGTCTTAAAATCAATCTCAATCTCTCACTTAGGGGTTTTAAATACGTTTTCATGATTGTGTAGAGGCATGTTTTTCTATAACCTTAACCCTAACCATTTTCTTTCAAACCAATCGTTATTCGTGAGTGAGGCCTTTTCTTGATAATGCTATAATGTGTAAAATTTTGAGAGTATCGAGAACGACAAAGGTTAACTCTCGTTTTAAGCTAGCAATGGTAAGACTAGCGATTAGGTTGAGAAAAGAATAATTGGGTGGATAGTTTGAATATTTGGGTCTTGGGTTTGGAAAAGAGTTGAAAAGATGAAAGAAAAGCTTGATCAATAAGAATTTAAATGGGTTTCCTAGGGAATGAAGTCATAAGTTAATAAACTCTAAATCTCAAAGTTCAAAGAAAAATAAAAATAGAAAAGAGTTTAGTGTTAATAAAAGTGTTTTTCCTAGGAAGCCATAAGAAAAAAATTGATCATGAGGTTTGTGGGGTTTAAAAGAAAAAAAAGAAATAGCGTTGTACAAAAATGGTAGAAATTAGAGAAATCATAAGTTGGGTAGAATGACGGAAGTTAAACTTTGTATTCGTCAATTGTTCTCCTTCTTAGATAAATTTTACAAAATGTCTAGCATTCCTTTGGTTTGAGAGAAACCCACCAAAAATCGAAACCACCTCAAAAGGTTTTGCCTAAAACTAATTGAGAACGATTTACTTGCCCTTGTGAGACCGCACTTAATCGTAAATGAATGTTAAAGAGATGTTTTGATTTGATTGTGAGTATTTTCCTAAGTTTTGGGATTCTGTTAAAATATTGCATTGAGATGTTTTGTTCTTGCACTTTTTTAACTATCATTGAGGACTTTGAGTTGAATCCTTCTATTGATATTTCTTGGCTATTAATCCCCACTTTCAAACATTTTTCTCTTGCTATGCTTTGAAGTTTGCTTGAGGACAAGCAAAAGATTAGTTTGGGGGAGTTGATATCATGTGTTTTTTAGTATTTTTATAGCTTTATTTCATTTAGTTTTCATGAATTTTGTCTCATTTAGAACTTATTTAGTATGCATTTGCATTTTATTTGTTTGTATAGGTTCATGGAGTGAATTTTGGTTTTTGGAGCCTTATGGAGCAAAAAGGACATCAAAAGAGATGATTCAAGATATAGAGATCAAGGTGTGAGAAGGAGAGTGCAAATGGAAGTGAAGTGAAGCAAAAGAGGAAGAGATGAACATGCGATCAAGCCAACTGAAGAAATGATGATTCATAATCCATCTAAAGTGCCTGAAAGATCACATCATATGAAGACTGTTGCTTGTGATTTAGCTTTGGATCCCTTCATGAAAGTTATAGGGCATTGAAGTATCTTTCCAATGGTGGTGAAATCAGGCCAATCCAAGCTATCAATCAAACGTTATGATCCGATCGGTCTGCAACCGATCGAGGCAACCGAGCGGCAAATCACGTTTTAAAGATCGACTCATACAAAGGTCTTTCCGTGGGAATTAGTTTCTGACCTCTTCATCAAAGTTTTAGGAAATTGAAGTAGCTTTCCAATGGTGTTGAAATCAGGCCAATCCGAGATATGAGTCAAAAGTTAGGATCTGATCGGTTTGTAACCGACCGAAGAAGTCGCTCGGCAAATACGAGATTTCACGAGCGAAGTCACGATCGGTTTGCAACCGATCGAGCTAATCGATCTAAGCCTCTAGACACCTGTTTTTCTCTATTTTCCTCTGTTTTTCTCATTGCAAACCCTACCACTATAAATACTCTTTTTAGTGGAAAGTAAAGAGGGAGGAGGATATTTTCTAGCCTCCAAAACTCTCTCTCTTGTTCTTGAGAGTTCTTCTTTGTTTTTATGTTTATAATTTCATCATCTAATTCTATGTTATTTAATTTTTGTTAAATCTTTTTATAGATCCTTAATTATGTCTTCCATATCTATATTTTCTATGGTTTACTTTTTCAATTCTATTATGTCTGAGTAGTATTTTAGAGTTCTTGGGTCTTGGTAGATTAGGATGAACTAGAGATTGAGTTATGGAGTTTAGGACTAGATTTCATAGAATCCTTGCTTATCGGTTGTTTATAAGGCTAAATCAACACATGCCATGTTGATTTAGAACTTAGGAATTTCACGCCCGGAAGGTGTTTGATGAAATTCCCGAACCAAAATCTTTAAGTGCTTTTCATTCCTTATCGTCGGAAGAATGTTGATTAGGGTGAATTGTGGCTAGATAGACTTGTTTAAATGCTTACTGATTATTTTAATTGCGAACGGAAGTTGATGATGATTGGTGATTAGTAAAGGGTCTAATAGCATGGAAATGCGTTAGTCTTTCTTAGTGTTCTATGGCCTAAGGGTCACACTTGTTAGAAGATAGTTTAAGCTCCTTAACCCATCCTTAAAGTTATTTCTATTCGATTACCTTGACCCGGGAATTCGCCTTTTATAATTAGTTTTAACTCGTTTATCATTTCCTAATCTTGCCCTGTCTTGTTTCAGTTGTTTTGAATCATATATCTAGTAATATTTTATGAACCAAACATCAAATCTATTTTGCTTAGATTAAGTAAATGTGTGTATTCCTAATGTGTTGATTCATTGCTCCCTGTGGTTCGATAAAATTAATTGGAATACTCGAAATTAGACTACATCACGGAGCATACTTAATGATTCCAACGGGGCTATAAGATGTTTAGATGTGTTTGAGAGAAGGTGAGATTTGGTGGTGGTGGTTTAGATGTTTTTGACGATGGGCCTTAATGTTCCTAAGGAGCTTTTTCAATTAGATATTGTTTTGGCTCTCCACATTGTGCTAATATGACATTGGAAGAAGGTCTTGAAAATTTTTGGTTGGTCGGGAATATTGAAGCTCTTTTACCTCTTTTAACTCCGGTGAGTATTTTAATTAATCATGTTGGAGTAGAGTATCCATGTATATCAAAGAATTATTTATGTTGGGGTAAAAAGTATTCGTGTTTTTCTTGTATATCAAAGAATTATTTATGTTGGAAGAATTTTTTTGTAAATCAAATAATTCATCTCCAATATCAAATAATTATTTATCTTTTGTATATTAGTGATGTCTAAAAGATTTAGACCCATCCAAAACTCAAGTTTGTCTTGATATTTTTGTTGTGGAGTGTCTTGGGCAATTTTAAGCAGCTTTTGTTTGGCATGCAGCACTAAAGTTTTTCACCGTTGTTGTATATCAAGAATTATTTATGTTGGAAAAGTATGAGATTGGAAGAGTTTGTTTGTATATCAAATAATTCATCTCCAATATCAAATAATTATTTATATTTTTTATACTAGTGATGTCTAAAACGATTTCGACCCATCCAAAACTCAAGTTTGTCTTGATATCTTTGTTGTGGTGAGTGTCTTGGGCAATTTTAAGCAGCAATTTTATACTAAAGTTTTTCACCGTTGTTGTATTTTTTGCAATTTCGTGTACTCATTTTTGTGTAGTTTTTTTTTGTCTTTTTTTTTGAGGATTAGTCATTTTTGTGTGTTTCATAGCCGGTCTTGTTATTTTTGTGTGTTTCGACTATATGTGTAGCGATCGTCTCGTCTTCGGCGATTTGTCATTTTTGTATATTTTGTCTAGTAATTGTTTGGTTGTCCACGTTAGCTTTTTTTTTTTTTTTTTTTTTTTTGTATGTTTCGTTTTAGCGATTGTTTGGTTGTCCACGTTAATCATTTTTGTGTTTTGTCTTGTTTGGTATTTTTGTGTTTCGTCTAGTGTTTGTTTGATCTTGTCCGCGTTAATCATTTTTGTGTGTTTCGTCTAGCGATTGTTTGGTATTTTTGTGTCGTTGCTCTCCACGCTCACTCACACACAATCACATCCTATATACACATCTATTATGCATGTGACACATTCATACCCTATACACATCTATACATCCTTGGTAAAAAAAATATACATAAATTTCATACATTCACAGTCGGATTAACTTCAAAGGGCTGGCCAAGTAGAAGATGGGAAAACTCTCGGACACACACAGTCACTTACACCCTCTGCAAAATCAAAATCAATCTTTATTACTATCGTTTTTTCCGCTGGTTAACAACAATTTTGGTACATGCATTAATTAAGTACGTTACTAAAAAAAAAGAAAAAACATTCTTTCGCTGTTTTTTCACAAAAATTATAAACCCATTCTATGTTTTCTTAGACAAAACAATATATACAACTCAGAACACCACACATATAATTAGTCTCACATCATTAATTGAATACAGCATGATATATAATTAGAGACACACATATATAAACTATAAATCAGTTTATTAAAGACGTGTACATATAGCTAAAAAATCAGTTTCTTAGACACACATCATTAGAGTCAAGACAACAAGATATATAAAATAGATTTAAAATATAGCATTTGAAATGTTTGTTGAACTCCATAAACAATGTTTGGAAGATGACGAACAGAATTAACAGAGACTAACAAGAATCGTTTAAAGGTAAACTAGAATATTTTACCTGTAAGTTAATGCCTCTATGTTTGTTTCTCTCTCTCGGATACTAAGATATATAGATAAGTTGAGTGAGAACTCAAGTGGAAGAACGGAACAAAGAGAATAAAAACAGAGTGTATTTGACATTTTTAAGTAAAAAACCGAATAAGAGGATTCAGATTTCTGTCCGAAGAAACGAGTTCCGAGTACTTATAGAGTCCATTATCCTAATTCTATTCATTAAAAATATTAATTCAAACGGTCAAAAAATGTTACCGTTTCACAACGTTAATATTATTTTCCTACTCTCTTAGTCAAATCAAAACGTCGTAACAATTAATATGGGAAATCGTAATTATATAATTCATTTTTTCCTGTCAATATTTTGTATGATTCAAGTATTATATAAAAAATGTTACCGTTTCACAACATTCATATTTTCCTACCCTCAAGTCAAATCAAAACGTTGGAACAATATGGGAAATCGTAAAACGCACTCAAGTAAAAAATTATTTACTTTCTCCCAGCTACTTCCCCAATCTTTCATACGAGTTTCAATTCTAGTAATAGAAAGTAAAATTCGGTTGAATCTTTAATTAATGATACATACTATATACTTTTATGAATATGAAACTTGAAACGGGTGAGTTCTTTTATATTTGTTCTTTAGGACAGAAAGGCAGTTAACAAAAGAATCCACTAATCGCAAAAACATTAGATATAATGTAAGTGGTACGTACTTATCGCATATATAACCTTCCAAGCAACGAGAACTCTTACCAAATAATTGAATAAATGAGTATGACCTTATAGTATATGACCTAAACGATCCGTAGTCAATACCAAGTCAACGAATCCATCATTGGAGAAAGTAGGTCTCATAGTCACATCTTGCATTAGCCTTTGACACCGAAGATCCTTCACCTTGCTCAAAGTGTTGTTGAAACCTACATTTATCGTATATGTATTTCATAACCAAATTGAAACATAGAACCATGACTTTGTATTTCATCCTTAGAGAAGGAAAAATATCGATTATTACGTACCCGATCTGTAAAAAATATCCAACATCGCAATCTGATATATAATTTTGATGAGATGATTGCAACGGAAAATCAGTGGAACCGGCCATGACCCCCGAGTTTGGCAATAGGTCTTGAAAGCCTTTTAGACCATGATCTTCTGTCTCAAGCTGATAACGAAAAATTATCCATTTTTATGGGTAGACAAGACATTAATTAATTAACACAAAATAATAGTAGAAAGACTTGATATATAATTTGGATGTCCAACTGAAAACCTTAACCTTTAGCTTCTTGTTTATATCTCCGAACTCCCTCTCCTGCCATTCCAAAGACAAATGATATACACATGAGTACTAATGTGAGTGTATATATATATAGAGTTCCTCGAAGGCTCGATTTAGAGTACTTGCCTTTCTCCGAAGCTCTTCCATTTGTTCCATCATAACCTGCGTCTGCATATACACAATTCAAATATTTGTATTTTATAGATCTAAGTGATGCGACTGAAACAATATTGGTCTATGTATGAACTATGTCCATGCCTTGCGTTTTCGGGTCGCGGAAAGAGCTCCTTCTAGCTGTCTCTCGAGTGTCTGCAATTCCTTTACACTCATCCCACCAAGATCTTCCCCAACCAAATGTCTTTTTATTTCAACGATTCAAAATGATTATTAGTTGCAGAAATTAGGAGATGTACAATCATATATAGGAAATAATGGGTTACTAGGACTATGATTAATTAAACCTATGAGTGCGAAGAAGAGATTCGTATTTGGATTTGAGATTTGTCACCTCTTGACGCCAACCCTGCACCAAGATTAATTAGAATTTATCTTAGCTTCTCATAATGCTTTGTTTATTTTATACAGCTTATAATTTAATATTAATTTGACCATGTATAGAATTAAGAAAAAAAGATTGACCTGTGTAGACTCTTCAAGCTTATCATTATCCAAAAAGTTGTTTTTACAGCGATGGTACCTTTCAATGGTTCTGCCAATTCTACAGATTATAAAACAAAGGAAATCACAAGAGATAATTAATTAGTAAGCTTAATTTGCTTACATTCAAAACCAAAGAAAGAAAACCTTAATTAGCTCTCTTATACGCATATCTAAAGGAAACCCTAATTACACAAAACTTAGAGGATCCGTCATTTCTTAGTCAAAAAATCGCTGGAAACCAAATGCAGTGAAGAGTTTACATATATATTAATCTAAATACTAATTTTTCCACCATAAATTTAACGGATTGAGAAGATAAACTAAGGAGACAATATAACCATATCTGCGTAATACGGATCTACTATACGGGAACTATCCATGATGACCCTAATTACTTTCTCTAATTAGAATTAAAAAGACACAATTTTTTTTAGGAGGCAAAACGTATCGGGTTTCTTTTGAATCTTTTGAATATACACAGATCAAAGCTGGTGATAACCATTAAAAGACCCATAATCAAACAGTGAAATTTTCTTTAGAAAGATTTACCGGATCTAAAAGCTAAAGCTGACCCACCTGTGTGATGGATCTGAGAGATCGATGGTGAATCTAAATCAGTTAGGATAAAAAGACACAAACTTTTAAGATACCCACAAGACAGAAATTTGGTTTCTTGATCTTAAGAACAGATACAAATCAAACCTAAGCTGGTCTTAATTTTACCCATTATAAAACCCATAACATTTTTTTTATATAAAACCCCTAGTTTCATTTTTAAGAAAACCTAAATAAATATATTGAATTAAAGGGTATAGACGTACCCGACATTGCTGAACTCGTAGAGCTTGCCACTGTTAGAGAAGATTATGAGAGCAACCTCTGCATCACATAGAACAGAGAGTTCGTAGGCTTTCTTGAGTAAACCACTTTTTCTTTTGGAGAAGGTTACTTGTCTACTGGTCTTGTTCTCAATTTTCTTCACTTCCACTCTTCCTCTTCCCATCTCTCTCTCTCTCTCTCTCTCTCTCTCTCTCTCTCTCTCTCTCTCTCTCTCTCTCTCTCTCTCTCTCTCTCTCTCTTCTTTCTACGTTTCTTGTCTTTAAATCCCTCCCAATACTGGAAATTTACAATCAAAAGGAATCCCAGTATACTTTAGTTCTAGTGTTGGAAATACGTTAAAATGCGTATTTATTAACCCTTTAATTTCTATTTTTCTTTTCACTCTATTTAAACCGCATACATAGCAGAACCGAGTTTTATCGCATCATAAATGTTTTCAAAGATTACAAAGTTCTTAATTATTTGAATTACCATGCGAGAAGCATTTTTCGTCTATTAATTAATTATAGTGTGTAAAATGTAATGATCATACTGTACCATTTGAAGTCTAAAATAGTTATTTGACCCAAATGATTTTTTTTTTGTTAGATTAAAAAAAAAAATTGATAGGAACAAAACGAACACTTTCTCCTTTTCATAGTCGTGGTTAGATACCTAGAAATAGAAAGATGCAAATACAGTTGGACCACTGGAAAAATAATCATTATTCCTTTTAATATTAATCTTTATCGACATATTGTTCAAACTGACACTTTTTTTTAATATGCAACAGTTGGACCGACAGGTGAAAAAAAAAAGACCAACCGGTCCAAACGTTTTTAATCTATTGATTCATACTAACACTTTCATAAAACTGATTTTAATTTTTTTGGTTCAGTGACTATGATTTCGTCAAGGTTTGTATAATATTGTAACCAAATTAAAACGTTCTTTCATTACAAGTTGCTCAACCTGAACTGATGTGGAGTCCGTAAAAAACAAGTAAGAGATAGACACTAATGACACCGTGTCTTAATTAAATATCCTGGATTTATCATTTTCTGGTGGGTTTAAATATTGCGTGTGAACTGTGAAGTGCAGTTTAATTATTTTACAGTTTTATACTAGTTCGGGAAGTTTTAATTGGTCAAAAGACGCAGGAACGTTCATCATTTGTTCTTGGAAAAGTTTCATTCCATTTTGCAAAGCAAAGAAAAGTAAGGTATTACGAAAAAGTCCTTCAAGAGAAAACAAATAACGATCCTATTTAATTTGAATTGTGTGATTGATATACATGGTTCTGGCAATTGAAGGAAACATCTACCAAGAGGTTATATTTGATCATTATTAAATATATAAACTATACCTTCACTAGTTTCACTGTATTTTAAATCATTTTATAAGTTCTTTAAATTATATTTTGTAAAGTCATTACATACATGCAAAATTGTGAAGTTTATCATAAAATCAGGTCATACTATGAAAATTGAATCAATTTTGATATATACAGTACATCTATTTCATGGAAAATGAAAAAGAATATTCATTCAATCATTCACATCTATAGGCTAGGCCTTAAAATATGTACAAAAAAGCCCATTAAATTATTTGTGGGTTCGTTTGGTATGATTCCGGTTTAACTTTTAATCGAGTAAACCGGATAGGAGATTCGTAAATTGTAATCGATCGAAGAGATCTGTGTCAAGTAGTACGCGTGAGGTTCTCTTCTCTGCTGCAAAAACAAATCCTGGCGTTGATAGCGATTGGTTAAATTGTCGGTGAATCAACGTTTTCTGTTACATATATCAATCAATCATCTTCTTCACACTCTCTTCTTCCTCGCTGCCATTAGCTTCAAATTCCGAGTTTTCTCTTTGCTATAGTTGTCAGATCTCGCCGGGATATTGGTAATGGCGTTTTAGTCTGTTGTTACCTGTGAAGCCTTTTTCGTAAACGCTGGATTCTTCTCAAATCTCTCTGCTGATCTCTTATTAGATTCCGAGTATGATTTGTTTGTCTCTCTCTATCTCCTCCATTATTCGTGGTTGCTTCCGCGATTCGTTGCTTGATTTAGGGTTTATTTATTTTTTCGAATTTGGTAGGGATGGCGCTGAAGCGAGGACTATCTGGAGTTAACCGGATTAGAGGAAGTGGTGGTGGATCTCGATCTATCCTTGTGCTCCTCATCTTTTTCTGTGTTTTCGCACCTCTCGTCTTCTTTGTTGGCCGAGGAGTATACATCGATTCCTCAAATGGTATGCATATTGCTTATCTTTGTCCACACCTTTGCTAATTCATGTAGAGAGATCCAGAAATGCTATAACGATTGAGAACATTAGAATTATTATTTACGACTCTTTTGTTCAGCCTTTATTACTATCTCAATTTAAGTTACCTTACCGTTAAACAAACTATTTGCTTGGAGTGACACTGATGATCTTCGGGCAATTGCTATTTTTCTAGACTGCCAAAATTGGTTCTTGTTTGTAACAATTAGTGTCTTTTCAATTTTGTGATATATATCATTTATCTGCGATCTGTCCATCTGATGGGGCTTATTTTCATTACTGCAGATTATTCAAATGCTTCTGTGAAGCAGGTGGGCTGAAACTCTATTATTTTTTCGGCTTATATGTTTTAACAGAATTGAGGATGTTGTTTAATTGGACTTGGTTTTTTTGCAGAATCTTGACTGGAGAGAACGTTTGGCAATGCAATCTGTTAGATCTCTTTTCTCAAAAGAGGCAAGTCTAAATCTGTGAAACTTTAGTTCGATTTACTCTCTCTGTCGGTTTTTCTGTGATTGGATCGTTTCTTACTGAATTTGTTGTCCAGGTACTAGATGTTATCGCAACTAGCACAGCTGATTTGGGTCCTCTTAGCCTTGATTCTTTCAAGAAAAACAATTTGTCTGCATCATGGCGGGGAACCGGAGTAGACACCTCCTTTAGACATTCTGAGGTGTGGTTTAGTTAATGACCTGATTCACTTGTTTCGCTTTCTTTTCCAAGTGTCTATCCTCAATTATTTTTGCTCTTAGTTATATCTTTTGATCTACTTGAAACAGAATCAAACAACTCGAGATGTCAAATCTAATATCCTGAATGAAAAACGTGACAGCATTTCTAAAGGTAGTGGCTTTTATTTAAGTGGCATTCTGATCTAGTTTGACGTTTTCCATATCTGATTCTTTTATATATTGCTGAAGCAGATGGTAGCCATCAGAAAGTTGAGACACCTGCCAAGATTCACAGAAGGGTAACTATCTTGATGCATCTAATAATTTTTGGAGACGTCTGTGTCTTGAGTGTTTCATTACCAACATTCTATTTTTCCATCTTGAAATTTCAGCAACTAAGAGAGAAAAGGCGTGAGATGCGAGCAAATGAGTTGGTTCAGCACAATGATGACACGATTTTGAAACTCGAAAATGCAGCCATTGAACGCTCTAAGTCTGTTGATTCTGCAGTCCTTGGAAAATACAGTATTTGGAGAAGAGAAAATGAGAACGACAACTCCGATTCAAATATACGCTTGATGCGGGATCAAGTAATTATGGCTAGAGTCTATAGTGGTATTGCAAAATTGAAGAACAAGAATGATTTGTTACAAGAGCTCCAGGCCCGACTTAAGGACAGCCAACGCGTTTTGGGGGAATCAACATCTGATGCTGATCTTCCTCGGAGGTAAATTGGTCCTTTTGTTTCTGTTATTCTCCCAGAGGTGCTTTCTACTACTTGCCTTCTTTCGACTGCTCGTGTACATAAAGTGACATTCTCCATAAACTACTTTTCAATATAGTGCACATGAGAAACTCAGAGCCATGGGTCAAGTCTTGTCTAAAGCTAAGATGCAGTTATATGACTGCAAGTTGGTTACTGGAAAGCTGAGAGCAATGCTTCAGACTGCCGACGAACAAGTCAGGAGCTTAAAGAAGCAGAGTACTTTTCTGGCTCAGTTAGCAGCAAAAACAATTCCAAATCCTATCCATTGCTTATCGATGCGCTTGACAATCGATTACTATCTTCTGTCTCCGGAGAAAAGAAAGTTCCCTCGGAGTGAAAACCTAGAAAACCCTAATCTTTATCATTATGCCCTCTTTTCCGACAATGTATTAGCTGCATCAGTGGTTGTTAACTCAACCATCATGAATGCCAAGGTAAACCATTAGCTCTTATCACTTGATTCGTCCTCATATCTCTGTTTTTAATTTTAGATATGAATTGCAGAGCTGAAATGTTTTTATTCCCTGTTTGCGCAGGATCCTTCGAAGCATGTTTTTCACCTTGTCACAGATAAACTCAATTTCGGAGCAATGAACATGTGGTTCCTCCTAAACCCACCCGGAAAGGCAACCATACATGTGGAAAACGTCGATGAGTTTAAGTGGCTCAATTCGTCTTACTGCCCTGTCCTTCGTCAGCTTGAATCTGCAGCAATGAGAGAATACTATTTTAAAGCAGATCATCCAACTTCAGGCTCTTCGAATCTGAAATACAGAAACCCAAAGTATCTATCCATGTTGAATCACTTAAGATTTTACCTCCCTGAGGTTTATCCCAAGCTGAACAAAATCCTCTTCCTGGATGACGACATCATTGTTCAGAAAGACTTGACTCCACTCTGGGAAGTTAACCTGAACGGCAAAGTCAATGGTGCAGTCGAAACCTGTGGGGAAAGTTTCCACAGATTTGACAAGTATCTCAACTTTTCGAATCCTCACATTGCGAGGAACTTCAATCCAAATGCTTGTGGATGGGCTTATGGAATGAACATGTTCGACCTAAAGGAATGGAAGAAGAGAGACATCACTGGTATATACCATAAGTGGCAAAACATGGTAAATAACTCTTTAACTCTGTGCAACAAATAGTCTCATGATGGTTTATTGTTTATTTATTGTGGTTTGCTCATTATGGTTAGTGTTGTTTAGAATGAGAACAGGACACTATGGAAGCTAGGGACATTACCACCAGGATTAATAACATTCTACGGATTAACGCATCCGCTAAACAAGGCGTGGCACGTTCTGGGACTTGGATATAACCCGAGTATCGACAAGAAAGACATTGAGAATGCAGCAGTGGTTCACTATAACGGGAACATGAAACCATGGTTGGAGTTAGCAATGTCCAAGTACCGACCGTATTGGACTAAGTACATCAAGTTTGATCACCCATATCTTCGTCGATGCAACCTTCATGAATAAAATCAAATCTTTGTTAGATGATTTGAGGTAATTACTTCTAATGTTCTGTTGTTCCCATCTCATTCCTCTTTTATTCCACACATTGTTAATTGTTTATTCATATCTTTGTTTAGTCATTCTTTTCTTCTTCTTTCGGGTTAAAAACACTTCCGTTATTTTTGAGTTCCCCTTTCTCTAATGATAATATGTTTATGGAGATTCTCTTCAAGGTCTTGTGAGAAAAAGAAAACATTATCTATTTACTAGTATACAAGTTTTGCAAGTTCAAACTTTGATCGATCAAAGAAAAATACGTAAAAAACTTTGAACATTTCATCCTCATCCACTTCTCCACTGCCATAAAAAGAGCCTGAATCTCCTTCTCGGGCAGGCCATAACAAAGTTATTGAAAAATGTTACCATCTAAATCCCAGTTTTTAAGAACAAATGGTTGTGTTTTCAAAAAAAGAAAGAACAAATGGTTGTTATTTTAAACTTTGTAACATGTAAAGTGAAACCCCACCTTTAAAATCCAATCTCTTGTTGATGTGTCAATAGTTAGAATAATAATAGTTATCTCTAATAATTGGATTGGCTACACATTGTAGATTTATTTATTTATTTTTGAATATATAATTTTTCTTATCTCTTCTTTTCCCATATTTTACATTGTTAATTGTTATGATAATTATTATGTCCATATTATTTTCTTGTATTGTCAATGTATCAAGAAGCATCACTTAAATCAGTGTTACATTTTGTTGTCAACAAAATATTGTATATCTTTATTTTCTACTTTTAATTATGTAGAAAAAATAATAATTTTTTCTTTAAAAAACGAAAAAATCTTCTGTGGTTCTCTTCTTTTATAAGCAACTATTTTATGGAAATATGACATATAATAATTTAATCATGAATTAGACAGTATATTAGATTATTAGTGGAAAACAATATTAATTACAAAAAAAAATCCCATCTATTATAAAACTAGAAAGATAATAGTAAAACCCACAATTGATGTTTTAAAAAAAAAAAAAAACCGATTCAGTGAAAAATAGAAGATGGGCTTTAAATCGGACCGACGCTTAGTGCTACTAATACAAATCCCCCCTCCATAAAGTCTGAAGACAAATTCTTAGCAGAGAACAAAAATCCCAAAGCTAAAAACCCTAACCCGACGAATCAATGGAGCGAGACGACGAAGCGAGTGGACCGATGATGGAGATGTGCACTAACGGCGGCGAAGAGACTTCTAATCGAAGACCTATCATAAGTGGCGAACCGCTCGACATCGAGGCTTACGCGGCGCTCTACAAAGGTCGCACGAAGATCATGCGGCTTCTCTTCATCGCTAATCACTGCGGAGGAAACCACACGATTCAGCTTGAAGCGTTGAGGATGGCTTACGATGAGATCAAAAAGGGTGAGAATACGCAGTTGTTCAGAGAAGTTGTCAATAAGATTAACGGCAAGCTTGGGGAAAAGTATGGGATGGATTCGTCTTGGTGTGAATCCGTCGATCGTCGTGCTGAACAGAAGAAAGCAAAGCTGGAGAATGAGCTCAGTTCGTATCGGGTAATTAGGTTTTTTCTTTCCCCAAACGAGATTTATGGCCTAGTTTCCTTTATCTGGATTCCTTGCTTATTGCGTGTATAATGATGACTCTCTACTGCTTGATTTCGATGATGCTGTTTCTCAAGTGGGTTCTTAGAGAATGAAGTATGTAGTGCTGTTTGTGTTGCTTACTGTGCGCATAGCTCGTTTCACTGGCTTGCTTGATTCTGTAATTGCATAAATAGTGATTTATAATCTACATGGTTATACAGAAAAATCTAATCAAGGAAAGCATCATATTTGGTTCGTCGTTTATCTTGTATAATGAATTAATGATGACACTCTACTTCTGTGATTTCGATGGTGTTGGTTCTCAATTAGTTTCTTAGAGAATGTAGTATGTGGTGTTTTTATATGTGTTGCTCAGCGTGTGCGTAGCTCTTTTTGGGTAAATCTTTTGCTTGATTCTGTAATTGCATAATTGTTGATTCATATTCTTCATATGAGTATGCATACAAATCTGATCATGGAAAGCATCAGCATTGGCTCATTGTTATCTGTACAATAACAACTCTGTAAATCTAATTTCACTGGTAGTGTTTATCAATTGATTACTTAGAGAATGAATTATGTGTTGTTTTTTTATGTGTTGCTCAGCGTAAGTATTCTGCATAGCTCTTTTCTTGTTAATATAGCTTGCTCTATTCTATAATTGCATTAATGTTGATTAATCTTCTTGATATGTGTATACAGACAAATCTGATCAAGGAAAGCATCAGAATGGGTTATAATGACTTTGGAGATTTCTACTATGCGTGTGGTTTGCTCGGAGATGCTTTCAAGAACTATATCCGAACACGTGACTACTGCACTACTTCTAAGCACATCATTCACATGTGTATGAATGCGATTCTTGTCAGCATCGAGATGGGTCAGTTTACTCATGTTACAAGCTACGTGAACAAGGCAGAGCAGAATCCAGAAACCCTTGACCCTATTGTAATTGCAAAACTGCGATGTGCATCTGGATTGGCTCATTTGGAGCTGAAAAAGTACAAGTTAGCTGCTCGTAAGGTCTGTTGTTTTGTCATATTTGCTCATGCTTATATGGATCCTATTCATATCCTATCTGAAATCTAATCGTTGAACTTGAATGTTGCCTTGTGCAGTTCTTAGATGTTAATCCAGAACTTGGAAATTCCTATAATGAGGTCATTGCTCCTCAAGATGTTGCCACCTATGGTGGATTCTGTGCCCTGGCAAGCTTTGATCGATCAGAATTGAAGGCATGTATCTTATTTAAGCTTTTCTTTGACTCTGCCAGTTTTTTTTTCCCAATATTTGGTCTATAACGTAGTCTAATGTGGCAGCAAAAAGTCATTGACAATATCAACTTCCGGAATTTCTTGGAACTAGTGCCTGAAGTGAGGGAACTTATCAACGATTTCTATTCAAGGTAACATGGTTTTAGCAAGACTCACGTCTATTTCCTTGCGTAAAACCAAATTACAAACCTTGAACCAAGGATTGTTAGAGTGAATACCAACTAAGACCAGATTTAACCAACTAAGTCCCCCATGATAAACGCACTAATTTGCTGTTTGTGATGTTAGACTCTAATCTATAGTGCTTATGAAGGCTTACCATGTTTCCCTCCAATTTTTTTATCTATGTTAACAAAGCATAGGACATCCAAAATCAACCTTATTAGACTGTATCCTCATCGAATATAATCTTCAAGTTTGCTTATTGCAGCCGTTATGCTTCCTGTCTGGAATATCTAGCAAGTCTCAAAGCGAATTTGTTGCTGGACATCCATCTTCATGATCACATTGACACACTGTATGATCAGATAAGGAAGAAGGCACTGATCCAGTACACACTTCCATTTGTGTCTGTTGATTTGAGCAGGATGGCTGATGCATTCAAGACTAGCGTCTCTGGTCTAGAGAAAGAACTTGAAGCCTTGATCACAGACAACCAGATTCAGGTCCATTCTCTTTCCAGAAAGAACTTTGTTTTATATTACTGTCATTTCAAAACCTTACAAGAGGGAAAACCTTTTTTCCATCCCGGACAGGCACGGATTGATTCACACAACAAAATCCTCTACGCAAGACACGCGGATCAGAGGAATGCAACTTTCCAAAAGGTACTTCAGATGGGAAATGAATTCGATAGAGATGTCAGGGCAATGATGTTGAGAGCCAACCTCCTGAAACATGAGTATCATGCCAGAGCTTCAAGAAAACTTTGAAACTGATGATGATATCTGCTCCACTAATCTGAGAGGTAAAGGCCTTTTTCCAAGTTCATAAGATGTCTGTGAAAATTTGATTTGGTTTAGTTATTGGTTAGATTTGTGTCTAATCTTCTCTGTTCTCTTGCTCTTGCTTTGTTGTGTCAACTATTAGTTTTAAGATTCTTTGAAGTATCTTTGGACTTTGAATGAAATCCTGAGTGTGAATCTATAAACGCATGAATCACATTGAAAGTGAAATGGTCAAAGAGAACAGACATAAGTACACACACTTGGTCTCATGGGCCAATATAATTTATGAGAGATGCGCGTCTTTGTATGCATGTGAGTGGGATCAAATCTCATCTCCCAACTAATATCCATTTCATTTTGTCAACTAAACTTTGCATATTATATGATAGTTTGTGCACAGATGTCACTCTATAGTTCAAGACTTTTTTTCTTATCTAATAAAATGGCAAGGTCTTATTTTATAAGTACAATCTCGAAAATTGAAAAACCAAGATTTGATGTCGGCAAAACGCATGTAGGCTAAGTGTGAACTTTTGATTTTCTCGTGTCAAAGAACTTTTGATATTAATCACTCGATAGCTACGTTTCATTATTTTTAGTTTCTTCACATATAATTTTTATCACTGAATGAGACAATTTATATTATCTGTAATAATCTTGTTGGTACCAAGTTTACTATTATTTGTTTTTATCCTATTATATAATAAGTAGTTATTCTCTATACATATCTTTTTAAGTTGTTCGCTTTGTAGTTTGAGGTTTCTTATATTTGTTTTTCTATATGTTTGTGTCTGCCAGAATATTCAAGGGTGTTTTTCAAGATTGGAACAAAACGAGAAATTGGGCAGATTACTTTATGTAAGAACCTATTGTGTTTCTATAAGTCGATGACATTTTGAGTATAGGTATTATTCTAAGATGAGACTGTCGATTATTAATCAAGTATTCAATGATATTGCCTTTTAAATGAGTCTTAGGTAGCATCGCAATAACTCCATGTTTACTCAAAACTCACAAACCATAGAGTTAAGATTCCGCCAAATTTGGAAGATGGGCCACTCTAAATTTACTCACCCCAATACGCCAGTTTTTTGGGTTGTTTTGGTTTAAGGTATTTTTAAATACAAAGTTTATTGGTATTTCATGTGGTTGTATATCATAAATCCGAATCTCATCATTTGCAATACTGATATCTTCAAAAGTGACATGTTATGTGGGGATTAAAACAGACTACATGATGCACCATAACTCTTTTGTATGAACAGTTGCTAGTCTGTACGGTGTATTAAAAATAAATTAGTTGTATTGAAAGACCAATAAACCATACTAAACTGTGATTAATACAAATAGACTTGTACTGCTAATAGCTCATAATGACTACTTGTGTTCAGTATGAAAATATAAAAATCATTCTCTCTAGTACGGTTTACGATGCAACAACAATATTCATCGTGAAGAAACATGCTTGAAAGCATGATGAATTAACAAAATGAAACGCTCAACTAACGAAGAATCTCACATCCCAAAATAGGGATTCACAAATGGAAGAAGCGAAGAAGAAGGGGTAAAACAGTAATTTTGAGCTACTCTGCCTCGAATCACCACTTGAAGTGGACTTTTATAGGAACGTCAAAAGAGTCAAAGCCAACTTTTCAAAGGTTGTAAGGCTTTCCATGACTCCACATCTCCTCTTTTCCCTTTTTATCCTTTCTCTCTCTCTTTTATTTAAAAAACCTTTTATATATATCTTCCTTTTTTCGTCGTTTCTGTAGTCTTTTTCCTTTTTCATTTATTGTTCTCTCTCTCTCTCTATCTCCTTTTCATTGGACATGCACCGAAGCGACAAAGCTTTAGGGCTTTTCTCATCCATGGCGGATTTCTTCTAATTCATTTTTATCAAATTTCATGAATTTCAACGGTTTTCTCGACGAAAATTCCTCCGGCGTCGACGGAGCCGGAGCCTCAAAGCTACTCTCCGATGTTCCGTACAATAACCACTTCTCTTTCTCCGCCGTTGACACCATGCTCGGAACCACCGCCATTACTCCTTCTCACCACAGCCTTACACCTCATTCTCGCCCTTTCTCATCTTCAGGACTCTCCCTCGGACTCGTAAGCTCACAATTTCCTTCTTCTTCTTCTTCTTCTTCTTCTTCTTCTTCTTCTTCTTCTTCTTCTTCTTCTTCTTATTATAATCTCTAAATTTGACAGCAAACAAATGGAGAAATGAGTAGAAACGGAGACATGTTCGAGTCGAATGTAAGTCGTAAGAGTAGTAGAGGAGAAGATGTAGAAAGCAGATCTGAAAGTGATAACGCTGAAGCTGTCTCCGGTGACGATTTAGATACCTCCGATAGACCTCTAAAGAAGAAGAAACGTTACCATCGTCACACTCCTAAACAAATACAAGACCTCGAATCGTAATTTACTTCAAAAAAAACAAACCTCCTTTTACTTCTACGAGATTGTTTTGATTTTTGATTTTAACATCGATTTTGAATCTTTAGGGTTTTTAAAGAGTGTGCACATCCAGACGAGAAGCAACGTCTCGATCTTAGCCGTAGGCTTAACTTAGATCCTCGTCAAGTCAAGTTCTGGTTCCAGAATCGCCGTACTCAGATGAAGGTTTTAGCTTCGAATCTCTAATCTTCTTCTTCGTTTTTGGAATTTTTTTCCTTTGTTTTGATTTTTCATTTTGTTTACAGACTCAAATCGAACGCCATGAGAATGCTTTGTTGAGGCAAGAGAACGATAAGCTTCGAGCTGAGAATATGTCAGTACGCGAAGCTATGAGAAACCCTATGTGCGGTAACTGCGGCGGACCTGCCGTTATCGGCGAGATCTCCATGGAAGAGCAACACCTTCGAATCGAAAACTCGCGTCTCAAAGATGAGTTAGACCGAGTCTGTGCCTTAACCGGTAAATTTCTTGGCCGGTCTAACGGTTCACATCATATACCGGACTCAGCACTCGTTCTCGGCGTTGGTGTTGGCTCCGGTGGATGTAATGGTGGTGGTTTCACTCTCTCCTCTCCGTTGCTGCCCCAAGCTTCTCCTAGATTTGAGATTTCTAATGCTACCGGTTCTGGTTTTGCTGCGGTTAACCGTCAACAACCGGTTAGTGTTAGTGATTTTGATCAGAGATCGAGGTTTTTGGATTTGGCTCTTGCGGCTATGGATGAGCTTGTGAAGATGGCTCAGACCCGTGAGCCGCTCTGGGTTCGGACCTCGGATACTGGTTTCGAAGTGCTGAACCATGAAGAGTACGACACGAGTTTCACTCGGTGTGTTGGACCAAAACCAGATGGGTTTGTCTCAGAAGCTTCTAAAGAAGCTGGGACTGTTATCATCAATAGCTTAGCCCTCGTTGAAACCTTGATGGACTCGGTAAGTAACTAATACACTTGATTGTAGTAATGAGCTCAATCCAACCTAAGCTAAAGTACTAATCTTTTGATACAATGATTGTTTTTTATAGGAACGATGGGCGGAAATGTTTCCAAGTATGATCTCAAGTACTTCAACCACAGAGATTATCTCTAGTGGCATGGGAGGGACACGAAATGGTGCACTTCACCTGGTATATAGTTATGCGTTAACACTTAACACACACAGAACTCTTAATTGATCAAATGGGTCTTTTAATGTTTTGTTTTTGGTTAATTAGATGCACGCAGAGCTTCAATTGCTGTCTCCACTCGTGCCGGTTAGACAAGTGTCGTTCTTGCGGTTCTGTAAGCAGCACGCGGAAGGTGTTTGGGCGGTCGTTGATGTCTCAATTGATTCGATAAGAGAAGGATCTTCTCCGAGCTGTAGAAGGTTACCGTCCGGTTGCGTCGTACAAGACATGGCCAATGGCTACTCTAAGGTAAATTGATACTTTCTGGGTGATAGATTATTAAAACTTAAGGAGTAAAAATAGAAAATATTGAATTAGTATATACGGTAAAGTTTTCACTTTTTCACCTTTAGGATTTACCCTAGTGTTGGTTCACACTTCTCTAGGAGCCACAGGCAAGGCTCTTTGTTTTTGTCCGAGAAATTATAATAAAGGTTTCTTATGCATTGGGTTTATAACTTTAAATTAACTCATATATTATGCAGGTTAAAAAAAAACGTTATTTTATTGATCAGAAGCATCTAAAAATCTCCGAGTTCTGTGCCCTTGGATCGTGCATCAAACTCATCGCTTAAAACCCATTTCTTTTGCCATTTTTTGGAGTCAAATTTTTTAACATTACACGTTCATATAGTTTCTCCCTTTTTTAACATTAATTATTTGTTAAAGCTCACATTAGACCTAAAAACGATTGTGATTAATCTAACGCAAATTGGGTTAAGCAAATTTGCAGGTAACGTGGATCGAGCACACGGAGTACGAGGAAAACCGCATCCACCGTTTATACCGACCGTTACTCAGCTGCGGCCTAGCGTTTGGTGCGCAACGATGGATGGCTGCGTTACAGCGTCAATGCGAATGCCTCACCATTCTCATGTCCTCCACTGTTTCCCCTTCCCCTAGCCCAACCCGTAAGCTCCCTCAAACGCTGCGTTTCTGATTTAATTGTAGAGTAATTTTTTTTGTTAAAATTTAATCAACTCGACTCTTCTCTTATCTTATCCTACCAGAATAAATAATATGAACTGTTGACTGAGTCAAAAAGAAAAACATGATAGTTGTTGATTCTATAATTTATCAAACATTAATCAAACTATGTAGATATCCGTTGAGTCATTGTCTTTAAAACGCTTCTCTGTGTTTCGTTTTGGCTTTTAAATAATTGATTTTGTTTAAATCTTTTGGTATGTTAATGGGCACAGCCATAAACTGCAATGGGAGAAAAAGCATGCTAAAGCTAGCGAAGAGGATGACTGATAATTTCTGTGGTGGCGTTTGTGCTTCGTCGTTACAGAAATGGAGCAAACTTAACGTCGGTAACGTCGATGAGGACGTTAGGATCATGACTAGGAAGAGCGTAGACAATCCCGGTGAACCGCCTGGGATCATTCTAAACGCGGCGACGTCCGTGTGGATGCCGGTTTCTCCACGGCGGTTGTTTGACTTCCTTGGAAATGAACGGCTGAGATCTGAATGGGATATCTTATCCAACGGTGGACCCATGAAAGAGATGGCCCATATAGCTAAAGGCCATGACCATTCCAACTCCGTCTCCCTCCTCCGTTCCAGCGTAAGCATAATTATCAATGCACTTTTTATATGCATGCGTAAGCTTAAGCTAATTTCCAAAATTCCGGTCTAGTGTGTTACAACTTTGGGTTTGGTGAATTTTAGGTAAACATAAAAAATAAAAAAAAATTTGTAGTTTTAGTCGGTTTAGGTTTGTTTACGGTTTTCTGATTTTCGGTTTGGTTTAGATCAATTGAATCGGCTGATGTGTACATTTAATATGTTATATCAATTACTGTGTGAAAGGACTTGTTGTGTTGTGTGACCCCAGGATAGTGTTGTCATATGAATCTTGTCGCGTGTGATTGGAAAGTGACAAATCTAGAATTTGGAAGTACTGGGAAAAAAGTCAATATTAATAAGACATTTTTGACCTTTTTCTTTCCTTTTTGGCTCTGACGTTATGAAAAATATCTATTTTTCTTTTATTATTGCATTATTGGTGTCTTTTCTCCTTTTTACCCTTGAGCTTACTCGCTTGTGACGGTGACACTTTTGAAAAGCCACTCAGCTTTTAATTTATTGTTTCCTTTTTGGGCCTTATAATTATCTTTTTTGTCAGTCACATTTTTTACTTTTATTTGTGATTATTATTGAATTTGTTTTTGCCCTTTTTTTTCTTTTTTTATGCAGGCGATAAATGCGAATCAGAGTAGTATGCTGATACTACAGGAGACAAGCATAGACGCCGCAGGAGCGGTTGTGGTGTACGCGCCTGTTGATATCCCCGCAATGCAAGCTGTGATGAACGGTGGAGATTCTGCTTACGTGGCACTGCTTCCCTCGGGATTCGCCATTCTCCCGAACGCCCAGGCGGGTACGCAGCGCTGCGCCGCAGAGGAACGTAACGGTAACGGTAACGGTAACGGTGGGTGCATGGAGGAAGGAGGGTCGTTACTAACGGTGGCGTTTCAGATTCTGGTGAATAGTTTGCCTACGGCTAAGCTCACGGTGGAATCTGTAGAGACGGTTAATAATCTGATATCGTGCACCGTCCAGAAGATTAAAGCTGCTCTTCATTGTGATAGCAACTGATCATTAATAATCGGACGGTGGAGATTGAGTCAAGAACGAACCTCATTTTGTGAGGAATCCGTTATTTGTTTTGTGATGGTTCGGGTATTGACTCGATGAGATTTGAAAGCCCAAACATACAAACAAACCAAAAAAGTTGTAATTTGGATTGGTTTTATTTTGGATATCATGTTTGATGAAATGTAATTGTTTTTTGTTTCTTTCTTCTTGTAATGGCTCGATAAAATCGAGAAAGCATTATATGGAACGTAACATCAGGTTTCTTTTTAGGTAGCTCTTACTTCTACCGTATAACTAATATCTTAATATTGAAAATTAGTTATGATTAACAAAAACCTTTATCATTGTATTTCTTATGGTTGTAAATCACGGCAACCATATGCTCAATCCGTGTTTTACTTTTGTGGTAGTTCATAATGTGAAAGGGGTAAGGTTGGACCTAGATATAAATAATGTTCAAGTTAAAGTAAGAAAAGGAAGAAACGAAGAAGAATGAAACACGTGAGTGAGTGCATGAATTTAGTTGCAAGCACTTACAGTTACATCCATGCACTGCACACAAAAATAACATAAAGGAGTAGAGAGAATCCAACTGCACCTAATTTATCAATTGGTTGACAATGCTAGATCTAAAGGCCATTAGAACTACTACACTATATCATGGGCTACGAATTTTAAAAGTCCATTACAAACTGATTTTCTTGGGCTCGATTTTAAGTCCATTGGAATCCAACACCTTCGGGTATATATATATATGTAAGAAAATACCTTATTTTTTGAGTAAATTAATTTATAATCTCACGACTAAAAAAAAGATTACAAAACGTCCGAAAGGAAAAGAGTCAAACTACCGAATAATCCGCGCGCTTCAATGATGTATGTATGAACGAAAAGAAAAACATTCGATCACCACCGTTAAAAAAAAAACAAACGGTCACGATCGTCATTTGTTGTGATCTTTGTACAGAAAATAAGGGGTGTGAGAATGATTGGTCTTGGATTGTGTATTGACCAATGGTGAAAATTGAAAAATGCCACCTGTTTTTTCTTCTTCTTTGTTTAAGCTATATCCGCTCCGCCGCAGATATTTCTGTAACTATGTTTTCGTATATATAGAGTTAGTTTTAAAGGGAGAAAAATCCTTGATCTTTTTTTGTTTTTTTGTGTTCGTTTTCTTACAGAGGAGGGGAAGAAGGAGAGAGGAGAAAAGTGGCATTGATTCTCTCTCTTTCTCTTCTTAAAAGCCCTCACATCTTTTTGAGTTTCTTTGATAAACTTCTGCTTTTTTTATTTTTTAAAAAAGGGAAACGATGAATGTGGTGCGTAGATTGACGAGTATCGCCTCTGGACGCAATTTCATCTCTTCTGATAACGTAAGAGTTTTCGGAAGACTTCTTTTTGTTTGTTTGTTTGTTTGTAATTACTATTCTTGATTCGTGGTTTGTTTTAAAAGCTCGAACCTTTTTTTGTAACTTGCGTAGGTAGGAGAAACTGAGACGCCTAGATCGGAGCCTAATAATCACAATCGTGAAGAAACAGAGTCTACGGAAACGACGACGTACGAGAAAGACTGTGTCTCTTCTACCACAGAGCATTCTGATCAATTACCAAAGGACATCCGCGATATGGGAATTGGAGATGGCAAGGTTTCAAATATTCAACTTTCAGAGCATTTGCTTGTTTCTTTGATCTTTGGAGCTATTGATGAAATGATGTTTAATGGATTTGATAGGATACGGACGGTGGGATTATCAAGGGAAATGGGACTGAATCTGGACGGATTATTACCACCAAAAAGAAGGGTTTGAATGATCAAAGAGACAAGGTGATTTTTGTCAGTTTTTTGCTTATAGAACACATTTCTATTATTGTTCATGAAAAATCTGATTTTTTTTTTTTTTTTGTTTTGTTTGTTTCTTCTTTATGTAGACAATCTCGTACAGAGCTGAACATGTAATTGGGACTGGCTCATTTGGAGTTGTCTTTCAGGTAAATAAAAAACAGGCTCTCTCATCAAGAGGTTTTAATTGTTTTGAAATGTGATTCACGTTCATTACGGGTTTGATGTAGGCTAAGTGCTTAGAGACAGAAGAAAAAGTAGCAATCAAGAAAGTGTTACAGGACAAGAGATACAAAAACAGAGAACTTCAGATCATGCGAATGCTCGACCATCCTAATGTCGTTGAGCTCAAGCATTCTTTCTTCTCTACCACTGAGAAAGACGAGCTTTATCTTAACCTTGTTCTTGAGTATGTACCCGAGACTATATACCGCACATCGAGATCTTACACCAAGATGAATCATCATATGCCTTTGATTTATATTCAGCTCTACACCTATCAGGTAAAGGGATCGAACTTTTTTTTTCTGTGAAATCTATTCTTGGGGTTCTGAGAAACGTTTTGTTTGTTGAAACCAGATTTGTCGTGCTATGAATTATCTGCATCGAGCAGTTGGAGTGTGTCACCGTGACATTAAGCCGCAGAATCTATTGGTAAGCAGCTTTTTAAAGTAGTTCTTGTGAGGGTAGTAGTACTTTTCTGACTTGATTATTTGGGAAATATCGATGCATTTGGCAGGTCAATAATGTTACGCATGAGGTAAAGATCTGCGATTTTGGGAGCGCGAAAATGCTGGTAGGTTTCATAGCTGTAATTGGGTTTTTAGATTTCACTGTCTGTTATAGAAAACATGACTAGTGTGATGTCTTCTTGGTTATAGATTCCAGGAGAACCCAATATATCTTACATATGCTCAAGGTATTACAGAGCTCCTGAACTCATATTTGGTGCAACCGAGTACACAAGCGCTATCGATATGTGGTCTGTAGGTTGTGTCATGGCTGAACTTTTTCTTGGACATGTAAGAAAAATCTTTGGTTCTGAGTTTCAACTTTTGATTTCAGACATTTTCTTTGAACCTCTCTCTTCCTTTTAATGTCAACAGCCTCTATTCCCTGGAGAGACCAGTGTTGATCAGTTGGTGGAGATCATTAAGGTAACAAAAGATTGTTTTTTTGGGGGGGGTCTCAGATTCTCAGAATTGAGTTCTGCAATTTTCTTTGTATAATCAGATTTTGGGGACACCAGCAAGAGAAGAGATAAGGAACATGAATCCTCGTTACAATGATTTTAAGTTTCCTCAGATTAAAGCTCAGCCATGGCACAAGGTATATCTATAAATTAACTAAGAGATTTACAGAATGATAATATTTTGCTTACAAATGAATCTGCAACTTTTCACACTCAAAATCTACCGGTTATTTTTCAGATTTTCCGGAGACAGGTATCTCCTGAAGCAATGGATCTTGCCTCTAGATTGCTCCAGTATTCACCAAACCTGAGATGCACAGCGGTAAGAGAGAAACCCAGTTGATATCTGACATCATTAAAATGGCTTCTTCAACTCCGCTAAATTAACTCTGGTTTCAGCTTGAAGCTTGTGCACACCCGTTCTTCGATGATCTAAGAGACCCGAGAGCATCCTTGCCTAATGGAAGAGCACTTCCTCCACTGTTTGATTTCACAGCTCAAGGTTTTGGCAACAACATTCTGTTTTCCTTTATAATTTACCTCCCACCCGGAAAATGCTTATCTATCTCTTCTTGCAGAACTTGCTGGTGCTTCTGTTGAATTACGTCATCGCTTAATACCTGAGCATGCAAGGAAATGACCATTTTGGTTAATGGCTGCTTCCCTACACAGATGTTGATGTATAAATCTTTTTGATTTCGAGAGATTTCTTGTTCACACGTATAGCATTGTTCTGGTTATGAACCCTCACTGACCTCTGCAATCACATGGACTAGCAGTTTGAAAGTGTATAATTGTAAGTTTGTAACTTTGTAGCTTCCATTGTGGCAGACAGAAATGCAGAGTTTTCCGAGTTTTTCTTCTAATGCAAAATGTTACCAATAGTCTCCGCAACAACAGTTTCCATCTCTAAAGTGATGAAAGCAGTTAGAATCTCTTAAGATGATATGCCGAAGATATACTCTAGATATGTACTTCATTGCATTGTGGCAATCCCCACAGACGCGGAGGTTCTTGATGATCCGGATTGGAGCTCCAGATGGTACAACAAGTAGACCAAACGCTACAGCTAACTTCTCACTATGGTAAGCCAAACCAAGCTCTTTGCCTTCCTTATCCAAGTCATGTAGGGCAAAACTCATATCCGGTAAATAACCAGCTTCCTTGATCAAAAGCATCATTTCATCAACCTTGGAATATATCTCAACCATTCTCGGATGCCTTCTATCTTCAGACATAAAGCTATGAACTTTACCTTTCTCTTCAACCCAACTGCAACCAGGCTCTTTGCTTATATTACGAGATTTCATCAATCTACGAACATTTGCAGCTTCGTCTTGTCTTCCCGCTGCAGAATACATGTTTGATAACAGAACATAAGGAACAGCATTGTTTGGTTCCAATTCCATGAGAGTTTTCGCTGCTCTTTCCCCGTTCTCAAAATTCCCATGCTTCCTACTTGCAGCCAAAATCGCTTTCCATACAGTTGCATCTGGTTCAACCTCCATTTGATACAGCAATTCCTCTGCTTTAACGAAATCACCAGATCTACCAAAGAGATCAATCATACACGCATAGTGTTCAGGTCCTGGTCTGATTCCATAAACTGTTCTCATCGAATCAAAGTAGCTTTGAGCTTCTTCTATGAGACCTGCATGACTACAAGCAAATAGTAACCCGATAAAGGTAATGTAATCTGGTTTTATGCCACTGCCTATCATTAAATTGTATGACTGTAGGGAGTCCTTGGCTTTGCCGTTTTTCGCGTAACCCACAATTAGAGCAGTCCATGTTATCAAATCTCTGATTTCCATAGAGTTGAATATAACATTTGCGTCTTCTAAGCTCCCACACTTTGTGTACATTGTCACCAGAGAGTTGTTTACAGACAAAAATGAAGGAAAACCAGATTTAATATGATTCCCATGCACCTGTTGCCCAAACTCCAGAAGCGTTAACTCTGCCGCGGCACTTAATACACTCGCTGTAACAATCTGATCAGGAGAAATGCCTCCAACTCTCATGTTACAGAACAACTTCAATGCTTCTTCATAAGAACCGTTATGTGTATTGCCTGTGACAAGAGCCGTCCAAGATATCACATCCTTCTCAATCATCCCTTCAAACACTTTCAATGCTGAATCCATAATTCCTCTTTTAGCATACATATCCACAAGAGCGTTATTCACAAGTTTGTAAGTTCCATACCCGGTTTTCACAATCAGACAATGTGCAGAAGAAGCTATTTTTATTTCTGTCCTAGACGAAGCAAAACAATTTAAGATGGATGGGATTGTGAAATCATCTATTTTCATATCTCGCTCATGCATTCTTCCGAACAAGGACAGAGCTTCTTCTATAAGACCTTGCCTAACACACCCTACAATCATCGAGTTCCAAGAAACCACATCATCAGCTTCCATAGCTTCTAACAAAGCTCTTGCCGTTTCCAAGTCTGTGCATTTAGCATACATATCAATCAATGCGCTCTGAACATAGATATTGGTCTTGAAACCACTCTTAACTATGCAGCCATGTACCTGGACTCCTACCCTGCGAGCAGAAACCGCAGCACAAGCAGTTAAAACACTAGGAAATGTAAATTGATTCGATTGATTTCCTTCTCTTCTCAAATCCCTAAAACACTCGATTGCCTTGAAAGCAAATCCATTTTGAGAGTAACCAGTGAGCATTGAAGTCCATGTAACATTATTTTTCTCACCTGCCATAGTCGCAAAGAGGTATTCAGCTTCAGAGATGCGTTTGCATTGTGCATACATTGCGAGAAGGCCATTCACCACATTAACATCCAAATCAAACCCGGTTTTTATTGTATGCCCATGAATCTCTTCACCTCTCAGAAGTAAAGCAAGCGAAGTACACAACCTAAGAACACTCCCCAAAGTGTACTCGTTAGGTTTTAATCCATCAAACTGCATCTCCCAAAACAAACCGAAAGCTTCATCTTCAGGTCCATACTTGCAATACCCAGAAATCAGAGCATTCCATGAGATTGTATCCTTCACTGGGTTGCTACGAAAAATCTGTTCTGCATCAGCAAGTCTCCCTGACTTCGAGTAAGCAACGATCATAGTGTTCCAGGTAAATTCATCCCTCTCAGGCATTTTATCGAACACTTGGCGGGCTTCGTTGACCCGACCGGATTTAGACAAATCTCCCAACACCAGATTCGAATGAAGCTTCGTTCGATCAGCATAGCTGTGAATGTAATTACCAAACGGTTTCAAATGAAGACGGAAGATTCTCATATTCAATCTGTGCATCACGACGGGACCAATATAAAGTTTCTCTCTTTAACGACCAAAAAACGGCATGCAACAACAACTCTCTCGTAAAACGATGCGTTTTGTAAAATAAAATATAAAGAAACTTTTACTATTTATTATTATTATTATTGATTGATGATAGTTTTATGGTAGACAGATAACAAAAACAAAACAAAAAACAAAAATCTCAAGTTTTGCAAATATAATTACAGAGGCATATAAATCGTCTGTCAACTGTTTTGTAACACTGGCCAGTTCCTTGCAACTTCTTGTCACACAGATTTGTGCATGTGGCTACATCACAATTGTCATTTAATAGAATCTGATGACATATATGTTGTCCTTGTGTCTCTTTTGCCACCATCCCTAAGAAGATATATGTATATTAACAAAACATGAAATCTCAATATAAAAGGCATAGAAACGTGAGAAAATATTTGATTAATTTCTTTTTGAGTTTATAATTATACTTAAGAGAATTGTAAAATGTAAAACAAACCTAGGAAGAAGATAATGAAGATAGCAACAATGGTGAGTTTAGCCATCTTTTAATGATATAATAAGATATTTGTGTTGTACATGTAAATATCATCTATATATATATATATGAATTGTATGTATACGTATCTAATGTACAATAAATCCTATGTTTGAATAGCAAAAAAATGGAAGCATTTGATTTGGAAAGCAATCCGATGTTAAAAGTCAAATAAACAATAGTTATAAGCCAAAGGAATAATAATGACATGGAAGCATTTGATTTGGAAAGCAATCTGTTCAAATGTTGTCAGAAGAAAAATAAACAATCTCTTCAAATAGAATAAAATAGAATTGAATTCAAATACCATTTTTTTTTAAAAAAACTTTTGATTCAAGTGCCATTTGTTGTTATCCAATCCATCCATAAGATTTAATATAACAATTAAATACTCATCCCGCTTTGAAAGATGAATGTTTTAAGATTTTTTTTTTGTTTCACAAATATTAAATGTTTTAAACTTCCTCTGTAAAATTATTGTTTCATTTTCTAATTTATGCATGCCAATTAAATTTAATTACTGTTCTATCCATGATCCATCGCTACACGGCACATACATTATGTTCAAGTAGTAGCTTATAATAAATAGCTCATGTCATATATAAAAAAAATGAGATCAGAATTCATATAAAATTTAAAAACGTTGCATATTTTATTTTTAGTTCATGTCATTATTATTAATATTATTAGTATTTTTTTAATTTTTAGATTACAATTTGTTTTTTTAATTCAAGTTTTGCAAGGAAATGTGCAAAGGCAGCTCTTTATTTGTCCGTTTGGGAAGCACAAGCCACTTCCATTCCATTTTTGCGTACACAGAGTGGCACATGTGCCAGCATCACAATTTTTAGCTCTCATTAGAAGATCACGACACATTTGTTGTCCTTGCGTCTCTTTCGTCACCATCCCTAATAAATATTTAAAAGATAATCTTCAAAATAATTTTTATATAATAAAAGGCACTGACAAAAAAAGTTATAAATGTTCTAATATGTTTAGAGAATGGTAAATGTAAAACAAACCTAGAACGAGGACGATCATAAAGGTAGCAAGAACGGTGGCTTTAGTCATCTTTGATGATATATAATAAAAATAAAGTTTCAAAGTAAAAATCCAGGAATGTTAATGGTACGTAATGTACATGTAAATATCATATATATATATATATATATATATGAGAAATTAGATGTAAACTACATATATACAAAATCATAAAAATATATGAGTAGGAAAGATATTTACAAAATCAATTAAAATGAAAGCAAATAGAAACTCAATAAGCTATATATAACTAAATAATTTGCAAATTTTTGTATACATTGAATGGTCCAAAATGCATTCTCGTAGATTTTTATATAAATATATATGTAATAAATTTTAATTGATTATCTTAAAATTCTGAAATTCATGTAACTATCAAACATTAGATATCTTGCCGGATATGGATCTGAGCTGTGTATTTCTGTTAGTTTGCCAATTTCAAATATAGTGTTATCTGTATAATTTGTTATGTTTATATATTATGTCAAATTTTGTCAAATTAACCAGATTGTTTTGCAAATAGGAACTAAATAAGCTATATATTACTAATAATTTGCAAATTTTTGTATACATTGAATGGTCTAAGATACATTCTCGTAGATTTTTATCTAAATATATATGTAACAAAATATAAGTGATTATCTTACAATTATGAAATTCATGTAAAATAAGCAACCACTACAAGAAAACATGGATTTTTCCGACCACTATTTCCGAGCAACTATCGTCTGTGTTTCGACGAAATTACGACGACCAGTATTGTGGTCGGAATTTCGTCGGAAACATGGAAAACACTTCCGACGAAATAATTCCGTCGGAAATTTGTTAGAAATGTAGTCGAAAAATGTCAATTCTTCCGACGAACTTTTATCGTCGGAAATATGTCGAAAAAAGTATCAGAAATCACGTCGGAAAATAAGTCAGTAAACACGTTTTTAAAATGAAACTTTTCGACAATTTCCCGATAGAATTATTGTAGGTATATCGTCGGAAAGTCGTCGGAATACATTCCGACGAATTTTCGACGATATTATTTCCGACCAATTATTGACGAAATACTGCTTGGTTCGTCGAAATTTCGTCGGAAATAGATGTTCCGATGAATTTCCGAGGAAGTAGTTGTCGAAAATGTTTGTTATATATACAAACCCAGCGCTGAACGACCAGACTTTGGCTATTTCCACATTTGTTATAAAAGAAATGGCTTCCCATAATATCTACACAATTAGAGAATGGATGCATGTACAATCGTTTGGACGAAGAAACTGGAGATATGCGACGTGAATACAAAGATGGATTATCAGATTTCATGCGTTTCGCAGCCAATCAAAAAATGACGCGTACAGAAGGTATTATGGCTTGTCCCTGCGTAAAATGTTGTAATGAAGTATTTTTGAACCATGAAATTGTTTGGAATCATCTGTATTGGGGAGGTTTTACACCGGGATATTATATTTGGTATTCGCATGGAGAACATATAGGATCTGGGGCTAGTTCTAGTCATGGTAGAAGAAGTGAAAGGATAGCACATGAAAATGTTAGAATCAGTTCTGAGGATAGGGAATATGAAAATGTGCTTCCAAGAATACAACAGAATTTCAAGAAAGGACAGAAAGTAGTCATGTTGTAGAAGAACCGAACATAGAAGCGAGAGAATTCTTTGAAAGTTTAGATGCTGCGAAGCATCCATTATATGCAGGATGCAAAGAATGTCATTCTCCACTATCAGCTGCGACACGGATGATGAATATTAAAACTGACTACAATTTAAGTGAAGATTGTGTCGATGCATGGGCCGAGTTTTTTCATGATTATCTACCGGAAGATAATCTAGCACCTGAATCTTACAATGCCATACAGAAATTGGTATCTGGTCTTGGATTACCATTTCAAATGATCGATGTTTGTAAGGAAAATTGTATGATTTACTGGAAGGAAACTGCAAACTTGTCACAATGTTGTTTCTGTGGGGCTGACAGATTTCGGATAACAAGTGGGTGGAACAAGATTCCATATCAGCGTATGTGGTATTTGCCTTTAGCTGATAGGTTGAAGCGGTTGTATCAATCAGAAAGAACTGCAGCGGCTATGAGATGGCAGCAGAACATTCATTCTCGCAACAACGTCGGAAAATATTCCGACAATTTGATGACAACTGCTCTCCAACAAATTACCGACCACTTTTATTCGTCGAAAGTTTCCAACGAATTTTCGACGAAAGCCGATTTCCGACCAGCGTATGCCGACAAAATATATTCGTCGGTAATTCTTCGGAAAAAGGTGTTTCCGAGAAATTACCGACGATATCCCTGGTCGGAAAACGCAAAGTTTTCTTGTAGTGAACATCGATTAGTTTAAAAAAAATTAAGTTGTAAAAATTCTTCAAATATCTCCTAACAATTTAACTATCAAACAATAGATATCTTGCCGGATATGGATATGAGTTGTGTATTTGGGTTAGTTTGCCAACTTTAAATATAGTGTTATCTATATAATTTGTCATGATTATATATATATATATATATTTATATATATATTTTAGCAAAAAAATTTCATCCATTCAAGTTAAAAACGAACGGTTTTCTTCAGAAGAGAACCAGTCCAGAGTTGAAGAACTTATATGAGAAAAGATAGAGCCTCGTGATCGTGTTTTCTTTGCAAGAGAGTCAGCACGAGTATTATTACACTGTGGGATAAAAAACAAAGTAAATGAGGGGAAAGAGAGGGGAAAGAGAGTTTCAAGAGGCTGAAGTCTTCTAATTTTGACGCAAACGCAGGCCACTCATCGGGCGTATCCAAAAACTGAGTTAACTCCTTGCAATCTGTCTCAAAGGCAACCTCAAAAATAGAAAGTGAAATAAGGGACCTCATTGCCCAGAAGAGAGACTCAAACTCCGCATGAAGGGAAGATAAGCAACGGCGAAAACACTGTAAGCCAAGGTGAAGGAGTTGGCGATTCGCACCGACAATCCATCCAATACCGCTTAAGCTGCAAGAATCTACCCAACAATCATCTATCTGGCACACTAAGGAGTCACGAGGGGGAGAGACAAGGTCCGCTGGATGGCCAAGCGAGTCGATGATATTTTCCCGAGTTCTCGCCACTCGAAACGCTTATGCTTCCTTACTTGCATGTTGAACCGTGTCCGCGGGGTGAATATCCTTGTTCTTATATACCTTCGTATTGCGAGCCTTCCAAAAAAACCACACGATCCAAGGAAAATCGCTGATGGACTCCTCGTGCCCTCCTAATTCTTTCGCTCTCCATAAAAGGTAATCTAAATTCACAAATAAAGAAGGCGAGGGAAAGACGTTTTGAATAACCGAAATCTGAGATAACAACCATGGTTGGAAGGTAGGGGGCACTCATCATGTCATGATTAATGGTCTCTTCTTTCGTCCCACACCTAGGACACAAGAGATTCGTTCCTAGATGACGATCAGTTAGTCGTTGGCATGTTGCAAGACATCCCATGGCAATTTGCCAGAGAAAATGTTTAAATCTTTCTTGAGGTTTGGATTTTCCATGATTGTGCTTGTAGTGTCGTAATACTGGGTCTCTTAATAGGAAGGCCACAATCCCCTCGTTGGCTTGCTTTCGCAACCAGATAGCGCGATCTAACAGTGTAATTGCCAGATTTTGTGTAGGTCCAAATAAAAGAATCTCTCGAAAATGAAAAACTCGGATGTAGCCCAAAATAAAGGGTATGTCTTCAGGTGATATTAATTCTTGGAGCTTTTCCATCTTCCAACTCTTAGACACTTGATCAAGTAGCTCATTGACATAAAGATGAGGTCGGGATTGGCTTGCTTGCTCCTTGCTGGCCGAGCTGGTAAATCCGGAATCCAAAGATCACTCCAGACCCTCGTGTCAAACTCCGATCCAATGGTTTTCCTTAGCTCGGACAAGAGGAAAGGTCTCGTAGCTAGCATGCTACGCCATCCATAGGACGGAAGATAAGACGGTCTGACCAAAGGAAAGTTTGAGAATCGAAAGTACCTGCCTCTTAGCACCTGTGCTAGAAAGGAGTTTGGAAAGCGCATTAGTCTTCAGAGTTGCTTAGCGAGAAGGGCTAAATTAAAATTTCCAAAATTGCTTAGCGAGAAGATCATGATTATATATTATGTCAAATTTTGTCAAATAACCAAATTGTTTTGATCTTATATAATTAGACATATCACTGTTAATTGGCATGTTATTACTAGATACATCACTCATTCGTGTATTGATAATTTATAATTAAAAATTCTTATGCATATTTTAAACGGATTTCGAAGATAAAGTTTCGTTAGAATGACAAATTTTAGTGGATCATAATCGGTGGGAATATCATTTTTAATTTTGCTGGTGAATTCAAGGTGCATACGTTCGCGTACTAGATTGAAATTTCTTACTCATAACAGTCTTCAAAAATTAATAATTTATTTCGAAATAAATTATTAATTTTTAAATTTTTGTATAATTATTATATGAAAAAGGTTTCCATCTGATTCATATCAGAATTCATACCCGCATAAATTGTTTGTTGTTTAAAACAGTATTATGATAAAGTTTAAACTGGAGCAAAACACTATAGGGTACGCTAATAAAATTATAAAATTATAACAAATACTTAACTCATTTTCTATAGGATACGATATTGATCTATGGACTTTGAGGTTTGAACCCTCATTTTCTATTATGATATTGATTATTACATCTCTTTTATTTTGTTGCTCTTCCACCGTGCTTAAATGTAAGAGCATGATAAATTAATGTATAGATCGATCGAACCAATTATCTTACCATAAATCATGTTCAGAGCAGTTTAGAATTAAAGTGATACCTAGAAATGTTTAAAGTATGAAATTCAATGCCATTGTGACTAAGTTAAAAACCTGAGTCTAAGCCTAGGATTTAGAAGCGTCCATCCTCCATGAGATCAGTATATATTATATATAATGAGTTATTGATTATTCAATTAATAGTTATCATTAAGAGAATAAACCATAATGTAGTAGCTTTTATTATATATCATCTAGGCATTTATCATAACATTCTTAGTTAGAATCAAACAACTAACAATCCTTTACAATCATTAAGAAAATAAACCATAATGTTCATATTATTTGCAGTACTCTCAAAATATATGATGGTTTACATAAAAGCACACTCTTTAAGAATATTTTTTTATTAACTATCATTTAATATTTAATTTAAGAAAATTCAACCAATGATATAAAAGACTGTAAAATACAAGTAGTCATACAATAGATTGTGTGGCAAATAGAGGTAAAATATTTTCCACACAAAAAATATAAATATTACACATTAATTCCCTTATTACTCTAAAAAAATATCTTTCATCCAACAAAATGAATCACTTCATAGGATTTATGGTAGTTAATGCTACTGTTCCATTTAAATTTTGGTGGGAAGAACCTTTAATCTATTACAAAAGAAGAGTATGAAAATGGTGTTTATCGTATAGGTCTAAGTATAGTCTGGATATTCAAGCATACAGGGCAGCCGCTACTTATCGATATGGTCAGATACGTTCATACACTGCAAAAAGAGATGGGGTTAACTTGACCAGAAATCATGGAAAACCACGAGGATTTGCATTTCATTGGTTGGTCAGAGACCCTAATAACCCTCCTAAATAATAAAACATCATAAACCATCAGCCGCTTCTTTTTAAAACTAAGTATTTATGTAAGTTGTCTTTGTGACTTCGTGTCGTATGAACTGAGTCATAATAGCTAGGACACCGAACTAATTTTTGCTGTTAGAACATTGTAATAAAAGTATGAGTTAATCTCATATCTACTTATAATTTTAATAATAACGCAATATCATATTAATTAAGACCACTTGCATTTTTTATATCATTTTTTGTAAGGAGGACTTATAATAATTGCGGACCCTAATGATATTTTTATTGTTTTTCCTTTATAAAAGAAGAAAAATATTCTGATGGAACCGACGTTTGTTACTGGGGACATTCTCTTGTCGTTTTTGTAAAAATTTCCATTAGGTCCTCAAAACCTAGAATCATCCCACCCGATTTCCAGCGAATTCAAGCCCGACCCATCGAGATTCAGACAATTCTGGATCTACCCGATTACCCAAGATCCAATCTTTTTCCCGAAAGTTGGTAGATTTTGATGAATCAATCGATCCCTTTTACCGTCGCTTCTTCTCCGGCGATGGACGTTTCACCGCTTCTTGGCCGGAACAGACGTAACCGCCCACGTTCCTCTCAGCCGCTTAGTGGGGCGGCGTCGAGACTTCTCCGCCGTGCTAGCAACCGCCGTATGATGCTCCGTGAGCCCTCCGTTCGAGTCCGTGAGGTTGCGGCTGAGCAGCTTGAGGAACGCCAGAGTCAATGGGCTTACTCTAAACCCATTATTGCTCTCGATATACTTTGGAATTTCGTCTTTGTCATTGTTTCAATCGCGATTCTAGGGTTTAGCTCTGAAGAAGATCCTGATGTTCCTCTTAGGTTGTGGATTATTGGGTATAATTTCCAGTGTTTGTTTCACGTTGGCTGTGTCATTGCTGAGTATAAACGTCGCCGGGAAGCTAATTCTCCCATTGGTGAAGATTCCTCGAATCACGGATCTCTCAGCGGAAGTGAAGACGAATCTGATGATGGCTATAGCATTAACGATGCTGATGATGACCATGGAACTAGGTGCAATTTCTTATTTCTCCCTTTTCTTCTCTCTCTCTCTGAAACTTTGTCCTACTGGCACAAACGTTCCGGTTTATGTGATTTTAGACTCTTACTCGCTTAGATTCAGACCCATGTTAGGTTGAAGGGATCTTTAGGATTGTATATACAAATGTAGAATTGAATTAACTGTTTTCCATTGATTGACATACTCTCAAAAATCCTCATGTCTTTTGCTATTCCAGTTTCACCAAGCACCTCGAATCTGCTAATACGATGTTCTCTTTTGTCTGGTGGATCATCGGGTTTTACTGGGTCACAGCTGATACCGAGGCACTAGCTCAATCTTCGCCTCAACTCTACTGGTTTGT
Source organism: Turritis glabra (assembly GCA_900406565.1). Classification (NCBI taxonomy): domain Eukaryota; kingdom Viridiplantae; phylum Streptophyta; class Magnoliopsida; order Brassicales; family Brassicaceae; genus Turritis; species Turritis glabra. Next base: position 1,082,228 of record OVBN01000228.1, on the reverse strand, counting down.
TTCTAAGAGTTCTTGATTTTTGTGATTTTATTTCCTCTATAGATTTTGCTTCTTTGATTAAATCTTTGTTTCTTGAACTTTGCAGGCTCTGTGTTGCATTCCTTGCCTTTGATGTTATGTTTGTTGTCATTTGCGTTGCCGTTGCTAGTCTTATCGGTATTGCTGTTTGTTGCTGTTTACCTTGCATCATCGCAATCTTGTACGCATTAGCAGATCAGGTAAAGAAACACCTATGAGGGTGAAGAACAATTGAATCTCATGATTCTTGATAATCCTAATATGCGGTTTCTAAATTTCAGGAAGGTGCACCGGATGAAGAGATAGAAAGGCTTTTGAAATTCAAGTTCCTCACAGTAAAGAATTCCGAGAAAGTGAATGGCGAAATTCGGGATACTCAAGGAGGGATAATGATTGGATTAGGTGCCGAGTCTCAAACCGAACGCGTTTTATCTAGCGAAGATGCTGTAAGTAACCATAATCAAATCCCGTTTTTCCAGCGATTTTGGATAAAGACACTGAAATGGTTTGAGCAAAAACCATTGCAGGAATGCAGCATTTGTCTATGTGCTTACGAAGATGGAGTAGAACTAAGGGAACTTCCTTGTAGACACCATTTCCACAGTTTATGCGTAGACAAATGGCTAAGGATCAATGCGACTTGCCCTCTCTGCAAATTCAATATTCTCAAAAATGGTGAACCTAGTGGCAGTGAACAAGTGTGAGGAGGGGAAAGATTTTGCTGCTCAATCTTTGTGAATGTGATGAGCTCATCATCAACACCATCATCGACATCATTTACCCTAAACCCTGTGTATTCTTTGACCATTACAGAGGAAAGAACAAGAAAGAAGACCTTGAGATTTGTCTTTTTTTGGATATAATATTTGTAAATGCAATAAGTATATAGTTCGGTTGGAAAATGTTCTTCAGCGATTCAGGTGTGATATTAACCGTTTGGGTTCTTTAAGCAACGGATAAATTAGATCCGAATTAGATTAATTTACGGTGATGAACCATGTTTATATTGCTGTGTGTGAGGTGAAAAAGAGAAAGAGATCATTATTATGATTAAGTTATCAGATTATTTATCTTAAATCGAACGTGGCTCACTTATTTTCTTTTGAACTTGAGAAAAAAAAAAAAAATCTTTTGCTTACTTTCGAAACAGGATTTCGATTTTTTTTCTTTATTGGTACAATTTTCGAAAATGTAATATTGAATTTGTAACCAATTATAATTAAATATCATCGGTCTTTACATCCGATCCCTTTATTTAAAAATATTGAATATCATAGATTATGCATGGAAATGACAAAAAAAAATTATAATGGCTTTAAACTTTTTTAATAAAAATGTCACTAGTAATGGAATATTTGAATTAATTTGTTTATTAGTTTTTTATCCTTCTATATTTTAAAATTGTATCCGTCGCAAATCACCTCTAAGTAACGTTACAGTAACCCACAATGATTAAAACACAATTTCGAATTGCAGACACTTTTTTCTTTCTTTGCTAACAACACATATTACATCTCATCTCCAAACTTTTTTTGCAATTACATTGGCTTTCTCTTTTTTATAACTGTTATTCTCTGTTGCCAAATTTATACCGATTAATTTGAATTTTTTTTGTTCAATATTTATTTAAATTAAAAAAATGTATTAAGATTCATGCTCCATTCATCGCCACTTTGCAAATTTTATTGTTAATACTGATGATGATCGGAAAATACGAATTATATGCTAGAGTATCAGTTTATAAATAGTTCATGTCAAATATTTAATCAGAATTCACATTCAAAGAAAAAATCTATAAAAGACTGCAACAATATATATATTTGAAAAAGAATAATATATTATTTTATTCAACGTATTAATTTAATACTAAGATTGATGATAGTTTGTGGATAAAAAAAAAAAAAGAGAAATCAATTTTTGCAATCATAAGTGCAGATGCAGGTCTTGCTTTTAGTATCATAACACACACCGTTTCCATTATACTTCAAAGTGCAGTCATGTGCACACACCAAACCTTCACAGTTTTCGTTCGGTGTTATAATATATTCATAACACTGTTTTTCTTCTGCTTGCGTTTCCTTTATCACCATCCCTAATACAAAAATTGTAAAACATAATCAGTTTCTTTTTAACAGAAAATTAAAGGTGTTGAACAAAAATTACCTATGAATAAAAGAGAATAAACGTGGAAAAAATATTTAATATGTTTGATATATAAAGCAAACCTAAAACGAGGACGACCATAAAAATAGCAAGAGTGATGGCTTTAGTCATTTTTGATAATACAGGAATGAAATTATCAAAAATAAAATGACAATGAGTGTAATGATAACTCTACACTTGAATGTCATATATATATGCACTGTTAAAAGATATCACAAAATCTAAAAATAGCTAAAAATCAACACGTAATTAAGTAGATATTTTAAGCGGACGAAGATCTAATCAAACAAAAGAGAAATATCTAGAAATCAAAGTAAAAATGGAAACATATAAAAGTGGAAAAGAGAAAGAGATCATATTATGATTATCTAACATTCTAATCGTTAAGTAACGGTAGCGAAGCGTGTGGGTTTAGTTAAAGGCTTAAAGCCAATGCCGCTATTTTAAAAGTCCAACGAAAACAGAGACTAAGCCCAGTGACGCCCACAAACTCTTACTATGGTTGAAAGTTGAAACACAAGAAAAAAAACGTACTGGTTCCGTAGAAAAAAAAAAAGGGTTAAAATTAGTGTTTATATCCTTATTTAAATCGAAAATTTTGGTTAAGAGGAGAGATGTATCTCGTTAGTATTTTGTATAACACGCTAAACATATTGATAACTTGTTATTTTATATAGTTATCCTATAAATTTGCACGAAACAACAAATATGTTAGTACACTAACAAGAAATATACTATTCTAACTATGTTTATCAATATAACATAATATATAGATAAAAGCCTTGCCGATCGATCATTCGTCGGATCTCTAACCGGCACCAATATTCCGGTGTTCGTCTTTGTAATTCAACTCTATTACAAATAATATAATACATTTACCTCGCTATCTATTTGGTTAACAGGTAACAAAACAGTTAATAATGTTCTAGATGAACAGTGTTTTATGAATAGTATTCTAGATGAATAGTTATCGACGTTTTTACGCGCTATACATACTAATAACTCGTTATTTGTATAGTTATCCATACGTTTGCATGATACAACAAATATGTTAACACATTAACAAGAAATATATCATTGTAACTATTTTAATCAATATATCATAATATATATATATATATATATATATCATGTTAACAAATAAGTTATCCCGTCGGAATGAATAGTTTCATCCCTGATATTAACGCCGGAACAACAATCTTTTGACTAATGGTATTTTTGTAATTATTGACAAAATTACCCTATAGTATTTTTTGTAATTATTGACAAAAATAAGGATATTTTAGGGTTGTGTTTTCTTTCTCTTATCATAACTACCTAATTAACAAATTTAGAGGTATACTTACTTAATTTTTTGGTCTTCTGAGAAAATCGTTCTTATGGAAGGTTCTTTGTGGTGCAATTCCAGTGGCTGAATTGTTGGCGAAAAGAGGCATCAAATTGGAATTGAGATGTCAGGCTTGTGGTTTGGACATCGAGTCGGTGAATCATATTCTTTTCACTTGTACGGTCGCGAGACAGGTATGGGCCTTTTCCGGATTGTCTTCTCTGCAAAGTGGTTTTTGTGATAATTCTGTCTATGCTAATTATCATTCACTACTTTGCTTATCTAAAATGTTGAATATACCGGCTCAAAGTAGGAGATTGTTCCCATGGATTTTGTGGTATTTATGGAAGAACAGAAATAACTTATTGTTTGAAGGGAAGTTGTTTAATGGGTTAGAAGTGATGGCAAAGATCCAAGAGGAAGTGGAGTTTTGGTTTTTGGCTCAGGAATATGATAATTCTCAAGCGTGTGTGTTGAAAGCCTCTGAGAATGTCATGATTAAAAAATGGAGTCCTCCTAGTAGAGATTGGTGTAAGTGTAACATTGCGTTGTGTTGGAATAAATACGCAAGGTTAAGTGGTGGTGCTTGGGTTTTGAGAGATGAAAATGGGTTGGTTCTTTTTCATAGTAGGAAGGCTTTTATGGGTGGTTCTAACCCGGAAAAACTCTTGCTCAATGTTGTCGAATGGGCCATTGAAAGTATGGTGAGTCACAAGATTAATAGGGTTTTATTCGCTTTTGAGGACGCTAACCTGATTGGAGCCGTGTTGCGGCCGTATGCTTGGCCTTCCTTTCGGTATCAAGCGTCTGAATTATTCCGCTTGTTATCCACTGTGGAAAGATGGAGTTTGGAGGTAGAAGAAAGGGTAACTAATTCAGGAGCTTTCCTGATAGCTCAGAGTGTTTGTCTAGAGAATAGATCTCAATCTTATGTGGCAAGGGGTCATCCTCGTTGGCTTAATAATCTCTTCGAAGCTGAGAAAATCTCTCCCTCTGCTTAGTCTCTTGTCTTTTCGTTATCCCAGGGTCTGTAGTTATGAAAGTTTGTTCTTTATTCCTTTCAGTTTTTTGGTTGTGATCGTTATGTTTTGTTTTTTCTTTGTGTTATGTTTTGTAAGAAGTACTATTTAGCCAACTCTTTTACGGGTTTTTATAAATTTTCAGAAAAAAAAAAAAAGAGGTTATTCACCTCAATGACCCAATATTATATTATTTTTTCCAAACCCATTGCTTTATTATTACTATAATTGATGATGGTTTATTTATGGATAACAAAGACAAATCACTTTTTGCAAATAAAAGTGCAGATGCAGGTCTTTTTATGGAGTTGAGTACACCTGCCTTCTCCTGCCTTAAACTTTGAAGCACACTCAGCATTACACGGCAAAGCTTCACAGTTTTTGTGTGGTGCTATAAGATTTTCAAAACACAGTTGTCTCCTTCTCCTACTCCTTGTGTTTCCTTGGTCACCATCCCTAATATAAACATTTATAAACATAATTTCAATTTTTTATAAATAAAATAAACAAGTGATGAACATACTGTGAACAAAAGAGAAAAAACGTGTAAAAATATTTAATATGTTTTATCATGTATAAAACAAACCTAGAACGAGGACGACTATGAAGATAGCAAGAACGATGGCTTTAGTCATTTTTGATAATACAATAGAAAGAAATCAATCAATAAATATAATAAAAACACTAAAAATCTTCAGATTTGAGACCTCAATATTTTGGACTGTTTTCTAGTTGACACATCATTAAAATTCTCATCCAATGAAAACATTTCGATTAATACACATCAGTTCTCTAACTTGACACATCAGCTCTCCAGCTTGCCACATCATTTTTTCATTAAAACATATTATTTTAAAAAGACAACCAATCAAATTAAAACAATAATACACACCATCATTTTAATTTTTTAATATTGACACATGGATTTCTAATTTGTTAAAAGAAAAACAAAATAGTTGACAAAAAAAAAAAAAAACAAAATTAAATTATTTAGATGTAGAAATTGACTACTTGAATTTGGACAAATCTTTTGCCAAAACCCGACATCATTTGGAGACATAAGTACAAACACATATAATTCAACAAAATGACATGATATTTAAGATTAAATAGATTGAAAAATATAGATTGTTTTAAGACATGTACTAAATCAAGACTTGGTTATATGATTGCTCAACGAATGCAAAAATTTACCTCAAAAACTACTGAATTGGTGTTTTAGACACCAATAATTATAAAACAATTTTAAATTTAAAATTATATCTAACATAAAGAAAATATTAAAACATTAAAAAGGTAAAAAGATATCCCGCAGCGTAGCGCGAGTTCTCATCTAGTGAAAATTTTAAATAAAATAATAATGAGTGTAATGATAATGTAAACCCTGAATATCTTATATATAATCAATTACAAAATATCACAAAATCAACTAGTAATTAAGTAGATGCTGTAAACGGAAGGAGATCTAGTGAACCAAATAAAGAAAATATCTAGAAAACATAACTAAAAATGAAAACAATAGAAGAACTTAGTAACTCACACCAAATACTATTATATGATACATGAATAAAAAAAATGTAAAAGTCAATAAATAATTAAACAGATTCTGGAAAATAAAGAAAAAATCATAAAAATATATACAGTAAAGAGATTTACAAAATGTTAAAAATGAAAAAAAACAAAAACTTAATCATAACTAGTTTTGTTATATGCAATATTAAATTTTGTTATTTACGACTTTAAATATTGTTATATGCAACTTAAAGTAACCCATAATATAAATGACTTTTTCTATTTATTATCAGTTGATTTTAGGGTAAATTTCCTTCTAACTATGAATTAGTCAGATGGTGTAAACATAAACTAATTCATAATTAGAAGCAAATATGTAAATATAAATAGAGGTAAAAATGTTTTCCACACAAAAATATAAATACTACACATTGAATATTCCCTTATTAGTCTAAAAATTATCTTTCATCCAACAAAGATGAATCACTTCATAGGTTTTATGGTGGTCATTGCTATGTATTTTGGGTTGAATGAAGCTTGGAAATACAATAATATAGAAATTCATAACCAGCTGCCTCTCCTGGTACAGTTCTCCAAGTTCATTGTTGTAGCAAGAACATCTAACTCTTTAACATTTGAGTGGGTTAGTGTGGAAAATAGAGTTGTAGACTTGTAAACGAGAGAGAAGCGTGTGTGAATTAAAGTAAAACGCTTTAAAGCCAATGGCCGCTATTTCAAAAGTCGGCAGTAAACAGAGACTAAGCCGCTGCCCACAAACTTTTACCAAATATGGTTTGAAACACAAAATGAGAAAAGAAAGTTATATATGTGGTCCACGTGAAGGACATCTGGCGCAGCACAATTTTGTATCCGTGGAAGTCTTAGGACATTCCGATTGAATATTTTATTGAGATACTTTGAAAAAAAAAAAAAAAAAGTATGAAAGAGAACGAAAAAGGAGTTATCAAATCAAATTTTTAGATATTTTAACTAAAACTCTTCTTTACACTTGTTTTTAAATAATTTATTTTTATTTTAAAATTTAAAATAAAATATTAAATTAAAATATTAATATTTTGATGTTGAGATGTTTTAAAAAAAAAAAAATCTTAACTATTGGATATGCTCTTAAAACACTGCCATCGACAATAATTTTTTACAGTTTCTCAAAAAAAAAATTAATATTTTAATTTATAATTATATATTATTTTTGTAATAATTGAACCAGTTGCTTATTAACAAATGTAAAATAAATCTAAGAAGCGTTCCTCATCTCCTTCTTTCCTTTACTTTTCTTTCTGTTTATTATTTTTTTCTAATAAGGTAGAGATTCCGATGAAAATACTTTTAGTGAATTGAATATTATAGATTGATTATCCACAGAAATGACAAAGCATTCTCAAAAACAATATAAAATTATTATAAAAATGTCACTAGTAATAAAACATTTTCAACTATTAACCTTCTTTACTAATTTTCTTTTATTCTTATATATTTAAATAAAAAAATTGTATCCGCCACGTAGCACACCGCGCAAGTAACGTTACAAATTACAATAGCCCATAAATGACTAAAAAACAAATTAGAATTGCAAGACTTTTTTTTCTTTTGCTTCTTCTTCTCAAGTTGTTAACAAACAACACACGACGAACATATACAGTATAGAAGAAGAACAAGTTCTTAGACCCTTTTCAGATATCATCATCAAACAAATATAACTTTTTATTTTCAACCTTAAGGAAAGAAAAAATCATTTTTGTTTAACTTTGTTAGTCTGTTCCGCAAATTCCAAATTGGGAAAACCAAACGGAACAAGGACGAAGAATTAATAATATGTGCAGCCCAAAGCAAAACTTAAAATGGCCGTTGATACACACCCCAAACCGGAACTCCGGTAACAATCCGGCCACCATATCCATCAATTGATGGTGTCTCCGATCTCGGTCTCCACAAACCAGTATCCGCCGCTTGCGACGAACACGCGCCGTAATCCCTAATCGCCGTCGTTGCGGTGGTGGGATCCGATTTAACCAGAATCGAAACATTGACGATCCCGCACTTATCACCAAACTCATCTCTCAATCTATAGCTCAAGCAATTCAAATGACCTTCAGGTGAATACCTTCCCATGAAATCATTCGTTGGGATTTTAGCTTCTCCGATTTTTTTCTCATGCCCAGAACGTGTTCGATAAAATACCTCAATGAAGATAAACTGTACATTACCATTGATTGGTATCTCTGATTTATAGTTCCACGTTGGATTGCTTCTTCTCGATTCGTCAAGATCAGATTTTCGAGATTTCTCGTCGATCCTAACGACGGCGCGAGTCTTTTTCTTGAGCGCTCTACGGTTCAGCTTAAGCCCTTCCGCAGATCTTAAATGAATCTCCAATGTTTTTGTCATTGGTGTATAGTGATGATGATCAATTGATCTACCAAAATATATCATTTGGTTTCTTTTATTTGGGTTTAGTGTATTTTATTGGTCTAATCATTTACTGGAATGAAAGATCATGTATATATATATAAGAAAACATCATTTATATCACAACGAAGCTGACGGGGAAGTTAGGATAGAAGACTCGAGGAGTTTTCTTCTCTTTTTCCAGCCAGCTCCTTATCGATATCGACAAAAGAAACAAAAAAAAGAAATAAAACTTTTACATTTTAGATTTGTAATTTGTTCCTTTTTGAAACAATCAACTTATTAAATACTATGATTTAACCCGCTGCATACCGCAGAATAAACTTTTTTTTACATAATCATAATTTAATTAACTTAATTATATATATCTAATATTCTAATATTAATAGTATTAACAAAATAATAAAATGATGATTTATCGCATTAGTAATATTTTTTAAATTTATATTAATGTCGACCCGCCATATATCTCCGTTCTGTGATATTTTAAACTTTTTCTAAGTGTAAATGTTCATAATATTTTAAACTTTTTAAAAGTTTAAAATTTATTATATCCGATATAATTAAACGGTTTAACTAAATAACCGAATTAAAACCGGGTACAAAATTTTAAATTTAGATGCTTGTTAACTTTAGCTTCCTGATTATTCAAAGTAATTAAAAAAAATATCAAACAAAATTGATAGGAGAATCATAATTTTAAATCTTAACAAAATTTTCTAAATATCTATACTATTAATTGTTGAACATTATATGAATATTTTAAATTTTATAATTAAATTTAAAATCTTTTAATTGTGTTTGGTTTTATGGATAATAGAGAATTGATTGTACATGTTGTTTGGATACATGTATATAAGTATATTCATATTCCATATTTACCCTTAATGAGATTCTTAATTTGTTCTTTAAATCAATGATATTTTATGTAATATCTTACAAAACAAACGTTTCTCTTTAAAATGTACTTAAAAAATGTTAATATAGATTAATTAAAATTTTGTTTTATTTAAAAAATGCTTTTAATAAATGTTTAAACAAAACACACACAAAATTTCTCATTAACTAAAATTATTTGGTGTAAATTAATTTGTTGTGTTCGTTCAAATTTTAAATTTAGTTTTTAGCCTAACAAAAGTAAAATAATATAAATTTAGTTGAATTAGTTTGGATTTGATTTGGATTCAATAAGTTCTGTTTTTTTATTATCAAAAAATATATTATTTTCTCCGTTTTATAAATTTAATTTTTTATTTTGTTTCACAAAAAGTATATTTTTGTATTTTTAATGCAGATTTTTAAATCAAATCTCAAATTTATCTATGGTTTTTCACCTCAATAATTAGAGAGATAAACTGTTTTAATGTCTTAATAAAAAATATAAAAGAAAATTTTACATTTTTATTTAATTTGTGTGAAAAATTATAAAATAACACTTTTTATAAAACAAATGAAATATGTTTTTACGCCATCAATTTTGGTTATTTGAATTGATCACTAACTAGAATTTTTAAAACAACAATAAGATGGTAAAAACGGATAAAATAATTTATGTTAAAAATAACATTAATTTAGTTTTATGAGTATGAATTTTCGAATCTCACGATAACATCAATCTCAAGATTTTCGATAACTTAGTCATATATACACAAAAGATTGAATAGTATTTACTTAAAACTATAAATAAGAACGTGGCATAAATAAACCAGTTGAATCCAGCAGCGTGATAAGCGCGGCGGGAACGAACGTTCGTTGTCAAATAAACCGCGGGTTCCAACAGCTATGAAACAGAAGTAAATAAAGGAAATTACTCGTTTATTTCTTCCTTAGTTTCAAATCTAATTATTAATTATCTAATGCGCCTCGTGGTTTTCAATGAAATTGGCTCTTTTTTCTCAACTCTAGCTCAAGATTTCCTAGCATACATGTACTTTTGTCGTATAAAATCAAGTATGGTAACATTTGTTAGAAGTTTCGCATTCTAAGTTATTTTCTCTTTTCTTAAGGTATGTGTTTTTTATATTACTATATATCATAAATAAATTAAGACTCAATCAAATTCTTTACGAAACAAATTTCTGAAAAATGTTATATTGTTACTAAAAACATGTCTATTGGGGTTATCTTACTAAAATATCCTTCATTCAAATATTTTAAAAATAAAAAAATGAGAAAGAGAAAAAGAGCGGTTCTTAAGGAAGATACGGTAAGTTTTTGTTAAAAACTCCTTATAACATATGTCATGTTTTTACTAGTTCATATTTTGTTTTAAAATTAAATTTTAAATATATACTTAAATTACATAAAAATAACAATATTTTAATGCTAAAATATCCATAAAATTTTCTAAACTAGTTAGCAGTAGATGAAGGTGTCTCAATAAAATTGGACTTGGACTTTAGTTCCAATTATAAATTTTATAATTTCACATATATTATCTCATATATATATATACACACATATATTCCAATTATAAATTATGAAGTGTCCGTATTGATCTTATATTATAGTGTAAGATTTTTCTTTTTAATTATACTACATGGCTTTGATAATTTGTTGGCAACAGAATCTTATATATATAAGTATTAATTAGAACTTACAGACTCAGGGCAATAACATCAAAATACTTTTCTTAATGTTCAAAAAGCTAACTTGTAAGAAAATATGTGGAAATGCCCTTCAGAAAACGTTTATTTGAATGGAAACTATAGTCAGCTTTTCACCAAATTGATCAAGAATTATTCAACTCATTTGAATATTTTTCGTACGACTTTTAGTAAATGGCGGTAACTTTTTGTTTAAGATATAAATTCTAATACGTATTTAACCCTTTTTCAAAAAAAAAAAAAAAATCTAATACGTAGAGATTACGTTCGTTTTTTTTTCGTTGACTCCATATATACTACTTGTACGGTTGTACACTTAACACTTGTACCATTCCTTTTTATCTTTTTTGGCATGTACTATTCCTTAATTCTTGGACAGGCTATATTAATGTGAAAAAATTAATCTTCGAAGTCGAGTGAAGTTAGAAAAACAAATAGTAGATAAAATTCTGGTTTGTTATGATCGATATGTGATCTAAAGGATTATGTGATCATGTTTGCATGTAATGTGCAAGTACAACTAATAAGTCTTCACCACGTTATATATATGCCTTTTGATAATGGATATATAAATATAATATCTATTTCTGAAAATATGTACGCATTTTATCAAAACATCATTTATATAAAAAAACATAACTTTCGAATATCTCGTGTATTGGAAACTCTGTTTGGGTTAACGTGTAACTAATTTCGATGGAACCTTTTTGGTTGATTTCCATGGAACTTAATTATATTTTGTTTTCTAGTCGCATTGTATATATATATATATATATATATATATATATATATATCTTTTTCAAGTATAATTATAAATGGGTGTAGAACATGTCATGTCATGTTAAAATATTCAAGGCTAATCTCCAAATTTTATGAAAAAAAGAAGACTTTCGTCACTTTAGTATTAAAAATGATCAACTGTATTTGAAATCGCAACAAAAAAATGTTCGAAACAAGCGATGGTGAATCCTATCATCAATTGGTTACAAATTAAAACACATGTCTTTCTCTATTATATCACTGGTTTGTGAGATTCGCCAAAACAAGAGCAGCTACTTAATTACTTATATGGTATATACTACAAGAAATCTATTATTGAGATATGGCCAAGTTTATCTTCTGATATATACGTCGCATGCAACTATTGTTTCTTTCCAAATTATAAGATCATTAAATGTCAATTGGGATACATACTACACGGCATTCCAAATTTCCAATGGCAACTACTAGCTCAGGGCAACAAAAAATCAGTATAAATAATCATTTTTAATTTAGTGAAAGATTGGTAGGATGTGTTATGAGGTCATGGAGTATCGTGTCACGCACATGACTCTGCATGATCTGACAGAGATGCAAACGAAAATTACAAGCTATAGAGATGTGGAAGTTTATGGAAATTTGGTATCCAGAGACTTGCTGTTAGGTCTTTTATAGGTCAACTTCTTTTAATGATAGCTTTTCGGATATATATGCAACGTCAGGCACAAGTTTCGTCCAACAATTTACTAATAAATACATTCACCTAACGTTAACTCGAATGATTGATTAGATTATGAAGTGACTAGGCAACAAAAAGACATACTAATGTATAGGCGCTAACCGGTGAAAATCATTTGGAGAAATATGCCAAATTATACCCTTAAAAATTAAAAATGATCCTGACATATAATTTGAAAATTTTAATTCAAATAACTAGCAGTTTTTCTAAGGCAAAAGATTTTTCTTTAAGCATTGAAAAATGTTCTGCCAGTTGAATAACCCAAGTAATTAAGCTTAATTGGCTCAATTATATGGTGGAAATATATGTTAGCAAATTTACCATTAACTATAAGAAAATATTTTAGAAGAATTTTTTAATAATGTCTATTTAACTAACTTTAGTTTTCTTGTGGAGTTCTTCTTATAATCTAATCTTCTTCTTTGTAAGTTTCTCAATAACTTGTTGTTTTATATTGGTGTGTTTCATATGAAAACAATTATGGAATACAGAATAATAAAGTCCACTTTTTGAGGAAAAAAACTAACTTGGTATATTTAAAAGCTATACAAATTTTTAGGTGGAAACATATGTTAGCAAATATGATATTCAAGAATATATTATTTTCATAATTTTAACGTAATAAGCTCAAAATTTCCCAATTTAAAAGGGGAATAAGAAAATAGCGAGGCTTCTGTCTTGATTTCACAGTCTTTATCGAATACTGTAGTAGGTTTCCCAGCCACTGCTTTTTTAAATATGTAATATTTTTCCAAGACTCGGAATCAAAATGGAAATCCCCACCATATCCTATCATTTCCATTTGTCGTATATGTAAAAACACTATTAAATTCGTCGTCAGGAACACTTGTGAGTGGCTTCGATCGGGTGACTTAATATTTAGATGAAGTCAATGGACCTAGCAATGTTTTTGTTTACCCATTATTATGGAGGAGACTAATTTTAGAGTAATATTCTAAATTAGCAATAAAACAAGTTTTATAGATAATTATGGTATATATTCTATAAATTTTTTAAAATAGTACTAAAATAATTTAAAATTTGGGTTGGGTTTAAAATTTTAGGTTAGAGTTTAGATTTTATGATTTAAATTTTATTTTTAAATAATTTTGACAGTTTTTTAAATCGTTTCCAAAATTTTTGATATTTTTTATATTAAATTTATGATATTTTTGGAAATTTTCAAATAATATGCTAAATTTGGAAACAAAACTTATTTTTGTGTTATTTATGAAAATTACTCTTAATTTTATCCGTTTTAGTCTTTAAATCCAGACTTATAGAGTTTAGTTCCAAACTTCACAACTAATAAGAAAAAAAAACGTTTCTTTCTTTGATATTCAAATTGATTCAGTTTAGATGGCTACATGATACGTCGATCTAATTACTTCGGTAGCAAATTAGACCCATTGTAAAAAATAGATAAATTTGCACACCTAGCTACAAATACGATTAATCGATTATAATGATTAGATATCATTGTTTCGTCAAGAAAATAAACTATAAATATTTTCAGTGTCAGAATATTTTAAACGCAAGTATTATGTTGATAGATCGCACTGTAATAAATAACTGATCCATTATCAGATGGGGTTTTATTCCACAAAGTATGTCGAGTGACGACGACACATGCTAACGTCATACAGTGTGATGCATGCATGCATGATGTAGCCAGGCAAGCTATAGGATTAGGCTAAGGCAACGTAACTTCTGACCTTCTGTTATAACAATATGATCATTAACCTCTACGAAAACTTAGAAAATAACAAGAAGATAGGTTGTCATTCAATATTAGTATGGCCAATCTATCTCGAATTTATACAAAAAAAATAGTAGTTATTTACGAATACATAGCAGCTACATACGATTTAATTAGAAACATAAATCGGTTTTAAATACAAATTTACGACTGATCTTACACTATAATAATATGTATATGTCAATCATATAGAATCGTATATATGCGACTATGATCAGTGTGCGGCTCTCGAGTGTTGTGGGACGTTAAGTTGTTCTTCCTCCAAATCGAATGGCCGTAAATTGTAGCTTTTCAGATTATGAGAAGTGAGTTTATCACAAAAAAGTATCAAAAAATGGTTATCGTCTATAACTCGTACATATATTCACACTATCTAAACTAAACATGGATACGACAAAACAGTAGTATACAGGTCAAGGTTGACTTTTCTTTTTCAACTGAATGATATATATATTTAAACTCTTGAGTCTGAGATGGGTGAGAACACAATAATGACGAAAGAATACTTCAATTAAGTTGGGCTTACATACTAAGTAGACCTTCATTAATGAGCGCTTTCTGTAACTGGAAACAACAGACCGAGTTCATTTTGATGAGATTAATGGAACAGATCAATATGAACTTCCGCATTCTCGTTACATGTAAAATTTTCATGGGGTATTTGTGTCTGATTCAGACACAGAGATACGATATAGGACTGGATATGAGATTGTTGTGGCAAAAGCAGCATCAGTCATTTAACGAACCTGAGCTCACTATCATGCATTAGCTTTCTCCGTTTTCTGGAGCTCCTACTTGTGTCTTTTATGCAAACACTGGTCTGCAGAAAGCTACAGAATCCATTTGTATACCATGATGAGCCCTTTTTCAAAGAAATAATCTTCTGAGGTGTAAACTCAGTTCCTGAATGCTCCTTCGATAGTTCTATCCCTCCTACACAAATGGTCCATTCTAGGATCCAATGGGGACAAACGAGACTAGATTCCTTCAGACACTTCAGAGATCTTAGCTTTGTCTTTAAACCAACAAAAGAAGAAGATCTCAGCTTGTCATACTCTGCTCAATGGGGATGCTTTATCTTCTTAGAGGGAATGCAGAGTTGTATCAAGTGATTGAAGACATGAAAAACAGTAGTGTTTATACGGACTGGAGATTAACCTCGGGGAAAACATCGTTGTGGGTTAATTGGGTGCAAAAGGAGCTTATACGGACTGGTTCTTTTTGGTCGATCAAGCAGTCCACAAGTGTAGGCTCTTGGATATGGAAGAAGCTCTTAAAGTATAGAACTGAAGCGAAGATGTTCCACAAGAAGGAAATTGGAAGTGGTATGGATACTTCCTTTTGGTATGATAATTGGTGTCCTATGGGTTGTCTACATGATCTGTTGGGAGATAGAGGATTCATATATTTGGGAATACAAGCAAAGGCCACAGTGGCGGATGTCATTGCGAATCATCGTCGACGAAGACATCAATCTCTGAATTTAAATGCTGTTGAAACAGAGATCGATAAAGTGAGGTCTGGCCTGGGAAATGCCGCGTCTGATATTGCACTATGGAGAAGTAAAAATGGAAAGTTCAGAGGAAAGTTTTCAACATCTCAAACTTGGAACCAGATTAGGATTGTTAAGCCAACGAAAGAATGGTACAAGGGAGTATGGTTCTCTCTTGCTACTCCCAAGTACTCTTTCCTAGCATGGCTTGCAATGCACAATCGTCTAACAACTGGGGATCAAATGAGTATGTGGAACGCGAATGTGGAGACTTCGTGTGTTTTTTGTCGAGCTCCTATGGAATCTCGAGACAATTTATTTTTCCTTTGCAATTATTTCTCTCAGGTTTGGGGAAACATTGCACAAGGTTTATTTCATGCCCAATACTTTGTCTCATATGATGATATTGTCGCTAGGATGATCAACTCTAGTCTGCGTCCGGTAAGATTCATTATGCGGTATGCTTTCCAAGTGTGTTTGCATTCCATTTGGGGTGAGAGAAATAAGCATAGATATGGGGAACAAGGCACGCCTCCTTCAATCATGTCTTCCTTCGTTGAGCAGATAGTCCAGAACAGACTTCCTAGCCTCAAGGAAGTACCAACCAAGCTCGAAGATGGTCTAAGAGTTTGGCTAGGTACTAGTTAGGGGATTTTTTGGAGGTTATATGTAATTCTTTTTCAAATGGTTTTTGCATAAGGTGACAACTATTGTACAAATATTTTTTTTATTCAAAGAAAAAAAAACAGTAGTGTTTATTATATATCTCAAGACTGATCTGAATATACAGAATCTTGCTTTATTGAAAGAATATAAAGAATCAACAAAAGAATTCGAATATTCAAGCTACTACCAAATATATGATTGTTTGAACGAAAACAGAAATAGAATGGAAAATTCGAGGCGGTACGAATCAGGACGGAATATATAAAGAATTTTCAACTATTTCAGTAAATATAACAAATATGTAATTAAACCTATATTAAATTTGTTAATATTCAAATTAGAATGATGATAATTATTAAAAAGAAATTAAAAATTCAATTCACTATGATAGTTGTAAGACTTTCTATTTCTTTAGTATATTATTGAATACTCGTTACAGTATTTATTTATGTGTAACCCTTCTAAACCCTAATTTACTGTTTTCTTCAGTCTCTCGATTTCTCCCATGGACAGAAAAAAACTCATATGACAGAACATTCGCCTCCGGTAACATCTCTTTGCTCGAAAGTTGTTTGTTTGTTTTTTTTTTTTTAATTTTAATTTCGTTTCGTAATTGCTTATCCGTTTTGTGAAACCTCGCAGGAACGGAGACAGGGGTCTTCTGGGACATTCTGGATTGCCCAACCAGTAGTAACGTTCAGGATCCTGATTTGATTTCTTATAATATCAAATCAGCTTTTATGAAGAAGGGTTATGGTGGTCATTATGGATTTGATCAGTGCCTATGGTGACAAGGAAACGTTCTCGGATGAATTGCAGAATGAATATCTTGGTGCCGGAATCTTCGTCTCAGGTGAAGGATCTTTACTCAAACACTAATTTTTTTTTTTAACTTATAGTTATATATATAAGTAATATATTCCTGTAGTCTAAATATTCTCCGTTGCTATGTCTCTATAGTTCCAGAGGGTGAACGTGCGAGGATTAATAATATGTTAGTGGACATTCTTTTCTGGGCAATGAACAATCGTGCTCAAATATCAAATTTGGTGGTCATCTCAAACATCCCACAAGACAATAAGGAGTTCGTCAGTGTTCTTCAAGCTTTGAAAGTGAGAGGTTACCATGTTTTCTTAGCACCACCTGATGATACCGTCGAACTAGGAGTGCTACGTGATACGGTAAGTTCAGTGTGGCCTTGTGCAAGCCTATTAGATGGTGGATACCCACAAGCGGAAGAGCAGAGGGGATACTGTAGTCGTTGCTCAACCAATAGGCTACAAAAGCCGAAACGAAGATGTTTTAAGCTCTGTTTTGGGTTCTGATGGTTTGCAGTTTTATCCCTTTCCCATCCAAATGCAAATCTAGAACTATTATTAAATGCCAAAACCTCTAAGCGAATGGTATCAAAAATTTCCAAATACATGAATCCTCATTCCGAATTTAAAATAGGGAAAAAGATACAAGATTTTGAAACACTAACACATATATCCTAAATTTTTTTTTTTGTCCATCGATAGAGTTATAAGATTTGACTATTCCTTCTCCAGAACAAGATGAAGAACTAATCTTGGAGAGGAAGCAGAGTACATAAGTAGCAAACTTGAGTTTTATTTCAAGTTTCCTATTTTTTTTTAAACTCTTCTCTATAGTTTCCTTTTTTTAATTTACGTTTCTATGTTATTTCCTTTCTTCACTCTTCTATGGTGTTTCCTTTTTTTTTTCACTCTGCTATATGTTATAGCGTTCAAAAACCTAAAGAAAACCCAACTCAATAATAGACTAACCGTTAAAATAGTCTCTCATCCGCTATAAAAACCCACCCTTTCGAGTTTCGATTGCTAACCCTAACTTACTGTTTTCTTCAGAGTCTCTCCGTCGGAACGAAACGAAACTTCTCAATGGACGGAAACTTCGCCGCCGGTAATTAAGATCTCTTCTTTCTATATCATCTTTGCTCGAAATACATGGGTTAGATATCATCTGATCGATCTTTCACTTAATCTCTCATTGTTTTCTTTATTCCGTTTCATAATTGTCGGTTTTTTGTGTGTCTGCAGCTGGTAAGACAAGCGTGTTCTGGGACGTGGAGGACTTCCCAATCCCAAGGGTCTCGATCCTTTTTTGATTCAACAGAATATCAAATCAGCTCTTGCTAATAACGGTTATTATTGTGGTGAGGTGTCGTCAATCTGGGCTTATGTTGTTGATAAGAAAACGTTCACTGACGATCTGGATGCTGGAATCACCATCCTTTCCCAAGGTTAATTCATTTACTTAAAACCTTGTTTAATTAACACTCTTTTCTCTAATGGAAGCAGGTGAATACATTTTGAGCAGCATGCAGCAATTGAGACTAATAAAAGAGACCTGTATGTGAGATTGTTGTGGCAACACTATCAATTTAAACATTGGTTTCTTTTGTACTTCTCTCTCACAGGTTGTGAATACGTTAGAGGAACTGTACAATGTTGTCCTGTGTGACACATCCGATGCACCATTTTACTGATTGCACAACGCAAACTTTTTTTTATGAATATATTTGAGGTCTCCAATCTAATTGCTTGATGGATGAGTTGATTTCGTGTAAGAAAGATGTGGGTAAGGTGCACCAAATGTGAGCCTTTCTAATTTTCCCCACTCTGTTTCTTCCTTGCTCATGTGTGTTATTACATACATATGGTACGCACTCATGCAAGTCACTATTTTCAGGAGATCTTACTTGGTGTCCTTGATGGAAACACCGGTGTCTCAATACTTCCACAAGCTAGAGGATTCAATTGAGAACCGTGATGAGGCCTAAACCCGGTTCCCGGATGCTCTTCCATAGATCTATTCCTCCAACACAAACAGCATTCATTCCTGGATCCATGTGGAACAACTGCAGTTGATTCCTTCAGAGATCTCACCATGTCATACTCTGCTGAATGGGGATGCAAATTTTTTCTTAGGCGGTTGATATGTAGTGTTGTATGAAGTGATTGAAGACATGAAAAGTAGGTATGCTTGTTATATATCTCAAGACTAATCTGTATACAGAATCTTGTTTTATTGAATAGAACATAAAGAATCAACATAAAGATTATAAGATCTCTGAGCATGTCAAAAAGCTT
The DNA here is from genome assembly GCA_900406565.1 of Turritis glabra. Classification (NCBI taxonomy): domain Eukaryota; kingdom Viridiplantae; phylum Streptophyta; class Magnoliopsida; order Brassicales; family Brassicaceae; genus Turritis; species Turritis glabra. Next base: position 1,062,628 of record OVBN01000228.1, on the reverse strand, counting down.
AAAGCTTAGAGATGAGAGAATGGTAATAAGTAGCACGAGATAGGTAAGTGACTTTCATGGTCTCCTTGATCTTGAACTCAACAGTCACCACCGACAGATTCCTCCCAGTCCTCACCACGGATGCCTCCACCACCAATTCACACTGCAAAAATCTCACACAAATTAAGCTTCTCTGATTTGAAGATCAGAATCTTAAAGAAACTACAATGAATGTTTGGGTGGCTTACCGAAATAGGAGCAGAAGAGAGATAAGACATACTCAATTCACCAAGGAAGAGATGTTTGTCTTCAGACACAACAGTTTTCACACAAGCCATAGATACTCTCTCTGCAATTGATGCGACTGCTCCTCCATGTAACCCATTAAAGAAATTCTAATTTCACAACAAACCAACGGATTTTACAAATCAAAGATCGAAACTTTTTTTTTAGCACAAGAAACCAAAAAAGATCGAAATTTAGCAAACCCTTTTGATTTAATTGAAAAACAGAGAGAAGAAGAAGAAGATTACGGATATGGCTGGCGTGACGATGACGGAGCAAGAGACACGGCCGCGTGAGATGGAGAGAGCTCTGGTATTGCTTTGAAATAAGACGGAGAAAGAGTCGAATGAGGTGAAATCGTTGACAGATGAGTCTGGGGAGATAGCTTTGAAGAAATCAGCAACCATCAATACGTGATTTGGATCGATTTCTTTGGATACCGTCGTCGCCTCGGACGAGATCGGAGGAGACGGCATTGTTGTGTCTGCGCTTCCGCTCCCAGTTTCACGGAATTTTTCCCAATTCATTTTTAACCTTATCTGATTTTTTTACAAAATTGATTTTTTTTTTTTTTTTTGTAAAATGTTGAATTTTCTCTCTTTTGTAAGTAATTTTTTCTATTTTTAGAAAGCCATAAACAGTAAGAAACATTTAAGGTGAAGTGTGGAAATCTACAGCCACATTTTTTTTCTTTTTGATGCCGATCTATTAGTTTATTCACTATTTAAAAAAATTGAATTAGGAAATAAATTCATTTGATTTTGTAATTTGGGTTTTTTTTGGGGGAAATTGTAACTGATGAAAAATCAATTGGTGAAAACATTAATTTAAATATGAGCATCTTGCTTACAATTATACACATACAGTATGCTGATATGATATACTAACTTATATTTATATATATATATATATATATATATATATATATATATTTATGTTTATTTTTACAGGTTTATAGATATATCAACTTATATTTGAGTTGAAAAGGTTCAAAAGATTAATAAAAACATACGAAGTTGTGATCTGCTTGTACATCCACCAGGTTGCTTTCGAAACCTGTTAAACATATATGACTTCAAAGTTTTAATCCGATTGACATGAAACATGTTAAATATATGAGTTAAATTTTTTAATCCGATTGACATGCGTGTACTATATACATAGTTAATCAAACGTACATATATTACCTTAAAGTTTCCCAGCAAGCATGTATGCCTTGTAGAAAACATTCTTGACTTGTGTGTCATCACCCCAAGCTTCCTTAAACTCATCAATCATATAAGAAGTTAAAAGCTCTACTCCTTGCTCCTTAGCCTTCACTAGAGGCTGCCATGATTTTAAAAATCCTAAAAACCCGTTAAGCGAAAGCTTGTGTGGAATATCAAGAGCTTTAGGCCTTCTTTGAGTCCCCATTCTTATGTTTTTAAAAGGAAACTCTATTGTTTTATAACCATCAAACGCCAAATTCATAGTCGGGTTTCTGAACGGTAATGTTGAATCTACCAGACGTTTCATGATGGAATCAACCTTTGGGGTGATGATGAGATCGTTGTAGACCCATACTGCGATGATACCGCCTTGTTTACGAAGAACACGTTTCACTATGGGATAGAATCTCTTAAGGTCGAAGTAGTGAAGAGCTTGAGCAGCTACAATGAGATCTATGGAGTTTTCTCCACCGAGTAGAGTCACTAAATCGTCATCGGACATTGATAATGGAGTGTGATGGTAAGTGACTTTTGGGTGCTTCATCGCACGTTGGAGTTGTGATTCATTTATATCAGTTGCCACCACTTTCTGGTAGTACTCTGCAACCTAATTACACAATATATAATTGACTCACGATTAGTTCATTTAGGCATCACACAAACAAACTGATCGAGACTAAAATGATATGTATCAAAAGGTTCTGAGTCACCTAAAAACTATTTTTTTTGTTAGATTCGCTAATTTATCGATATATAACAAAAACAAACAAAAAAGTAAAAAAATTCTGTCTCTGTTTTCGAAGAATATTGAACCTACCATCTTCTTATAATGAATATATATAATGTAAAAACGTGAAAAATATTTGAATTATGTACTCATCAATCAACTATGTTTCTCTAGGAGTGATGAATCCAAAGTCTTTTATAAATGAATATAGAACATTAAATTCATTTGAAATTATGTACTAATTATAATTAATCAATCAACTACTAAATTACACTTTATACTGCGTAGAAAAATCTTAAAAACCAAAACATTGTAAAAACATAAACAAAATAATGAAATAGCAGACACTTATCATAATTTTACGCTCCATAAAAAAGATGAAAAGAAAACAAACCCCAATAGCAGCCTGACCGTTGCCGGTCCCAACATCCCAAGCCACCTTATGGTCGCATGTTCGACCAGCCAACACTTTGTACCATAGTGTAGGATATTTCGGCCTTGCGTTTAAGTACTCATCAGCTTGCTTTCCCGACAAAGCAGCCAATTGAGCCATTTCTTTTCCTTGTTTCTGTTCGTTTTCCCCCTCTCTCTCTGCTTTTGGTTAATATATTGAAATTTTGCTTCATAAGTTATTATTCTTTATAGAGTCTCGAAAATCTGGAAAAGGAAAAAAATCGAATCTCATACCTTATGCAACTAGATGAGGTCTCAATCTATTTATTCTTTGAAGATAAGGATGCTAGAAACAATGAAATCGGATATAGGAAAATTAATTTGTTAAACGTCTAACTTTTTAAGAATAGACATCGCATTTATGCCGCAATCCACTATAATAGCAAATGTTTTCGTATTATTCTCACCAATTTGAATTACCAACGATCGCATAGGTTATAGATTTGTAGACATTTGGTCCGCAGAAAGAAAAAAATGTATTAGAAGAAAGAAAAGGCATAGAGGATAAAAACACATCAAATTTTACGTAATAGTACTATATTACCTAGGGTTGGACACTAATACCCGTTATCCGTACTCAATCCGTTACTCGATTCGTACCCATCTCGAAAAAAAGGTACCCGTAATTTTAGGGTCGAGTAAAGGGTATAATAATTATATTATCCGTGGGTAAGGATCGAGTGAAGGGTATTAATTTATTTTTTAATACCCGTCCTGTTACCCGCTTTATTATTCGACCCATAAATATCCGCTAATATTTTATAATATTATTTTTTGAAGTTTGTAATTTTATATTTTTTTGGAACTATATGTTGCACATTTATAAATTCTTCATTTTTTGGAATATAGAATTATTATGCAGTTACTGGAAGTTTTTTTACGCATGAATTATCAGTAACTATGCGGATAAGGGTAAAGGATCGGGTATCTAAAGGGTTTAACTATTTTTACCGGGTACTCGTTTTTCTGGGTACCCGTTATTTGCGGGTCGAGTACGAGTAGTTTTTTTCTATTACTTGTAAGAGTCGGATCGAGTAAAGGGTTTCTCAAAATTCAAGAGTATCCGTCCCGTGCTCAACCCTAATATTACCTCGAATTTTCTAGGTACAGTATAATAAGATATGCATATTTTCATTATTAAATATTTTTATTAAATATTTTAAATGTTCTCATTTTTTTCTGTAAACTTTTTAAGATTAACCGTTATTAATACACAACAAACATATATATGTACAGTTCATATGTTTTCTTATTTTCTTCAACCTATCTAGATATATATTGTATTATTTTTCCTTTTCTAATCTGTCATCGTGCATGGGTAAAGTAAAGGTAAGAAGTTTATGTCAAGAATATTTAAGATGACGCAGAAACTCTTTAACTATATATGAAGAATCTTTACGATGATAAATTACAATTCGTTAATGTCAATAGATTTTTACTAAACGAATGGGCTAAAAGGGATCTTCAGCGTCAGTGATGTAGAGAATCTTCCAGAAGATAATATCGATGACGTGATGAACAGAACACGGTTGAGAGTCCAGAGAGAAGTGTGTATTAGGAAATAACCGGTCAAATTTGCGAACGATTGCGAAAACACACATAATTTGTTAACGGAGTTCGACCAATTTGTGCATACGTCTCCGGACCTGCTACAGATCTTTTATTAACAATTGGAAAATTTTATCCGTCATGAACAGTAATCCCAACATGAACAGTAATTCCGTCATGAACAGTTACTCCCGATGTGAACAGTAATTCTGTCGTGAACAGTTATTCCGTCATGAACAGTTACTCTCGATGTGAACAGTAATTCTGTCGTGAACAGTTATTCCGACGAAATTACAAAGCTCTCAACTCAAACACTCAAACCCAATTACACTCAAAGAGAACAATTTTCTTTCACAAAAAAAAATTATTTTTCTCACTTTCTTTCTCTCCCACACTCACTTTTCTTCTTTTTTTTTTTTTCGGTTTTGGGATGATCTTTGCTCCTCACCTTACATGGGTATTTATAGAAGCTGAGAAGTTTAGTGGTAGCTAGCATTTGTTAACAAAACAAGTATTTGGTTGGTGCCACCTTCCTAATTCTAGAACTAATTTCTAGAACCAATAAAAAAAACATGTGATCTTTAAACGTGTGGGCTTATGCTCTGTCCAGTTTGTCTTGGATTTGTTGAGACAAAAGCTTTTAAGAGTAGCTAGAGATTTGTCTGTGGAAGGAGCTTCAAGTCCTATTGCTTCCAAATCAAGAAATTCCTCCTGGTTGGTTCTTTGATCGCAAAGCGGCTTCCAGAGTTCTAAATCTTTATATTTTTCTGCAATATTTTATATTTTTTTGTCTTGTTCTTTAACCATAGATCATTAACATTTGGTACTTTGATTTCAAATATTCTTACGATGTTAGGAATTTATTACAATTTGCTTAAAATTAAACAAAACCTTTTGTAAGAATAATATAGTCGTAAACTCTACTAAAATCAGACATGAGAAACTCTACTAAATAAATATAGCCTTTTTGAAGTAAATTTTCAAAACATGCTAAGCAGTTCGCAATAGATAAATACTTTTTAATGAAGATATAATAATAGCATGCTAAACTCTTTTCGAGAGAAAGAACCCATACTACGGAACAACAATATTAGAAAGAAAAAAAACTTAATTTCATCATAAAAGCTCTAAATAAGATAAAACAATATCAATAATAATATAACGGTAAATAGCTTTCTAATTAAACATCTGGCCTCGGATGAGGCTTCTCCTGTTGACCATGGATCATAAAGAGGCATCCCAAAATAATAACGCAGACGATTGCAAGAACAAACCATAGTATAACTTGCAACGACATAACTAACATTCTTCTTTTCTTTTCAAATATCCTAATTAGTTTTGCCTTTGTTTTTTTTTTATATATATATATATATATATATATATATATAAGAGAAGTGAATAAGACTAGAGAATCATATCGTAAAATAGAAATAAAAGTTAAGTATTGAGATTAAGGAAGTTTTACTTTTTATAGAATAGGAATATAAACTATTGTGTGTATAGATTTGTACTTTATTAACCGTGGTTAAATGAATAGTGTTATGAATGCCCATTTTTAAAACATAAACGTAGATGTGTATGTGGTATATGTGTTCTTGTTATATGCAATATCATATTATCTTTACATTTTTTTATAAAAATTTGTCATTCCTTTTCTATTTGATTTCATTGTTTCCAATTTTTCTACTAATATTTTACTTTTAATTTCTTCAAATTAAGAATGTAATAAATAAAGAAAAATGACGAATATTATCATCTTCTCCACGTTTCAAATTAGTAAATTTCCTTAAAAACTTATTAAGATGACATACACCTACAAAACTCTAAATAGCAAAGTGTATTTAACAAAATTACATTTTCTATTATCAGAAAGAAACCTTAAAAAAACGGCGTCGGATATGTCTTTTTAAGATGAGTTTAAAACCCATTTTATTGCGATGCCCAATAACATTATCTTTCACAGATTTCCTGTAAGGCAGTAACCAAACCACATAATTTCCTGAAACCAGATGGTCCAGATCGATTTGTTAATTTCGGTTTAGCTCTCGATTCGATTTCCTCTCCGTTTTCTGCTGGACCGGTTTGTTTCTGAATCTCTCTGATCCTTCACAATCTAACTTTACGATTTTGCCTCTTGTGCTGAAACGAAAAATCATAAGATTATGCATAAGAGTTTAGTAAAGCCATGGAGATAAACATGAGAAGAAGAATGTGGTCATTTATTTTTGAATTTGACTTTTTTTTTAAGGATCTATGTTGTTTTTTTTTTTGGTAGAAGAGAGGGGACAATGTCACCCCCAAATTTATTACGAAAAAATAAAAAATTACAAACGAATCCTCCGTGGAAACGCAGTCCCTCGAGAATCCTCTTCTAAAATCGACATATCTATAGGGATGTATGCATAGTATTTATATTAAATATATTGAACAAAAAATTAGGTTTCCGTGGATTTAATATTTACCAAAAAATCTAAATCTTAACTGCATATTTAAAATTCATGATGATGAAATAACAAAATATAAAATTTATTAGGATCTTAACGGTTATGGTATTTATCCATTAAAACTATCTTTTTTTGGTCAACTGCTTTAATAAATTGATTCAAAGTACTCAATGAAAGGGGATATTGTTTACATAGATGATATGGTGCGGTTCGACTCGGCCTTGCAATGCCAATTTATCCGCTTTCCTATTTTCATTACAACGAGTCAAAACTAAAGAAAAATAATTAAACTTATCTTTGTCACTCTCGATCGCCTCGAGATAAGTTGAGAAAGCTGGCCATTCGTCGGGAAAAGTCACCATCTTCACCGGATCTGAGCAGTCTGTTAGAAACACTATTTGTCGCTTGTCTTGTCCAATCATACATCTCATCGCCCAGACAAGTGGTTTTACCTCTGAATGTAGGGAAGTCAAACTCCTGCGAAGGTTAGCCGCCCCCATACAAAGTATCTCATGCTGCGGCTGAGCGCAAAACCACCCTAATCCTGAAAACTTATCATCCGCATTCCAGGAACTATCTACGAAACACTGATACACACCAGTTCGTATTCCTTGTATTTCACCCCGTGCCAAATTATGACTTTGCAATACGATTGGATCATTAATTACAAAACTTTCCTCCAATGTTGCCAATGTCCAAGCTTGTGCCTCAGATTCAGCCAATTTTATAACCTCACGCGGATCTCTATCCACATTCTCATATAATTTTTCAATCCTTGCTTTCCAAATGTACCATAATAGCCATGGATACATGGAGCTATTAGTACCATGTCGATTCGCCAAAATATGTAATCCATATTTGTATATACGGAATTCGATGGAAAAAATCTCCATCGGGGTTGGTATTTGTGAAAATACCCAAGTCTGTAACGCTGGCGGGCACTCAAAAAGTGCATGCTTTACCGACTCCGCCTCACCCCCACATCTGGCACAGTTGGTGTCACATGCTATACCTCGTTTCCGTAAGTTTGTTGAAACCGAAACACTACCTGTAAGTACTTGCCACATAAAGTGTCACTAAAACTATCCTTAATATAAATCATTTGAATTTTCACTTGTGAAATCAAGATCAGCAAAATTTTTAAAATATAAAATATTTTGAATTAAAATTTTACCAAAATAAAAAATATTTGAATTTTTTGGATTACGACGAATTTAAAATCCCTAATTTATTCGAGAAATATGCTACATTTAAAAATAAAAAATATTTTGTTTAGATTATATTTGAAAAATATAATAAATGTTTTTAAAAATGTTGGAAACAATCAAATTCGCTTTTTATTTCTTCCATATAAACTAATCAGAATTAATTAGTATGGTTTTATTATAAAAATTGTTTAAAATCAAAAATAAATGATGATTTGTTATTATTCAATTATATTAAATTGGATTGTCGTTTCCAGAAATATCTAACATTATTTTACCAAATTAAATAAGTTTGCATATATATATATATATATATATATATATAATTTCGAATTTAATAGCCATTTTTTATAGAAACTACTTTTAATGATTTCCATAAATATTGGATAGTTAATAATTTGTTGATTTAGTTCTGTTTTTTAAACAAATATTCGTGTATTTATTCGACCCGATACCAACAGATTAACCCAAGATCTGCTGGTTTTTTACGATCAATGGACACATATATTAGAGAAAAATTGGGAGGCAAGATGTGTATCTTGCGGATCAAGTATTATGGACTATCAAACTATTAAAGTCCGTCTACGAAGTGAAGCCCGTGAAACCCGAAGGAAGAATATACTCTAGATCTCCATATTACTTCTTGTACAAGTATTTTCATTATGTATTAGTGTTGGTTTAGGAAACTTTACATTTTATTGGTGTTATCATTATGTTAATGTTATCACTATATATATGTGGTGATCTCATATAAAACATAACTCAATATAATATTTATATTTTATAATATTTGATATTGTATCAGAGCCTTCGATCTTTGTGGATTGAGGAGAAAATTTCCGTTGTGATAACTTTGTGACGATGGTGACGAAGACGATCCAGATGATGGCGTGAAGCAAAGTGTGCTTTGACGTCTACATGATTGTTTTATAATTCTTTTATTCTAAGTTAAGGTTTTGGTTTTATTCTTAGTTTATGGTTTGGTTTCGCACAAGAATTAGCGGCAGATTTTTGAGGAATTATTATGTTTTAATGGTTTGGGCCAGGTTTTCACTAGTAGTTGTTTAATTTTATGGGATTTATTCTTGATTAGAATATCTTAATTTTTTTTTTTATATATGAGTTTAAATTTCTCATATTACGGGGGAGTTGTTTGGAACGTTCATGTTTTTAAGGTCCTTTTTAGTCCAATTTGTGGACTATCCGAGATAAGGATAATTATTTGTGGAGTTGCAGGATTTGCGCCCACGGGATGTTGTTATTCCTTTTTACCAAGACCGAAAATGAGCTGAAGTTCTAACCTTTTTTTACAAGATTGAAGTTTATACCCTGAGGAGTCGGTTGACATGATTTGTCCGTCCTCGATATGATGTCCACGACATAGGTGTTCCGCTTTGTGATTGCATATTTTTGCGTATCGCGTCCCACCTTTGTCGTGTGGGAGGTATTAGAGATAAATTGGGAGGCAAGATGTGTATCTTGCGGACCAAGTATTATGGACTATCAAACTATCAAAGTCCGTCTACGAAGTGAAGCCCGTGAAACCCGAAGGAAGAATATACTCTAAATCTCCATATTACTTATTGACAAATATTTCCATTATATATTAGTGTTGGTTTATGAAACTTTACATTTTGTTGGTGTTATCATTATGTTAATGTTATCACTATATATGTATGTGGTCCTCTCATATAAAACATAACTCAATATAATATTTCTATTCTATAATATTTGACAACACAAATACTCTTTTCGAATTATTTTATTCTTATTCAAATTCAAAAATGCCGATGACATTTTATATAATATTTTATACTTACTAAAGTTATATTTTTTCCAGTGCTCCCCAATTAATAGTATATATAGTCAATTGTAGAGAGATTAAACTATTGTTTTCTTGTAAACATATCTATATATATATTCTATTTTATGTCTCTAAATAACCAAACAAAAAAACAGATAATACATGTTGAAATTGTGGTTGAGAAACGAGAAACATGAACTGCTTTCATAATAAAAAAAGTTTGCATGTAGAAATTCTAAACACTTGTTTATTGATCGAATAAATTGAACTTGCTCTCATGACATAATTGTTGAAAAGGAAATTACTTAATTCTTAAAAGTAAAAGCTAAATAATTTCCAAACTAAAATAATTTCCTATTCTAATATCGCTAATTGTTAAACGAGACTTTTTCCTTTTCATTGCTCATGTGTTTGGCACATGTCTAATTAATCATCTTTTTTTTTTTTTTTTTGTAGGATCTGTCGCCACCATTTTCAATCCCTGGATTCACCATCTTTTTCCTGGATCGACTCTTCTTCACTTTCCACTAGAGACAACCTTACTCCAACAATATCAATAAAAAAAAAATAGTCAAAACAAAGAAGAACGAAGACACATGGTCATTTGTTAATAACAAATACAAAAGAAGAAGACATTATAAATGTCCTCTAACATTATTATATTGACGGTGGCGAATCCAGAAATATTTTTTACCCAGTGTACAAATATTAAATTAATAAATATTTAAAATATATATAATAAAATAAAATAATGTTTTACAAATGAATTCTACGTTCACTCATTGCTTGAAATCACTTCACCACTGTTTCATTAGTGACATCTTCGAGTAATTCTTTTTTCAATAAAACAAATAAGATAATCACTTAGAAAATGATCTCCCATTCGGTTGCGTAAGGCTGTCTTCACTAACTTCATTGCAGAAAAGCATCTTTCAACACTTGCAATAGCAACCGTTAAAGTCAAAACCAACTTCAAAAGTCTATAAACCAAAGGATGTGCAAGATGCTTTTGTGTTTCTACCATCAGAAGAACAAGATCTCCAAGATTCTTTAGAGATTGAAATCGTTGATCGTGTAGTACATTATCAATGTAGATTCCAAGTTGTTGCTCAAGAGATAAACATTCCATGAAACTAAAGTCATCTGGATAGAACTTAGCTAATTTCACCAACTTTGACTTGTCAAATCCGCGAAAACCATCAACGGGATTTAAAGAAGCCATGCAAATAAGTAGTTTGGTGTTTACCTCAGTAAAACGATCGTTAAACTCTTGAAGCAACAAATCCAGAATTGCAGTAAAGCAATGGACCTTATAGTGATGTAGATTGGCCATGTTTTTTTTTCCTTGGTCTCCGTGAGTCGACGAAGTCGTCTTCCATTTTAAGCATCTGAGCATCATGTTTCTCGTAAAAGGTAGAAACTTTGATCATTAGTGAATCTCATCCATCATCTTAGCTTCTGCAATTCCCGTTTAGTGGAATCTACTAGTGACATAGCATTCAAAATGTCTTGATTTTCTTTTGCAAAGCCATAGACAAATTCTCACTTAATCCCAAGATATCTAACATCATATGCATGTAGAACACATAATCAAATGTGTGAATGTACTTGAGAAGACCATATGCCTGACGTCTTTTTGAGTCCTCAATGCTTTCTTCTTCGATATACTCAAGAACTTTAACTATAGGAGAAAACAATCCAACCAAACGCAACAATATTTTATAATGAGAACCCCACCGAGTATTTGCAGGCCTTTGAAGATAAATATCTTGATTGAGTCCTTTATCAGTGCTAATGTCACCACTCTCAATTCCATCATCTATATCTTTTCGATAACGTTTCCGAACATTATATTTTCGTTTGCAAGAAGCTCCAACCACATTCAATAATGTAGAAACCATATCGAAGAAATCACCAATATTAAATATCTTTTCGCGACCGCCACAATAACCAGCGGAAGTTGATGAGCAAAACAATGAACATAATACGCGAAATTGTTTTCCCCGGAAATCAAAGACCGCAAGCCATTAAACTCTCCTTTCATATTGCTCGCTCCATCGTAGCCCTATCCTCTCACTTGTTTCAAACTCAATCCATACTTTGCAAACAGCTCATCAATAGCATGTTTCAAAGATAAAGAAGACGTCTCTTTCACATGGACAACTCCAACAAATCTTTCTTTCACTGCTCCATTTTTATCAACAAATCGAAAAACAACAGCCATCTGTTCTTTTCAGATACATCAGCAGATTCATCCACTAATAAAGCAAACACACCATGATCAATTTCTTCTATAACTGATTTCACTACTTCTTGTGCAAAAGAGTTTACGATATCCTTTTGAATCTCTGAAGAAACCATCTTGTTATTTCCTGGAGCATTCTCCTAAACAACTTTGTTTATAACATCATTGTGTTCTGCTGTGTATTTCAAGAGTTCCACAAAGTTTTCACGGTTAGAAGACTCTTCTCCTTCCTTATGACCACGAAAAGCTAATCCTTGTTTCAGCAAGTATCTTGAAACATCAATCGAATCATTTAACCTGATACGATACTCATTTTTTGCTGCATCACTCTTCTTATATAGAGCATGTCTGATGGACTGACCTTGATTCATCAAATCGTCACATTTTTTCACATCATTATTGTGAGAACTATTAGGTTCTCCAACATGAAAAAATAAGCTATCAGGTTTATTCCAACTCGAAAATTCATCTCTCACAAATCCAGGATAAGCATCATCTCTAAGCAAATAGCAGCACAAACAATAAGCCTTTTCTTCTGATACACTATATTCTAGCCAATTACCATACTGATCAAACCAAGCTGGATTAAACCTTCTCATTTTGTCTCCTATAAGCTTTTTCTGAAAATTATGATCAAGTGGTTGACACGAATCTCTAAGAAAATATTTGCGTATTACCTCATCTCTTTGATTTGGATGATAATCCATAATGTTTTTCTTTTTAGCAAGATCTGATGGCAAATCATCTATATTATCCGATGATGAAGCATATACTCTTTTAAAATATCTTTCCATTGATTAACCTGTGAAAAAATACCATCACATAAAATAATCAACTTATAAATAATAATAAAAAAAGATCTATGTACCTATTCGGCCATTGCATAATTCTATCATGACTTATTAAATAACTAAACATATTCAAAGTATCTTTTGCCATCGTTGAAACAAAGTAATCAAAAGCAACCTAAACACAAAACAACTTGGTGAAAGTTACGAAGCCCTTATAACAAACTTACAGACCTAAACGTTTATTAACTAATGTGAAAATCAAAGCAATTATTCAATATCGTGTATTAATCAAATTTGTCGTTTACAACATGTTCAATGTATCAAATTAAATAGAAACCCTAGATGTTTATAATTAACTTTAAAGTAAACAATGATCACAAGGTTATCACAAATTCTAAACATGTTAGAACAAATTAAACCATATAGAATAGAGAACATGTTAAACAATTACCAGAATCTGTGATAATTTGCTGACAAAGAATGTGAAACTGATTAAGAAAGAAATAAGAAATAGAGTTTTTTGGTTTTTGTTCTTTTGTTACGAAGAAGATTAGGAATTAGGGGTTTTGATAAAACAATTTTTTGGAAAATATGAATCGGCTTCAGAATTTAAGTTGTTTTGTTTATTAAATGAGCTAAAATTTAAAAACTTATTTTATTAAATGATTTGCTTTGTTTATCTTTTCTGGGCTTTGTCTAAAAATTTTTTTTAGTGGGTGCAAGATTATAATTACTAGATGAGAATTCGCGCTACGCTGCGAGATATCTTTTTTTTTTAATGTTTTAATATTTTCTTTATGTTAGATATAATTTCAAATTTAAAATTGTTTTGTAATTATTGGTGTCTAAAACACCGATTCAGTAGTTTTTGAGGTAAATTTTTGCATCCGTTGAGCAATCATATGACCAAATCTTGATTTAGTACATGTCTTAAAACAATCTATATTCTTCAATCTATTTAATCTTAAATATCATGTCTTTTTGTTGAATTATATGTGCTTGCACTTACGACTCCACTTTCGTCTCCAAATGATGTCGAGTTTTGGCAAAAGATTTGTCCAAATTCAAGGAGTCAATTTCTACATCTAAATAATTTTATAAATAATTTGATTTTGTTTTTCTTTTAACAAATTAGAAATCCATGTGTCAATATTAAAAAAAAAATGACGGTGTGTATTATTTGTTTTAATTTGATTGGTTGTCTTTTTAAAATAATGTGTTTTAATAAAAAAAGATGTGGCAAGGTGGAGAGCTGATGTGTCAAGCTGGAGAGCTGATGTGTATTAATCGAAATGTTTTCATTGGATGACGATTTTAATGATGTGTCAATCTGAGAACAGCCCAAAATGCTGAGGTGTCAGGCCTGGAAAGATTCTTAATGTTTTTATTATATTGACTAGGGGCGAATCTGGGCTACGTCCGGGTATATTTGACATTTTATTATTATAAAGTTTTTTAACTAAATAATTTTTCTTGGTCTGTTTATAATACATTGTGTAAAATAATGTGATGTTGTATTCAATATTTCAGTATAGAAAACATAGATGCTTTCTTTTTTCAAAAAAAAAATTTTTTTATAATTTTTTGTTATTGTTATTTTTATTTATATTTTAAATTTTAATTCATGTTTAGTTTGTATTATTAAAGTCATTTAATTATATCTTTAATATTTAGCATAAATGATTTCTATGTTAATGATATATGTGTAAGATATCACTCTTAAATAAATCTAAATCATGAACTATGTTTTTAATTTAATTCAATTGATGAATGATTTGTACTTTAAACGAATGAGGCTAAATTCTCCGAATTGACCAAAAACTGTCAACACAAAATTAACAAACTCAATTTTATATCGATTTAGGTGACGAATACAAATATTTTGATGAAATGTTCTTAGAGTTCGATGAGCATATACTATTAGGGTTTTTCAGGTTGTAAAAGATAATTTTTTCTTCTATACTCACTTCGATATTTATATCAGCGGATCTTCAACGCCTTCTTCGATCTGCCTGGCTCGTGCTCAACCTAACTCCAAGAATCTAGCTAGATATCTTCGGTCCTTTCTTATCCGTTCAGTGGCACATACTTCAGCTTAACCAGCTCAATCTTCATAAATTATTGTTAGGTCAAGTCATGTCAATTTAATTCTATTTGGGTCTCAAGCTCACTTCTAAGCCCAATTAAATCTGATTTATACTTAGGTTTTCGATAGATTTTCTATGGTTTTTTTTTGGGCGAACCCCAACACCAACAATAACAACAAAAAGATGTTTCTATGTAAAATAATTATTTTGAATTTTTTTTGTTATACTAAAACGATTCTTTTTTCTTTTTTATAATTAGTAAAATTCAAGTTATTTGTTTTCTACTCAAATTTTTTAAAAAGTTACATTAAAATAGCACTAAAACAAGTTTTGTAGACAATTATAGCACACACTCCACAAATTTTCAAAAATAGCACTAAAATAATTTAAAATTTTAGGTTTGGGTTTAGTATTTTGGATTTAGGGTTTAAGGTTTATTTTCTAGGTAATTTTGATATTTTTTTAAATCGTCTCCAAAATAAAGAATTTTTTATATATTGAATTTGTGCTATTTTTAAAATTTTGAACCCTAAATTTGGAAACAAAATTTATTTTTGTACTATTAATTATAAACTAATTACACGTTAAGTTTGATATAATTATGTGATCTTACATCATATTTTTGAGAATTAATAAATTTCATATATTTTACTTTAAAACATAATAAGTTTAATAATAGTTTAATGACAACTAATTGTTTGATATTCTTTTTCGAAGTTAGATAGAGTCGAAAATAGTTTATTGGAGATCATTACATTACTTAACAAAACTGATTGGAGGTGTGCATGAGTGCAAGTCAATAAAGTTTTTAACATATTACATTACTGCAAACCTAAAAATGACTGCTACGGCATTAAAGAGTTTCAACTACTTGTCTCTAATTAACCATCGACTCAGCCACAACTACGCAATTCTCTCCTGTCGTCGTCGTCTTCCTCGATTCCAGCCAGCTACTTCGTTTCTGAATTCTGGGTTTCGTTTCTCCCAATCTAATCATCTCTTCTGTAAGTTCTCTCTTTCTCCGAATTTACTATGATCTGGCTCTTCTTTTCCTTGTTTGGATTCGCCTAGCTGATTTTTTTTTTTTGGTTACGCATGTTACATGTTCGACGAAATGTCACAAAGATTCATGCTTTCCGTATATAACGTTGATGATCCCTAAACCAGAACCAAGTTGTTGTTTTGATCTGAATTATATTGAACACAATCTTTTCTTCGTTTATTCTAATCTGTTCTTTTGTTTTTTTTAATTCGTCACTAAAAATTTGCATTTTTAATATTAATAGTCTTGAATTTTACCAATGTGGTATCTCTTTAACCTGAAATTATCTGTGTAATCAATGTTGCATCTTCACAGTCTGGTTCACTCATGGAAGTGTTTAAAGCAGCTTTTTCAGAAGGGTCTAGTTCCTGTGATAGGATAGCGATTAAAGCCGATGGAAAGAGTTACTCTTATGGCCAGCTCACATCGTCTGCCTTGAGAATATCTAATTTGGTCACCAAAGATAGTTCTACAAATGTATGGTAATTGGTTTTGAAATTGTAGCTATATATATGTATTATCTACTTGAACCTATCACAATTTTTTTATGATTGACAAAGTCTCTTAACAGCTTCGTGGTTACTTACTTTTTCTCTTCTTTAAATTTCTTAATTAGAGAGGTGAAACTAAGAAGTATGAAGGGTTTGGTAGTCTTAAAGGATCTAGAATTGGAATTGTGGCAAAACCTTCAGCTGAGTTTGTTGCTGGAGTCCTGGGAACATGGTTTAGCGGTGGTGTAGCGGTTCCACTTGCACTCAGCTATCCAGAGGCTGAACTCTTACATGTGATGAATGATTCCCTCTTTTGAACTATGTTTTTAATTTACAGGTAAACAACAATTCTCCTAACCTAAATCATTGGTGCATTTTCTGTCGCAGTGTCTCAATTTGCAGCTGCCTTTGGTTGAAAGATCTAAATTACTCACTTGTCTATATTTTTGTTTCTTCGGTGCAGGGTGGAGATCCTGTCGTAAGGCTTGGGCTAAGATTTGTGAAATCAGCCGAACTGAACTTGCCAAGGTTTATCAACGCCTTCGAGTTGAGCTTGAAGAAAAGGTAAAGATGTAGCTGGACCTATGCTATATTATTTGAGATAGAATGGAAAAAGAGATATATGGATGGGTAAGGAAAAATACATTGATTTATTCATGACAGGGAGAAAGCTTTTGCAACCCTTATATTCCTAAAGTAATTGAAGAATTGAATACCAAGGGGTTGGTTGAAGAAAGTGAAGGTGCTGGTGTGATTTTCGTCGAAGGCTTTGACATCCCACTCATGGTTGTAAAGAGTGATGGTGGTTTTAACTATGCCTCTATGAGAATATTGGCTCTTGTGTGATTCCGAGCCTCCCAGAAATGGATCAATCTGACCAAAATTTCTTCTTTGCAAAAAGCACCTTCAAGGTCATCGAAAGTTTTTTTGGTGAGTGTTTTCGCAGGGGCGGAAGAAGGTATAGCTGCCATGGTTGGTTTTCTGGGTAGTGTTACAAAATTTTGGTGGTGATGATTTCATTATCAAGACCCAGAATTTATAGGGTACGTGAATAGAGGGTAACAAAGATATTGAAGTGGTCATTTAAATCAAGGGAGAGTGGGCTATTAAGGAGATGAAGCGGTAACGCTATTGTTAATTGCAGGTTCCGGAAGTTGAAAGACTCTCCATCCTCGCTGGTCTCATCATCATCAAACCAATATTCATCTCTTACCGTTAATTTCCCAGAGTCCTCCTGCAGTTTCACAAAGTTTTGCTTCCTTACCTCTACTTATTCTTGTTCCATCAGCTTCTGCTTCTCAAATTTCTTCAAGCTCTTCTACTGAGTCCAAAGCTACTGAGAAAGGGTTTCTTGAGCGTGAATCAGGTTTAGACCCTGGTTCTAGAAGTGGGCAATTAAGAAGACGAAGAATAAGATTTTTGTGTATTGGGCTATACTTGATTTTTATTTGTTTGGGCTTTTAAGTTTTTGGCTAAAATTAGAGATTTACTAATTCAGCCCATTAATAGTGTATGTCTCTGACGTAGCGTGTTTTGAGAAAATTTATAGGAGATTTGTAAATTTGAGGGTGCTGATATGGCATCTTCTTAGACAGTATAGATTTTGCTGAGGTGGACACTCTCACAATGTTCTATTTGTCTCTTTTATTAGTATAGATTATGGGTGCAATTAAAAAATTTAGTACAAAACTTTATTAAATTTTTAAAATTGGTATATGATAAAAAGTATGAAAATCTACGCCACACGTTAATACTAAACGTGGCAACTTAAATAATATAAGATCAAAACCGGCGTCGGCCCAAGAACATCAATTTCTGAGCTACGTGGCTTGGTTGGCTTCCACACTTCGTCGTATGGCTTCTGTGCATTCACTGTATGTGTATAAGAAAAAAGAAATGCCAATTGTTGATACTCTTTGTCTGAAACCGAGAAAAAAATAGGTTCGAAAATGGCAGAGGAAACACCAAGGTATGTCTCAATCTTCTCCTAGTTCTTGATTTCGTCTGTAATCTTAGTGAATTTGGTTCTGATTTACTCAGAAAAATTTATGGGTTTCGTAGATATGCTGTAGTTACTGGAGCAAACAGAGGGATTGGATTTGAGATATGCAGACAATTAGCGGGTGAAGGGATTAGAGTTGTTTTGACCTCTAGAGATAAAAACAGAGGACTTGAAGCTGTTGAGACACTGAAGAAAGAGCTTGAGATTTCTGATCAAAGCATTGTCTTTCATCAGCTTGATGTCTCTGATCCTGCTAGTATCACATCTCTTGCTGAGTTTGTGAAAACCCAGTTTGGGAAACTCGATATCTTGGTAAGATTAGTAACTCTCATTGATCAGTTTACTCTGAAACGGGTCTTAGATTTAACATCTTCAAACGTGGGTTTGACTAGAAAGCTAGTGCCTTTTGTGATTAGACAAGTGATTGATCAGGGACATTAAGGAGCCGCTTAGGTTTGTCTAGTTCCTGAATTGTACCATTTTTGTGTAATCTTGAATGATATTTTGATTGCTTTACAGGTCAATAATGCAGGGGTTGGTGGTATAATCACTGATGCTGATGCTCTAAGAGCTGGGGCAGGGAAAGTATGATAATATTTGTGTTTATTTTGCAATCAAACTTTCATGATATTTGTATTGATTATCTTTGTGAAGTTGAATGCTTTCTTGTTATATTCAACATGGCAGGAAGGTTTCAAGTGGGATGAAATCATCACGGAGACTTATGAGTTAGCTGAAGAATGCATCAAGATTAACTATTATGGACCAAAGAAGATGTGTGAGGCGTTTATTCCTCTTTTGCAGTTATCTGATTCACCAAGAATTGTCAATGTATCATCCTCCATGGGTCAACTAAAGGTCAGTGAAAACAGTCGATATCAAGAAAGCTTGAGAAATGTTGGCTGAGAAACACTATTTACATTACAGTTGATTATTGTTTACCAGAATGTACTTTACGAATGGGCAAAAGGAATCCTGAGCGACGCAGAGAATCTTACGGATGAAAGAATCGACCAAGTGATCAACCAACTTCTCAATGATTTCAAAGAAGGTGCAGTTAAGGAAAAAAATTGGGCTAAATTTATGTCAGCTTACGTGGTTTCAAAGGCCAGTTTGAATGGTTACACGAGGATCTTGGCAAAGAAACATCCCGAGTTTCGCGTGAATTCGGTGTGTCCTGGATTTGTTAAGACGGATATGAACTTCAAGACTGGAGTTCTGTCTGTGGAAGAAGGAGCATCAAGTCCTGTGAGGTTGGCTTTGCTTCCACATCAAGAAACTCCTTCTGGTTGTTTCTTTAGTCGCAAGCAAGTTTCAGAGTTCTGAATTTTTGTGAGTAATAATATAATATAATAAACCAAACATATACTAATGTAGTGAGAGAATTATCGTTTGAATGTTGAACACAAACTATTAGAGAAATAAAAACTTTTTAATGAAGATATAATAATAATAAACTCTTTTCGAGAGAAAGAACCCATACTATGGAGCAACAATATTAGAAAGAAAAAAAACTTAATTTCATCATAAAAACTTACTAAAACGTCCCGATCGTCACCTTTTAGTAAGTCTCACATCCGTTTTCGGTCCATGGATCCACCCTTGTTCTGACGGTCGGTATGCTACATCCGAGATTTTTTAAAAACTTGTTTACCGACCCTATAAATCACCACGTGATATTTTCCTATGTTTTATCCTCACTCATACGGTTCCGACAATCACTTTCCGGAAGGTCATCCATCCTGAAATTGCTCTAACACAAACACACTTAACTGTGGAGTTCTCTCAGGACAGTTGACCGAAAAGATAAGTGTACTTTGGTGACATAAATGGTCAAATCAATTCTTTTAAACCTTTCTGCATCCACCACCCCAGTTTCAGAAAATATGGTAATGCATGCGAAAATGTTTAAAAGAATGTAGTAAATATATAAAAATGATGAATAATATCATCCTCTCCACGTTTCAAATTAGTAAATTTCCTTAAAGACTTATTAAGATGGCATACACCTTGGAAAACTCTAAATAGCAAAGTGTATTTAACAAAATAACGTTTTTAACTATATATTATCTTTAACAGATTTCCCGTAAGGTCGTAACCAAACCACACAAATTCCTGAAACGAGACCGGTTTGTTAATTTCCGGTTTAGTTCTCGATTCGATTTCTTCTCCGTTTTCTGCCGGACCGGTTTGTTTCTGAATCTCTCTGACCCTGCACAATTTGTGGACAATTTTTGTCGTTGCGTTGCTCTCCGGCTGGTTGTGTTGAGTTGTTAGAAGACCTTTCAATTTCAATTATGGAGACGTTCGCTTTGGTAATTGCAGTTTGAGCAGTTAAAAACTGAACTTTTCTAGATTCTTTTTAGTGTCTGGAATCTTCCCAAGTAGGCTGATTCTGTTCTAAGTTGAAGTTGTAAATAGATAAAATTAAATGGATTTTACAGCAAGACTTGTGCTTTCCACATATGTTTTGTATTCACTGACTTGCTTCTACTGTTTATTTTTCCGGGTTTGAAGCACTTAAAGAGTGAATATAATTATACAGAGACTAAGCTTGTTATTATGTGGCCACAAATTGCATCTAAAACAACATTTACTTATAAACTTGAATAATACTTTACAAATGTAGAATAATATGCAGTTCCATAAAAAAGAAACAAAACAGAATTTGGGTCTAGTTCATTGCATTACTTAAGAAAATTGTGGCTCTTTTAACAGTTTATGATTATATATTTCACAAAGGAACCCCCGGTTTATCTTAGGACTCATGCTCTTCACCTGGTGCATCAGAAGTTTCTTCTTCTGTGGGGTTAGCTTCATTTTCTTTGGGTTCGACTTTGTCTTCCTCAGCCGTGCGACGGTGGTTAGCGGCGGCTTGGAGGACATGATTGTAATTACCTTTCTCAAGGAAAAGCTGGCTAAAGTGGACTTTACAGTAAAGGATGCCATCTAGAGCAGCATATGAAGAATGTGTTAATGGACAACCACTATGTGCACATCTGAAGCAAGTCTTGTGGTAAGATTCTCCTTCCATTGTCATCTTCTCTAGAGGATAAACTGTTTTCTTACAAGCTGCACATTTGTCTTGTGTTCCACTAAAGAACGAAGATAACCTGTTCGGAGCCCTCGTCTTTGCAAATGATAACACCAAGAACGCAGATTAGAAAACATTGAAGAATAACAAAAAGAGAAAACATTGAAGAATTGTGTTCATACCGTTTCGTTCGATTTCTCGGTCTTTCCTGCTGTAAAAGATCAAGAAGAGAAAGTAGCCAAGATTTTTAGATTTTCAACAGAGGTTAAAAGAACAGAGCTAGAAAACAGAGGATTTAACAACCTGTTTGGAAATTCTTGCTGAAATTTCCAGATTCTTTGAAGAGCTGTTCAAAATGGGGCTTGCAATACAAAACTCCATCCATGGATGAGTAGTTACATATCTGTAAAAGAGAAGAAAGATTTTTCTCTTTGTGTTTCTCACAGAAACAAAGGAACAACGGACGAAGAATAAGATAGATAGATACCACGAGAGTGCCATTGCAATGGCTGCACCTGAAGCATGACTTGTGGTAAGGCATTCCTTCCAATGTCATTAAGTCCATAGCGTATACCGTCTTGTCACACGCCTTGCATTTGTCTAGTGTCCCTGTAAACGCCATTGTTATCTCTTCTTCTTTCAGATTGCGAAAGAGTTGGAAGATGGATCAAAGTTTTTAGACACGAATCAGTGTTTGTTTTTTCCCATCTATGAGAGGTATCTGCCTTTTTATTATATCAAAATCTAGAATTGAGATTTGTAGGGGTAATGTTTTGTTCTGATGGTTGAGATTCGAATGAGGAGAACCCTTAAAATGTTTAATCATCTATATTCTATAATCTAATTCTGGCTAGCAAAAGGGACACACGAAAATACGGTATCATCAAAAAAGAACACACTATTTACCCCGATCAAATGCAAAGCTTATATATAGCTTACCTTTCCAACTTTGAAATGTTATGAAAACCCTTATACAAAATAGGCAACACCTAACCTAACATGTACAAGACTGCCTTTAAAACCATAGCTTATATCAGTTAGTAATCGTAAGCATGGTTTGTTATGTTAGATTATCATTTATCAGAACTAGATTAAGAAATTGAAAAGGGCAAAGAATAGGGGTCATATATGACAAAGAGAATAAAACATGGGGTAAAAATTGGAGATAATATCTCGGAGTTATCAACAAAAGAGAGAGGGCCTGAAAGAAAAGGAAAAATAATGGTTGTAAACTAGAAATAATATAAAGCTGATGGGTCTCCTAAATGCAAATAATCGAGAAAAGGGTAATTACTGTAGATAATAGAAACTTAAAAGGGTCAATTTGGGGAAAAATAAAGTGAGAGTCTCTCTGAAAGAAAGAGGAGAAAATCCATTGACGCCCTAAACAAGAAAAGACGCCGGCGAGAGTGTGTAACCGAACCACTCGGGAAATTTGTTTCTTAATCTCTCTCTTTCTCTTCTTCAGGTTGTGATCATAAAAGCAATCGGAGCTCTCGATTCGTTTTCTTCTCTGGCGGACCGGTTTGTGGTTTTTATATGAACATTCCCGATCTTGCCTTTAGAGTTCCACGAGCAGTGTCTTTAAACCCTAGGTTTTGAACGAGCATTCTCTTTTCTCTCTTTCTTCTTTTTAACTCTCAGATTATCGCAGACTCTTTCGTTCGATTCTTTGTAGTTTTGTATCCGGTAGATTTAGGGTTTGTGTGTGTCTAGTATTCGAGATCGAGAGATATTTGAGATGAATAACAGAGGCAGGTATCCACCGGGGGTTGGAACGGGACGTGGTGCGGCGCCGAATCCAGATTACCATCAGTCCTATCGGCAGCAACAACAACCTCAAGATCAGCAACGCGGTTATCCGCAGAACCCTCCGCAGATGCAACTGCAGCAACAACAACAACAGCAGCAGCAGCAACAGTGGTCAAGACGCCCTCAGGTTCCCGGAAACGCCAGTAACGCTAATGAGCTTCAGAAGACGTCTCAGCCCGAAGCTAGCAGCGATCCTAAGTAAGTTTTCGTTTCTTTTCTGCCTGTGCTGTGTATACGTTCTTCTTGAATACAACTGTTGTATACGTTTTGCTGCAAATGATGATGCTGGAGTGTTTGTTTTGGAATGATTTGTGCTGTTTAAAGATATGTGATTTGATTTGAGGTGAAGTTATATCTCTTTTGCGCTCATGGATTCTATGTACTCTGTTACTCTCAGTGGCCAAGATTGGAAGGCAACGTTAAGGCTCCCACCTCCTGATACTCGTTATCAGACAGCGGTATGGCTTTCTTTATTACTTTCTTCCGAGTTTTTTTCCTTTAGCATCATGGGATAAATGCTTCTTGTTGAACATTGTCTTCAATATTGTTTGCAGGATGTCACAGCTACAAAAGGAAATGAATTCGAAGATTACTTTCTGAAAAGAGATCTGTTAAAGGGAATATATGAGAAGGGTTTTGAGAAGCCATCTCCAATTCAAGAAGAGAGCATTCCAATTGCTTTAACTGGTAGTGATATTCTTGCTAGAGCCAAAAACGGCACAGGAAAGACTGGTGCCTTTTGCATTCCAGTCCTTGAGAAAATCGATCCAAATAACAATGTTATTCAAGGTATGCTGCTCTCCTTTTAAAATTCTTCTCTGTTTGAGGCTTTCTTTGTACCCTTTTTTCATTGTTGAGTGATCATTTGTCTATGCCCAGTAGAGTGAAATCAATGACTGGGTTCTTTTTCTATTTGTGAAGATAGTTACTAACTGACTGTGTTTGTTTACAACACTTGTTGTTCTATCTTCATATGCAGCCATGATTCTAGTTCCAACGCGAGAGCTGGCCCTTCAGACATCACAGGTTTGCAAGGAGCTTTCCAAATATTTGAATATCCAAGTTATGGTCACCACTGGTGGTACCAGTCTGAGAGATGATATCATGCGACTACATCAACCTGTACATCTACTAGTTGGAACTCCCGGAAGAATATTGGATCTTACAAAAAAGGGTGTCTGTGTTTTGAAAGACTGTGCAATGCTTGTAATGGATGAGGTGAGCTCCTAGTAGCTTTTCCTAATATTTTGATCCTAACTATATCTTCCTTTTGTGATATGGCTCCTCAAGTATATGTTCTTCATGTCTGATGTCTTTTATTGCTAAAATTGGTGAAGAAAAAACTGTAGGATTACTGCTAAAAGGAAATTTTCTAATTTTTTTGTGAGTTTTCTCTGTTGAAGATTCAACAATATTGATTGTATTCTACTCTATACATATGCATTGTTAATACTTTTAAAGATTCAACAGTCATTAACCCCTTTAGTGAATTTAAAGTTCTTTCTTCTATGTTATATCTACCTGATGTTGATTTTGTTTGTCGTGTCTTAAGCTTCAATGTTTCTGACTCCTTACAAATGATTTGACCAGGCCGACAAGCTTTTGTCTGCAGAATTCCAACCTTCGCTAGAGGAATTGATACAGTTTCTGCCCCAAAATCGTCAATTTTTTATGTTTTCGGCTACATTCCCTGTCACTGTGAAGGCTTTTAAGGACCGACATCTCCGGAAGCCCTATGTTATCAATCTCATGGATCAACTCACGCTTATGGGTGTCACGCAATATTATGCTTTTGTTGAAGAAAGACAGAAGGTTCACTGCCTCAACACACTTTTCTCTAAGGTCAGATGTCTAGACATATCTCTGTAACTACAGAATTATTTGGCACTTGATTCTGAATTAGTTATGGTTTTTCAATCCCAGCTGCAAATAAATCAATCGATAATCTTTTGCAACTCTGTCAATCGCGTGGAGCTGTTGGCTAAGAAAATCACAGAACTTGGTTATTCATGCTTCTACATTCATGCGAAGATGGTTCAAGACCATAGGAACAGAGTATTTCATGAGTTCCGCAATGGTGCTTGCAGGAATCTCGTTTGCACTGGTATGCTTTGTGTTTGTCGAGCATGTACTTTGAACATTGACCAAGTGTAGATTATGATGATGATGATCTGACTTGTTGAAAAATGACTGCAGATCTGTTTACTCGAGGAATTGACATTCAAGCTGTGAATGTAGTTATCAACTTCGATTTTCCTAGGACTTCTGAGTCGTATCTACACAGGGTAGGTCAAAACAAAACTGGTTTGTGATCTAGTTTCTTACATCCTCATTTTTCTTAACTCATGTTGTTAAATGTTCAGGTGGGCCGATCAGGACGGTTTGGACACCTTGGGTTGGCTGTGAATTTGGTAACATACGAGGACCGTTTCAAAATGTATGTCGTTCCTTCTTTCCACTGTTCCAACCGGTTCTTTTTCCGTTTTAGTTATCTTAGTCATTTATCATGTTTCGAGAACAGGTATCAGACTGAGCAAGAACTTGGGACTGAAATCAAACCAATTCCTTCTAATATCGATCAAGCAATCTACTGTCAGTAAACTTGTAACCGTCCATGAAATGTTTCTCCACCCGACGAGGGACACGGGTTGATTAAAATGGTATGACGAATATCTCTCTTAGCTTGTCAAAACTACATTGAAATAAATAAATAAAAAGCTATATTGCATCTTTAAGACCAAATGTGCTCAATGTTTCAGGTGTTTCTGAAGCTCGATGGGAGGAGATGAGGCAACTAGTACTTGGCGGTTCATGTAAAGACTCGTTTCAGAGTGGTTTGGTTTCTAATCTCTCTCTAGACTATTATTTCCTGGTTCTATGAAACCTTTTTACGTTGCACTTATGACTCGCTTTGACTTGTAGTCAGTAATAAAGATAGAACGTACGACTCTCCTCTCCTTTTTTTCGTGTTGGGCTTTGATTGAATTATGGGCTTTAGCCCATTTAGGATCTCTATATCTTGAAAGTTGCACTTCTTAATTTTTGCTTCAACAAAGAATTATTTTGATTTTTCCAAAAGAGTTATGCTTATTATTCTAGTTTGGTTGGTAATTCACGTGGAATCACGTATTTAAGTTCGCCAAATTTTATGTTTTAGTAAATATTTTACATAATCCTTAAGCTATATTCTTTCGTAATGTCTCACTGTTAAGAAACTTGTTTTATTAGTGTTATCGATTGAGAATTTAGTTCTCAAGTGTATGTTTATTTACTTGGGTCTATTATATAAAATTCATGTAAATCTGATTCCTGTGGAGATCTCTCTCTCTACTTGATGAATAGATATGATTCATTTAATTATTTCATGAAAGTAAACACATATATGAAACATTTGTAGCAGAAAAAGAAGCATATCTATGAAACAACAAATATAAAAAAAAAAAGAAGAAAAAAATAATTATCCGGCTTTGACTTGTAGCTGACCACATTTATGATATATATTAATTGGAGCCCACTCATTGTCTGCAAGGTCCTTACAAAACAGTATCTTCTCTTTCTTTGACTCTTTGTGATCCCTAAGCCTAACACACATTACGTGTCCACTCTCTATTGGATCATTTCGTGACTCTGTAATTATTTTTATAAGAAAACTAGTAATAGTGAAATTGGAGTAAAAAGCTCAGCACAGAAACTTCGACAAAAAATAACTCAGAGAATAGAAAAGAAAAGATATGTACAAATAGTCATCGTTTTCATTTATGAACAATTTTTTTCGTTTTTTAGTTTATAATTTCATTAAAACGTGTTTGTCACATCACACTTCTTTTCCTTCGGCTCCTACAACAAGTCACTGTCGTCTCCATTACTTCCACTTCTGCTCCTTTCTTTATTAACTTCTTCAATATTTTGTTTCTAAGATAAATATCAATAAATGTTTCTCTCTGTTTTTTATTTCCCTGCTAAAGAGGGATGTCTCGTATTATCCGCCATTAATGCTCTTTTATTTCCTGTTTCTTGCAATTTCAAACCCTGAGAACCCTAGCCCACTTCTCTACTTTGCCTTAGCTGTTTTCGACAACTAAATTTGGGGTAACATCAATTCGCACCTTCAAAATTAAAATTCTTGCCATTGCTAAAGATCAAAATCTGAAGCTTTATATTTATAAGATAGGATTTGCAAAATACTATAGGAAACCCTTTTTATTTTGCATTTTTGCCAAAAATAAAAATAAACAAAAGGGTCCAAATATTTGCAATCATGATTTTTATTTTATTTTTATGAACGACCTGTTGCTGTCATGAACATTAAATACAAATCTAATAAATGTTGTACGAAATTTGCGTGTAATAAATGCCCAGGGCCGGCTCGAAGCTCGCTGATCGTCCTTTTTTCGTGTCTCTATAGCACACACAATCGTATTAATTTCATTTTTCTTTGTTGTTCCTCCTCTTTTTCAATACATAAATATAAAGGAATCATAGATCGTAAATTCATTGCTTCCTTTGGCTTTTTATTTCATCTAGACGACATTAAAACCAGACCAGACCAAAAACATTAATAATTTTACCCTTTTTTCAAAAATTCTCTCTTTGATCCTATCTTCTCCTCTTTATTTTCACTTTGGGGTTTGTCTGTCTCTCTTCTATAATGAGTCTAAAAGTCTACTAGCTGTTCAATAGTTTCGTCTCTCTGTGTTTCAATTAAAAGGAGGTTTTCGTTTTTTCTTAGTGAGGTGAGGGAAAAAATGGGAAGAACACCTTGTTGTGACAAGAAAGGTTTGAAGAAAGGTCCATGGACGCCTGAAGAAGATGAGATTCTTGTTGCACATATCAAGAAAAATGGCCATGGCAGCTGGAGAACATTGCCTAAGCTGGCTGGTTAAAAAACTCATATCCTTCTTCCTCTTTCGACTTTGTTAGATTCTTGAGACAGATTTTGGAGAAAGTTTTCATCTTTACCTCAAGCTTCTTTTAACTGAAAATTCCATTTCTTGGAGAAGAAAAGTTTTAATCTTTTATAAGTTTTTTGGCCTTTGGAGAAACTTCATAAGTAGAGTTCTTGAGAGATTTCATAGAGAAAAGCCTTTCATCTTTCTTAGTTTTTTTCTTGGCGATGGTGAAACAGGTTTACTTCGCTGTGGAAAGAGTTGTAGGCTGAGATGGACAAACTATCTGAGACCAGACATAAAGCGAGGTCCTTTCACTGCTGATGAAGAGAAACTTGTCGTCCAGCTTCATGCCATTCTCGGCAACAGGTCTGTGACTGGCTTCTTCACCATCTTCTCTAGTTTCTTTTACATTATCTGAATTGTGTTCCTTTTTTTTTTGTTTCTCTCAGGTGGGCTGCTATTGCAGCACAGCTTCCAGGAAGAACAGACAACGAGATCAAGAACTTATGGAATACTCATCTGAAGAAACGTCTCTTAGGTATGGGTCTTGATCCCAAAACCCATGAGCCAATAACTTCATTTGGGTTAGCCAAACAAGCTCCAACTTCACCCACAACTCGCCACATGGCTCAATGGGAAAGCGCTAGGGTTGAAGCTGAGGCAAGGCTTTCTAGAGAATCAATGCTCTTTAGTCCTTCTTCTGGTGGAGGAGTAAAAACTGATTGTGATCACTTCTTACGCATATGGAACTCTGAGATTGGTGAAGCTTTCAGAAATCTTGCTCCTTTAGATGAATCAACTACTAGTCAAAGCCCTTGCTCTCGGACAACATCTTCCTCATCTGCACTTCTAAAGAGCTCAAACAATTCCTGTGGAAGGAAAGAGGTTACGGTAGCGATTCATGGTTCTGATTCTTCGCCATGTTCAAATAACCTTGAAGATGATTCAACAGACTCTGCTCTTCAACTGCTGCTTGATTTTCCGATAAGCGATGATGATATGAGCTTCTTGGAAGAGAACATTGACAGCTACACACAGACTCCTGTTGGTGTTGTTTCCATGGTTTCAAAATTCTAGTCTTATGAAAGCCTATCCAAGAAAAATATTAAAACTTTGCTTCTTTTTGGTCTTGTGATTTTTAGTGATCAGAAGTAGAGATATAGTATCTATGTAAATCTGCATTAGTTAGTTTAAGAACTATAAAAAATCTTCTCTTGATTGGTAATAGCCATCAAATCCTTTCTCTCTGATTTGATAAGGCGTAAGAAAGTTGCAGAAAAAAAAGAACAAATTCTTCACCCTGATGTTTTTTTCACATACAAAATCAATATACAAACAAAGATTACAAGCCACTGATGAGAAAACAGAAACTGTTCACACTTTAGTACTTTACAGTTAAGAATTCTTGAAATTTGATTTGCAAATTCAAAGATTAGAAACAACCACAAGTTGCCTTTGGAACAATTCCAGTGGCTCTGTATTTAGCAGCAGTTTCTTCTGCTTTGAGAATGTCTTCTCCACGCTTAGCTTCGATCATTGCTCTTCTCTCTTCTGCTTCCTTGTGAATCGCTGCAACCTTATTCTTCATCCTCTCTGCATACTCTGCTTTCTTCTTCTCTAGTTGCTCCTGCATTCAAACACATTTCACAAACCACTTTCACTTCTCAATCACATTAAAACAGTTTCATCTCTTTAGTGCTAAAGTTTATTAATATACCTCGATTTTCTTGAGCTGCGCTTCAACAGCTGCTTTCTTGCTGTTTTCCCAAGCAAGAACATCAGAGATCTTCTTCTCAGCTCTGTTCCATGTCAATTGTTAGCAAAATCAGACAAAGAACCTAAAATCACAAACCAGTGATCACAAAAGAATCTCTTACTTGTTCTCTGCTTTGCTCTTTTCGCTATCTTCCCACGCCCTGACGAAAGACAATCTCTTCTCCTTTGACAAATCAGCTAGCTTAACATCTAAATACCAAACAAATGAAGCTCAGTAACTTCCAGAAAACATTGCAACCAGAAAGTAGTCAGATAGTTTTGTTTAAGCTCACCTCTATCGAGAGAAGCAGAGGAAGATTTCGTCGGTGCAGGCTCTACAGGTTCTGTAAGAATCCAATTCTATCAGAACACAAACAGCAAAATTGCCAAGCCTTGACGCCAAAGAGAGTCACATAGCATATGTACATCGAATTTTGTAAGTGTATGGCAACAAAACAAAATTAACAACAGTTTTTCCATATTTTTATAAATCTCGAGATTGCAAGAACCAATTTTTATCTCTGGGGAAACACAATCCCAATAAAAACATAATTCTCAGCAGAAAGCTTTTAAACCAATAAAACGTAATTAAGTCAATCCAGAACAAAGAACCCCAAAACCCATAATTTTTCATTAAAGCAGAAGATCTAATCCATAATTACGCATAAAGAGAGAGAGAGAGAGAGAGAGAGAGAGAGAGAGAGAGAGAGAGAGAGAGAGAGAGAGAGAGCTTACTCTCGACAACGGCAAGGGCTTTGGAGTCATCGGAAATTTGCTCCGGAGGTGGGTTTTGAACTTTCTCATCCGTAACGTCTTTGGTGACATCAGACGGGGTTGGAGCAGGGGCCGGAGTCTCCGCCGGAGCTGGTGTCGGAATATCCGCTGGAGCTGGAGTTGGAGCCGCCACCTTCACCGGAGATTCTGTGTCTAACGCTATCTTCTGTTCTTCCGCCATTTGTCTCTCAGCCGAAGAAACAGAGAGAGCCAACAAAAAAAAAAAACTAATATGAAAAATTGATTAATTGCAGATATTTTCAATGCAACAGAAAGAGGTTTATAGTTTATACGTATTAACCGCGTTTTTTGTCCGTTGATCTTTAAACTCATCAGATCCTACGGCTATAAAATCACTTAGCCGTTGTCGATCACGTAAACAACGATGCACCTGAACACAAAACTCAGCTTGCCGACAGACAGGTAATGCGGTTAAACATTGCCACGTAACAATTTGTTAACTTTTTCAAGCTTTTTTTTATAAAAAAATACATACTGTTTTGAGAATCATTAATAGTAATAATTAAGTGGATTTTTTCTTTAAATAATATAATACTGACGAAAGCGTGACGTGGAGGAAGACACGCTGGAGACAGATAAGTTACAAAAAGGATATGTGCTCTCTTGGCGCGTGGAGGTTATCCTTTTTTCTCCTTTTCCAATATTTCGATTAAAGGGGCGCGTGTATGATACGCGTATTATAAGATGGGCTCGATTTGTTTGGGCCGTTAGGAGATTATCGTTTTATAAAGAGAACAAAGAGCTATCCGACGTGGTTTGTTGTTCACCAAAAGACAAAAACTACCCGACAAGATTGGCAAAAAGATTCTCTCCGCAAAAATACATTTAAGAGTGATGTATTTAACTCTCACTATATTAAAATAATTTGAGTTTCAATGAACTTATGTATGATTTTGGTAAATTTAAGAAAATTGCTTATAATTTGTTATAATTTTTTCTTAAATTGCACTTAAAATCACTATATTATGGAGTAATATTTAGATTTATGTGTGTTTTAACTAAGAATTCCTAAAATCTCTTAAGTCATTAAAAATCCAATAATTAAAATGTTTACAGTAATAGTATATTGCAAAGTATTTTTCTAAATCACTATTTCAATAACATTGATTTTAGAATTTTTCTAGATCTATGATTGAATAACATATAATTTATTATTTTAAAACAAATCAGTTAATGATTAATTAAATATACTCCATTGCTTTTTATAGATATGCCCGAGGCTTTCTTATTTTGTAGTGGGACTTTCCATCTAGTTTAACGTTTTCTTATAAGTTGTAATTGTATTAAAAATCATATTCTTAAGACGATGATATTTCGAATGGGAGAAAGAAGGAAGGTCTACCAAAAAGGTGGTGGCCTAGTGATAGTATAAGAGGGTTGGTTCTCTCTTGTTTTCCAGATTTCAACTTTCTTTAAAATAAAAAGTTATTTTCTTAATCAGAATGAACTAAAGCTAACTACATATACCGAGGAAAATTATAAGCCAAAGGCTTAGAACTCCCACAGTTTATAAAAAAAAAAAAATGGAAGCTCTAGAAAATGCCTAATCACAGTTTTAACTGTATATACAGCGTATACTTCGTGATATTCTAACTTTTTAAAATTAGAATAAATTCAAGTAGTTATCTTCTTAGAAATCTTTTTTTGAACATCTGATGTTATATATGGGAACAATAGGGTTACAACAAGTTATACAAACATTACCTCCTCCAAACCTGATGGTGATATTTACATAAAAAAATTCCTACACTAAATACTTTTTAAAAAATGAAAAATACGCTAAAATAACACTAAAACAAATTTTGTAGACAATTATAACACACATTCAACAAATTTAACACTAAAATAATTTAAAATTTTGGGTTTGAGTTTAGTATTTTAAATTTAGGATTTAGTTTTTAGAATTTTTAGTTTCTTTTTTAAATATTTTTGATATATTTTTAAATCGTCTCTAAATTTTTTTAATATTTTTTATTAAATTTGTGTAATTTTAAAATTTTGAAAATGATGTGCTAAATTTAAAATAAATTTTTGTGTTATTTGTGAAAATTGACGTTCACAAAATTTCCGCTGGTTATCTTCTTAGAAGTCATGTAGTATAATAATCTAAAAAGGCCTTAATGGATGAATGAAAATTAGTAACACTCAAGTGAATCTTAAATTATTGATCTTAATGTGCCTGTGAGACTGAGACTTGTCGAGGGTAGATAAGCTAACATAGAGTGCAACTGGCCACGTTCACTCGTAGTTCTAGGTAGTTCTAATATATTGACTTTTTAGAACGAGCCACGTTAATCTCGAATCATGTTTTTGTTATATTAAAAAAAACAATAGATTAGGGTTTTTCTAGGTAACCTAAAATATATCAGGGTTGAAGCCAAATCAAAATATCAAACAAAAAACCAAATTGCTTTTAAGACTCGATGTCGACTCCTTAATTAGTCTTTGTCTCTCATTGGCCTTTCGCTCGATTCTCGTTTTATTATCCTCTCTTCTATCTTTCTCCAATCTTTTATTACATATAAAGATTGAACATATGTATTTGTGCATCAACCAAAAAAAGAAAAAATTGCAGATGAATAACAACGAAGAACAACATAAAACGGTGTCGTTCCCTGGGAAAAGCATCATGAAACTGAAAGCTACTGTTTTCATCGTCGCTTCCCTATTCATATCAGCTGCCCTCTTAGACCTTTTGGGCTACCTCGATTTTGTGAGTTTTAAATCCAAAAACCCTAGCTTTTAGATTATTTTTCAATACAAATCTCAGTAGCTAAAGTAAAAAAGTTGGCCTCGTTTCTTTTCTTGTGTAGAATGCTTTTGCAGGTTTCAAGCTAATAATAACAAAGAAAAATGAACATAGATTCCCTTACCGATGCGGCGTCGTACAGAACCAATCACATCAAATTCATTTTCCTCAAAATAACGCCTCGAGATTAAATCCAAACCGTTCAGAACTATCCACGTGTCCTTCTTATTTCCGTTGGATCCATGAGGATCTACGGCCGTGGAAACAAACGGGGATAACTAGAAGGATGATCGAAGAAGCGAGTAAGACGGCGCATTTTAGATTGGTGATCCGTAACGGGAAAGCGTACGTTAAGAGATATAGGAAGTCAATTCAAACAAGAGATGATTTTACTTTGTGGGGAATCGTACAGTTGTTACGGTGGTACCCTGGGAGATTGCCTGATCTTGAGCTTATGTTCGACGCTGATGATCGTCCCGTCGTCCGATCTGTTGACTTTGTAGGTCAACACGACAAGGAACCACCTCCAGTTTTCCGTTACTGTTCTGATGACGCCAGCTTGGACATTGTCTTCCCTGATTGGTCCTTCTGGGGCTGGTAAGTAGTAGCCCAATTAGATACTAGGCTTTTTGTTATTATTAGGCCTGTTTTGCAATATTTGGGCTTTTAATGGGCCAGGGCTGAAGTGAACATAAAGCCATGGGGGGAATCGCTGGAGGCAATCAAAGAAGGGAACAATATGACGCAATGGAAGGATCGCGTGGCCTACGCTTATTGGAGAGGTAATCCTTATGTTGATCCTACAAGAGGAGATCTTCTCAAGTGTAATGTTTCAGAACATGAAGAGTGGAATACTCGACTCTATATTCAGGTTTTTTTTTCCCAAGTTTCACTTTCCAAAAGACTATGAAAACAAGAAATATTTGTGTTAGTTTATGATCTGAATTTGAATAATGGTTTTAATAGGATTGGGATAAGGAATCAAAAGAAGGATTCAAGAACTCTAACCTAGAGAACCAGTGCACCCACAGGTAAAAAGAATGATTAGTATACACATTTAGTACGTTTTAAGTTTGAATACATAATTCGATTCTTCTAAGCATACTTTTGGGAACTATAACAGATACAAGATATATATAGAAGGATGGGCATGGTCGGTTAGTGAGAAATACATAATGGCATGCGACTCAATGACATTATATGTAAAACCAAGATTCTACGATTTCTACATACGAGGAATGATGCCATTACAACACTATTGGCCAATCCGAGGCGATTCCAAGTGTACTTCTCTCAAATTCGCCGTACATTGGGGCAATACCCATGTGGACAAGGTCCAATATATTTAACTAAAGATTTATAAATTATTACATTTGACCTTGAAGTTTGAATTTGTATCAAGTTAGCCCTAATTTTTGTTGTGTAGGCTCGTGGGATAGGAGAGCTAGGGAGTAGATTTATAAGAGAGGAGGTGAATATGAAGTATGTTTATGACTACATGTTTCATTTACTCGAAGAGTATGCGAAGCTCTTGAAGTTTAAGCCGGAGATTCCTTTGGATGCGGAGGAGATCGCGCCGGATAGTATGGGGTGTCCTGCGACGGAACGATGGAGAGATTTCATGGCGGAGTCTATGGTTACATCTCCAAGTGAAGAATCTCCTTGTGAGATGCTTCCTCCTTATGACCCTTTAGCTTTAAAGGAGATTCTTGAGAGAAAAACTAATTTAACACGTCAGGTTGAGTTGTGGGAGGACCAATACTTTCAAGATCTTACGAACAAACCTTGAATCATTTTCTTTAGTCATTGACGAGATCGACTGCAACGAAATCAAAATCGATTGAAATTACAAGTTAAAGATCAAGATTAGATTATAGAAAATGAATTAAGACTTTCGTCGATCTCCCTACATTGGTGTAGTTTGGTCGATCTTCTAAGAAAGAAAATAAAATTGATAAATTCCAAAAACATATTTGATATTATCAAAGTTTTCGAAAATGATGCATTAAACAATTATAACAACTTACAATATCATAAAAAGAAAATTCTATCATGCGTAAGTAATGTATAAAGTCTTTCAAATTATGTAGTTAACGAGGGGTTGACGATCTTAAACTTAGTGTTACGGATTCCTATACCTTAATCACGTGTCGGTGATATTAATTACTCCATAAAATATAAATCCGGGCCTCAGTTTTAATCATGTTAAAGTGGGATTATTTTCGAATTAAAAGAAACCAAAAAAATAATATACTATTACATTTACGAATTACGAGTGAAGTATTGGCCGACTCCTTGACCTTTATGTGTTGTTACCTTAATTGCAATGACTCTTGGTTAAATAAAAAAAGATGCATGAAAATATTATTAATTTCGAACTGTATTCGTTAATGCACGTTACTACACTAAGCTAAGGCGGAGTAATAACCTCGACCTTTACTTATCCTACCAAGATCAAATTTTCTTCTTTTATGGGCGTATGAAACTTTATTTTCGCGAATACTGTAAACATATAAACGTTATTTTGGATGGCTATCGCGGATCATAATCACTCGTATAAATTAGCAAAAGTCTTAAATAGAACTCTCAACAAAAATGCATGAAATAGTTTACTGACTTACTCTTTTTTTTTTATCAGCTACTGACTTACTCTTTTTTCACGAGAAAATGTAATAGACGTTTGAAAATGAGAAATGTATGATTTCGATTTTTTTTTCTCCCTCCATGGATCTATGACTACCGATTTATAAAGTGCATGCAGTTGTTTCCCTTTCTCAAATAGATGAAGTAAATAGTGTTTTTTCTTAAAAAGAAACTGAAATAATTAATTACCCCAAGATTAATTAGTTGACACACGCAATATTTAGAGGCCGGAAGAGTTTGACTTAATTAGGTTTCGCTTTAGTTCTCCTTAAAGTCTTCATAAATTCCACAGTAATCAGTGATTTATCCTACAAGCATAGGCTTAAACTTATCTTTGTGTAGAATATACTATAAATTCAATCCCAAAAATTATTAATCAATTTATTTTTCAACCTCATAAAGAGACCCCTAGAAGTGAGCTATGGGTTCACTTAAGACCCTAAACTTTTCTGGTCTTCTCTAGCTTTCTCTCTCTCTCTAGATCTTATTATCTTTTCTTTTCGTCTTCTGTTCGATGGGAGAGAGCATACACGTGGCTCAATCCACTGGATATCAGCATCAGAGACAACAAAACCAAGTTGTGAGTTCAAGCACTAAATTAGCAAAGACATGGGTCACAACGACAATCTTCATCTTCGTTTTCTTCATCATCTTCTTTGGCACTTCTCTTTGTTGGTTGGATATGGTAAACAATTTATCTCTTTGTTGAATGGATATGGTATATATGCATATAATTATTCCAGGAAAATGTCCAAAATTGCTTTTTAAAAATAATGTAGAAATAAATGACAATGTCATGTGAATGTAGTGAATTGCAAAAAACATATAATAGGTTACGAAGGATTGAAATATATGTTACCGTTAATTAATCCAAAGAGACTTGAGCAAACAGAAACACACCATTGAAAAAAGAGTTAATACCTATCAGTTTGTGATTCTTCTTACCCGTTTTTTCTTTCTTTTTTTTTTGTTGCATTGATAATGCCTATGATTCTTTAGTTTGTATTAGGTACTGAGAGTAGAATCCAAATACCATCAATATCCACAAGAAACACCTATAAGACAACTATCCCCAAGATCATCATCAAGATCCCATTAAACTGCACATCACTCAACAGCAACACCACACAAACATGTCCTTCAAACTATCCAACCAAGTTTGATCCAGCGATCTCTTCCTCGGAAACTTGTCCTGACTACTTCAGATGGATCCAACAAGACCTAAAGGTATGGGAAGAGACAGGAATCACTAGGGAAACACTAGAGAGTGCAAAACCAAATGCTCATTTCAGACTAGTGATAAAATCTGGGAGACTGTATGTTCATAAGTATGATAAGGCTTATCAGACAAGAGATGTGTTCACCATTTGGGGGATTCTTCAGCTCCTGAGAAAGTATCCTGGTCAAGTTCCTGATCTTGAGCTTCTCTTCCTCTGCCATGATAAACCCGCTATCTGGAAAAGAGACTTTAGACAAGAGGACAACGCCACATGGCCTCCTCCGCCGTTGTTCCATTACTGTGGTCACCGTAATGCATACGACATTGTGTTCCCTGATTGGAGCTTCTGGGGTTGGTACGTAAGTGTTTTTAGAATCAAATCAAATATTTTTCGGATTAACAACTTACCTGGTCTAACCATACTACATATATATAGCCCTATAAATAAATGGATAAAAGAAATTAATAATAGCAAAAAACAAATATATGTATAAATAAATAAATCAAAATAGTTAAAATGATATTTTTTAATCAGTTAACTAATCTTTAGTTTTATGTCCAAAAAAAATACTTCTTACGTTTCACAATATAAGATGTTTTTGAGACTTTTTCTTATTTCATATTATAAGATGTTTTCAAATTTTTATGCATATTAAATATTAATTTAATTATTTGTATTCTGTAGTTTTTTTCATAATTGATTGATTGATATTTAAAAAATTGAATATTTCTTAATCTGCGTGCTTTTAGTTAAAACATCTTATATTTTGAAATGAATGGAGTATTAGATATTCTCTTTTATATACTTTCTAGTAATTAAAATTGAATATAAATGAAGTTAAAGTTAGTAAGATTATAGGCCGGAGGTGAACATAAAGGAGTGGAACAAGTTATCAGAGGCGATAAAAGAAGGGAACAAAAACGTAAAATGGGAAGATAGGGTTCCGTACGCTTACTGGAAAGGGAATCCTATGGTTTCTATATTAAGAAGAAACTTTATGAGGTGTAACTTTTCCGACAAGTATGATCCCATGGTTCGTCTCTATGTCCAGGTATATATATCTACCTATGCTGACTTTAAATTTGTATTCAAACATATCGGAAAATTTTATCGAGTTTGATCTCAAAACCAATCGTAGATGAATAATCTTAGCTATAGTCATGATAAGTCAGGATCATACCGGTTTATAGGTTTTATAAGACGTTGATATCATGTAAATTACTATAGAATTTTTATCTAAAATCAAACAACTTGTGATTATATATACAATTGTCATGGAGATTTCGTTCTCGTGTTTATTTCAGGACTGGAAAAAGGAGATTAGGGCAGGGTTTAGAGGATCAAACTTAGAAGATCAATGCACTCACAGGTGTGTATATATATGTTTGCAATATGATTGATTTTAAAAATATTAGTTGATTTTAGAATATATAGCACCGTTTTTGAGATTTGGATTTCGTAATGAAGGTACAAGATTTATATAGAAGGGAGTGCATGGTCGGTGAGCGAGAAGTACATATTAGCATGTGATAGCATGACTCTACTGATTAAACCAGAGTTTTATGATTTCTTCGTAAGAAGTATGATTCCATTGAAGCACTACTGGCCCATCAGACCTCATCATTGTGGTGACCTCAAGTTTGCTGTCGAATGGGGCAACAACAACACCAAAAAGGTAACTAATTAAACAATAGTATCCAAAATTTAATTTGAATCTGATAGTTCTTTATCTTGCAATTATAATATTTTGTCTCGTGATGATCTTATAAATCAATATATAGGCGCAAGCAATTGGAAGACAAGGAAGTGAGTACCTGATAAAGAATCTAGAGATGAAGTATGTATATGATTACATGTTGTATGTGTTGCAAGGCTATGGGAAATTGATGAAGTTGGATGTGACAGTGCCTGAAAATGCAACGGAAGTTTGTTCGGAGACGATGGCTTGTCCGATCACCGACGGTGGACTGATCAGGCAGTGCATGAACGACTCGTTGGTTATGTCTCCGAGCGTCAAGGCGGCTTGTGATCTGCCGCAACCTTATGGGGACGATGAGATGAAGAGTTTTCTTGAGAAACAAGAAACTGCGGAGAGAGAGACTGGGAAGTGGACCGATGAGTATTGGGAGGTCCAAAACAAGATTTTTCAGCAGTAAAATTATAACTGTGAGTCGTTAAATATTTTTATGTTTGTTAATCGTCCAAATTTTAGTTAGTTTGGTTTGGTTTGGCTTGTATCTAAATTAACCAAGAAAAGTGTGCATTAGATTAATAATTGAGACAACATAAATCAAGCAAATACTATCTTTGTTTATCAAAAAAAAAGAAAAAAAGAAGCAAATACTATCTTTTTAATTACAATGGAATAAAACATTAATATTTTCTTCATGTTTTGTTTGGACTTCTAGCCGATTAATAGAATGTCTATAGTTTCGAATTTGACAAATGTCTCACTCCTTATAAAATAGACTCTGGTTCCTATAAGAAATTCGTCTAGTGTAGTTGTGGGAGGACCAATACTTTCACGATTTGACCTATAAACCTTGAATTTTTTTTTATTATTATCACAATTAGCAATTTGTCTAATATACTTTTCAACTTATACTTCGATCCTACGATTTTACACTTAATGATTATGACTCTTATTATATGCTCATCTAATCGATCCTTTTAAAGTTAGATTATCAGAAGAGATAAACTTATCATGCATAGGTAGTGTATAAAGTTTTTTTGAAATTATGTAATTAACGAATCTCCAGGCCTCCAGCTAATTTTACGGATTACTATACCTTAATAACATGACACTGACAAGAATTAAATTATTAACCCAGTCCCCAGCCGGGTCTAATTATGTTATTGTGGAAAATCATTAAAATAGATCTGAAAAATTGTTCAATTTACGACTGATGTAAAAGTGGTCGTATATTTGACTTTTATGCGTTGTTATTACTTATTTTTCTTTTTTGGCCAATGCGTTTATGTTAACTTAGTTGCAAATGGCTCTTAGTCCGTTAGTTATATCCAACAAGACGAAATGAAATAAAGGGCTATGGAACATAAAGGCTTGATCGATTCTAGTTTGTATATAAGTAATTGAAGCGAATTTTTAATCTTTTTTCTGGCATGAAGTGATTCTTTTTTTTTTGTCAAATTGAATGTAAATACAGAACTTTCGAGGGTAATATTAAGATAAGGTTGAACTAGTCCTGAGCTTGGCCTATCCTGCCAAACCTTTTTTTCCAATATCCTGTCAATTCTTTTGACCAATTGAGTTTTCTTCTTCTTTTTTTCTTTCTTAGAAATTTCTAACTTTTTGGCCCATCTTGATCGCAACTCTATTCACACTCCTCTTTTTTTAATCACTTAACTATCCCATCTTAACTAGAAAATCTACAGAAATTTTTCCAAAAGTAACTTAATTTTTCATAATAAATTTGGCATGCTTTCGAATTTCTCTCCCTGCTGCTGATTAAAAACAAAAATTAATTAACACGGAATATATATGGAGGCTTAGGTGCTCTGACTTATTTAGGCGTTTGAAACCTTTTGTTTTATGCATCAAACTTAGAATCAGACTAATATATATAGACCCCCAAACCCTTAAATTAATTCATTTTCTACCCCATAAAAGAGATCCATGACCAGTGAGCTCTGTATCACAAGTTTTTCTTAATTTCTCTCTCTATTTCTTATGTTCTTGTTGTGTTTTGTTCGATGAGAGAGAACACACACGTGGCTCAATCCACAGAAGATCATCATCAGAGACATCAAAACCCAATAACGAGTTTAAGCTCTAAACTAGCAAAAACATGGGTCACCACCAAAATCTTTATCTTCGTACTCTTCATCATCTTCCTTAGTGCTTCTGTCTCTTGGATGTATACGGTATATATTTTTCTCTTTCTCATGATCTACCAATCATATGTATCTAAATAAACATTTTTGGCTTAATAAAAAAAATTACACATAAACTATGTTGTGGCGGATCCAAAAATAATTTTTACGGGGGTCATAATATATTGTTTTTACAAATAATTAGCATAAAGTATAAAATTTTAAACTAGTAGGATCAAAATGTGGTTTTGACCCAACTATTTCACCAAAATTTAACAATAATATACCAAAAATCATTAATTTTTAATTTTAATGGAGTTTGACACCCCTAATCTCCATGTAGGTCCGCCAGTGTCTATGAGTATGTCATACGACACGTTAAAGAGAAAGATTAAAAAAGTAGGTTATGAATAAATGATTAGAAAAAGACTCTACCGTTGAGGAATCGGCGAGAAGAAACATTTATCTTCTGTTTCACACAGTTATGTTTTTTTTGTTTCTTAAATTAGATATTTATCATTTTATTTCTTCGTTTATTATATTATATTTTTACATAAAAGAGAAAACTGTAATGGCAATTGATAATTAAATGGATACATCTGTAATTGAAGATAAAATTTTAATGTGTATGAAATAACCTAAAACATATAACAATTTGAAACATATATGTGGAATACATACTAGATACTACCGATGGAATGTCTATCACTTGGGGGTGTGTGTGTGTGTTTTTATGCATCTATACTATTTGAACCATTTAAAAAATGACATGCATATTTTGCTACTTATAAGCTTTTTCCGGAAGTTGGATCTTTAATT
Source organism: Turritis glabra (assembly GCA_900406565.1). NCBI lineage: Eukaryota > Viridiplantae > Streptophyta > Magnoliopsida > Brassicales > Brassicaceae > Turritis > Turritis glabra. Next base: position 1,020,767 of record OVBN01000228.1, on the reverse strand, counting down.
ATTTTACGTGGTGTTGTTAATAGTTTGTATTAGGTGAGAATCGATTCCAAGTAACGTCAATATTCACAAGAAACACCAACAAAAGTACTACCACAACAACAACAACAACAATTACAAATATCCCCAAGATCATCATCAAAATCCCATTAAACTGCACATCACTCAACAGCAACACCACACAAACATGTCCTTCAAATTACCCAACCAAGTTCGAACCAGCGATCCCTTCCTCGGAGACATGTCCTGACTACTTCAGGTGGATCCACCGAGACTTAAAGGTATGGCAAAAGACAGGAATCACAAGGGAAACACTAGAGAAAGCAAGACCAAATGCTCACTTCAGGGTAGTCATAAAATCAGGGAGATTATACGTTCATCAATACGATAAAGCATTTCAGACAAGAGATGTGTTCACAATTTGGGGAATACTTCAGCTTCTAAGGATGTATCCTGGTCAAATCCCTGACCTTGAGCTTCTCTTCCTCTGCCATGATAGACCCGCCATTTGGAAAAGAAACTTTAAGAAAAAATGTAAGGACACGTGGCCTCCTCCGCCGTTGTTTCACTACTGTGGCCACCGTGATGCATACGACATCGTTTTCCCTGATTGGAGCTTCTGGGGATGGTATGAGTGACGTATGACCATTCATCAGGATTATTATAATAATATCTAAAATCTGGTCAATAACGTATAATTGATGGCCTTTTTTTATTTTTTTAATAATTATTTTATAGGCCTGAGGTAAATATAAAGGAGTGGAATAAGTTAGCTGTGGCACTAAAAGAAGGGAACAAAAGGGTGAAATGGGAAGATAGAGTTCCGTACGCTTATTGGAAAGGAAACCCTCATGTTTCCCCTAAAAGAGGAGATCTTATGAGATGTAACTTCTCCGACAAGTATGATCCTATGGTTCGTCTCTATGTCCAGGTATATACGTCAATCAGTTCCAACATCTCGCATCTACTCAAGTTTGAATGTGTACTTATTTTTGAAACCAATTATCAATGAAATCTCAAAATTAGAGCCTTTACACGCATCTCAAATAACGAGTTATACCTTGTAGTGATTTCATGATTCATTGTGATCTCGTCTTAGGATTGGAGGAGTGAGATAGAGGCAGGGTTTAGAGGATCAAACCTAGAAGATCAGTGCACTCACAGGTCGTTTATATGCAGAATACATTCAATAGATCACGTATATGGTATTATTGTTTGTTTTTAATATATTAATAAACATTTTGGATTTGAATTTGGACATTTAGATATAAGATCTACATAGAAGGAAACGCCTGGTCGGTGAGCGAAAAGTATATACTTTCGTGTGATAGTATGACTTTATTGGTTAAACCAGAGTACTACGATTTTTTCATTCGAAGTATGGTTCCAATGAAGCATTACTGGCCCATTAGACCAAACAACAAATGTGGTGACCTCAAATTCGCAGTGGAATGGGGTAACAACAACACCGAAAAGGTAAGCAATAATATCCAATATCTAAATGTAAATTCAAACTAATATTAAGTTCTAGTGGATAGAAATTCAGACTGGTCTCTAATTTTGATACAGAGCAATGACCAATAACACACTGTCATCACTCGGTTAGTTTTTGCAATTTTATGTCGACTTGATTATTTTGTGATGATCTTAATCTATATATATAGGCACAAATCATAGGGAGACAAGGAAGCGAGTACATGATGAAGAACCTAGAGATGAAGTATGTGTACGATTACATGTTGTATGTGTTGCAAGGCTATGGAAAACTGATGAAATTGGATGTGACCGTGCCTGAAAATGCGACAGAAGTGTGTTCGGAGACGATGGCTTGTCCAATTACTGATGGTGGTTTGATCAGGCAGTGCATGGACGACTCCTTGGTTATGTCTCCGAGCGTCAAGGCTGCATGCAATTTGCCTCCTCCTTATGGAGATTATGAGCTCAAGAAGGTTCTTAAGAAACAAATAAGTGCGGAAAGAAAAGTTGAGAAGTGGACCGATGAGTACTGGAACTTGAGAGGTCCAAAATAAGAATGATTTCTTCAATAGTGCAAGTATAGCTGTAATAAGTCTGGTTTAATTTGTATAAAACTAAAGATAATCCAATTTAGCCAGTCTGGTTAGTTTGTATTCAGATTGACTAATATAATAAGCGTGTAAGTGTATGTCTTTTTTTTCATATACTATTCACATGCATATTTTCAAATTTGAATTCGAATTATGACATGGGGCAACGTTAGACCAATATAAGTGTTTGTCTAAATTAAGAAGATAGTTGGTTACTAATAAAAATGGCATCTAATTAATTTGCAACGATGGAATTTATTAGTAAATCGGACATGAGTAATTAAATGTGTAGGTATAAATAGTTATCAATCTTATAATCTTATAAATATGTTATATACTAATTAGAAAATAATCGAACTATTCAAAAACAGAACATAATCAATTGCACAAAAATCATCAGATTTAACATATATTGAAATTAATTTATAATTCATGAGATTCTAATAAGTGTTAAAAACGATTTGAATCCTATTTAATATATTGGAAATCTATCGTTTCCAGAAATATGCAGACATAATATACATGTATGTAAATAAATGTGGTAAATAATATAATTTAAATAGAAATTGATAACATAAAAATGGAAATTAAATTATTTGGTCAATATCAAAAATACCTTTGCTATAATGCCAATAAAGTTAAGATAGTATACTTATTATTCTAAAACCTAATTTACTAAATACTAATGTTTCATTTTATCAAATTAGAACAAATAAATCAGATCTCTTCTTTAATTTGGGGTTTTCCCTGAGAAATTAAACGAGGTCATCCGAATCAGACCTGCAACTATGAAGATGAACAACAAAAGTTTTAATCGGAAGCCGCGAATATATCATCAAAAACTGAGTTTCAATTCTAAATTAGCAATCACGATCTTCGTCATCATCTTCATCCTCATCCTCGGTGCTTGGATGGATATGGTACTAACTACTAATACTCTTTCTCATTTCTAATTATTTTAATCATATATATATATATATATATATAATTAATTTTTGACTGTTTATATAGTTTGTAATAGGGAAGAGTGGAATCCACATGATGACGACATCAATATTGACAACTACAAACACAATCATCAAGTACCCATTAAACTGCAACACCACACAAACATGTCCTTTAAACTATCCAAGCAGATTCGAACCAGCGATCTCTTCCTCGGAAACTTGTCCAGACTACTTCAGATGGATCCAACAAGACCTAAAGGTATGGGAAGAGACAGGGATCACAAGGGAAACATTAGAGAGAGCAAAACCAAATGCTCATTTCAGGCTAGTGATAAAGTTAGGGAGATTGTATGTTCATCAGTATGACAAGGCTTATGAGTCAAGAGATGTGCTCACAATCTGGGGGATACTTCAGCTTCTAAGAATGTATCCTGGTCAAGTCCCTGATCTTGAGCTTCTCTTTTTCTGTCATGATAAACCCGCTATATGGAAACGAGACTTTAGGAAAGAAGAACCAAATGCCACGTGGCCTCCTCCGCCGTTGTTTCAGTACTGTGGTCACCGTGAAGCCTACGGCATCGTTTTCCCTGATTGGAGCTTCTGGGGTTGGTACGTATCGTAAGTGTTTTATTTATTTATTTATCAAGTATATTTATATAAATATATTTATTTTCATTAAATTTATTTAGATAAAGATTTACGTATTAGTTTTATATGATTTTAATTACTTTTAAATCTTAATAATATTTTTGGATGGCATTTGAAGAAAAGAACAAAATCATTAGTAGACCAATAGCAATAAGGAATTTGAAATCAGTTTTTTTCGGATAAAGATTTAAGCGGTCTAACATGACATATACAGATTGAACTTTAAGAAATACCCTAAAGTAAAGCTAAAGTCAATACTAATACCCTTTTGATTTTTTTAAAGCGAAATTAAATCAAATAGACAACGTTTAATATCCTTCTTGGAACACAATTGACAAAAACAATTGAACCAAATTGGTATTAACCAATTCCTATAAGCAGCCACTGGAAATTGACCATTTACCTCATTAACCGAATAAAAACAGAGCCCGACGAAAACCAGAGCCAAAACCTTGTTAACCAAGACTAAAAAGAAACACAAATTTGGTCAGACATGTAAATGGACCGTAGGATCACTCTTTTTTTTTTTTTTTTTTTTCTTGTAACGGAGATAGATTCCAAATCCAAAATCCCTACTAGCTAGTCCGTGAGACATATATAAAACCGGATATTTTTACCACCCAACCGTGAAATAACTTTTTCTAATTATTATTTTGTTGTTGTTATATAGGCCGGAGGTGAATATAAAGGAGTGGACCAAATTATCTGTGGCGACTAGAGAATCCAACAAAAAGATTAACTGGAAAGATAGAGTTCCATATGCTTACTGGAAAGGGAACTCTGGAGTTACTCCGAAAAGAGGAAACCTTATGAGATGTAATTTCTCCGAGAAGTATGATCCCATGGTTCGTCTCTATGAGCAGGTATATATGTCTGTTCATTTTCAGCATCGAGTTTAAGTTATAAATTTGTGGATAGTTCTATCCTAAAAAAGCATGACAGTAACTCATGACTTTATAGAAAATAATTCTGATATGTAGTAGTAATGGCGATTTCAGGATTGGGAGAAGGAAAGACAGATACGGTTCAAAAGTTCAAACTTAGAAGACCAATGCACCCATAGGTATGCAATGACTATCTATCTATACCATTCATGTTTAAACTTTTGGATACTTATAAACATTTTTGGGATTTGGATTTGGACATTAAGGTACAAGATTTACATAGAAGGTCGAGCATGGTCGGTGAGCAAAAAATATATAATAGCATGTGACAGTATGACTCTACTGATTAAAGCAGAGTACTACGATTTCTTCGCAAGAAGTATGGTTCCGTTAGAACATTACTGGCCAATTAAATCTCACGAGAACTGTGGTGATCTCAAGTTCGCCGTGGAATGGGGTAACAACAACACTGAGAAGGTAAGCAACATATTGTGTCCAAGATCTTATATTTGTTTCAATCATAGATGATATTTGTGATGATCTTATAAATCTATATATAGGCGCAAGCTATAGGGAGGCAAGGAAGTGAGTACATGATGAAGAGCCTAGAGATGAAGTATGTGTATGATTACATGTTGTATGTGTTGCAAGGCTACGGGAAACTAATGAAGTTAGATGTGACAGTGCCTGAAAATGCAACCGAATTGTGTTCGGAAACGATGGCTTGTCCGATCACTGACGGTGGTCTGATCAGGCAGTGCATGGATGACTCATTAGTTATGTCTCCGAGCATCAAGGCAGCTTGTGATTTGCCGCTGCCTTATGGAGATGATGAACTCAAGTGGTTTCTTGAGAAACAAGAAAGTGCGGAGAGAAAGGTTGAGAAGTGGACCAATAAGTATTGGGAGGTCCAAAACAAGATACTTTAACAAAGAAAGTATAATTTACCCGGGAGTAATTCAATTGGTATACTAGGGAACTCTTAAAATAGAGTTCGTTAGAATAGAGCTTTTTCTTAAGTCAGGATTTGAATTTCGGCGGTGAAAAAGAATTAGTTAACATGTTTTGTTCTCCATGTCAATTCGGAAAAATTATTACATAAAATTTTAAGTGTTTAAAACTTTATAAGTCAGTCGTCTCATATACCTTTGGCAAAGTTAGTCGTATAAGCACCAACTAATTTTTTAAAATTAATATGGCATATCACTAATTTTTTTTTTTGTCAACTATCATTATTGGTTATACGTCCGATTTTCACATAAATATAAAAATTTAAACAATGCAAGAAATATAATCGGAACATTATTTTGTTGTTGCTAATTTAATTACAATAAACTAATTACAACTTACAAATTAAAGAAACATTGAATAATTGACCCCAAAATTAATAAAGAAGGACCATGAGATACACAGCTCGTAATAAGAGACTTTTAAGGCCCAATTTGGAGACACGGAACACTTTAAATCCGTAGACCATTACGAGTATATTGTAAAATAGCCAAATTTTGGAAGGTATTCACTTTATGTATTCGCAAAAATAATTTTAAATAGATTGTTCTTTTGCGTGAGATTCTAACAAATTTTACGTTTTTATTTTTTCCAATAACAATCATACTTTTGAAAAAACATGTGCGATCAAATACACCACATATTTACGAAAAAAACTACCACGAAATTTTGCTAATTTTGGCTTGACAAAGGACAATGTACCTAATTAGCCCTTACATTATCCCCTACTGACCACTCCCAATATGAATTGTAGGCAACTAATGTATTTATTTAATATCATAATCGAAAAATTCTTATGATTGGCGTCACGATTAATAACAGATAAGCGTGTTGCGTACCCATAATTAAACACGGTCAACGTTTAATTACATTACAATTTCCCACGAAAAAACATTTGCTTAGTTGCCTTCTAAGACAAGTCTCCACGATCTCATAAGTGTAGAAGAAACTTTGAAAAACTACTGCTATTTTCCTCAGAAAATTAATCAGTTTTTCTAGAAGTAAAAATGATGAGTAATCTGAAACTTGGCGTTGAAGTCATAAGCGCGAGGCTTAAAGCTAGAGAGGACTATGCCGGTGTTAACGCTTTTGTCGAGCTACGATTTGACGATCAGAAAGTCAAAACGTCGACAAAGATCGATGACTCGAGTCCGGTTTGGAACGAGGACTTCTTCTTCAACATCTCTGATACAGAGGATTTATCAAATCTGTTTCTTGAGGCTTACGTTTACAATAAAACCAGCAGCATAACGAAATCATGTCTAGGTAAGATTCGAATCTTGGGAAGTGCGTTTCTGCCGTACTCAGAAGCTGTTAGATTGCCATACCCTCTTGAGAAAGAGAAATGGAGCATGTTCTCTACAGCAGCCGCCGTTGGAGGTGAGCTCACTCTGAAAGTGTTCGTCACTGATAACCCCTCTCCCAAGGTACCGAATCTAATCCCTACAAAGAACATTCCTTCCAAGACAAGGCACAAATTCCACAACATCCCTACGACGGAGAAAAGTAAACCTAGCTCACGAAAAAGTTCGCAACCGCCTCAACCGCAACCGCCACCTGTTATGGAATCTTCTCGATTCGGTTCTCTGATACCTACAACTACGGGATTTAATCCGAATCCACCGGATTATTCAATCAAAGAGACAAATCCGATTCTAGGAGGAGGCAAACGAGCAAGACCAAGTGCTCATGATCTCGTAGAGCCAATGGAGTTTCTCTTCATCAAAATCGTGAAAGCTAGAGATCTTCCACCCATGGACCCAACCGGAAGTCTAGATCCGTACGTCGAAGTCAAACTCGGAAACTTTACGGGCAAAACAAAACATTTCGAGAAGAATCAAAACCCGGTTTGGAACGAAGTCTTCGCTTTCTCCAAATCCGATCAACAATCAAATGTTCTTGAAGTCATCGTTATTGACAAAGACATGATCAAAGACGATTTCGTCGGTTTAATCCAGTTTGATCTCAATGAGATTCCGACACGTGTCGCACCAGACAGTCCTTTAGCTCCTGAGTGGTACAGAGTCAACAACGAGAGAGGAGGCGATATTATGTTAGCTGTTTGGTTTGGTACTCAAGCCGACGAAGCGTTCGCAGACGCGACGTACTCAGACGCTTTAAACGCTGTTAACAAATCGAGTTTGCGTTCTAAAGTCTATCATTCTCCGAGGCTTTGGTACCTCCGTGTTCACGTCATCGAGGCACAAGACTTGGTTATCGTACCAGACCGGACTCGGTTTCCAAATCCATATGTCAAAATCAAGTTAGGTAACCAAGTGGTTCGAACCAAACCGAGTCACTTGCTGAATCCGAGATGGAACGAAGAGTTCACGCTCGTCGCGGCTGAACCGTTTGAAGATCTGATAGTCTCGATTGAAGACCGAGTCGCGGCTAACCGAGAGGAAACGCTGGGAGAGGTACCTATACCGATTGGTACAATTGATAAACGGGTTGACGAGAACCGGACAGTGCCTGACCGTTGGTTTAGTCTTAAGAGTGAGAACCAGAGAAGAGTCAGATTCGCGACAACGAGGCTTCTTCTGAATGTTTGTCTAGAAGGAGGCTATCACGTGCTCGATGAATCTACTTATTACAGCAGCGATTTCAGACCGTCGATGAAAGAGTTGTTGAGTCATAAGCAGCCGTCGATTGGTGTTCTTGAATTAGGAATTTTACGAATTGAAGGTTTGAATCTGAGCCAAGAAGGGAAGAAAGAGACGGTGGATGCTTACTGTGTGGCTAAGTATGGGACTAAATGGGTTAGGACTCGGACCGTTACAGACTGTTTGAACCCGCGGTTCAATGAGCAGTACACATGGGAGGTTTATGAGCAAGCAACAGTAATCACAATAGGCGTTTTCGATAACAATCAGATCGATGGTGGTAACGGTAACAAAGGAGATGGGAAAATTGGGAAAATCAGAGTTAGAATCTCGACCCTCGAATCAGGAAGAATCTACACTAATTCGTATCCGCTTCTTGTTCTTCGGCCTTCAGGTGTAAAGAAAATGGGGGAACTGCATTTGGCGATACGGTTTTCTTGTTCGTCGCTGTTTCAGATGTTAATCCAGTACTGGAAACCGCTTCTTCCCAAAATGCATTACGCAAGACCGTTGAAAGTCGTGCATCAAGAGATTCTTCGGCAGCACGCGGTTAATTTAGTGGCGGCTCGGTTAAGTAGAGCCGAGCCACCACTGAGGAAAGAAGTGGTTGAATACATTTCCGATTCAAATTCACATTTATGGAGCATGAGGAAGAGCCGTGCGAATCTGTTCAGATTGAGTTCAGTTTTCTCTGGTTTACTAGGAACCGGAGAATGGTTTCAAGACATTTGCAGGTGGAAGAAGCCGGTATCCAGTACAGCTATTCATGTAGTCTACCTTGTGTTAGTGTGTTCGCCGGAGATGATTCTTCCGGTGATGTCTCTTTGCTTGTTCATGCTTGGGGTATGGAACTACCGGCTACGTCCGAGACAACCTCCACACATGGACACAAGAATTTCATTTGCAGACAACATCCATCCCGAAGAACTTAACGAAGAGTTTGATACCTTTCCTTATTCGTCTCAAGACCCGGGGATTGTAAAAATGCGGTATGAGCGGTTGAGGAGTATCGCGAGTAGAGCTCAAACGGTCGTGGGAGATATAGCAGGTCAAGGGGAAAGAGTTCAGGCTCTGTTAAGCTGGAGAGATCCAAGAGCAACTTCGATCTTCATGGTGCTTTGTTTGGTTTCTTCTGTGGTTTTGTATGTTGTGCCGTTCAAGGTTTTTGTTCTTCTCGCCGGACTATACATCATGAGACATCCGAGATTCAGGGGAAAGACACCTCCTGGACCGGTTAATTTCTTCCGCCGACTTCCTGCTAAAACAGATTGTATGCTGTAGAATGCAATAACATATAAGAAACAAGCGAAATTTTTTCCTATTTATCACAAGTCAAGAAACCAAATCGATTAATTGAAAGCTCGAAAACACGCAAGAATTCCTAAAATTACTAATAGTCTTTTCTTTCCTAAACATTACCAAACAGAGTTTTTTCAAGGAGGTTAGCTCAAGTTTAAATCTTCTTCTTCTCCTAGATTCAATGCTTATATATACATGAATCATCCACGCATAAGATCAATGTCGATATGGGCGTGATGCATATCCATTGACCTTGAACCGGCTGACCAAATGCCTACAGGAGTCTGAACAAGGTTTTGACTTTGCTGAGGAACAGGAGGTGAAGTTGCTGCTGTGTTATCATTGTTGTCATAAGCATCAGTATCTTGGACATCTTCAGAAGTTTCTTCTCGTTTTTTAATCTTCCCTTTTGGAATTGCCCAAATGAAGCTCCCAACGATAACCTTTTAAGGAGGCAAACACAAGTTTTTAAAAAAAGATCTCTAAATTCATGTAAAGAAATTGAATTTCACAAGCGCAACTCACCTGAACCGGGCTTGCAGCTATTAGAGGACCTCCAATTCCACCACCAATGACACGACCATCGGGGCTAGCAAGTGAGACCGCTAGATTTCCAGTGCGGTTTGGGTAGTCATTGTCAGTTGTGTTCAGATAAGAAGTTGAGAGAGATATGAGCTCGAAACGACCCTAGATAAATTATGATCCAACATAAGTTATGTTTTTGTCTTCTAGTAGATAACAAAATGTGAAGTGAATGAATTCGACAAAACCTCGTATGTAATAGTTCCATGGGATGGTGCTGGCTGAAGAAGAGTTGCAGTAGAGACGGCACCACTAGCGGATAAGACACAAATCGCTCTTGGACCTTGATGAGAAAAAGATATAACCTTTGATGCAATGTCCTAAAAACAACACAAAGAGCGTAATTATTTAGAGAACTAGAAGAAAGATTACAAAGAATAAAAAGCACAGATTTGATCAAGAGGAGACAGGAGAAACATACTTCACCGATGGAAACTACGATTACGTGAGGTGTGAAGCTCATGCCAGACGATGAAGGCATCATTTCACCTTACAAAAAAAATCAGAACCGTAGAAGAACAGTTTTCAGAAAAATCACAGCTTTTTTGTAATGAGAAACAAATGCAATAGCAAAGTTTAAGAGAAAGGCCATGGAATAATAAAAGATTATATTTTGAATCTAACAATTAGACATTATAAAATTCCGCAGCTTTAATTAATCCTTAAAAGAGCCAATAACAGTTGGAATTAGCTATATAATAACGTTCCACCAATTTCAAAGCCAATGTCCTCATCTGAAAATAACTAGTATATATATAATCAGTTAAGCTCATAACTTCCCACGACTTTTTCAGAGCCAATGTCCTTGTCGGAAAACTACACATATAATCAATAAAGCAGAGATTAGGGCTTTTACCAACGGAAGCTAGCCGTTGCTTCTTGCCGGAGCCAGGAGGTCTTCCACGGCCACGTTTGTTAGGGTTTGGGGAAACGTTTGACATTGAAGGAGACAATGCCAACGAAACAGAACCATCTTGTCCATATTTTCTAGGCCGTCCTCTCTTCCGCTTCACAGACGTGTCACCCGAAGGAGGAGGAGCAGCCACAGCTCCCGTTGCCGCTGAAGAATCGGCTTGAGAAGACTCAACTGGTAAAGGAGGAGACACGAATCCAGTAGAGCCGCCACCAGGGTTTGGGTTTGAACTTGACCCAAAAGGAGAGTTGGAACTGGAGAAATGGTGAAACCCTTGTGATCCGTGAAACGTCGGTTGAGTTTGTGGAGGAGGAGGAGGACCTGAACCGGGTATTCCTCTTTGGATATAGTAAGAAGCCGACCCGGATAAAGCCATTGCTTCTCTTCGATCCATAGCTTACCAAAAAGACTCTGACTTTAACTTAGTGAAAGGATGTAAAATTCGTTGGGGACCCTAAAAGGTTCGAACTTTGTGGCTAATGGCTACTAATAGGGGAAGAGAGAAATTTAATATTTTGTTCTTCTGAAAGGTGAAATGGATAAAGAACAGAACAAAATCAGAATCTAAGGGGTTCGATAGACTTTAAAAGATATGAACTTAGAGAGTAAGGCAACATGCAACTGAAAATCTCTCAAAACTTATCAAAAACACAAGCTTTCGTTTTACCTAATTGGTTCATGTAGCTTTAGTATCAAGCTTATATAAATCTCAAGATGAAAATTAGATCCAGAAAGGAAAAGGAACACTCTTTAATTTTCTTCATCTCTTATTCTCTCACCAGAAGCAAGAAATGAGGTACGAAGAAGCTTTATCTTCCATCAACAATGGTGAATGAAAAGGGTTTACTGGTTTTGATTTTGGTTTCTAGGGTTCTCTTTCTCTCTTTCTTCTGTGTATGTGATGTTGCTTTTTGCTTTACTGGGTGACAGAGGGAAACAGAAACAAACAAAAACAAATATCCAATCAGATCCCTTCTCCAAGAGTTGAAAGCAATTTACAGTGTGGATTACAATACAATGGGATGATTTCAAATTCGAAATTAAAATTTGATGTCTGACTTTGACTGTGTAATATCTCTCTTATAGACTTCTTTCTAGCATCTAGCAAATTTAGGAGGTATCCATCATCATCTTTGTGTGGCTCATTCTCAACGCTATAGATTAGGTGCGTGTATCAAACGAAGCATTGGGAATGAGAGAGTGAAGCTCACGCTCTCGAAATAGAGAGTGAGAGAAAGTGACGTGATGTAGTCGACTTTGTTCCTCACTGGCTTCCACTTCAAAGCTATTGATGATGAGAAAAACCTGGCTAAGCTTTCAAAATTTATGTCTCAAAGATCTAATCTTTAGATTCGAACTATATATGTTTACCATAAATACTTGAGACTACAATCATGTATTCGCATTAAGAGATATAACAAGAACTAAAACTGCTTTTTTGTGGATATTACTCTGTTCTGTGCACTTTAAATCTTCAAATTTCTCTAAAAATGACCCCAAGAATCTATATCAGACTATACAGAATCTGAATTTTAGAACTCACGCAACAGATCAACGATCTAAATTGGTTCATCAGCCTAATAAACCTTATAATCTCAATAAATGACGACGTTTGCTATAAAATTCTATGGGCCGAATAAAGGAATACTCAAGCCCGATATTAAACACATTAAAGCCCAGTATTGTCATAAAACGACGTTGTTTTAGTGCGGAACGTAAACAATCCTCGAACAACCGTTTCAACTACCTTTTTCCTATCACTTCTTTCACTCCTCTCTCACTCCGATTTGCTTACGCAGCCTCATGTGTTCACCACCATTCCTCTTCATCATCGTCGTCTCCACCAAACCCTAACCCTAAAACCCCTAATTTTCCCGCCAATGTATCAATCCATGAATCTATCCGTTTCTTCTAATTTCACTCACCGATCCCTCCTCGAATCACGATTCCCTATATTCTCCACCGGATTCCGCAAATCCGTCAATCTCAAACCTCCCCGCGTCTCATCGGGCCCTGAATCCGGCGATTCAGGTAACGAAACCCTATCCGAGAAGCTTATCTTGCTCCTCAGAGCTGTCCCGGACTGGGCGGACGAGATTAAAGAGCGTGGGATGCAGCAGAAACGCTCTCTCTACACACACGAGAAATGGGTCGAACACAGAAGCTCTCTCCGCCATGTGCGTCATCTACTCTCCAGCTTTTCATCCCGCGTTATACTCTCTCTGATTCCTCCTGTTTTCTTCTTCACGAGCGTCGCGGTTGTGATCGCTAGCTACAACTCCGCCGTGGCTTTGGATTGGCTTCCTGGTATTTTCCCAATTCTTCGATCCTCTTCGTTGCCGTATCAGCTCACGGCTCCGGCTCTGGCTCTTCTTCTGGTGTTTCGTACGGAGGCTTCGTATTCTAGGTATGAAGAAGGAAGGAAAGCTTGGGTTGGGATAATTGCTGGAACTAATGATTTAGCTAGGCAAGTGATTTGTTCCGTTGATAGCTCTGGTGATGAATTGGTCATCAAAGATTTGCTTCTTCGTTACATTGCAGCTTTTCCTGTGGCTCTTAAGGTAAAAATCCATCTCTTGCTTGAATCTTTTGTATCTAATGTTGTTGGTTTGTGGATTGTGATTGATTGAAAGTTTTCAATTCAATTTGCAGTGTCATGTGATTTATGGTTCAGATATCGCAAGAGATCTCCGGAACTTGATAGAAGCAGATGACTTATCTCTGATTCTTCAATCAAAGCATCGTCCACGTTGTGTAATCGAGTTCATTTCTCAGAGCCTTCAGTTGCTAAAACTAGACGATACAAAGAGAGATTTGTTGGTAGGATTCTTGAATCCTTAGACTCTGTGTTACACTCGGTTAAACAAGGAATTACTTCTTGCTATGATACTTGGAAAGTTCTCAACCATAGAGTCTTACTTACAGTGTCTGCAATTTTCATGTCTTGATTGTTGATATTTTGTTCCTTGCGTCATTGCAGGAATCAAAGATGCTCCATTTACATGAAGGCATTGGAGTTTGTGAACAACTCATGGGCATTCCGATTCCTCTCTCTTACACACGCTTAACCTCGAGGTTTTTAGTCTTTTGGCATTTAACTCTCCCAATCATTCTATGGGATGAATGCCATTGGATTGTTGTTCCTGCTACTTTCATTAGTGCTGCATCCCTGTTCTGCATAGAAGAAGTACTTTGTCCTCCTCCTCCACACTTATCAGTACCTATTTATTTGCTTATCCTCTTTTGCTCGAATCCCTAACCATGAAACCTTCTTTCTGGTTTGAAACTCTGTAGGTGGGTGTTCTAATAGAAGAGCCATTTCCTATGTTGGCCTTAGATGAGCTTTGCGATCTTGTGCATAGTAACATCCAAGAAGCTGTTAAATCTGAGAAAGTCATACGTAACCGCATCATTGCAAAGATAAAGCTCCATGAATTCAAGCACTCATCAAATGGTCGGCGTAGATCTTGATTATCTGTGGTCGCAAGTAATGACAGTCTGATGCATTACTTGAGGGGGTTTGAAACAGGCGATGGCTTAGGTTAGCTTTGATATTTACATATTGTATAGAACCACCTTATACCATTTGATAGGAAAACTTTTACCTCTACGTTTGTATATCTTCCTTGTGTATATATTTATGTTGTATACAGAGTCAACCTTTACATAAGTCATAGTTTGTGTCAAGAAACTCAGTTATACCAATTTTTACATGATTTAGAATCGATCTACTATCTTTTAAACCAAATTCTTTAGCCCTGTTTTGTACCTATGGATGACGACTAATATGGAACTCGTCAAAGACACAATGGGCAAAGTCGCTCATGAAAAGAGAGTTTAAAAAAGCTATAAAAATTTAAGCTAAAAACAACCATGGCTGAGAACTGTATGAACCACTAAGATAACATGAACAACCCCGCAAGGAACCACGAAACAAAAATAAAATAGTTATCAAGTAAGATTTTAAGGACTGAGCTAGTTGCCCAAAAAAAAAAAAGAGAAAAAAAAAGGACTGAGCTAAGAGCCCACGATCCTTGACACTTGCCTCAAATCCTCTACATGGTCTAGAAAGGTGTAAGCTTTATGTTCCTTACCTTGGATTCTAAATCTTGTGACACTGTTCCTCTGGGGATTGTAGTAGAGGAGATAGAAAGGGTCGGATATACGATTTTACCCCTATCAGTCATTCCAATATATCGTAACTTGATATTTTTAAGTATTTTCTTACCTAACTTGGTCTTTGCAACTATTTTCTTCGGAGGAGGCGGAGGCGGAGGCCAAAGATAGATATAACTCGACTATTGATGTGTTTCGGCATCTTCTAAAAACCATAGTTGAATTCCAGTAGATGACATTCCATTGACAATGTTCGGCAGAAGCGAAGCTAATTTTTTTTTGAAAATAAAAGCGAAGCTAATTTACCCTTGTAGTTTACGAGAGTCGACTGAGTAGAATATGCACGTCCCATGCCATGAGCAAGTCTGATACAGTTGAATTTCTCAGATCTAAATTCAAAGCAAACTACACCAGCCGTGTGTTGGTCAAAAAGGTATGCTAAGTAATACAAAACACCATTGATGCATATCCCATCATATGCCGAATGACCAGATGTATGATCCACAACAACACGTTCATGTGGTATGTTACATGGGGGGTCATTCTCCATGATGGAATCCAGTTCCTATTGTCAAAACTTCAACCTCATCAGACAAAAAAAAAAGCGTCGGTTGCGTGTATGGGTCATGCACAATACTTTGAATTGTTTGTCGATCGGATCATACCCTAAATAGCTTGTCACTCCATGTTTCATCTTTGTTTTCAGACTGGGTAATGTCAAGGTTTCTCCTGTGCTAGGGTTACATAGCAATGGCACATTAACTGTACCTCGCTTTGAAGTGTGTTGATTTAAACCACATACTAAACCACGAACCGGACGGAAAATATCATAAGGACGATTAATTGGGAAACTCATATGAATATTGACTGCTAAAGGAGACGAATCTTGAGGCTTTGATGATGAGAAGAAGAACGTTTTGCCGCCTTTTAGGACTTTGAACAATAGCTTCGGGGAGACGAAGAGATGGTGTATAAAGATTCGATGAAATCTGGATTGCTAAGTGTGGAACCACATAGCTTCGATACGCAACGAAATCTCGCTACAGACTAAGCAGGCAATCTCATGAATATCTCAATAACGAGATCAAACGGGATCGATTCTGAGATTACTTCTTCATCATCCCTTTTATTCGCTGAACTGCACCGCCGTATTTTCATGACTTGGTGGATACGCTTCCCGTAAGCCCTAAAGTCACCTCTTTTGTTTTTTGGCACGTCTGATAAACCTTGGAGTATTTATAGATGCCTCTCAAGATCTGGGGTTCTTCAGATAAAAAGATTTGTATAAGGATCTATGTATATAATACTTCGTAGTACGAGGGTCTGAATACGAAATATAAAAGAAAGCTGGTGATTTAAAATGACGTCGTTGTGGTTGCTTTAGAGTTAAAAAGAAGCAACCTCTTCTCTCTTACCTTTTCTCCAGGAAGCTAACAAACTAGGTTTGATCTGTGTACTTTGGGAGCTCACTAATTGGTTTGCGTTTTTTGTATAATTGGTCTGTACTGTTTCGATCTGTTTCTTCTTTTCTTCGATTTCAGAGGATTTGAGTGTCCTCTGTTCTTGATCTGTTCTTGTGCATAGTATTAATTAAATCCAAGAAAATAATAAGTAACCGGATCATTGCAAAGATAAAGCTCCATGAATTCAGGCAATCATCAAATGGTCAGCATAGATCTTGATTTCCTGTCTTGACGTCGCGGGTGGTGACAATCGGATGCATTTTGTATTCCTTGAGGGGATATGGAATATGTGATGGCTTCGATATTTACGTACTGTAAACAACTTTTACCAGTTGATAGGGAAACGCAGTTATACCATCTTTGCTACAATCTGTTAAACCAAACTCTTTTGCCCTATTATTGTAACGTGCTTTGAACCTATGGATGATGACTAACATGGCACTCATCATCAAAGACGCACCATTCATAAAGCCAACTGCTCATGAAAATAAGAGTTTAAAAAGCTATAAAACTTTAGCTAAAACAACCATTGCTCAGAAGTGTATGAAACACTAAGAAAACGTCAACACCATCACTTGACACTGGAAACAAAAAGAAAAAAAGTAAATCCAATAAGATATATATAAGGACTGCATGTTAAGAGCCCATGATCCTAAGCTTCAAATCCTCTACATGGTCTAGAAAGGTGTAAGCTTTATGATCCTTAAAGGCTTCCATTCCTTGGATTTCAATTCTAGTACTAGTATTGCTCTCCGGATTGTAGTAGAGAAGGTAGAAAGAGTTGGATATTTTGTTTGGTGACAACTCAATTTCACCTGTAGCCGTCCTTCCAACAAAACGTAACTTGGTCTTTAATTTGCAACTATATTTTCCCAAATAGGAGGCAAAGCGTAGGTATAATTCGACCATTGATGTTCCTCGGCATCTTCTAAAACCGATAGGTGAATACCGGTACATACTTGGTAGTGAGCAATGTTCGGCTGAAGCATAGCTAATGTCAATACATGTTACATATCTCTTTCGCATATCTCGTCTTATACACTTGAATATCTCTGATCTAATATCAAAGCAAACTATATCAGCATACCTGCTACCACCGCCAAACCACGAGAGGTATGCTAAATAATACAAAACACCGTTGATGCATATCCCATCATATTCTGAACGGGGAAATC
The DNA here is from genome assembly GCA_900406565.1 of Turritis glabra. Classification (NCBI taxonomy): domain Eukaryota; kingdom Viridiplantae; phylum Streptophyta; class Magnoliopsida; order Brassicales; family Brassicaceae; genus Turritis; species Turritis glabra. The sequence continues at coordinate 1,003,066 of OVBN01000228.1, read as the reverse complement.
TATTATTCACAACAACAGGATAATGTCGTATGTCACATTCGATCATTCTCCATGAAGGTGTCTTCTCAGCCCCTAATGTCAGAACTTGATGCTCTTCAAACCAAAGGAGTCCACGATTTGTCTGTGTCATGCACAAAACTTTGAATTGTTTGTCAATACGATCGTACCCGAAAAAGCTGTTGACTCCCTTCTTGAATGTATTCACTTTGGGTTACATATCAATGGCATAGTAACTTTCTTTCCCTATAGAGTCTGTTGTTTTAAACCACATACCAATCCACGAACTGGGCGAGAAACTTCACAGGGATAGTTAATTGGGAAACTCATATGAAAATCGACTGCCAAAGGAGACATGTGAACAGTAGCTTCGGGCGAGACGAAGATATGACGAAGAAGGATTCGGGGAGATCTGGATTGCTAAGTGTGGAATAGCATAGCTTCGACACGGAACGAAATCTAGGTATAGACTTGGCAGGCAATCTCAAGAGTATTTCGATTACGAGATCAAACGGTATCGATATTCTGAGTTTTCTTCCTCACCGTTCCTTGAAGTCGTTGAAAAAGATGGAGAATTGCACGGCCATATTTTCATGACTTGGCGGATTCGCTTCCCTTAAGCCCTAATTAAAGTCTCCTCTTTTCATCCCCGTCTGATAAACCTTGGGAGTCTTTATAGAATAAAAAATGATACAAGTGTCTATGTATATAATACTTCATAGTACGAGGGTCTGAATGCGAAATATAAAAGCTGCTGATTTAAAACGACATCGTTGTGAGCTACCTCTTCTTTAGGAAGCTAACAAACGAGGTTTGATCTGTGGACTTTTGGGAGATCACTAATTGGTTTGCGCTTTTCGTACAATGAATCTGTACTGGTTGAATTTGATCTGTCTTCTTCTTCTTCTCGTAAAGGTTTTTAGTTTCCTGTTCTTGATCACAAAGATCAAGAAGAACAACTCAGCTTGCTCATGAAAAGACGAGTTTGAAAAGCTTAGACTTATATATGCCCAAAACAACCATGATGTATATGTATTGTATAGAAACAACTTATACCAGTTGATAGGGAAACTTTTACCTTCACGTTTGTATTTCCTCCTTGTGTATACTTTTGTACGTGTTGTAAATATGCAGATTCTGTAGAGAAACCTCAATAGTGCTTAACACTAGCCCAAGACCGTAATGTCCCGAGAACTTCGAAAGAACCAAGATGAAAAAAACCCTCTAAGTATGATAGAAAATTTGGAAGAACAATTGGAGAATACTTGAAAAACTTTAGAGAAACTTAGAGAACTTATGAAAAACACTCTTTACTTAAACTCTTTTTTTATTTCACTTCTTCAAATTCTTGTACATGTTACAAATGAGGAGGTGAGGAGGTATTTATAGCCTCCAAAGATAGTTTACAAATGTTTCTAGATTATTCTACCATACTAAAATATCTAGATTTTTTCTTACAAACTTCTACATTATTCTACACAAATATCTAAGTGTTTATGTAATAGAATTCTCTAGAACACTTAAGAGAAGGTGATGATGAATCTTATGAATTTTCTAGAGAAATGTAGAGCTTAACTTTGGGTTTAGTAAACTCATAACTAAGAGTAACCCAAAATCAAGTTTAACTTCAATACTCCCCCTTAAACTTGATTTTGTCAACCATCCCGAGCTTCAAACAAAGTGATTCGAATTGGCCTTTTGGTAGTGACTTGGTGAAGATGTCCGCAACGTTGTCCTCACTTCGAACTTCCAAGGCTTCAATTGTCCCATCTAAAACCTTCTCCCTTATGAAGTGATGTTCTAACTCAATATGCTTTGTCCTTGCATGAAATACCGGATTGTTAGCCAACTTGATGGCACTTTGATTATCTCCGTAGATAGCCACCGGTTAATTTATGGGCTCAAACAAATCTTCAAGGAGTCTTCGAAGCCATATACACTCTTGAGCTGCGAGTGTCGAAGCTTTATACTCCGATTCAGTGGTAGAAAGCGACATTGTTGCTTGCTTCTTACTACACCATGAGATGCTTGTGTCTCCACATAAGAACACATAATCCGAAGTTGATTTTCGGTCATCTAAATCTCCACCAAAGTCTGCATCTGTGAAACCATGGAGAGAAACCTTGGCATTGTATTTATACACCAGACCCATGTCAAGAGTTGTTTTCACATACTTTAATATCTTTTTTGCTGCTTCTAGATGTGGCTTCCTTGGTTCTTGCATAAACCGGCTTACAAGACCAACTGCGAAGGCAATATCAGGTCTTGTAATGGTTAAGTATAGAAGACTTCCTACAAGAGAACGATAAGGTCGAGGATTGGGTAGCAAGGATCCTTCATCGCGTCTAAGCTTTATGTTCACATCCATCGGAGTACTACGCGTCTTTCCTTCATGTACTCTGAATTTCTCAACAATTCTTCTTGCATAGCTTTGTTGACCGATGAATATTCCATCCTTTATTCTTTCAACCTCCAAACCAAGAAAGTTATTCAGCTCACCCAGCTTCTTCACCTCGAACCTTACTGACATATCCTCTTGTAGACAAGCAATTTCTGCTCCATCATTACCAGTAATTATCATATCATCCACGTAAAGAAGAACTACCACATGGACTCTTCCATTTTTCTTGAAGAATAAGCTTGGATCAAAGTTTGATGCCATATAACCGTAAAACTGAAGAAATTGTGCAAGTTTTCCACACCAGGCTCGTGGAGCTTGTTTTAGACCATACAAAGCCTTCTTGAGCTTGCACACATAATCAGGATGCTCTCGTGATTTGAAACCAAGTGGTTGCTCCATAAAAATATTCTTATCAAGTTCTCCGTATAGAAAAACATTCTTCACGTCTAGTTGCCATAACTTCCAACCAAAACTTGCAGCTAAAGATAAGAGAGAGCGTACCGTAGTCATCTTTGCTACTGGGCTGAAAGTCTCATCATAATCTTCTCCATACTTCTGAGAAAATCCCCGAGCAACCAACCTTGCTTTAAATCTGTCAATGCTTCCATCTGTCTTCCGTTTAATGCGATATACCCATTTGCAAGAAACGGGTTGAACATCCTTAGGTTTCGGAACCAAATCCCAAGTTTCATTCTTATTGAGAGCATTTATCTCCTTCATCATTGCGGTCTCCCACTCATCAACTCCTTTTGCTTCATCATAAGATGATGGCTCATCTTCATCTAATGGAGCTGCAAAGTAGCATGAGTATGTTGTGACAAACTTGTCATCCCTGAATCGAGCAGGCCTAATAATATTTCTTTTAGGCCGTTGATTTTCTTTGGATCTTTGGTCTTCTTCCTCATCTTCTTCTTGGTTAGTGCTCCCCCTTTCACATTGCGTTTCATCTTCAGAATTTTTACTTTCACTTGGTACTTGAATAACTTCTTCATTGACCTTAGAGGAACTTGTACCTTCTTGCTCAACCAAGACGTGAGGTGGTCCATAGTAAGATGTAACTTCATCAAAGACAACATCACGGGACACAGTGTACCTATGTGTCTCAGGATCCATACACCTCCATCATTTTCTTTGTTCATCATACCCAACAAAAATGCACTTCTTTGCTTTTGCCTCTAGTTTGGTTCTCTGAGAATCGACCACATGGACGTAGCAGATTGATCCAAATATTCTGAGATGCTTCACCGTTGGTTTCTTCCCATGAACCATCTCATAAGGAGACTTCATATTATTTGGACTAAGTGGCATCCGGTTGATCACATACGCTGCACATCTCATTCCTTCTGCCCATAAGGCTTTAGGCAAGTTCTTGTCATGTAGCCAGCTTCTACATGTCTCACTTAGATGCCTGATCTTTTTTTCTGCTACTCCATTTTGCTGAAGTGTATATGGACATGTAAATTCTCTCTTTATACCAGACTTTTGGCAAAATGAAAGAAACTCCTTTGACATAAACTCCCCTCCATTATCCATCCTTAAGGTCTTGATCTTCCGACCTAACTCCCCTTCCACGGTAGCCTTGAATTCTTGAAATTTTGAGAATACTTCAGATTTTTCCTTCACAAAATATACCCAAGTGTACCGTGAGAAGTCATCAACGAACAACAACATGTAGTGATACCCGGAGTATGAGGGTGTTCTTGTCGGATCCATCAAATCACTATGGACCCTCTCTAATTGAACATTACACCTTGAGGTGGAGTAGTCAAATGGAAGCCGATGAGACTTTCCATATTGACATCCTTCACAAAATGTGCCTTTATCTTGGATCTGCAACTTTGGGAGTCCGTTAACCAAGTTTTTATTCACCATAACCTTGAGCTTAGTCATATTTATGTGACTAAGCCTAGCATGCCATATAAAGGCATTATCATTGGTACTCATCTTCTCCACATAAGAGTTTGAGGCCGATAAAACATACAAATCTTTAACCCGTGCTCCGGTGTGTACCACGTCTGCCTTTAACTCTTGAATATTCTTTAAGAATTTAACATCTCTTAGACCAAATAAATCATAGTTGCCTGAATCTACCGCATTCACCACAGAGAGAAGATTCTTCCTTACACTAGGGACATGATAAACATTCTTGAGAGTGATTGGGCTTCCATCATCTCCTTTGATGATAACCGTTCCTTCTTTCTCAACGTGATGGATAGAATTATCTGCGGTAATAATAGCTTCTCTTCCTTCATGGCGTTGAAGATTAGAAAATAATTTCTCGTCTCCGGTGATATGATGGCTACAACCAGAATCTACAATCCAATTATTCTCCAGCTTCTTAGGTGTAGATGTACTTGAAGATGCAACCTCCATCGTGAAGCATTTCCCCCAATCTTCATCTTCAATATGACCTTTTGATCTTGCCATGTTTGTTTCCTTTAGCTTGACTCGACAATCTTTTCTAAAATGCCCAAGTCTCCCACATCGGTAGCACTTGAATTTTTTCTTTTCCCCCATAGAAAATCCTTCACGTCCATTATTGTTTCTTGGACCACCATCATTGGATTTGGCTTTGAGGTTTTGTTGCCTTCGGGCTATAAAAGCGCTCCCCGAGTCATCATTAATTTTGACTCCTGCCATTTGCAAGGCTAATGATTCTTGCGAAGCTAGTAAATTTTCAAACTCTTCCAAGGAAGGTTGTGTAGCCCATCCTTGAACTGAAGTCACAAACGGTGTATACTCGGGTCGTAGACCTCGAATAATAAACCGTTTTAACCGAGCATCAGAAATTAATTCCTCCGGATTAAGGGTATTGATCTCAGAGCAAAGATTCTTTATCTTGATGAAAAACTCTGAGATTGAAGACTCCCCCTGCTTCGCATTCGCCAACTCATTTTCTAACAACTGAAGGCGGGCCTCATTCTTCTTGTTGAACAACTGATCTAACACTTGCCATATTAAACTGGCGGATGTGCACCTTGAGATATGCTCAAACACCCCCGAGGAAATTGACCTCTTTAAAGCAAACTCCGCCTTGGCATTCTTCCGTGTCCACTCCTTTGTCGCTTCCGCGGTTGCAGCATCTCCCCTTGGTGGTGTTGTGCTACTACCACCGACGACATCCCATAAGTCCTCACTCACCAAGTATGACTCCATGCAAGACTTCCATAACCGATAGTTAGATTGGTTTAAGATCTCCATTCCCAATCCAACTACACGACCCGTTGACTCCATACTTAGAATAAACTCAAGCTCTCTTAAAATTTTGATCTTGAAAAGCACAAGATTAGAAAGGCTCTGATACCATGTAGAGAAACCTCAATAGTGCTTAACACTAGCCCAAGACCGTAATACCCCGAGAACTTCGAAAGAACCAAGATAAAAAAAACCCTCTAAGTATGATAGAAAATTTGGAAGAACAATTGGAGAATACTTGAAAAACTTTAGAGAAACTTAGAGAACTTATGAAGAACACTCTTTACTTAAACTCTCTTTTTATTTCACTTCTTCAAGTTCTTGTACATGTTACAAATGAGGGGGTGAGGAGGTATTTATAGCCTCCAAAGATAGTTTACAAATGTTTCTAGATTATTCTACCATCATCTTTATAACTACTAAAATATCTAGATTTTTTCTTACAAACTTCTACATTATTCTACACAAATATCTAAGTGTTTATGTAATAGAATTCTCTAGAACACTTAAGAGGAGGTGATGATGAATCTTATGAATCTTCTAGAGAAATGTAGAGCTTAACTTTGGGTTTAGTAAACTCATAACTAAGAGTAACCCAAAATCAAGTTTAACTTCAATAGATTCAACCTTTTCCATAAGTCAATAGTTTGGGTTAAGAAGCACAGTTATACCATCTTTGTATGATTTTATAATCCATCTACAATCTCTTAAACCAAATTCTTTTGCCCTATTATTGTAATGTGGTTTTGTACCAATGGATAAAGACTAACATGGAACTAGCTCATCAAAGACACAAATTGCTCATGAAAAGAAGAGTTTAAAAAGCTATATAAAAAAAGCTAAAAACAATGTATGAACCACCAAGGAAGATGAACACCATCACTAGGGAAAAGAAGAAAACAAATAGTAATCCAATAAGACTTGAGGATTGTTAAGAGCCCATGAGCCTAGACACTTTGCTCAGATCCTCTACATGATCTAGAAAGACGTAAGCTATATGATCCTTAAATGCTTCCATTCCTTGGATTCCAACTCTTGTGAAAGTGCTCCTCTCGGGATTATAGTAGAGAAGGTAGAAAGAGTCGGATATAATCTTTGGCGACAACACAATTTCACCAGTGTCACTTGTTCCAACAAAATATAGGGTCTCTTCAACTGTTTTCTTAGATGACTTGGTCTTTGCAACTATTTTCTTCTGAGGAGGACGCGGACGCCAAGCGTAAATATAATTCGACCATTGCTGGTTTTCGGCATCTTCTAAAACCCATAGTTTATAACCAGTATATACCAAATCAACTAGTCCTGGGCATTCGGGTATCCGTACCCGATCGAGTCCTTTTTTCCGGATATCGGGTATGTTCGGATAAAGGGTTCTACACCCATTCGGGTATTCCAAAAATTTGGTTCGTGTTCTCGACTATTTGTGTTGAGAACCAAAAATATCCGAAATATTTTTGATTTTGGGTCGGTTCGGTTTTTTTTACCCAAATCTTCTTAAAAATACTCAAAATACCCAAAAACAAATTAAAACATTAGTTACTATTTATCTAAATATAACCAAATGTAACCAAAATTATCCGAAAAAAAAACTAAAATATTGGTTACTTTTTACCCAAATATACATAAATATATCCGAATTACTCAAAAGTATCTAATATATTTGGATTTATAATTCTAGTTTTGGGTATTTGAGTTATTATCAGTATATGTATAACTAATATTTTTATATCTATACTTGTATTTTGGATACATTCGAGTATTGGATTCGGTTCGAATTCGGTTTCGGTTTTTTAGGTATAGAAGTTTAAGACCCATTTGGATATTTTAAAAATTGGTTTGGGTTTGGTTCGAATATTTTTTCAGATTTTTCAGTTCGGATATTCAGTTCTGGTTTTTTTCCCAGGGCTACAATCAATAATGTAACCATGGAGTAAAGCTAATTTACCCTTGTAGTTTACCAGGGTCGCTTGAGGATATGCATTTTCCATGCCTTCGGCATGTTTTATACACTTGAATTTCTCAGATCTAAAGTCAAAGCAAACTATATCATGAAACCCACCACCGCCATAAACGTATGCTAAGTAACACAAAACGCCATTGATGCATATACCATCATATGATGTATGGCCAGCTCTAAGATTCGCAACAACACGATAATGATTTATGTCACATGAGATCTTTCTCCATGATGGTTTCTTTCCAGGTTCTAATGTCAGGATTTCACGCTCATTAAACGTAAAGTCCATGGCCTATTTCGGGTTCACTCGGAGAGGGTCCACTACCACGTGAATGGGTCATGCACAATAATACTTTTAATTATTTGCCGATCGGATCATACCCTAAGTAGCTTGTCACTCCCCTCCTCTTTGTTATTAGTTTGGGTAAGGTCAAAGAATCTCCTGTGCTAGGGTTGCATATCCATGGAGAAGAAACTATCCTTCCCTTTAAAGTTTGTTGATTTAAACCACATACTAAACCACGAACAGGACGGCAAATTTCAAAGGGACGATTAATTGGGAAACTCATATGCATACAGATAGCCAAAGGAGACGAATCTTGAGGCTTTGGTGATGAGAAGAAGAACGTTTTACCATCTTTTAAGCAGGTGAACAATAGCTTCGGGCAAGACAAAGAGATGGTGTAGAACGATTCGATGAAGTCCTGATTGTCAAGTGTGGAATACCATAGCTTCGATACGCAATGAAACCTCGCTATAGACTTCACAGGCAATCTCATGAGTATCTCAATAACGAGATCAAACGGGATAGATTCTGAAATTGCTTCTTCTTCATTCCTTGGAGTCATTGAAAAAGATGGAGAATTATTGCACCGCCGTATTTTCATGGCGGATACGCTTCCCTTAAGCCCTAAAGTCTCGTCTTTTTTTAATAGACCTTGGAGTTTGCCTCTCTCGATATAGGGTTCTTCACATAAAAATATAATGTATGGGTCTATTTATATAATACTTCACAGTACGAGGGTCTGAATGCAAGATATAAAATAAAGCTGGCCGATTTAAAACGACGTCCTTGTGGGTTAGAAACAATTTGCAAAGTCGATTGCTCATGAAAAGAAGAGGTTAAAACAACCATATATCTTACAAGTGTGTGAACCACTGATAAAAGATGAACACCATCACGAGAACATAAAAAGATATAGTGACCAAATAAGATAGTAAACGGACTATGTTACGAGCCCATGATCCAGAAAACTTGACACAAGCTTCACATCCTCTACATGGTCTAGAAAGGTGTAAGCTTTATGACCCTTAAAGGTTTCCATTCCTTTGACTCCAACTATAGTGATAGTGTTCCTCTCGGGATTGTAGTAGAGAAGGAAGAAAAAGCCGGATATAGTGTTTGGCGACAGCACAATTTCACCTTTACAAGTCGTTCCAACAAAACATAACTTGGTCTCTTCATATATATTCCTCCACGGAGGAGGCAAAACGTAGATATAACTCGACCATTCGTGTTTCTCGGCGTCTTCAAGAACCCATAGTTGAATACCGGTGCATATTCTGCTGTTAGAAATATTCGGCTGAAGCTTAGCTAATTTACCCTTGTAATTTACCAGAGTTGATTCAAGCTCTCCTCCTGTGTACATTTCCATGCTATGATCAACTCTCCTGATATAATTGAATTTATCAGATCCAAACTCAAAGCATATTATATCAGGATACCCGTCAAAGACATCATATACCACGGCTAAGTAATACAAAACACCATTGATGCATATCCCATCATACTGAGAAAAGCCATTTGTTTGCTCCACAACAGCGGGATGATGTAGTATGTCACATTTTATCATTTTCCTTGACGGTTTCTTCCCGGTTTCTAACGTCAGAACTTGATGCTCTCCAGAATGAGAGAGTCCTCCGTTTGACCGCGTCATGCACAATACTTTGAAATTTTTGTCGATGGGATCATACCCAAAAAAGCTTATCACTCCCTTCCTCCTTGTTTTCACTTTGGGTAAGGGCAAGGAGTCCCCTGTGCTAGGGTTACAAATCAATGGCACAGTAACTGTCGCCCCCTTTGTAGTTCGTCGATGTAAACCACATACCAAGCCACGAACAGGACGACAAACATTAGAGGAACAGTTGATTGGGAAACTCATATGAATATTGGCGGCTATAGGAGACAGATCTTGAGGATGTGGTGATGAGAAGAAGACTGTTTCACCGTCTTTTAGACATGTGAACAATATCTTCGGACGAGACGAAGACAAGGTAAAGAATGACTCGGTGAAATGTGGACCTCGCAATGTGGACTGCCATAGCTTCGATACGTAACGAAATCTCGCTATAGACTTCACAGGCAATCTCAAGAGTATCTCGATTACGAGATCGAACGGGATCGATTCGGATTTCACTTCTTCATTTTTTGGATTCGAACAAGATCGTGTCTTGCGCCGTGTCATCATGGTGGAGGCGCTTCTCTTAAAACCCTAATGACTTTTTTTTTGTTTACCCCTGTCTGATTAAACCTAGCTAACATTCAAAACGCTTAAAACGTGGCTCTCAAGATCCTGGGTTTTTCGGATCGAAAAGAGAATATTATGGTCTACATGTATAATATTTAATAGTATGAGGGTCTGGATGCGAAAAGAATTAAAAAAGGAGCTGACGATTGAAAACGATGTCGTTGTGGTTGCTTAGAAGAAAGTGATCTCTCTCTTCTTCTTCTTCCTCCTTCGCCGGGAAGCTCACAAACGGAGAACTCTTGCTGTTCCTTGGGACGTGCCCAGAAGGCAAGTTCTTATAGATTCCTCGCAATTTCTCGTTTAATTTATTTGATTATCAAATTTACTTTATCCTCAATCTCGTTTTTTTTTTTCTGAGACGATCTGAGATCTGGGGCTGCTTTATGATCTGTTGCAGTTCTGAAAAAATGTTCACAGAGCTTTAGATATGATTGTTGCGTAGTTAGTTTGATGTAATTGTTGACGGGTTTGATCTGTGGACTTTGGGAGCTAAATTATTGGTTTGCATTGGATCTGTAATGTTGGAATTCGATCTGTTTCTTCTTCTTCGACTGTTTGATTTGTTGTTATGGCAATGCTCTTGTTTATCTTCAAAAGGAGTATACTGCGCTAAACTCAAAGATCAATCATGTAAATTGCTACTTTAATTGCCATGAGCAGGGTTTTGTAGAATCATATTTTGGTGGATCATTCACAATGGCGTGTATAGTTGAGGAGACAGAACGTGCAGATCAATCGAATGAGGCCCAAATTGCGCTTATAAGCGGAGTTCCGGATGATATCTCAAAATCCTGCTTGGCTAGAGTTCCAAGAGAATATCACATGGCAATGAAATGTGATTCCAGGGGATGGAGAGATTTTGTGTGCAGTGATGAATTTTGCGATTATCGAAACAAGTTTAACTTGGCTGAATCTTGGGTTTACGCGTTGTGCCACGACATATGTGGCGGTGTCTTCTTACAAATGCTGAATCCGTTCTCGTCCAGAAGATCATGGAAAAGAATCCATGAATATCCATATATCCGAAAGAGAGAAGGCATGGGTTTTGCAGCATTGAGTAAGAGACTGTTTGTGTTGGGTGGATGTAGTTGGTTAGAAGATGCTACTGATGAGGTTTATTGCTATGATGCTGCTATGAACACTTGGTTTGACGTAGTACCTCCTCTTTCAACTAAAAGGTACTTCTATTTCTCTTAGCATTCTTAATCTCGTCATTAGCAACCAGCTCAATATTGTTTTCTCCATCCCCTAATATTCCAATTGCATATGTAGATGCTACTTTGCTTGTGAAACGCTGGATGGAAAAATTATGGCAATTGGTGGGCTAGGATTGAATCCAAACGCTAAACGAACTTGGGACATCTATGATCCTTTGACCAGAACCTGCAAATCTTGTTCTGATGCAAATATTGTCCCTCAAATAGAATATTCATTTGTTATGGACGGAAGGATTTATGTTCGGGGTGGATCTTCCACTGCAGTCTATAATGCATCTAGCGGGAGTTGGGAACGTATGGATGATGATATGGCATCAGGATGGCGAGGTCCTGCAGTTGTTGTAGCAGATGATCTCTATGTTTTGGATCAGACGTTTGGAACTAAGCTAATAATGTGGTGCAAGGAAACGAGAATGTGGGTTTGTATCGGGAAGCTATCTCAATTGGTGATGAAGCAGGCTTGTCGGCTTGTTTCTATTGGAAATAGTATCTTTGTGATTGGTAAGGATTGCTCTACTGTGGTAATAGATGTTGAGAATGTGAGGAAGACGACAATGAATGGAGTGATGGTGTGTTCTTCTATACCAAAGACTTGGGATGATGATATAGATGTTATTAGCTGTAAATCTGTAGCCATATAATGTCTATCTACTTTGCTCTTGGCTCAAAAAGCTAGGTCCTTGCACAAACATCATATGCTGTTTTGTTGTTCATGTAAGCTTGTCTGAATCACAATACTGTCTTCCTGGTTTATATAAAAGAATCCCCAATACCAAATCTCAAAAGCTTTTGGTTCTTGATTGTTTAGTTGGGTGACAAAATGGTAATCAATATCCTGTCGAATATTGTATACAAATGAACATACTAATCTTTCAATGTGGTTGGTCTACAAACAAGAACCGGTTACAGTGAATCTACCTTCTAAATTAGCTGTGTTCCAAGCGGTGGCAAAAAGCTATGCAGTTTCTCTATCTTCATCTTGAGTTCGTTTAGTTTCTTCAACTCGTCTTTACTTGATAAGGAAGTCTCTAACATTCGATAGACTGGTTCGCTTATGCACCTTCCTCTTTCCACTGTTTGCCATGAGCACGCAAATGCATCACTGGCTCTTCTTCGAGCACACAGTGCAGTGGTAAGGAGTTCCAATGCATGGCCATGAGGGCAATACCCTTTCTCTAACATATACTTCCACAGGTCTAATCCTAAATTGACTTCACCGTTCTGACAGAACAGCTTCATCAGCATCACTACGGTTGGTGTTTTCGGAACCAGAGATCTTTCCTTCATTTTCTGGTAATACTCACATACCCCGTTGAATCCAAACTCTTTCGATTTCATCATTCCAATAAACATCGAGTGGAAAGTTACACTGTCGGGCTCGATTCCTTTCTCTTCCATCTCCTTCATTACCTTGACTGCACCACTCACATCTCCGCATTTCATGAGAGTACTCATCAAAGCGTTATAAGCTCCACAATCAGGTGTTAACCCTCTCTTGGGAATTTCATCGAACAGTTGGCGTGCTTTGATCTTATTCCGAGCTACACCAGACCCATGGATCAACGTAGTGAGTATCTGTACTGTGATATCAAAATCTCGACGATCCATCTCTTCAAAGAGCCTCAAAGCTTCCCCAAAGTTTCGTTTTTTGCAGAACCCATCGATTCTGATGCCGTAAGTGACGGAATTGGGTTGAAATCCTCGTTTCACCATTTCATGATAAAACAGCTCCGTGGCCGTAACATCACCAGCTTCCTTAAACCCTAAGAGTAAAATGTTCATCGTCTTTACATCTGGGTTAAACCTGGAATGCAATTTTTCGAAAATTGATCTCGCTTCCTTCATCTCTCGCTCCGTGCAAAATGCTCGTAGAAGAATATTGAACTCACCAACACCAAATCTCTTTCTGAAAATCTCTTTCTCCATCTTGACGAAAGCTTCTAAAGTTTCTTCATAAGACCCAAATTTGGCGATTTTACAGAGAAGGATGCTCATTGACTTGAAACTCAACAAATTAGGGTAGTCTTTTCGCACTTCCGCCATTAAAGCCCAAGCTTGATCGAAATAACGCATCCGTGCGAGAATGTGAAGTGTTTTCTCGAAGGAGTCAGAGGTGGGAGAAAATTTGGGGCTTTTAAGTGAATATTTGAAGAATTCGAGGGCTTTGAGGCCATTGGAATGAGCAGCGAAGAGACGACCGAGAACTTCTGATACAAACTCCGGTGACAGAGACGATAAAGGGATGTGCTTGGCGAGAATGGGTTGAATTGGATGATTTGGGAATGGATGATCATTGATGATCCTTGTGATACGTTCGATCTCTGTTTTGTTTCTCGATATAGATGATAATGATGATGATAGTACCGGAGCAAGAAGACGATATGAATCGGAAGCGGTCTGCTTAAGCATTTTTTTTTTCCCAACCAGAAAATAAAAGATTCAGACCTTAAAAGAACTATCGTCGTGTGCCCATTTCAGTTAACCGAACCGAACCAAAATCATGTCGACAAAAACTGAATCCGAACATCGGTTTATTTTGGTTATTAAAAACTTGTTGGACGGCTCCGAATAATTTAGCTTTTAGCAGATAAATCGCGAGCTTATTCGTCGACATCTGTGGAGAAGTTCTTTCGGCGGGGACGGAAATTTCCTTTTTTGAACTGGTAATTTCTCATTAATCCCGCATAAAGATCTGTGAGTTCTTGTTCGTGTATGCCTTTACTCGCGGTTCTTTAGCTTAAAGTTTGTTTACTTAGGATATGCACGGAAGGTGTTTGATGATTTGTCTGGGAGAGTCTAATGATTCGTTTTTTGATGAAATTTGTGTCACATAGTTTCTGTGGGGAGAGGTTTAAGTGGATTTTTAAACCATGAAAGTCTTTACTTGTTGCTATTCTCTCATTAGGGGTAGGTTTACGGACCAATTCGAAGGGTTTGGTGAAAGATGGGGAACATTGCTTGTCTTTGAAATTATAACTTCTTAGGTTATCTTGTTACATTCAACTAGTGATTGGCCAATGTGACTAAGATTTAACAAGAGCTTACTGAAAAACTTAATTCTGATTGTTAACTTTTTTTAATGCGGTGAGTAGTAATGTAAGCATATCGCTGTAGGAAGTTAGTTGGTGGTGGTACTCTAGTTGCAATGACAACGGAAATGGCAAAGAAGAAGGGAGCTCCACAGATTTTTAAAACAGATACTGCACTAAAACTTGTAAGATTTTCCTCCTTGAAGCCCAAAAATCCCTGGATCAATTCTAAAATTTAGATCTTTCTTTTGATCCATGAATTATATTTGTAAGTTGCTTACCTGCGTTCATGTAAATTTGGTTTCATCTCACTGCTTTGAGTTTGTGCGTTTTGCAGGCTGAGAAGTGGGTTGCCAATATGACAAGGCCCGCAGATGATGATCCTATTGAGACTGAACAAGAAGTTCGACCACACAGGTGGAGGAAAATTTCTCTGTTCATGTTAATTTGCATTTCATTTTGCGAATTTGAAACTGAATATAAGTATCATTGTAACCCCTGCGTAGGCTTGGACTTGGTGCTAAAGTGTCACGACAAACAAAGCGTAGACCCTCAGATGACCCTCTCGATCAGAAACTACAAGCCAAGCTTGACGCAGGGAAAAGAAAATATGCAAGATCGGTTGCAGAATCCGCTGGTTCTAGTAAGAACACCGGTGATGACAGTGAGGATGATGATGAATCAGAAAGCAAAAGCCAAGCATTCGGCAAGAAAAAGAAAAATAAAAGTACACCTTATTAGAGTTTGTGATGTATTATAGTTAAAAGTCATGGCCTTGTATTTGTTTTGATTGTTGGCCAAGAGCTAAAACCGCATAATTGTAGTTCTATTGGAACATGATGCTTGGTAAAAGCATCATATTTGTCTTATTTAAGTTCAAGCCTCGTGTTATTACACTCTATAGTTCATACTCAGACAGAAATCTCTTGGCTAAGTAAACTACAGAAGCCACTGGAAACAAAAACAGAGTATGGACGTGAAGAAAACAAAAGTAAAGATTATAAAGTCTGTGTTTATGTTAAAAAAGCTGTGGTTGTGCCGCTGCACAAGAAGGTCAAGAGCTTTGACCATGGCAGTGGCAATGAAACTGTACAGGATAGATAAAAGATTAAAAGAAAGAGCCTCATCACAGGTTGTCGCTGTTGGGTTCCTGCATTGGTTCAACTTGAACCGTGTCTCTGCAGCTCATGATGATCTCTTCTACTAACTCATCAAGGATCATTTCACTTGTATAAGAACCAAGACAACCGATCTCAAACCTGAGATCCATCCAGCTTCCAGTTCTAGCCATGTCTTTTTTCACTATCTGATCTAAAGTGTGAGGGGAAGGCAAAGGTAGGAGATGCCAGTAAACTCCTTCTTGTGCCACTTTAGCTGCGATTTCCATGTCTGAGATTAGCTGGACCTCGGGTTTCACGAATGAGATCCAAGGCCCGGGATTGAATTCATTCCAACAGAAGTCCATAAGAACTTCATTGATGCAGTCGTAAAGGAGATTCTTATCGTCACAGAGATGTGTAGAAGAAAAAATTATGTCATCTGTTAATTCTAGCTCAAGAAGCTGTTCCGAATAAAAGGGCCTTGTTAAAAGCTCTTCCCAGCTCAAGCCTGCGGATTTCACAACAGCTTCAATGTATGCAAGTGTCAATTCCTTGTCATCTATGCTTGTTTTGACATTGTTGTCTTTCTCTGGTTTTGGAGAATCAGCTTCATCGAATCTTATACAGAGTGGTTGCATCCGCATTTCAGCTAAATGTGAATAAAGAAACAGTAGTAAGAAACCAAGTTCTGATGAATCAATCTTGAGCTGATTTATAAAGTTCTTACATACCTGAACTGAAACTTGTGCTTGTTGTTGGGCTACTGTCATCATCTGTGAACAGAGGCTCAAGCACAGACACTGGACTTAACTTTCCTTGCCCATCAGTTGCAGTTTCTTTGCATTCAGTCAACCTTACTGAAGAACTTGGTGGAGATCCTGGAGGAGAAGACGGTGAATGCGCTTGGTTAAACATTTCCTGGAACAAGATAAGCCATGAAATATGCCTCATTCAAGAAAAACAGAGAATGTATCCACTTATCACATTGAAAAGCTGTCTAACCTTTTTCACATCTTCTTCACGAAACTCGAGCACATCTTCATCAACATTTTCGACTTGCCGAGAAACAGAAGAGCTGCAAGTTTCAGATAATGGATGTATCTCAATCTTTACTTCCTTGTCTACATTCTCAGTTTCCTTCCCATAGTCTGAATGCATTTAGTGACATTTTGTCAGAACAATATCAATTGGGGATGAAAAGAAACAGATTAAAAAGAGAAGAAGAAAACAAATCACCTCTAGGAACAGAGACATCAATGGTAAACAATGCATCGTCGTCTTTATCTGAATCTTCATCAATCAGATCATTTGTTGCTGACCTGCATTGCAGAATCTCTGGTTTCTCAGCTGTCTGGCTTAGAGGGATAAGATTGCTAACCAAATCATGTGCCGGGATCAGTTTAGGACTGTCTGCTGGTGAACAGAACTCAGGGAGAGAAAGAATCTTCCCAAGGATTCTTGGAACTTCCTTATCTGGTAAATTCACATCAATATCTCCATTTGCAAGCATTTCAGACAAGTGTTTCTTGGCTGCAATATATAAGCCAGACATAATCTTCTTTGAGTCTTCGCTTGTGTGGACAGTCTCCTCTTTATCAGCCTCACTCCTTCCTTCATTACATAACGGTTCTTCTTTATCCGAAACATGCTTCTCCGATTTACTCTGCATCTCTTCTTGCATACAACAGTTTTGGCTCCTCCTATCAGCAGGATCATCACATGACTTCTTTCCAACAGCAGATTGTAGTCTTCTTTTGATTAAACCGATAAGAAAGCGAGAAAAGGTTCTCCCGGTTTTGGACTTGTTGCCTTTAGAATGCAGTCCAGATGAAGAATCAACATCCAAACTATTTGGACCAGGTTTCAGAACCACAATTGTTTTTGCAACTTGAGATCTGTTTCTCCTCTCTTCTGATTTCCATTTCCTGCTGAAAAAGTTAGGTTTCCTCTTCGGTATTACCACCGCCTCTTGCTTCGAGACTACCTCAGGCTTTTCTTCTTCTACTATCTTAGAATCTCCAAAGCTTTGAGCATCTTCATGTGAAACCTTCTTCATGAATGATTCTTCTTCAGAACCCAAAACATGAAAAGCCTCCAATAAATCCTTACAGGTTTGGATCTCTCCTTCTTTCTGAGCTATCAACCGTTTGATTATCTCTTTGAATTTCTCTTCAGATTCATCAACTGAACTCTTACAAACCTCGGTCTCTACATGTTCATCACCAGCGATCGAAACATCGATATCCTCCTCATCAATGAGTTTCTCAACACTCTCATGAGAGGAGCTCTCACAAGAACAGGTAAGCTGCTTCATCTCATTACCTGCATATATTACTATTATAATCAGAAGACTAATTAAGTAGTTATCGTTTAACAGAAAGAATCAGCTTTTAAGACACATATTGTTAACGAAACAAAGACCTGAAACTCTTTTGCTTCCACGTTTCTTATCCATCAAGAGACGTTTCTGATTAGATCCAAAGAGACTGACGAACACCAACATACACCCTATTCCATTGATTCCTTCTCTTTTAAGATTTCTCCGACTGTTTCTCTCCATTTAACAACAGTTCACACTTAAATAGAGAAGTGGTAAGGAAACTGTTAATACAAGCAAAGAATAACTAATTATATATGTCGGAATATATTAAAAAAAAGCAAAATTTTAACTTTTATGTATTGATTCATCATGCAAGGTGATCTGTTAAAACTCTGTTTTCATGATTTTATTTCATCAGTCACACACAAACGCACCGTGATTATTACTGTATATAATTCCGATACCTTTCCTTTTGAAGCAAGTGAACATTTTTTTTTTTTTTGACGATGATCATCGTGAAGAAGAAGAAGAGGAGGAAAAAAGAAAAGGGTATATAAAGATTAAAGATAATGATACCTTTTAGAATCTGATCCGATACTTGGGAAAAATCTGATAATGCAGCTGGAGATTAATCAATAAGAAACCATCTTTACAACTTTTTAGCTGTTTTCCACGAAAAAGAAAGCCCTTGATAAGTTTCACCGGATTTCCCAGGAAAACGTTCGCTGAATTTGCGGCTTTTTAGCGAAATTTTTATAAAATGAAATTACGAAGTAACGAAGCTCGAAACACGAGGGCAGATGTTGAACACAGCAGTGTCTCAATTTAGTAGATGAAGACCCATCTTTCTCTCACCAGAATATAAAACCACTGTGAAGATTTTTAAAACAAAAACAAAAACAAAAAGAGAGAAAGAGAAAATAATAAGTTTATAAAATGGAAAATTAGAGTCACACGAGTTGAATAAATTACTAGAAAAAGAACAAACCTAGAATATGAGAAAATGTGGAGATTGGATCAAGTTTCGTTATTTACACATTTACTGTATGAGCCAAGAAATATATTTATTTAAAGAGTAAAGATTGTTTTGGTTAATATTGACTTTAGTTCACTTGAAGGCGCAGCAGCCATTGGAATCCTCGCCCATAACTCTATATATATATGAAATATGATACATACATACACTGATACATACACATCATTGTCATTGTATATACATGTGTATTAGTGTCTTCACGAGACTGTAATGAATGTGTTATGTGTATATACGTATACATAATACATATAGGGAGAGAGAGAGAGAAGGTTTGGTGATGCAGGTAGGTAGGTAATGGCCCTCTAGAAGGAGTCGTCGCAACGAGTACCGTACAGAACGAATGTGTCGGGAGGGGTATACTGGTCATTTTCCTTAACGGGAATTGCAAAGTCGAAAATAGTTATATCAAGAAAATTAAAAATTAAAAAGGAGGTGAGGAAGAGAGAAATTAGGATATTTGAGAAAAAGTCAAAATTGACATGCATTGGAGTCTCTTCCACTATGGACAATTTTTTTCTTTCTTAATTATGGACACATTTAACAAATTTAGGGGATACCCACAACATTTATATTCTGGTTATAATATTAAAAAGTTATGTGCTCTAATATGAAATTAAATAGCCTGAAGTTGATAGTTTAATGGCTAATTCTCCTATGTCACCAAACCTAGTTTGTTAGTTTGTCTAGATATTAATAATTCTCATACGTAAGATAGTTTATAAATCAATAAATTATAATAATGTAACGGTGTGGTCATCTTTAAATTCAAATTTAGTAAAATATAAATTTTTGAAAAAAATACTTTACTTTAAGATATATTCAAAAGAGGATGATAAATTAGTTATATGTGTGATCAAAAATAAAAATGAAACTAATTTCAAAAACAAAAAGAGGAAATTGGAATTAGCTAGATATGTCAAGGACAATTTTATATGTTTTTGGTATAGAATGAGACTAAATAGGTATGTGAAAAAGTGCCCGTTATGATGTTACCATCCATAAGACCAATAGACCATAACTATGTTTGACTAATGGCGATTCGCGTTTGTGTTTTCTACTTTTAGAGGCGAACAACAAAATTTCGTTTCGATAACTAAGTGGTTACATTGTAGTGTAGATATCATTTTGTTACTTTTTTTTTTACGCAATATCATTTTGTTAATTGTGTTGTTCATCTTCTGTCGGATTCGAATGGTTGCAGCAGTTGGAGTGGATAAATTCGTTTTGTGAATTAAACCGCTTTTTATTTACCGTTCATAAATTATAGTTCGTACGTAGTGATGTGGAAGGAGACAAAAAGAAGAAATTCGTTGTGCACCAACTATGGATCTCTTTTACAAAAAAAAACAAATTTGATTAGCTGCTGATTGTTGTCCACCCTAAAATAAAATGGTCTACTTCGCTAACAGTTTAGCTCGCTTCGCCCGCAACATCCATTCAAAACCGTATCGTTACATAGACACATTTGTAGTTCTACTGCTACATATGCACATGTACTCTCAGTCATGACAAGGTTTTGCATCACAGAATTTAAAATTACTAAACTAATATATAAAAGAAATGATAATAACAATAATAGTATTTGACAGCGTTCCAAATATCATATAATCTTTTGAGAGTTTTCGTTAGTCTCGCGTTCATGTTTATGTTCCCAATTTCAGATACAAATGAAAAAAAAATCAAATAAATACATGATCTTTAATTTTTGATTTTTCTTTACTGCCACGACCTAATTCTCATAATTAAATACATAAATTTAGATCAGATTCTAAGAAAAACAATAGAATAGCACTTGCCAAACTTTATTTATGATATGACTCTGACATATAGTATAATTAGCATAATGCAATATACAACGATGTTCATCTTTGTTTAGACCACTAGCTAATCCACCTACTCATTAATTTATTTTTTATATATGTTTATTTAAATGTATGCAGATATATGTATATAGTTTTATTTTGTACTTATATGCACTAGTAGTTATAGTGTCCATTTACGTAATGTAATAATCAATTGAAATTAATACATGCCGACAGTTTTATAAACGAAACACACACCCTGAAACTTCTATAATGAAATGATCATCTACATTTTTGAAATTGAGCTATGAAGGTTTATTTTTGTATTATTTGAGGATTAGGAAATGTGCGTTGAGATACTTGAATAATGAACGACGACGTTTTGTCTTTACATCTGTACCCAACATATTAGAAAACAAAGAAAGTAAGAAACACTACAAAGCTATGTAAGTGGATACCAATCATTTTATTTTTTTCATAGGATCCCTCCCCAAACCCTTAAGCTTTTCAATTTGTCTTTTTTACACAGCTTTTCAATTTGTCTTAAAGGTGCATTATAACGATGTATTAAAGTTAGGTTTCATTTTCTTTTTTATATAGAGCAAAATATGTCTAGTTAAAAAAAAAAAGAGAGTACTTTAAAATGTATCTTTTAATCTTTCTGTACATTTTTTATACTTTGATAAATAGAAAAGGGAAATCATCCCTAGGTTTATATAAGTACATCAAATAAAATTTAATGTTTGTCTGCTATAAATGGAATCAAATAAAACCATCACATGAATTTTTGCATTGTACGAAAAGTTATATAGTGCGACGTAATAAAGCTAATTATTGGGGTTTTAAACTTTTGTGCATTATGTTTAGACTGAAGTTCGTCTATTATTTTATTTTTTTGCGTCGTTATATCCTAATAGTCTTATTCGAATAAAATCTTTTAAGCTTTGATATTTTAAATAAGTTTATATTTACTTTTGATAAAATAGCTTTCTAGCATAACGCTTTAAACCTTACATAAATGTTATTGAAGAAAAAATCGTGAGCATATAATAAATTTCTAAAGTCGTCATATTTTGACTAAACTTTGTAATAAGCACTTTCGATATCATTACTAAAATGAAGTGCCATCAGCATGCAAAAATTCAACCGACGAGGCAACGTAAAATTCCGGAAAATATTAAAAATGCGTGAATATTAATCTGTTGAAACTAAAACATCACTAGTGGACGGACTCATATTATTAGCACTAATTAATAATCAGTTTATACAATTTTTGTATTTTAATGCTTTATTCGGTCCACGAAAATTGGCTGTTTGCGAAGTAAACACACCAATAAATTAACGCCATCTCGTTATATATCAGATAATATAATGTGATTGATCAATAGGTACTTAACAACTTACTCACCCCAATTTGTATATAAATTAATTGGTTGTACATAATTATTTCGAATTGTATGGATAATGTAGCTCTATATTATATTCACTGTTCTACATAACAAGCTTAAAAAATTATGAATAAAACTGTATATCGATTGAGTTAGGTTCGTGCAATGTATGTTTCGTACTAAAAGAGGTATAAAGTACTCATTAAATATCATATATATATGTTCACAAATCATTATTAATATCATGATTAAAGAAAATATCAGATCGATTAATATCCAATAAACATTAAATATGTGCATCTATGTGTCTAAAATGATTAAGAATAAATGATATTTTAAACCCATAAATAAGACAAAAACAAAGAAATAGACGAAGAGTCATCATAGTCTCACCAACTATGTTCCAACTACATATGTTTTAAATTTTAAACTTTAACCTGATCTATTTACTGGGTGATAAAAAAAAAGTTTATTTTTGCTTAGACACCATTATATTTTTATTTTTGCTTAGCAAGAAATTATAACGCTTGGATACAAGGAAGTTGAAAAGAAACGGAAAAACAAAAAGGATTGTTTATACAATTTCGCAGACGAAAGATACGTACATAAACAGAATTATCTATGACTAGTTTTATTGTGTTTCTGAAAAGGATCTTGAAAAAAACATTAAGATAGCTCAACTGATATACTTTGAAAAGATAAGGTTTTGGTCCGCACATCTTAACTTTGAACTCTATTAGCAAATTTGTCCTTCGTGAAGGCTTAATGCTACTATTGTCCTATCCCATAAGGCCCATATACTATTATGGGCCGACAAAAGTAAACAAACACATCCTGCTGCTCCATTGAGCACATTCGTATCCCAAAAAGTTAAAATCACAAAGTCAAAGGGACTGAAATTAAAACTTAAAAAGTTAAGGGACAAAACATAAAATTAAAAGCTAACAACATTAAATCCCAAAGATACAGGACTAAAAGTTAAAATCACAAAGTTTAAGAACTAAAGCTAAAATCACAAAGTTTAGGGACTAAATTAAAGTTATAAGTATAACTTTTGATGTTATAAGATGACCACTTTAACTTGTAAGTGTAAATTTGTGCATAATTATTTCTGTAGATTAGCTAAACTTGTGAAAGTTAGCTTAGTTTGCTCAATGAACTTGAATTAAACTCTTAAGGCTTAAAATTAATTATCACGCGGGAAAGGAGACGAGGTCGTTAAAAAAGCGGTTGACTGTTAGGGACATAACCGTAAAAATACTCTAAAATTTGACGACATCAAACCTGAAGAATGTCTGAAATTTATCTTTACTGACATCTGAAATTTCGATCTCACTTTCGTAATGTTGACATTTCTCTTGACAAAGACCGAGACAATCACTTTGAGATTCTTTGGTCGGCTCTCATTGAAAGTCAGAGGCTTATCCATTACTCTTAGTTTCTAATTTATCTGATTAAGCTTCTGTGATAAGGCTTTAATTGAACACGGTTTCGTGAAAAGATACGTGGTTGTCTTATAATTGAAGCCTTTCCTCTTCTCCCTATATATATATCATAGATTGGCTCATCAAATAGACTGTTAGATCAAATCTTTATCGCTTGTTTCTGCAAAAATATTCTGTTTTTTGTTTTTTATGGACCGGAGTCACGATGACATTAAAGATTCCGATCCAAGAAATGGTGAAAATGGTTGGCTCTTTAAGATATCACGGCAGCGATATCGTTGAAACAATGGAAACTAGCAAAAGAGAGACGCTGATGGATGAGAGGATCTATGTAGCAGTGACAGGGAAAGATCTAGAGAGCAAGTCTAGTCTCGTTTGGGCGATACAGAACAGTGGAGGCAAAGAGTTTTGCATCGTCCATGTGCATCAACCGATCCAGATCTCAGTCCGTAAGTATTTCCATTTTTCTTAGCAATTTTTGTTGTGTAGTTTAAGGATCCTTGGTTAATTTTTTCACTCTTGTTTTCTTCATTTCAAGCCGGAGCGATGTTCCATGACCAAAAATTGCAGACTTATAGAAAAGAGAAGGAGAAAGCACACAAGAATTTGGACAAGTACCTTCATATATGCAGGCAAATGCAGGTATGGTTACTGATTAATATTATCCAAGTGTTTTGATGGTACAAAAGATGTTTGGTTTTAAATTTCAAGTTAAATTGTGAATTAGGTCACTGCAGAGATAATATATATCGAAATGGATTCGGTAGAGAAAGGTATCCTGCAATTGATTTCTCAACGCGGAGTCACAAAACTCGTCATGGGAGCAGCAGCTGATAGGCACTACTCAATGTAGGTGGTTAATTGGTGTAGACTAAGACTTTTTGTTATCTAGAAAGACTAAAATACGGATTAATGAATGAATTAAAACGTTGATTTTGCAGGAGAATGAGAGACTTACAGTCCAAGAAAGCTATTTACATTCACGGAGAAGCGCCTGCTACTTGTCAGATATGGTTTACGTGCAACGGATACCTAATTTGTTCAAGGTTTGGCTAACTAAGTCAATTCTTCATCTTTTGTGTTAGCTGAACATACTTGTCACTGTTCAGAATTGGTCTTTGAGTTTTACTTGTCTCACAAGTCATACTATAATGCAGGGAAGCTAGAAGAACAAATAACTTGTATCTAGAATGTGCGTCGTCAAATTCTTTGAGTCAATCCGACATAACTAGAGGAAGTGAAAGTGTTCCAAGCTCGAGTATAGTTAAAGATGATGATCTAATCAAAGTTGCTGTCACAGAAGCTGAGACTTCGAAAAGGAAAGCACGCTTTGAGGCATCTAAGCGTGAAGAAGCTGAAAAATTTGCTGTTGATGCACTCAAAAAAGTATATAAGTTCTTCTTAACATATTTTTTTGATTAGAAGTCTTTTCTAACTCTGTCTATAACCAAAAATGTAGGCTAAACAATGGGAAACTGTGTATTTCGAGGAGTTGAAGCATAGGAAAGAAACGGAGAAGGGATTAAGGAAAGCGAAAGAAGAACTTGAAAAGATGAGATCAGAATCCGAGATCCGAATAGCCGAATCTAATATAGTGATAAGAAAGCTTCAAGACAAGTATAGCTTATCAATGGAAGCGTTAAGAAGACTCAGAGAAGAACAAGAAGAGTTGAAGATAGAGCTTAGAGAAGCATCAAAGCTGAAGAGTAAGCGCGAGAAAGAGGAAGCGTCTCCCTCTAACCACCGTGAACCGCCTCAGTACTTCATCTGTCCCATTACACAGGTAAATTAAAGAAACGTTACAAAAGATCAATGAGAACTAAATGATCAAGATGTTACAATTATAAGAGAGAAACTGTTATTTGTTGTGAAACTTACAGGATATAATGGAGGATCCACATGTAGCAGCAGATGGATTTACATATGAAGGAGAAGCCATAAGCGGTTGGTTTGAGAGAGGACACGAGACTTCTCCGATGATAAACAAAAGGCTTCCTCACACGAACTTGGTTCCAAATCATGCTCTTCGATCCGCAATCCAGGAATGGCTTCAAGTTCCAGAATCATTGAACAAATACTCTTCATATAAAGATATAAGTGATTCGCCTCAATCAGAGTGACAAATTTATCATAAATCAAAACATTTTTAAATTTTGTCAATTCAAATTTCTCTGATTTTATTATTATATCTATGCACAGTGCGGTACAACACATGCTTCTTAGTTAATAGTTGTTACTCTATTACTAGTTCTGTTCGTATGGTCACATATTTTTGTGGGGTGGTTACACATGCATATACTAAATATAGTTATGATCAACTTAGATTTTAATATTATGATGAATTATGAACTATAGGAAGTTTTCTATAAAAAGACTGAATTATAGAATTAATTAATTTTTCCTCATATGACGGAGATATGGTCATGAGTCATGACTCATGATATTAGTTAGTTATTTAACAAAAAAGAAAGAAAGCTATTAGTTAGTTAATAAATAGTGGTTTGATGGTCACTATATTATATTTGTTAATATTGGTTTGATGCCTTGATGGTCATTATAACAAGAATTAAAGAAAAGAAAAACACTAAAACTAGTATGTAATTCATTCACGTTTTTGTTATTTGATTGAATAATAATAAATGATTTTTTTGTAAGAAAACATTTGTGTTAATAAGCCAGTGGAAACTTTGAGATGTAAATCGTAGAGAGCAAAAAAGAAAAAAAAAAAAAAAAAAAAAAAAAGCAATGGATTCAACATCCACCATTGCAACTGATCGTTTTACTCAACTAAAATCTTTCGAGGAGACGATGACAGGCGTGAAAGGCCTTGTTGATTCTGGAGTCAACCATCGATCTGAAAGGAGGAGTGTACTACAAGAATCAAGATTCAGTCACGCTGAGAAGCGTGGTGGAGAAGATAAAAGATGCGGCGGAGAAATGGGGTTTCTTCCAGGTGGTTAATCACGGGATCCCGCTCGACGTGCTGGAGAAGGTGAAAGAAGGGATTCGCGGGTTTCACGAACAGGACGCTGAATTAAAGAAACGGTTCTACTCTCGTGATCACACCAGAAAAATGGTTTACTACAGTAATTTTGATCTCTACACCGCTCAGGCGGCGAGTTGGAGAGATACCATGTGTGCCTACATGGCCCCGGATCCTCCCACATCAGAGGACTTGCCTCAAGTTTGTGGGTAAGGTTTCATACGAACTGGATTAAACTGATCTACAAAGGTTTTTTTAAAAGTTTAGAAAGGCTTCCTAAATATTTTGTGGTTTTTTAAAGAAAATAAAGTAAATCCATTTGGATTTAAAAGTTTTTTAAAATACATGAGCCAAGAAAACCTCTTAAATCTGAAGCAAAAGTTTTGATGTGTGGCAGGGAGATTATGATGGAGTATACAAAGGAAATAATGAATTTAGGTGAATTGCTCTTTGAGCTTCTATCAGAGGCTTTGGGGTTGAACCCTAATCACCTCAAGGACATGGATTGCAGCAAGTCTTTAGTCTTGTTCGGCCAGTATTACCCACCTTGCCCTCAACCTGACCTTACTCTAGGCTTAAGCAAGCACACCGATTTTTCTTTTCTCTCCATTGTTCTTCAGGGCAATATCGGAGGGCTTCAAGTTCTCCATGACGACCAATACTGGGTCGATATTCCTCCCGTCCCTGGGGCCCTTGTCGTTAACGTAGGAGATCTTCTCCAGGTTAAAGAAGTGACTTTTTAGATTTGTAACACGTTAGCTTTATCTTTGTTAGGAATCTAATATATGAAATAATATGGAATTTAAAATAATATATATAAAAGCATATAGGCTAATCCATTCATTAATCTTGAAAGTTTCATCTATGATTTGGATGGAAATGCGAGTTGATTTTTATTTTACTGTGCAGCTTATAAGCAATGACAAGTTCATAAGCGTGGAGCACAGGGTGATAGCAAATAGAGCGGCTGAACCGCGGATTTCAGTGCCATGTTTCTTCAGCACCGTCATGAAGGCGAATCCTCGAGTATATGGACCCATCAAAGAGCTTCTGTCAGAACAAAACCCTCCTAAGTATAGGGACACCACCATCGCCGAGTTCTCGAGCATGTACGGGTCTAAAGAGCTCAATACCTCTGCGTTACTCCATTTCAAGATCTGAGACATTGACCAAAGCAAATGTCTTTGTATTAATAATGTGTGTATGCGTTACTCCATGTCAGGAGGATCTGAGACATTGGCCAAATAAAATGTCTTTGTAAAATAATGTCTGTATGTGTGTCATTCAATGTGGGATATGAGACATTGATCAAATAAAATGTCTTTGGAAAATACACCTTGGCCCATTGTCATCCCATAAAGTTAATATCACAAAGTTAAAGAGACTGAAATTAAAACTCAAAAAGTCAGAAGGACTAAAATTTAAACAAAACAAAGAACTTTAAATCCCAAAGATATGGGACTAAAATTAAAATCACAAAGTTGAGGAGGAGGTAATGCTATTTCACAAAGTTAAGGAAAAGTTAAGGAACTTAAACTAAAAAGAATAAAATATTAGGGACTAAAAGTAAAATTCAAAAGATAAAAATCTATTCACTACAGTGTGCTCTCGTTCATATTTTATTCTTATACAGTTACAAACTGTTCGCCGTCAGAGAGATCCGGCCAGATCAGACCACGGCGGCTGTTTCTGCATCACAGTCTTCGATTGATGGCGAATCGAAGGCCAGATCGGGAATGGGGCTAGAGATTCGACTAATGAACATGATGAAATCTCGAAACTCAATGAGAGGATTTGAACTTCGAGTATCGCGATTTCATCGTTTGAATCCCTTGTCCGATTCTCGATATTGGAGTAATTTCGTCCCCAATGTCTAGGTCACTTTTATCTTAATTTTAAATTTACAAAGTTGGTCAAATCGTGATTTGAGAATCTATGAGCCTTTTTGGTTCTTCTGTTTGGCGTTTGCGTCTCCAGGTAACACTTGTAAAAGTATGAGTGTATGTTTTGATATGACTATACTTTTAACTTGTAAGTGTAAGATTTGTGTTTAGAATTTTCTCTTGATTATATCGTTATTATGAAAGACATGTTTTATACATTGGTTGTGTAATTTATTTAACGTGATCTCAGTGGTGATGTCTTTGCTTGAATAATCTTATATGTATTAGAGTGTGAATTATTGAAACTATCCTTATCACATGAAATTAAAATAATTGTATTTCTGTAAGATTATCTTAGATAATCGTATAAGACTTGCTCTCCTCCTTGGAGAAGTTAGCTTTTGATTGCTTAATTATCTTGATTAAGTTCTTAAAGCCTAAGACTAATTATTACGCGGCTAAGTAGACCAGGTCGTTACAAAGCGGTTGACTTTCAGGGGCATAATTATAAAAGCACATGAAGAATAGGAGCTGATGTAAGCAAGCATACGCACAGCTTCAATTCTAAAGAATGCCTGAGATTTTCTTTACTTATGTATGAAGTTTCGATATCGCTTTCGTTATGTCGACATTACTCTTGACAGAAATAGAGACTATCGCTTTCAGATTCTTGTGTTGGCTTGTTGAGAATGAATTATCCATTATTCTAATGTACTTGATTCAGCTTCTGTGATAAGGCTATGGAACGCAGATTGGGTAACGTGTTTGTCTTGTAGTCGAAAGCCTTCCTCGTCTCTCTATATATATTCTCTCTGGGAGTTGAATAGCTTGGCTCATCAACTACTGTGTTAAATCAAATCTTTATCACTTGTTTCTGCAAAATATTCGGTTTGTTCTTTGTTTCTTTTATATGGACTGGAGTCACAATGATGCTAAAGATTCCGATCCAAGAAATGGTGAAATTGGTTGGCTCTTTAAGATTTTGTGGCAGAGATCTCGGCGCTGAATCAATGGCAATTAGCATGAGAGAGACCCTGGTGGATGAGAAGATCTTTGTAGCAGTGACAGGGAGAGATCTAGAGAGCAAGTGTACTCTCATTTGGGCGATACAGAACAGTGGAGGCAAAGAGTTTTGTATCGTCCATGTTCATCAACCTATCAAGATCTCAGCCCGTAAGTAATTTAATTTCCTTAGCAATCCTCTTGTGCAGAGTTTAAGGATTTTTGGATTATTTTGGACTCTTTTGTTTTCTTCATTTCAAGCGGGAGCGATGTTCCACGACCAGAAATTGCGGCTTCATAGAAAAGAGAAAGAGAAAGCACATAAGAATTTGGACAAGTACCTTCATATATGCAGGCAAATGCAGGTATTATTTACTTATTAGATATCCATTTGTTTTTATTGTACAAGAGTGTTTGTTTCTAAATTTCCACTCAAATTGTGAATTAGGTCACTGCAGAGATAAGATATATCGAAATGGATTCGGTAGAGGAAGGTATCCTCCAACTGATATCTCAGTGCGGAGTTCGGAAACTCGTCATGGGAGCAGCAGCTGATAGACACTATTCAATGTAGGTGGTTAATTAGTGCAGACAAGACTTTTTGTTATTTAATATATGGATTAATCACTGAAGTGATACTTGAATTTTGTAGGAATATGAGAGACCTACAGTCCAAGAAAGCTATTTACATTCGCAGTGAAGCACCTGCTACTTGTCAGATATGGTTTACCTGCAATGGATATTTAATATGTTCAAGGTCTGCCCAATTTTATTTCAATTCTTCATCCTTCTCTTTTTTGATGTAAAATGTTAAGATATATACCACTTTCTTTCTTGTGTCAATTCTTCATCTTCTTTCATGTTAACAGCATATTGACATTAGTCACTGTTTAGGAATGGTCTTTGGGTTCTGCTTGTGAGACAAGATCTTTGTCTCACAAGCCACACTACACAAGTGTTTTTTTTTCTTTTGGTATGAAATCAATGCAGGGAAGCTAGAAGAAGAGATAACTTGTATCGAGAATGTGCATCTTCAAGCTCTGTGAGCCAATCCGAGATAACTAGAGGAACTGAAAGTGTTCGAAGCTCAAGTATAATTAAAGATGATAATCGGATTCGGATCCAAGTAGCTGTCGCGGAAGCTGAGAATTCGAAAAGGGAAGCACGCTTTGAGGCGTACAAGCGTGAAGAAGCTGAAAAAGCTGCAATTGATGCAATCAAAAGGGTATACAAGTTCCTCCTAACATGTTTTATTGCTTAGAAGTTTCAATTATAACTTTGTCTATAACCAAAAATGTAGGCTAAACAATCGGAAAATGAGTATTTTGAGGAGCTGAAGCATAGGAGAGAAACAGAGAAGGCACTGAGTAAAGCGAAAGAAGAAATTGGAAAGATGAGATCAGAATCCGAGACTCGAATAGCCGAATCTAATATGGTGATAAGAAAGCTTCAAGGCAATTATATCTTATCGATGAAAGCATTGAGAAGACTCAGAGAAGAACAAGAAGAGTTGAAGATAGAGCTTAGAGAAGCATCAAAGCTGAAGAGTAAGCGCGAGAAAGAGGAAGCGTCTCCCTCTAACCACCGTGAACCGCCTCAGTACTCCATCTGTCCCATTACACAGGTAAATTAAAGAAACGTTACAAAAGATCAATGAGAACTAAATGATCAAGATGTTACAATTATAAGAGAGAAACTGTTATTTGTTGTGAAACTTGCAGGATATAATGGAGGATCCACATGTAGCAGCAGATGGTTTTACATATGAAAGAGAAGCCATAAGTGGGTGGTTTGAGAGAGGACACGAGAGTTCTCCGATGATAAACAAAAGGCTTCCTCACACGAGCCTGGTTCCAAATCTTGCTCTACGGTCCGCAATACAGGAATGGCTTCAAGCTTCAAGCTCCTGAGTCATTGAACAGATCCTCTACCTGTAAAGATATAAATCAAAAGGGGTTTTAAGTCCTTAGCGGCTAATGAAGGAGACTCCTCTCAAAACCCGAGTTCGAATCTTGGTGTAGTTCTCTTGTGGTCTTTTTGATATGGTTTTGTAATAGTTATGTAAGTCTTTTACTACTAGTCGGTGTTGGTTGGTATGAGTCACGCTTTTGTGGGACGGCTTTGGATATTAGTAGACAATAAATATGATCACCTTTGATTTAAATTTATGACCAATTCGTTCAGGTTATACTTTCAAACCAAGATAAAAATGGGGAAGAGAGAATGTATTGATGTAAAAATGGCGACAATTTGACTTTTCGGAAACACACATCCACAACCACGGCAGAGCTCTCTCACGCGCCTTTTCAATCCAAGTTTTCCTTTTCTTGTAGAAATACACCGAAACACGCGCTAGTTGCGCGTGTGATATTAGATCAAGGCGTTTGACCTTTGTTGCTCCCATTTGAATTACTACGCCTTCAATTTATTGAAACGGTCTATTTTTTAAGGTTTATTCCCATCCCATCGCGCTATTATTTTTGTTCGCAACTATTTTCTGATGAAACATTCCTTAATTAACTTTTCCTCATATTCCCAGATATTAGATCTCACGTTTTATAAAAATCCGATTTTTTTTTTAATAGTATTTACTCATTTTAAATATTTTCCCATTGTTCAACAATTCATATGCCGTATAGAGTTTCCACCACAAACTACACTTTTTCTAGTGACATTTAAAGATTCACAATAATCCTGCAAACATTAAATCCATTTTATTGTAATACCATTTTTCATTTGGTATATATAATTGAAGACCATATATTTGTGTTACATGAAATTTTTTTAATCAAATCCCCCCCCCCCCTTCTTATGATTGACTATTATAATACTTCCAAAAAAAATGTATAATCACCTCATTTTGTTTATACTTTAATGCTATAATCGACATTGATTACCTCCTCGAGTTTGATTAGGTCGTTGACACTTAAAGGGCTTAAAAGTAAAACCACACTAGAAATAATACATATACAAATTCCAGATCGAATATTCGAAAGAACAGAGTAACACCAGAAAGGGATGACACATGCCTTCATCGGATCTTGATTCCATATATATTAAACATTTGCCGAGAAGAAGACAAAACCAAAGCTTCTTGTCTGAAACGAACCAGCCATTCTCAAGATTTTCTCAACAACTATTTCCCGAGAAAATCTGGAGTTTCAGGGAGCGAGAAAGCACAACATGGAGGAAGAAGAAGAAGAAGAAGAAGCAGCAGTGATGGATGAGAGAATATATGTTGCAGTCGGGAGAGAAACAGCCAAGAACAAGTCAAATTTGGCCTGGGTAATAGATAACTGTGAAGGGAACAAGATCTGCATCGTTCTTGTTCACCGACCTGCTCAAATGATTCCTGTCTGTAAGTTTTTTATTCCTCACTCCAACAACTCCTTAATCCAGATCTTTCGAATGGCTTTATACAAGAAACAGAGCTCTTAAAGAATTTGACTTTAGACAATCCTTTCTTTTACTTCCACAGTGGGTACCAAATTCGATGCTGCAACGGTAGATGAAGAATTAGTGAGTGTATACAGAGAAAAACAAAAGGCCAAAACAGAGAAGATTCTTGATGAGTACCTTAGAATTTGCCTGCGGAAAGGGGTATGTGTGTTTATATACTATATTACAATATACATGAGGGATGTGAAGTTTCCGCCATTTCTAAGGAGATTGTTTTTGCAGGTCCAAGCGGAGAAGCTGTGCGTTGAGATGAACTCGATCGAAAAGGGAATTGTGCAGATGATTTCTGAGAACAAAGTGAGGAAGTTCATCATGGGAGCAGCTTCAGACAAACATTATTCAACGTATTGTGTCTTTAAGACTTCACGCTTGTGTTCCTGCTTAACTGCTTCTTTTAACAGGTCTCGAATTTGACATTTGAGGTGATCAATTTGCAGGAAAATGGAGGATTTGAGATCAAAGAAAGCCATCTTCATCTGCCAACACGCGTCTGCGACTTGTCATATACGGTTTATCTGCAAAGGATATCTCATCCATACAAGGTTCAAGCCAGAGTCCTCTTTTCCTTAGCTGTATACAAAACAGCAGATGATGCTTTAACGCTGATGTCTTTGTGCAATCAATGTAGGGAAGCTAGAATGGATGAAGTCCGAGCTCTCTCAGCTCTACTATTTGACTTTCAGCGGCTTGTCTCCTCACAAAATAGCACCAATTCAGATCAAGACAGTGGAGGTTCAAAGAGGAAAAGCGAGGAAGATGATGGGGAGGAGGAGGAGAGAACATCACGAACCAGCTCTTCTCGGTCTGCTAGTACATTGTCATACTTTGGAGGATCTGAGGCTTCCTCAAGTGTAAGTGTATTGGAAGAGAAATCAAACCGTTCATCTCCACCCTCTTTACCGGTAAGCCCTGCGATGCTGAATAAGAGAGGATCCAACCCTTTCTTTTTGTTTCTTTTCTTTCTATCCTTTGCATTTCACCTGGCTCATGAATTGCCTAACGGTGCTGATCCACCAGTGCAGCGGAATGGGAGTGGGCATGATAACCTTCCTGATTAACTCCACCAAACTCTGGCAAAGGCTTGCCATCCAAAACCATAAGCATTGTGAATGACCCCACTATTACCTGAAAAGCTACATAAGAAGAAGAGGACAAGAACATAAAGCTACAAAGATCTTGATCACATCTGTAAATACCATGTATCTAATATTTGTAAAACCCAATTGTGTGAAGAGAAGCTGCTTTGAGATCTCCTCTCTCCTTATCATCGTGTGAGGCTTGTAACGCTAAAGACAATGGACTCATCTTCTTCATATTATTCTTGAATTTAAAAAAAAAAAAAAAAAAAAAAACAGAAAGATAACCGACAAATGAGCCCACCAACTAAATGCTTTCACCAGTTCTTTAATTAAAAGTTGTGTACAAAGGGTTGATCACTAAAAAGGAGTAAGAAAAAACAAAACAAAACTGCATCCTACCTCTCGAATTAACTGAGAAGAAAGAAAGAAAGCAGATTGTGAAAAAAAAAATTACAGGCAGACACACATCAAACGCCGGTGACCGGGACACCACTCTCTCTAATTGCTTACATTCTAGTGGGGATCTCACCAAAACTGTTCCAGCCATTGGGCTAGCGTTTTCAGCTTCACTTGTGCCCTGCAGCTGGACCTTCAAAGTTCAAAACGCATGCAAACCAAACCATCTACCATCAGTCATCTAAAGCTAAGTCGAAGACTGAAGTGTGGCGTATTTAAAGGTCTAAAGCCGATGTGGTTCAGTTCAACAGCACCTTGTGCTACACTGTTACCATAAATGTAAAAATTAACCAGGAAAAAGGTGTAGCATGTACCAGTCAGTCGCCTTGTAGTCCCGTTGCCATTTATGGAAAAGTGCACAGGCTGCCTTTCTTGTCCTATCGATAGAACCCAACTAGAGTTCAATCTCCGGGCAAAATCCTCTACCTCTCTGTATTAACATAAGGTTCAATAATTTTATTTAGTTTCACTTAATGGCTGCACAATTCGATTACTAGAATCCGAGGTTTGTAGAAGGTATATTTGGAGGAGGGACTGATATCAATATTTCAGCACAAAACGTATACTTCAGGCAGGAGTTTGAAAAAGAGCCACTTACCTATCAAGCATTTCCTTCAAAGCTGGATCAATTTCATCATCTATATAACCATCTTCAAACTCAGTCTTTGGCGTAAAAATGTCATCTTCCATACTAAGTAAGTTAGATACATCTCCCAAGCTGGACGCAGTCTTGTCAACAATCTCAGCACTTTGTGATTTGGAATGAAGATTATGTGGATCCTAAGAAGAAGGAACGCACTCAGTAACTTGATTACTACCAACCAGAAGCAATCAGAGAGAAACTAGTTTAAACCTTCTCCGAAGCTTCACATGTTCCATTAGAAGTACCATTCTTCTGCTCCTTCCTTTTCTTGTTCTTTTTTTTGCTCTTGGAAGTCTTTACCACCTTGGGATCTGTGAACCATAATTATCCTTCTCTCCAATGAGAGCTTTAAAAGGAAGTAGAAAAGAGAAGACCAAGAAGCAATGCTAGCATAAACTCACGCACCAAATATCTCAATCAAGGAGACCCACGATATCAACCAGGATTTGAGCATCAAAAAATCTATTAACTCGGCCATAAATGCATATGCAAGAAGCATGCTGATATGGAAAATGACCAATATGTTGAACGTAACTAGAAAAGAGTCTTAACAAAATTTAACAAAGTTGAACATAAGCATCAAAATAGACACCAGACATGAACCAATATGTGGTGCCATCAACATGGATTGGGCAACTCGGAGCAGAAAAAGTTAAAGGAACATGACATACAGGAGAGATATGAAGTTAAGTTAAGAAAAGTACCTCTGCCATTAATAAATGATAGCAGGTCATCCACAGAACGCTCATCGACATGTTCTTCAACCTCGACATTCTAGGACATAGAAATAGCCATAAAATATAAAACTAGTGCAATAGTTCATTCTTACAAACCAATTTCTAACTTAATATTAAGTAAAATGCTCAACACACCTTTAGTTTCTCCCTTTCTTTCAATTCCTTTCTTTTCTTTGCATACAATCTATTCAACAATCGAATCCGTGGATCATCCATTGTGTTCTTCAGAGGCTCTAATTTCTCCTCCTGATAAATCATAACAAAAAGCTAAAATAAAAGAAGCAGATAGGAATGACACCTTCTAAAAAGAGATGATCTTGGGCACCACATACCTCGGTAAGGTCATCAGGCAAATGAAATATTTCGCGTATCTCCTCTGGGGTTTTTCCCTCAATAATTCGTGCAAGGGCACGACTAGTAAGATCAACTAACGGCTTCAACTGCAAACTGTCAGCGGCTGAGGTCAACTCACAGAGCCTCTTTGTATCCATCCGGATGAATTTTTCATCATAAATTTTACGTTCCTAAAAAGTAATAAAGAGCTCTATGAAAAAAAGGCATATGATTATTTATCGACATGTCACTATTTGTTTCCAATTTAAAAACCTCAAGTAAACCTTATTTGAACGTCCAGGTACTTGATGAAATCTGCAGTAATCAAAAATCAGGCTTAACATGGCTGGATTGACTCGCTGAGGAAGAGATATTGCATAGTTCTTAGAAGATCCAACACCCTTCTGTATTACTTCTTGACATATCATGGGACAGAACATTGCAACCTCTTGTTCCACTTGCTGGATTGAGCCATCAGCAGTTTCAAGCCATATATAGGATTTCATCATCTGTGTGATGCCACATAATAAGTAATTATTGGTGCAACGAGAAAGAATATAACACTAAAACATAAAACACCATTAGTATGACAAGAATCTATGATGTAACAAGTAGGTCATGTAAACGCATATGATAAGAACTAGAGACTAATCACAATAAATATAAAATATATGACGCAAATGGTAGGTTGTTAACTTGTTATGTATCCAAAATCTAATCTTGCTAGTGCATTTGAGCAAAATATCTAACGATATTAACACTCACTCTATATGATAACTAACCTAGGTCCTTGTTGCCATAAGAAGTAAATGAAATATCCATGTGGGTTAGTAAGCTATAAGCCAACGAAGTCCCCTACAGTTTAAGTATCAAAGCTTACCTCTGGTTTAATGATGGCCATTTCACCTTCTGACATTGATTTGTAGACCCAGTCTTCGGGTATAACGCTCGTTGAGTTTATGTATATCTTATTACACTGTTAAGCTCCAATAAATAGGACAGTCCCCACTATAACAAGTACTTATTTTTCCTTGGATCTTCAAGTTTCCCAATACTACACACAAGTAGAAAATAATTCAAGGTCAATGAGAATTAAGCTCAGACAGCAATCTCAAGCAATTTCCGGAAACTAAACACCAAACTAGTAAAAGAGAAGAAAAGATAAATGATCATAAAATGGAAACTAAACTACGTAAACATGCTAATCACTCAGAAATATTAAGACTGAATCTGGCATGAAAATCAAAATGCAATAACTAGGTCCACACAAACCACGAGTCCAAAATTACCAATTTCAGTTCAAGGATTCGAGGAATCGATTCAACTCTCTCTCTCTCTCTCTCTCTCTCTCTCTCTCTCTCTCTCTCTCTCTCTCTCTCTCTCTCTCTCTTTGATGGAAAGTGAGTTTCTCTTGAATGTGAAAAGGCACCTCAATCATGAATTCGTAAAACCCTAAGCCCAAAAATGAATAGAGAGGTGCTAAATACCAAATATGAAACAAAAGACAGAGGTGCCGAAACTTAAATTGATACAATGGAGAGTGAAATTAAAATAGTAATAGAGTGAAATAACAACAGCGAGAGAGAGATAGAGAGAGAGATGACATTCAAATTATCAAACGATACAATCGAACAAGCAGTAGACGCATAGAGATACAATAACAATGGAGAATCACGATGAGAAAGCAATAGATAAGAAGAATACAAGCGTGTCGCACCTTACAACCGGAGGAGAAGAAATGAGTGTAGACGGCGGAGGGAAGATTTGAATCTGACGGAGGATAACGGCGACGGCGGCGGCAGAAACAGACCCAAAGAGAGAGGAGCGGATAAGAGAGAGAAAGAAGGGCTTAATAATATATTTTGGGATTTTTATTTTTTAATAATTAAGCTCTCGCGCAAAAAAAAAAATAAAAGAGAGAGAGAATGGAGTGGTTTATCGCCACGTGTACGAGCCGTGATGGCTCATGGCTCGAGATGGTTAAAAACACGGTAATAGAATCTAGGGTTCGGTCGTTGGGTGGTTGATGAGGTCGGTGAGGCTCTTCTAGAGGCCTAATAGGCTAATACTGTGAAACTGTGTGATGGCTCAATCGCTGTCTTGACCTTCTTTCTTTTTCTCCCTTTTTAGTTTTTTTTTGTATTTAATTTATCTTTTAGAATATCTGATATATCTTATATAGTCATCATTTTAATCATAAGTCCTTTTTGGAATTTTTTTTATTTATATATATATTTGTTCTATGTCAAAAAACAATAGTAACTAGGTTAATTTCTACAAAGGTTCTTCAATAATTGTATGGTAAGTTTATAAAAAACCTCTTATTAGACAAAATTCTTTACGATGTAGACTTTGTCAGAAATAGGCCTGGATATTCGGTTAACCGTTCGGTTTCGGTTTGGTTGCGCTCGGTTTTGGTTACTTCGAATATGGTAATATAATAACCATTCGGTTATTTTAAGAATTTTGGTTCGGATCGGTTCGGTTTTTTTGCTGTTCGGTTCGGTTCGGATATTTGAATAAATAACCGTAAGGTTAGTTCTTTCGAGTTCGGTTAGGTTCGGTTTCTTATCCAAAATAACCAAAATTAACCGAATATAACCAAAATTAACCAAATTTAACCGAAATTAACCAAAAAATACAAAAATAATAATATATAAATTGAATAAAATTAGAAAGAAAATTAAAATTTCGTTCAATTTTGCAAAAGAATATTTAACTTTGACAAATATAACTAACAACATTTGGATATGTTTATTATTTAAAGTATTGGATTGTTTTGAGTCTAAAAATAATTAATATTTTTGAGTTTATAATTATAGTTTTGGGTATTATGGATACTATTTTGGGTATCTTCTAGGTTTTTGAATATTTCGGTTAACTGTTCGGTTATCGGTTCGATTCGGTTCGGTTTCAGTTAGTTTGGATAGAGGATTTTACTAACCATTCGGTTATTTTAGTAACTTCAGTTCGAATTCAGTTTCGTTTTTTCGGTTCGGTTCGGATGGTTATTCGGTTAACGGTTTTTTTGTCCATATCTAGTCAGAAACGTCATTTCTTAAATCAAATATTTACGATATATTTTAGTAACAATTTTTTTTCTTCTAAATTATTCATTTGTATTTTAATTCCTTTCCATAATATTTTTTGTGGAAGATATTGATTAGAATAAAATTTGCTAAACAAATTTTCCTTTTCCAAATTTTACTATATTAGTTGACTATTGATATGAGCTCGGGAATCGTTATCACGGTAAGTAATTACTGAGCTACCTTTAATACATGGAATCCTCTAAAAAAACGATCAACATTACAAAAAAAAAATTCGGTTATATACGATAAAAGACGATAATCTTTTTCTTTTAAAAGGAAATCTGCCACTAATCTTATGTAAAACCCTAATACATTTTTTCCGACACTTCCATCTTCTATATAGCATATATATATATATATATATATATATCCTAATTTCTCAAATTATGGTCCCATTACAAACATAAACGCTCTAACAAAACTAAAGAATTATCATCAGCCACATATCTAACCAACCCTTAGTTTATACGTCTGCCTTCAACAACATATACGTGGTCTTCTGGGGCATGGAGGATTGCAAGATCCCTGATGGTCTCAATGCTGGTGAGGTTTCACAGAACATTAAAAAGTCCCTTGCGAATCAGGGTTTTCATGGTACGGTCGAAATCAATGGTTATATGGTGAATTGAAGGATGACTTTGTCTCCTCCGAAATTAAGTTAAAACACTTTCCCGCAGGTGAATATCTTATATTACAACTCTCTAACA
The DNA here is from genome assembly GCA_900406565.1 of Turritis glabra. Taxonomy (NCBI): domain Eukaryota; kingdom Viridiplantae; phylum Streptophyta; class Magnoliopsida; order Brassicales; family Brassicaceae; genus Turritis; species Turritis glabra. Next base: position 963,277 of record OVBN01000228.1, on the reverse strand, counting down.
CTCTTTTCTCTTTTACAACAATGCCTGTATCTTGATCTCTGCGTTTATATATGGTTTCAGAAAATGAAGATGCTAGAGTTAAGCAGATTTTAACAGACCTGTATTTCTGTGCGGTTGACAATCCTGAACCATCAAATGTGATGCTAATCATGGGAGACGTTTCACAAGAAGATTCCATAATCACGATTCTTCAAAGTATGAAATCGGAAAATTACAATGTTCTCTTAGCACAGCATCAAAATTGCAACAGGTGTGCTACAACCCATTCCAAGCTCACTATGGCTTTGGACAAGCCTATCAGCTGGAGAAAAGCCTATCACAACGTGTTGACAATATTGCTTAGCATCACTTTGTGTTTGCATCATCGAATTTTGTTTTGTTTGGATTTTGTATCCGTTCTATCTATTCTATCTGCTTTCCGTTTTTGTTTGAACTCATAACCATTGCCATTATGAGATTTTAATGACCGGTTCAGTGACTATATAGTATATACTGTTTTGCAAAAATAAACAAACAAACCAAAAACAACTAGGGTATAGAGAGGTTCCTTATAGCTCAAACAACATTCTTGACCAAAACCCACTAATGCTTCTCAATCAAGTTCTTTGAGAATCTTATCTATTACACTACAAATTTTAAATGTTCAGTCCAATGTTTAATTACATGTCGAAGAAAATCTCTTTGTTCTTTCCAAGTACAAAACGTTCTTTACGCAATCTTAGCGGTTCTTCTCTGCAAGTCCGATTCGTAGTGTTGGAACGCAGCATCAAGAGCCTGGTGGAGAAAACGGGTTAAGATCACTCATATTTCAATTCATAACCTGGATTACAACGCAATGTCTGGTTTGGCTGGTTAAATTGGATAGAGACAATGTGAGTGGAAAAAATAAGACTTAACCGAGACATGATGTAATAAAACTCCTGTATGTATTGGAAGGAAGCTAACCTGTTGCATTGGACGAACTAGTAAGGAAACCTGATGCCGGAGATCAGACTGCACCGACTGTTTCATTGCCTGATTTACATGCGGTTTAATATTAAGGAAACCATACACACTAGACCATATGCGGTAAGTTTCAACTACAACTCTCACCAATTTAATTTACCCAAACTTCATGCTTGTGTAAATGCATTATTATGAACCACTTTTCTAACGGATTGCTCCGAGTTGCTTAATCTGACAAAAAGATTTGAAGAAGAATTTCAAAGCTTACATCGAGTAGTGAATACGTATTGGACATTGCATCCTTCAGTTTACCAACCTGCATGGTAAAAGATAACATCCAAGTATAAGAAGGTGCTCTAGGTGTAAATAAATTTCAATGGTTCCTGAGGAATCTATGTATATAGCAAAGTCTGGGATTGGAAGATTGTGAAGTGGCAACAACATTACCTTGGTGTTAAGATATGTGGTCGTTATCGGGTAACATGACCAAAAATGTCTCAGTAATTCTTGTATTGATGTCCAGTGCTGTATATGAAAGAAAAAGGGAAAAAGTACTCTCACGATGCATTAGAGGGGACAACAGAACCATAGGCATTATTAACCAAATTCCAGTAATCAGTATATATTAGCTTCTTGTTACTTAGGACATCGGAGAATGTCAGACTTACATGTATAACTTCATCCTTAGTGGACTTTGGTAATCTGTCCAGAAAGCTCTCTCGTGGGTTCTTTCCAATAATATTTTTGCCAGTTGAGATAGTTCGGGTCAACGAACTGAAGACCTGGATAGGATTTAGCAATATTTAGCTCAGGCAACGAAGCAATAAGCCATGGTTTCTTTAGCCAGTGTACATTTTATAACGAGATAGAATAGCACCTCAAAGGAAACTTCAGGTTTAATCAACGGATCACTTAATCCCGTCATTCTAATCTCCAAAATGGATTCTTTCAGTAATCCATAAGCTTCATGGACATTTCTCTTTGATGCCCCTGCTCCTCTGGGTTCACTGAGGACGTTTCCTTGTTGAGATTCAAAGTAATCACGAGGGTCCTGATTCCAAACAAGAGAGGGTAAGAGGATTTACGCAGCATCTATCATCATCGACAGTGTAAACCTTTTAATAACAGAAAGCCAAACCTTGATAAACAGCGGTGCTAATGGGAAGTTTTGTGGTGCTTGAAGATCCTCCATTTCTGCTGCACTGGACATTCTCTCCAATCTCTCCTGATTAGCGTCCTTGGTGGTTTCACAATCAGCTTTGCTTACTACCAGGGTTAATAGACATGGATACCTAGGTCAGATGAATATGAATTGCAGCATAGGCCATCGATCAGCACAGGAAAAAAAAACAAAAGTAAAGCTTAACAGAATGAACAGCAAACCTTGTTTCACCTGTGTGAGAGCCTCTGCAACAATCCTCGTATCTTCCGATTCAACATCTACTTTCCAGTTTTAAAAAAGAATTAAGTGAGCATCATTGTATACTAACCACCAAGAACTTCAGTCAAAAGGCCAAAGTACATGTTTATCCCTCATGAACTAGCTGTTAAGGAAGTCATTTGATCACTATTTCTTATACCATTATGCAAAACACCAGATGAAAGAATGAGAGTAGGAGTGTTTACCAATGCATCTTCCTTCCAATACAACAGCAGCATGACGATTAAGATCTTGTAACAGCGACCTCCTAAACTGGTCATTATGTGGCTCAACAACGTCATTGGTGCCATCGCGCTGGATCCCATGGTCCTGTGTGACAGGAAATTTAATTAAGCACAATATGTGAAGTATTGATCCAGCAGATTGTAAATAAGCTATAAACCATGTAGAAAGCGCACAATGTAAGTTTTATCTGTGTGAATATGTACACTGTTAACTTGAAATTATTGTTTCAACAACCCTTGATGCAGAATGAGTAGATAGTTGGCTTACCATAAGATGAGTGTAGTCATCTCCCTGGTCAGCCTCCATGTCAAGAGTTGGATCAACCCGTCTAATCTACAAACATGACATTCAAAACAAATGGTTACACCACAATAATTATCTTTTCAAACAAAACACAAGGCAATGATTAACCACAGAAGAAAAATAACCTTGTGACGAGTTTCCCGAGCCAATATCTCGTCAGGCTTCAGAAAGACAGCGAGTTCCTCATCCTCAGCAGCTTCTGCTGCAGCTACTGCTGTATTTTTAGTGCTGTAAAGATATTCTGCTCTAAAATATTTTGTCCAGAAGTCCTTTTCGGTCATCTGGTGTAGAAAAATAACTACCAAAGGCAGTTATGATTCATTGTATTTGATGATTAAAAAACTATAAACAAAGATGGTCATAGTGTAGAAGTCTTTGTTACCTTTTTTGGAACATAATTTATGAATGCCTGCCGAACAGCCGGCTTCTCAGCAAAAATCTGAAAGCGTAATAAAGAAATCATAAGTGAGAAACGGACAGTAGTATGAATGAAGCAACATTTACTTATCCTTGCTACAAATTTACAGACTAAATGAGCACAAAATAGAAGGTGAACTGGAAGGGTGTTATAAATGTTTCTACTCCTAAGTTATAGTTTCCCGCTGGACTTTTTAAGTTCAAGCACATGATGCGACCTGAACATCTATTAATGAATTTATGACCCCATATATCACCAAATTGCAACTTCAACCCCATTCACCATATAAACTTATCCCAACCCTGGAGGATCGCGCTCGGATTCGAATTCAGAAACTTATATAGCCCTAACTTCAATGACAAAGATAGTGAACCATATTATAGCTCACCTGAAAAATTATCTCAGACGTTAAGTTAAACGTCACCCGATTAGTCTGAAAGAAAAAAATTGAAGAGCGGTTAAACCAGATGAAATGTCATATGATATATATCAGCAAAAGACTGTATTATACCATACCCGCCCATCAGTAGATGGTTTGATGCCTGAAACCATCATGCTTTTGAGCCCCATCTGTTGTTTTGACTTTCTAATGGAATCTTTACCAAGTAATTTCTGCGATCAGAAACAAAGTTGGTAACTATCACGACACTCGAGAGAACAGAAAAATTGAAACATCAAGGAAACACGCAAAAATCCAACCTTCCTTGTAGACAAGAACTCATCTTCCGTCAGGACTTTACTTTCCACAAATTGCTTATGCAATTTTTGCAACTCACTTCATATCGATAAAGTCAGAAACTTTTAACCCAAAAGAAAAGAGCAACTTAATGTTCCGCTTACATACCTATTTTCTCGAAGAAGCTTGAAGCGTAGCTCCAATTCTGCCATACTAAGTTGCTCAGCAGTTGTAGAGACAACTGATTTATTATTAGGCTCCTCTTCACATTTAGCAAGGGCCTTAGCTGTTCATAGTAAAAAACGGTTACAGCAACACCCACCACAAAAGAAACAGCAGAAAACAAACCATGGCAGATGGAGAGCTTACTGATGAAATCACGGCAAGCATGCAAGTCGGGATAATTTTCAAACTCAAAGATATGACTACTTCCCTATAATCAAAAAAAGGAGGAAACTTTAGTGATATAGCTTCAAAATTCACATATCTATAACATTTTTTAGCCTTAAGCACAAAGGGCCAACAACAACAAAAAAAACCTGCTTGTTGGTCAGATTGAGCCAAGGAGGTTTATTTGATCCTTCTTTGGTATATTTTTGACCTGAGAAATGTACAGTGGAGAAGTTAAAGAAACAACGAAAAACACAACATCTCTTATCCAAAAATCATGTTGAGAAATTAGTCTGGTTAAACAAAATATGACCAATTTGGAAAATTGAACAAAATTGAACACTTACTTTTGATGTTCTGAGTCTTCACTTTAAGCTTCAAATCTGATTTCGGATCATTTGGGACAAAGTGCAACATCACTTCACTCTGCGAGGAAGATATTTGAAAGATCCGTTTAGCACAAATACTAACTCAAGAAACAAATAATAGAAATCATATACAAGGATTCTCAGTTCTTCAAGTGGAAAGAGTTCTTACAATTTCGAGGGATCCAAGAGTTCCTGGATCCTTCACTGAGCTCTTGTATTTGACTCGCTTCTCCATTGGCATGCCCAAGGTTCTAAATCGCGGTAAATTTGGTCGATTAATTAATCTCGTGAGCCCGAGGAGGTAATGAATGTCGACGGCGGAGGAATTATTTGAATCTGGCGGAGGAGAACGGCTAGCGTCGGCAGAGCAGACACCAAAGGGCTAATATTTTGGGAGTTTTGTTAAATTAAGAATTAAGTGTGGTTACTTTATGAATCTCAGCTTCATTTCACCTCATGTTCCCGTTCAAATCAAGAGAGCCAGAGGAGGAGAAGGGGAGTGGCTTATAGCCACGTGTACGAGCCGTGATGGCTAATGATTCGAGATGTTTAAAACACACGAATGTTGAGAATCTAGACTTCTTAGTTTTTTTCATTCATTTTAATAATTAGGATTTTTTTTTTAAACCAGGCCTGCCTGCCATCAATAGTAGAGGCTCTTATGTGGAGGGTTGTGAGCTTCAGCCCGAATATGTATGGCCCATTTACAACAAGACTTTCATTTTTTTTAGACATCGTTAGATATTGAGTAATTTTGTTTTTTTTTTTGTTGGTTGTGTTGTGTGCCATGAGTAATTTTTCACCTTTTTTTTTATGGGACCGTGACGCAACGAGAATATTGGGGGTGGCTTAGGTAGGCAAAATACAATCATGAATAGCAGCCAGAAAAGAAAAAGAAAAACACATTAAAATAAATAAATTGATTAAAAAAGACAAACGTCAGTAGATGAATGGTCGGTTTTGGATATGTAAGGCGCCGGCATTAGGTGGGTGACTCCACGTATCTTATCGTCGATGCATTGGACGGCTATAAATAAAATGAGTCGGTATTTTTTAGTGGTCAGTGATTAATTACCTGATGTTTCAACATTTTGGTTTTTTTTTTATTGGCTCTCCCCGATGTCTAAAAAAAAAAAAAATGGCTCTCCTCTACTATGCAATTTAAATCGTGTGAAGATAAGATTTTAAGATTTTAAGGCTTTCAACTCGTGTGAAGGTGGATTTTAATTTTGAGAAATTATCTTACATTAGCCTTTTTTTTAAAAAAATACTTCTCAATTAGAAAATAATTTTACAAGTAGTCCCTTTTGAAGAAAAACAAATATAATTTGGGGGAAACAAATTATGATAAGTCTTTAACTCTGAGTATGGTTAGTAAAAATGTAAATAATTATAAGGGTGTAGAGTCCAATGGCCCATATCAAAACAGTATAGCAAATTAGTAATCCCAATAGAGTTGTTTTTAGTAGTTGCTATTGCTAATTTGCCATATTGTTTTGGAATGGGTATCTAAATAATGGATATCTAAACTAGATATCTTTTTGTTAAAATAATGAGAAAAATAAGAAGTTGAAGAAAGAATGAGAGATGTGTTCTTAAATAAGAATTCATTATATACTAATAAGAACCTCATCTCACACTTGTCATTTTATTATTGGTTTGATTTTTCTCCAACAAATTTAAATCAATTAAATGCTATTAAATTATTAATATTTTATTGATAAGATACTCCCATGAGTTTCTAATTGATGGAATTGTTTGTTTGTTTGTTTGTTTTTGTTTTCTTTAGCGTTGTCTTTCCTATTTGGCAAATAGTACACTACCACTCTGTTTTTCAAATTGTCTTTTATACTATCAGTATATGCATTATCATAGAATTATGTTTCTGAGTTTGAATTAGAAACTAGGATTATGTTTTATAGCAGACCAAAAAAAAAAAAAGTGTAGTCTTTACAGAAAAAAGTGCGTTTTAACTGTGATGATAAAACAGATTATTACATATCACCCAAAAAAAAAACAGAGAATAACACAAAAAAATGGTTTTTTATAGACACTCATTATGGAGAATGTCATGAATAGTAGGTACATGGTGCATGATGGTAAGGCCACACACAGATGTTTTTATCCTAGCAAACACCAGATCATTCTCAATCGGACGATCATGTTTAAACTCAGTTTTGTTCGTAGTAGTTACTAACTAAACAATTATTTAATGACAATCATGAAGATTATTAAAAACAATCGAGATTGATCTACGTTGTTTAAACACTAATTATACAACAAAAATAGCTGGAATGGAGCATTCAAAACTCTGTCCAAACGCTTAAATTATCATTGGCCCAACCCAATAATTAGATTTATTAGTAGTATGATATTAGTATGAAGATAACATTAAGAATATTTATGTTACTGTCAACTATTGTCATCGTCTTTATTTTATTTCTCCATTTTGTTTCCATTACCTTCCCATCTATAAAAATCACACCGCTCCACTTCTAAAAAATTCACAACAGAGAAGAAAACCCAAAAATCAAAGCTACACAGTTCTCTCAAGAGAGATCGAAACCAAACGAAGATGGAAGGCAAAGAAGAAGACGTTAGAGTTGGAGCTAACAAGTTCCCGGAGAGACAACCAATTGGAACTTCAGCTCAGAGCGACAAATACTACAAGGAGCCACCACCGGCGCCATTTTTCGAGCCTGGTGAGCTTTCTTCATGGTCCTTTTGGAGAGCTGGGATCGCTGAGTTCATCGCCACTTTCCTCTTTCTTTACATCACTGTCTTGACTGTAATGGGAGTTAAAAGGTCACCGAGTATGTGTGCTTCCGTTGGAATCCAAGGAATCGCTTGGGCTTTCGGTGGTATGATCTTTGCCTTAGTCTACTGCACCGCTGGTATCTCCGGTAAGTCACTCTACTTGTCCTTCTCCAAAGAAGAAGACGCTAAAGTTAGAATCTTTGGGAAAATTTTGAGATTACTTTTTAGCTTCTTTGCGTGAATTCGTGCCATTTGTATGTGATTCAAGAGAGACAAAGACAATCTATAATCTTTGAGAAATTTTGTAATTAGTCTTACCTCCTCTATGTGGAATTTGCAGTGTTATAATCTAAATTTTGTTCTTTTGCCCAATCGTTGAAATTTTTGTTCATGTAACTCTCAGGTGGGCACATCAACCCAGCGGTCACTTTCGGTCTGTTCTTAGCTCGGAAGCTGTCGCTCACTAGAGCTCTGTACTACATAGTGATGCAGTGTTTGGGAGCTATATGCGGTGCAGGTGTGGTCAAAGGGTTCCAGCCTAAGCAATACCAGGCTTTGGGAGGAGGAGCCAACACTGTGGCTCATGGCTACACTAAGGGAAGTGGTCTTGGAGCTGAGATCATTGGGACATTCGTCCTCGTATACACAGTCTTCTCAGCAACTGACGCTAAGAGAAACGCCCGTGACTCTCATGTCCCCGTAAGTAACCAATCCATAGCTCTAGTCCATGTAATATAGCTGCTAGAAACAATTGAAATGAGTGAACTTTTAAGCTGCCTTGAGTGTGCAAGAAATACTAATTCTCATGGTTTCACATTGAATCTGTTGCTTATCGGCTTGAATTTTGTAACAATTGTGCAGATTCTTGCACCGCTCCCAATCGGGTTTGCGGTTTTCTTGGTTCACTTAGCAACCATCCCAATCACTGGCACAGGCATCAACCCAGCTAGGAGCCTTGGAGCTGCAATCATCTACAACAAAGACCATTCCTGGGACGACCACGTGAGTTTCCACAAACTATAAACCAATCGCATTCCAAATTATGGTTTCGATAATTTCTCTCTGACAATGTCGTTTTTTGCCATTTCAGTGGGTGTTTTGGGTTGGACCCTTCATTGGTGCTGCACTTGCTGCTCTTTACCATGTGGTTGTCATCAGAGCCATTCCCTTCAAGTCCAGAAGCTAAGTTAAAACAAGACATCAAGTCCTCTGGTTTCTCTGGTCTTGTCCTTAGTTGCTTCTATTGTTGATCTACTTGTATGTGTGAAAGTGTTTATTTATGTGCCCTCTTAATGCAATCTTTGTAAACAAGGAAGTAATTTAAACGCAAAAAATCCTTGTGTTTTAATAATCAATCACAAAGGGGATTTAATTGCAAATTATGAATCTGTTTATTACAATCAAAAGATGTTTAACATGGATTTTGGTATACGAGCCTATATAGTCCCAAATCTAGATGCGTTCGGTTTATAACCGGTTAATTGGTTCGGTTTGAAAATTCATCCGGTTCAGCATTGTTATTGTATTTTTGACGTGTTAGTGTCACAAACCTCGCCTAAAATCCTAAACGAATTGAGACACAGCCACCAAAAACACCAGGAAAATGGTCCCATTTGTCACATACTTTTCAACAAAGCAGAAAGATTCCTCGACCGGTAACTAATATATCTGAATAAGAAAAGAAGTTAATAATTTGCAAAAAAATAGATATAAAGTTGACGGTAAATTTCATCATTCCATAACTAAAAGACGAGTATCAGTAGAGAACTCTGACAGGAACTCTTCACTTACCCCAATTTACAATTACCTTTTTCACATAGTTCCAACAATCAACTTGTATTTCATTACAATATTATATACTTAACAGTTAAACACTAATGGAAGATGATACAATGTATCTCTCTTTTCTCAGCCATTTATATGCTTGCTTTCTTCTCCACCTATCAAACTCATCCTCTCATTACAAAGAGTTTTTAGACTTCGCTTTACTCTCTTGTCTCTTCAAACTTCGTGTACTTCGTTTACTCCGTTTAGTCAACAATGGCCTCTGTTTCGAGGAGGTTGATGAGGAGAGAGACGATCCCCTGTATCAGCCACACCACGAGGAGACTCTTCTCCACCGTTGGATCCTCTTCTTTCGCTCAGAGACTCAGAGATCTCCCCAAAGACTTCCCATCCACTAACGCCAAACGTGATGCCTCTCTGGTAAAGAAAGAAAAATAACCGTTTTGTGTATCTTCAAAATTCGATCTGGGTTTTAGTAAAGTTCTCGCCTTTCTTCTTTCTTTCTTCCGATGTCGATTGACGAATTCGCCTCTGTTACTTTTTAGCTTATTGGAAGAACTCCTCTTGTATTTCTCAACAAAGTCACTGAAGGATGTGAAGCTTACATTGCAGCCAAGCAAGAACATTTCCAGCCAACTTGTAGCATCAAAGACAGGTGGTTATTGTAAAATAACAATCTTTTGTTCCTTCAAAATCATAAGTCGAAAGTGTTGATTTTTGTTCGATTTTGTTGTCTTTAGACCAGCTATAGCCATGATTGCAGATGCAGAGAAGAAAAAACTAATCATCCCTGGAAAAGTAATCAGCTTTTTTTTCTCCCATATTTAATCTCAAATTAACGGTGACTCGAGAGTTTCTTACCCACTCAAGTGATGCTTAATTTCCAGACAACATTGATAGAGCCCACTTCAGGAAACATGGGAATAAGTTTGGCTTTCATGGCAGCTCTGAAAGGGTACAGGATTATAATGACAATGCCTTCTTACACCAGCTTGGAGAGGAGAGTGACGATGAGATCCTTTGGTGCAGAGCTTGTCCTCACTGATCCAGCAAAAGGAATGGGTGGAACCGTTAAGAAATCTTATGACCTCCTTGAGTCTACTCCGGATGCTTTTATGTGTCAACAGTTCGCTAATCCAGCAAACACTCAGGTACGTATGAGTTAGAGAGAGATCTCTTTTTCATTTAGCCTTAAAGTTACGTTTTAACATTAGATTGAATCTAGAGATGATGTTTGGAATATTGATGTAGATTCATTATGATACAACTGGTCCTGAAATTTGGGAAGATACACTTGGAAATGTCGATATATTCGTGATGGGAATTGGCAGTGGAGGCACAGTCTCTGGTGTTGGCCAATACCTTAAATCTAAAAACCCCAATGTCAAGGTGATTGATTTAAGTTCTGATGATATCTTGTGGATATCGAAAAAGAGATTGCTTATAATCATTAATGTCTTTCAAATGGTAGATATATGGAGTGGAGCCTGCTGAAAGCAACATACTCAACGGTGGCAAACCAGGTGAAAATTTCGAACCTTTAACACTTCACTCGTGGTCCAAATTAGTGGAAGTTTCGAGTTTTTGCGGTCGCTGATGTTAGAGTTTTGAAACTTTGTGTTAGGTCCACATGCTATCACAGGCAATGGGGTTGGATTTAAACCGGATATTTTGGATATGGATGTTATGGAGAAAGTTCTTGAGGTAAAGTATAATGCTACTGCTTCCATCATTTCAATATTCTCAACTTTTAAAGCTTATGTTTTGAGAATACGTTAACAGGTTAGTAGTGAGGATGCTATAAAGATGGCTAGAGAATTAGCATTGAAAGAAGGTCTCATGGTAAGTGTTTTGATGATTTACAGAGATAACTGGCTCGTTTGTTTTCTGGTACTAAGTATGGAAACTAACTTGTAGGTTGGGATATCGTCGGGAGCTAACACCGTGGCAGCACTTAGGCTGGCGAAAATGCCAGAGAATAAAGGCAAACTCATTGTGGTAAGAGAGGAAAAAGTGTTTTTTTCTTTCTTTCTTGGGGCTCTGTTTTGATATGTGTGTTTTGATTTGATCGGAAACTATTTTGTGTGTTTTATAATAGACGATTCATGCGAGCTTTGGAGAGAGATATCTGTCGTCTGTTCTGTTTGATGAGCTGAGGAAAGAAGCAGAAGAGATGAAGCCAGTTTCAGTCGATTGATGAAGAGAGGCTTCTGTACTAAAATCTTATATTGGGAGCAAAAGATTGTGACATAGCCCACTAAAGGTGTAAGCGTTTGTATGTTTGTTTTATATATGGGGATGGAAAAATAATTATGTTGATGTTGGATATTGGAAATACAATTAAATGAAAGTTTTGTGCTGGTAAAATCTGGTCAGTTGAGATTTTTGCTGTTAATTGAAAATATTTTTGATTGATGATATATCAAACATAAAAAGCCTTTAACTTTAAGTACCCTCAATTTAGAAGTGAAAACTATATGGAATCAACACAAAAAAAAAACAATGAACAATATAAGATTGATTAAAATATCATTACTCTTTCTTTTGTTAATGAAATAAAACGTTATATAACTTACAAGCATTGACTATCTAATAAGCGTCACAAATACTAACAACGACTGAGTATTTGACCAAATAGCACTATAGAATCAACATATTTGACTTAATAAAGAAAATAATCTTCAATTTTATAGAAGCGAATCATGATACGCCCTCGTGGCAATAGATCCAACGGCCAGAGAACAATCTTGTATATAGGTAGAAGCCACCACGTATCCATGCTGTAACACTGCTCTGATCATATTCAAAACAAGAAGTTTTAGGAGAAAACCTTCAAAACAAAAAAAACCCTCCGGGAAAATATCCGGGCGACACAAAAGCCCTAGCGTCGAGCGGCGAAGATGGGCGTAATTGATTTGATCACTAGGGTTGATTCCATCTGTAAGAAGTACGAGAAGTATGATATCGATAAACAGAGAGAAGCTAATGTCTCCGGGGACGATGCTTTCTCCCGCCTTTACTCCGCCGTCGAATCTGCGCTCGAAACTGTTCTTCAGGTTCGATTAGATTAACCCGATTACGTTTCGTTTTCTGTTGTTTGGTTTTGTTTTGTAACGGTAAGATTGTGAGGAACGTTATAGAAAACAGAGGATTTGTCGTCTGAGACGAATAAAGCCAAAGCTGTGGCGATGAACGCAGAGATTCGAAGAACGAAAGCTCGATTGCTTGAAGGAATTCCAAAACTTCAGAGGCTTGCTCTCAAAAAGGTCTTCTTCCTCTTTACCTAATTTTGATCACTCTGTTTGAAATCTTTGATTCTTATGTATTGGTGTGGAGTTTTATATATCTGATGATAAGGATTAAGGAAGGACTTATTTCTTAGGTCAAAGGGCTTTCAAAGGAAGAGCTTGCTGCTAGAAATGATTTGGTTTTGTCATTGAGAGATAAGATTGAGGCCATACCAGAAAGCTCTGCTCCTGTTATAGGTGGTTGGACAGCTTCAACATCATACTCCAACATCAGATTCGATACTAATGTCTCGGGTATCTATATATTGTCTTTTTGTAGTTTGTGCCTTATCAGTCACATATGTGTTATAAGATTAGTATGTTGATTAATGAAGACTTGGTCAATTGTATCAGATGACAGAATTGGCAGTGAATATTTCGACCCAACCGAAGAGTCTGGTCAGTTTAAACAAGAATATGAGATGAGGAGAATAAAACAGGTAAGTGTGTGTGTTGTTGTTTTATTTTATTTTATCATTTGATCTAATGATCGATTTCTAAAAGAAAGAGTCTATCTAACTGCTGTGGAAGCAGGACCAAGGATTGGATTATATAGCTGAAGGATTGGATACACTCAAGAATATGGCTCAGGACATCAATGAGGTTCACCTATACCGATATCTTTTTGTGCAGTTGATGTTCTGGTTCCATTTATTGATCATGTGGTAGTGATTTTCTTACTGCTACATACATTTCAGGAACTGGATAGACAAGAACCACTCATGGATGAAATAGATACCAAGGTTAATTAACCAGCACACTTGTCCTTGATCTGATTTGTTCTTTAACGAGATCATGTTTCAAATTTTCTTGATTTGGTATATACCATTTAGATTGACAAGGCAGCTACTGACTTGAAAAGCACCAATGTGAGGCTCAAGGATACTGTAACAAAGGTGATATAACACACACATTCCTCTGAGATCGAGATCGAAACCAGTCTTATTTTAATATAGTCAAGCTCATTGCTTTCTATTTGTTAATAGTTGAGGTCGAGCCGCAACTTCTGCATAGACATCATCCTCTTATGTATACTCCTGGGAATCGCTGCCTTCATATACAAGTAACTTCCTTTTTTGCTCACTCTTGATCTTCGAAACTTTTAATTTTGCTTCATCTTACCTTTTCATTATTTGGGGATTTTTGCAGTTCGGTGAAGTGAAAGCTGGTGATGCCTGAGACGCTATATACATTGCACATACATGTTTATGTTAGAGACAATGGGGAAGCTTCACTTTTCATCTTTCTATTATACACCCATGTATTTCGATGTCTGATAAACACAAGTAGTTATATTTCCTATCTTTTTAATTGAAATGAAAAAACAGTAGACTAACTAAAGATGAGCTTTGAGTTATTGAGTTCGATTAATTTATTTCGATTTTCTGTTTCATTTAGTTTTCTAAACATTCATAGTTAAAAGTTACACTTATTTTTGTTTCTTTCGAAAGCACAATTGATATCATCAAACGCAAATAGTATGCAAGTGCTGATCTCAACGAATTTAAAACTATTCCTATTTATAAACAGTTAGAGAAGAGGGCAAGTCTCTCTTAGCAAGTCAATTAGCAGATTGATTACAACTCGAACAATATACCTAAAAAGACACCAAACTAAACTCCAATGCAAATCTATAAATATTTGACATTGTTATTCAAAAGAAAATATGTTTATCCGTCTAAAAATTGCTCAAAAAGACGATGCAAATCCAAATTCTTGAGCTCCTACTTCAAGAGAAGAAGAAATACATGACACATACTGCAACTTGCAAGTCACGTCCCATCGTTAATCCAGCAAAATATCCAGCGAAGTTCAGATTTGTTAGGTGATGCGATTCAGATGCCAAACAATTTTGCATTTCATGATGTGACTTTGAGGTGGAGCCAACCACTACATAGCTCTCGGTTCTAACTGTGCAACTGCAAGCAATACTATAACAATTTACAAATATATTTTAAAAACATATACTATTATACTAATCTTTTGTATACGTGTGCGTGTGGACTACGAGTCTACGACAATCTAAACCAACTCAAATTGATTTGTTGTTACTGATAGATAGATAGTCTATAGTCTAATATAAAAGTAGATTCTCTAGTACATAAAATCTGAGCAGGACATCATACAGATGATTGTGATTTGTATTGGTCATCTTTTCAATCATTACCCAAATAGTAAATGCCACTTGCCCCAATTTTAACCTACCCACTTCAATCATCTTTCTCTACATTGAAAGCATGTCTTCTCTCTACCAAATTACAATCTCACTTGCAGTAAACACGTTATATTTCTTTTTTTTTTTAGGGACTCCAGAACATTAGACCATCCACATTAGTATGTGTGGATGTTTTTAAGATTAATTAATATTAAATTTAATTATATTTTAATTAAAGATCCACCATCAAATTTGAACCTTCTATTAGTGATACTAATGAGAGTGTCTTTAAGATTAAAAAATAATTATTTACTTAAAATGTGTTTTGAATTCCAGATACAAAACCTTTATATGAATCAGTATTCTTGGAAAACATCTTCGTCCGTAAAAGAAGAAACCTGCCTTCTACAAAATTTAGCATACCTGGCTTGACTATACTGGATGAAGTTGACACAGGTTCCCCCTCTAAACCTGCAATTTTGTAGGATAACACATTCAGACTCATGTCTGAAACAGAAGGGCAACAGACCGTGGCATTGGTCGTTTATAAGATGACAAATAAAGAAACATACAACAAACAACCACTATACTACATGAATCAGTTTTAGCATGCATCCATCATATACAAAATCCAGCTCAAGGATCAAACAGGGGAAGGCTTACTTTGATTTTTCTCATAGACCAGGGAGAGAGACTCTGAAGATATAGGCAACTTCGCTAACCCCATTATGGTGTTGCTTTGTGTTTTTTCTTTCTTTTTTTATCACAAGGGATACAATCCAAACCTACATGTTAATAATACCACAATTAAAAGCTTGAAAAAAGTTGAAGATAACAATCGGAAATCGAGCACAAAACGCATTCGAAGATGTAAAGCAAAGAGACCAATTAGACATTTCTATACAAGCAAGTAGCAAAGGTTAAGACTGGTTTACTCCTTTCAATCCTCAAATTTTTCTATCATTCCTTTCCCAAAAAAAAAGGATTCCAAGAACATGGAATTCGCAGTACATAGGGAAGAAACAAACTAGGCTGGATACATGACCAAGATTATAAATTTTGATGAACCAAAGTTTGAGTTACGTTTCTCATATCATCAGAGAAATTAATTTCTATGAAATCTAAAAAGCTCCATTTCGAATTCATAAACAATCTAAAAAGCTCCATTTCGAATTCATACACAATCTAAAAAGCTCAATTAGAGGAGAGTTCATGAACCATAATCGAAGTAGCCAAGCTGGAATTAAAGGAGAGAAAGAGAACACCCAAAATAGAAGAAACCCAAATCTCGATTCTCTACAGAAAACCCATATTGTTCTCAAAACGAAGTCATTGAAGAAGATAAAGAAACAAATCAGAAACTGAGAAATAGGTGGATTTAGGGTACCTTTAGCGAACTCCGGTAAGTCTCCGATGGTGTTGACTGCGGAGCTTCGTGGAACCAGAGATTGTGGAACCGGAGAAGAGATTGGAAAATCGGAGAAGAGGTTGGAGATTCGGAGAAGAGATTGGAGAATCGGAGAAGAGATTGGAGAATCGGAGACGGGAGAGAAAGGGATTAAATCGGAGAAGAGGTTGGAGATTCGGAGACGGGAGAGAAAGAGATTATATCGGAGACGGGAGAGAAAGAGATTAAATCGGAGAAGAGGTTGGAGAATCGGAGACGGGAGAGAAAGAGATTAAATCGGAGAAGAGGTTGGAGAATCGGAGACGGGAGAGAAAGAAATTAAATCGGAGACGAGAGATAGATCGGTTGTGCGGATCTGGGAGAGGAAACGAATGAACAATTTTTTTTTCTGCAGCGACATAGCCTCGCCATCCAATAGTTTCACGCCACGTAAGGGGTCTGTAAGTGTCTTCCGTGTCTCTACGGAGACACAGATCTCTCCTGTTTAAACATTTTTAATTATTTTTTTAAGTTAAGACACCCGCTTAATATATGCGTTGGAGATGCTCTAAGGGCTAGGATTTCAGTTTTCATTTTAGATTTATTTCTTCAGATTTTTTCTGTTTATAAAATTTGTAGAATCTGAATGCCATTCGGTTCTATTTGAGACAGTTTTAACTTCGGATTATATTTGATTTTAAACACTAACACTTTCAAGATTGAATATAGGCATTTACTGTATAGGTTCGGTTTTTGAACCGGTTTTTTCAGCACAATTTAGTACGACTCAGTTTAACCAAGAATGCCATACTTACACACATAACTTTTTAAAAGACATCTGCTGCCTTCCATAATGAGAATCATAACTAATAAATCAGAAATGTTCGGTTTTCAAGATTTTCCGATTTTGGTATATATATTGTTTTTATTATTATTACGTTTGAATTGACTGATCGATCTGCAGACCAAGCATGTTACCAGATTCTGCCTTTGCGCATTACCATGATCCATTGAATTTAGATCCTTTTGGTTAAAACAAAAGATAAAACGGTGAGTCTGTATTTTAAAATATTTATTACCATAAATAATTACTAAAAAAGATTACAGATGTGGTCACTGGTCAGTGGTCAGAGACAAGTACTGACAAGATCTTAACTACTCCCGGTTAAAAATATGCTATTAATAACTCAGAATTAATTAAAACAGCATAAGTTACTGTAAATAGAAATTTAAGGTCATAACTTTCAATCTGCAAATAAACCACTTGATTGGATTAAAAAAAACAGAGAGGCCTGTGGTTTAAAATCTGGACTTCAGATTGGTTTTATTCAGATCTTTTCTTTTATGGTAATGTTTACTTTCAAAGTAAATAAACTACTTAATTTTCCTTTTGAGGTAAATGTTTATTGCTCATCTCTCATTCATTCATATGTATATACGCACATAAAAGCGTGGCAAAATCTAATTAATGTCAGTAAGGGGAGGGTGAAAAAAGCAAAATCAAAAGTACAGGGGTGAAAAGTCAAAACAAAAAAAAAAGAACATAAAGGACGCAAAACGCAAAAGAAACTAAGCGTGGGCTTCTTCTATAATAATTCGGTCACGGGACAATACTCACTGTGAAAATCATGAACACCAGAAGCAGCCCAAAGCCGTTGATTAAACTCTTCTTGCATCTCATCTGGTACAAACGGTGTTCTACAAAGTGGACACGTCTTCTGATCATGATCCATCCAACGGTCAAGACAGCTCCGGTGAAATATATGTCTGCAGTTTCTCAACCACCGGATCTCTTGCTCTCCTTCGAACTCGTATAGACAAACGGCGCAGTTTTCCGGCAGATCTTCGCCGGAATTCGTTATCTCTTCGAATTTGATAACCGGTAAGATCTCTCTGATTAGGAGTGCGGAGAAGGGTGAACGGGTTTCGGGTACTCGGGTCGGGTAAGATGTGTAATCGGGCCAGGTTTGATCCATTTCAAGAAAATCTGAGAGGCCCAAGAAGCGGAAGATAGAGAAGACGATGGTTCTTATGAAACCTAGAATCGAAAGCGTTTGTACGAAGAGCTTCGGTAAGAAAACTTCTGTGTAGCCTACGGGAAAGCCCATGGAGAAAGCTAGGGTTTTTAGAGAGTGAGCTCTGTTTTTTTTTTTCTTTCTCTTTTTTTTTTTTTAAAAGTTGATTTTTTTAATATACTGAGAAGTTTGATTTATAGAGAGCAAAGGAGAAGATGATGAAGGAAGGTACATGATCCGTCTTAACGACGTCGTGTCGTGTAAGATTGATTTTGATAGAGTTACCTGACTGTGACGTTTGTTATGTAAACGATCCAGTGAGATAAAAAGGAGTAGAAATGGGAAAAGCAAGAAAGGGTAATAAGACTTGTCTGTGAGATAAGGTTTTGTCACCAACATTGTTGGTATTTTTTTAAAATTGGCTACGTGCGTCTCTACAGTATAACTTGTTTTTTTTTTTGGAATAAAAGCATCTGCAAGTTGCACGACGATCAGCACACGTGGTACGTGCGGTTGATAGGAGATGTTGATGTGGATTGGGGAATTAATTCGTCCTATTTTTTGTATTTTTTTTTATTAATGAAATTGCAATTTTTATCATAGTTTTTTTGGGATTCGTTGTTTTTATATTTTTATTAAACACGTGAAATTCACACTAGGCCAGTAGAAAAATAGGGCTACGTTCTCGGTATTCGGACAAATTTTCATAAGAACAAACAAAAAATAGAGCACTGATTATCATTATCTTTAAAAAGAATATTGGTAACTTGATCAAGATTGCTAACTCATCTAGTAAAGTAAAATCAAACGGCTGAGTTGTATTACGTGAATCACACGTCAAAAAGAGGTCTGATGCGTAGTCTCTATTAGCATTTACTGTTTATAGGAAAACAAATAAATATATTACAAATTTACAGATTATCTACATCTGCTAAGCTAAATAGCTAACTATTAGGTTCTTTTCTTTATTTAACAAGTTTAGACATTTGTTTTTGTGATTCTATGTTGGTATCAGTTGAGGTGTATATATCAAAAATAACGAGATGGATCACCTATAATATTACTATTTCTTTAACATAGTTCATTGGTTTTATCTTTGATATATATATATATATATATATATATATATATAATGCTTTAATTAGTGATACGATTTAGATTAGTTTCTTATTTTGACAACACTACATAGTTTGGGTTACTTCTAGTTTTGAAAAGATGATAATATGTTTTGAAATATGTATAAAATTTATTTGAAATATATATAGATCGATGATAAAAGAAAAAGGCATTAGGTTGAGTAAAACATTACAAAAGCAAAAGTTAAAAAATGAAGAAAGCAAAGAGAAACGAGAGAAGGGTGTGTGTGGGTCATGGAGGCTTTAAAGAGAGGGAATAGAGATGATTAATAAAGAAGAGTAATCAAACCTTATCTATACCCCTCAATTTCGAAAATGATGTATATATAATATAACTATATAAAAGAAGAAAAGAGTCCATTGTTTAACTGAGTGGTGGGCCGGAGAGATATAGGAGACAAGTCGTCGGTGGCAATGATCCTTCCACCAACCGGCAATGGTTCATGGATCAACTATGATCGGAGAAATGTCGTTTTTGCAATGAACATATATGTTATGTTATCTAAAATCGTATTTTAAATTCAAGTAATCATAGTTTAATGCTAGTAGCTTAAGAACATATTTTCATAAGATGTACAAAATTTACATATAGACGTTTATACAGTTTCAAACGTAGTATTAGTAGATTTGGTTCTAGGAGACTCAATTACACGAAAAGAACCATATACTGTATAGATAATAAAATTGATGGTTTTAATTTGTTATATTCATGAATTTATGGGTCCGCACGGTGATTTCCGAAACCTTATATTTTAAAAAACTCATATAATAATTTTTCTATATACTACTGTTGCCTACTAAAGCTTCCACAAAAACACAAAAAAAAAAATCAAAAATTCATAAAGTATTAACGTTTGAGCTCATTGTTGTTGTTATAATCAAAATCATTTAAAGTTATTTTGACAAGACGTATGGTACCATATTATTACACAGGTACATTAAGACATGAATTATATAATTTTGTATTCAATGTCACGAAATTCAAACCAAACTTCAATGAGAAAATTCATGACGCTCAATTAGTCACCGAACATACATGTTTTTATGTATGTTATACGACAAAAAAACATGCAATTTGTCAATTACCATCGGTCCACAAAAAAAAAAAAAAAAAACTCTAAAACGATAAGAGGAACGAAATAAGTATGGAGATTGGTGTGTTGATTTGGAAATGTTATAATGAGGCCGAGACAGTCACATGGCCCTATTGCTTCTATTCCTTTCATATCATCTCCTATCTCTCCCACACTTCTCTTTGTCATGTCACTGTTTAATTTTGATTACTTGCACCATCTCTTTCTTTGGTCCCATGATGCATCGATACGAATATACTTGATTGACTGTTTCTTGTTTGATTCGTGAACCAATATACCCTACTATTAACCCAATTTGATCCAATATCGATCTTAGATAAATAAGATGATGTTTTGGTGGAATCTGAGGTTCAATCATTACTTTATTTGCAATTGAATAAAATTTAGATGATTAAAGTCACGACAACACAATTTTTTTATCACACTATTGTCGTTTTTCTAACTAAAAGAATACGATCAAATCTTAAATTATTGGAGTTCATGTATTCAGTCTCTGTTAGGGATATTTTTGCTGATATTATTAAGATAAGATTGTATTAGATTACGATAAAGATATAATTAATAGCTTCTTCTCCATCTTTATGTTTTCTATTCCTGCTCTCTTTGGGAATCTTACAATTATTATACGTCACAAAAAACATGTCCGATTAGGGTTCGCTAATCACAAGATTTTATAGATGTGATTCACAATTTTGTTTACTATAAAGCAGAGGTGGTTTTGAGAAAGAAAAAAACGTACAAGCATTCGCTATAATAATATTAGATCGATTAACAACGATGTTCATAGATAATTTAATCATTTTGCTTGTGAGTGTACAGTCTTAGATCTCGTCTTGTCCTTCTCCTACACGTCACATGACACATGGTACCACTTCATGTGTTTTTTTGCTTGGTACTGTTATCAATACGCCTTTGATACCAGCTCAGTTCAATTTCAACTAAATCTCACAATCTCTCTTTGTCGCTGGTTTGTAGAAATCAAAGAGAAGAAAATAAGAGAAAAGAGATTGACACACAAGATTTATAGACTTCCCAAACTAGGTAGTGTCTCTTCAGGATCTGTGCCTGGAATCCACTAGAGCTTTTTCAGAGTTTGTACAGAGAGCTTAAGAGGAAGCAACAATGGTGATTTCTTGGAATGAAGAAGACGACCCAGAAAAATCAGTTAGAGATCAAGACTTATCCTCTCTTTAATGGGCTTCCTTCCTATTTCCGAAACCCAACAGAATTACTCTCTTATTCCTCTTGGGCTGCTTTAATTTGTAAAGCCCAACTCAATCTGATCGATTTGTGAATCAAAGACCAAACACTTACAAATCTCCACCTTGGTCTCGATTCACCTTTGCCCTAACGTCGTATCACCTTGTGGACTCCGATCCTGGGATCACTCGATTTCGCCTCTGCCCGAAATCGAAACCATCAGCTTTTCTCGACTACCTGAAGCTGATTCGTCTCTCCTGGCCACCGGAAAGACAACAATCTCCGTCAACAACCTTTGACGCTTCCTCTTCGCCGACAGATCCTCAACGATTCTTCTTCCTCGCTGATTGATCTCCGACGACTTCATCTGGATCCATCTTCTTCTAGCCGCCGAAGAAGACTCCAGATCCCGCGACGCTCAAGCGTCAAGCACGTTCAGTGACCGCAAGCAACCACTGAACTTCTCGCCGGGTAACACCTTCGTCAACATATCAGCTGGATTTACAGAGGTATGAATCTTCAAAACCTGTACATCTCCCTGAGCAATTACATCTCTGATGAAGTTATACTTGACTGCTATGTGTTTTGTTCTCTCGTGAAACATGTAATTCTTTGCTAGGTAGATAGCACTTTGTGAATCGCAGAACACTTTTACTGCTTTCTGTTTGAAACCCATTTCTTCACAAATTCCTTTGAGCCACAGGGCTTCCTTTGTAGCTTCTGATAGTGACATATACTCAGCCTCCGTAGTTGATAATGCAACAACTTTCTGTAGCACTGATCTCCAACTCACTGTATTTCCACCCACTGTAAATACATAACCTGAGATTGACCTCCTCTTGTCAAGATCTGATGCGTAATCTGAATCACAATAACCTGTTACCTGAAAATCTGAACCTTTTGTGAATGTTAGGCTAATGTCTGTAGCTCCTTTTACATATCTCATTACCCATTGTACAGCTAACCAATGTTCTTTTCCTGGTTTTCCCATGTACCTACTGATGAGACCAACCGCGTAAGCAAGATCAGGCCTAGAGCCAACCATGGCATACATCAACGAACCAACAACACTTGCATAAGGTATGTTACTCATAAACTCTGCTTGATCATGTTCTTCTTTCTCACTTAGAGCCTTTAGCTTGAATTGAGAACCCATAGGAGTAGACACTGACCTGCAATCATCCATGCCAAATGTTTTTAAAATTTGACTCAAATAACCAGCCTGAGATAGTAACAAAGAACCTTTGCTTGTATCTCTGATAATGTCCATGCCCAAAATCCTTTTGGCTGAACCTAAATCTTTCATCTCAAACTCTGAACTTAGAGACTCCTTAAGATTGTCCACAATCTTTCTGCTCTTTGAAGCTATTAAAATGTCATCCACATATAGCAATAGGTAAACCATATCTTCCAAACTCGACCCCTTCATGTATACACATGGATCAAACTCACTCCTCTTGTATTTTTGACTAACCATAAAAGCATCGAACCGATGGTTCCATTCCCTTGGAGACTGCTTTAACCCGTAGAGTGATTTCTTTAGAAGACAAACTTTATCTTCTTTACCCTTTTCAATGTAGCCTTCTGGCTGTTCCATGTAGATTTTTTCGTGTAGGACACCATGTAGGAACGCCGTTTTAACATCCATTTGCTCTAGGATTAGGTCATGATTAACCACAGCTGATAGAAGTAGCCTTATAGACACATGTTTAACCACTGGAGCAAATACTTCATTGTAGTCTATTCCTTCTATTTGAGCAAAACCCTTAGCAACCAATCTTGCCTTATGCCTTGGTTGTTCTTCCTCAGTCATACCAGGTTTTAATTTGAAAACCCACTTATTTCCAATCACCTTTTGATCCTTAGGCCTGTTAGTCAAAACCCAAGTATGATTTCTGTTTAAGGAATCCATTTCCTCATCTGTGCCTAAGCTCCATAGCTTGCTAGAGCCGCTTCTCATAGCTTCTGAATATGACTTTGGCTCTTGCACATTTATGAAATCTGCAATTGCTAGAGCATAAGCAGTATAGTTCGCTTCCTCAAACTTAGATGGCGGCTTAGGCTGACCAATAGGTCTGTAGTCAGTTTCTTTGAGCTTAGCTGGAACTTTAGTCTCTCTTTTAGGTCTGTTTCTGACCAAATCAAGTAAACCTGGACTTGGAGCATCATCACTGGATGATATTTCATTTACATCGACTGTCTCACCATCCTGTTCTGACTCTGATGAAGCTCCACCTGAATCTGAACCCTCTGAATTCTGACCCAAAATCTCTGAAACTGCTCCACCTTGACCTGAAGTGCTTATCTGGCCCAGAACACTAACCAAATCTTCACTAAAAGTAACATTCTTTCTGTTTTTACCTTTAGTAGTTGGAGTAACTTCAACCTTACCAGAATCCAAATCTTTGAACAAGACCTCTTCATTGAAGACTACATCCTTACTGATGACAACTTTTAGCTCTTCTAGAAGCCATACCCTGTAACCTTTAGTGCCTTGTGCATACCCTATAAACACACCCTTTGAAGCCCTTGGACTGATCTTATCTCTGATTGTGTGAACATAGGCAATGCAACCAAAACACCTTAGATGACTGTAATCTGGTTTACTTCCTGTCCAAACTGCCTCTGGAACCTCAAACTCTATTGCAGTTGATGGTGACCTATTGATGATGTAGACAGCTGTAAATGCTGCCTCTGCCCAAAACTCACCTCCCAAACCTGTATCAGAGAGCATACTCCTGACTTTGTCCATTATTGTTCTGTTTATTCTTTCAGAAACTCCATTTTGCTGTAGAGTATATGGACAGGTCTTATGTCTCTTTATCCCTGATTCTCTACACAATCTGTCAAATGAGTTATTGCAGAACTCAAGCCCATTATCAGTCCTCAAACACTTAATCTTTAGTTCAGTTTGATTTTCAACCAACACTTTCCAATATGCAAACTTCTGATATGCTTCGTCTTTAGACTTTAGGAAGTATATCCAGACCTTTCTTGAGTAGTCGTCTATAAATGTGATGAAATATAGACAACCTGACAAACTCGGAGTCACACTTGGTGAACCCCATAGGTCTGAATGTATGTATTCAAGAATTCCTTTTGTTGTATGCTTAGCTTTAGGAAAACTCAATTTGTGTGATTTTCCCATTATGCATCCCTCACAGAACTCAAGCTTACTGACTTCTTCTTTTTTCAGGTATTCCTTCCTTACCAAAGCATCCATGGCATACTGGCTCATGTGAGCAAGTCTGGAATGCCATTTCCTGGTCATGTTATCCTTTTCCTTCACTAAGAAGGCCCTTGGTTCTCTCACAGTTCCTTGTAAGTAGTACAACCCGTCTTTATATTTTCCAGTCAGTATCTTTCTTTCATTTCTGGTAAAGGTGACAATAAAGTCTTTCCCTGTATAGCTGCAACCTGACTGCTCGAGTTGACCAAAGGATAGAAGATTTCTGCCAATGTCAGGCATGAACCTGACCTTACTTATAGTGACTAAGGTACCATCCTCATTCTCCACTGTAATCGTTCCCATTCCTTTAACCATACAGTGAGTGTCATTTACCATTAGGACCTTTGTACCATCAAATTCCTCAAAATCAGATAATAGGTCCCTTCTAGGTGTCATATGAAATGTACAACCGGAATCGAGAACCCATTCGCCATTTATCTGATGAGTACTTGCTATTAGGGCAACTAATTCTGGTGACGTAACTTCTGAGAAACCAATAGCAAGTAGAGCCACTGGTTCTGGTAATCTGACTGCCATATTTGCGGAATTAGAAGACTTGTTACCTTGATCTGACTTTCTTCTTTCTAGACAGTCCCTTTTCCAGTGATTCTCACTTCCACAAATCCAACAACCCTTGCCTGTAGTCTTAGGTCTAGACTTTGACCTCTGCCTGTTGTTGAACTTGCTCTTTCCCTGTCTGTTGCCTCCATTACCAAACTTTTTCTCTGACCTTCCTCTTTCGTGCACAAACAAACCCTCAGACTGACCCTTCTGCTTACCCAGTAGACCTTTGTTCCTTAGCTCTGTCTCTTTTGCATAAGCTGAAGTAGTTACCTCCTGAACTGTGAGAGTGTCTTTCCCTGTGCCGTACTTTAGTGTATGAACGAGAGGCTCATAGAGTGATGGTAAGCTAGTTAAGAGCTGTATAGCCTGATCTTCATCACTTATCTCGATTCTGAGACTGCCAAGATCAGCTATGAGTTTTAGAAACACATCTAAATTCTCTTCAATAGACTTGTATTCATCCATCTTGTAGCTAGCAAACTGTTGCTTTAGGTAGATACGATTAGGCAAAGACTTTGTTTGATAATCCCTCTCTAGTGCCTTCCACATTCCTAGAGCAGTAGTCTCATGCATAACCTTTCTCAAGATTTGATCACTCAAGCAAGTAGTTAACAAGTTTCTGGTTCTCAAATCTTTTTCAGCGAACAACGGATCAGCAGTCTTTATCTGTTTTCCAGCAATCTTTTCAACTTGAGCTAGACCTTCGGGCTTAACAGCTGCAGCCTCTGTAGCCGGCTTGACCTCCGCAGCTGAAGATGATGAAGATGCTTCTTCTTGTTCCCTTAATACTGATATTAACCCTTGTATCTCAAGCTGACCAAGAAGCTTGAATTTCCACATACCAAAATCACCTTTCCCATCAAATTTCTCCATCTCGAACCTTCCTTGTGTAGGATTCATCTTTGCTTACTTATTTCAATATGTCTCCTGCAGGTAAACACAAAGAAATCAATAGGCAGAGTAGAAATTCTACAAAGACTTAATCAAGATCAAGACAACACGAGGTTCGGAAAACTCCCTTTGATCTGAGTTTGATCTTGAGTTTTCTGACTCCAATCACCACGATCGCTTCGCTGAACCTTCCTGGAAGTGATGTGATCTGCGTATCTTAAAGATCTGATGATCTTCCCCGCGACTTTTCTCTCCGATGAACTCAGGTACCAACTCCGTATCTTTCGCAACCAAAAGAACCTGGCTCTGATACCACTTGTTATCAATACGCCTTTGATACCAGCTCAGTTCAATTTCAACTAAATCTCACAATCTCTCTTTGTCGCTCGTTTGTAGAAATCAAAGAGAAGAAAATAAGAGAAAAGAGATTGACACACAAGATTTATAGACTTCCCAAACTAGGTAGTGTCTCTTCAGGATCTGTGCCTGGAATCCACTAGAGCTTTTTCAGAGTTTGTACAGAGAGCTTAAGAGGAAGCAACAATGGTGATTTCTTGGAATGAAGAAGACGACCCAGAAAAATCAGTTAGAGATCAAGACTTATCCTCTCTTTAATGGGCTTCCTTCCTATTTCCGAAACCCAACATAATTACCCTCTTATTCCTCTTGGGCTGCTTTAATTTGTAAAGCCCAACTCAATCTGATCGATTTGTGAATCAAAGACCAAACACTTACAGGTACCACTCCATGTTTTTATTATCAAATTGGATAATAAAAATTGCATTTAGTTTGTAGAAGGTACAAAAATGAGGTCCCGCAAAAGTAAAAGCCATAGCTATTTTCTTGACGGCCCATTGCTTTCTTATAAGTAGAGAAAACCCAAAAAATATATGGGCTTTCGTATTCTTTCTCAGCCCAATCGTTTGAAATACTAGCTAATATTTTCTTTATTTTTAAACTCAGTTAATATGGAGAGAATCTAAGATGTGGTGGGACGAAGTTGCCACATGTCGATGAGTTGACCAATGGGGAAACTCTTTGCGTTATCCATATAGATAATCAGATAAGCAGAATCTGATTCAGTCATCAGAGGGCTTTTATAGATTATACATCACTCCTTCGCTTCTTCTTCTAACACACTTTGAGTCTTGAAGGTCAACAACGTCGAGAAAAATGGCATCTCTTTGTGCTTCTTCCGCCATCGCCGCCATTTCTTCTCCAAGGTAAGCTCATCTTTTTCACTATTCTTATCAGTTACCATCATCTGCTATAGAGGAATGTGATACAGATCCTCGTAATTAGTTTAGTTAATTTACATGGCTAACATAGTGATCCATTGATCTCTAGAAGTTTGTACTAGCTAGCATATTTCGTGAATGTGCGTGCGTGGGTTGTTAAAATATGATCCATATGATTAAAAGTTGTGCTATTATTTTTTTGTGTAATCTCAACACCGATCTGGACTAACAATATGTCTTTATTCATGGTTGGTGTTTTTGAGGTTGTGACTAAATTTTTAGGTTTATGATATATATTATGCTTATGATATGTGCAGTTTCTTGGGTGGGAAGAAACTGAGGTTGAAGAAGAAGTTGACTGTTCCAGCTGTGTCCAGGCCGGATGCGTCGGTGCGCGCCGTCGCAGCTGATCCAGAGAGACCGATCTGGTTCCCGGGAAGCACTCCTCCAGAGTGGCTCGACGGTAGCCTCCCCGGTGACTTCGGATTCGATCCTCTTGGTCTTTGTGAGTATTTTTTCTCTCCCTTATATGTTCTTAACCGATTTTATAAACAAAATTAGACTATTCTCATAATTTCTGACATAATTGGACACATGTCAGCATCTGACCCGGACAGTCTAAAATGGAACGCACAAGCAGAGCTAGTCCACTGCCGATGGGCTATGCTAGGAGCCGCCGGGATATTCATCCCTGAGTTCCTAACGAAGATCGGAATCCTCAACACTCCATCGTGGTACACGGCGGGAGAGCAAGAGTATTTCACGGACAAAACCACACTCTTCGTCGTTGAGCTCATCTTGATCGGATGGGCCGAAGGACGTAGATGGGCCGATATCATCAAGCCCGGTAGCGTCAACACTGACCCAATCTTCCCAAACAACAAACTGACGGGCACAGACGTTGGTTACCCGGGTGGGTTATGGTTCGACCCGTTGGGCTGGGGATCCGGTAGCCCGGCTAAGATCAAGGAGTTGAGGACCAAGGAGATCAAGAACGGAAGGTTGGCTATGTTGGCAGTAATGGGTGCTTGGTTCCAACACATCTACACTGGCACTGGTCCTATTGATAACCTTTTTGCACATCTTGCTGATCCTGGTCACGCCACAATCTTCGCTGTAAGTGTGATCCGAATAAATTCGTGTGTTTTAATATTGTGACTCCTTTATTTGACTAGCTTTTGTGTGTTTCTTCTTTTACAGGCTTTCACACCCAAGTGAGAGACAACAAAGAGGGGATTTGGGGAGGAGAATGCATTAGTGTGATCATGTTTGTACAAATATCGTTTTTGAACTTAAAACATTATGTATTTATATAAATTGTGGTCGAATGCAAATTAGGGTTCACCGTAACACGCTCTTTTCCTGACTCAATGCTCATAATATTGCTTTTACATTGTCATTCGGAGCCGATCTCCTCAATTCGTTGTTGGTTTATTGATTTCATGAGAATGAAACACATCCCTAACAACGGCCACTCAATAAGAAAAGCTATTAATACCTCAACTCTATTCTCAAGAATGTGTAAACATATAGATTAATAATTAAACTAGAGAAAGATAAAAACAGCGCTAAAATTTGTCGAAATTGGACGAAACGTTAATTTTTAATATTCAGAAAGTATGTTGTTACCAAATCGGGTATATTTCAATTGATACATTCCAAGAGGAATGTAGAGTTCCATAAGTTGAATGCTCATAAGGTCATCAAATAAATTTCTTTATAAAATATCAATAAAGAAGATATAATGAAATATTCGTAAGAAAGTTGTTACAATGCTTGCGGCTTCCCGCATGGAGATGGGGCTAATTCCTAGTTTAACATAAAGTAATTTGTAAGTGCCTCACATAAAATGACTGTTGCTGATAGTATCTTAACATATAAAATATACGGTAAATAAACCATTATATGATGAATAGATAGGTTAGAACATGATCGGACATGGTTTGTATTGTAGTAAAGCCGTTTCCATGTTTCTATGGTTTTAATCATAAACTTGCAAATTTATAATAATAGTGAAACCATCAAAGGTGATGATATGGGTCGTTTGAGAAGGCCCATTGGGCTTTATGTTCTGTATAATCCTTACGGCCTCATCCGTTCAAATCCGGTTTTCATGGGCACGACTTAAACCGATTAGATTCGAAAAATTAAAATCCGATTCCTATAAACCGGTCGGGCAATTTATTTCTGGTCAGCATTCCAATTTTTATTTTGATGCTCCGTTTATGGATCTGTGAGATCCATCTTCCTTCTTCTTCTTCTTCTTCCTTTCTTCTTTTTTCCAACAAATGTTTCTATGATCTCTGTATATGAGCAGAATCTGTAATTTCTTCTCCTCGGAATCAGATCCATTATAGAGAGAGACAGAGAGAGAGATATAGCCATTTCATTTTGAGGAGAAGAGTAGCCAAAGATGTATATGGCTTACGGGTGGCCGCAGGTGATCCCGCTTCTACCGGGATCGTGTCCGTCTTCGCAGCGAGTCGTGTACCTTAAGCTCGCAGGTCGGCTATTGCTAGTTGTTTCTCCGTCTCATTTGGAGCTTTGGGGTTCTTCTCAGGTGCTTGCTTAATCATCTCTGCATTTCGTTACTGTGATTCGTAATTAGGGTCTAGAGTTCGTTAACTGATAGCTTTTTGTTTGATTTTTTCTTTCTGGAATAGCAACGAGTGCGGTTGGGAAAGTATATGAGAGATGAGAAGTCGGTGCGAGAAGAAGGGGAGAATTTGCAAGCTGTGTGGAGTCCAGACTCCAAATTGATTGCTGTTCTTGTAAGTTCTTAGTTTCATTTTTTCCCTAGCTAACATCTGTTACTCAGTTAGTCTATCAGTCCTTCTCCAGCTGGGAATTTATTGATTTGGGGTACACATTGTTCTTATGTAAAAGAATGAGGAAAAACCCTGTTTTTTACTTTTGCAAGCGTGATGATATCAAACATTCTGTAGCCCCTCTCATTTCAGTAGTATCTTGTTTAAATAGTTTACTCAAGAGGCATGAAAACTCGGCCATTTACCTGTTTCCGTTATCACACCTGTCTTTCTATGTCTTTTCACCATCTTTTTTTGGTTCTTGGTCTCGATTTTCAGACATCATCATTCTTCCTTCATATATATAAAATAAAGTTTACGGATAGAGGAATAAAACCCGGAGAGAGACAACCCTCGGAGTTGTGTTTTGCAGCCATATCTCTTTTACTAAGTGAGCAGGTCCCTTTTGCTGAGAAGGACTTGTCTGTGTAAGTGCTTTTTCTGTACGTGTCTCTGCCGTGCCCAACATACACCATATGAGTCAACACAGTAATGTTTTGGGATTATAAATGTAAGGCCAATTCTTTCACTCTGTGCAGGAGCAATTTTGTGAGGGACAGCAAAACTATGCTTTTGGGACTCTCTGATGGATGTTTATATAGTATTTCTTGGAAAGGAGAGGTGATGTAGATCTGCCTCATCTGCATTGTTTGTTCTTGGGTTTTTTAATTCTTTGTGCAGGATTCCTGATTTCTAAAATTTTTGTTTTTCTATGTAGTTTGGTGGAGCTTTCAGTATTGGCTCCCATCCTTCTGATAGCAACGATGATAGACTCTTGTCCTACACTCTTGGTACTGAGCTAGTTTCTGGAGTAGCTTCAGCAACACTTGCATCTGATGATGAATTCTCAACAAAATCGGCTATTGTTCAGCTGGAACTCTGCACTCGTTCGAAGTTATTGTTTGTGTTAAATTCTGATGGGCAGCTACTGGTATGCTCTGTGAATAAGAAAGGTTTAAAGTACAGTGAGAATATTAAAGCTGAGAAGAAGTTGGGTGGTGATGCTGTTTGTGCATCAGTGGCTTCAGAGCAACAAATTCTTGCTGTGGGTACAAGAAAAGGGATGGTGGAATTATACGATCTGTCACAATCGATCTCTCTCTTACGAACAGTTTCTTTGCATGACTGGGGGTAAGTAACTTGTTACTATGAAAAGCAGCTGCTGGGGTATATTCTATTTTGTGTTGAAGGTTTATTTTTTTATTATTAGTTTTGGAAGGTTTAGGTATTTCTTTTCGTCATAGTAGTTTTTATTCTGGTGTTGTGTAAAGACCATAATATCATACTATAACTGGAAGTTTAGACGCCTTCGGTAGTTCTTGTACTTACGCAAGGATCAGGAAATGGTGAATGGTTTATCTAGTACAACTACGCTAATTTATTCAAGATTTTCAATTTTAGTTCTTGTGTTTATTTCATGCCCTTGATATTTTGGGTTCATGGTAGATAACACTGTTTTGAAACTTGCAGTTATTCAGCGGATTACACTGGGCCTGTCAATAACATTGCATGGACGCCTGATAATTCTGCTTTTGCAGTTGGGTGGAAGTTGAGAGGACTTGCAGTTTGGTCTGTTTCTGGATGTAGATTGATGTCAACTGTCCGCCAAATTGGACTGAGTTCTACATCTTCCCCTAAAATTAACCCAAAACATGACTGTAAATACGAACCACTGATGAATGGTACTTCAGCCATCCAGTGGGATGAATATGGGTATAGACTATTTGCTACAGAGGAGACATCATGTGATAGAATTCTTGCATTTTCTTTTGGAAAATGTTGCCTAAATAGAGGAGTTTCAGGAAAAACTTATGTTCGTCAGGTAATGTATGGTGATGATAGACTACTCATGGTTCAGGCGGAGGACACTGACGAGCTTAAGCTTTTACATCTAAAACTTCCAGTTGAGTATCAACATATCCGTTATCCCCTTTTGCTCATTCATCGTATCACTTTTGAAGTAAATTTCTTATATATGTTTTCTTGGTCCAGGTTTCTTATATTACCCAAAATTGGCCTGTTCAACACGTGGCAGCTAGCGAGGATGGGAAATACTTGGCAGTTGCTGGTTTACATGGCCTGATTTTGTATGACGTTAAGTTTAAGAAGTGGAGGGTATTTGGAGATGTCAGTCAAGAACAACAGATTCATTGCAAGGGTTTGTTATGGTTGGGGAAGATTGTCGTAATCTGTAACTACATCGAAGCTTCTGAGACGTAAGGCCCGGTCTATATTATTAGTTTCTAATCATGGTTCACTGGCTATATTTATTAATGATTACAAAGAAGAAAAAGTGTCATTCGGTAGAAATGTGTTTGCGAATCTTCCAGACTTTTTTACATAACATTATCGTGATAAGCGTTTCTGGCGATTTTGTCTTTGTTCCATTTCACGTGGATGTTTGCTAATTATTGCAGATATGAACTGCTTTTCTATCCAAGATATCACCTTGATCAGAGCTCTTTACTTTGTCGTAAAGTGCTGCTTGGCAAACCAATGGTGATGGATGTTTACCAGGATTATATACTCGTGTCGTATCTTCCGTTTATCATCCACGTCTATCATGTGAAGATATATGGTGAATTGACACCTTCAAGCAAAGCAGATCTACAGGTAGTTTAGTTATTCCGTTCATTTCTTCGATGCATCATTTCCAGTAAAGTATACTTTTTTAGTTCCAAATGTGAGCGCTTGAGTTGCTTTTCATGCACCTTAAAGTGATTAAATGACAAACAGCTTTCCACAGTAAGAGAGTTGTCCATCATGACTGCAAAGAGCCATCCAGCAGCAATGCGATTTGTTCCTGACCAGCATCCGAGAGAATGCGAGTTGGGTAATGATAATTTGTCTTCTGATTTGTCAGACAGGGAACCCTCAAGGTAATCATCAATAGAGTAGAACATCCTTTCAGTTTATGCTGTCATTCTAAATGCCTTTGTGGTCTCCATAGATGTCTTATACTGAGGGGAAATGGGGAGCTTTCACTTCTTGATTTGGTTGATGGACGAGAGAGGGAACTTACAGACTCAGTTGAACTATTTTGGGTGACATGTGGTCAATCGGAGGAAAAGACAAATCTTGTCGAGGAAGTATCTTGGCTAGATTATGGGCACCGAGGAATGCAGGTAGTTCTTCTGCTTCATCGCTACTTGTTATGCCCACTTTTCTTCCTTTTTTCTTTTTCTAGGATTGCCCTGCCCCAAAGTGTCTGACAGTAAATCTCTATTTGATCCCTGTCTTTCGTACTTTCCTGATTTGTTTAACGCTGAGATTCTATATTACAGGTTTGGTATCCTTCTCTTGGGGATGATCCTTTTATGCAAGAGGATTTCCTGCAGGTATGAGTGCTAGTAGAGTCCATTTCACTGCCATTGGTAGCTTGTTTTTGTTCTGATATATATTGTCTGTAACATCATTGTCTGGTGACATTAACATTCAAACACATCCCCCTTATAAAAATTTACTTTTTAACTGATCTATTAACTCATATGCATCTTTTCCATCCTTCAGTTGGATCCAGAGTTGGAATTTGATCGCGAGGTGTATCCCCTGGGACTTTTACCAAACGTGGGTGTCGTTGTCGGAGTTTCTCAGAGAATGTCATTTTCGGCAAGCGCAGAGTTTCCGTGTTTTGAGCCTACACCCCAGGCTCAGACTATACTACATTGCCTGCTCCGCCACCTCCTTCAGGTATTGTTGGTCCTGGCCTCTCTTTTCTTAAGTTAGAATGATCTCTTCTCTCTTCCTTTATTCATTTTCTCCTTCGCGAAATTTTTAATTTTCTCAGAATCTTCTTCTGTTTTTCTCATATTGTGGACAGAGAGATAAAAATGAAGAGGCGTTACTCTTAGCACAATTATCGGCAGAGAAACCTCACTTCTCCCATTGTCTGGAGTGGCTTCTTTTTACTGTTTTTGATGCAGAGATTTCTAGGTATCCAATGCCTATCAATCTTTATAAAGTATCTCTGTTCTTTGTAAATTTTACTTAACCTTCTTGTCTTGCTTCACCTGATTTGATTTTTTACTAAGCATGTGGCATATTACAAATTTCAGGCCAAATCCAAACAGGAACCAGATTTCAGGATCTGGACATCTTAAAAAGTTATCCCTTTTGAGAAAAGCCTGTGATTTAATAAAAAATTTCCCGGAGTACTATGATGTGGTTGTGAATGTAGCCAGAAAAACCGATGCCCGTCACTGGGCTGATTTATTTTCTGCTGCTGGGATATCAACTACGTATGTTTCACTGTCTTTGTGTTTGGCCTTTGCTTTCTCTTTTGTTTCTTATAACGCTTATGAAACTAGGTTTGTTTACTGTACCAGACACTTAAACAGTTAGCAGTGGCTAAGATGGCAAACTTCGCCGATCTTGTCTGCTCTTTTTGTTGACTAAATTGTATTCTATGCTTTGAAACTTGATATTCTCTTTTGGGTTCTAGGTTGTTTGAAGACTGCTTCCAGCGAAGATGGTATCGAACCGCAGCATGCTATATACTTGTAAGACTCAGAAGTCCTTAACCCTTGAGTATGTTTAGTTAAATAATGGTGTATCAATAAAACGCAGTCTTCTGTTTGTTACTAGGCAAGTAGCATTGTCTTTGTTTAAAATTCCTTGGGGACAAAAAAGCGCATGGAGTGACCACTGTAGAAATCTATTAGGCTATGTTTCGAATCGTACACTAAGTATAGAAACGGTGCAGGTGATTGCCAAACTAGAAGGTGTTGCTGTCAGTCAGTACTGTGCATTACGGCTATTACAGGTAATTTCGGCTGTCGCATGTAGAATTTATATCTTTTGACTCTTTTCTTGTCAATTTTGTTCTTTCTGTTCTTAAGAAAGTTTATTTGTACATTTGCAGGCGACACTTGATGAGTCCCTCTATGATCTTGCTGGAGAGTTAGTATGTATTTGATGTTCTTGTTGTTTGTTTAAAATGGGCAATTCAAAGCGTGAATCCTGAGTAATGATGTTTGTCTATGACAATTATGCTGTAAGGTGAGGTTCTTACTAAGATCTGGAAGAGACATTGAGCAGGCGCCAACAGAAGATTCATTATCGCCTAAGCTTCTCGGGTTTCTTATTTTTGGTTCCAGTCACAAGAAATTATCACTCGATAAGAGGTGGAAACTACAACTCTTAACTTTTGGTTTTTGATTTTCTAGAGTTATACAATTTCCTTCTGATCAATTTCATTTGAATAACGCTACTCTGATGCAGCTCCTCGTTCAAAGAGCAAAGTCCTCATGTTGCTTCTGTAAAGAGCATACTTGAAAGTCATGCCAGTTACTTGATGTCTGGTAAAGAACTTTCAAAGCTTGTAGCATTCGTCAAAGGCACCCAGTTTGATATTGTGGTACGTAGAAAATATGTACCTTTCACCTTTTTATGCTTGGACCCACTTCACTAACAATACCAAAATTCCAGGATTTTCTTCAACGAGAAAGATATGGTTGTGCGCAGCTGCAGAATTTCGCTGCAGGACTTGAGTTGATTGGGCAAAAGGTAAGAATCAACTTCATTGTGATCTCTTTGATGTTCAAAACTCTTTTTTTTTTTTCAAATTCTGCTTGCTTGAAACAATGTGAAAACCAAAACATAGATCCCTATCGCATCGTAAAAGTGTCTGCATTTTTGAGTAACTTATATCTTACCTCAAATTCTACTATTAAATGTCCTCAGCTGCAAATGAGTGAGCTACAGAACCGGTTAGATGCAGAGTTTCTATTGGCTCAGATGTGTTCTGTCAAGTTCAAAGAATGGATAGTTGTTCTTGCCACTCTTTTACAACGGTCCGAGGTAAAAATCTTTTAGATTTCCACCATTATCACGTCTTCAAAGCATCACACATTGACATAACCAGATTGTTTATTTATTTGTCACAACGCAGGTTCTTTATGATATTTTCCGGTATGATCTACGGTTGTGGAAAGCATATAGCATGACATTACAGGTAACTAACTCTTGTTTCCATTACAATCCATCTCCATTTCGCCGCGTGTGGGGTCTCCTCTTTAAAACTGGTTCTTTGTTTCAGTCTCACTTGGGTTTCGCTCAGTACCATGACTTACTTCAGATTTTAGAGGAAAAACTCTCAGCGACCTCACGAGAAGAAAGCAATAGAGGTTCCATCTCTTGATAAATCATTTTATTTTTGAAGCTTTTTCACATTAAACATTTTCTGCCTGAGTTTTCACGTTCGTGTAGATAAAACATAATTTTCAGAAGAAATAAGAAATACATCCCCACACATGACCTTTTACTATTTATTTAGTTATTTTGGTCACAGTAGAAAGAATAAAATAATCTAGATCATGTTTTTAAGTTTACCTTAATAAATCCATTGTTACAGCCTAGAAATCGGGCAAAAAATTCTGCATTTTGTGGAATGTGCGAGTATAGATGCCATCCTGTTTGTCTGACATAAAAAGACAAAGTACATGTAATATTTTAATTTATTTCGTTAACATAAAAAGTTTGATACAAGAGTACATGAATGCTGACTAGATGTCATTTTCTGGCCGTTATTACTACAAATATTAGATTAGAGAGATTAAAATTTATATTTTTTTCAGAGAAAGAAACAGATTTGTATTAAATAAAATAAACTGAAAAGTAAGATAAGCGAAAGCACCCGTGACCGTGAGTAAGTGTGGAGGTGTGAGAAGTGGGTCGGCAGAAGTGGGATGAGTGAGTGGAGTGAAAGTGGGACACCCCCAAAGTTCACGAGAGCCTACTTTACAAACCAAAAAAAACAACAATAACGAAAATTAGACGATATATTAAGGATAATCTAATCTAATATTGTATTTGTAAGCTTCTCTTTTAACTTAACATGGCCTAACATATTCTCATATCTATATATGTATATGCATAAGGGATTGGATATGTCTGCGCAGTCTATGTGGGATTTATTTCACTTTGAGATCACAAAAATTTCCTTTTTTTTTTTTTTTTGAAACGATAAATCTAATTGCCGTAAGTAGTAACTACCGACTAGTATAAGATGGTATGTAAAATTTTGTAGCCACGTCGAAAGAGACAAAAGTGATGTATGTACTCTATTCTCATAAGTCACAAGTCATAAGGAGACAATCACCCATTCTTGTATTATATATGTTTTAGAAAAGATAAGAAACTGAAGCATTAAAACCCGTGAGTCTGAAAACAAACGAAATAAAGGAATTGACGTTGTTCACCTCACATTCTCTCATAGTTTAAACAAAATATGATTGTTATATGTTTGGGAAGATAAATGCAACACATCTAAAGAAGATTGTGTGATTGAACAGAATGGTCGTTTTATGATTTTGTATTATATGTATAGCAATTAACGCGATTAGGAATTCGATTTACAGTGATGACACAGACTAATATACATAATCCATTCAGGCTAGAGACCAGAACAAGTTAACTTAGTCTCCTCTTCGTTGTTAGTACTCGAATTTCATCTTAACGTTTAAAACAGTTATGGCCATACTAACTATATGCCGCTGCTTGCTAGTATATCAGCGCCAAAAAGGATATGTCTCTGTTTGCTACTATTTCAGGCTTTTTCTGAAGATATTGTTACCGCTATATCTTCCAATCAATTGATACCACTAAATGATAAAATCATTGCTAAACTTATATGATCATCAAACACTCAGACAAAAAGTTTGAATCTTTCTTCTTCTTTCTCCATTATTTTTCCGCTTATAAATACTTACTCTCTCCACTTCCATCCTCATCAAACCATTTAGACTCTCCACATTCACTAAGGCTCACAACTCACAGCAAGTAATTCTCTTTCTCTCTCTCAAACACAAACACATACAAATGTATAAACAAACCCACCATTTTGCTTTCAAATCTTAGTTGTTCATTTTGTCTCATTAATGTAAACCTCTCTTTTTCTTTCACCCAAAAGTTGTTCAACAAACCATTTACAAAACCCATTGATAAGCTCTCAATTCTCAAAAAGCCTAAATTTTCAACAATTTCTAACCTTTCACATGCACCGCATTTACCAAACCATGAAAAAATATACAACCTTTATATTCCCCTCTTTAACTAACTAACTTAGGTAACTAATCCGATACAAAAGCTTTTTCTATTCTAACTCTCTTTCTTCCTTTTTTTTCAGAAACTAAGCCATGAAGAAAATACTCGCTTGCATAGTTACCATCATAACCCTCTCGAACATCGTAACCTCTTCTCAAGGACGAAGGGTATCACACTCATTTGAAACATTCGAGTACACAGCCATTACTTGCAGATCCCACAGTGCCTCCATAACAGAGTTCGGTGGCGTCGGAGACGGCAAGACGCTAAACACAAAGGCGTTCCAGAGCGCCGTCGATCATCTAAGACAATACTCATCAGACGGCGGAGCTCAGCTCTTTGTCCCCGCCGGAGAATGGCTCACCGGAAGTTTCAACCTCACAAGCCATTTCACTCTGTTTCTGCACAAAGACGCTGTTCTTCTCGCTGCTCAAGACTTAAATGAATACCCAATTCTAAAAGCTTTGCCTTCGTACGGAAGAGGACGTGACGCCGCCGGCGGAAGGTTCGCTAGTCTCATCTTCGGAACTAATCTCTCCGACGTGATTATCACCGGTAACGTTTCTTTTTCTTAATTATACTTGGAAAAATTTAAAGAAAAAACTGGAGCCGTTGGATATTATATTTTACAGGGAACAATGGCACGATAGACGGTCAAGGATCGTTTTGGTGGCAAAAATTCCACGGTGGCAAACTAAAATACACTCGCCCGTACCTGACTGAGTTAATGTTCTCAGATACAATTCAGATCTCAAATCTAACGTTCCTTGATTCTCCATCGTGGAACATCCACCCAGTGTACAGTAGGTATAATTATATCCTGTGTCACACTCTAATCTATTATCATGCACCCTCACCACAACGTCATCCTACGATTCATATTATCAAATAAGATTATTAATAGATAAAAGCATCCTACGTGGCAGCAATATCATCGTGAAAGGCGTTACGATCATCGCTCCGGTGAAATCGCCGAACACCGACGGCATCAATCCAGGTTCCTCGTCGCCGCAGATCAAATCGGATTAATCACTCCAAATCCTCAAGTTTGTTCTCTAATTTTGATTTTTGATTGAGTTCAGATTCATGCACGAACACGAGGATCGAAGACTGTTACATAATCTCCGGCGACGATTGCATCGCCGTGAAAAGCGGATGGGACGAATACGGAATCTCATTCGGGATGCCGACGAAGCACCTCGTGATCCGTAGATTGACTTGCATCTCACCTTACAGCGCCGCGATAGCTCTCGGAAGCGAAATGTCCGGCGGAATCGAAGACGTGAGAGCCGAAGAAATCACCGCATACCAAACAGAATCCGGAGTAAGGATCAAAACCGCCGTGGGAAGAGGGGCTTTCGTGAAGAACGTATACGTTAAAGGGATGAGTCTCCACACGATGAAATGGGTGTTTTGGATGACCGGGAATTACAAAGCTCATGCCGATTCTCATTACGATCCTCACGCTCTACCGGAGATAACCGGGATTAATTACAGAGATATTGTAGCTGAGAATGTTTCTATGGCGGGGAGGTTAGAAGGGATCTCTGGAGATCCGTTTACTGGGATATGTATCTCGAATGCTACGATTTCTATGGCGGCTAAGCATAAGAAAGCGATTTGGATGTGTAGTGATGTTGAAGGTGTTACGAGTGGTGTTGATCCTAAGCCTTGTGATTTGCTTGATGGACAAGAATCAGAGAAGAAGAAGAAGATGATCGACGGTGGATGTGATTTTCCCACTGATGTGTTGGAGATTGATAATGTTGAGCTTAAGAGTTGTAGTTATCAGATGAGTTAGCAAATGCTGTTGTAATCTTTTCTTTTAACCTAATTTCATATTTACGAAATTTTCTCTGCAGAGATTGGTTATGATTTTGGTACTTTGATATGATGATGTGTGTGGTATCCATAGCAAATGAACAAATCAAACTGAGTTTTGAAGATGAAACAGAGAAGCTGATACTAGATTGGACTCATCAATGTTTACTTGTTCACGAAGGAACAGAATCAGACCAGACTGTTCTGAATTATTAGCTCTCTCATTGGAGAATACAACAATCTCTGCAGAAGAAGGCAAACAGAGTAATGCAAGAAACAAGGATCTAAAAGCATGAGCAGCTTACGATGTTTTCACATTTTACCTTGTTATCCAGCCGAGGGTGGCTCCGGAAGTTTCCATTCAATGCCTTAAGAAGCTTTGCGACGCGGATAGGGTAACTGCAGACAATATCTCTATGCATGTAGTAGATTCCGAGAAAATGACTCTTAGGCAATCCGAGTTTCCGCACGTAATGCAAGGTGACCCAAAGGTGAAGCACCGGAAGCAGAGAAGAGGCTGGGACTTGACCAGTTGACCTCATATCAGAAGCATGGGGTTCACTAGCAAATGACAAGCTTCCGCCTAGAGAATGCCCGAGAAAAGCTCTGTTCTTGCCTCGCGACTTGATTTTCGCGTGAACTTTTGGTAACATCTGTTCGTATATTGTATTGACAAATAATTAGGTCATTTCTCTTGGGTTGTTCTGTATGTCTCTCTTTCTCATGTCATGGAGGGTTTTTATTGTTCAATACAATTCTGATGTATCTGGAAAATGTAAAATGTTGAACCTTTTCCTGCAACAGAGTTTATCAAATCTCATTTTAAAAAGTCTCTAAAGACGGTGTTGTGTCCAAAGGCAGTAACAAAAGGAGGAAAGCGAGTTTTCTCTCTATTGATAAACACAATCTATGATGCAAACACAAATTGATGCTAAGCAATACTCTAGAGCTCGGGTTTTCATGCTAACCAATACAATGGAACCAACCAAAATAAGAGAGTTAACGTTGCACAGACTTCATCTATACGTACAGAATTTGGAGACAGCTTATTGGCAACACAACCATTTCAGTGTATGACCTTCCACCGCCGCTAACGTCGTGACCTTCCGCTACAAGCGGAAGTTGGAGATGTTGTAACACCTTGTGAGCTTCCGCTGCAAGCAGTAGTATAGTCAACA
Organism: Turritis glabra; assembly: GCA_900406565.1. Classification (NCBI taxonomy): domain Eukaryota; kingdom Viridiplantae; phylum Streptophyta; class Magnoliopsida; order Brassicales; family Brassicaceae; genus Turritis; species Turritis glabra. The sequence goes on along the minus strand of OVBN01000228.1, from coordinate 921,924 downwards.
CGTTGTGGGCTTATGCTTTGGATTCAACTCCTCCACTTCGTCTTCAACTACATACGGATTCTGCTCGCTACCCAAACCCTGAAATTGGAACACACGTTTCAATGCATTTTTTCCAACAAATACAAATACACACAATGTGTTTCAGTAACAGAGAAATAAAATAACAACATTTTAATTTTTCCACTCCGTACGTGGTCTTAGTTGCCAGTAGTCAGACATACTTGCTCTGGTTGTCTCGCCCAAAACTCACAGAATATTTCCTCCCCAAAAAGATTTCTGGTACTACATTTGGACACTATCGAGATTCGAGAAGAGCATCCACCTTTTCAAATAAGCTGTAAAATTTGAGACCAAAAGCTGGTGGTGAAGGTCGAATTTTGGAAAGGCTTACATCTTCTTCTACACCGCCTCCCAAATACGTACTTGTATGTCACCAGTGATGTCTTTATTTTGAAATTATGTCGTACTGTAACTAACTTCACTCGTAAGGTCCCATCCCCATTCTTCCTAATGAATGTAGATGGAGCCCAAATATACCCTAAATGATCTACATCAGTTCTGACCTCTACTGCCCTAAAATCCTTTAACACAAAAAAATGAGTGAAATGACACTTAGTCACATTTTTACTATACTAAAACAATTTAAAAAGTTGTAAATTTTATATTATACCTTGTATGCGATGTTCTTGGAGAGCCAATCAATCCCCTCATAAAGCCCATCTCCAGAGAATGCATAAGTGCCATGTATGTGCCTGTTAAAAGCCACCATTGATTTACATCAGTTCTTCCTGTTTAGATGTTCTGACTTCTTTTTTTTGGCTTACCAGCGTTGTTGACGAAGAGAGTGAAGCTCAAGTTTTTCAGATATCTCATTGGTGTTCATCGCATTTGGAAGATCTTTCTTGTTAGCAAAGACGAGAAGCACTACATCTCTCAACTCATCCTGCAACAGTTCAAAGGAAGCATATATTACAAGATGATGTCAAACCAAAATTGATGCATCTTGATTATGCGTGTCAATAGAGAGAGGGAGATGTGTTTTGAGTTGTACGTTGTTCAAGATTCTGTGTAGCTCGTCCCTAGCTTCCATAACACGGCCACGGTCATTGCTGTCCACCACAAAGATCAGCCCGTGTGAGCGATGGAAGTCGTCGTGTCTCTGGATGAGCAAACCAAAAACAGTTATATTGGCATAGTTGAAGTGTCATTTAGCTTGTTAATTGTAGATTGATGGCAAAGGAATGTAATGACAATACCTTGTCTTGACCCCGGACATCCCACACGCTTAAGTTAATGTTTTTGTATTCCAGAGTCTCCACATTACAATCTAGCAACAAAAACAAGAACTGTAATCAATTCCTCAGTACTATGGCATAATCTTAGTTGTAAGCCCTTCAACATGTAAAAGTAGCCCGCATGCTTACCAAAAGACATATCTGTGCAAATATTTATTCAAGTTCCAAGCTAAAATTTCTCTGTAATATCAACTAATCCAACCACAATACTATTTAGATGAATGCATGACAAATGTGTCAATTTCCCATCCAAGAAAGAGCAGGAAAAGTTATAAATTCACCACTACAGGTCGGAATCGTAGTCACGATCTCTCCATGCTTAATCTTGTCCAGGATCGTTGTCTAACCAGCAGCATCAAGACCCGCCATCAGGATACGCATCTCTTCCTTTCCAAAGAGCCTACTATACAGATTTTCAAAGGACAGCTCCATCATCTCTAATTCCTTCATCTCATTAGAAGCTGAACCTATTTTATTTAGTTCCTGCATCTCATCTGAAACTGAACTTCGTTTCTCCCATTCATCCTCCCATTTCGCGATCGCGGGATCGAATGAAGAAACAGAACCTTCTTTCTCCCCTTCCTCCTCCTCCTCCTCCAATTCCTTATCAGGAGAAGAACCATAAGCTTCTTTCTCCCATTCCTCCTCCAATGCATTCAACTCGATCGCACGTTTTCTGTTTAATTCCTCAACACATCAGAAACTGAATGTAACACCCGACCGCGACTTTTTAATGGACCCCACGTCTGCTCTCAGCCTATGGGTCCACCCTTGTCCTGACGGTCGGTAAGCTTTAAAGACTTGTTTACCGATCCTACAAATCACCACGTGATCTATCTCCGTATCTTGTCCTCACTCGCACGGTACCAACAATCACTTCCCGGTAGATCACCCATCATGAAATTGGTCCAGCACAAACACGCTTAATTGTGGAGTTATCTCAGGACAGTTGATCGAAAAGATAAGTGCACTTTGATGACATAGGTGGCCAAATCAATTCTTTTAAACTTCTCCGCATGCACCGCCATATTTTCTGAAACCAGGGTTTTACAATTCACCCCACTAACTAACAGATCGCAACGTCCTCGTTGCGCACCAATACCGTCACCCCCGGACGGGGTGTTACACTGAACTTCCTTTCTCCCATTCCTCCTCCAGTTCCTTATCAACAGAAGAAACAGAGGAACCTGGTTTCTCCTCAATCATGGATAACCTACGCAACATGTCGTTGGCCTTTTGGAGAATGGGCTGAGCTTGTAAAACCTTTCTTAAATCAAACAGAGCCATGTTAAACTTTCCAAGAGCTTCATAAGTTTGAGCTCTTCTCAAAAGTGGTCGAGAATCATCAGGCTTAATGTGAAGCGCCGACGTACTACCATGTTGTAGTCGATAGGGTCTATGCGCATCAAACAATACGAAAGTTTGTCGTAAAACGTAGCTCTGCCTCCGTGGCTCTTGGGGAGGTAATTAACCCCTTTTTTTGTAGACCTTGATAGCACCCGCCCAATTATTCTTACGAAACATCGTATCTCCGTCGGCCATGAACTTGCCAGCAAGATCTTCTATGGATACATTACCACTTCTTCTCTTCTTCCTCGTCATATCAAATATTTTGTTTGAGAAAAACTGGCCTAGGAAATTGTGGGAATCGTAAAAACCCTTACAAAAATATATTCATCGGGATACGATCTATTGGGCCTCCTATGGATTCTGATACGATCTATTGGGCCTCCTCTGGACTCTCTCTATCTCTCTTAACCTTTAATAAACCATAACTCTTGGTTGACGATTTGATTGCTCCTCCACATCTTCGTTTTTAACTCTTCAAAATTATGTTTTCGGAAATTGTATCTTGAAAATCACTAATCGTTTAATCATTTTTCAGTTTGATCCAATTGGATAATTAGTTATCTGTGTGGAAATTTTGTAGCTTGAGGTGCAAGCCACAGACAAAAGTATGAGTTAAACTATTTGTTTCTAAATAATCCTAAAATGGATTTAATGGACATATACATGGTATTAGAGGCATTCTCTATAGCTAAATAAAAATGAGATTTAATTATATATGTGAGGTTCATGACTTAACTCCTCTAATTGAATCCAATAAACAAACCTTCAGAAATGGTTTCATGTCCTTTTAAGGTTTATACTATACAAGTTATGAATTTTCATTGATAGTTCATCTAACTCATGATCCAATTTCTCGATTTCTTCTTTCCACACCACAAAAGATTCCTTGAACGATTCTTGAACAAGAACATCACCATCTTGAATTGTATGATTCATCTTCTTCACTTTGGCAGCTACACATTCTAACTCTTTGAGTACCATTGTTCCATCAGAGGAGATTAAATCTTTTATTTTGACGTTTACAATAGTATGCAAGTTCAAGAAATCTTGTTTCCACAATGATTGCTCCGAAACATATATAGGCGAAGACTCTTTGTCAGAATTCAACAAAACTATTATAATCACACTGCAAATATAAGCCGTAAGAACATTAGCTGCGTAAAACGCCTTCATAAAAACCTTTGCTTTTATAAAGTTCTTGACTTTATGAAAATTTAAGGATTCAACATATCTCCCAAGAACTGTGCGGCATTTCGGGATTTTGCGGTAGTATCTTTCCTCCAACTATCAAGTGTAAAACGAATCTCAGTGCATTGTTCCTCAGATTTCATTTCTAATTTATGCTTAAGGAACTTTAAGCATAAAATGCAATGGTCCATGCGACCAAGCAAGGAGCTAAAAGCGTTATAAAGATCCAGCAATTTTGCATTTATATCCATGTAAACATCAAACCAATATCCATGCTCCGAATCAGTGATATCATGAAGCTTGAGATCAGTGATGAGGATGTTTATGTCATTATGTGTATCATAAAGTAATTCCATAGCGAGAAGCCAAGAATCATCCAAGATAAGGTAAGAATCTCATCTTTGTTTTGATAGTATGAGTTTCTTCAATCTCTCAATTAATGATGACTCAAAGTAGCTCAATAATGGAGATGATTTATTTGAGCTCTTTGGAAACAACATCCTGAAATATTTCTTTGGCCGGAAGAAACATTGCGGTGTAGTTTTTTTTGAGCTCATCTTGAAAAGATTCTCAGAAATGAAAAAAAGTCATCAGAATTTCGATTTGTATAAACTGTCGTATACATGTGTCAAAGAAAATTTGAAAGGAAAATCACAATTCAATGAACGAAAACTTTACCTTCCTAAGTTTCTGTATATCAAGAAATCACAACAAAATTTATCGATATAACTAGACGGGAAATGAACGACAAGTTTTTATAAGCATTAAGATATGAAAGAGTAATAAATGTAAGTATCCCGTAATGTGTTGATATAAATTAGGGAAGATATATTTATGCCTACAGTAGTTATTTTATAATTAATTACGGATATATATTTATTCATTATACGCATAGTTTGGGAAGAAAATCATTCATTGAAAATTGAAAAGATAATTTCTATGGAATAAAAAAAATAATTCAAATTTGACCTAAAAAAAGATAATTCAAAGTTACATTTTTTAAAATTCTAGAGATAAGATATACTTTCTTTTTGAAACAAGGATAAAAAATTTCTGTATTTGATAACTGGTATAAATTTAAGTTAACACAACATTTATAAGAAAATAAGCAAATCATAATCAACAAATTATATAAGTATATTTATATTTCTGTGATTGACAAATGCCACAATCTTTATATCTAGTAAAACAAAAATCAGAGAAAGAACTAATCAAAAATCTTTCTCATTAGATTCTGACATCTTTTTAAAATTTATTTGTAATTAACTAAAATAAGAACAATCTAAAATTTGGCATGTACACAAGATCAATCCAAAGATGTCAGAAGTCCAAAGTAATATTTAAATATGTAACCCTTTTCATTTCTCGATTCAGAATTCTAGTTTACTATTGTAAATTTTGATTAAAAATAAGTTAAAATATAAGCAAAAAAGGAGCAAAACATATGCAAAATTAAAACATCATCCTTCTTGGAAAGTTTTTATATAAATATACTTATATAGATAGTTAGATACTTTCAATGCATATTCTGTTTATTGAGTCATGTATTTGTTATATAGATATAGACACAATTTATTTGAGTATAATCATAGAACCGATTCTAAGCTCGGAGCAATGGTGAATGAGGGGACATCAACTTTGGTGACCTAACATATTCATCGTACATCATCGAAGAGAAACTCAGCTTGAGATTCTTTTGAAAACTCTTACGTTTCTTGTTCTCCTTTTTGTTGTTGCAAATGCAGTTACAGTTCTTGTTCTTGTTGGCTCTGTCTCCAAGCACAAAGTCTTTGATTCGCTCAAGTCCAATTTGGAGTGTGTCTTCGTCCATATTAGCAAAGCAGACTCGGAACCAACCTGGCTCAGAGCAGTGAAACGACGAGCCAGGAGAGACATTAATCTTGACCTTATCGATAATCACTCGCCAAAGCGCCATTTCGGACTCAAAGGTTCGATCTCTAAGCATATGCCTTAAATCCATCAAGACGAATAAACCCGCGTTACTTCTCAAGCAAGAAATACCCATCTCTTTAAGCCCTCCCGTGAACATATGGTGTCTCTTCGCTACTCTCTTCGATATCTCAACGAGAAAGTTATCGACAAATCTCTGATCAGACAACATAGCAGCTAGAAAACTTTGTGTCTGCGACGAGACCAATCCAAAACTCGACATCCTCCTTGCGCAGGACACAACAACATCGTTGTAAGAGTAAACCACTCCAACCCGGAAACCGGGAAGACCCATGTCCTTTGAGAGACTGTAAACAATATGGATAAGGTCTCGGTTAACATGATCCATCTCTTGGATGATCTCTGCGACACTGATGAATCCCGGCTCTGTAAAAACCGTGGCTGCGTATATTTCGTCGCAAACTAAATGAATTTGCTTGTCGTTGATGAAGTTGACAATGGTTTCAAGAGTTTCTCGATGGAGAGTTGTTCCAAGAGGGTTTGATGGGTTCGCGAGAATCAAGCCTTTGATCTTGATACCAGTTTCTTCTGCTGTAAGGTACGTTGATTCTAGGGCTTGTTTTGTGATCTGGAAACTGTTTGAGCTGTTACACTCCACAGGGATTAGTCTAATTCCAGTTCTCCACCTTAAGTCTCTGTCGAATCTGAAATGTTTAATAAACCCATTCATTAGTACTGATGAGTAAGTCAACCAAGTGTTGATTCATGGTTTGACTTTTGTGAAGAGTCAATGGACAATTTGATGATAGTTGTAACTTGTGTGGATAGGGTTGCTTACCAAAATATTGAATCAATCAAATGAATATATCACATTTTTTTAATTATTCTGAAAACCCATTATCAAAAGAGACTTTTGTTTTTGACCAGGCAAAAAGTTATAGTATCAAAATCACTAGTTCTATTTTATAACATCAAAATCACTAATTCATGTATCTTTTTTAATTGTTAATTAGTAAAATAATATTTATTTGAATAATAGTAAAGTGTGTGTGTGTGTAAATACGTACGCGGCATAATAAGGAGTAGGGACGATAAAGGCGTCGCCGGGATCAGCAAGACAGAACATGAGGGTCTCATTTGCTCCGGTGGCTCCTCCGCTCATCACCACCCTCTCCGCCTCAAAACTCACCCTTCCGCCTCTAGCTCTCTCCATAAACGCCGCAATCGCCTTTTTATTTTCCATCCCCAAACAAAGTATTATTTAGAAACAAATTATTAGTTCTAGTAGTTTACACATCTCAAATTCCGAACATTAGAATAAATTTAATTCATAATCTTCCATAAATGTAAGGTATACACAAAACAAGAGAACGTGACTGAGCTATATTATATATTTAATTTACCACTTCCATTGTTTTAAATAATTAATAGTTAAGCATAAAAAATACTTGGTACTGTAACATAAGTATATACCTTATAGAATAACTGATCATATATAATATGAATACAAATTTATGAGAAATGAGATGAATACCTGTCTAAATTGTTTGAGACCGTGATAATCTTGAAAAACAGCTACGTCGGAAAAAGAGTCAATTCCCTCTGCCGTGCAAATAGATGCCTGTGGATTTTCCTTTATCCAATCTTTGATCAAATCTGAACAAAGCTGAACACAAATCATAAAAGATAAATTAATTAGAAAACTTATTACAAGAAGAAAAAAGTAATGAACTCATTAGGTGGTAAGAAGACGAACTTGATTTTCGGCGAGACCCATTTGAATAACACCTTGTGGATTATGAGTTGGATGAAAAGGATTATTGTCGTAAGCTTTCCAGCCATCGAAGTACGGCGAAGCTTCTCCGTGTTTGTCACTGGAGGCTAATTTGGATACTAGATTCCCACCCTGAGACATTTATCCGATCGTGTAATAATTTTTTTGACCGAGTAATTTGAACAATGTGTGTAATTTTTGTGAAGTTGATGGATCGGTTTGCTTGTGATATAAATGAATGGGAGCATTTGAGGGTTATTTATAATGGGATATTGAGAGCATATGAAAGAAACTTGTTTCCGTTATGAGGAAACTTAATTGAAATTTTCTATTTTCTATAAAAGTATTTATTTTGTGGGGACAAAATATGCTTCCATAAAGTCTAACCTACAGTCAAAACGTTTATAGTCTTTTCTATTTTTTTTTTTTTTTTATCTATGCATGCCAATAACATGTTTTTCTTAAAAGGGAACTGTTATACTATAACCAAAAAAAGTACTTATATTTATGTTATTTATAATCAATAAATGAACAAACAATTAATTTGTATAACTGAAAAATCTAGTTTTGATAAAACTATATATTTTTAATGATGATAAATAACTTTGTGCACGAGTAGCATTTTGTAGATTTTTTTCTAGACATTAGGACAACAAACGTTACAAATTACAAACCTATACCCATGCATATGGTACATTTAAAAATTTAAGAACTTTAGATACGATCCAATGAAAAACATTGTAAGGCAAAGTATACTTGTATTTATGGTCTTTGAAGAATGTTTTGGAGTACAGCAGACTATTCTTTTTTGTTAAAAAATACAGCAGACTTGGTATCACGGTAATAACTAGCTAATAACATTGAAACGACTTTGTGTTTCATTGATTTTAGTTAAACAATTAGATCAACCAAGAGGTTTTAGAGACAAAAGAGAATAAACAAATTACAAGTCGAGAGTGTTTTAAAGATTCATCGTAATAACAAATAACAAGTTCAAGTCTTACGAACTCTATTATTAGACCCACGTTGATATATAGATTCAGGAAAAAATGTTTAGCTTGACTTGGTGTTTTACCTTTTCCTAAAAAAAACTTTAAATTTGAGGCTCGATATAACATCCGAATAATTTTAAGAATAAAATACTTCCTATACATAATTTCTTGTAACTTTACCTTTGAACAGTCGTATTCAAGAAGCGTTAGTTACCTAATTTATTTTCCAGATTATAAACTATGTTTTACTTGGTCAAATCATATATTTAAGCTTTAAAATTACTTTGCGTGTCGACCGCAACGTGACCATGGTCTAATCACGTGCAACTACAATTTCAAATTTTATTTTTCTCCATTTTAAATTAGTTTAAGAGGAAGAAAATGATTCAAAAGATTATAGTTTTGATTAGTAATTTTATACGGATGTATTAAAAGGTGTACCGCTTTGACAATTATTAATTATAAAAATAATATTAAAAACGTTATCAAAATCATTATTTTCAATTTTTACAGTTTTCGTATACTACTCATTTTTATAATTTTATATTATTTTATTAAAGTTTATCGCTAAAAATTAAAAAACTTGTACAACTTTATGTTATCAATTAAATCCTATATTTCGGTTATGGGATGGTCGTTGGTGTTTAGTTCTAAGAGTTGTTCAAGGTCACTCATTATGTTTATAGTAACCCAAAAAATTAACATGTGAAACCAAATTTTAAAGTATTGACACGTGACAGCAGTCCACGAAGGAATTGGAGATCAAAGATCTTTTTGGACGGCTTTTTAGATTTATGACATTTATAGTAAAACTTCTATCTAAATTAATCTTTGCCTTAAATTGAATTGGTCGGAGATCAAAAAGTCTAAAACTAGATGGACACGTTGTATTTAAGTTGAGTGATTACTCGTTTTCTTAGAGTGTATTTGTAGGGGAAAAGAATACGTACACGCCCGTGTAATAAAATACCTTTTGTATAGACGGACTGTAGTGTGATATTAGCTGTCCCCTATAGAATATTGTTAGAGATAATAAACCGTTTCATATTGATGTTAATTGTTACGCCAACTTTTTTTTAGCTTTTGTTTTTAGTTTTTAGTTTTACTAAGAAATTCTGATTCTTCATCCTTCGTAAATGCATGTGATTCTTTTGGCATTAAATTGTGAAATACGACTAACATATACATATGACTATATGAGTGACCAACGATAGGAACCAAAGCTAGTGGTTCAGCTTCCAAAGTTGTAAGTTTAATTGATTCCAAAAAAAAATTGTAAGCTTAAGTAAATGCATGTGAATATATATGTGATGTTTCTTTGTCAAATTGGTTGTAAGTTGTAGGTTGTAACATAAAATCATTTTTATATGACGCATAATAAAAAAATATCTATGGCGCTTGTAATTCTGACGATTAGTTATAACAAAATCTGTCTACAAATTAACTTGGTTAAAAACTGATTCCAAGAAAATTTAAATAGTTAATATTTGAGTTGGCTAATTGGTCAAATTTTTGAATAAGTGTTCATCGATTTTCATTGGATGTGTTTCAAAAACTAATATATTTATTTGATAGTTGTAAGATATGTATGGCATTATATTTATTTATTTAAAAAAATTATTCTAAATTATATTATATATGTGCAAAAGTTAAATTTCTTGCAATTTTCCTACTTTCTATAAATGATAGAACAAACTAAGAAAGCTAGGTGGATGATGATTCCATATTAGCATAAGCTTAACCAATTTGTTTACGGCATCAATATTAATTTTAGACTCTAGTTTGCGTTACCGGTAACATCTAAGAAAATTCAAAAAAAATGTAGTTGTGAAAAAGGTTAATAATCGAATCAATACTCTTAGCTATCTTTTTCATATCTTATTAATTTATATGCCGACTTCATTTTCTTTCTAATAGAGGTCCGATTTTTGGGATGTGTAAGAACTTCCATCACTTTTGTTGCTCAGTAGACAACTCCAAATTTCGAATTATATGCAGTATTACAAAACTATTCATATAAACAAAACGAAAAATATATAGATATCCTCATAATACATGTGTAAAATTCATGTGTTATGCATGGAAAGATAGAGGCATGCATAAATCCTTTATTCATATTAACAACAGAAGTTCCTATCAGACCTCTAATTAGGAAACTAAAGGGATGTAAGTAAGAGTTGAAAGCGAATCTGTGTTCTTAATAATCATATCCACATCACATAAAATTCAAGGTGAAAATTTTAGTTCAGCGTAGAAAAAACAAATGTATAAATATTCCTCTCTGACCATGGAATTGATTTTTATTGTCATGTAGTAATAGTCTTGGGAGAATAGTTCTATTTTACATTCTAGGATAAAATTATAATAATTTTTCTTTGGGTTCAAAAATATTACTCCCTCCATTCTTTTTTATAAGATGTTTTAGTTAAAAACACAAAAATTAAGAAACTGTAGTTTAATGCATAACAAAAATTAATCTAATCAATGAAAACAAATACTACAGAATTTGAATGGTTATAAACTATTAAATAAATGTAAATTTTGTCTAAAAAGTTGGAAAAATCAAATAATATAAAACAAATAAAAACTTCTATAAACATCTTTTAAAGCAACGAGGGAGTATTATTTTGTTCCTCAAAACAATAAAATGTACGTACTTAGTAAGTAGTGAGTAAATAATACGGCAAAAAAAGGTTGTAATCAATTAATGCCAAGAGAGTGTACAATAAAACGCGATTATACATTATTAAAACTTTAATGCGAAGATCCTAAGTCGTGACCCATAGGCTCTTAGGGCCTTAGGGGAGTTATAATGATTAGTCAACAATTTATCAAATATCATAAGATTAATAATGTTGTTTTAGTAATAAAAAAAAAAAAGATGAAAACAAAACTAGTCAACTCGTTGACCAAATGGCAGCTTTGACTTCCTCTCGTCAGTTGTCTGAAAAAGTAACGTGAGTCAAAGTCTCTGCTTAGGATTCGCTTGTCAGCTCCATGCACGAGTAAAGACACGTGTCCGTCCAAATCTCATGGAGCTCAAATACATGATTATTTCGAGGCCCATAACCAAACGTTAAAAAAACGTCAATTTTCAAATTTTGGACCAAAAAAACCTCAATGAAAAAAATCTCAATTTTTGAAATGTTATTTTAATTTTTAAGTTTTTGTTAATTTCCTAAGAAAATGGTTAACTTTTGTTGACTTGGTCAATCGAGGTGTGCTGTTAAATTTAGAGACGGAGCACGTTTACGGGGTTAAAGCTTCCATTAGCATATTCCGTTTAATCAAAACGATGTCGATTTTTTTTAATAAAAAAATTTCAACTTTCAAATTGTAAACGTTTAAAACCTCAACTTTCAAATTGTGGACGTCTAAATCCTCAATTTTCAAGATGTCGTTTAAATGTTTAAGTTTTCGTTAATTTCATAATTAAATGGTTAATTTATGTTTTTGATAACATCGTATTTTTGCCCACTTTTACTGTGTTTTTATTCTAAGTTTCCAATGAAGATTACAAGTGATTATGGATACTTCAACGCCATTTTCAAGCATTTACACTTTTAGGAGATTTTATAGGTTTTTGAGTAAAACAGAGAAAAATAAGAGCAAAATCCGTTTCAAGACAGTTTTGAAACTTCCGAAGTTTGGCATCCGTTGAAGGTATTCCTGTACACCAAATCAACAGATCTTGGAGTCTATGGAAAGCTAGAAGAATCAAGATTCACCTCGAAGTAGAATCAAAGCAATCCATTAAGCTGTTCAAGAGTTACGACCTGAAGAGTGAAGGCATATCCAGGCCGGCCAAAAGACCAGCGACCAATCGGAGCTCTCTTGGCCACACCGGCCATAGGAGTCGTGCCCAGTCTCATCCGCACTCCTCACACTGGTCACAGCCCACATGACCGGTCCTAAACCCTCGTTGGATTATGTTTCTCCAAAGACGGATTTCAATTTGAGAAGATTTGTAACTTCTTGATTATGACTTGATCTTGATGAAGCGACCAGAAAAAAAAGAAAAAAAAGAATACAACTGATAAATAGCCGCTGAAACATTGGTTATTTTGATTAAACGGAAATTGTTAAAGGACAATTTAACCATGTAAACATGCTCTGTCTCTCGATTTAACGATATGCCTCAAATGACATAGTCAACATAAGTTAACAATTTGATTATGATGTCAACGAAAAGTTAGGCATGTAAACGACATTTTGAAAGTTGATGATTTAAACGTCCACAATTTGAAAGTTGACAATATGAAGTTGATATATTTTTTAGTAAAAAGAAAACGATGTCGTTTTGATTAAACAGAAATTGTTAACAGAATCTTTAACTCCGCAAACGTGTTTTGTCTTTCGATTAATGGCGTGCCTCAAATGGCCAAATCAACAAATGTTAACCATTTTCTTATTAAGTCAACATAAATTTAAAGATTAAAATGACATTTTCAGAAATTGAGGTTTTATTTTGTCCATAATTTGAAAGTTCAGACTTTTTTTGACATTTTTCCCATTACAATTGTAGAATACTGGATTTTATTTCAACATTCACAATTAACTGCGGTAAAAGTAAAACAGTGGATTTTTTTATATTTCGTTTAATGAAATTGAGCAATAATCAAACATAAATAGCGATTGAGTAAATTGTATAAAAGGAACTAATCTATAGGTTACTGAATCTAAACCATTATCCCAAGCTAAAGACATCGAAAGGTGAAGCTTTCTCTGTCGGAGAAGCAACAGAGTAACCTTGCATAAACTTCCTCAGCTTAACTAACTCCTCAGAACCTGAGAGACGCTCCATTAGAATCTCCATAGTGATCTGATTTGGTTCACAGGACTGTTCGACCATCTCATCCATCAGTTTAAGTAATGTCTCTGCTTGGTTCTTCTCCTTAAGACACTTAAACAAGGCATTATAAGTTTCAACATTAGGTCTCACCATTTTCATCTTCATTTCTTCTTTCAGAGACAGCGCTTGTCCGAAATTCCCCAGCTTAGAAAATGCATTTATGAGAATGTTGTATATCACGGTGTTCGGATTGACCTTTGAGCGCAAACCCATGTCCTTGAAGAGCTTCACTGCTTCGTCTAATTCTCCAGCTGAGCAATAAGCTTCGATTACTGCTCCATATGTCACAACAGTCGGGTCTAACCCGTCTTCTCTCATCTGCTCCATCATTCTCTGAACACTCTCGAAGTCATTGTGTTTGCCGAAAAACGAAATCAGAGTGTTGTAAGTGATGGAATCGGGTTTCATCCCTTCTTTTTCCATATAGGTTAGCATCTCATAGACTTTCTCTACATTATTCTTATCACAAAACAACCCAATAAGCATGTTGTAAGCCAATAAGTCAAGAGAAAACCCTCCCTCTTTCAGTTTCTCCACCAATCTAATGGCGTCATGATCCCGTCTAACTTGGCACAATCCAGAGATCAAAGCAAAATAGATTTTTGCATCAGGAGAACAACCAGCTTCCAACATTTTATCAAACCAATGCATAGCCTTCTCTATGTTACTGACGCTGCAAAAAGCATGGATCAATGTCATATAAGTAACCACATTCCCTTTCACCCCTTCCTTTTCCATATCCATAAAGAAAATAACCGCCATGTTCAATCCATAGTGCCTGCACATTCCACCAACGATTGTATTAAGAGTAACCACATTCGGTTTAATTCCATCCTCCTTCATCCGAGAAACAACTTCTTTAGCCGTCTCAAGCTTTCCAGCTCTGCAATACCCATCAATCAAGCAATTGTAAGTAACTGTATTGGGCGCACAACTCTCTTCCACCTTCATCCTTACCAACAACTCCTCTGCTTCTTTCAACCTCCCCACCTTGCAGAGCCCGTCAATGAGAGTATTAAAATGAATCGAATCAGCTTTAATCACATTCCCATCGTCAGTTCTCTTTCCACACATTTGTTCAAAAACTTCGAGAGCTTCATCGACCCTCCTTGATTTGCACAAAGTGTTAATAAGAACCCCGAAAGTCACAAAATCAGGCCGAATTTTCATCTCATCCATCTTCAAGACTAAAGCGTTCATCCTACCAATGTTCATATTCCTTCCTAAGCATGACAAAAGCGCATTGAAGGGAGGAGCTTCAAGTGGGGCATTGTTCTTCATCAGGTCGCTCAAAATATCCCAAGCTGCATTGGTGCGACCATTTTTGCATAGACTAGTAATAAACCGAGTCAACCAAACAGAGTTTGGGGAGACACCATGAGAGCTAAATCTTGAAATCAACCCAATAATCTTCTCTTCTGTCAAATGCCTTCCCTTCCAAACCTCGTGCAGCACAATATCCGCAGTGATTCTATTAGGAGGAAAAACTGATTCTTTCAGAAGCATTTCGTCGAGCACCTTGAAGGCATCATCCACAAGTCCATTTCTTAGCAAGACGTCGATCACAACATTACGAACTTGCGTGTTTTTCCTATTCGAATCGAGTCGTTCGTATACAAGAACCGACTGATTCACCATACCCATACGCCCAAACCATCGGATCAGAAGCTTAGTGGCAACAACAGTAAGCGGGATGTTCTTCTCTTTGGCAATCTCGTAGAGCCGGAGAAGCTTATCCCGCGAGTCAGGTTCACTACCGGCGAATTCAATAACCGATTGAAACGTCAAGGAGAGAAATTCTTCACGGCGTTTCAGAGACTGAGATTTCGAATCCAGGTACTCGAAGAACGAGATTGCTAGAGAGTACGATCCCAGCCGCCGCGGGATTTGCGAGAATGCTAGAGGAGAAACAGATGAAGAAGATACGAGAAGTGAACTTAGCGACTCGCTCGACGCCCAGTCATGTTGCGGAATTTTTTGTAGATTCTCCAAAAATTTGGCTACTACAGATTCCTGGCTCTCCGGTTTGATTTCCAGCCGTGGTTCAACGGCATCAGAAAATCCACGGAGGAATCGAGAATGGTTGAGCAGTTTGTAGGAGTTCCGGCGCCGGGAAATTGATAGCACGATACTCATCGTCAAGGTTTGAAAAAGACGGCCACTGGGAAAAGTGAGAGACGGTGAACTTTGTTCGGCGGATTGAAGTCACTCAACGAACAAGAAGTTTGGGCCATTTCCAATAATGGGCTTAACACATATATGGCCCAAAAACCTTTACAATATTACACAATGGAGACAAATATTTATTTTTCTCATAAAACTCTGCGTTATATCATGCCGTGCAGAACTACTCGGTCGGATCTTTCTAATATTACTGAATGAGGACAAATCTTTATTTTTTCTCAAAACCTACCCCTGCCTTTTATTAATCGTGATACCACCCTTAACCCTGAAACAACTCCTACGGATTACATCAATTTTACCCACAAAAAAAACTATCAAATCCTATTAAAGGATTCTTATTTCTTCAACCTAGTCAAAATGGAGAGCCTGAGAGCTAAGAGAATTGCTACAGATATTTCACACTAATTAGATGGTGAATCTGAAAGCTCCATCTTCTCAGCTGATGCTGCTGCAGCAGAAGCAGCCTCATCTAATCCCAATTTCTGTAACTCGCTTAAGAATCCGTCGAGGTCGCTTGAGGCGATTTTGTAAGGGCTGTGACAAGGACCTGGAAACAAGTGTTTGGATACGTCTTCCTTATATTCCAAGAGGGCTTTGTTGATTACTTCTCCTACTTGAGCGTACTGTTTGCAAAACTTTGGAGTAACCTGAAATGGAAAGAGTGTAGTTAATCCAACACGGCGAAAACTATTAGATAATGAATCATAAAAACAGGAAGATGATTATGATGATAGATGATTGGTTCAGGATTTGACCTTAGCATGATGCGGATGCTGCATCATTCCCAAAAGATCATGGTAGACTAAAACCTGCATCCACAAGAAAAATATGACATACTTGATCATAATAGTAGATAACTCACTCTTTTTGTGCCGATCGATCTTACTCTTTAGTCATGCAAAAAAGGCCAATAATTGAGAATATGGTTAATTCAAGCAAACCATAAACAAAATGGTTTATTCGATTAGATAATCTCGAGAAAGAGTGTCAAAACGAACCTGTCCACTGCAGAAAGGGCCAGCTCCTATACCAATGGTCGGAATATGAAGAGCAGAGGTTGCAGCAGCAGCCACGGGAGGCGGAACACATTCTAAAACAACCGAAAAACATCCAGCTTCTTGTAAAGCCATGGCAGTTTCCACAACCTAATCCCACAAAATAAGAGAGGAAATTATTTCATCACACCATCAAAGATAACCTTATAAGGATTACACCCTTAGTTTCAGACCTTAACAGCACTAGCTATGTTTTTCCCCTGTGGCCTGAAACCACCAAGAACACTTATAGCTTGAGGAGTCAACCCAACATGTCCCATAACCGCAATTCCTGATTCCACAATGGATTTTGCAGCAGTGATCCTTGAAGATGATCCCCCTTCAAGTTTAATAGCATCCATTCCTCCTTCCTTCAACACTCTAACTGCAGTATCAACCGCCTGAACATCATTCAAACTAGAATTCAATCAACCAAATCAATGTGTGGCTCGAACAGTTCAGGTGACAAATCAATGATTTCAAAGGGATTAACTGGAAAATGGATCATTTGGGTTGTAAAATTAGCCTCCAAGATGCATAATTTGAATCAAAGCATCCAAATTTCGAGGGTCATCGATAATTATTCACCTGATTGGTGCTAGATTCATAAGTACCAAATGGCAAATCGCCGACAAGAAGTGGCCTTTTGGCTCCCCTAGCGACGGCGCGACAGTGAACAAGCATCTCGTCTAAGGAGATAGGAAGGGTGGTATCATAGCCATGGACAACCATGGCAGCTGAATCTCCGACGAGACAAACATCAATTCCGGCTGTATCGACGTGAACGGCGGAAGGGTAATCATAGGCGGTGACGACAGTAATCGGCTCACCTTTCCGATGTTTCTGTCTCAATTGCGTCAAAGTCACTCTCTGATTCGGGTTTTGCGGTTTCGGTCCTCCGTAAACGCTATTCTCCGGTACGTTACTCATAAACCGCATGGTGGTGATGGCCCTCGAAGCACGAGAAGAACTCCTGACGAGCGAAGAAGCCATTGTTGCTGATGAAAGCGATTTCGGAATTCGAACCCGAAATTAAAATTTTAAATTTTAAGACTTTTCTTCTTCTTCTTTTGGATAAATCTTTTTACCTTTTTAAAAGGAAAAATGTTGGCGACTCACGCGCTGGGTACTCCGATTCCAAAGTTGACTGCTTTCGTACTCTCTCTATCTACTACTCCATCAAAATCGTTTGGTTCAGTTCCGAATGTTATCAATTTCTACCGTCGCCGGATATCTTATCGTGTGATCACCTCCATGGCTGAAGCGGGATCGGTTTACGTCGACGTAGCTGGGGAATCTAGGTCGGAGCATGTCACAGGGAAGTGGTTCTCGGTGCCGGAGCTCCGATTGCGAGACCATCGATTCATAGTTCCTTTAGATTATTCCCTCAATTCCAAAACTCCTCCCAAAATCACCGTCTTTGCTCGAGAAATCGTTGCGGGTAACTGAAAAATCGGAGCTTTTCATTTATGAACTCTTTCTATGATGCGATTATGACGGCTGATCAATCTCAAATTGAATCTAATTTGATTGAAGATTGAAATGTGTTTTTTGTTTGCAGTCGGGAAAGAGGAGCAAACAATGCCGTATTTATTGTATTTACAAGGTGGTCCAGGATTTGAAGGTCCAAGACCTAGTGAAGCTAGTGGATGGATTCAAAGAGCTTGTGAAGAGTTTCGTGTTATCTTACTCGATCAAGTATGTTACTTTATATAGTTTAATGCTTTTCTCTGGACACTTTTCTTAGTCTTTGTGTTGCTCTAATTTGTGTTTGGTTCCTACAGAGAGGAACAGGCTTGTCAACTCCTTTGACATCTTCCTCTATGCTTCAATTCAAATCAGCTAAGGATTTAGCTGATTATTTGGTTCACTTTCGAGCTGATAATATAGTTAAAGATGCTGAGTTTATTAGAGTTCGTCTTGTTCCTAATGCTGATCCTTGGACCATTTTGGGTCAGGTAATTTGTCTCTGTATTGTCTATTAGTCACTCTACTCTACTTCAGTTCTTGTCATTTGATTTCTTGTTTATCTATTTTCTGCAGAGTTTTGGTGGCTTCTGTGCACTTACATATTTGAGCTTTGCGCCGGAAGGGCTCAAACAAGTGCTAATAACTGGAGGAATCCCACCAATTGGTAAAGCATGCACAGCAGATGATGTGTATGAAGCCGGTTTTGAACAAGTTTCTCGCCAAAACGAGAAATACTACAAGAGATTCCCTGAAGACATTGAGATTGTTCGCGAAATCGTTAATTACTTGGCTGAATCTGAAGGCGGTGGGGTGAGGGATTACAACATTTGCCAAATTCTCTGACCAGTTTAATTTAGTTCCTTACTTTTCTCTGTTTTTTTGTCTTTAGGTACCTCTTTCATCAGGAGGCATTCTCACTCCTAAGGGTCTTCAAACTCTTGGTCTTTCTGGTTTAGGATCAAGTACTGGTTTTGAGCGCCTGCATTATATGTAAGAGTTTAGCTTGCTTAATTTTTATCAATCACCTCACATGTTCTGTGTTAAATCTTGCCGTCTCAATTGATCGTAGGTTGGAGAGAGTTTGGGATCCTATTTTAGTTACTGGAGCTCCAAAGAGTATTAGTCAGTTCTTCTTAAACGCTGTAAGAGAACCACAAAAATTTGTTGTTTTCGAGTATCTGTCTAAAGAGGGAATCGATAGTCTGAGATGTTTAATTGTTGCTGCAGTTTGAGAATTGGCATTCTTTTGATACAAATCCACTATATGCTCTTCTCCACGAGGCCATATACTGTGAGGTATAGTCTCTTCAAATTCCTCATCGTCTTTCCTAATTCATACATTTTGCATGTACTTGTTGTCGTTTATTCGTAATTGAAAACTTTTTCAGGGTGCTTCATCAAGATGGTCTGCTCATAGATTACGGGCAAAATTTGAGTGCGAATTTGATGCAATGAAGGCAGTCGAAGAAAGTCAGCCTGTACTCTTCACGGGAGAGGTACATGTTTCGAGTATTTCTATGTATGGTAAATTGCTCATAGCTTGGATCACATTGCTTAACTAAATTAGAATTTTGTATTTATATAGATGATATTTCCATGGATGTTTGATGAGATTCATGCCTTGAAGCCATTCAAAGCTGCCGCCGATCTCTTGGCCGAGAAAGAGGATTGGCCTCCATTATATGATGTTGCTACATTGAAAACTAACAAGGTCTGTTTCTGAATCTTCATCTGTTTTTCTTTTCTTATGGATTGAACAATGTACTCGGTTTTCACATGTATCTTTTTGATAGGTGCCTGTGGCTGCAGCGGTATACTATGAAGATATGTATGTAAACTTCAAGCTAGTGACGGAAACAGCTTCTCAGATTTCGGGTATCAGACTTTGGGTAACGAATGAGTTATATGCATTCGGGTCTTCGTGATGCTGGAAGACAAGTTCTTGATAATTTGTTGGGAATGATCAGTGGGAAAAAGCCTCTCTTTTGATTTCTTGTAGTAGTCAATGCATTTGTGTGACTTGACTTGTGGTTTTCTTTTTTATACCCTCTTTGAGAATTAAGTGAGTAAAAGTAAGAGAATGAATAAAGGATAAAGAAAGTCTTTCAATTTTGAGCTTTCTTCCCATTTAGTGTTCATGTTGACTCTTCATTGCAAAGCTTTACTGGTAAGCCATAGTGAGATAATAATATAGATACTATTTATTTAATATACTGCCACAGTTAATCAAAATCCGTTGTAGTCTAGCTGGTCAGGATACTCGGCTCTCACCCGAGAGACCCGGGTTCGAGTCCCGGCAACGGAGATTATTTTTGCCTTTTTTTGGTTCTAAAACAAAGGAAGTCGTAAGATACTCACTGCTCAATAAGTTTTAAATAGCTAAAGGTAAACAACAACAAAATATCACACATGTCAATGTCATACCATACTACGGCTCAAGCATTGAAATTAAATAAGACTAATAAAATTGACCTTCCTTGGGCCACTACTAAGTGAAGTCACTATCCACAAAACCTATAACAAGAAACCTAATAAATGTAAAGCTATTAATATTTGCCAAACATTGTATTCAATGCCGTAGCTACATTTCCCCACCCACCTCCCAAAAAAATTAAACTAAAAACTAATAATAATCTCCATCACTCTTTTTTCCATCTCTCTCTCGACGCCAATCCCACATGGCCCTAACCTTTTTCTTCACCATCAAATGTCAACCACCTCAACCGCCGCCGCCGTCTTTCCTCCTCCTCCTCCTGTCCCTATCCCTACATATATAACTAGCCTTGGCCTTGGCTACTCCATAGCCATAGCTCTAGGTTTCCTTGTTCTTATCTCCACAATCATCCTCTCTTCCTACATCTGTTGCCGCGCCTCCCGCCTCCGCTTCTCTGCCTCCGCCGAAACCGCAAACACATCTTTCAGAGACCGTAGCGTAATCGTCCCAAGAATCATATTCGTAGCTGAAGACGACGATCTTGAGTCTGGAAACGTCGTCGTTGGAGGACTTGATCATTCAATCATCAACTCTTACCCTAAATTCCATTTCACCAAAGATATCACTGCCGTCGTCGACGGAGAAGGAAAAGATACAACGTGTTCGATCTGTCTGTGTGAGTATATGGAAGAAGAGATGTTGAGGATGATGCCTGAGTGTAAACACTACTTCCATGTTTATTGTCTGGACGCATGGCTTAAGCTCAATGGTTCGTGTCCCGTTTGCCGGAATTCTCCACTTCCGACGCCGCAATCTACGCCGCAGTCAACTCCTTTGTCGGAAGTTGTGCCGTTGTCTCAATACGCCGCCGATCGGAGGAGATCCAGAAGATAAAACCATTTCTTTTGTTTTGCTCCGTGGCATTTATTATAATATCTTTTTACCTTGGTATAATATATATAATTGATTGATTTGCTTTACATATTCTTTTTCTTGTATTAAATATGTATCCAAAAAAATTTCACTGTTGCATTCATCTTCCTATATTTAGCTAATCGAGATTCGGACTATAAAGTCAAATATGTAAATAATCTAATTGTACTAGATTAGATTAGATTAGTTGTCGGAGATGAATGTCTCTAAAGATGGGAACAAATTACAAGTTGGAAATTGAGATTTGAACAAAAATGTCCCTAAAAATTGGTGACGTTGACTTAACCATATGTTTTCTAAGCAATTTGATCCCAACTTTTGTTGTATTAAAATGTTACAGTAGTGCCAAAAAAGGCAAAGAATGTAAAAAAGAACGTTCCCCTAGGTTTAACAAATTTACATTAAATTTCGCATAATTGGTCGAAGAAGGAAAGTCAAATAGAGCTGAGCGCGACGTCGTTTTGTCCACCGATTTTTTTAAAAACGTGTGAGCCGTTGATACCATTCGTCAGTGATCCGATGACTGCCACGTGTAAAAAAATTCTTTACGCCTGTCGGTTACTTTATGCAAGTAAAAAGACAAGACTTACACAGCGCACCACCAGGCCACTCTAGCCTTTGGACCCCTTGGTTGGTTGCCTCCACGTTCAAGGCACTAAACGTTAACGTCCGTTTTATTCTTTTTTTGTGTTTTTCTTCTTAAAAAACGACTAACGCCGTTAACGTAACTTCTAGATTCGGGTCCCGAACCTAAGGCTCGTGCATAAGTAGTAGCCTAATAAAAACCTATTTCACCATTCGTTTCCTTTCTCATCACGTTGGATCGAAATCGGAGAAAGTAAAAGACGACAATGGCGGAAGAATTGGAGAAACCTATGCCGACGGAAGAATCTCTGATGGAAAAGATCGCTGAGAAGATCCACGATCACGATTCTTCGTCGTCGTCTGATTCCGATCACGAGAAACCAGAGTCTCCCTCAGCTTTGAAGGCGAAGATATATCGTTTGTTTGGTAGAGAGAAGCCTGTTCATAAGGTTCTCGGTGGTGGTTTACGTACGTTTTCTTTCTAATCTCCGTCTTTTTTTCTTTTTTTTTCCTCTGTTAGTCGTTGGTCTCTTTTGTCAATGCTTGATCTGCTATATGAGGGGTTTCGTATCTGATTCAAATGCTGATTACAATGAAATAACTTCAGACGCCAGTTGTCTGAAACTTTGCATCTTAACCTTGGATTGTTTATGTTTGTTGATATAATTGCTTTGCTATATGATTTTAAACCATTTGGATTTGGCTTATATAATCTATGTGGTTTGATGCAGTGAAATTACCTTTTTTCTATTGGTTTTGAATTCTGTTTGCAGCCGCTGATGTGTTCTTGTGGAGGGACAAAAAGCTCTCAGCCGCTGTTCTTGGTGTAGCGACTGCCATATGGGTTCTGTTTGAATTGGTTGAGTACCATTTCTTGAGTCTTGTGTGTCACATTTTGATATTCTCCCTCGCAGCCCTGTTTCTGTGGTCAAATGCTCATGCCTTTATGAACAAGTAAGCTTTTTATTGCCTTAATCATGCTACAAGAAACTACCTGTGTTTCTTTCCTTTGCTTTGCTTAAAGGTTCCAAAACTCTTTATTTTCAGGACTCCACCTAAAATTCCTGAAATCCATATTAAAGAGGAACATTTCCTTTTGATTGCTTCTGCACTGAGGAACGAGCTGAACCAGGCCTTTGTCATCCTAAGGAGCATTGCCTTAGGAAGGGACTTGAAGAAATTTCTGATGGTACCTACCTTCTATGTTCGGTTTGTTATTGTAGATATCTGTGCAGTTAACAAAACAAATTGTTAATTTGGCATGCCTAAGTTAAGAACTTGTTCAATCTACACATTAATCCTCCCTGGTCGTAAGATAGATATATCCTCGTTTTCCATAATGGGGTCCCTGAGAAGAACTCGTATTTTTACTTGGTATGTCAGGTCGTTGTTGGGCTATGGGTAATCTCTGTCGTCGGCAACTGGTTCAACTTCTTGACTCTTGTATACATCTGTAAGTATTTCTACCGAGAAACTGGTTTTAGTTGCAAATTTTTTTTTGCCTTTTCGATTGTTGAATTTAAATTGTGTGTGGAAAAAACAGGTTTTGTGGTGTTGCATACAGTACCGATGCTGTATGAGAAACATGAGGACAAGGTCGATCCAGTGGCAGAGAAGACGTTGAAGGAGCTGAAGAAACATTACATGGTGTTTGATGAGAAGGTTCTTTCTAAGCTTCCTGTTGCTTCCCTTAAGGCAAAGTTGGGTTAGAGACTTTAGAGCGAAGCAACTTCTTTATTGACGTTTCCCTTTGTGTCTCGGGCCACTTTTATTTTTTACTTGACCCGGAAAAAAAAAGTTACTCTGCTTTTGCGTTCATTTTTTTCCATTTTGACTACAATTTTTGTTTTTTCCTGGGAAGTGATCTTTTTTGGCTATTTATGTACACTCTTGAGTTAATCAAATTTTTGAAAAAAGATAAGGCTTTAATCTCATGAAATGGTAAACCTTTTCAGAAAAAAACAATTATAGTCAGTGTACCAGCTGATGTAACTTTTTCTTTTGATTTTCATTCAAATTCTCCCTCAAAAAATCAGTACCGTACATCAACAAAAGAAAAGAAAAAAGTTGTAACATTCCTTTTCCAATGGAAATTAACGAACAAACAAAGGTATGAGATCATAATTACAACACAAGACTCAACAGATATTCGAATTCCTATTTTAAATGTAAGTATGTATCTATGTACCTTCTTTTTTAAGGAAGTAGTCTCGAGAGCCGTTGATTACTCTCCGATGATCTGAGAGGCACTGTTGAGAACTCCGAATCAGACAAAGCCGCGTCTTGTCTTGTCTTCTCCGAATCTTGCTTGGCTTTAGTTGCTGCTGCTTCTTCTGCTTCTCTTTTCTCTCGCTCTTCTGCGTCTTTGAGTAAGAAATCAACCCATAGATCGGCAAAAGACTGTGATACAAAACCACAACAATCTCTCTTATTGAAACTTGGCTCTGTGTATTGATTCCATATCAGTACTTCATTATGTTATGGAGGATTTTTAATTATTACCTGGTTATCAGAAGCCGCATTAGCATATGACTCCGTGGATTTCCCGCCTAAAATTCCGCCGACAAAGCGACCCGGAAAGCCCAATACGCCTCTAACAACACCTTTACCACCTCCTTGTTGTGCTGCTCCAATCCGCTCTTTATCTTCCTCTGAGAATCCTAGCATCCGAACCATGAGGTCCAAAACCTAGGCAAAAGCAATGAAACAACCGAGTGAATCAGAGACATTTCTTATATGTGAATGTCCCAAAACCGGATTTCAGAATAACTACAATGTTTATTACCTCTTTGCTATGACTTTTCTGAAAGTATGTAACCAGCAATTTGATGACGATTCGCCTGCGAAGAGACATTTTGGTTCACCATTGCATCAGAACATCTAACTCAGACGGGAGAATTGAAACAATATATACAAAGTGATATTGGTGTACCTGTCAACAAGATAATCCGACTCCATTGACATTCTATTGAGCCTTGTCATGCTCTGCTCAAGAACACGTCGTACTTTTGCATTGTCTTCTTCAACCTTGCTTACTCTGTTTTTCCATTCTGCTGCAACCTTTTCCGCGTGCAACAATTTGGATGTGACGTCTTCCTTTTCTTTATTTGATGACTCTAATCGCTCATCAGAATCCTTCAGCAACCGTAAAATAGCATCATACAGATATTGTTATGGCAGGTTGTTATTAACAAAAGAAAACGAAGTTATATTCCTACTTTCAAACGAGCATAAAGCTTCATCAACTCGTCTTTAGCCACTGCAAGCTCTCTTTCAAAATGTTCCTACAAAATTAATGAGAACACGTCGTTAAAAATTGAGTGTAAGAAAAAAAGAAGAAGAGATTTTGAATTTTTAAATACCAACCTTAGCTTCGATTTCAGCGTAGTACTGGCCAAGAGCAGTTTGAAGGTTCAAAAGTTCAACATTCTTGGACTCGATTGTTCTCAAACAATTTGTAAGTTTTTGATTTAGGTCATCAATTGTATCCTTTAACTTTCGGATTTGGTTGTCATTGTTCAACCTGTAATCCTCCTGATTCGCCATGGCCTGCTTCAGAGTTTTCTCCAACTGTGATATCTGAGACCTTTGATATTCATTAATCTGGCGGAGTTCTTCAATAAGTCGGCTATCTTCATCCATTTTCTCAGACTCCTCGGTTTCCTGTAAAATTTTGTCAAGGAAACATTGTTTAGAATGAATTTGTAACAAATCCTACGAGTTGCTAGAAAACAAAATCATTTGGAAAATAATGATCCAAAAGCTAATAATATGATTCAACAGATGGAACCCTGATCTCACAATAATGGATCAAGTATAAAAAAAATAACTTTTACAATAGCTAACCTTTTCTAGCAAGTGTTGTTTGAGCCGTTTTAGTTCTTGTCGTGCCTTATCCCTTTCACGTCGTGCTTCCTTCAAATCTGTTTCCAACCTCTGCAAAAATTGCTCCATTTCTTCTTTTCCAGGAAAGCTTTCAGGCTTCTCCTAGTTAAACATGGAAAATTCAGAAGGAAAGATAAAACTTGCTCCACATTTAATAAAAGCAAGACAAAATGTGTCTAAAATAAAGTCCCTTCTGGTTTAAGAACCTTGTCCAAACTACTAGGATGCCTAGTCCGAGCCACTGTGGCGTCCGGGAAGACTTTGCTACTGGTTGGCTTACTGCTTTCTTCTAAAGCAGCTTCTAGCTCACTTCGTTTCAACTATCAAGTGATTAAAAAGCAGATCAGATTCGGTTATCAGATTCCAAAAGTCAACGTAGACATGCACACAGATAGAGAATGACAAATGTTTGCTTGCAAAACCATTCAGCAGTATGGAACACAATAAACCTTTAGTTCGTTGTTTTCCTTCTCCAGAGCTTTGTTAACTTCTTTTAGATGTTCCATGGCAGTTCCAATAGCATGGCTCTCCTGACCATTCAACTTCATCTGCAAGTGTTTGATTTCAAGTAATTTTGCATCCAATTCACTACGCACTTTGCTAATTTCCAAGGAGGTCTGTGAACAGATGGAACACACAAAGTAACTAAAAGATGGTGATTCCTGTATGAATACGGAAAATGCAAGTCTTTTCTAACTCAAAGACTTACCTTGTTCTTATCTAACCTCAGAGACTCGAGTTCCTCCTTGAAAGATTCACTCCGTTTCCGCTCCTCTGATGAAAGTAAGGTAAGTAAGGATACAAGATAACAGAGATACAAAAGAAGCACCAAGCTATTAGTGATATTATATACCCTGTAGAGATAGCTGCAGATCTCTTAATCTTTCACGCTCTTTGGCAAGCTCCGTAGCTTGAACAGCTGCCAGTGATTTGGTTCTATCTTCTAGCATACCTGCAAGGTCCTAAAAGGACATCCAGATTACCGCTTAAAATTTGGTATTTACAAAACGAGAACATTGCTGGACAATAAAAGGCACTTTTACTACTGCTGAAAACGGTTTCGTATGTATTACAAGATGTACCTAAAACAATTCTGGAACTTTATATAGAAACTCAGAAGTATGTATCTATGTATCCTACAAACCAACAAATTTCAAGACCACAAAAATTTTATCTCAATTAATGGTAAATAAACAATGGTGTTACCTTTTCCTTTATATTTGAATCGGTATCCTTCCCTTTTCCATTGGACACATGGTTTCGGCTTTTTAAATGAGACACAGATTTGTGTAGCCTATTGGGTGACTGATCATTGTTTCCCTGGAGAAGATAACAAATTAATTCAATAGTTTAAGACCTTCATGCAAGAAGGCATCTCTAAGCAAAATCAACAAAAACAAATGAATCTGACATACTTATCAAAATAGTGATGTTGACAAAACTTTCTTAATAGAAACGCCAATATCCAGCTTCCTTGAATCTTGATAATATATTAGATCTCACGGTACGCTTTCTATCCTAATAAATCCCACTAATACACTCAGCATATAACCAATCCTATCAATAATGTGTTCCACACCGAACATGCTACACAGTACAGCTCTTAAGTAGTTGCATCCTCCCTAAATAATATGTATTGCAGCCTAACTGTAGTGTCTAGCTAATAGCTAACGGACAGTAAGCGCATACAATGGCAAAGAGATGAAACAAACACATGCTGTGTTTACCTTGATAGCATTGTTGTTTGATTCCCTGGAAATGTCGGTTCTTGCCTCTTTAAGAGTGGCACTAGTTGAGGTAAGATTTCGTTTCAATGAGCCATTCTCCTGAGTCAATCTGGAAATCTGATCCTGTAATAATAATCCCATTGTGTTTTGGTGTTAGAAGAGGGAGAGAAAACAGAGATTGGCTTCAAGATTCTGACACAAAATTACCTCTTTCTCTCTTAACAGAGCTGCATAATTTACTGATAAGGCTTTGATATCTGCTTCTGATTCCTGAAGCTTCTTAATCTCTGCCTTATACCGTTCAATCTAATTGTACAAAAATCCGATACATAAAAACAAGTAAACCTATCATCACACCAATCACATTTCGCGTATACTCTCAAATTCGGATTCTTAATCTGTAAATCGAGCAAGAAATTTATCCAATTATATGAGCAAATACCTCATGATGAGCAGGCGATTCGATGCCATTGGAGATCGGATACCTCGAAACGGACCTGGAAGACCTAAAACCACTGGAACTCCTCCGATCAGAGTCCGATACGCCATTGGGGGAACCGTAGATGTGGAGATCGTCGTCGTCTTCATGTACATCGAGCGCGATCTTGTTCAAGTTCTCCTTCAAATTCTCAATTGAACTCCACATAGCTCTATGTCCCAACACCTACTGTAGCCTCAAAACCCACAGCAACACAGATTACTTGTCTGTCAAATAGACATGAATCTCCTTCGTCTGAAAGAAGTGGAAAAAAAAATCGAATTCGAAGGGTTTTTTCTTGCGCAGATTCAACAACATGAAATTTATTAATTTTTATTTTCGCGGTCGGAGAGAAACGTAGAAGAGATAAAAACTTTGGAATGAAAATAAATAATATTTTGATCCGTGATTCAATTAGCGTGTTAATTAATCTCATCGTTACGTTTTAGACCAAATCACAACTCGTAGCAAGTTATTATTAATGGGCTTTTAAAACACGAAGGCCAATACATAAATATGAGACGTCCAAATCTAAAAAACAAAAACCAACGGACGAGAAACCGTCGTTACAAAACAAAATCTTTCAGTGTTCGTTCTCTCTCTCAGGACTTGAGGTCTTCATTGGTGGGCAATCTTCTGAAGAAGTTGTTGATTCTATTGGGAATATAGTTCCCAAGGCACAGGGAAATAGGCCAACTGAGGATCTAAAAATGGAAGAGAAACAGAACAATGGAAATAATGATATTTCCATATATCTTACCTATTGTATATTCTAGGTTTAGTGTAACCTCTCTCTTGATCGTATATTCTACCTACCATTGAATTACTGAACAATCGCCTTCCCCATATTCCTTTCCTTATATATTCAACCTCTCATTTGGTTAAATAAAATATGAAAAACGAACGAATAAGAGATCGAAAGTATGAAGGATGAACCGGAAGCAAAAGCATGAAGATCACCGTTCTCATTCCATATCAATTCAGCAGAAAAGATGAAATGTGAAAATAGATTCTTCACTAAATAGCTTTGACTGTACAAGAGGTTCTTAGATGCATGTGCAATTTAGCTGTACATATTTATTTAAATCTCCTAACTTACGTCTCCTTAACAAACCTTAACATATTAAATTTAATCCTCTACGACTGCGATCACTGAAGTGCGAGCGAATCAGAGAGAAAGCCTTATAACTTTTAGTTTTTCTAGATTGAGGGAGTTTCAGATTAAGGCCCTTTTTCCGGCTCGTTAAATAGGTCATAGGTAAAATTCAAGATATCTTAAAAAAGTAAACAAGAGTAACTCCACTTGGTTTTCAACAATGCACTATAGCGCGGGACAAATATTTTTTTTATATAATTATAATTTAATAAACTTAATTTGATATGTTTAATATTTTAATATTAATAGTGTTAATAAAATAATAAATAATAATTTATCTGTGTTGTAGCACCGACTTAATGATATTTTAAATTTATATTAATGTTGAATCAAACCCGTCCAGTCATATAACTCATTTCCATGATATTTTAAACTTTTTATAAGTATAAATGTGCATAATATTTTAAACTTTTTAAAAGTTTGAAATTTATTATACCCGGTATAATTAAAAGATTCGACTAAAGAACCGAATTAAACCGGTTACAAACTTTTAAATTTTGATGCTTGTTAAGTTAAGTGTTTGGCTCATTCAGATTTAGATTAATTTTGGTCTTATTTATAATATGATTTTGAACCATTGTCTAAAAATTTTAAGCAATGTGGGACGTTAAACACAATTTTTCTTCATTGTTTTAGTAAAATATATGTCCATTTTTCAAAATTCGAATCACGACAAATGCAAAAAAAATCTAGAGTTTTATTAATTTTATGTATTATATGATATTTCAAATAAAAAAAAATATCAAACAAAAATGATAGGAGAATCATAATTTTGAATCTTAACAAAATCTTCTAAATATATATACTATTAATTGTGGAACATTATATGGATATTTCAGATTTTATAATTAAAACTAAAAAAAAATTGTGTTTAGTTATATAGATAGTTGATAATTAATTGTAAAGTTTGTTTTGATACATGTATATAAATATTTTTATATTTCACATTTATACTTAATAAGTTTTTTAATTTATTTTTTAAATTAATGATAATTTATATAATATTTTACAAAACAAATATTTTTTTTTTAAATGTAGTTCAAAAATGTTAATATATATTGCACAGTATGATAGCTAGCAACCGAACAAGTCTAATCGGAACACTTCTTTGTCATATTAAATTCAAGTGACAAAGGTTATTAATATTTTTATTTAAAAAAAAAACACTTCACTGACTTCAGATCTAAAATTGCTGTTCTTCACGTTTCAAATAAACTGTTTCGATAACAACAATGTAACGAAATTGACCTTTAAAACTCTGTTAAACAAAACTATACTTTTTTCCATGTAAATAATGCTTCCTTGACTTCAGTACGATATAAAATTGTGGATGGTTAGTGGTTAGCCTGATAGATCTGAAGTTTATTATTAAAATACTATAACAATAATGTAACAGCTAATAAATGCCCATTAAAAAATAGATTATTGCTTTTTCTCAACGGATCTATTGGTTTCACAAGACCATCCTTTAAGATTCAGATATCATTATGTGAGATTAGAGGTATCTAAAATTTACAAAGAAAGCGCATATAGATTTGGAGATTAACACCTTGTATAATCTTCTTCTGTTTCTTCTTCTTTTTATTTATCACACTCTAAGTAAGTTTCGTAGTAACCAATTAACTCACGTACGCCATGGATCCTGAAAAGGTGGAACTACCCATTCATGATCATGCGATGACACCTTTGAAAGATGGGAGGGTGGGTGATTGTTGCGGGATCAAACATGAAGATATAAGTGATGGTTACTACTGCAGCGATTGTGATTTTTTCACCCACAAGAGATGCAGCAATACCCGTAAAATGATCAAAACCCCTTCTCACAAGTGTGGCATATTTGTTCGTCTTGAAACCAATTTTTTGCCCAGCGTGAGATGTAGCTTATGCGGAGGGAAGATCGTTGACCGTATCCAACATTACACTTGTCGTTGTTGTGAGTTCAAAATCCATTTGGAATGTGCCAGGTACCCACCACCGAAGGTTATTGATATCCCCTACAACCATGACCATAAACTCGAGCTAGAGTTGATGGAAAGCTGCTTCACCTGCGATGCTTGTGGAAAGGATGGTGATGGATATCCGTACAAATGTCATGAGTGTCATTTGACATTCCATGTGAACTGCAAAAAGTATGTGGCTGAGGTAAACCACCTTTGTCATTCCTTACACCCTCTTAAACTCTTCAAAGGTGAGCCACCCGCTTATACTGATGGAAAATGTCGTTTGTGTGGAAAAAATATCGATGAGAAAATCTTTTATCATTGTTCCCTATGCAACTTTACCATAGATTTGCATTGTGTTTACTACCCACCACCACTATATCTTCACGACCTAAACACCCATGACCATAAGCTCGCCCTTAAGCCAAAATCAATCTGTTTTACTTGCACCGCTTGCGGGCTGGATGGAGATCGAAGCCCCTATATATGTCTTCAATGCGATTTCATGGCCCACAATGATTGCTCTGGATTTCCATGGGTCATAAACGTCAATCGTCATAGTCATCGCGTTTCTTACACTTCTCTTATTGGTGTTGTGAATTCGGTATGTGGAGTTTGTCGTAAGAAAATGGATTGGAGTTGTGGAGGTTATTCTTGTCAAGGGTGTCCCAAAGATGTGTACCATACCAAATGTGCTACTAGAAAAGATGTGTGGGACGGGATAGAGCTTAAAGATGTACCTGAAGAAGATGAAGATATCCAACCATTCAAGGTGATAGATGAAAACACAATACAACATTACAAACATAAAAAGCATCACCTAAGACTCCACAAGTCTTGTGTCTTCATTGAGGAGAGAGGGATATGTGAGGCATGCGTTTATCCTATCGATCATGATTCTTTCTACAGTTGTTTAAGTTGTGATTTCATTCTCCACGAGAGGTGCTCTAAACTGCCTACACGGAAACGCCATATGGTAAGCAATATACTGTACTCTCTACAACAACATGAATACAGAAATTATTCCAAGTGTGATGCTTGTGGAGTGTTTTTCAACGGTTTCGTATATCGTTTTGAAGAATTCCGTGCCCTAAGTTTTGTTGAATTCCGTGCCATTGAGATAGGTAGATTAGATGTGCGATGTGCCTCAGTTGCTGAGCCATTTGTTCATCAAAGTCATCCTAATCATCCTTTATATTACACATCACCACGAGGAGTCTGCAGTGCTTGCAAGAAGGAAGCTTTTCATGTGCTGAGATGCGTTGAAGATGGTTGTGGATACATCCTGGACTTCGAGTGCGCTCTATTACCATATGAGGTGAAGCATAGAGTCGACGATCATTATCTCTCTTTATGCTACGGTGAACATTCAAATGGTAAATACTGGTGTGATATTTGTGAGAAAGAGACAGATCCAAAAGCATGGTTTTACACTTGTAAAGATTGTGGGGTTACTTTACATACCAATTGTGTGCTGGGAGATTTTCGAAGTCTCAAGCCAGGAAGCCAAGTGTCTTGGTATGAGGTGGTTCGCAACAATAGTATGTCTCGACCACTTTGCAAACAATGTAAGTCTCGTTGCATATTCCCGATCATCTTGAGAGGCATGGATGATTACTATTGCTCTGTTAATTGTTGGAAATTGTGAAATCAAATCCCACTATAATATAAATCCTTGTATCTTTCTTCAAAGCCTTATTAAGTGACCCTATTCCCATCTATTATTTGAATCCATGCAATTGCCTTACTATGTAACCTATGCCTGTCTATGCATAGTCCTAATTTTGTTATATCTCGAGTTGTATAGTTTAGTTATCTCTCACTTTTATCAGATGAAAATGTCCAGATCAGAAATATCTAAATTTTAATTTACAATCGAACACTCTGAATTTCTGACTATTAGTGGGCGAGATTAATGAAGCTCTGCTACTTGTTAATTTATAATTGTTCTTCGACGAACTGCAAGCGAGGAAGAGAGATGCCTTTCTGACTTTTAGTATCTCTACGTTGAGTGGATTTCAGATTAAGGCCCTTTTCCCAACCCGCTACGTAGGCCCATATGTCTACATAAAATTTTCCAAAATATCTTCTTCTACAAATTTGGCATTTAGTGTCTACAAATTTTCAAACGTTGATAACCTCGAATAATATACATTTATAAGTTTTAGTAAAAACAAAAGTGACATAAGAAATATTCTGCATATTAAAGTGGATAACCATCTTCCCACTGCTTTCCCAAGTCTTCTTTTTTTTTTTTTTTTAAAAAGTCTTCTTTTAATTTCCTAGTTGAGGAATTTACCTCCCATTTGCTATTTAATTTGTATTTATTTATAATAGAATTAAAGGGTATAATTATGTATATCTGACTTTTTCTCTCCTTCCAAGAATAAAATAAAAATATCGCACTTGAAAACAAAACAATAATTGTTTGGTTGGAAAAAATTCAAAATATTTTAGATCTCAGTGAGAGTAAAATATTCTGGATGAGTTAACCATAAATCAGAAAAAGATATGGAAGGGAACAGCTGTGTATCTTTGAGACCAAGTCTTGAGAAGCAGTTAGACAACAGGGACGGTGCAAGTGCACTAAGAAATATCAATATTTTTCTACACAAACGGAATATTTCAAAAATCATCAATATATGTGTGGCTGAAACCATATGGTTCAACTTTAAAATATGCATTTATAAACTTTAAGGTAATTTATGTTTTCATGTCATCAGCACATATGCTAAAAACAAAATAGCATATTCATGTAATTTATAGTGTAAAAATTAAATTTATAAAGGTAAAAATTATAATTTTTTCCGTTAAAAAAATGGAAGGAATTTTATTGACCACAAATATGATGATACTTTTCTTTTTCGGTTTTGGGCCTTTGGTGATACTCTACTTTATTATATGTTGACATTACCTTTTCGAGCGTAGGGGAAAAAATTGACGGACACCAAACAATGACAGCGTACAGAAAAATATCTAAGCTATAACACGTGGTCTGTCTTGCAATTTCCATGACTAGTACGACTACGAGGGACAGCACTAAGTTTCCTCCGTCTTCATATAATTACCATAACTAACCATTTATTAATCTCCCAATAATGGTCCCTCTTACCAAAAATTAACATCAACCGAATATTTAATATATTTTTTTTTAGGAAAAAAATCTCACACGTGAGAACGACTGACGTCGGCACGCTTTAGCCACGTAATTTCAGTCTCCAGAAATATAATAATAAATCGAAAAAACAGTAAATATAAAAGAAAGCTAATATAAAGAGGAGGATAAGAGAGAGTCGAAGGGATAAGCAGAGAGAGATTCGATTCGATTCAAAAATCCGATTCCAGATCCATTTCTGGGCACAAAAAGGTTTGGTGTGTGTTCTCTAACCCTAAGCTTTTTTCGATTTGATTTCCTCAAATCGTAAAAGCATAAATCGTGAGAGATTCATCTTCTCCCTCTCTCTCTGTGTTCATCGGATCTCCGAGGTTTTTTGTTCGTCATCAATGGCGGAAGAGACGGAGAAAAAGTACATTACGAACGAAGATCTGAAAAAACACAACAAATCTGGAGATCTATGGATCGCGATTCAAGGCAAGGTCTACAACGTTTCCGATTGGATTAAATCTCATCCCGGAGGCGACACCGTCATTCTCAATCTCGTTGGTCAAGACGTCACCGATGCCTTCATCGCATTCCATCCCGGAACTGCTTGGCACCATCTCGACAATCTCTTCACCGGTTACCACATCAGAGATTTCGAGGTCTCCCAAGTCTCACGCGATTACCGTCGCATGGCGGCCGAGTTTCGAAAACTCGGCCTCTTCGAAAACAAAGGCCACGTCACTCTCTACACATTAGCCTTCGTCGCCGCCATGTTCATCGGAGTTCTCTACGGCGTTTTGGCTTGTACCTCCGTCTTCGCTCACCAACTCGCCGCCGCGCTTCTCGGACTCCTCTGGATCCAGAGCGCTTACATAGGTCACGATTCAGGCCATTACGTGATCATGTCGAACAAATCTTACAACAGATTCGCTCAGCTTCTCTCCGGTAACTGTCTCACCGGAATCTCAATCGCGTGGTGGAAATGGACTCATAATGCTCATCATCTCGCTTGTAACAGCCTCGATTACGATCCAGATCTACAACACATCCCTGTCTTCGCCGTCTCTACCAAATTCTTCAACTCAATCACCTCACGATTCTACGATCGGAAACTCACGTTCGATCCAGTCGCGAGATTCTTGATCAGCTACCAACACTTTACTTATTATCCAGTTATGTGCTTCGGAAGAATCAATCTCTTCATTCAAACGTTCCTCTTACTCTTCTCCAAACGTGAAGTGCCAGATCGTGCTTTAAACTTCGCCGGAATCTTAGTCTTCTGGACTTGGTTCCCGCTCTTAGTCTCATGTCTACCAAACTGGCCCGAAAGATTCTTCTTCG
This sequence comes from Turritis glabra, assembly GCA_900406565.1. Lineage (NCBI taxonomy): Eukaryota > Viridiplantae > Streptophyta > Magnoliopsida > Brassicales > Brassicaceae > Turritis > Turritis glabra. The sequence continues at coordinate 886,292 of OVBN01000228.1, read as the reverse complement.
TCTTCACAAGCTTCACCGTCACAGCGCTTCAACACATTCAATTCACACTTAACCATTTCGCAGCGGATGTCTACGTTGGTCCACCCACCGGTAGCGACTGGTTCGAGAAGCAAGCGGCAGGAACAATCGACATCTCTTGTAGATCGTACATGGATTGGTTCTTTGGTGGATTACAGTTTCAGCTCGAGCATCATTTGTTCCCTAGGCTACCTCGTTGTCATCTCCGGAAAGTGTCTCCGGTGGTTCAAGAGCTTTGCAAGAAGCATAATCTTCCGTATAGGAGTCTTTCGTGGTGGGAGGCTAATGTGTGGACCATTAGGACTTTGAAGAAAGCAGCTTATCAAGCTAGAGATGCGGCTAATCCAATGGTTAAGAACTTGGTTTGGGAAGCTTTGAATACTCATGGCTAATCAAGCTTCTGGTTTGACGTGTTTTTTTATTTATTATTATGCTTTTAAAATCTTTGAATTTCGTTTTGTTACTATGGAAGAGATTGAGAATTGAATCGAGGTTTAATTTTTTATTAGATAACTCTTCGTACCGTAATGATTTATTAAATATTTATTATTTTGAATTTAATTTTGTTTTTGTAATTTTCTTTCACATGGCTCTTTTTGCTGCCTGCGACTTTGTGGTTTTGCGGCTTTTGCCCTTTTCAATGTTTTGTCGTGTTACATCATTACGTGTGGGGATGCTTTGTGATATCCTTATATACCTACACTATATATATAAAAGTTTCAAAAGATCAACGGTCTTTGTATTATTATTTTGTGTGATTCGAAACCACGAAACGTTGCAAAGATGTGGGCTTCATTTCTGAACTCGTACTTTTTAGGTTATTCAAACTTGTATATTTGCCTCTTTGATATTCAAATAATGGGCTTAGTTATGTACCACTTTGTCCAGGCCCAAGCCTGTGATTACATGGAAACCTCTAACCACTAATGGTCCGAAAGAAGAAACACATATTTTCGAATCATGTTTTCAAACACAAGAACACAGCCAGTGGTTGCAGTTGAAATGTTTAGGCCGAGAAAGAAGAGATAAAAGCTTTTAGTGTTCTGAACTAGTTCATCGTTTCAAAGATTAATGGTTATGAGACAGTTCGCGTTGCTTAATGTTTTCTAGTAATTTGATTACAAAAAGTTAAAATCCACTGATCCTTGGGTGAAATCTTGAATTTGCAGGATTCTTGATTACGAATGAGGAAGAGAAGTTACGCTTCGGCAAACGGATATGTTTTCGGAAACATTTGGTGGTCAGTTTAGAGAATTCATCTTTTTAAGAAAATAGACCAGTCTTTTTCTAGAACTAGGAGAGAGAGTGAGGGAACAGGTCAAAACAAATGCAAACGTGATAGAGAAATAGTAAAAAAGAGAGCAACAAAATGTGGAGCAGAATAAGAGAACATCATTATGTCTAAATGTGACTTTTAAGTTTACTCCACTTTTCAAAAATATGAAACACAAAAACAGCAATAACTATTCCACTTCCACAATCATTTCTCTTTTTGATTTTTTCTTACTTCTCACGATTATGTTTTGTTTTTTTGTTTTGTTAAGACCCACGATTATGTTACGATACCTAATTCATATTTGTTGGTATATAACAGATCTAATTAGTTTGAGGAAACGTATTTAATTTGAGTCTTTCGTAATCGTGTGTGGTGAATATGAAGAGACTATCTATGTCGAGACATATGTGCTGAATATGTATGTGTCATGGTCAAAAACTTAAAACTAGTTTTCGTTGTCGTGTGATACATTTCTGCAAAATATTTTCTACTTTAATTACAGCTGTTGGTTTGATATGAAGAATGCATATAGGATCTAAAATTAGTTTAGAATTCAGAAAAGTTTGTTTATCAGTTATTTTTAAAATTTTATGTCTGTGCATGTGTGAGTGTGTTTGCTCCATAGTGTAAAGAATGAGAAGTGAGAAGTGACTTAATGTGCACAAAAGTACCTTTGGCAGAAAGACTAAGGCCGGTCCATAACCGTAAGTGACAAATTAGTATTTGCCACTATGTTCATATATATATATATATATATATATATATATATATATTTTTTATCCTTTCGTTATTTATTATTTTCTGTGTTTTATATAGCTTTACACGGACCACCAAATGGGCCAAATTGATTAGTGCATATTGATCTTGCTAGATCTTCCCACAATCTTCACATCGTAATCTTGTTCTTTTAAGAAGAAGAAAAGTGTTGTTTACATACTATTAACTCCTATACGCTAAATATGATTTGACTACTGTCTCTACTCTCTATATTAGTTTAGTTAAGATGCTTTTACATAAACGATGCGAAAAGGTGCCGAAGTTGCAAAAAAAAACTACACAACACTTCAAAAATAATTATGTTCTCAAAGATTAGGATCTAGCCAAAACTCAAAGTCATGATGAATTGTAAAACATATTCTCTCGAATTTGCTATGTGATTCGAAATTTGGACACCATGATGATATTGTTTAAGCGTATTTCAAGTATTTTAGGCATATGCTTATTTGTTATGGATTTGTTTTCTTTAGTTTAATTATTATCGTCGGTTTTTATTGTTTATGAGCGGAAAAAAATATCCAAAGTTTTGATATTTGTAAAATTTGCATCGGAAAAAAAAATACAATTATGTTGAGTGTAAACCAATATAAATCATACGTGAAGCTCAATTTCTTTCTTAATTCATTATGTACAAAACGGTACAAGGATTCAATCCTAACAAAGTCTTCAAAACCTTAACATTTTATAAATTTATCGTTATAAAACCACAACTATATATGGTTTTAAGGTTTGTAATTTTTTCAGAAATAAATAAAGTTACACATTACTATAAATGTTAAACTCAGGCCCGTCTTAGGGCATGTGTTGGGAGTGCCAAAACAGAGTTTTTTTTTTCTTTTCAATTTTCTTTAAATGAAAATGTTCTAAATTTTTAAAAATTCTATAAAAATGGTCTATATTTTAAAATTTCTATCTAGGATTTAAAATTTTTTAAGATTTGGGCACAAGGTCCATTATAATTTTGAAACGGGTATGCTTCCGGTATAAATAAATATGCTTATGAAAGAACGAAAACATTTTGAATTTATCAATTTTCACTGGACAAGTTTTTCTTTTGCTATAATGGATTTCACATAGTGACGGGTACGTGTAGATCCGCGATCCCTATGACAACATAGCATTTTGGAATTTCTTTACGTTCAACTCCTTAAAAACAAACAAGTGCCATGTGCATGAAGTATTTTGAATCTTTGATGCTTTAACTAGGAAACTGAAGCAAATATAATTAAGACAGTGCATCACTACAGTACATAGTCTAATTAGGTATATGCTTTGATTTTGGATTTATAATTATTAAAAGTTAAATGGTATATTCTTTTAGAAATTTCCTTTCGTCCTTTTAATTTCGTTTCTCCTTAACCACATTCTCTAATTAAAAATTAGGTACATGATTCACAATTTAACAATATACAGTTTAAAACAAATTTAGTTTGCATTACCCATTAAATTAAAGCACTATAAAAACTAAGAAGTTTATGTTTTCAAGTTAACAAGTTTGATTGCTATTAGTGGCCGATTGATCATGTTCCATACATATACGTAAACATGATAAATCGGACATAAATAACTATTTCAGCTTTGCTAGACTAAAATGCAACGGATGGGAAAAGTGATTTATATTTTACAGAACAACCACATAAATAATTAACAATTGAATTCAGATCTAAAACATCATAGACAACAGATCCAATTTTGTTTTAAAAAAAGGGGCATACAACGAGCAGTGTGATCATAGAGTCGATGAGCCAGCCAATAATCGCATATGTCCAATTATATAGCATATAAATGAGGGAGTAGCTATTAAGCTATATAACCGTAAAGGGTAAGGGCATATGATCGAAAGAAGAAATAAAGTAATGCGTATGGAGCTGAGATTAATATATAGCTTTACACGTTAAATCTACTTAGTGCACATGACGAAAAAAAAAATAAATAATTTGTACATATAAATTAATAATTTGTGTTTGATTTAATTTTGTTTTTGTAGAGTGAGTGTATTAGGTAAAGGACAGGCCACTGAGAAACTGCGAGAAGTCTAGGCTAAGGAAAGTAGAGAGAGAGACCTTTCAGTGTTTGAAAAGCAAAGTATAATTACTAAAGGAAATAATAATAAAATTATTTAAACTATTTAATTATTCATTTTTCAAATAATTAAAAGACAAATCTTTTTGAAAATAAATATATATAAACAAAAAAGACAAAAAGGTTACCTGAAGTGGGATGTCATTTTCAGCTAACCCCTCTAGTTGCCAGGGTAAATACCAAATCTATAAAAACTTTCACTCGTAAACAACGGTTATCGATAGTTATTTTCTAATTAGATCCTACAATTAAACTACAATCTACTAATGTATTTGTTATCTTCCGCCGCCTCTAAATTTATTACAATTTTTTATTGCTATAGTTGAATGCTGAAAAATCTATATAACGTCCTACATCACTAATTCGATAAGTTGATAAAATAAAACTAATGAAACAATCATATTAGTCTAAGGTAAGATACATTTTATGGTCTTTGCTGTTTCTACTTTAGCACAGAAACAATGTTAATAACGCCGCTTAGAAAATCATATTATTTCTAAAAAGCTGGTTGGTGAGTAAGACAGCATTATTATTGGTGCTATGATATTTTCATTGTTTTTGTGTGTTTGTAAGTTCCCCATGAACTATTTCTTTTCTTCTGAAATAGTTACAATATTATACTATTTTGTTCTTCATATAAAATTAAGTAAAAAGCACGCGCGGACACGCGCCTCTACTGTAATCAATTTATTTATTTAAACCCTTTCGACTCGAAAATAAAATGGCAAAAAAAAAACAAACAAAACAAAAATTGAAAAGAAGAAAAAAACAGCAAAAACGTCTACTCTTCCTCGCGCTTGCTCTTTTCTTCTTCTTCTTCTTCTTCTTCTTTTGTCTTTCCCTTTCGTTCATCTTTCGTCTCTGTCTGTATTCATTCGTATTTCACAATCGAACCACGAAACGTCTCTTCTTCTCTCTCTCTCTATAAAAAACCAGATTTTTCTCAATCGCAATCTCTCTCGCTCTCGTTATCTTTGATGAAACCTTTTACCTCATTCTCACTCTTGACAAATCCAAATTCCAGAGAAACCCATTTCATTCCAGTCTTCTATTTTTAGAAAATCTCATCTTTTTGGTCTTTTCAGTAACCGAGATCCACGAAACCAGCATTTCCTCTCGCAAATCTATAAAAATTTCGATACTTTTTTATTGGTTTAAATCTCGAGAATTCGGAAGATTCAGAGACCCACGAGTCTCCTCAATAAAAGGTGTGTAGTGAATCGAGATGGGTTTATGTTTGATTTCACTGTCTTTTTCTCTGTCGTTTCTGAGTGGTTCATTGATCTGTTCCGTGTTCGTAATCTATGATTGATGATGGGTTTTGGTATTTATGATGTATGTTGTTACCAGATGTTCGATTGATGTATGCGTATAGCCTAATTTCAAATTCAAATACAACCAAAAAGGTTTTTTTTTTTTTTTTTGTATACCTAACATCTAAATTTTGTATTAATTCTCATCAGTGGAATCTTGACGTTGAAAGATGACACAAGCTTTCTCCTTTTTTTTTTTTTTAATCTTTTGGTTTCTGTCTGAAACATGTATTGCAGTACTTGACTGAGTCTAAATATTGTTATCTTTCTTCTTCATCTTCTGCATTTTCGATTTGACACTATGCATGTCTCCTAAAAGCAAATCTGGTTTAAAAGGTTTTGTCTTGATTTATTTATTCTTTGTTCTTTTCCCTTACAAAATCTGACTTGAAGAGGTTTTGTGTTGTGAAATGGATGATCTATTGGATTCAGATTCGTAAAGCTTCAAATCTTAATGGGTTCTTTTGTTAAGGGATATGTAACATAAGGTTATAAATTGCTTTATTGTTTGTGTTGTTTCAGTGGCTTTTGAGAATGGAAGCTGAAACGTCTTGGACTAATTATCCGTACAGCTACATGACATATGTACCTGAAGCTGAATCATACTCTGAACAGAGCGATGATGAGACCAAAGTCGAAACCTTTTCGATGGATTCACTTCTCCCCGATGATTTATTAGAAAGAATCCTCTCGTTTCTCCCCATTGCAAGCATCTTCAGAGCAGGTACTGTCTGCAAAAGATGGAACGAGATTGTATCTTCTCGAAGGTTCTTATGGAATTTCTCAAACAATTCGGTTTCTCAAAGGCCTTGGTACTTCATGTTCACTAGCACTGATGATCCATCTGGTTATGCTTATGACCCCATTATCCGGAAATGGTACAGTTTTGATCTCCCTTGTATCGAAACATCGAATTGGTTTGTTGCTTCCTCTTGCGGATTGGTTTGTTTCATGGACAATGACTGCAGAAACAAGATCTATGTCTCAAATCCAATTACCAAGCAATGGAGGAGGCTAATCGAACCTCCCGGTCACAAATCGACAGATTACACCGCAATGTCAACCTCCGTGAACCGAGCAAACCGAGCGGTAACCCGCGCAAACAGGAGTTACTCAGTCTCGATAGTGAAATCGAAGCAAGTTCCCGGGAATTTCTTCGAATGGGATCTCTCTATTCATCTCTACAGCTCTGAAACAATGACTTGGACAACATCAGTAACCGATGTCTTATCCGGATGGAGAGGAGGAAACGAGAGTGTGATCTGCAACGGTGTTCTTTACTTCATGATTTACTCCACGGGAGGCTCTGATAATCGCCACGGCTTGATTGCTACCAATCTATCCTCAGTCGGATCATCGTCAAGCGGAATCTTGATGAGGAGTTTCATTCCAATGCCGTGTTCTTTAACCTGCGGAAGATTGATGAATCTAAGAGAGAGGCTTGTGATCGTTGGAGGAATCGGGAAACACGATCGACCCGAGGTTATAAAAGGAATTGGGATTTGGGTTTTGAAAGGGAAAGAATGGGTAGAAATGGCGAAAATGCCTCAAAGATTCTTCCAAGGTTTTGGTGAATTCGACGATGTTTTCGCGAGTAGTGGCACTGATGATTTGGTTTACATTCAAAGCTATGGATCTCCCGCGCTTCTCACTTTCGACATGAATCTCAAGTATTGGAAATGGTCTCAGAAATGTCCTGTTACCAAGAAGTTCCCTCTTCAGCTCTTTACTGGGTTTTGCTTCGAACCAAGACTCGAGATTGCTCCATAGTTGCAATGATGAAGCTAATGGGTCTGCGAAAGTCTTGGTCTTTTTTTTATGTTTTCTCTACTGGATTGTTTTTGCACAGAGAACTCGCCGGCGGCTTGATGAAGATGAAGATGATACGGTAATGTTTTTAAATTATTGGAAATGTTTTCCAGGGATATTGTTATTTGCAATTTGGTACTCTATTAATTATAAATTTATAAAATGAGCCCCAGATACTTTTATTTTCATCCATCAAATCCTTTTATTTCTCTCGCTCTGTGACATGTGGCCCACAATATCTCAAATAATGGGTCGGATACTGAAACTGGAGGTTGTCTTGTTGCTGTTCCTGGAGGATAAAATAATGATTCTGTACTTTTTTTTTTATCTTACAATTATTATTAATGATTATCAATGTGTATTTATTATAGCTGTAAATTATTTTTAAAGATTTATGTTATTGTTGTACTTGTATAAAATTGGGACCTATTTTCGTGATGGGATTTGTCAGGTTTGGCAGTGTTAGGTTTACAGGTAATGGACAACAGCTATTTTTATTGCCTTTTTATTATTTTCTTAGGGGTCACTTATTTTCAAGTTTCATAGCTTTAATAATTTATTTAAATTAAAATGGAATAAAATTGCGTTCATTAATTAATTGTGTAAGTGTTGACTAAGTGATGTATGGATTCTACATACTAGTGTACAAACAAAATTAATTTGTGTCATTATGCCATAATGTCAAAGTAGAAGAAAATCAGACCATTACTCTGAGTCTCTGACCCATCAAATCAGCTAAGACGTACGCATACCATATTATTTAAAGTATTTATAATGGTAAATCATGACTAAAATCACAGTAAGAAGATCGGAACACCATTAGAAGACAAATACGATTTTAATACCATTAGTGTTGTTTTTATTTATTTATTGCAGCATTGGCTTTCTAAAATAGTAACAAGCATTAACGAGTTAAATTGTGCACGGGAAGTTAAAAATATCTTAAAATTATGTTTGGGGTTGGACAACTATCTAAATTGACCACACATAGTGCCCACTAGTTCTCAATCGAATACTTCAAAAACCCAGCTCTATTCCTACAAATTAAAGCCTACGTACACTAAACCCGGATTTTTCAACGTTCTAAAAATAGTTTTTGAAATATTGTTTTTTCACGGATTATTCGTAAAAAATTTAGGAACTAAACGAATAAATTCAAACTTATTTTTTTCTACGTATCTGATTCCTAGCCTCCTAAATTCCAAAAAAATGTTGAAGAGAGCTACCATGGAAATTGTCAAGAGAGAATAAAACCGGAGGAAATTGGTTCATCAGCATGAAACCGAACCGAACCGGTAATTAGAAAGATAAGAAGACATAGAATAGTCACTTGGGCTCGTTCGTAGCCTTTCCGTGCGTTGAGCTTTCTCTTTCCAAAACCAAAAGCTCTCCGATCAGTTTCTCCGGCTGAGCAAAAACACACAAAGAGTTGTCTTTTTCAAAGGGAAGGTGATGAGAGGTACTGAAAATACGGATCTGTTCGATCCCAAAACCCAAATGGATTCTGATTTCTCTCGTCATGGTTCTTCTTCCGACGGCGATTTTGGATTCGCTTTTAATGACAGTAACTTCTCTGATCGTTTGCTTCGGATCGAGATCATGGGTGGACCTTCTGATTCTAGGTCTGATGTTGAAGGGTGTACGAGTATCGCTGATTGGGCTCGTCATCGCAAGAGGAGAAGAGAAGATATCAAGAAGGAATCTGGTGGTATGTAGTATACTGGTTATAAATTGTTCGTATGGTTTCTTTGTTTAGGGTTTTTGAATTTGTTATTTTCATTGGCAGTCACGATTTCAGACATTGTGGCATGTCCTGAGGAGCAGATTTTAACTGATGAGCAACCTGACATGGATGGATGTCCTGGTGGTGAGAATCTTGATGATGAAGGAGAGGCAATGGTTGAAGAGGCTTTATCAGGTACTAAAAGCAACATCCTTTGGGTATATATAGTTAGCTTCAGAAGAAGAGCTTGTTTTGGTCTGACAAGGTTTTTTTTATTTCTTAGGTGATGAGGAGGAAACGTCTAGTGAGCCAAACTGGGGAATGGATTGTTCTACTGTTGTTAGGGTTAAAGAACTTCATATTAGTTCTCCTATATTAGCTGCGAAAAGCCCTTTCTTTTACAAGGTATCACTAGGTTCTTGATTCATGTTACTTTTGCTATCATGTGTATCTTTTATCCATTTGGTTCCTTTTCTTTTGCTCTCATGTTTTTTTACTCTTAATCCATTTGTTTTCTTTTATTTCCAAAAACGTTATAGTTGTTCTCCAATGGAATGAGGGAATCTGAGCAAAGGCATGTTACCCTTAGAATTAATGCATCAGGTACGCCATTGCAACAGAAGCTATTGGCTTTTGATTCGTGTTAACATATCTGAACGCGTTATTACTTTATCAGACTAGACACAAATTGTTTACATTTGTTCTTCCGTTGTGTATTAGTTCCACAGAATATATGGTTTTGATTTGCGTTTTTTTTTTGTTACCATATTAGTCTTCATTATTTTAAGTAATTTGGAGATACATAGCATTTAATTGATTTACATACATATCCTACTTTGTGTGTATAACAGAGGAAGCTGCCTTGATGGAGCTTTTAAACTTTATGTATAGCAATGCGGTATCTGTCACCACAGCACCTGCCTTATTAGATGTGCTGATGGCTGCTGATAAGTTTGAAGTTGCCTCTTGCATGAGGTACTGCAGTAGACTTCTCCGTAATATGCCTATGACTCCTGAGTCTGCGTTGCTCTATCTCGAGCTTCCCTCTAGTGTTTTAATGGCCAAAGCTGTTCAGCCTTTAACTGATGCTGCAAAACAGTTCCTTGCTGCCCGCTACAAGGATATTACCAAGTAAGACCCCCTGTAACTACATATAATAGTTTTGACTGCATTTCCATGATATTACTGTAATCAAGAACTATGAAGCACACGAGATGGTGGGTTGATTCTTATAACTCATGGTTAACCTTTTTGCCCAGGTTTCATGAGGAGGTTATGTCTCTACCTTTAGCAGGAATTGAGGCTATTCTATCAAGCGATGATCTGCAAATTGCATCAGAGGATGCAGTTTATGATTTTATCTTGAAGTGGGCAAGGGCACAATACCCTTGTTTGGAAGAGCGAAGAGAGATTCTAGGGTCACGCCTTGCCCTCTCCATCCGCTTCCCATTCATGACATGCCGAAAACTGAAGAAAGTACTGACTTGCAGTGACTTTGAGCATGAAATAGCATCAAAGCTTGTTCTAGAAGCTCTTTTCTTCAAAGCAGAAGCCCCACACAGACAACGTAGCTTAGCTGCCGAAGAATCCGCATCCCTGAACCGCCGCCTCATAGAGAGGGCGTACAAATACAGACCCGTCAAAGTCGTCGAGTTTGAGCTTCCTAGACCGCAGTGCGTAGTCTACCTAGACTTGAAAAGAGAAGAATGTGCAGGATTGTTCCCCTCGGGTAGAGTGTATTCGCAGGCCTTTCACTTAGGAGGTCAAGGGTTTTTCCTGTCAGCTCACTGCAACATGGACCAACAGAGCTCGTTCCACTGTTTCGGGCTGTTCCTAGGGATGCAGGAGAAAGGGTCGGTGAGTTTCGGAGTGGACTATGAATTCTCGGCAAGGTCAAAGCCCGCTGAAGATTTCATAAGCAAATACAAAGGAAACTACACATTCACAGGAGGTAAAGCAGTTGGTTACAGAAACCTGTTTGGGATTGCATGGACGTCTTTTATTGCAGAGGATAGTCAATACTTCATCAATGGCATTCTCCATCTCAGAGCAGAGCTTACCATCAAAAGGTCTACAGAACCTTAGTGACCGTTTCCTCCTTCATGCCACAGTCTCTCTCTCTCTCTCTCTCTAACTGTCTTTTTTTTTTCTCTTTGATAAGGCTTGACGAAGACTAAAAAGCTTATAAAAAGTAAGGTTAAACAACGTTTCCTCGACAAGTTTAAGAAGGATGTAAATGCGTTCAGATTTGATCTTGTTCTATTCACGCTTACTCCTGGTTTGGTTTATAAATTTAACTTTCCAATAATGAAAATTCTTAGCGTCGATTCTTGTTGTATTATGAACATAGTTGTGAACAGAAAAAGGATATGCAAAAATAAAAAAGTAAAAGTTCGTTATTCGAATTGAGAAAATATAGCGTAAATCATGTTCTAGGATTGTATTAGCGGAATCACTGTGATTAACGGGTTAATTTGTTGGGTATAAACCGGTTACGTGTAGACGACAAAACCGGTTTAAGATAACTGTGAGTCGGGGTAACTCAGCAAAAGACATTATTATTACGTGTTGATTATTTTTTTCACAGACTCGACTTATACCACCACTTGTTCCTATGTCAAGCTTGAAATCGATCACCAAACACTTGCAATCAATCAATCATCTGATTTACAATCAAGAACACCTATACGCAGCAGTTTTATGTACATCTCAACAAGGATTTACCCATCAATTCACTGTTAATAAATATTTACAGAGAAAGAGAAAGCAAGAGAGAAAGAACTACAAAGTTTAACGAATCTTTTATAGTGTCGACTTCTTCCTGACCAAAAAAAACTACAAAGCTCAAAAGAACTACCACCGGCTCCCAAAGGACTCCAAACAACCTCTGGACCAGCCTTGTTTCAATTTCAATTATCGTGTAAGACGAATTATAGTTTCTCTCTTCTTTGTGACTTGGGCTCAAAGTCTCCCGAATTTGGCCAAATATTTCAAAAAAGAACATATTAAATTATCGGAAAGGAAGGACTCCATACACCATTAGAAATCAGACAACAATTCGTTATCGATCGCTCGTTTGTATATGATATGATGATATGAAAATTAAGTAAAAAGAAAAAAAAATTTTATTACTAAAACCTTAGTTTTATCAAAAATGTTTACATAAAACATATTGTTTGCAAAAAAATAAAACCCCATTTATTTTATGAAAATTCCAAATTAAATTTTATAAAATACAAAGTTTCGTTTTGTTCAAATAAAACTAACTTATAAAAGCTGAAAATAAAAAAAATGAAAAATGCCCCTTACGAATTTTCATAATTTGGTAACAAACATGTTTCTCATTTTTTTATTTTCAAAAATGCCCTTTTTGTTGTGCATCTTTTGAAAAATACCCCTCATTAAATCTGAAAAGTTTATAAAGTATTTCTGGGTGATAACTACTACTTGGAGACCGATCCAAATATTTATGAGGTTAAGGTAATTATAAGGTTTTACAAGATATTTATAATGTTTTACAAGATATTTATAAGGTTTTACAAGATACTTATAAATATCTTGTAAAATGTATTTTATAAGATATTTATGAGGTTAATGTAATTATAAAGTTTTACAAGATATTTATGAGGTTAATGTATTTTATAAGGTATTTATGAGGTTAATGTATTTTATAAGGTATTTATGAGGTTAATTTAATTAAAATTACATTACTCGAAAAAAGATTGAACTAGTGATACCAACTAACGAACCAATGGATAGGATACCAAGCTCGATTATTTTTCACAGTATTGCAATTTAACACTCAAATTTCTTATAATTAATCCGACCATCTAAACCCATACTTAATTAGGGAGTAAAGTTTGCAATAATATATAATGATTGTGAAATTTTAAGTTGAAGTTTTTTTCATTTTTTGTTATCAAAATAATAATAAGAAATGCAAGTGTTAATCTTACATTACTTGAAAAAAGATTCAACTAGTGATACCAACTAACGAACCACAGACGATGCAATGAATATGATATCAAGCTCGGTTAGTTTTAATTATAGTATTGTAATTTAACACTCAAATTTTTTTTATTAATCCGACTATTTAAAACCATATTTAATTAGTGTGTAAAAGTTTGCAATAATTTCTTTAATTAATATGGATTTTTAATAACATAGTGAATGTAAAATTTGTGTCAAATTAACCTGAATCAAGTTCGGCCAATGAGAAAACCCGAACCATTCCGTGCATGTTCGGGTTTGGATTTGGCAAATCCAAAATAGACCAGCAAATGCGCCAGACGCGTAAATAGACATATCAAAATAAAAGAAACAGGCCAAAGCTGTAAGATGACACGTAAAACTGAGACTCCTAGCACTGTAACTATATGTTCTCTACGCTAAATTAAGCATAATCAACTTCACTACCCTAGAAACATTTCCATTCATTCCCTACAGATTCATTTACACACTTACTCATACATCCTATGTATATCATCATCATCATTGTTCTAAATCATCATCATTATCTAGGTATGTGATTCGCCTGCCGACCATATAATATGTCAACACATATTACATCATATACTCTATGCAAAACAATAGTGAATATACACGTACGTCTAATCTATACCCTACTGCCTACACATTTAGAACAAAAATCGATACATACATACATAATTCATTTTGTCTATAGAAATATCATCAGTAGGTTGAGTAGAGAATCAAGTCAAACTAACCTCAATCAAATTATGGAAACTGAGAAACCCCTTCTCTTCACCAGTTTGTTTTGTATGCATGCCACCTACAAATAACTTCGATGTTGCAAATAATCGATCAGACGCATGATAATAAAAAAAGAATTTTGAGTTACTTGAAAATCTATAACAGATCAAAAAATAATTGAAAAGGTAAAAACTGAAAATATTTGTGAATTGAAGATGGAGAGTAAAAGAAAATAGAATCGCTCACTATAGATTTGAAGATCCGGTAAACCTAAAGAGTTTCTTTTAACTTGAGCGTTGATAACTACGACGCCGAGATGATTTCTGTGTGAACCTAACGTAGTCACCGAAGCCAAGGAATATTCAAGAGATGATCTATGTGTGAGCTTTACCCAGAAAGACTACCACCGAGCCATGAAGAGATTATGTATTTAAGAAGAGGAACTTAGGACTCAGGTTAGTAGAGAAAGATGATTCGGATCGCTCTAGATTTTTTTTTTCCTAATTTTGATATCTATAGACCGTATTTAAAGGGAGGAGGCTTAATTAATGGGAAAATTAGAAATTATCTTCTTCTTTTTTTGTTCACAATTGGAAATTATCTTTAAAATTTACAAAATATTACCGTTACATATTTTCCTTACCGTTTAAAAAAGTTACCGTTCATACTTGTTGTAAAGCAAACCAGCTATCTTGTTAGTAATTATAAACAAAACGTGCAGTCAGAGTCTTCAAGATCACAGGAAAAGCGACTTCAAAGGCGATTAGATCTCCCTAACCCTAATCGCCGCCGTTGCCCGGCCTCTCGCCGGCGATGAGAAATCCTCCTCATGTCAAGGCGTAAGAAGAAAAAAGGCGAATCTCCCCCGCGACCCAAAATCCTCGGTACCTCTCAGTTCGCCCGTTTCTCCTCGGCAGCTGGATCGATCTCGAAGAAAAGCGTATCTGAAAGTTCTTCCGCCGGTGTTGGTAACGACTCGGAAGGCTCTCCCGCTGATGTCGCTACCGCGGTTGGTTCAGATCCGCCTGGAGATATTGACTTGGATAACCTTCCGTCTCCCTCGTATGTGGCATCGCCAGATCTGAAATCGCTGTCTGCCGAGAAAGCAAAAAATGCTCCTCCTGTGGAATCTCTCGATGTCCCTGCCGGAACTGCTCTTGCTGTTGTCGAGGTTGTCGCCTCTGGCCATGTTCCTCAGGAGGTCGACGTCGGCTCAATAAGCCCAAACTCGTCAGTCCCACCTGCAGTAAAGGCTCCGCCTGCGCTGGTTAAAAAATGGTTCAATCTCCTTAAGGATGATTTGGAGGAGATTAGATCTCTGTCGCAGCACATTACTGGTGTCCCGTTTGTGCTCATTCCAGATGAGAATATCGAAGCTGCGAAAGATGAATTCAACGAATTCATATTTGCTCAGTTCCACGGTAATTACCCAGAGATAGGCAGAGTAATTAGAGTGGTGAATGCGTCCTGGGCTCGTACGGGCCCTCGTACCTTTGTGCATAACACAGGTCCAGGCGCCTACCTCCTGAGAGTTTCAAATCCTCGAATCAGAGCTCTCCTTTTAGGTAGGAATATGTGAAACATTGCAGGGTTTCCTATGTTTGTGACCCCTTGGTCGCCAGATTTTGAACCGGATTCACCTCCTATTACGTCAGCCTTGATCACAGCTGAATTTCGGGGAGTCCCATACTTGCTTTTTAATAAGCAGAGTCTTAGCAGGCTAGCTACTGCGGTCGATAAGCCACTTGTGCTGGCTCGTGAAACAGAGAGAAATGAAACATTTGAGGTAGCTAAAGTGGTTGTCCGTGTTGACCTCACTAAGGAGCTTCCATCAAAGCTCATCCTAGGCATTCCTTCGAGTCGTGTATATGAAGTGTTTGTCTCTTACCCTCGACTACCGCCAAGGTGTCTAGAATGTAACGCCTATGGACATGAGCGTAGAAATTGTAAGCTATGGCTACTGGTGCCGCTCATGAATAGAAGAAGGAGCAATAAGTCTCGGAGTAGACCTCGAAACAGTAGGCGATCTTGTTAAGGACGATCCCCAACAAAAGAGTGGAAGGTTAAAGAACACCAAAGAGTACAAAAAGGAGGTCAGTGCTCAGTGGCTGTAGAATCTACAGAAGTTGCTGAGTTGGTAGGGGGTCTAGATGGTTCTGCAGTTGAGATGGTCTCAGATGCTGCGGTGGATATAGAGGTCTCAGCGACTAAGGAAAATTCGGATGCTAAAGTTAAAGATAAAAACGAAGAAGGAACAGAGGGTGTTGACACTAAGGGGAAGTCTTGTGAGGTGACGGAGTACCCAGTCAGTGAAGGTCCCCCTACAGAGGTTAGGCAAACAGAAGAGATTCTGGTTCCCAAAATTGTAGACTCAAGCAGTGAACGAAATTCAGCAAATGATGCAGCAGAAGCAGAAGCTCCCTTTGTTCTGGTCACGCGCCGGAAGGGTGGTCGCAAGGCCACACTATCCCGATAATACAACATATTTATATGTTTTTTTGTGTAGAATGTAAGATGTCTGAATAGTAGCAGACGTCAAGACTTAACAAGAGAATGAATTAACATCCGTAAGCCACTTTTTGGAGCGTTCATAAAAACGCATGTACAATCAATAAATGCAGGAAGGGTAGCGAGAGCGATTCCTGCAAGATGGAAGTCCTTTGGGAATTTTAAGCATCATATCACAGCTAGAATAACAGTGGTATGGGATCCATCTGTCTCCCTGGTGGTCTACAGGGCATCGACGCAATTAGTAACTTGTGGGATCTTCATCCAGTCCCTCATCACTCAGAATATCAATCCCAGCCTATCGACACAACTGGGATAGACGATTTTAATTTGGCGTTGCAAGACGCTCAATTTTTTGAGGCTCAAGCAAAGGGTCTTCCCTTCTCATGGTGGAATAATAAAAAGGACAAGCCTATAGCCAAAAAGATTGACCATGCTTTCATAAACCAACCCTGGTCCATCTTGTTTCCAGGTTCTTATGCAGATTTCCTTGAGCCCCTTCAGTCTGATCATGCAGCCTGCTTGTTTCAGGTACCATCCATTCAACAAGCTGTCAAGAAGCCTTTCAAATTTTTTCAGCACGTCGTGGACCACCAAGAATACCATGAATCGGTCAAACAAGCATGGAATTCTCAAACTATTCTAAGATAAAACCAGTTTAAGCTTGTGCGTTCCCTTAGTATGCTGAAGCTAGTGCTTAGAAGGCTAAATAAGCGTTACTTTAGTGGTATTTCCGCCAGGGTCAAAGATCAAATAGATGAGAAGTCCTATCAAACCCAGGTCCTTAAGTAGTCAGAGATGAGCACCAGGCCAGGGTACAGTGGCAATTTCTTATATCCGCAGAGGAAAATTTCTTTAGACAAAAATTAAGGGTGACATGGATGAACTTAGATGACAAAAATACGGCTTTTTCCACAAGACTGTGTCTCAAAGGGCTGCAAGGAATCACAGATATTTCTTCAGAGACTCAAATGAAAGGAAAATAGTTGCTTCCGCTAAGTTCAAAGAGCATGCTGCTGACTATTTTCAGGGCATCATCGGGTCCACAAGTATGCCAACCTTGCCAGTCTCAGTCTCAGAGGTGCAAGATCTGCTCTCCTTCAGATGTAGTGACACTCAGAGACATGATTTACAGAAAATGGTTTCAGTGGAAGAAATAAGGGAACAGTGTTTGCAATGCCACTTAACAAGAGTTCAGGACCATATGGATTCTCAGTCGACTTCTTCATAGCATCTTGGGAAACAGTTGGGGCTGATGTAGTCTCAGCCGTTCAAGAATTTTTTAGAAATGGCCGATTGCTGAAGGATTTTAATAACACTGCGATTACACTTATTCCAAAGCAGCCAGAAGCTTGTAAGATGGGAGATTACAGACCAATAAGTTGTTGTAAGCTGACCTACAAAATCATCTCTAAGATCATCGCCAACAGCCTGAAGCCACTTCTACAGACATGTGTAAGCCCAAACCAAGTAGCTTTCCTGAAAGGGAGAAGCCTAGGAGAAAATGTGTTGCTATCCTCAGAGCTGATTAGAAACTATCAAAAGGTGGCATGCCCTAAAAGTTGTATGCTTAAAGTGGATATTCGGAAGGCTTTTGACACAGTGTGTTGGGATTTTGTGTTGAAAGTACTTGAAGCCCATAATTTTCCCCTGCTCTTTTGTACATGGGTTAGAAAATGTATCTCCTCACCAAGGTTCTCTATATTCATCAATGGAGAACTAGCTGGATTTTTTTTTCCGGGAATAAAAAGCCATCGCCAAGGAGACCCGATCTCCCTATATCTGTTTATAATTGTAATGGAGGTTCTCTCAAAGTTGTTGGAGCATGCTATTGGAATAGGAGAGATTCGGCTACATCCTCAGGGCTCTTCACCTCTGGTAACCCATCTTTTATTTGCTGATGATTTGTTGGTCTTCTCAGATGGTGCGTGACACTCTCTACAAGGCATCGCTGAGGTAAGGCTCCACTTCAAGAGACTAAGCAGACTAGATATGAGTCCTTCAAAGTCTAAGATTTTCTTTGGTGGCTACTCGGACATTCAGGTGGCAGTTCTAAGTGCCCTGCAAGACATTAGAGTTGGTTCATTTCCCACGCGATATATAGGGCTGCCTTTAAACCCGGCCAGAATCTTTTTTGCTACTCTGCAACCTTTTATTGAGAAGATCACTATTAAACTTCATGCATGGACAGCAAGGTATCTATCTTTTGTAGGAAAGATAAGGCTCATTTCCTCTGTAACCTATGACATGGTTAATTTTTGGAGTGCAGTTTTCAACCTTCCCAAAAGGTTTTATGTGAAAGTAGACTCGCTATGTGCAGCTTTTCTCTGGAAAAACAAAGTGGCTGCAGTGGGAGGAGGTGCAAGAGTTGCCTGGAAAGATGTATGTAAACCAAATGAGGAAGGAGGACTAGGCATACGGCTATTAGAATACTTTGCAATTGTCTTCCAGATAAAGCTAATTTAGAATATGTTTACAAATGTTGGTTCCTTATGGGTAGCTTGGATAAAAGGAAACGTCTTTCAAAGAAAGAGCTACTGGACACTAGAGGACTTCCCACGGATCTCAAGGACTGTAAGGAGCATGATTCGCCTAAAGCCTTACATTGCGGAATTTATGTGTTGTGAAATGGGAAATAGGCTCAATGCTTCCTTCTGGTTTGACCATTGGAATGATCATGGTCCCTTGATTAGTTTTATTGGCAAGACTGGCCTGAGGGCAATGCGAATAAGGAAGGAAGCTTCAGTAGCAGAGGTAGTTCGAAATGGGGATTGGTTGATGCCGGGAGCAAGATCTGAGGAGCAACAACAGCTAATGATTACACTTACAATCATTCCTCTTCCAAATAACTCCAATGGCCAGGATGTTTACCTATGGCGTCATGTGTTAGGGGCATTTGCAGGATTATTCTCTTTTAAGGAAACTTGGGAGCAAATGAGAGGTCATTCTCCTTCAGTGCCATGGAACAAGGTCATGTGGTTTAAGGAAGCGGTTCCACGTTACTCCTTTATCACATGGCTTGCTATGAAAGGAAGATTGCCTACGAAAGATAGACTAAGAAGCTGAGGACTAAATATCTCTGCCGCTTGTGTGCTCTGTTCTAACGGTTTGGAAGCACATGATCATCTCTTTTTTGAATGTTTTTTCTCAGTAACTGTTTGGCAAACTTTTGCATCGAGAATCTTGCCCCGCCCACCAGCAAACTACCATCCATGTCCGCTTGGATTCAGCAGACAAGTTCTTCGCCTACCAACGCTACTATCTTCACTAAGCTTATCCTTTAGGCAGCGTGTTACTTGATTTGGCGAGAACGCAACTCAAGAGTCTTCACCTTAGTCCTCACTGATTGCTCCGGATTTCAAGCAAGCCTGGATCGCACCATCAAGGATAGCATCCTTTCCATCAAAAGACCTCCATCACGATCGCTTTCTATTTTGGTTGTATATTTTTCTCTTTCTAGCTTTTGCTCCTTCTTAATAAGCTGTTCTACATTTATAAACTTAGAAAATGATATAAATTTAACCTTGTACAAAAAAAAAAATTATAATATACGTCTCAATTTTGGAAGATATTTAATTTATATATGGGAATTTAAAATATATATATATATATATATTTAAAATAAAATAATTAGGTAATTAGCTTTGAAAAGGAAAACAATGAATCAATCAAAACAAACAAACTAGTTTCGGGATCAGATGAATCCAATAAAAAAACAGGTTATGGAAACAGTTTGATGAACTTGAGTACTTTTTAAAAGGAATAGAACTGAATTTTCCATATATATTGATTTTACTATGAACGAAGTTGTGAACAGAACAATATCTCTCAAAGTTTTTAATCCTAGGTTGGCTCTGTTCATTTGTCTATCGCTGGCGACAGAAACCAGCGATAGCGACCAAAAGTTTTTTGTTTGTCTGTCGCTGGATCCAGCGACCAATCTCAGCGACCGTAATTTTCAGTCGCTAAAATTTTCAGCGATCAGCCGCTGCGATCGGTCGCTGAATCCAGCGACAGGCAAACGAACAACATAGCGACGAAAAATATTTAAATTTTTTTAAAAAAATTAAATTAAATTAAGTAAATTTAAATTTAAATTAAACACAAAACTAACTCTAATTAAAATTAATTTAAATAATATATAATTAAATAAAGTTATACAAAATTAAATTAAATTAGATTCAAATAAATCAAATTAAATAAAATCTAAATAAATTTATATTAACTATACTAAATTAAACATAATTTAATCTAATTAAATTAAATTAAATCAAATTAAATTAAATAGAATTAAATATAATTAAATTAAATTAAATCTAAATAAATTATATTAATTAAAATAAATTAAATTTAATAAAATTAAAGTAAATAAATATAAATAAAATATTTTATTAATCATTTAAAAACACAGCGACCAGCGACAGTCAAACGAACAACACAGCGGCAGTCACCAGCGACATAAAAACGGACAACACATCGATAATCGCCAGCAACAAGCAAACAAACAACATATGCTGTCGCTGGATTCAGCTACAGGCAAACGAAAAGAACCGTTGTTTAATATAAACGAAGTTGTGAACTTTTGACAAAACGAGTCTCACATTGTCCGTATGCTTTAAAAAACGGACGATGTGATGCAATGTATATAGACGGCATCAAACGACTCTCTGTCCATCAGAGCTAGGATGCATAAAATGATGTAAATCGCAATAATTATGTGAAAAGAACAATTTTGATTTTTTTCTTTTATACATTACTCGTTTATTGGAACTACGTCGTCTTATTTTGGGTTAGAGAATTCAACTATAGTAAGACTGAAATAGACATGACTTTCGATTTGGGCCCTGCTTATGTTCGAGTTTGGACTATTTAAATTCCCCCAATAAATTTTCAAATTTTTTCAAATCAGATTGACCGTTGATTATGTACCGTACACGTGGTACGTTGTCACCACAGATATTACTATCTACAGTTCAGAATCCTTTCTTTATTTATTAGACAATCATGCGACAAGAGTACTATATTGTACACAATTATACGTGGAATTGTTGAAGTTACATTTTGGCTTTGGTTACACTTTGTCTTATGGTACAAATTGTAATTTTTTTTTATAACAAATCAAAGAAATAATATATTTTTGATAGAACAAAAATGAGTATTATAAAATATACACAAAAAGTAATAGTACAAGTATAATGCTACTATTTTGTGATAGTACAAAAAATTAATAATGATATAAGTATTATGAATGATTATTGTTGTTTAAAAAATCTGAATTTACTTTCAGTTTTCATAAAAATCTAAATTATCTTCTTTTTTTCCAAAAAATATTTGTTATATTTAAATATATTTTAACATGCAAATGTGTTATTTTCTTTTAAAAAAAAAATTATCTTTTAATATACTTTCTAATACTCCTGAAATCTGAATTTACATTTTATTTTCCTAAAAACTGAATTATCTTCTTTATTTTTCAAAAAATAAAAATTTTACAATATTAAGTGTTCATAGTTTTTATGTATTGTATTGAATAAATTTAATATCTTTGAATAAAGTTGAATTATGATTTATTATTAGTATTATGAATGATTATTGTTGTTTAAAAAATCTGAATTTACTTTCAGTTTTCATAAAAATCTAAATTATCTTCTTTTTTCCAAAAAATATTTGTTATATTTAAATATATTTTAACATGCAAATGTGTTATTTTCTTTTAAAAAAATATCTTTTAATATACTTTATAATATTCCTGAAATCTGAATTTACATTTTATTTTCCTAAAAAACTGAATTATCTTCTTTATTTTTCAAAAAATACAAGTTTTACGATGTTAAGTGAATAAATTTATTGTATTGAATAAATTTAATATCTTTGAATAAAAAGTTGAATTATGATTATTATTGTTTTAAAAAAATAGAAATTATTTTTATTTCCTAAAAACCTGAATTATGTTTGTTTATAAATATTGGCGACATAAAATTCAAAATAAATTATATAATATTAATATTTTAAACTAGTTTAATTGCATTTAAATTAGTTAAATTAATTTTGAATAGTTAATTATATTTTTATTTAATTAAATATATTTTTCTTATTGTTTTTTAATTTTTAAAATATATTTAATTATTTGAACTATTACAATGTTACTAATCAGAACTTATGTTTGTATTGTCATCTCGTATTACTTTTATTTGTACTGGTATATTTGTATTATCACAATTTATACTGATATCTTTCGTATTATCTCAAAATTTTGTATTGTCTCACTATTTTGAATGTTATCTGTGGAAGCATTTTGTTACAATTCTACCACAAATGATATTATTGTACAAATGATTTTTGTGTTGCAAACTTTTTAAGGTAAAGTAACATTAAGGAAATTTTTTTTTTTATTTTGCGAAAAACAAAGAAAAACAATTAAGCTCTTAAATATGGATAAATGACTAAATAATAATATAGAAATAATCTAAATAATACATTTACGTATAAGAAAGAGCAATAGTTTTTTTAATCTATCTCTCGGAATCCTCGTGCACCAAGAATCTAGTCCCACTAATTAAGGTGGTTATTCTTCTCCTCTAACCTCAAATTATGTTTGTATCTCCTTATTTAAATTAATGACAGGTTGGACATTAAATGGTATTTAAAAATATAATAAGAAATCTCAATTAAAAGAGTTTCCATCTGTAACCCGGAGAAAGTTCAGTTCGGTTTCCGCCATGTCTATCTGAAGCAATGCACGTAGCCTCCCCCCCCCCTCCTCGACTTCCGATAAATTCACCATAAATCTCTCTTTTGTCTTCCTTCAATATAAACTCCAAAGTTCATGAAACTGTTTCCATAATTTGTTCGTGGCGTTTTTTCTTTTGTTGGATTCCATCAGATCCCAATCTTTTTTTTTTTTTTGTATTTTCCATTTAAAGCTAACCAACCTGAAATGTTATTTTTATTTCTCATATAAAAATTGAATAACTTCCAAAAAATTGAGAGTTGTTATCTTATAGTATAAATTAACTAAAAGATCAAGATAGCTGTTTTGCTCTTTCTATCGCCATGTGTTCTTCTTCTTCTTCTTCTTCTTCCTCTTTTTTAATGTTATTTTTTTTTCATTGAGTGGAGAGCAGTAGTACTAAATGAGCTTAGATTTCCAGATCTAATAACGTCGTGGTGGTCATGAGATTTTTGTGAGAAAGCAAAAGCTCTTTTGTCGTTTTTCTTAAATCTTCTGCTGTTTTTTTTTTGGCTTGTCGGTAAGTTGTCGAGATATTCAAAATTCGAACAAGAAAGAAGTAAAATTTGAGTGAGAAGAAATAAAAAAATGGGTCATTACGCAACAGTGTGGGATCAAAGAGAAGCTACTGAGATAATCAAAGATTGGAATGGCATTGACCAAGTCCTTCTCAGAAACCCACATGGTGCTTCAGCCAAGGTCCTCACTTCTCCTTTGTCTCAAAAAAATTCGAGCTTTTAAGTCAATGTTTAATCAATTTGCGTGTTCTGGGTTTGATTTTTTTGTTTTCCAGATTAGTCTACATGGAGGGCAAGTGATTTCATGGAGGAATGAACTAGGCGAAGAGCTTCTTTTCACTAGCAACAAGGTATGCACCCTAAACCTTGACACATAGCGATGAAGAAGAAGAAGAAGAAGAAGAAGAAGAAACACAAAATGTAAAAATCTGATTTTTATTTTGTTGTGAATTATTGTTAGGCTATATTCAAACCCCCAAAATCGATGCGTGGAGGGATTCAGATTTGTTATCCTCAGGTAATTTAGTTGAGCTCATTGTTCTCACTGAGATCTTTTATTGATCATTTTGTAATTGAGGTGTGTTTGTGAAGTTTGGGGATTGTGGATTACTGGATCAACATGGGTTTGCAAGGAACAAAATCTGGGTAATCGATGAGAATCCACCTCCACTTCACTCAAACGAATCCCCTGGAAAATCTTTTGTTGATCTTCTTTTGAAACCATCAGAAGAGGACTTAAAGCAATGGCCTCATAGGTAATGTCATCACTTGTTTCATCATTTTTCTCTTTACAGATTCTATAAGATTTTCTATGCTTTCCCTTGCAGTTTCGAGTTCCGTCTTAGGGTTTCGCTTGCTGTAGATGGCGACTTAACGTTAGTTTCTCGGATTAGAAACATCAATGGCAAACCCTTTAGCTTCTCATTTGCGTATCACACTTACCTCTCTGTCTCAGACATAAGGTATTATTACTGTTCAATAACTCAGCAAAAAGATTTCAGTGTTTGGTGATATCATCATAACCAAACATATGTTACTTTTCTTCTCTGCAGTGAAGTGAGAATCGAAGGGTTGGAGACATTGGACTACTTAGACAACCTCAGCAAAAGAGAGCTTTTGACAGAACAAGGCGATGCAATAACCTTTGAATCCGAGGTAAACCTTAAAAAGATAGTGCAATCATCAATAGCGAATAAGTATCTTCGCTCGGTTACCTAAGATCAGATGTTTCTTTTGTTTCAGATGGACCGGACTTACCTTAGATCACCAAAGGTAGTTGCAGTTCTTGATCACGAACGAAAAAGAACGTATGTTATCGGAAAGGAAGGGCTTCCAGACACTGGTGAGAATGAAACAACAATTTGTTTTCCATTACTTGTTTGTATATGGTATGAATCATTAACTTTGATGGAATGGTGCAGTGGTATGGAACCCATGGGAGAAGAAATCGAAAACAATGGTGGATTTTGGGGATGATGAGTACAAAAGCATGCTTTGTGTGGATGGTGCAGCAGTTGAGAGACCGATCACTTTGAAGCCAGGAGAAGAATGGACCGGCCGGCTTATGTTGACCGCGGTTAAATCCAGTTTTTGCTTCGATCAACTCGAACTACAGAGCAAAGGATTCTGATTCTGACTCTGAATCCCATCCTAAAGAAAATTGGGAAAGTAGGCTTATTCCATTGCAAGTTTCTGCAGCTTTTTTTGTACTGCAACATTGGAAAAGCAGAAGCACCGTTTTGTATTTTCCCTTTTTTGTTGATTCTCGTTTTCTCAGTAGAGCTTATTCTCTCAGACCGGTCTCGTGATGTAGTGACAGAAAAAGCTTCTGCTTTTTTTCCTCGGCTAATGTATGAATTTGAGACAAGGTGTGTTAAATGTGACTATTCAGTTTTTCTTTTACTAAAACATAGTAACTTATAGATGAAATTGAATCGGTTATAATCTTATAGACCAGAGTTGGTTTGCAGAATAAAACAACTTTAAAAGTAAAACCATTTTAACCAAAAAGAGCAGAACTTTGCACTACTAGCTTTTTTTGAGTTTAGGAGAATTCCTGGGTTTTGATACTTAACTTCCAAAATCAGCAGCAAAATCAATTGACAAAAATCTAGCAGCGTCATGTTTATCTCTAACTCTAAAGTTTATGCAGCTCGGCGATACTCTAGCTGTTTGGTGTTTTCTTGAAGTACCTTCACAACAAAAGAAGAACAAAAATTTAGAGAACAAAGAACACTCTTCAGTGGTGGAAAAAGAACACCCTAGAAAGATTCAGAACTCCATTGTTACCTCGCGTATTCTCTCTGCAATTGCCTTGCAACCTTCGGAAGCCAATGCAAACACCGTTTCAAATGTCTCCATCGGTAACTTCGCATCCATCTACATTTGTAACTCAAGACATAAACATCTAGAATCATATGATTGCGAATGGAGAGAAATGTGATATGGAGAGAAGAAAAAGAACCTGAAGGAGTGTCACTTTGTCTAATTTAGGTAGAATACCAACGGTTACATCAGCTCCTCCAGCGCTATCTTCGACATAGTTCAGATCAAGAAGAGGAGTACTGTTTAAGTATCCAGCACTACAAGAAACAGCAAGATCACGCAGTGGAATTCCAGCATCTGCTAGAGCTAGAGTCGCGGCATTGATACAAGCTGATCTTGTTCCTGAATACAGAACATAACACTAATGGCGGATCAGAGAATGAAAGAGCTTAAAAGCTAGTTTGCAGAACAGAGAGTTAGTTACTTTTTACCTCCATCAGCTTGTAGAACCTGAAGGAATATGTCAATCTGCATAAAGGAAACAATCCATCCATCAAGATGAGAGCAGAAAACAATAAACATGCAGATTTTGCTTCACCGGAATTCATCAAGCAAACCTGAGAATGAGGCAACAATTCGGTTAATATGCATGCTTCCATTGTCTGACGGATAACAAGAGATAGCTCTGTTGATCGCCTGACATCATAATACACAACAATTAAATTTATATGATTTCCGTAAGAAGAAGCAAGCAAGGGTCTTTTAGCTACACAGTAAAGATATAACCTGTCGAATTTCTGTCTTCTACGATCACCGGTACTAAACTGAGCCATACTATACTCACACAGCACCTACCAAGAAAAGCATTGAAGCTCTAAGCACTTCAAATTGACAAAGCATTACGCCAAGAACAAAACCAAACAAGATCAAAGCATAAACATACCAATGCATGATCGTTCTTTTTTTGCAGGCTCTTGTTTTGAATCTGAGGTAGCACAGAGATACACAAATAAACCAATTCGCTTGATTCACTGAATTGTACAATTAAAGCATCAATCTTGATAGGTCGGAAAAAGAGTAATCAAGTACCTCTCTTGGACCATAAACAGCTGCAATTACTTTGGTATTACCCATCTCGAAAACAGCAGAACTGGAAACAAAGTTGAAATTTTTCTTCATATATAAGTGCAAAATTTAGAACTGAGATAAAAAAGATGAAGAGGAAGATTTGAGGTTACCCGTCAGCCTTAGAAACCACTCCAACTTCAGCTACGATTTGCCTCATCTGAGATTCATTACGAATAGAAAAATTAACTTGTGAAGGCAGCAGCATACAAAAACAAGGAATAGAGATGTAAACATACCTCATTGAATCGGCGACCATCTAATCGAAGACCTTCTGGGTTTACGTACTCCATTGTTGTGAAATTCACAGAACTCTAGACAGAGATAATCAAAGATGAGAGCAAAGAAAAGACAGAAACAGAACAGGGTACAAACAAGATCCGAAAGAAGCGGAAAGAGAAGGAGTTTGAGATATACTTATGCCGATATTTGCGGCGTCGGAGGTTGTGTCCGTCGTCGACGAGAGAGAACTGAAAGAGCGATACACTAAAGACTAGGGCTTTTGGTTTCTTTTTGGTGAAAATTAAGTGAGAGTTTTAAGGGTATAAGCGTAAAAGCCCTTGTTGTATGCCACTGATAACATACGACCTAGTTAGTTCTTCCTAAACCCATCTTTGCAAAACCTTATGTTTCCTCCTAATCCCATCTTAGCAGAAACTTCTTGTCAAGAGAGTCGCAAGATTTTTCCTCTTTTTTTTATTGCAATCAACCACCTAAATGTAAAGTAATTTAAAAGGGATATTATCCTGAGCTGTGTTTCACTTATCCCTCTAAATTGGCAGAACTCTTCTTACCTCCACGGCTCCACACAAGGTTGCGTTCAGCTGACGAGTAATAGAGGATAGCCCTTACACAAAAGGGTTATATGATCAGTCTTTTTATACACACGCTTAGCCGTTTCATTAATTTTCGGTCTACTACGGCTCTTTTCATCACAGGTTCAGTGAGAGATTCTAAATTTCCCAATTGGAAAACAATAAGGTCATGGATCCATAATCATGGTTGATACTCAACTAGTAATAGTTTATCAGTTGTACCAGTATGAACAGTCTAGAAATTTAGTCTAAATCAAGGATTCTTGTTTATGAAAGGTTTAAGTTTTTTTTTCCATGTATACAAAAAATAGGTTTAGGCTTTTTTTTTAATATATGAAGGATTTTCTTGTTGACTCTGTTTTTATTTGATTGTGTATTAATATCTAATACAATATTGATAGTAGTATCAACGTGTCGGGAATTACGTGTGCAATGCCGACAAATGAAATGCAAAGTGATGTATACGAAAATGACCGGTTCGTGACGGTAAAGATGATGGAATAATTTACAAAGCTTTTCTTCTTTTTCTGTATGTTTGTATCAAAACGTATACAAAACCCAGTATTAGACAATTTAAGAGAGACCACTCTATGGTCCTAACGAATGTCATGCGATTTAATGTTACATACACTATATTTATAGCATCCGCGTGTTATATATTTTACGGTCTAACTTTTAAAAAGAGTACATGACTAACCCCAAATAAAAAAAGAGCCTTAAAATCACATATTCACATGTATCTTTTTCAAGATCACAAGTGAATTCGTGTAGGTTCAAGGTTCAAAATATGACTAGTATATTTGTTTTAGTTTTAGGAATTAACTCGTAGAATCTTATCGATTTAGTAAAAACTATCCTTATTTATTTAATTATTATTAATTTTGGACCAATTCTAGTCAAAGCTCAACCATTAATTATAAAAAATCTAGTTTTAGTTACCTTTTTTCTTGGTTTTTCTAATAAAGTTTCTGATAAGAGACTTGGTCTCCAAGCAAAAGATCATAATTTCCCTAAAATTAAATAAAATATTTTTTAAAAATTAAAACGAGATTTTATTATCACACTTTCAAACACATCAATAGATTCATCACCAATTAAACTTGATATAAATTTCCAAATTGGGTCAATGCGAGTTGACATACTCGTGACCAATCTTGCATGAGAAGGGCCCACTCGGTGACGCGTGAAGCATACGAACACCATAGAGAGCGTGTGGAGGGAGTTAAAGTTGCTTGGAGACCAAGCTATAGAGTAGGACAATTGGCTCTGCTTTCGGTACGGTAACTACCACGTGTCAGAAATCTAACGTCTCCATCTGAGATGCAGAAAGCCGTTTTGGATCCCCTCATTGGCCGCCACGAAACCGCCTTAATCCTCCTCCTTTATTTACAAACTCCAATTCTAACCAACCGGTTTGTATACACATAAACCGAGTTGAATTCCATTAGGTAAAGCTTTGATAAACCATGTCATTTCACCAAATACGTTTTTAATTAGTTTATACAACTAAAGTGAATGCGTTTTGATTGGGTCAAAATATCATATGAATAGTGTTAAACCGGAATGAACACGCATCAATTTCTCTGTAACAGTTGATATCTTTATACTTACTTACTAGTCAAACAAAAAGACACAGTAGTAAATAAGCAGTTAATAAAATCGCAAATCACGTTAAATAAAAATCTCCATAAAAAGCTAAATAATAGTGAAGAGTTATACAGTATTTAACAAGGATGTTCCTGAGAAACGGCGATACTTCTTTAGCCTTTTGACTCTTCTTCTCTCCCTCTCTCTCTCTTTCTCTCTCTCTCTCTCTCTCTCTCTCTCACAGATGGAGAGACGAACGAGAAGAGTCAAGTTCACAGAGCATCATACGGTCACAACCGTAGCAGCTAAGCCATCTAACGACTCTCCAAGACTGGTTCGTATCACTGTTACTGACCCTTTCGCTACTGACTCATCTAGCGACGAAGACAACGTCACGGTGGCTCCAAGAGTGAAAAGATACGTGGAGGAGATTAGATTCTGCCAAGGCGAATCATCTTCCTCAGCCGTCGTTGCCGCCACGGCGAGGAAAGCTAAGCACAAGGCGGAGAAAGCCGTGGTTGATGACGTGTCGTCGGTGAAGCCTAAAAAGTACAGAGGCGTTAGACAGAGAAAGTGGGGAAAATTCGCGGCGGAGATTAGAGATCCGTCGAGCCGTACTCGGATTTGGCTAGGGACTTTTGTCACGGCGGAGGAAGCTGCTGTGGCTTACGATCGAGCCGCGATTCATCTCAGAGGACATAAAGCACTGACCAATTTTCTTCCTCCTCCGCCGCCGACGCCGGTCATCGATCTCGATACGGTTTCCGGATGCGATTCAGGGAAAGATTCTCGTCATAGCCTCCATTCTCCGACCTCTGTTCTTAGATTCAACGTCAACGAGGAAACAGAGTATAGAACAGAGCATGAGATTGAACCGATCGAGCTATCTCCGGAGATAAAGCAAGAATCGGAATCGTCGAAGAGTTTGTTGTTCCCGGATCCGTATCTGTTACCGGATCTATCTCTCGCCGGCGAGTGTTTTTGGGATTCCGAGATTGCCCCTGACCTTTTGTTTCTTGATGAAGAACTCAAAATCCAACAACCACTAAACACAGAGATTTCGAAAGAAGAATCTGAAGACTTCTCGTTTAGTTTGATTGAAGATTTCGAGTCTTCATCATGGGATGTGGATAGTATCTTCGACCATCATCACTCTTTCGATTAAAAATCTTAACTTTGGGGATCTTTGTTTCAACTTCTCGGGGGATTTTTTTTTTGGGGTGATGATGACGTGGATTCATCTTGACCGACGGATTACCTTTTTAGTCTGAATGACGTGGACTGTCCAGATCAACTGAAGCGCCAAAGAAATAAGAGTTTTGTTTTAATTTATTTGTGGAGTAAATATATCTTTTTTTTTTCTTTTTCTTTTTTTTGGGGTAAATATATCTTAGTTAAGATAAAAAGTTTAGTCGTGTTTATGAAGGTTTTGACCTTTTAAGATAACAACTTCGTTATTTGGTTCCTCTCTCTGAGATTGTCTCAATGTTAGGAAGCAGTATATAAATGTGTTTCTATGTCTATTGATATTTATTAAAAATGTATATTATTTCGTATGAATACTTGTCTATTTTTATTATGCGACAAATGACAAGTCTTTAATGCAAAAAAAAAAATCATTTTCAAAAGGTAAATTCAATAAGAATTACCAAAAAAAGTCTGTAAATGCCAAAAATGTCATAATCTAATTATTGTATGACGGATTATGATTATATCATATTTTGTGATTTATATTAATTTACTAAAGATGAAAAAAGTATTTTGACATCTAAGTTAAGTAATGGTTTAATAAGTCTTCACCATGCACTAAACACCGTTTTTTTGCATATGCAATTGGTTGTTATGATTATTAGCAGAAAACCATGAGATCTATACAATGGTGATCCTATCTACAATTGTTATGAGATGATGTCATGGTTATATCATTTTCGTTTTTTTAGAAAGATGTTTCCTAGAATCTAGTCCATGTAGAGTTTGTATAAATCGTTATTAATTGTAATTCCCAATCTTTCTTTTGTTATTTCGCAAATAGAATGTGTGACAAATTGAATAGAATCTCCATCCGATCAAATAGAATAGAATCTCCATCCGATCAAATGACTAGGTCTTATGATTGAAATAAATATCTTTTAAATTTAAATTCATACTTTACTCCATAACTAAAACAAAAATAACGGAAAATATATGAATTGCGGATTACAATAACGAGCATTTTATCAGTTTTTTTCCCCTCCAAAACGTAAAGATTAAATTCAATTCAGATTCGATAATACTAAAACTACATATTTTAAATCGGCTATATGGTCAAAATTTACCTTATGTCATCTGATTTATCCTCGTAGAGATTTGAGTGGGTGTGGTGTGAAGTAAAGATTCAACGTATCACCGAGAGACATGTTCTCGTGTCTGCTGTTGTTTTCTTCCACTTAAGTAAGAAAGCCCATTCATGTGAAGAACCAAACAATTGAATCCTAAATTAACCCTACCAATTGTGTCTCCAATAATAAAAGATAACCAAAGTACTTCCACCTTTTCTCATATGAGTAAGATACAATAAACATGTATATACATTTGCCTTCTGTCAAAATTTGTCGAGGTCTACGTATAGAAAGACAATAAAGTTTGGTATACATCAATTTTAAAGGACAAAGTGTGTTTGTCTTCTAATTAAATGGCTGTTTTCTGTTTCGTACCATGGTCCATCCACTGGGTGGGACAAATGTCTAGAGATCTATGGTTCATGGCCCTTTTTTTATCAAATTTTGGTCCAATCAAAACCATAACAAGTTTATATAGAGGTAGAAGGATAACTGAAACCAGGTATATACTACTTCAAATCTAAATTTAGAACCTAATTTCGTTTCTCTTAAGTTCTTAACACCCCTCCTCCTACAATAAAATCGGCCATTACCACTCTAATACTACCGGTTATTTATATACATGAGCGAAATGACATGATTTGGGCCACTTGCCCCCTTCAAAAAGCAAAAACTAAATGGCATGATTAAAAGAACTGGATTATCTATACACGTGAGTCTTCCAAATAAATTTCAAATCTCCTCACGACCTTGTCTCGTTGATCTTATTCCTTGTCTTCACTCTATTTTCCTTTCTATAGTCCCCACTAATTAGCAATTATTATTTGGAATAAAATAATTCCTCACGCTATAATAAATCAACAAAAAAATAGCTAAAAGGGTAACACAGATAGTTTGGTCTTTTCAAGGTCAATATTTTTGACCAATTCGATAATTTTCTATCTTTTGCAGCATTTGAAATTGGACCCCATAGTTTGGCTTCTTGAGTAGGAAACTACTCATTCAGAAGCTTCCTGGTCACATTCATGTTTCTTTCATACCTTTATATTTAAAAAAATACATATGGTGTGAAGAAAAAAATAACAAAGATGTGTATTTCGTATGTTACGAATGATGAAGTTAGAGTTACTCTGAATGCAAGTACTGACCGCACCGCAACAAAATGAAGAATATGAGAGAGAGCACATCGATCAAAATTACTGTAGTTAGTATCCATAGTGAATTCAATATCGAATGTCCTAGGAACCTATTTTTGGCAAAATAGATAAAAAAAAAGAACCGCGAATCCATTTATTTGTATTTGTGGTTAGAGTCGATGAACATGATTTAAATCTTTTACCAGTAGACTTGTGGAATCCCAAAGAATATGCACAAAAACAAAACCTAGAGATTCACATACTCAGAACCACTTGCAACACACATGTAAAGCATCGGAGCATTTAATGCCTGCAGCTTGGACCGACCATATGAAAAAGGAACAAGATTCAAGAAATTAAAGGAATAATCATAAAAAGTTCAAATTTTAGCCAATTATGTTTCTACATTTCAATTCAAAATGGGTGGATAATATATTTGTTCGAGACCGTTTACAATTTTAAACTTTGAAGAGTTTGAATGAGAGGTGTACAATGTAGATAAACCAACATATCTAATTTAAAACGAAAGGAAAACCTAATTTTAAAATAAAATCGTGTTAATATGGTTAAATTATTTAATTTTGACTACTAGATTATGGTTTAAGCTTTTTAGTATAAGAAAATTAATAACGAAAGTGAGCCTAAATTCATTATAAAATTTGAACCAAGTTAAACCGATTCGGTTTCTTGTTTATGAGGTTTATATTCGAGTAGGTTTCAGTCGGATTGGTTTGGTTAATCATATTCAGAATTATAAGGAATTTTAAAACTTTTTTTTTGTAAATCCTCTGGAACAGTTATTAAACAAACAGATATTAAATAAAAGGAAAAAGTGGGTCTAAGTCCATATATAGTGCACACGAATTGGTCAAAGATTGGGCCACAAAAGATTGAGAGGTGAAGCAAGTTGGCCACTGGCCACAAATCTAATCTACTAGGGGCCCCAACAAGATCGTTCAACCCTCTCAAGACCTAGGCGTTCGGGTATCCGAACCCGTTCGGTTCGGTTTTATTTGGGTTCGGGTTTTTTTTTTAAAGCATTGTAGACCCAATCGAGTATTTTAGAAATATGATTCGGTTTCGGTTTCGGTTTTATTCGGGTTCGGGTTTTTTGAGGTATTGATGTTCAGACCCAGATAATACCCAAAATAGTTTCGTATTCGGGTTAGGGTTTTTGTACCTAAATGTAACCAAAAGTACAAAAATACCCGAAATACTTGATATTATACAACACAAAATTCTGAAATTTTCGGGGTATAGGTATTATTTTCGGGTTTAGAAAGTACTCAACCGGGTTTTGGGTATTATCTGAACCGAACCGAAACCCGAAAGTCGGTATGCTCTAGACCCAATTGAGTATTTCACTTGGACCCGAACCCGAACTGAATACCAAAATTTTGGGTTGGTTCGGTTCGGGTTTTCGGGTCCGGTTATTATGCCCAGGGTTAATTCCACTCTTGTTTTTTTGTTATAGGTCAAAAAGAAAAAGAAAATAAAATGCAATAAAGCATCATAAGCATGTGTCACTCTCTATTCATGTTTGAAATTGGGTCAATAATAAAAGTATAAAGTACAAATACTCTTGTTGTAGTAATCCTTTTCCTGAATAGCTAAATGTTTGAAAATACACCAAATTAAATACTTATAAAAATTGGATTTTTACAGAGTAATTTTACAATATTAATTATCCGAACCTTCGTTTTGGTATCTGACATTAAAAAACACAATTAAAAGTTTTTTTTTTTTACCGGGGGGAGGGGAGGTGGTGGTGGTCTCAAACCCTAAAAAACAAGAGTGCTCCACTTCATATATCATTATTGACAAGTGCCCTTCTTAATGATGTCAGGCTTATAAATGGGCTCATTTTAACAACAGACAAGCATTGGCCCATATGAGGCCCATATCACGAACAACGCTGAACCTCTGAGAGGAGCAGAAAAAATGTATACGCAGAATCTAATTAATGATAAGAAATTTATATTAAAAGCTGAAAATATTCTCATTTTTATTATCAAATTAGTAGGAAATCCAAGTATTAAAATTACATTACTTGAAAAAAAGACTGAATTAGTAATACCAACTAGCGAACCAAATGCGAAACAATTGATAAGATACCAAGTTCGGTTCGTTTTCATAGTGTTGCAATTTAACACTCATTTTTTTCTATTAATCCGACCATCTATAACTATATTTAGTGGATAAGTTTGCAATAATTTCTTTATTTAGAATTATAGTGATTGTGAAATTCATGTGAAACTTTAGTTTTGTTTAAGTAAAGCTAATTTATAAAAGCTGAAAAATTTCTCATTTTTGTCATCAAATAAATAATAAGAAATTCAAGTGTTAAAATTAGCTTACTCGAAAAAAGATTGAACAAGTGATACCAACTAACGAATCAAAGGCAATGCAATGGATATAGGATACAAAACTCGGTTATTTTTCATAGTATTGCAATTTAACACTCAAATTTCTTATAATTAATCTGACCATCTAAAACCATATTTAATTAGTGAGTAAAGTTTGCAATATTATCTTTATCTTTATAAATAAAGATATTAATTGTGAAATTTGTGTGAAATTTTATGTTGAAAAATTTCTCTTTTTTATCGTATTAATAATAAGAAATTCAAGTGTTAAAATTACATTATTCGAAAAAAGATTGAATTAGTGATACCAACTAACAAACCAAATGCGATGCAATAGATAGGATACCAAACTCGGATAGTTTTCATAGTATTGCAATTTAAACACTCAAATTTTTTTTTATTAATCAAATTATTTAAATCCATATTTAATTAGTTAGTAAAGTTTGCAATAATTTGTTTAATCAATATGGATTTTTGATATCATAGTGAATGTGAAATTTGTGTCAAACTAACCTGAATCAAGTTCGGCGAATGAGAAAACCCGAACCATTCTGCGCATGTTCGGGTTTGGAGACCTGCAAATGTTCCAGACGCGTAAATAGACATATCAAAATCAAAGAAACAGGCCAAAGCTGTAAGATGACACGTGAACTGAGACTCCTAGCTCTGTAACGATGTTCTCTACGCCAAAATTAAGCATAATCAACTTCACTAGTATATATACACACATACGTCTATACCCTACTGCCTACACATTTAGCACAAAAATCGATACATACATACATAATTTATATTGTTTATAGAAAAATCATCAGAAGGTTGAGTAGAGAATCGAGTCAAACTAACCTCAATCAAATTATGGAAACCGAGAAACCCCTTCACTTCACCAGTTTGTTGTATATGCATGCCACTTACAAATAAATTTAATGTTGCAAATAATCGATCAGACGCATGATAATAAAAAAGGAATTTTGAGTTACTTGAAAATCTATAACAGATTAAAAATAATCGAAAGTAAAAAAGAAAATAGAATCGCTCACCATAGATTTGTTGTAAAGAAGAATTTGAACATCTGGTAAAATTTAAGAGTTTCTTTCGATTTGACCCGTAAATCGTACCGATGACGTTAATTGATCAAAGTAATAAAGGAAAACAGAACTTTAAATTGTATTAATAAGAGATATAGTCTGAATGATTTCTTATCTAGAATCATAAAAGAACAATGGCTTTTATAGCAGCCTTACAAAGACTGAAAGAGAAGCTGTAGAAAATTGCAGAGAATAAAAAAAATGAAACCAACTCCAACAATAGACACTTATTCAACACCTAAACCTCGCTTGACTTATTCACCTTCAAACTTGGTCAAGCAAATGACTTGGTCAAACATCCAACAAATTCCTCCCCTTAAACTGAAATGTCTGCATCAGTTTAATCCTCTAATCTCCGAACTCCTAATGACCATCTAAGCTTCTCATACTGATCGAGCTTGATAGGCTTAGTCATAATGTCTGCTAGTTGATCATTGGTTCCACAGAAAACCAGCTTCACAACTCCATCATTCGACAAATCACGCAAATAATGGTACCTTACGTCAATGTGCTTGGTTCTTCGGTGCATCACTGGATTCTTTGACAACTTTATTGCAGAGCTGTTGTCACACATGATGTTAATGCATTCTTCACTCACAACATCTAACTCATGCAACAATCCTTTCAGCCAAACACAGTGACATGCTGACGAGGTGGCTGCCACATATTCTGCCTCGGTGGAAGACAAAGTAACAATATCTTGTTTCCTTGAGCTCCAACAAATCGCTGCCCCATTCATCATGAACACGTACCCGGAAGTGCTTTTGCAATCGTCTACGTCCCGAGCATAGTCACTGTCCGTGTATCCCACAAGATTCATGGTTGGTGACCTTCCATAAGAAACGCCAAAATCCAAAGTTCCCTTTAAATATCTCAGCACTCTCTTTACAATCAACATGTGTTCTTCTTTTGGATCTGCCATAAAACGTGCTATTAAACACACCACAAATATTAAGTCAGGTCTTGTTACCGTAAGGTACATTAGGCATCCCACAAATTGTTTGTAAAGTGTTGCATCAACTCTGCTGCTCCCTTCCTTTGTGATAAATGCTCCAGGAACAATCAGATTCTTAACTGAATTGCAGCCCCACATATTAAACCTCTCCAGAACTTCTTTAGCATATTTTTTCTGATTGATGTGTATCCCGTTGCTGCGTTGGTGGACCTCTACTCCCAGAAAGAACTTCATCTTCCCCATGTCAGTCATCTCGAATTCTCTTTGCATTGATGACTTGAATTCGGCACATAAGACCTCATCATTTCCAGTGAATATCAAATCATCAACGTAGAGGCTTACCACTAATATCTTGGATTCTGTTTTCTTAAAAAACAGAGTGTGATCATAATGGCTTTTCTCAAAACTCTCCTTCTTGAAATAACTTTCAATTCTGCTAAACCATGCCTTTGGAGCCTGCTTCAGACCATAGAGAGCCTTTTTCAAACGATAGACCTCCTCTTTCAGCTCGCCATACAAAAAAGCACTTTTGACATCAAGTTGAAAAACATACCAGCCCCGTTGAGCAGCCACTGCAAGAAGACTTCTTATTGTATCCCATCGAACAACTGGTGCAAACACTTCGGTGTAGTCTACTCCAGCAGTTTGAGAGTATCCCTTTGCCACTAACCGTGCCTTGCATTTCTCCACCTTTCCTTCTTCATTTAATTTTGTCTTATAGACCCATTTAACACCAATTACCTTCCCTTGATGTGGCAAATTGACAAGCTCCCATGTTTTGTTTCTTTCAATGGACTGAATCTCTATCTTCATGGCTTCTAACCACTTCTCTTCCTTTTCAGCCTCATAGAAATTTATTGGATCATCATTTGAGACATAGAACGCAAAGTTCATCAAACCCTCTTCTTCTTCACTTTCTTCACCACTTACATAATCGTGCATCCAGCCAGGTTGTCTCCTTGCCCTTTTTGAATTTTCACCATGTTCGGTCGCTTGGTTTTGTGTTTGTGCGGTCTCGATCCTCTCCTCTGTTTCAGTAATTTCAAGCTCTTCTCCACCATCAGGCTCTTCTCCACCATCAATGTCGTCTTCTTCATCTGTCTCCTCTCCTTCAACGACTCCATCATCTCCCCAAGCAAACTCGTTTTCCTCCGGAGCTCTTAAATCCCACTCCCACTTAGCATCTTCCTCAAATATGACGTCTCGACTTATTGTGATTTTTTTTGTTACCGGATTGTATAATCGGTACGCCTTTGATTCATCACTCACCCCGAGTAAGATGCATCTATGACTACGATT
This sequence comes from Turritis glabra, assembly GCA_900406565.1. Taxonomy (NCBI): domain Eukaryota; kingdom Viridiplantae; phylum Streptophyta; class Magnoliopsida; order Brassicales; family Brassicaceae; genus Turritis; species Turritis glabra. Next base: position 847,871 of record OVBN01000228.1, on the reverse strand, counting down.
ATCGAGCTTTATTCGCTTTTGAGCAGGTATGTGGACATGTGCGACTGACCCGAACACTCAAAAATAATCGACCTTTGGCTTGATCCCAGACCACATTTCTTCGGGAACCTTGTCTTTTACTGCTTTGCTGTGGCTTCGATTCAAGACATGAGTTATCCATCGAGCTGCGTCTGGCCATAAAGACCTTGGCATCTCTTTCTCAGACAGTAGGCAACGCACCATGTTCATGATTGTATGGTTTCTCCGTTCTGCTACCCCGTTTTGCTGAGGAGTGTATGCTGCCGTGAGTTGACGCTTGATCCCTTGCTCTCTATAGAAATTGTTGAAGTTATCAAACGTGAATTCTCCTCCCCTGTCTGTACGCAGCCCTCTGACAACAGTCTTGGCTTCTTTCTCCACATAGCTTTTGAAAACTTTGAATGTATCAAACGCTTCTGCTTTTTCCGCAAGGAAGTAGATCCAGGTTTTTCGAGAAAAATCATCAACAAGAACAATAAGTACCGTTTACCACTGTGAGAGATTGGGGTGATTGGTCCGCATAGATCCGCATGAATCAGCTCCAACTTCTCTGTTGCTCTCCACTTGCTCTTCTTTGGGAACTTGCCTCTCTGTTGCTTTCCCACATTACACACTGTGCATACTCGTGTTTCATCTCCAATATTAGGCAACCCTTTCACCATTTCTTTCTTCTGCATGAGCTGAATAGACTTGTTGTTCAAGTGTCCAAATCTTCTATGCCAGAGAGACTCTAAATCTTCTTCTTCCACCTTAAAACAGCTTTCAGCCAGTGGTTTCTTCACAGCGTAGACCAAGAACATTCGGTTTACCGTCATTTGTGTCTCCACAATTAGCCCTCTCTGATGATGGTATATCTTGCAAACACCATTTTTGATCAGGATCGTCAGCTGCTTCTCTTGGAGCTGTCCCACACTTAGTAGATTATTGGTGAGATTTGGGATATAGTAAACATCAGTTACCACTTGCGTGATTCTTTCCACCTCCATCCTGATATTCCCTTTCCCTTGAACTGTCATCTTTGAGCTGTTTCCCAAGCGAACAGAATGCTTAAAGCTCTCATCTAGCTCAACAAACCATGACTTCTCTCCAGTCATGTGGTTTGAGCATCCGGAGTCAAGGAACCAAATTCCTCTTCCTTCTACACTGCTTATGTCAACATGTGCCATTAACAACAACTCTTCCTCTTCGTCAAACTCCACGTAGTTGACTCTTTTCTCCACGCTTGAGCATTCAAATTGATAGTGGCCCAGCTTTCCGCATCTGAAGCAGTTTATGGCTGATCTGTTCACAAATGATCGGCCTCTCCCTCGTCCTCTGTCACTGCTTCCTCTTTTCTGAGGATTCCATCTTCCTCTTCCTCGAGCGAACCTCGGCTCGTTCTGTACTTGCAAAACCTGCTCTTCACTTCTCTTCTCAGTCACTTTCCCTTCATGGATTTGCAGTGACGCTTGTACTTCATCAACACTCAGTCGATCAATGTCCTTAAATTCTTCGATAGAGCATACCACAAAGTTGAAGTTTTCTGTGAGATTTCGAAGAATCTTTTCAACAATTTTGACATCATCCATACTCTCACCGCAGTTCCTCATGTCATTCGTCGTTTCCATGACCCGAGCAAAATAGTTGGCCACACTCTCTCCAGCCTTCATCTCCAAAGTTTCGAAAGTTCGCCTCAGCCGTTGAAGTTGCGCGCGTTTCACTCTGGCGCTCCCTTGATGCTTGACTTTCATGGACTCCCATAATTGTTTAGCAGTTTCCTTCTGAGTGATTGTCTTGAGAGTGGTTTTGTCAATCGATTGAAACAGGTAATTTTTGGCTTTGAGGTCCTTCAGGTTTGCTTCATCAAGTGCCTTTTGTTGTGCCGGAGTTGGAGCTTCTATCCTTCTCAGATCTTCAAAACCTGGTTGAATGACGCACCAATACTCTTTTGAGCGCAAAAGATTTTCCATGATTAGGCTCCAGTGGTCATAGTCGCCATCGAATTTAGGTACTGCATGTGTGGTGAAATTTCGAGCGTCTCCTATTCGTTATGTGGTGTCTTTCCTCTCAAACACTCACGATGTTTGGCTCTGATACCAGATAAAGGAAAACAGAACCTTAAATTGTATTAATAAGAGATATAGTCTGAATGATTTCTTATCTAGAATCATAAAAGAACAATGGCTTTTATAGCAGCCTTACAAAGACTGAAAGAGAAGCTGTAGAAAATTGCAGAGAATAAAAAAAATGAAACCAACTCCAACAATAGACACTTATTCAACACCTAAACCTCGCTTGACTTATTCACCTTCAGACTTGGTCAAGCAAATGACTTGGTCAAACATCCAACAAGCAAGGCCTCTCGATTGTTTGAAATTTCATAAGCGCGCACTCAATCTGAAACCACCGGTAAAAAAATAGTCAGAAAAGCGCGAGTTGACAACGATGATAACGACGATGTTGATAAAAGAGACTGAGCGTTATCAACGACGACGGCGAGATGATCTCTGTGTGAGCCTAACATAGTCACCAAAGCCAAGACTATATTCGAGAGATGATCTCTATGTGAGCTTTACCCAGAAAGAATACCACCGAACCATGAAGAGATTATGTATTTAAGAAGAGGAACTTAGGACTCAAGTAAATAGGAAAAAAAGATTCAGATAGCTCTAGGGGTTTTTTTTCTCCTAATTTTGATATCTATGTACCGTATTTAAAGGGAGATGACTTAATTAATGAAAAAAATGAAAATTATCTTTAATTTACAAAATATTACCGTTACATACTTACTTGTACTGTTTTAAAAGTTACCGTCGCATCGTCATATAACGTTCATATTTGTACATCTATCTTATTAGTAATTTATAAACCCAGATACGTCTTAGTTTTGGAAGATATTTAATTTATATATGGGAATTTTATAAATATTAAAATACAAATTTATCAAGGTTAGCTTTAAAAAGGAAAAAAATGAATCAATCAAAACAAACAAACAAACTAGTTTTGGGATCTGATGAATCCAATAAAAGAACATATTATGGAAACAGTGTGATGAACTTGAGAGTTGGCAACAATGAGACAAGTATCTCTCAAAGTTTTTAATCCTAGCTAGGTTGTGTCATGTGTGTAAATTGTAATATGAACGACGATGTGATGCAATATGTACATAGACGGCATCAAACGACTCTCTGTCCATCAAAACTAGGATGCATAAAATGATGCAAATCGCAATAATTCTGTAAAGAACAATTTTGAAAATTTCTTTTATACATTACTCGTCTATCAGAACTACGTCGTCTCATTTTGGATTAGAGTATTTAAATATCTTACTTGGATTAAAATCTTCGACCGAAAAAAATTCTGGCATGCGCGCGTGGTTAATAAAAGGCATGTCAGATAAACAACAACAAAGCGTTTTTGTCTATAAAAACGTTACAGCATGCGTTTACTTTAAAGAGGAAACGACGATTAAATTTGAGCGGTACGTATATGAGACGCATTTTACCAACCACGCATGCTTGGCTGAGTTTTTGTCATATTCTGGACTTTTGGACTCCGAGACGCGTTATTAGTTTGCTGTTTGTAATAGTAGAAAATATAGATAGTAAGCTTATCAAAATAACAGAAATTAAAAAATTACTGTGAAATTATGTTAATAACTAATGATACGGAGAGTTTATGTAAATAACTATAAATGTATAAGGAACCATATAAATAACAGAGACCTATGAGCACATAAATAAAACGAAACTATAGTGAAACTTATATATCGTCCAGTTTAACACTAATGGGAAAATTTGGTAAAAACAAAATTACAAGGATCATATATATCATGAAAAAAAAGAATACTGGGAACTTTTGTAATAATCAGCAAAAATTGGGAACGTTATGAAACATTGACAATAAACATAAGAGAACTACAATAAACAAACTTTATAGGAAACATAAAGTAATAAACAAATCTTTAGGGGGAAATGTAAAAATAAGATATATCTCTAATTTCTGAATATTAGCGAGATGGGTTTCTCTCTTCACTGAAAATATAGTAAAAGATTGAAACTAAGAAGAAGAACTCAGAAACTCAAATTTTGATAAACAAAAGATCAGAAGAAGCTGTAGGAGGAGGAAGATGCATCAAGAGGATGAATAAGATACGTCAGCACAAGCGCGAGCACCATTAGCAAATACGCAACCCCTTGATCAATCGATGTTCCTGTTTATCAAAACACACACTTCGATTATTTCAATTTTGTTATCCCCCAAAATTAATTGATTCTGAATGCAATGTGTAGAGAAAAATTCGGAGAAATCTTAATTTTGACATTCAGATCTGGGGAGAGAGAAAAAAACAAAAGAGAGAATGTGAAACTTACCGTCGCTTGTGGGAGAAGGAGCAGGAGCTAAGGATTGAGCGCCGGCGAAGGGAGAGATGACGGCGAAAACGAATGCGAAGAAGGCGAGAACGGCAACGGAGTTCTTCGACGCCATCTCAAGATGATACGGTTGACAAAGTAATTAAGAATACGAGAGAGAGAGAGAGAGGGGAATCTGAATGAATTAATATCGGCGTGAAGAACTCCGGCGAGAGAGAGAGACGACGACGAACGAGACGGAACTAATAACGCGCTTTTATAGGACATTTACTAGCTGATGGTTACCGGGTATAGCCGGTAATCACTCGAGAATTTTGTTCAAATAATGCTAACGACACGTGTCTTTTTCTTGGCTGAATTTTCTAATTTGACCCTTGGTGCGTGGATCTTTCGTTTGATGTCTTTTTTTTATTCTTTAGTCCGTCAACATTGGAATTGGAATTTTATTTAACACAGAAAATAACATGTACTATTCGTTAGTTAAATTATACGTTTCCAAATTTGTGTATCAGAATACATAGATGGTATTTCTTTTTTCAATGTTTATAGGATGATGAGGAGATATGTCTTTTTCATTAGCTACGACTAGTTTACAGTATAAACTAAGTTATGGCTTTACTATCCATAAATTTTAACACGTCTTTCCAAACACGTACTATATTAATCAACAACGCTAAGGCTTCCTAAATTTACATAATTATTACGCGTTGAGTATGGCTGCTTCTTTCGTTTTTATTAAACACAGGTGGATTTCGTTTTTCCAAAAGTTAGCATTTGTTTCTAAAATTTTGGTCTAAAAGACGATTCATACTTTTGACATACGAATCGGTATCGACGTTTAAATTTTGCCATATGTGCATCTCCCATTTGAACTCTTCGTTTACTACTATAACACGCTTTAATTAACAAAACAATCTAGATTACTAGTATTTTTTTCCTTCTTCCAAAAACTCATTATCAGTCTAGAGTTTTGACAAGAATCTTCTTCTACATTTATGTAAACTAAACTCTGTTTCACATGTTTCTCTAAATTTTGAATATGGTGCTACTAGTATCATTATATTTATAAATAATTAAAATATCATAAACTAAGAAAAGATGTGACCAGAAAAACATTGGAGGGGGAATAATTAGTTACTTACATAAGCAGTGAAGAGGGATCGGCCATGTGATGAGATTCGCCTTTTCAGTTCTTTACTTTATATATAAATAATAATTAAAAGGAAAAAATAATTTTGGGGGTTTTCGGTGGAGAGTGCCCTTTACAGACTACAAGTAAGCCAAGTTGTGTCTCTTTTCTTTTGTTTTTATCCATACGAATATAAATAATTATGCAATGCGTTTTGCAAATATTATTTGAGTGAAATATTTGTAACGGCTACTAAAGTGTTGTTAATTCGGCGTGGTTATAGGTCCATCGTCAGATCTTGTTTTTTTTACTGGTAAGATTGTGTTTATCCATCACTCGGCTAATAAACGAGGAATAGTATATTTTACTAGATATTAGTATCACTAAGCATATAGAGTCACATACATCTCAAGGTCAAATCAATCGCAGTGGATGTCGGATTGATTAGGGGGCCGTTTATCGTTTTAAACGAGGTTGTTTCGTAACATTATTTCTTATTAATTTACATATTAGCGTCTAAAAAGACTTATCAGCAAAATCATTAGAGCTGCCTGCTTAATCACACTACTACTTACAAGTTTAGAACACGTTTTCTCGAAGCTAAACTGACGACTGTGGGTCCACAAATTTTAAATTGCATATAATTCCAACAATTTGTTTTTTAGTTGGTCAAGTTTGATTTGCTTCAAGAACGGCGTCGTATTAACAGTGAAAAGAGAGTAGACAAATCACTTGGCATAACGAGTCATACACCAAACCCATTAAGCAATCACCACACGCAACAACGAGTTTAGATTAGCATATATACAAAGCAAATATAATCCATTGAACCCATTCCTTCATCAACACAACACGAGATGCTTCTTGCTATCTAAGTTTCTGAATCTTTTGACTATAGAGCATCACACATGAAGAACATGGAGTTGATTGAATGAAAGCTAAAACACCCATAAAAAAAAATACAATTCAAGATTCTAGATTCCTGCTCCTGAGGAGATACAACTTTATGTGCTCTCCATCTAGAAAAATACCCAGAAACACACATTCATCTCATAGATTGAAACTCATCCACATCATAACACTATTCAAAGTTTACGTGCAAACACTGACTAGTACTCCTACTAAAACCCATTATAAAGTAAACCTATGATTACCTGAAAATTTCAGTTAAAAGTGAAACATCATATGACTTACTCTGGTTTTCTATTTATTTATAATCAGAAGTTTCAGAACGCCAACTTAGGATCAACAACTCCTGAAGCATTGCCTTCACCAGTCATAAGCTGTTCAGGGTCCTGCGAGAGACACAGATACCGTTATCATTTCGAGTTCATCCATAAGAGTGACTATAGATGGGAAAAGCTTATACCTCCATTCCCCATTTGATGTAATCTGGAGACTCACAGGCCTTATATTCATCTACCAAACTCTCAATTATGTCCCTTGATTCATCAAACTCTGAAAGATCATTGTCCTGTCCATAACAACATGTAGATTCTCATGATGGTTTCACCATTTAACTGTCAAAGCTGGGTAAGTTGCACTAAACATCAGTCAAACAAAAGCAATATATTTGAGCAGTCAACTTACAGCAAACATGGGAAACTTTCGGTAATTGTCAAGAAAAGCTTGCTTCTTCCTCAATTTATCATATTGGCTCAAACATTTACTGAATAGGTGCCTGATACTAGTGTGGCTTGCTAACATAAGACCACTGACCTGAAATATCAAATACACCACCAAAATAAGAGTCTTCGTTGTATCTTCTAAAGCAGGAACCAGCAGCCTATGACATCAATTGTAAGGAGTACCAACTCTCATGATGATAGATATATATTGAGTGAATATAAGATTACCCTATGGGCAGTTTGAACATATGGGGACTTCTTGGAAAGCGCAACCTGTTGAAAGTAAGATATGAAAAAAATTGTGATGCAAGTCCATGGTCAAGCCAAAAGTGATAACTAATCTGCAGACGTAATTCGGTTAGAACCTGTATGCTTGCAGGTCCCCACTCAATGAAATTAACAAGCTTTCTTTCTCGTATCCTTTGCAAACTCTCATGCACCTAGTATCAAGTAGTGAAACAAGAAAGCCGATCACATCAAAAAGAAAGATAAAACCAATTCATCCTCAATAAGTCGTCCAACAGACGGCTAGGTGTAAGTACCTGAGTGGGATCGACTTCTCCTTGAATTATATTCAATATTGATATATATTTTGCCTGACTAGCTTCTTTGTTTCTAGCATAAGACGAAACCATGATATTTTTTGTCTGCGAATACAATCATGTTAGAAGAACATTTGATTCAAGTTTCAAAAAAATATTGGAGAAAGCAAACAGCTCACCTGTAGAAGTCTTCTCATAACATCCAGCACAGTAGTTTTACGAATGACATTTGCCTGCCAAGAACAATTCAGTTAAGAGAGCAGGAAATCAATAAAATGATACATTGCACAATTTGGCTTTAAAAATGCCAAACATAACATGTAGAATTCATGTTCAAGATACAACGGTTGCTTCACATAAAAAAGTCTTGTGATTGATGATGGTCTCAGTTATTAAATTCATTGAGATATCTTACCTGGCGCTCAACAGTCAATGGTGTATATCCTGTCATGAGGAAATGACACCTTGGTGTTGGAATCAAAGATGCAAGCAACCCAACCAAGTCATTATTCATGTATCCTGGATAGCGCAATGTTGTTGTGCTAGCAGACATCACAGTTGAGACTAGAGAATTCGTTTGAGCAAAGGTAGGATTGGTCAAATGTAGACGCTCCACAGCTATTCTTCCCAATGCAGTGTTGTCAAGGACAACAACACAATCAGCATTTAACGTAAGCCGCTTCAGCGTCAACAGTGAGTTGTACGGCTGGACAACTACGTCACTTGTTTCCATCTGATTGGGAAATACGCTGTATGTCTGAACCAACTTCTTGCTATAGCGATCATTCAAAGTCTCCAATAAATAGGAGCCCATACCTTCATGTGAAAAAAAAGAGAGTCATTTACATCACAAGAAGCAGTGAATAAACATGAGAGTGTAAACTCATAAAGCTACATTCCAAATTCTTATTTAGCTAACGTATTGCAGAGTAGAGACCATGGATGAAGGAAGTTAAATTAAGATAGAGATTGCAAGAAAAAAGAAAAATAACCTGAGCCAGTCCCCCCAGCAATAGAGTGGCAAAGAACAAATCCCTCAAGGCTGTCACTTCCATCAGCTTCTCGATCTATCATGTCCATGATTTCCTCTTCAACACCCTTCCCCTGGCCATATGTAGCAAATGAAGAAAAGATGAGATATGTAATGACCATATTGGTCTCTCGTGATAAAAAACAACATTGAAACAGAATGGAGAAACGAAGAAGACTGATGTGATTGAAAGAAGAAGAAGGGAATGAACAAACCTGGTGATATCCACTGGCCCAGTTGTTTCCAGCACCACCGCCATGGTCGGCAACGAAGATATTCTCATGATTATAGAGATTACGGTAATCACCATTCTGAATGCCATTGATGACTCTAGGCTCCAGATCAATGAGTAGAGCTCGTGGGATATAGTGCTGGTCATCCGCTTGGTAAAAAAACACATCTTTTCTATCACCTCCCTACACAAAATTCAAAAACTAGATATGCATCAAAAGCTACTCTTCTTATCAGTCATCTTAATTGCTCTTCTCAGCAGATACATCATATTGTACAAACTATGAGGGGGAATCCAATTTTTAAGGATAAACAAAAATCACAATCATGGATTAATAGAAATCGAGAAACGATTTCGAAGCAATCAGACTGGTAAAATACCTAAAAATCAAGTACACAATTAAAAAAAGAAAAAGCATTGGTTCAGAAGAAGAAGGACCTGAGTAGCGAAGTCCTCGAGAATACCATCTTTACTGATGCCGTGCTCAAGGCAGAGCTGTTTCCAGAACTCCATCCCGATCTGGTTCCCACATTGTCCAACCTGAAGCGTAATAATCTCCCTCGGCATCTTCCTCGAAAGTTGTTGTTGGAGGTAAAACTAGGGTTTCGAGAGGAAGAAGATGATGAAATGATTAATTTAGATCTCTCTCTCTCTCTCTCTGGCGCGGACACCTTTTTAAAAGTCGATCGATGGATTTTACAAAAAGCTAAATATTTTTATTTTGCGCAGCGGAGAAGATAATTTTTTACTTCCTACTACTACTACTACCCGACTCAGACTCTGAACTCGGCATATATTAGGCGTGTTAACACTCAAATAAACCTGCTAATTAAAGCCACACTCTCTCAGCAACGTGGGCTGCTTACTCGTATTGGGCCTATCATTGGCCCATTTTCGTATTTTTTCAGCCCATTAAATTTTCAAGAAAGGAAGAAGAATATAGCAGCAACAGGTTGAGGAGGGAATAAATAATATAACCTTCACCTAAAGATTTCTTTTATTTCTCTTCTTTTCATCTTGAAATTGATATATGCATGAATGATAGATTGCTTGAGAAAATAAACTAAATTCAGCCACAATCTTATGTCATTCAAGTCTTTTTTTTTTGTCTAACCAATCTCACTAGAATTGAAACAAATCTAAGCTCCAGCTACTAGTCGATCAAAATAAATATATTGCATTTTTAATTGGCTCACTAAAGTTTCTAGAATCATTGTTTGTAGCACCGGATTTAAACCGGCTAAACGAACCAATCTCACTCGAGTCGAGTGTCTTTGGTATGTTTGTTCTTACTTTTTAGTTATTTTATGCCATTTCACATATATTGACATGGATTGATGATTGATTATACGATTTTTCGTATATCTCTTTACTAATCATTCCATGATGTAAAACAAAACAAAACTCAGTTTGTTTGACTCTTTCTTATAAGTTTAAGATTTTTTTTTTTCATTTAACAAAAGCGTAATTTAATTGTGTATATAATTTCTTCCTTTCCTGATTTTTTTATCAGTGTTAACAAAATAAAAAAACAATAATCCATTAATCGTCAAAAACAGAAACAAATCTCGCCAGCTTGGATGTTATAAGACCATACGACCAAAAAACAAAAACTAGAGGAAGAAAACAAAAAACCTTAAAACACTTTAAATAAAAGACACACACTCACTGTCAGAAATCTACATCGAGAAACACACTTACTCACACACATATCATTCATGAAAAACACCACAGAGAAAGCGAAGAGTACGGTTGATGATGATCATAATGATCGTATACTATGGGATTGTGGAAGTCCACTCTATGATTCCTACGAGCTCGTCTCTCTTACTCACATCATCGAACGCCATTTCATGTCTCTCCCTTCTCTCGCCGGCACCGGAAAAATGTATTGTTCTCGAACGCCGTCCGATTTGGGGGAAAAGACGAATCATCGCGCGGCAAGCACCGTCGTGGATCTATGCTGTTCCTCTGATTCCACGGCTAGTAAACTGTTGTGCGGTGTCTTTCAGACCAAGTGGTGGAAGAGAACGAAAAACGCCGAAGTCGTCGTCGATAATTACAAGAAGAAGAAGAAGATGTTTTGTCGGATCCTCTCTGGTATAAGGATTCCTACAAGAAGATCTGGTTCTTCGAAGATGTGATTTTCCTTTCTCCCTTTTTTTTATATTTTGTTTGTTCCGTAAAATAATAATAATTACTGCTTCATGTGTAATTTGAAATTTAATCGAATAAACTGTAATGAAACGGGATATACTTTTTTTATTTATTCATGGATTAAATGCACAGTAATTGGTGTGGATTTTAATACCATCACATCATATATTGGACGCTCTGAAACGTATATGCATAGAGTGAAACGTGGATCAACATGCAATCAACGTTTACATTGGGAAATATAACGATAGAATAATTAATATAGGAGTCCTTTAGCAATTGCCATTTATACTAACAGTTCAGGAAGTGTCAGAAGAAAAATGTGAAACTTGGTAGAGAACACAAGTGAATAACAAGGACAAAACATGTGAAGCCAGAAGCAATGTGTATAATTTTCATGATTCTTCTGACAATATTCTAACATGCAAATGAGTATTGGGAACTTGGTACATTCGTAATTTGTTACTCTTTTCAATGTTGAGTAGACGCAGATGGGCTTTCTATTATGGCCCATTTCTATGATCAAATTTTGAGTTAAAGGGGATTTTTTTTTTTTTTTTGACATCAGTTAAAGGGTATTTTATTTCCCATTATAATTTACTTTTTATTGTTGGGTATAGTTTAGCCGTTACAACATAAAATGCTTCCTCTAAAAGTATTAAAGCTTAAGATATTCTCAACGAGCATCGTCAAAAGCTTGATTCTTTCTATCTAATCGTTATAACTTATGAATTCCATCTGTTCATCTATATACAGTTTATATGACCACATATTATCTAATGCAGAATAAAAATGTAACAAAGTAATTTTTTTAACAGTGAACAGTTATATTAATAGCATCGAGGGGTATTACACTCCAGTTCACATCATCATAAGTACAAAAGCTGCTGAAGAAAGAAAGAAAAAGGAACACATCACAATAATGAAATTCACAAGAAAGTGTAAAATCAATGCGAGACCAATAGCTATTATTGCATAATCCATTACCAATTGTTGTCTCAAAAAAAGCAGTTAAGTCTCGTTTCTATGGCTCTCCATCCACTTCAGAGATCTTTTTATGGGCTCCCATTTTTATTTTGAAAATGTTAAGTTTATAAAGTTAATAGTCTATATATTACAAAAAGAAGCAATTTAGTTAAGATCAAAGTAAAAGATTAAGAAAATCAAATATATGTAAAATGCTCCCCCCGAAGTGCTTCTTGATCTGTGGTTAATACTTAGTAGTAAGTAAGATAAGATCCAATTTCTTAAAGTAAAAGTCATAAACAAAAAGAGTTAGAAAACAGTCAAAAGAAACACACGAGAAAATGTGGTGAAGTTTCGATGGGTAGGTCGTTTGGTGTGGCATTGGGCTCCACTATATGTACACATGGACCACTTTAATTTAACGTTCGTCTTCTTTGACCTTTTTAATTTACGAATATTTCCTCTCTTTTTTGTTTTTGCCATCTCATTTCCTTAATTTACGAATGTGTTCTTTTGTTTTCATTTTGTTTTCTTGTAATTTATGAATGCTATATAATCTTTTAGTCTGTCACATCTTTTAACAAAGGCCAAAACCCTGCTTTTCTTTTTGACCTCAGTGGTCGCTGACATAGAAGCTATAAAGAAAAGCTATTATGTATATGGTTGTTATAAAAGCAAAAGCAAAAGCTTAAATTCCCCCAACTTATTTTTTTTCTTTATAATTTGATAGTTTTTGATTGTGTTGGTCTTTATCCATAATAACCCACTAATAAGTTTCACAATGCATACTGAAGAAGATAATATTTAAAAAATTTGTGAACCAAGAAACAAAAGATAAACCAATCCTTCTCTGGAAAGAAAAAAAGGAAAAACAAAATGCAGAAGTGGTAAAAGTACACGTCAGCATAAACACCACTAACGGGCCGGGGAGAGAAATTAGACGGAACTGAGAGTGTTACCGTTAGTAAAAAAATACGGAGTTTTGAGATACGAATCTGACCTCTGTGGTTGGTTGCGTCACAGCTCAGAGAGGGAATAATGAAACAAACCAAACTACTAGTAGTAAACGCTCACTGTAAAAACGCCGTCGTAACAATAAATGTTGGTGGCTAAACTAAATATGACGTCGTTTCTTTTCCAAGAGATGTTTGTTTATACTCTGTGCCGTGTGAAAAGGAGCGAAATTTGCAGAAACAAAGCATAACCCCAATAGAGATTTTTCTCCCAACAACAACAACGACCAAACTTGGAACTCAACGAGAACTATTAACCAAAACGAGAAATAGAGAGGGAGAGAGAGAGAGAGAGAGAGAGAGAGAGAGAGAGAGAGAGAGAGAGAGAGAGAGATTCCACAAAATTTCTTACTTTTAAAACTCCACAGTTTTTTTTTTTTTTTTTCAGACAGCATTTTCTTCCTCTGTCTTTTTCTCTTTGTGATTTTCTCTATTTCCGGTTTGGTTTTCCCGAGAAAATCAAGCTAGAAAAGAAAGGATCGAGTAGTAGAAGCTTAAACCCAATCAAGAAGATAGCTCTGAGCTTAAAGGTTCAGTTTTTTTCTCTCTTTCTTCGAAAACTGTTTCCTATTTTTTTTATTCCCACTGAGAAGTGAGAAGTCATATTCTTTCTTCTGGGTTTGATATATACTCCTTTTGATTTCTGGGTAAATTTCTTTGTCAGGCGTTTTCTGGGTTCGTTTAATTGAAAATTAAATGGCCGAGTCGACCAAAGTAAGGCTAGTTCGTTGCCCAAAGTGTGAGAATCTCTTATCAGAGCCTGAAGATTCCCCCTTTTTCCAGTGCGGTGGCTGCTTCACCGTTCTTCGTGGTATGTTCTCTTCACTTTTTTTGAGTTTTCAAGAAGAAAAAAATCAACAATTAACCCCTCAAATTTGTAGGATTTGATGACTGTGCTTTTGGTGGAATCAATGTAGAGACTTAGTTCTTGTTTTATGACTTTTTTACGTTCGAGGTTTATTAGCTTCTGATCTGGTTTTGGTTGATTCGAATTATTAAGTGGCTTCTTTCTTTTTCTTATGCTTTACTTGGTTTACATACAGCCAAAATCAAGGAGCGTGAAGCAGTTTCTGTTTCAGACAAGTCCGTGCAAGATAGAGCCAACCCAATTTCAGTTAACTCTACTAGTTCCCCTGAGAAAGCAATTGTGGATTCTAGTGAAACTTCATCTGACTCTGATGTTCCATCAATTTCTGCTTCTTTGAGACACCAGCAAAATGTTCCAGTTGCTGTTGAGAGTGATCCTTCTTTTGAACAAGGTAACAGATCTGTATTAGGAGATAAAGATGACCCCAAATCTCAATCGGGGAGACAAGACTCGGGTTTGGATCGGTTTAGGAAAAGAACAACCAAGAGATGTGATTCTGAAGGTGTCATCAACAGATTATCCACTTCAAAGTACCCTTGTGATGAAGGCACTTCTTCTTCAGCTAACTACTTTCCAGATTCACTCCATGAGTTCCAGAAACATTTGAAAGATCAGAGCAATGAAGCAATCGAGCAAGACCGAGCTGGACTTCTGAGACAGTTGGAAAAGCTCAAAGAACAGCTTGTTCAATCTTGCAATGTGGCGAGTGAGAAACCTAAAGAACAGGTTCCTAGTTCTTCTTCCGCCTCGGGGTTAAACAAGGGGCCTCCAATGCGGTTTCACAGTACGGGAAATCACGCTGTCGGAGGTCCTTCTTATTACCATCAACATCCTGAACCGCAATTTCCTTATAACAACAACAGCAACGATGTCTCTATGCACCATAGTCTGATGCATCCTTCTTATGGAGACCCTCACAGGTTACCAATGCACGGAAGAGGTCCTCATCCGCTGCAACCATCTCATCCTTACTTCTCGGGACAGTATGTTGGTAATAATAACAACGGTCATGATCTCTTTGACGCATACCCGCAGCAAAACGGGCATTTTCATCACTCATCTTGCTCTTGTTACCACTGTTATGATAATAAATACTGGCGAGGTTCAGCACCGGTGATCCCTGATGCACCATATAATGCCGGTTTTTATCCACATGAGAGCGTTATGGGTTTTGCTCCACCACATAATCCTAGAACTTACGGTTCTCGTGGTCTACAGCCTCATGGAAGATGGCCTAGTAACTTCAGTGATGCTCAAATGGACGCTCTTTCGCGGATACGTCCACCTAAAGTTGTGTTATCAGGCAGCTCTCGACATATCCGTCCTTTGGCAGGTGGTGCTCCATTTATAACTTGTCAAAACTGCTTTGAGCTTCTTCAATTGCCAAATAAACCAGAGGCTGGTACAAAGAAACAGCAGAAAGTGCGATGTGGAGCATGCTCATGTTTGATTGATTTGTCTGTTGTTAATAACAAATTCATTCTGTCGACAAACACAGCTTCAACGAGACAAGGAGAAGCCCGTGTAGCTGCGGATTACACTTCTGATGACTATGATCTTCTTGGTTATGTGTTTCATTCGTTGGATGATGAACCAAGAGATCTTCCGGGATTGATTTCAGACAAGTCTCAAGATATGCAACACGTTCATTCTCATTCTGCTAGCCTTTCCGAGGGCGAGCTAAGCTCAGACAGTCTAACAGCTAAGCCAGTAGCTCAAGCTCAAGATTCTCCTCTTCACGATAACTTTGTTGATTACTCTTCCATCAATCACGACCGGTCTGGAGCAGGCAGCCGTAGCTCTCGTTCAGAACACGACAAGGTCACACTGAGGAAGACAACAGCCATGAGACAGAACTCAATGAAAGAGGTTTCACTTGCAAGTGAGATGGAAGTTTCCTATAACGAGTACTCTCATCATAACAGTGGAGTATCTAAAGATCATCAGCAAAGAGCCAAGAAAAGCGGATTTGCGAGCATTGTGAAGAAAAGCTTCAAGGATCTGACAAAATCTATTCAGAATGATGAAGGGAACAAAAGCAATGTTTCGATAAATGGACATCCTTTAACCGAACGTCTGCTGAGAAAAGCAGAGAAGCAAGCTGGAGTCATTCAGCCAGGAAACTACTGGTAAATATTGTGAATTTTTCGATCCCACTCTATTATGATCATCTTCTTCATGACTCTTGTTAATGTGTTTTTGGGGAAATTCTAGGTATGATTACAGAGCTGGATTCTGGGGAGTAATGGGAGGTCCAGGTCTTGGAATATTACCGGTAATTACATTTTGAGATATTGCTTCTTGTCAATATGTTTCTTAAGCTTACGAAAAGGAAAAATCATTTGTTTGTTGCAGCCATTCATAGAAGAGCTCAATTACCCAATGCCAGAGAACTGCTCAGGTGGAACCACGGGGGTGTTTGTGAACGGAAGAGAGCTTCACCGTAAAGATTTGGACTTGCTTGCGGGTAGAGGTCTTCCTCCAGACAGAGATAGATCCTACATTGTTGACATTACGGGTAGAGTCATAGATGAAGACACTGGTGAAGAGCTCGATTGCCTCGGGAAACTAGCCCCAACGTAAGCCTTTTTACATCACTCTTTGTTGCTTGCTCTTTCTTCACAAGAAAGTTATGTGATCTGGTTGGTTTGTTGATGATGCAGGATTGAGAAATTGAAGCGTGGGTTTGGGATGAGACTTCCAAAGAGAGCTACGTGAAGGAATATAAGACGAGAGATTTATTTAGCTGAATATCTTTTGTTTAACATCTCCTGAAAATTTAGAGAGCTTATGTATTTATTTAGAAATTGGTATATTTTCTTCCGAGTTTAATTATTCTTAAGACTCCTTCAATCAAAATTTGCTATAAAGAGCAATTGAAATGAGTTTGTCAAACGTCTTTTCAATTGAAAACACGTTGAATATAAAACACACAAAAAAAGCCCAGAATCGGATTTGATTACAGAAGTAACTTTTAAACCCAACATTTAGAACGTAATACAATGTTCCCACATTCGAATGGTGTTTAGTTCTAAAACTTCAAGAAAAAAAAGGCTTAAACTTTGAGAAACCCAACAACATAATTCACTACATTTAATTCCGGTTATTTTTATTTTTATTTGATTTGAAAATTTTTAATTAATCAATTCCTACTTTTTTAAGGTGAGAATGAGAAATTGCCATTTTCGTGAAACTTTCTTCTTCAAAAGACCATAATTATCAGCTTTTTCTTCGAGATATAAAGGAAACTAACGGATAAGAATATCATCTTAGAGAACCACTAGGTACTGTATACATAATTATCAGCTCGTCTTGCCATTAGGAGCACAAGGCACTAAAAGACGATTAGATTTTCAAGGACTTTTGAGTTTCTCCAATGTCAGTCAAATGTTTAGCAAGAAAACATACCAGTACATGCGCAAGGTCCAACCACCATAGATAATCTTCTTCCTTATCTTCTCCACACTCGCGGTATTTGCTCACAACATCTTGAGGACCAAACAACTCCATCTCTCTCTTGAGTTTGTTCAGTTTCTTTTCCATGAACTTCTTGTTCCTCTCTGGCAGCTTTTCCATCTGCGTCTTTGATTTCGTCTTCTGTAATCCATCTGTCCAAGTCTTTTCCCATGTCTCTCATAACAGCTTTCGCTTCTGGATCAGTCTCTGCATTGTACAACTCGAGGAACCCACATGACCATATCTTCGTGTGCTGCCAGCACTTCATTCCTGATGTTTTTCCCAGGTCTAACAGATCCATCACTTCTACAACAATCTTTGGCTGGCTTGAGGTAATTTCAAATGAAGGGGTGAGAATGTTCTCAGAGGAAGCAGACTCTGATAATTCCTGATGAGAGCTCTGTTCTTCATATTTCATAGGAGATACAGATGTAGCTTTTCCAGAAAACAATGCTTCGAGCGCGCTGTTCATGATAGTTGTTACTGAGAAGCTCGGGGTTCTTATCAAGCGAAGGCCCTTTCCATCTCGGTATGATCTTTTCTGGTGGATCATACACACTGACGCCATCTGAATAATAAGAGGAAGGGAGATAGTTGAGATATATTTTGACAAGCTGATTAACGCATAAACTGTGAATATAAGATATTGAGCAAACTTAGTCTCAATCAAAGTTGTAGAGAAGATTACCTACTCCGTAGTCTAGGTTTTCAAATTCATGGAAAACTCTTTAGCCTCTTTTACAGACCGTATAACCTGTGACTTACGACCAGTGCTATTCTTCATCAATCATCATACTTAACTGATCCTTAGAGACATCAGAAGATTGGATGACTCCGTCTGTAGGAACTAGTGGTGCCACATTACTCACCTTTTCTTTGTCAGATGCAGCCATTTCATGACTAGGAGAACCAGAATCTACCATAGCCCCATTCACCATCGGAACAGCAAAACCAGAAAGTTCAGTGTTCTCACTGTCAGTCGAAGTTCCCAAGCGTTCATCTTTATCATCATCACCTTCACTGTGTCAAACCCTCATGTGGAAGACTCTTCTGTGAATGAATGCTTATATCTTCATCATTGTAGCCCGTTTCTTTGTTCGCATCGCACTTCTCCTTTTCAATAAGTTCTATGCCAGCTTCTACCTCTCGTGCACGTCTAGCCATTGCTTTGATTGCATGGATCTTATTATCAAAGTCCACGGATTCACTACTCTCAACCTGAAAAGAATTCAAGAGTTCCAACTTCTTTTCTGAACCCTTTACTTTAGATATGCTACTCATAAGGATCAAACTTAGGCTTCTCAAACGAAACCAATGGCTTTTCCAAACCCTTGTGTAAAATTTCCACAGTACCTTTCTCCAACATTTGCTTTTCCTTCCAAGCTTTCATCTTTCTCCTCATCATCTCCTTCTCCAACTCTGTATACTCAACCTCATTACTCTTCCTATACACAAGCACCGTCTTCAGCAACCAGAGACCAATGTAACCACACAAAACAGCTCTTCCAATCGCCGACAACTTTGGAATTAAGTCAAGACGAAGAATTGCGTTTTGGATTGAGCTAACGAAACGTAACACTTCCTCTGAAGAAGAGAAGAAGAAACGAACTTGACAAGAGAACTATCCTTCTGAATCACATTTTCTCCATTCTCCATTTGTTCAGCTAATTTCTTCGCATATAGAACCCTAGAACTCACTAATTCCAAATCCTCAAGACCTGATCTTGTACTCAAGATCTCGTCTTCATCAACATCTACTTTAACCACGTTTCCAACCGAATCCTGATAGACAGTGAAAATGGGATTCGAACCAATACCCCAATACTCTGCTTCCTTCTTATACCTAGCAACCCAATCTTCAAGCTCATTCAGCAAATTCGAATCTTGAGCAACCCTATCTTTCAATCCCTCGGTGCTACTTAACTCGACCAAAACATCACTGTGATCGAAATTATGGTTTTCGTCAACCTGAGTCAGAAGATTTCGGAGTCGAACGCCAATTCTCATCACCGATGATCTTCTTCCTCAGCGAACTACGTCGCCTCGAGGTCTCTCCGAACCTTGAAACGCGATAGTAGTGGAATTTGGAGATGGGCAAGTTGAATCGATGCTGGTCTCTCTTATTAGTGAGTCTCCTGTTCGAGAAAGACGAGAAATTGAAGAAACCATTATTAGGAAGAGCAGAGTTTCGAACCTCCATTAATGGGAACCAAAGGGATAAAGCGAGCTTACTTCCAAGTGAAAACCCAAAAGCTGGGTTTAACAGAACAATGATGAAACGTCGTCGTTTCTTATATTTACTAATGCCTTTGGACACACACACCAAAATCATTTAAGAGGAGACTCTTTTTGAATGAGATTTATGAAGACTGCAGTTGAAAAAAGGTTCAACATTTTACATTTTCCAGATACAGCAGAATTATGATGAAACTATATATTAAAAAAAAAACCTCTATGACATGAGAAAGAGTCCGTATATATGAAATTCATCATTTTATTAATGTGGACTAATTAATCCACATAGCTATATTATTTTTGACCTAAATCGTAAGATTACCAGTTACGATTAGTTTCAATAAATATTAGATACATAAATCGTAACTTGTTGTGTAGACTGTAAATCTGGACGGACCAGTGTTGCTTTTTTTTTTTTTTTTTTTTTTTGCCCACACCAGTGTTGCTTATCGCAACACTCTAATTACATTACTGTACTTTGATTTATGTATCTAATATTTGTAAAAAAAAAATTCGTATCCAAAGGTACCAAAGAGGTCACGGTAAATGCGATCGCGTACCCGAATGACACGTGGACGAGGGGAATCATCATCGTATGTTCATTAGTTTCGTCTCTGTCAGACATGAGAAAGAGAAAGAGTATAAATAAATATGTATACATTAATTTTATGTCTTTTAGATTAATTGTTTTATGTATCATTTTAGTGACTTAAACATGCAGAAATTAACTAAACTATTAAACTATATACACATAGATATATATCAAGACTATTTATTGATGCAGTGACTTATTTATGATTTTAGTTTCTTGGTAGAAATACATTTCAAAATACTCCTTGCACACTTATGAAGTAGTTAAAGCTCTAGTGTTGATGTTAATTAGCCAGCTGATCTTGGACCGGTCTTGTCATTAAACAATTAATAATTTCTTTTATGTATTTATTTAGACAGATTATTTCGAAATTCGAATCAATATTTTAATATCTGGATATGTAAATAAAATCGTTGTAATCTCAATATTTTACTAATTCTGCTTATCCTTTTCTTGTACTAGTGTTGTAGCTACTATGTTGATTTTGTGGTTTTTCCAAAATAAAATCGTTGTAAGTTCAATATTTTACTAATTAATTCTGCATATTTTTTTCTTGTATTAGTGTTGTAGCTACTATGTTGGTTTTGTGGTTTTTCCACTTTTGTAATTTCTGTTGAATATAATAAAATCGTTCCTTTTGAGAAAAAATAAAAATAAAATACATCTACCAATGATCAATTAAGCACACTGCACTGTCTGTCTAAATTTCATTTATATAATTAAGTTACGTGTAAAACTTTATGTAAAGTACTAAGTATAGGACTTGTGGGGTAAAATACAATTTTATTGTACCGTAAAAAGTATGTCAAGAATAATAATAGTATAATATTTGGCTTTCTCTTTCACAAGATGAATTGATAGTGACGTTAAATCATATGTTGCTGGTCGTATAGTAATATTATTGACGTCGAAATCATGAAGATGTTTCAAATTTGAACGATAGTGTCGTCTGATACGAGGGGGAAAAAAATATCATCTGATACAATATAGGATCCTTTTACTATTTGATTTTAATCTCAAATAATGATATACCATATTTATATTGATCAATATTGCAGTAGTAAATCCATTACATAACTTAAACATATATACCAATGAGAGTTAAACAATCCTCATCTAATGGTTATACTACTATTTTTTACTTTTTATATATTAAGTGTAACTAATTTAAGTTTGGTAAAAAAAATCGAATCCGAAAATCCAAACTGCAACCGACCCGAAAAACTTATTTGGGTCGGCTATGAATATAACCAAATTATTTTATTGAGTTTTGTATGTGTTTATCCGTAGGTATCGGTTCGGATCTACGTATTATCCGATCTTATTGTATTCGATTTTTCTATATACAAATATTCGAGATTTTCCTATATATGAGTATCCAAATATTCAAAATTTTGTATTTGATTATATTCGATTCTTGAACGCATACCCGGTTACCAAAAATTACCTAAACGGGTATCCGAATATCCGAAATATTTGTATATTTTTCGAGTATTTTGCATCTGGTTACATCCAAAATCTGGCAAAATACCCGCAATTTGACTAAATCACCGAAACATACAAAATATTTTGGATATTCGAGTACTTACTAGGATATCGGATACAAAATACATGAACCGATGTAATACCTATTTTTCGTATATTTATAGTTATAGGTTCTGGAATTTAAAACCCGAATCGACCTGAACCAGATAAAACCCGAACCAAACCAAATATTTATGGTTATCGTGTTCGGTAGTAAATATATAAATGAACCCGAACCCATTACGATATGCATTATTTTAACCAACTGCTTTGGTGCTGCAGCTAATCAGTTGTTAGCATTATTCTAAGATATATACATAAAGTTTAAATATAATAAATACCCAACGAATCGACTCCATCCCTTTCGATTGGGAGAATCTCGCTGATGAGGGTGGCGACTCTGACAGAGAACTCACGGAGGAAGACATTCGCTTGATGACGGAGATCGAGTAGGCGATGATTCTAGACGGGCTGCTCGACGCCGAGGATTTGCTTAACAACGATGACTTATTGGGCGAAGAACTGTTGGATACGGAGCCACCGAGGAGTGTCGAGCCTGAGAAAAGTCAGGAGCGTACGATCTTGGAATAGGTAATCCCGATCCGCCATCGGATGAGAGAGACGCCGGTTTCGTCTCAGTCTCCCTCGAGCAAAAGGCGGAGATCTCCAAGCCGAGAGCAGAAAGGAAGGAGGGCTATCCAAAGCAATGGGCCGAGCAAAAAAAAGGGGCCCAGTCAAGGAAGGAGGGCTTTCTGAGCCCAAAAAAGCAAGGTGGGTCAAAAAAGGGCAAACCCAAAGGTGAGTACCGCTGCCTTCCAAAAATTAAAGCATTTTCAAGGCAAACCGTCCCTAAGAAGAAACCGAAGCACTCTGCACGAGATGTTTCTAGTGGTCCTAGTGGTCCCATTGGTGCGGATTTACAAGAGAATACCAAAACCCCTCGGTATGAGGTGAAATCCACGATGAAGAAAAAGAAGGAAACCAAGGCCTTAAAGGCAAAAGATGGTCAGGCGGAGCCCTGGATCTCCCCCGAGCCCCCCACATGAGGACTTTATCCTGGAATTGTCAAGGGGCGGGAGCAATGGTGACTCGCCGTCGACTGGCCGAGATGACCCGGTTTTACTCGCCATATTTTTATTTTTATCTGAAACAAAGAATGAAAAAATGTATCTGCAAGATGTGCAAGTTGAGTTAAGTTTTGATAACCTCCAAACAGTTGAGCCGGTTGGCACTAGTGGGGGTTTAGCTTTCTTTTACTCGAAAAACTATCCGGTGAAGATTTTGTTGTTAGATGACTGGTTGATCGATATCGAAACTATTATTAATGGAAATCGGGTCTTTATGACATTTATCTATGGAGATCATGTTGTTCAAATCGGCAATATGTGTGGGAAAGATTAATGCGGATTGGAGTGTCCCGCCCAGAGGCTTGGTTTATCATTGGTGATTTTAACGAAATAACAGAGAATCATGAGAAACGAAGAAGGAAAACACGCTTAGAAACCTCCTTTCTACCCTTTCGGGCTATGATCCATTCATGCGGACTCATTGATTTTCTCTATCAGGGAAATCAATTTTCATGGATTGGTCAACGGCCTAATGGTAAGATTCATTGCATATTGGACAGAGCTATGGGTAATGAAGAATGGCATAATATATTTTCCAACACCAATGTGGAGTATTTAAAGATGTGGGGATCCGATCATAGACCTCTTCTAGAATTGATACAATCAAGTCCGAAAAAATTTTCACGGAGATTTATGTTTGATAAATGATGGCTGGATAAACCAGGGATCACAGAAGCAGTGGTGGAAGGATGGAGCACAGTAGGCTCGCAAGAGGATCGCCCCATCACCAAAAAGATCCAGAATTGTAAGAGATTAATCTCAATATGGAAGAAATCTACCCAAACAAATTCGGAGAAACTAATTAAAGAACTCCAGGACAAGATTAATGAGACATATGACGACGACCACGCATCCACAGAAGCCCTCCTCGACTTAAAATGAAAACTGTGGGAGGCCTATAAAGAAGAAGAAATTTTATGGCACCAAAAAGTCGGAAAAATTGGCTAGCAGTTGGGGATAAAAACACCAAGTTTTTCCATGCCTCTACGAAACAAAAAAAAGCGAAGAAGAAGATTCTAGGTATCTTGGATCATAACGGTTCATGGGTGGATAATGAAGAAGGCATCAAGAAAGTGACCGAGGATTATTTCAACAAACTCTTCTCCTTCCTAAACACGAATGATCCATCTTCAGTGATCAAGGATGTCTCCACAACGGTCACTCCCTTGATGAATGAGTCTCTACTCAGCGAAGTCACAGAGGAGGAAGTTAAGCGTGTCTTATTCTCTCTGAATCCTGGGAAGGCCCCGGACCCGGATGGGATGACAGCCTTATTTTTCCAACGTTTTTGGGAAATAACAAAAAGACGACCTTACCAAGATGGTGAAGAATGTATTTAGCTCCAGTATTTTTGACGGGAAGTTAAATGAGACTAATATATGTCTTATACCCAAAAAAAAAAGCCCCGAGAGATGTCAAAGTTTCAACTCATTAATTTATATAATGTAAGCTATAAAGTTATTTCAAAAATTTTGAACTTGCGTCTCAAAAAATTCCTTCCTGATTTAATTTCGAAGACACAATCTGCGTTTGTAGTCAAAAGACTGATCACGGATAACATTTGTCTGGTGTGACATCTCTGCGTTTAAACGGTCCCTGCTAAACTTTGGGAACTTGGTCTTTCTCTCGCAGGTAAAGATATACTCATAGACCTTGGTATTGATGGTACCATTTTTCGTATGTTTTTTACTAATGATTCCTTGTTGTAAAAACAAAACAAAAACCAGTATTTTGTTTCTCTTTCTTGTAACTTGTAAGTTTAACAATTTTGAAGTCATTAAAAAAGAAAAAGATAAAAGATAAATAAATATATATATATATATATATATATATCAATGTATGTATATATTTGTCTCATAGTATATCTCTCTTCCTCTGGTCTGACATGTCTGATTTTAGGTTCCGGTCTGAAACGAAAATGCAATTAAATTCACTTATATGTATAAAAATATCATGTCAAACAAAGAATTTGAAATATTTAAATCATTACAATATTTTGCCACAAATTATTAGCAATAAAATACTGAACGTCGGGGGTTTTTCCAGCATTGATTCTATAGATAGAATTTCAACAAACTCACTTCTTTATTGATAGAATGTTGATTTTGTACAGTCGTCAGACAACAACAATAAAATATCACAAACCTTGACATGGAAACTTGATTATGCTGCAAAAATTATAAAGCTTTTTAATTGATTACCAAGAAGAGTTTATGTATATGTACATGTATATATGCTGCAAAAAAAAAAAAAGAGAGAGAGATAAATATGTATATATATATATATATGAATCAATGTATATGTATGTATTCGTCTCATAGTATATCTCTCCTCTTCTGGTCTAACATGTCTGCTTTATGGCTGTGTTATAATAAGACAATCAACTGATTAAGGTTCAACGATAACGACTCTTTAATATTTTCCAAGAACTAGTGGAACTCATCGTAATCCTAATTTTACAAAGCAAATTAAAGTATACGCGCCCGCAACATGTATTATTGAAGCTAATAGCGAATTAATTAGACACTAATTAAAGACATGCAATATGATAAAAAATTTCAAATACAGTACGATACAAGTTATTGATATATTTTGTATAGGGAAAAAAAGGCAACGCCGATCAGATTCTGTCGACTTCATCGTTACCGTGCTTTTATTTTAAGTACAAGACGTTACTTGTTCAAAAAATAGTACTCACATGACAGAGATTCTGATGCCCCATACTCTTTCACTTTTCTTAGTTTTATTTTTTGGTCAAATATAATTTCATTTGGCTAAAAATTATAAAATGGAGAAATATATATTTGTCATTAAACAAGAGACATGTCTTGTCACTAACTAAACAAGAAATGATTTTTGTTTTTTTTATATATTTAGACTATCTCCATCAGACGTATAAGAGAGCGTCTCTCCATTTTAAAAAAATAAAATAAAAATTGAAAAATACGTTTTTAATAAAAAAGCCTGAGAACCGTATTTCAGAAGAGAGCCTCCGATAACCTGTCCTGAGCCTCTATCTGATGTTAAAATTATTTTTAATAAATCAATTTTTTTTTGGTTCATCTCGATTATTTTCTGATTCTTTCTCTGTGATGCTTTCTTCTTCATCACCAATTGTCTATATTGCTTGAATCAATTGCTCTGGTTTCCGAGAAAATCTGTCATCCCCTCTTATCGAAACTCGTTTTCCATCTTGCTAGCTTCGGAGATGTATCTGTACAGGCGACCGGAAACATCTGCGCAATCAGGCAACTGAAATCATCTTCGCAATCAACGGAAACTGCTTCGGCGGGAAGGCACAGACTGAGACATTAAGATACAAGCCATTGGAGATAGCTGAGGTCTCTTCAAGCGACAGGGCAATGAGATACAAGACATTGGAGACAATTAAGGTCTCATCAAGCGACAGTCTACACTTATAGGCTTTGCTTTTTTTTAGTACCAGAGTACTTTCTAGTTACTTTATGTATCAGTTTGTAAATAGTAAATACAACAATGATGTATGACTCAAGTTTATTTGAAATAAACATAGTACATTTCTAGTCAAAGACCAACAAAACTGAAAGAGCAAAGATAACTCTATTGTTGAAACAACATGACTGAGACATCAACGATTATATATACACTCCATATCTTGAGCATTGAGTCAAAACTAGTGACAAAAACAATTTTTTTGCTTTCATCACTTACATTATGGATTCAAACAATCCTTTTATTTTCTCTTCAAACTTTGTAGATCTCATAAATAGTCAACAAGAGGGAAACACTTCTGAGACTTTTCCTCCTATTTCTCTTACAACCAACAATCATAACCAAGCTGAACTCACCACTGAATACCGGAGAGAACCAAGGCGCAAATGGTCTGCAGTTGAAGATGTTGTTCCAATTATTGCTTGGCTTAATACTAGTAAGGATCATATAGTCGGTGATGAACAAAAAGCATCAGCTTTTTGGAAACGAATTGCCGCCTATTATGCAGCAAGTCCTGCAGTTGCAAGCCTTCCTCCCCGAGAGTGCAGTAACTGTAAGCAACGATGGCACAAAATCAATGACAGTGTATGCAAGTTCGTTGGCTGCTACGAGCAGGCTTTGAGTCAAAGAAGTAGTGATCAATCCTAGGATGATGTTCTCCAAGTGGTTTACCAATTCTACTATAACTATCAACACACTAATTTCATACTTGAGCACGCATGGAGGGAGCTGCGCCATGATCAAAAATGGTGTAGTTCAAACATCTCTCAAAGCGGCAAGGGTAATGCAAGCTCAAAAATAACAAAACTGGATGAAGTTGGTGCATATTCATCAAGCTCTAATAACGAAAGCAATGTAGATGAGCAAGCTATGGAACGTCCAATGGGTATGAAGGCTGCAAAGCAAAATGGGAAGAAGGTAGTTACGAAGACGACGATTGAAGAAAGGGAGGCCAACTCACGATCGAAGCTCGAGAACTTGTGGGTACTTAAAGAGAAAGACATGGCTGAGAGGACTAAATTGTCAAGGACATAACTCCTTAAAAGTCTTCTAGCGAAACAAGAGAAAATTTCTAAAAAGGAAGAAACCTTAGAGAACAGGCTTATTGATGAGCTGCTGTAATGGATTAAAGCTCTGTTTCGTTTATGAGCTATTGTACTATATGTTGAACCTTAAACCCAAAGCTCGATGAGATGTTGTAATGGATTAAAAGCTATGTTTCGTTTATGAGATATTGTAATAGATTAAAACTATGTTTCATGTAGGAAAATATAAAGTAAAGTTGTATACTATCTAATCAAATACAAGACAACAAAATTCAAAAGGAAAAAGAAGAAAACCAAATATGTACTTGTATAAATATATTGTCACATGCCACAACACAACAAAATTCCATGAGTTGTTTAAACATCTTTGCATATCTTTGCCACGAGCTCCTGCTTTTGCTTTGATGCATATTGCTTTTGATGTTGAATTGGTTTGCTTGGGAGAGTCACATGCCACAAAACAACAAAATTCAAAAAGAAAAAGAAGAGAACATATATTTACTTTAGTCACTTGCCACAAAAACAACAAAAAAGCCTTACAATGCAAATATTTTTCCCCATGTCGAATTGGAGTTTATATATATATGGTATCTTTTGTTTTAAAAGAAGCACTACCAATTCACTCCACAAATCTTTTTCATTTCATTTATCAAAGCATTTTCATCTCTCCTCTTTTATTAACTTAAAAAAATATCATATCCCTCTCAAAATTCCTCAAATTCTTCATTGGATGTAGAATTTGATAATGCTTTTGATGAAGAATCTGAGAATGTTTTGGACGAATGGCTGGATGATTATAGTCAGCTTCAAGAGTCAAACAATTCAAGACCAAGAAGAGCATATATTGAAAGAGGTCGTGAAGATGGACACACCCGCTTATGGAATGATTATTTAGTGAAGAGACGGTTTACCCTGCTGCTACATTCCGACGGAGATTCAGAATGAACAAGCCATTGTTCATGCGTATTGTTGATCGACTCTCACATGAAGTACAATACTTTCAACAAAGACGAGATGCTACCGGAAGGTTAGGTCTCTCTGCACTACAAAAATGCTCAGCAGCCATACGTATGATGGGATATGGTTGTGCCGGTGATGCGGTGGATGAGTACCTCCGGCTAGGTGAAAGCACTGCAACCTTAGCTTTGGAAAAATTTGTTGAAGGAATTATATATTCGTTTGAAGATGTCTATCTAAAAAGGCCTACACTGGAGGATTTCCAACAATTACTCGATATTGGAGAGGTGCGCGGATTTCCAGGCATGATCGGTAGTATTGATTGTATACATTGGGAGTGGAAGAATTGTTCCACCGTTTGGAAAGGACAATATTCGCGTGGAGGTGGAAAACCCACAATCATTTTAGAGGTTGTTGCTTCACATGATCTCTGGATTTGACATGCATTTTTTGGACCTCCAGGTACCTTAAATGATATCAATGTTCTTGACCGCTCACCTGTATTTGATGATATTTTACAAGGTAAAGCTCCGAAAGTGAATTACTTTGTCAACGGACACCAATATCATATGGGTTACTATCTCACAGATGGTATATATCCAAAATGGGCGACGTTCATCCGATCAATCCGACTTCCTCAAGATCCCAAATCGTCATTGTTTGCTCAACGTCAAGAAGCCGTCCGAAAAGATGTTGAACGTGCTTTTGGAGTCTTACAAGCTCGATTTGCAATTATCAAAAATCTTACTCTTATTTGGGATAAGGAGAAGATAAGAAAGATAATGAGAGCATGTATCATATTGCACAATATGATGATAGAAGACGAGCGAGATAATTACACTCAATATGATGTTGAAAAATTCCAACAAAGAGAAGGAAGTGGAAGTGCACAAGTGGATTTTACATACTCTACAGATATGCCTACTAATCTGGGTAATATTATCGGTAATCGAATTCAAATTCGTAATCAAACTATACATTATCAACTAAAAGCATATTTGGTTGAAAATATATGGCAAAAATTTGGAACCTCATCAAATGAGGATTAAAGCCAAATTTATTATGTTTTTAGTTATAATTTTATATGCTTTATATGATTGTATGTTTTTTTTAAGTTTTCTAATATGTTATTTTATGTTTAATTATGTTTGTAAGATAATATAACTATTTGGTTATATTATTTATATTTATTGTATTTAGTATTGTTATTGTTACATAATATATAAAAATGTGTAATTTAATTTATGAAATTGTGGGAAAAGTATTTAATGCAATTAAGTATATTTAAAATGTAACTTATTAATATATTCAAAATATTATTTAGATATTCATTCATTTAAGATAAAATTTTAAAATTTATTTTTGCAAATAAAGTTAAACTACACAATAAATAACAAAACAATTAGTATTAGTGATAAGCAAAAAAAATTAGTATTATATTGGTTAGATACCCTAAGGGTATCTTCACCAATGGAGATCAAAATTAATGGTTTCTTAATTTAGTTTAAGTTAAACATAATATTAATTTTTTATTTGTAGATACTTAGTGGAGATACTCACTAATGGAGATGTCCTTATGTCATTAAACAAAAAGTAGCTTATATTTTTATACATGTGTATGTAATAGATTTCAATGATTTTAGTTGTTATACTCAATAATCTAGATCCCAATTACTTATTAAAAAGACACAAGATATAACTTATATTTTATATGTATATGTGTGTATTTATGTCATTAAACAAGACATAAGCTTGATCAACTCTTCCATTGCAAGAACAGTCTCATTAGATAATCGAATTTTCTTCTCTTTATTGGTGGAGAGAGAGAAATAAAAGACAGAGTGTAGTAAAGAGACTAATTACATGTATGTGATTATATAGACATGTTAGAAAACCCTAATTCTTTTTGTAGCTTTTTTATAGTAAATTTATGGAATTAGTGATATATATGAAGACAGGTAACAATGTGAAAATAGTAAAATTCTTTTTGTAGTTTCTGTCGCTATTTTTGTTTTTTATAAGGGTATACTTTCCATGGATTAATTTTGACACCAAAACGTAACTACAAATTTGAGATCAGTTTAAAAGTCGATCAGATTACTTTGGGTTTGAGAATAATTCTGAAAAGCTAAACCACATATGTGAAAACCCATTTATGTAAGCTCTCGCTCTCTCTCTCTCTCTCTCTATGAGCGTTCTTCTCTTCGATCTACCATCGCCATCTCTGTCTAGCTCTTCGTTCTTCGTTCGTTGCTTTCTCTTCCGTCCACCATTTTCGTCTCCCTCGGAGCTTTCCTCTTCGCTCTACCATCACCAGATCTCATCTTCATCCGTCGTCGCTCACGATCTCGCCGCCGAAGCTTTCCTCTTCCCTTTACTCAGATCTCGTCTTCATCTCTCTCTCTCTCTCTCTCTCTCTCTCTCTCAAAGTTAAACAAGATTTTAACTAGAGTTAATGTAAATTAACCTCTGGTTGGGATATGCTTTTGGGACCACATGGAGGAGCCTCTGCATTGATGGCCAAGAAGGACAATTTGTCCGTTTGTGAATTCAAAAGGAACGTTTGGAAGCTGCACTAGGGTTGTGTTGTCTCCCATATATAAATTGATATAAAGACATGAGAGACGGTGTAGCCACAAAGAGAGAGAGCAAGAGATTCCTCTGAGGATCTTCCCGTTCTTCTGTTCGTTGCTCTGAACGATTCTTCTCTTAGCTCTAGCTACCATCGATCTTCGTCGATCGTTTGTTATTTTCGTTTAAATATTTTAATAATTTGTTCTTCTGTTCGTCTCTTGTTGGCAACTAGGAATTTACTCTAGAGATTGGACAAGATGATGCAATTTGGGCTTCGCTGTTTCCAGGTAATTCTTTTGTTAACCTGCGCTTTATTTCGGTCCGGCCCTAATTAATTTAAATATTCGGCCCATTTCTCTGTTTTTTATCTTCAAAATCAAAACTGTAACTCTGTCTTTTTTGCTTGAACAGAAGACGCGACACGTTTTGAATAAGCGCGACACGGTTATTAGCTCCACAACACCAGCTGCTATGTTGTTTTTGATGAAATCGTAGTATAAGCTGGTAGTTTTCGTGCCTTTCATTCCCAAAATTTTAGGAACTTTTGGAAGGATCTCAGAGAGCTCAAAGTTTGTAGCTCCTGTCGAGTGCAGAAACTTAAGCTTGGGAGCAAGCGACGTCTGAGCATCTACGACAAGCAATCGTGGGTAACTCCTAACCATGCCTAAGATTTGAGAATCTGTGAGCCCATGACTTTTAAGAATATTCAGAACTGAATTAGGGTTGGAGAAGATCTCCCTCGACGTCCTTTCTGTCTGCCTTTTAGTTAGACCTATTGACACGAGGTAAGAGACTGACAAATTTCTCCTATCTTAAGCATCACTTGCGGAGGAGAAGAATACATTTTGCCCGGCCACACGAAGACTCCCAATACATTTTTAAAGCCGACAAGATCAATCCATTCGCGAAGCTTGGGAGTCTTCGTGTCCTGGCAAAATGTATTCTTCTCCTCTACAAGTGATGCTCAAGATAGGAGAAATTTGTAAGTCTCTTACCTTGTGTCAATAGGTCTAACTAAAAAGCAGGCAGAAAGGACGTCGAGGGAGATCTTCTCCAACCCTAATTCAGTTTTGAATATCCTTAAAAGTCATGGGCTCACAGATTCTCAGATCTTAGGCATGGTTAGAAATTACCCACGATTGTTTGTCGTAGATGCTCAGACGTCGTTTGCTCCCAAGCTTAAGTTTCAGCAGTCGAGAGGAGCTACAAGCTTTGAGCTCTCTGAGATCCTTCCAAAAGTTCCTAAAATCTTGGGAATGAAAGGGACGAAAACTACCAGCTTATACTACGATATCGTCAAAGACATCATAGCAGCGGATAAGAGTTCCGATGTCGGAAATTTAGCTCCTTTGCCAAAGGGTGGTATGCAGGGGAATGTCATGAGAAATGTATGGGCTTTGAGAGAACTTGGTGTGCCTCAGAAGCTGTTGTTCTCTCTGCTTACATCGGGGGATAACAAACTTGTCTATGGAAAAAGAAGATTTGAAGAAACCGTCAAGAAGGTTCTTGGTAAGGGTCTTGATCCCACGAACCCAAAGTTTGTCGAGGCTCTAAACGTTATTTACAGAATGAGTGATCAAACAACAGAAGAAAAGATCAATATTTATAGGAGGTTAGGCTTTGCTGTGGGGGATGTATGGTATTTTTTCAAGAAGTTTCTAAGGATATATTAAACTCCACTGAAACATTTCTAAGTCTAGGATTCAGCAGAGATGAGTTCAAGATTATGTTAAAACGACATCCTCCATGCATTGCATATTCTGCAGAGTCGGTGAAGAAGAAGACTGAGTTTCTGGTGAAGGAGATGAATTGGCATTTGGCTGGATTGCGCCCTGACATGCTTTCATACAACATGGAGGAGAGAATTGTACCAAAGTGTAACGTAGTTAAAGCTCTCATGTCCAAAGGATTGATTGGAAGTGAACTCCCCTCGGCATTCACTGTCTTGATATGTACAAATCCGGTTTTCTTAAACAGGTTTGTGAGAAATCACGATGACAAGGAGCTTGTGGCTGAGTTGATGGCTATTTTCACTGCCCGTGGTGATCTTCTTGGTTCTTACACAAGTATGTTAAGTTTCCAGCTTAAGCAATTCTCCGGAGATTATGCGACCACCAAGCACCAAAGAACAGCTTGTGTTAAATCAATGGCGGCTGTAAGATTCCCATTTAAAAAATAAACATATTTTTTTGTTCATATAATCATAGATGTCCTGTTGCTTATGGATTTGTGTTGATTCTTCTTGAACATGTGTCTTTTTGTTTTTTAATAGGAGGAAGAAGAAATACTAGAGCCTCAAGCTAGAGTGACAAACAAGGTTTACTTTGATGTGGAAATTGGAGGTGAAGTCGCGGGAAGAATTGTGATGGGTCTCTTTGGAGAAGTTGTGCCTAAAACCGTTGAAAACTTCCGTGTCTTGTGTACTGGTAAGATCTGTATCTTGAACTCTGAAATGAAATGTTTGAAGTTTGGCACTTTGTAGGTAAGCAAAACCATTGACTAAAATGAAATTGTTGTTTTCTTCAGGTGAGAAAAAATACGGGTACAAGGGTTCTTCCTTCTACCGTATCATCAAGGATTTCATGATCCAAGGAGGTGATTTCACCGAGGGAAATGTAAAGTTTATCTTTTTTCCGGAGAAATTACATTATGTGATATATCTTTCTATATTGTCATTTTTCGACCCACAGGGTACTGGAGGTATAAGTATCTACGGTGCCAACTTCGAAGTTGAAAACTTCACCCGTGAGTAGTACTAATAAAGAAAGTTATTGGTGTTCTGTGAATATTGTATTTACTTCTTTGAGGTTTGAATGCTTTTTTACTTTCCGTTTTCCGCATTTGCAGTGAAGCATACTGGACCTGGAATCTTGAGCATGGCAAACGCTGGTCCTAATACTAATGGAAGCCAGATTTTCATTTGCACCGTCAAGGTAAAAGATTCATACACTATTCGCATCATCTGTAAACTTATTGATCTTTTATATGTTTGCGTTTACATTTTGATTCAGATTTATTCACAAAATGTTGTTATTTGTTTTCTTCTTCTTGGGCAGACTCCATGGTTAGATAACAAGCATGTTGTGTTTGGACAAGTCATTGAAGGTATGAAGCTTGTGAGGACACTTGAATCTCAGGAGAAAGGTTGCAGAATCTATGCCTGCGGAGAGCTCCCGATGGAAGCTTGAAAACCACCATTAAAACCGGTGCATTGTCATTGCGATCTTTGTTTTTTGTTGCTATTATGACTATTGAGTAAACCAAACTATCGAAAAGCCAAAGATTTTCAAATTGTTGCATATAATTCCAACAATTTGTTTTTTAGTTGGTCAAGTTGATTTGCTTCAAGAACGGCGTCGTATTAACAGTCAAAAGAGAGTAGACAAATCACTTGGCATAACGAGTCATACACCAAACCCATTAAGCAATCGCCACACGCAAAAACGAGTTTAGATTAGCATATATACAAAGCAAATATAATCCATTGAACCCCTTCCTTCATCAACACAACACGAGATGCTTCTTGCTATCTAAGTTTCTGAATCTTTTGACTATAGAGCATCACACATGAAGAACATGGAGTTGATTGAATGAAAGCTAAAACACCCATAAAAAAAAATACAATTCAAGATTCTAGATTCCTGCTCCTGAGGAGATACAACTTTATGTGCTCTCCATCTAGAAAAATACCCAGAAACACACATTCATCTCATAGATTGAAACTCATCCACATCATAACACTATTCAAAGTTTACGTGCAAACACTGACTAGTACTCCTACTAAAACCCATTATAAAGTAAACCTATGATTACCTGAAAATTTCAGTTAAAAGTGAAACATCATATGACTTACTCTGGTTTTCTATTTATTTATAATCAGAAGTTTCAGAACGCCAACTTAGGATCAACAACTCCTGAAGCATTGCCTTCACCAGTCATAAGCTGTTCAGGGTCCTGCGAGAGACACAGATACCGTTATCATTTCGAGTTCATCCATAAGAGTGACTATAGATGGGAAAAGCTTATACCTCCATTCCCCATTTGATGTAATCTGGAGACTCACAGGCCTTATATTCATCTACCAAACTCTCAATTATGTCCCTTGATTCATCAAACTCTGAAAGATCATTGTCCTGTCCATAACAACATGTAGATTCTCATGATGGTTTCACCATTTAACTGTCAAAGCTGGGTAAGTTGCACTAAACATCAGTCAAACAAAAGCAATATATTTGAGCAGTCAACTTACAGCAAACATGGGAAACTTTCGGTAATTGTCAAGAAAAGCTTGCTTCTTCCTCAATTTATCATATTGGCTCAAACATTTACTGAATAGGTGCCTGATACTAGTGTGGCTTGCTAACATAAGACCACTGACCTGAAATATCAAATACACCACCAAAATAAGAGTCTTCGTTGTATCTTCTAAAGCAGGAACCAGCAGCCTATGACATCAATTGTAAGGAGTACCAACTCTCATGATGATAGATATATATTGAGTGAATATAAGATTACCCTATGGGCAGTTTGAACATATGGGGACTTCTTGGAAAGCGCAACCTGTTGAAAGTAAGATATGAAAAAAATTGTGATGCAAGTCCATGGTCAAGCCAAAAGTGATAACTAATCTGCAGACGTAATTCGGTTAGAACCTGTATGCTTGCAGGTCCCCACTCAATGAAATTAACAAGCTTTCTTTCTCGTATCCTTTGCAAACTCTCATGCACCTAGTATCAAGTAGTGAAACAAGAAAGCCGATCACATCAAAAAGAAAGATAAAACCAATTCATCCTCAATAAGTCGTCCAACAGACGGCTAGGTGTAAGTACCTGAGTGGGATCGACTTCTCCTTGAATTATATTCAATATTGATATATATTTTGCCTGACTAGCTTCTTTGTTTCTAGCATAAGACGAAACCATGATATTTTTTGTCTGCGAATACAATCATGTTAGAAGAACATTTGATTCAAGTTTCAAAAAAATATTGGAGAAAGCAAACAGCTCACCTGTAGAAGTCTTCTCATAACATCCAGCACAGTAGTTTTACGAATGACATTTGCCTGCCAAGAACAATTCAGTTAAGAGAGCAGGAAATCAATAAAATGATACATTGCACAATTTGGCTTTAAAAATGCCAAACATAACATGTAGAATTCATGTTCAAGATACAACGGTTGCTTCACATAAAAAAGTCTTGTGATTGATGATGGTCTCAGTTATTAAATTCATTGAGATATCTTACCTGGCGCTCAACAGTCAATGGTGTATATCCTGTCATGAGGAAATGACACCTTGGTGTTGGAATCAAAGATGCAAGCAACCCAACCAAGTCATTATTCATGTATCCTGGATAGCGCAATGTTGTTGTGCTAGCAGACATCACAGTTGAGACTAGAGAATTCGTTTGAGCAAAGGTAGGATTGGTCAAATGTAGACGCTCCACAGCTATTCTTCCCAATGCAGTGTTGTCAAGGACAACAACACAATCAGCATTTAACGTAAGCCGCTTCAGCGTCAACAGTGAGTTGTACGGCTGGACAACTACGTCACTTGTTTCCATCTGATTGGGAAATACGCTGTATGTCTGAACCAACTTCTTGCTATAGCGATCATTCAAAGTCTCCAATAAATAGGAGCCCATACCTTCATGTGAAAAAAAAGAGAGTCATTTACATCACAAGAAGCAGTGAATAAACATGAGAGTGTAAACTCATAAAGCTACATTCCAAAACATTTTTTTTCTTTTCTATAAAAAGTTTCTAAATCATGAACATGTTTCAAATTTTCCATTGTAAATTTATAAATAAAGAAAATAAATTATCAGAGAGGTAGCAGTAGACAATTACATGTTTACTTCTACATCGGATGTTGTTAATTCGATTGGATTGGAGGATGCTAATAGGTCTGCGCGCCTACGATCTGTTTGAGTATAGTCAGATTTTATTCTTACTTATAAATTGTGTGAAACTTTTGTCTCTCCTCCCCTTACAAAAAAGAGAAGTAGCAGTCGACAATTTTTTATAGAGATCAGAGCCGCCTGAAACGCTATGTGTTTTTTAACTTTTTTTATATAAGTCCCCAAAACAAAACAAAATCACCTCAAAAAAGATTTTATTATTTACAAATTATAATCCCTGAGAGTTCGGAACTAACTATTTCATTTGTCTATAAAAATAACATTAGTTAATTGATGTAAGTGTACATTTCAAAACTCATTCATGAAGTGTCGTTTGATATGTAATACTTTTAGTATTTGAATTCAATCTTGATTAATGATGATATACCATATTTTATACTGAATAATACAGCAGTAAATTCCATTTTATAATATAAATATATATTGATCATGAGAATTGATAAGGGTGAATCAGAAGCGGATACGCGGAAGCGAAGCGTTTGGAAGCGGGTACGCGTTGGAAGCGTATATATAAATATTCATATATATATAACATTAAACATCATATCATTTAAATATTTTTAGTGAACCACATAAATCTAATACATAAATTTTAGATAACTCACTAAAAATATAAATCAAATAGGTTATTTTTGTGTTGTGAAGAGAAAATCATCAAATTCAAGTCTCTCAAAACTAATTTAAGTCAATTCATCACTTCCAACATTTCACATATAATTTATGTCATTGTTACATTTCTAAACATGGTTAAAAAGAATTACAAAGATTAGTATGCAAAACTATAGAAAATCATTTCAGTTTCTTATTTATTTGTAATATCAAATATTAAAAATGGAAGCGTAAGCTTCCAACGCTTTCATTGCTGATTTTTCGGAAGCGCCACGGAAGCGAGATTCCGAAAGCTTCTGAGAAGTTCCGATTCCGATTTCGATTCCGAAACGGGAAGCGGACCTCGGATGAAGCTTCTGTGCTACATAGCTCTCTGAACTTGAAGGTTTTTGGAAACTTTGGTCGAGATCTAAAACTAAGCTCTCCCTCTCTCTCTCTCTCTGGACGATTCTTGATACCACATCGTTGAAGTGCTTGGGATTTGTTGAGATTATGGAAGGTGAAGAGAATCATGAGCATGAATTACTCATGTATGAGCTAACTGAAATGATAATGGAGTATCATGACAAACTCCATATTGAAGAGTTTGTCAATGTGAAAGGAGCCTTGAAGATAAGCACGGTTGCTTCTTGTATTGTTTCATAAACTGGAATGCACATGAATTGTACGGTTTACGATTTGTTGGTTTGATGTAAGTCTATTTAAAAATTATCAAATGACGGTTTTAGAGACCGGAAGAATTTAGTATAGATACAAAAACGTAGCATTTGATTAAGAGATTGAATTTTAATTTGATAAAAAAAAAAATTGATATGTTTTACAAAATCGGCATGGAAGAAATGAATGGAATATGTCAAGACTCATGGGACTCTATGCAGCTTCGAATATGGAGATTTCAGAGTTGGTGACAAATCTAAAAGAAAACTTTAATAGGCTTGGTCTTTTTTTTTTTTACTAAGAAGGTAAATATTTAATAAAAATAGTTTAAGAATACAATCAAAGATTATAAAGCTACACAAGGATTCCATGGCAAAAAAGATAAAAACATGTTTCATCTTCCAAAACTAGAAAAAGAGATTAACAACACAATTTTCCTCTAGTGATTTACATGCAAAGCCGTAGGGTAATCTAAGTGATAATGTATGCATCCATAACCATTGACCTTTTAACTTAATCATACACACATATATATGTATATATAGGCCCTATGGGACTATTTGAGCCCAATCGCTTTTTAAGCCCAAAACTGGAAGATAAGAGACTTGCTGAGCAAGGCTATCTCTATCTATTTATGGAGAAGATTGTAAATATCAATTATTACTAATTCCTTTTTCTTTTGGGGCAACGCATGATTCGTATCCGCTTTTTTTGATTAAGTTCGTAAATCTAAAAATTAGGTTTTGTATCTTGTATAAATTAAGGCGATTAAAAGAAACACGTGTGGAAAGAAATACTCCCAAGCCATAATTAGAGCATGTCTTGTTTATGTGCGCAGCAAAAAGCTGGAAGATAAACCCGAAAAGAATCGAAGAGAACACATGGAACATATATTAATATACAATT
Organism: Turritis glabra; assembly: GCA_900406565.1. Lineage (NCBI taxonomy): Eukaryota > Viridiplantae > Streptophyta > Magnoliopsida > Brassicales > Brassicaceae > Turritis > Turritis glabra. Next base: position 808,863 of record OVBN01000228.1, on the reverse strand, counting down.
CCTCGTTCTTTGAGTAACCACAAGTTATTTCAAATAGAATGAAAATAATACTCTACGTCATTTTAAAGCAATTTAATCCAATCTTGAATCTTTAAGACAACCTAGTCTAATCTCGTATAACAGTTAGGACTTACCGTCGTGGCTCTTCTTTGTGTCCATCTTAGCAGCATCCCATGACTTAGACCTGGTGCTCTTGAACTTCCAATAACATCTCAACAATACTAACATTTTTTTCTGTTGGTGCATGTACGGCTCATTTGTGGAGTTTTTTTTTATCATTAATAATATGAATGTAGGCCTCGGATACATTGACTTGTTACTACTTTTAAAACAATGATCGATGCTTATGCGAAGGCTGGGAGAATCGATGATGCTATAAAAGCCTCCAACAAGATAATCAATGCAACTCTCTAAAGGAGTTCTCCCATCGTTTTTGACTATTCATCACTTAGTGGCCTTGTTTAATGTAATTCTATATAGTATTTGTTTTAAATAATGGCAACTAGTTTCTCTTGATGAAGGATTGAACTTTTAGAAAGAAAAAAACATAGGAAAAATCATTTCCTTCCAGCTAACTTGTTACTTCACCAACTAAAAGTTTTACCACAAAATTAGAGGTACTTGTTACATACACGACCAATCATAACTTAAATCGAGAATATTTTCCAAAGAAGAGAAACACAAATCATCGGTCGGTGAATTTGCAACAGAAGCAGAGGATGCAGATAACAACTCGTTGGTGATTCCAGATTCTGATGTTGTTGTTGGAGACAAATTCTCCATCAGATTTTTCCAGCCAGTCATATTCTCCGTTTCGGGATTTGAAAATGAAAACGTCCTGAAAATCTCCTTCTTGTTTTCCAAGTCATCGAGACTTAACATCAATTCTTCAGATTTCATATATTTGATTATATCTTCGGATTGCTCTGTAACATGTAGCTTAGGTAGTCTGTTTCGTTCTTCTTTGGACAAAGAAACAGAGTACTTGGTGGTTGATAGATTGCTGTTACATGTGTGACTCTCTAAATACTTGACTTCGTAACACGAAGGATCTGCATCTGATTTTTGAACTTGCTTCACCGCTAAACACCCTCGTGTGAATCGATGGGTACATCTATAATACCCTCTGTATCAACAAAACAGAGTAAAGTTTCAAAATTTGGCAATGCCCACACTAGAAAAAAGTTATCTAGAATTTTGTAATGCTTAGGAAGATGATTGTAATGAATTATTACCTAGGGTTCTTGGATCCATGAATATCTTTCTGACCATATTTTCTCCAGCAATAACCATCATCAAGAGAAGTTACTTCTTGTCCAACACAAATCTTAACTTTCTCGGACGTCTTCTTCTCCGATGTTCTTCTGCAGATCAAGAATCAAACAAGAAAAGAGAATCAGTTAAATGAAAAACTCATGATAAACACACATATTAATAATCTCTCTTTAACTATTTACCTCTTCTTGCTACTCTGATCCATTCTCTCGGGGCCTCTCTTAAGAGTTTTCTGATCAAGACTCAACATACCTATTGCATTTTCGTAAGAACGGAGGATTCCAGATATCAGACTCGTGTTTGATTCTTTAGAAGTAGGGTTTATCAAATTGTTCATCAACCGATTCGCTAACTCTTTCCCTTGCTCGAGCTCGTTGATCACAAGCTTTTCTTTCCTTAACATCTCTTCCTTCATTATCATACCAGAGAAGCTTTGGTGAGTTTGATGATATATGAGCTTTGTCTCTGACTGTGTGTATGTGTATGTATATATCATATATATGATGTGTGTCTCTGATTTTATTGTGAATGTTTATTTTTTTTATTTTTAATCGTAAAAGCTTAGGCAAGAAGGTGTGGGGAAAAGAAAATGAAGTTGGAAAGAAATTGACAAAGGGTGACATAAATTTTCATTACTTTATTTCCATTTTAATAAATTTCTATGTTTCTCTTTTGGTTCACCTTCAAACCTGTTATTATCGCTATCGAACGATTATATATTTACTATTAATTAATTCAATCCACTCGATAAAAATAAAAATAATTTAGGCCAAGAATATTTCAAATCATTCTCCGCGTTATAAGATCCCGTCGAATGTATTTTCGTTGACGTAATGTTCGTGATGTCATCTAATTATTATATCATTTGATCTTGTGTTTCTAAAATCCCATTAAAAACTCATTTTTCTTATAATTATATTTCTCCATTTTCATATAAAGGTTTTTGTGGTTCGTTAACATTCTCTTTTATGTTTGATCTCGCAATATAAATCACCCCGAGAAAAAAACTCAATAGTTACGGACTTGTGGGGTAAATTATAAATTTTTGTACCATAAAAGTATAGAAAGAATTACAGTCTAATATTGGCTTCTCGTTCACACGATGAATGATAGTGATGTGTTCATATGTTATTGGTGACATAGTGATATAATTGACGTCTGAAATCATGATGATGTTTTGACCTATAGTGTTGTAGTGATCTAGAATCCTTTTACTATTTAATTTTAATATCGATTAATGTTATATATTACCATATGTACTGTGAGGATCGATGATCTCATCTAATTAATCGTATATTTATCAACCGGTTATACTACTTTTATTTTATTTTAATTGTTGTTAAACCGAGTGCTTAGGTGCTGCTAATCAGTGTTGGTGGAGCTTAATTAACTGTATATGGTAGAAATTGATCGTAGCATTGTTTAAAGATAAAGATTAAACAAAATAAGTACAATGTCCAAGAAGTGGCATCTACATAACTACATGCACATGGCTTTTTCTGAAAGATAAAATTTCATTTGAAGTTCAGCATGTATGTACCATTCTTTCTGCGTAAATAAACTATTCACAACTTACATCGTCGTTACTCAATACGCGTTTTCACTATACAGATCCATGGGAAATTTTTAACCTCGAGATCATAAGATGTTTTTTTATATAGAAGCAATAGATGATCGTTAACTTGTTTTATATTTGTGTTCTTTACGAACTATAGAAAGTTTCACTGGAGAAATTGAAATAATACCATTTTTGTTCCAATTAGAAAGTTGATTAACACCGATTTTAATAGAGGGTATAGACTAAGAGATAATTGAGAGGAACAAAATATAAAAAAAAAATACTGTTTTTAAGAATTCTTTTAAGAATACTAATATTATATGTGGTACACCAATGTGGAAAGAAAATTGTAAGTCCAAATAGTATTAGTTTTTTAGGGTAATGATTAAAGGCTCTCTTATTTTAAAGAATTAGAGATATCAACGCAAACTAATCCATACTATTGTAGGTTCAACTATTTTACGTTCTATTTGATGGACTATTTTAGCAACAATTACTATGGTTTAAAAACTAAAAGAACACGTATCATCTCGTGTATACAGATTTTTCAGATCAATCCATGTGTCTTATACAAGTAGATAGGTGTTTTTAAAGATTTATCCCTAACTCCTAGTATCGAACAAAGCCTTTTGGGATAGATATAACACGGCAGTGATACATACAAGTATGTGTATAAATGATAATGGTGTATTTTTTAAAAAATCTATGATTTGTGAAAAATAAGGAAGTTTCCGCGAAGACGAAGTTATTTAAAATTTGGTGCGCGTAGATAATGACATGAACTTGCTTCTTCCTTTTTTGTAGTTAGAAGAAAAAAGGAAAGAACCGCGTGGGTCCTGTAGTCTCCTTCTCTCTATCTCTCTCTATCTCTCTCTATATCGATTTTGTTATGCTTCCTGTTGGCTTATTACCCACGTAATGCCAATATCGTATTATTAGATTCTGTTAACATATATTTATAACAATCCAAAGTTTATTATATATGGTATATTTGATTAAGATAATGTGATCAACGGTGGATGATGGATAATTTCAAAAAGTATTCAAATCCACAAACGAACTACGTTATATGGAACGCCAAAAGGTTGTGGATCGGATCAGATTGGATGGTATAGGATTGAAATGCACGATACTTTAATTTTCGAAAATACAAAAAAGGTTCGTCCATATATACAAGATATATCCTATTAGCGTTGAGTTGAAAGAGTTCGTACATATTAAATTCATTATTTTATTAATGTGGATTATATTTAGAGCCGGTCTAACAAAAATTGTGATTCTAATCAATTTTATTTGATTTTTTTTCTATTTATTATTTAAAATTTAAATAAAAATACTTTTAAAATTATGTTAAGTTATATTAAATATTTTATTAAATAATAATTTTTAGTGAACATTGTTTTATGACTTTTAATATATATAGTACCATTAAAAATAATAATTTAATAATTTTTATAAATATAAAATAAATTAGTGATATAAAACGATTGTTTAAGCGGTTTATTTTTTGGAACGGACCTCGTTATATTATGCAATATTATTTTAGACCTAAATCGTAAGAATCACCAATCATGACCAGTTACGATGAATTTCGATGTAGACTGTATCTAAATCTGGACGGACCAGTGTTGCTAGCTTATCGCAACACTCAAATAAAATACATTACTTTCAAATTATTATATTATTTTTATAGTTTATATGTATATCTTCATAATATTTGTCGAAATTATTTCCGTATCTAAAGGTTCCAAAGCGGTCACGCCAAAAAATGCGATCGCGTACCCCAATGACACGTGGACGTGAGGAAACATCATCGTAGGTTCATTAGTTTCGTCTTTTTCTAGTAAAGTTGTCAGACTTTTCAGCGTTGTTTTGTGAAAGATGAGTTTCCTGTCATATAATATGGTTTGAAGAAAAAAAGAGAGGTTATATACAAATCATATAATACTACTGGTCACTGAAATGATGGGAATCTATGCCTTACTACATTTGCGCTCGTCGTTATGGAATCTTTTCACTCTTCGAAAATTACAAGTGAAAGCAGTTGGGAAGACAGACATTAACCCAATAAAATTGAGACAGCTAAAACGGACGGCATGAATCTATATTAATAAGATATGCAAATAGTGTATGAATTTGCTAATTCTCTGATTATTGGGCTTAAGAAAGAGCCCATGACATGTATTTATTTTTTAATCTGGATTTTCTTTTTTGAAGTCTCTGTTTCCTTTTTTGGTAATTTGTATTTAATTTTTTAAAAACTTCCTGTTTGGTTTATGTGAGAAACAAGAAATGAAGAAGAGAACTGGTTGAATATAGAACTTCAAAACTACAATCGAAATCTTAAAATTTCACTATTACCACATCATATGTTCTTTACTACACAATCCCTTAAATTCCAAAATAACAGAAAACTTAGTTTTGAAAGTGTTTCAAACGAATGAGGGTTTCTTTCTGTGCCTAAAATTAGTAGAAGGTTTTGAAATAAAACTTGGTTTTTTGAAATATCTCAAATATTCTTCATAATCAGATTTAACACGTCTCACAACATTACATGCGTCATAATAAACAAGCTTCTACTAATTTTATACTTCTCCGAAACACGATGGTTAAACCAGAATGTTTTTATTTTTCTTCCTTGATAGGACGAGGAAGATATATAAAATACAAACTTCACTCTTATTAACTAAACAACAAGCCATCTTCGTCAGTTTGCGAAAAAGAAGCCGTGTTTCATAAGCCAGTACCTCTCAATCACCTCCGGCGTACGCCCCGGGATCCTTCCGGCTATCAACGGCCACCTAACCGCCACGTGTTATATTACAGTAATTTACGAAATTAGCCTTTTAAATACAGTATAATATTACGTAACTCTGGAGAAAACAAATGAAACAGTGAGGAGAAGAGCACACAGAGAATTTAACCTGTCACCGACAAGTTTATACATCCGTAAAATGAGATCTTCTTCTTCTTCTGACATAGTCACAACTTTCCACTCGATACTAGTCACCTCTGCCAACACAAACGACAATTAAATTAAGCTTCGAACACACAGAAGGAACAAACAAACAAAAAGAGAAAACGTAAACCTTCGGAACAAGACGCATAGGTCGTCTTTCTCTTATTCCACCGGCGTTTCTCCATTTCCGGCTTGTCCGGAAATCAACTTGTCGTTGCTCGTTGTCAAGTACTCAAGTTGTTCGAGACATGTATATAAAGAAGAAATCTACCGGAACTGTAATTAATAGCTTCCTCGTACGTACGAGAAAAGATAGAGGGAAGGTGGGAAATTAAATCCTTGGATTGGACCATTAGGTCATAGTGGCAGACTCTAGTCACTAGTATGTTTTTTTTTTGTTCGCTAGTTTTGGTATGAATCAACACAACAAAGTTCTAAAATAAATAAATTTTCAGTGAAGATTAACTTTTTGTTTTTGGTTTTGATGTTAGTAACAAGCAAGAACCTTGATTCAATAAGATACTATAACGAAAACTTTCTACAATGAAAAAATGTCATAGCTTTTATATAATTTCGAGAAAATAAATTCACCGAAATTTTTTAAATGCATAACTAAAAATGATATTTTATTTCGAAAAGTAATATTAATAATCAAGATTTTGATATTTATATTGTTAAAATCTTAATTTGGTCGAATATGTTATCTAGTTATATTCAACTTGAAGGTGAATTCGTATTATAGGTATGATAAACCTAACATTTTGTAACCAATCAGTAAATTCGATCTGACGACCACTGGTGTAATGTGCACGAGACAAAAAATTGTAAACATAATTTCTATATTTTCCCCCATTTTTTGTCTTTTACTTAATATAGTGCTAAACTATGGTAATTTGTGTTTTAAATTTTTTAGCTACATAAGTAAACGTATACTAAAACGAGCCATTCGAAAGTCTCGAAAAACGATCAAGTTGATACTTGTAAGATGGTCACATTGATGAGACAAGATTTCACCTTCAAATTCCATTTATTGTTCGTAACAGTACTCTATGTTTGTCATCGAGAAATTATTTATGATGAATCGATAATTATAGTACCGGGTTAGGTGTTTGTCATATTAAAATGATTTACAATGATCTTTAAGTAGATGTTACCGGTATAGTACTATGTTAGACTATTTATTTCATCTACTTAATTTCTACAAAGGACATAGTCACAAATACAAAACAATCCAAATTACCTTGTATTTATGTTTATTTTTATATGTGTCATGGTGTGGGGTTTTAAAGGTGGGATCTTTCTCACACGTACGTTATTATGGGTCCGGCACCTTGAACTTTTAAATAAAGGCTCCGAAATTTTGTCATGATTTCAGATGGGCAAGGACTAGGGAGTTAAGGGATAATTAAAGAAACCATTTGCAGAGGATTACCGATTGTATGATTTAAACCGTTTGCAATTTCTGAGGAGAATAACTCTTGAGATTTTTCTAGTAAGTAATATGGTGCTTCACCCTTTTTGGTTTGGGCCTTATCAAAAGCCCACACGAGCTTAGTCAGAGCTTAAACTGACTTTTGGCATACTTTTCTAATTATTTCTACAACTGTTCTTGAATGTCAAAAAAAGAAGACATTCATCGATTAGTTACTGTAACTATAAGCTGGTAAATCACTTGTGAGCTTTATTTTTATCACTAATAAAATGGCAGAATAACACAAATCACAGTGCCAAATAATCGTTTGAAGTTTGAACGTTATTTTTGTTGAGAATTCGTACCATCAAACTCCTACATGTTAACTGTTTCCTTCAATTTTTTTTAATAGAATTTGCCTAGACACTACAAATGTAGCAGTAGTAGTCCCAATTCTATAATATAGGATTCTTATCTCCCATTTAACTTAGGTAGATAAAACAAAGTTTAACTCACTTTTTGGTCGAAAATCTTCACAAATGAAAAAGTTACACATTCCTAGTAAATTACAGCTACTATCTATAGCTTACACAAACACACTCACATAGAGGAATCAGTCATGAAGCAGTCCTAAGGGGGTACTAAACGTTCAAGACTTGGCCACACTCAATGGTAGTATGCACGACTCTTCGACAATATATACATTCAAAGGAAGAAGAGGAACCAAGACAAGAAGCCAAATAGGTTGTCACATAATAAACAATGTTGCTTTACGATCCTACTTAGTAGCGATCTCTCTAACTTATATCCTGTCCTGAGCAGCCATTCTCTCGCAAACATTGGACAGAGATTTGAGATTGCATCGTATAAGAGCTTCCACAAAGTAACAGGTCTCGTCTCTAGTATTCCCTTCTGGTACATCCACCACGAATGACTCGATCACCATAGTGCCAGATCTTCCATCTATTATCTCTGGATGTACTGTAACAACTGATGAGTAGTTCTGCAAGAAGAAAAGATGAATCCAATTAGAACATTGAATCTATAATGACTCTACACTATCCCGTGATACCAAATTTCTCAACAGATTGAACACATGGATCAAGAGGTTTAGTTCACTGTAAGATGCCAAAAGGCTAGTTAAATGGACACATAGGGCACTGGGAGTATCAGAGACACGGATTAAATCCAAGTGTAGGTCAATGAACATGCTAAAGGCAACAACTACTAGGGAACAATTTGGTTACTTTCTTGACATGGGCGGATAAGTTTCTTGACATGGAAGTGAAGAAACAGAATTTTGAACAGGGGACAAACCTTAAGCCTGTGATCACCACCGACGATTCTGATGCCAAGAATGTGTTCATTGTCGTCCAAGAGCTCCAATCTTTCGGTGCTTGTGGTAGCTGGGAGGCCAGATTTAACGTCTACTTCTCGAACACTACCAATTCCTATATCTCCTTTCATCACACACCTACTCACAAAGGGCTTGTACTTCTGTGGCTGATCAAATCTCCTCACCAGAGACCAAACCTAATGACAATTCAAATCAAATTAAGCCATAATTTTAGGATTAATTTGCACGCAAAAAACGATGATCAATCTCAAATCAAAGAGATTGCGAGCTCCAATCGAATCAATCCAAAATAATCCGAATCAGAGACTTACGAGATGAACAGGCGCTTGGATATGCTTAACGAGGACGGAGGAACACTGATTCTCCTTGGGATCGTGCCTGTGGTTCAACCGAATCTGCAGAAACTCCTCCGCCAACGCACCACCACCGCCTCCAACTCCGGCATCCATCGCCGAATTCATATTTTTTTAGAAAAAAATGTTAAATGCTTTGATTTTTTCAAAGGAATCTCAAAATACGAAAAAAAAGAAATATGGAAAGATTCGATGATTCCAGAGACTTGACGAAGAGAGATTGAGAGAGAGAGAGAGAGAGAGAGAGAGAGAGAGAGAGAGATAAGGATGGAATGGGTTTCAAGTTGCAGAGGGAATTAGCGTCAGCTTCATATTCCCTCGACTTTTTATTTTTAAATCCATTATTTAAATCATTTTAATACCTACGAATGCCCATTTTATTTATTTACATTTTTAAAAACTAGTTATTCGCATATTCGATATTTTTGTGTCGATATGTTGGTGAAACAAATCTTCATAAAATCAACATTGTGGTCCTCTTTTTTTGCTTGTTTTTTTAGTCCAGGTGAGTTAGGTATAAGTGTGTTCTTTACAAATGTTGGCCCATTATCTTTTATTTTTCTATGTTCACATGCAACTATGACGATTTAATCAACCATTACTGATCTAATTCGTTTTTTTCTTAATTACACGTCGTTATCAGAAAGCTTTCTAAGGTTTAACCTAATTTTGTAGTCATTAATCATTATCATCTAAAGGTTCCAATCTAGAGTCTTCCTCTTTCAGATACAACTATCTTCTATTATCTTAATGATAGATAACACATTTTTTATTGAGCGTGACATATCATGATGTACTTCAATTCTTTACCGACCATATTTGCACATTGACAAAGAAAAGGATAATCAGGCTTATATTTCATTTTTCGAATGGCCCAATGATGGGCCTTTAGTTTTGCGTTTCGAATGTTTTGGAGAAACATAATAAGTCCACTAGCTAATAGAAGCCCATGATTATATTGAAACGGAGGTTTCTAACGACAACAAGTGGCAAGTCTATTTGGCAGAACATTAACCCCAAAATATGGAAAAAAAATAATGGTATAATTTTACAAATTTGAAAACCGGCGGAAACTAAAAGGCGGCTGCCACCACCTGGGGGACGAGATGTGGAGATTACTGACGCTCTTTGCTTCATGCAACCGAACATTTGGCTCGTCGTGGTCGTTTTACTTCCCATCTTAAGAAATTACCTTTTTACCCTTGCTTCCTCCGTGGTCAAATGGATATATTTTCATCTCTCTCGCACGCTTCCGATGTATTATGACGGAAATATCCTCACCCTCCGTGTTTAATATTATAACACAAACACTCGCGCATTGTCGTATGGGAAAATTCATTTCATTTCCTTATTTATTTCAACACTCCAGCGAATCGATTTTGTTAGATTTTTGGGGTTTGACTAAAAACTGTGAAGAAAATCTAGCAAACTTGTGGATACAAATACGAAATTAGAACGACAAGTTTTTTTTTTTCATAACGACATTTACCAAAAATTTCTCGCTAATTAAGCAAAAGAACGCCTAACTACTCTCCAACTACCACTACGGTAAATCAAAGACCACGACGAGGGCATTTACGTCCTTACTTAGCTTCTTTCTCTCTCCCTCCACGTGACTTGATTCTCTCTCTTCTTTCATTTCACGTATATATTAATCGGGCTTCCATCTACATCTGTGAAAGAGAGAGAGAGAGAGAGAGAGAGAGAGAGAGAGATTCATGAATCTTTTTCAGAAACAAGAACAAGTTTCAGAATCTGGTCTGACTCTTTGTAACCTTCCCGTTTAAGATTCATCGTACGTATTCATATCTTATTCCTCTACCATTATTTGGAATCTCCGCCTCGTGTTTTTTTCATTATCAAAGGATCCGGTGCGACTGTTTTCTCGTCCGAAGAAGGGATGCTCTGATGATGATCTTGATCTCCGGCTGAGCCAACGGTTCCGAAACGCTGTTTTGATCCTCCATTGTTGTTTGCCATCGATCAACACCCAGAAATAAGGTAACGTATCTCGAGACTCAATTCTTTTTTTCAATCTCTATTTTGTTTCTTTCAAATTATTCTCGTGAATATCCGTAAAATGTCCGTTTTTTTAATGAACAACACATATCATATGCTTTTGTCTGTTTTGGTTTTTTCAAAATTTCAATAATCTTGTCTCTTTTATTTTGATTTTTTTTTCTTAACGAAAACTAAATCCAGTTAATGTTCGTTTTAGTTCATAAGGATTATAGAAGAAGAAATTAAAGATATGCTTATTTAAATTATAAAAAATGTTAGACAAAACTTTCTTTTGCTTTTCTCGACCCTTTTTGTTATGAGAAAATGTTAATAAGATGAGCACATCGTACGTGGCGCACGTGGAAGCACTTCTGTTCGACGGACCCAGTCCAACTATTAAGATTCGAACCCCACACGTACGAGAGACATGAGCAAAGGTTGTTAGTTGGCTCGTAGGTATATTGAATTTTAATGACGTGTCATTTCTTTAATAGCTGGCTAATCACCTAAAATAGGTCCATACTCCATAATAACACATTCCAACTATATATACCAACACTTGACCCTAGTCAAACTATTTAAAACGTTTCTTACCTTTCTAGTCAGTTAAAACGTTTCATTATTATGTTCCGCATATGTAAAGTATGAAATAGTTAAGATTTTCTACTACTTTTTTTGATGAAAACAACAAAACACACTATTAAGAACGGTAAGACAGATTAAGATTGTTGTTTTTTTGGTTTTATTTTCTTTTAAGATGCTCTGTTTTTTGTGTTTAATAATTGGGATTATATTTGTCTTCTCTTGTTTGCTATAGTTGGAGGTTTGTCCATAAATAATGGCGTTTAATGCGGCTATGGCGTCTACATCTCCAGCGGCGGCTAATGACGTTTTAAAAGAACATCTCGGCCTCCGTAGATCGTTATCCGGTCAAGACCTCGTTGTGAAAGGCGGTGGTATACGGAGATCGAGTTCCGACAATCACTTGTGTTGTCGCTCTGGTAATAATAACCGGATTCTTGCTGTGTCTGTACGTCCTTCTGGTACAGGGATGAAAACTAGTCGATCTGTAGGAGTGTTCTCGTTTCAGATATCGAGCGCCATAATCCCTAATCCGATAAAGACTTTGCTATTTGAAACGGACACAAGTCAAGACGAGAAAGGGAGTGATGAGATTGAGCTTGAGACTGAGCCAAATCTAGATGGAGCCAAGAAGACGAATTGGGTCGAGAGGTTACTTGAGATAAGAAGACAGTGGAAGAAGGAGCAAAGATCAGAGAGTGGAAATGGTGAAGTTGCAGAGGAAAGTGTCGATGTTACATGTGGTTGTAAAGACGAAGAAGACGGTTGCGTTGCAGATTACGGATCGGAAAACGGTGACTGGGAACGAGAATCGTTTTCTAAATTGCTTGTGAAGGTTTCTTGGTCCGAGGCTAAAAAGCTTTCTCAGTTAGCTTATTTGTGTAACTTGGCTTACACGATACCAGAGATCAAGGGTGAAGTTTTGAGAAGAAACTATGGTTTAAAGTTTGTGAGATCTTCATTGGAAAAGAAAGCAAAAGCAGCGATACTTAGAGAGAAACTCGAGCAAGATCCGACCCGTGTTCCTGTTATTACATCCCCAGAATCTGAATCCGAGAAGCAGCCTCAACGATCATCTTCATCTTCTTCTGCTTCTGCTTACAAGATTGCTGCTTCAGCTGCGTCTTACATTCACTCATGCAAAGAGTACGATATCTCAGAACCGAACAACCCGGTTTATAAATCAGCTGCTGCGGCTCAGGCTGCAGCGTCTACGATGACTGCGGTGGTTGCTGCGGGTGAGGAGGAGAAGCTAGAAGCGGCAAGGGAGTTGCAGTCACTACAATCATCTCCTTGTGAGTGGTTTGTTTGTGACGATCCAAACACACATACTAGGTGCTTTGTGATTCAGGTATAATGTTTTCAAATCCATAATAGTTACAAGCTAATCCTCTGTTTTATAATATCATGATCCTTCAATGTGCTAATTAGTGTTGTGTCATTGCAGGGATCTGATTCTTTAGCTTCTTGGAAAGCAAACCTCTTCTTCGAGCCAACTAAGTTTGAGGTAAAGATCTTGATCTCTACTAGGAAGGAACATTTGGTTTTTGGTTCAGTTATTAGTTTCGGTTTATCTAATCGCTTAGGTTACATTCAAATTCGTTTTTGTATGGTTTTTATCCTAGAGACCTTAGGATATTGATATGGTTATTGCAGGATACAGATGTATTAGTCCACAGAGGAATTTACGAGGCAGCAAAAGGAATATACGAACAGTTCTTACCCGAAATAACAGAGCATTTGTCTAGACACGGAGATAGAGCTAAGTTTCAGTTTACGGGTCATTCTCTTGGAGGCAGTCTTTCATTAATAGTGAATCTGATGCTGATCTCCAGAGGACTCGTTAGCTCTGAAGCTATGAAATCTGTTGTCACGTTCGGTTCACCGTTTGTGTTTTGTGGCGGTGAGAAGATTCTAGCGGAGCTTGGCCTTGACGAGAGTCATGTTCATTGTGTGATGATGCATAGAGATATTGTTCCACGAGCCTTCTCGTGTAATTATCCTGACCATGTTGCTCTCGTTCTCAAGCGTTTGAATGGGTCCTTCCGTACACATCCTTGTCTCAACAAAAATGTAAGTTTTACTATAGTTCCTTTTGCCAAACGCAAACTAATAAATACGTTTAAAACATTTTGTCATTTGTGTCTAATTAAAATAAGAAGTGTTGAAGTATTTGGTTGTGTTTTTGCTTTTTGCAGAAACTGTTGTATTCGCCAATGGGGAAAGTATTTATTCTGCAGCCAAGTGAGAGCGTCTCGCCGACGCACCCTTGGCTACCACCGGGTAACGCTCTCTACGTTTTAGAAAAGAGCAATGAAGGTTACTCTCCTACGGCGTTACGTGCGTTTCTGAACCGCCCTCACCCGCTCGAAACGCTGAGTCAACGTGCAGCTTATGGCTCGGAAGGTTCGGTCTTGAGGGACCATGACTCCAAAAACTACGTCAAGGCCGTGAACGGAGTCCTCAGGCAGCACACGAAGCTCATCGTTAGGAAAGCCAGGATACAGAGGAGGAGTGTTTGGCCGGTGCTGACGTCAGCTGGACGTGGATTGGACAGGAGCCTGACGACGACTGAGGAGATTATGACACGTGTCTAACGAGGGGAAAAATCTACGGTTGTATATAGGTGGAATCTCTTCTGATTATGAGTTTGTTTACATTTCTTGTGGTCTAGAGACAAAACGAGTTAATAAAATGTTGTAAAGACGTAAATACCTTTTTTGTCGTTAGCAAAATACATAAATCGAAAGCTATAAAAGGATGTAATTTTTTAAAATACAATGTAAATCAAATATCCAAAATTCAGAAAAGTTATTTTCCTGTAAATAATTTATTCAATAATCAATATGGTTATTGGGAAAATTGTTTTTTCCAGATCCATAGATCACTACTCCTCATTCGAATTACATTTATGGGCCTCAAAACAAGAAATAATTAGGCCGATTACTAGGCCTGTATAATTTTTTGAAATCTTTTTCTTTGGGTAGGCCATTTTCTCATATTTTCATGTAATCCATATATACAACAACATTCACTAAAAACGGAAAGAAATTTTATTTGAAGAGAAGAAAATGACAACGCATTCTCATACATACGTATACCTCAAAATTAAATCAACGAATCACTTCAATGTCAAATATGGAATGGTTTCATTTAGGCCATAAGACATTGGTGAGGCACGTGGAATATTTGCATACTCAAAATAGAAAACACGTACATTTGTCATTTTAACTGGTTTTGTCATTGATAAAAACAGAATTTATTATTGTATTGTGTGTGTGTGACTTTACAAATACTACAGGCATGATTAAAAATCTAAACCAAGTTAGTAAATGTTAATAAGCTTTTTAAAAAGTACGAAAACAGCCCTAAGAGAGGCTGAGATTCTCCGGAATTGGCTATCCTCGTCACCAAACACTCCCACTTTTTCCTCTTCCTCTCCCAGAAAGAGCAAAAAAGAAAAGAAAAGAATAATAATATCTACAGAAGAATAAAAAAAAAAGAAAGAAAAAAAATGAAAAAAACCTAATCAATCAAAATATATACATCTTTGGTCATGTCTTCTTCATCATCTTCTTCCGCACGATTTCAGTCCGCCAGTGTAACCTTTGATCAATCTCGCATTTGCCTCTCGATTCGTCGATACTGCTAGATTTTCTCTCGATTTATCCTCTAGGGTTCTTATTGATTTCCGCCCACCCCTATCTGTTTTTAGAATCTAAACTTCTCTGTCTCCTTCGTTTTGCTTCTAGGGTTTTCTTCATTCTTCTGATACCTTCTTCTTCTATTCGATTTCCTCATCTGCGATTTCTTCTTTTGCCCAATTTTTCGGTGCCTGAATTAGAGATTCTTACATTTTTTTTTGTTTTTTTTGTTTTTTTTTTTATGTTTGGGGTTAGTTTGTTAGATTAGCAAGGCAGATCGAAGGTTCGTTAGGCTCGTAGCAATTAGATTTTTCCCATTTACGGTGAATTTGAAGCCAGGATAGATAGGTAATCAGGGAGGTTGCTTAAGAGCAACCGTTAAAGCAAACGTAACGGTTGGTAAAGGTCTTTGTTTGGATTAGAGGGAGAGGTGTCGTTGTGTACGAAGTCGGTGACTGTGACGGTAGAGATTTCCATGGGTGAGCATGAATCATGGGCGGCTTCTCCGCCGTCACCCACTGTCTTATTTCCGAACGGTTTATTGCCAGGCAAAGCTGCATCTGTGACAAGGCCGCTCGATGCGGAGCGTTGGGCCAAGGCGGAGGATAGAACTGCCAAGCTCATTGCTTGTATCCAGCCAAATCCGCCTTCTGAAGATCGCCGCAATGCTGTTGCCAGCTACGTGAGGAGGCTTATCACGGAATGCTTCCCTCAGGTTCATGTGAGTTTGGTTTCGAATCTTTTTCTTAGTTGTTTGGGGATTCTTGATTTCGTTTATCTGTTGTTTAGTTCCTATTTCCGAGATATAGCTGAGGTTATGTTTCTTGTTTTTGTACCCTGAGAAAATGTGTTCTTAATCCATATATGATCCTTGACTTAAATGTAACTTTTTGTGTCTACCAGATCTTTATGTTTGGATCTGTACCTCTGAAGACTTATTTGCCTGATGGAGATATCGACTTAACGGCTTTTAGCGCAAACCAAAATCTGAAGGATTCTTGGGCGAATTTGGTTCGCGATATGCTGGAAAAGGAAGAGAAGAATGAGAATGCTGAATTCCATGTCAAAGAAGTCCAGTATATCCAGGCAGAAGTATGCGAATTAGAATGCTTCTTTTATCTCCGCTTCTAATTTTGGTGTATGAACCATTGATATTATTAGAAGTAAGGTTGAGTCTCTTGACGTACTGGATTGTCTAATAATTTTTCACTGGTACAATGTTTCAGGTAAAGATAATTAAGTGTCTGGTGGAAAATATTGTGGTGGATATATCATTTAATCAGATTGGAGGGCTGTGTACATTATGCTTCCTTGAGGAGGTTAGCTGTCCACCAAAGACAACATGCCACTTGCTTTCTCCTCCTGAGTGAAGCAGATCTTTTGATTTCTTTACCTCTATGTTGTTTTATTTGCAGGTTGATCACTATATAAACCAGAACCATTTATTCAAGCGTAGTATTATATTGATTAAAGCCTGGTGTTACTACGAGAGCCGTATATTGGGAGCTCACCATGGGCTTATTTCGACATATGCCCTGGAAACCTTGGTTCTTTACATATTCTATCTTTTCAACAACTCATTTTCTGGACCTCTTGAGGTAGTGTCATTATGGAACTGTCTTTATTCTGTCAAGATTGCTTCTTCAATCTTCCTGACTGGACTGCTTGCATTTGTAGGTCCTCTATCGTTTTCTTGAGTTCTTTAGTAAGTTTGACTGGCAGAATTTTTGTCTTAGCCTCTGGGGCCCTGTTCCAGTTAGTTCACTACCAGATGTAACAGGTATTTACGAAATTCTGTCCATATTACTTTTGCATTAGTTGTGCATCGTAACTGTCTCTAGTACTGATTATCTTGCTATGCATTTTTTTGGCAGCTGAGCCTCCTCGAAGGGATGTTGGAGAGTTACGAGTTAGCGAAGCGTTTTATAGAGCTTGTAGTAGAGTTTATGCAGTTAATATTGCTGCTCAAGAGACACAAGGGCAGCCTTTTGTTTCCAAACATTTCAATGTTATAGACCCTTTGCGTGAAAACAACAACCTTGGACGCAGTGTCAGTAAAGGTACTTACTTGGGTTGAATGCTGCTGCCTATTCTTTATAAATGGGTACTTTTATAATTGAATGCTAATCTGCGAATCTGCAATTTGCATTCTGTGCAAATTGTGCCTTAGTAGCTTACTGGACTTGTTCTTTTCTTTATACTGTATGAGGCTAGAAGATGCACAAACATGTTGACTTCCTTACATGCTTAGATTTTGTTTTTGTTGTGTCAGGTAACTTCTTTAGGATACGAAGTGCATTTACCCTTGGTGCCAAGAAGTTGGCTAGGTTACTTGAATGCCCTAAGGAGAATTTGATCCATGAGGTTAACCAATTTTTTATGAATACATGGGAAAGACATGGCAGCGGTCGACGTCCTGATGCTCCTGGAATTGACTTATGGCTATCAAGACTGGGTGATCCTGAGCCTTATCATCAAGCTGAAAATGTTAGTAATTCTTCAAGCAACAAAAGAAACCAAAATGCCGCCCGTCTTGGTGGGGTTCACGGAGCTCGAATTATGCCCTCTCAACTGAATAACTGTGGAACAGAAGTTATATCTGGAGTAACATGTCAAACGCAAAAGAGTCGAGGCAACTCTTACCAACCTGCTAAGGAAGTCAATTCCAATCAAAGTGCTTTAAATGATAAGTTTCAGCCAACTGCTAAGCCAGAAAATCTGGTGAATAATTTTCATGGTAGGCATCTTTTTGCCAGGACCCGGTCTAGCCCTGAGCTTACAGAGACATATGGTGAAGCTCTTTTACAGTCACGTCGTAGTAGAGCCCCAGAAGCTGGGAAACGCCAAACTAATTCTACCAGGGTTGATAATGTCAGGAAAAAGAATCTGGAGTCTGAAACTTTGTCAAGCACTGTCAGATATTCGGCCGACTCATCGTCAGTTAGGCATACTCCATCCCCTCGAAGTCCTGATAGTACTGCTGACATGAGCAGTGCAGTGAACAGTTACTATGATGAATTAGGGTCAGTTTCCGTGAATGAAGACTTCTCTGTTGCAGGGGAACAGGAAGAGCAAGATCTTGTTAACTCGATGACATCTGTTACTGGTCAAGGTTTTAATGGACACTTTCCTTTCCCTTTTAATTTTTCAACGGGTCACTTACCGTTTCCAATTACACCTTCTATCTTAGCTTCAATGGGATATGGCCAGAGGAATGTACCTGGTATTGTTCCTTCTAACCTTCCTTTCATCGAGGCACCTTGGAGTACTAATTTGCAATTTCCGCAAAACTTTGTTTCTTCACCATTTACCCATTATTTTCCCAGTGGATCCCACCCAATTTCAGAAAAGCCGAGCAAAACTGGTATTGATGACATGGGGTCTGCAGAAGTGAATGTCGACGAGTCTGACAATGATCTCTGGCATGAGCAAGAAAGGGGAACTCATAGTTTTGGACTTGAAAATGGTGGTTATGGACTGCATCAGGCAGATGATAAACATCAGTCATCTTCTGCAGAACACAGTTTTGTACCCTCAAGTAGGAAAAATCGGCCGACAAGGAGAGACGATTTAGAAAATTCCCACTCTCCAGTCAGAGGAAGCAGTCAGATTCAGAGTGAGGAAAGAACTGCAGGCTCTAGATCTGTGTCTGGTGCTAGTTCCGTTCGAAGCAGGACTTCATCTGAAAGCTCTTGGGATGGGTCAACGACAAGGGGGTCAAAGCCAGCTAAGGATAGACGGAATAGGAAAGTAGTGTCTGGGGCTGCATCTGCACTGTATGGAAAAGGAAAAAGTGTTCCTGAGCACTCAATCCAGATTGATGATGATAACAGAGAATGGATTCCTGTATCTACCAATGAAATAACAGATAGAGATGTTGGGCCTCGGCCTACTGTCCCTTCATTTCAAATTCAGAGGCATCAAATACATGATCATGAACTAGCTCGGGCAAGTGGATCAGAGTCTGCAGTGTCTCTTGCTCCATTTCTCCTCGGCCATGGTATGCAACAAAACGAGGTTGATAATTCTGGATACACGTTTTATCCCACAGGGCCACCTGTTCCGATCGTTGCAATGCTTCCAATGTACAATTATCAAGCTGGTGGTAATGCGACATCAGATGCTCTGGCAAGTCACCACAGTGTGGATGAAGGAGTAGAGAATCATGATCCCTGTAAAAGTTTTGACTCGTTCAGGGGACTTGATCAGTCTGATATAGTAGTTTCTTCGCACTCCACTAGAATTGGCTCTTCTGCTGAACAAACGGAGCCCAAAAATGATATCCTCAATGGTGATTTTATAAGCCATTGGCAAAATTTGCAGTATGGCCGGTCTTGCCAGAATTCTCAACATCCGCCTGTGTTGTATCCTGCTCCTGTTGTAGTGCCACCTGCTTATCTCCAGGGGCGTTTACCATGGGATGGTCCTGGAAGACCTCTTGCTTACACCAATGTCGTGAATCAACTCATGACCTACGGACCTCGTCTTGTATCTGTTGCTCCTGTACAACCTGTTTCAACCAGGCCACCCAACATTTACCCTCGTTACGCTAATGAAACTCCCAGATATCGAAGTGGGACGGGGACCTATTTTCCAAATCCTGTAAGAACTTAATACCTTCCTTGAGCTTCCATCATACTTGTGTGCATGTTTTGGTTAATCAAGGTACAACTTTCATTTTATTGTCTGGTTTTGTGATGTGTTGATCTCTGTCCAATGGTCTTGTCAATGTCAACAAACCTGAGATATTTTTAATGCTAAAACAAAGAGCCTTTTACCTTGCTTTATTATTAATAAAATGTCTGTCAGTCTTGCAGCCCTATGTATCTTTAATGAATATACAACATGATCTGTCAGCTTGCCCTACTCGCATCCAAGTCTGCAACTTGCAAATTAGGTCATGTTGCAGGCTATATGGTTCTAGATCTTTTCCGTTCTATCTATACCTGTCTTGCTTATTATGCTATGCTCATATCGATGGCGCGTTGTTGTCTCCTTTACTGATTCTGTCCTGTCTTTCGTTTGTTTTTATCTTCTGATATAAAACTCATGACGGTTTTGGTTTGCCACACTGCTCTAAACATGTGCTGAATTTGTTGCAGAAGATTTCTCCTAGGGAGCAGCGGCCTACATCTGGCATGAGGCGTGGGAATTATGGGCATGACAGAAACGACCATCACAGTGAGAGAGAAGGGAATTGGATTGCTGGTACAAAGACACGGGGTTCTGGACGTAACCACAACAATCGTAACCAAGCTGATAATAAGCCAAGCTCAAGGCAAGACCGATCTGATAGGCATTGGGGGTCGTCGTATAGGCATGAATCGTCCTCGTATTCTTCTCATCATTCTCAAAACGGTCCAATTCGCTCAAACACTTCACAAGATGCTTCTGGAAATATTGCTTATGGCATGTATCGATTGCCGCCGGGCATGAAGCAAAACAGTGTGACTTCTTCAGAGGGACACAACGTTCCATCTGTCATGATGTTTTATCCATATGATCAACACCATGAGTTTGGGTCTCTTGGACCAGCGGGTGAAACGCCACATTTAAATGACGAGGATCAGCCAAGGTTTCGTGGTGCTGCTGCTTCTGCTCATATGTCTTCACCTGACGACCCTTCCTCGCCTCACTTCCCCAGGTAATTTTGGTTATATAAACTTCCGATTGCAGACCAATGTTAGGTTACAGCAAGGAACAACATTCTTAATTAAAGAAGTATTTTAGACCTCAGATTTTCCTCTTGATTTCACCAAACAGGGGAAAGTAACATCAATGCTTGCTCAAGTTTAGCTGCAATAAACTCAAGAACTTAGAAGGAACTGTACCGATTACATCACTAGGGTCTTGGAAATCAAAAGAAGGCAAAAAGTTGTGAAGCCATGAAAGAAGTGTCAAGACAGGAGAGACTTCTGTTCAAGTCTGCTCTTGAGAGCAACAAAGAAGGAAACCAAGTCAAGAGGAATCGGTAAGCGACCCAAGCCTGGTATGTTCTTTGTATGTACACTACCATCAAGCCATTACCGCCCATGATGATTGGTTTAGTCATCATTTTCACGGAGACTGCTGCTTGTTTTAGTAGCCCAGATGGATGAAAAAACGCAGGAACTCTTTGTCAGACGTACGGTTAGGTAACTTTTCTCTTTTTGGTTTTTTCTTGTTTTCCTTAGAATTTCTTTCCATAGAAAATGTAACCTTTTTTTGCCCACATAGAAACTATTAGAATTCAGGGCTTATCGTCAATGTTTCTTAAAATTCAAGAAATAATTTCTCTAGAAAAAGCAAACAGTACATTTTTTATCTGTACGTGTAGTGAAAATTATCGTTATGACAGAAAATTTAATAAATACTTTCACGACTTTTCTCACTTAAATTTTGCTCTTAATGGCAATGCTCGGTTATAAAAAAAACGAAAAAAAATGGCAATGCTCTTCTAAGGTATAGGCTAGTAGCAGAAATCGCCTATATGCGGAACCGTTTATAGGTAAGAACAATTTTGTTGGGGCCGGATCTAAATAGTGTGGGTATTTTGCTTTCCTTATGTTTTGGGCCGCCACTACTGGGCTACAAATAGACATATGAAAGATTTCAGTAAAAACAGAGCAAAAGCCCATCATTCTCGTTTCGCCATCACCTGCAATTTTCTCCATTTTCTCTACTGAATGTATCAAGATAATGCCAAAAACAATAAGTGTATTTATGTCGCTTTAACGTCTAAATTTAGTTACTCTAATACTACTACAAATCAATAAATACGAACTCGTTTTGATAAACGAATATTTAATATTGCAAAATACTCTAATCAGGAGTATTAAATCTACATTGTAAATTTACGACACACAATTATGAAATAAAACCAACAGAACATTCATATGTATGATTTTGTGGAAGTGCTTTGGAAGTAATAGTAGATTAAACATATTAGAGTACAATTTGAGATTCATATCAGGATTATGAGGCTTTTTTTTTCTTTCTTTCTATGATGAATTAATTGTTCGCCACATTGCAAATTAGATGATTCATTTGTTGTGTTGCTAAATTCGGTGTGTATGATATATTACAAAAGAAAAAGAAAACAAAAGGCCGGGGAAAAGCAGCAAATTGCGAAACTAAATAGCTCGCAATCAGAAGATCTTGTTTGGTGCCTAATGACACAACCTCTATTTTGTTTATGATGTTGTTGTTTCTTATAAAGGGTTCGATCGAAGTCGGACCACTCGTTATGAGAAAAATCAAATTTGACATCAATTAGTATCATAGAGATTTCTCAATTAGTAAGAAAAAAAAGTGGTCCTGACGAAACTGTTTAATAATAGAAAATGCTTATTCCCAGAAACTTCCATAGGCAGGCAGGCCATGCCCATGCCTTGTCGTAACGCAACAATCAACAACTTGACGACCACTATGGCTTCTATTGGTTTAATTCGATTTATTTCTCTTGGTTCGGTTTGATTTTGGTTTTGCAATTACGTATTTTATTACCATTTTACTGCAAAATATTTATATTTTTAAATTAAAAGGGAAAAATATAATATTTTGAAGAAAGCATGTTTTCCCTTATCTACTAGTATTTATACAGTTACTGCAGATAGATTTTTATTTAATTAAAAAGGGAAATATATTTTAGAAAAGCGTTTTTTTTTTTTTCTCCCTTCTCCAGTCTACTCTACTGTTTGGTTTCGCTCTCTCTCTCTCTTTTTTTTTTTTTTTTTTTTGGTTTAACTCTTATCTCTCTGCAACGTCGTCTCTCGATAATGGCGTACCGATATCTTCTCTCAGTGTCTGTCATCGGAGGTTTTGTTTGACTTAAAAGAACCGTCGGATCTTGTTTACACTATCTTCTCTTTCTCAAATCTTTGTTAGATTTCATAAGAGTTTTCATTTTAATCATCTCCTCGCTTCTCAGTGTTTCGTGTGATTTTCTAGGTCAAATTATAGCTCGCGACTTCGGTGTTTGTATGAACTGTTGAGATTTTTTTGTCTTTTAAAAATTCGTCGAGATAACTTTGTTTTTTTTGCGAGTGTGTGAGATTTAGGGTTCGCTACATGCTTCGAGTTCGCGGGAAGGTGAGATTCGATTGGATCTTTTTTTTTTTTGTTTTTTTTTGTGTGTGTTGGTATTGTTTATTCGATTGTGATTTCGTTCCTGCTCATTATATATATCAACTTTTTCTGCTTTTTTTGAATTTTTTTACAATATTATATTTCTGAGTTTCTGTTCATGTGGTGGGGGGGCGGGGTTTGTTCTTCTATTTTTTTAATTTAATTATTGTTCTTCTATTATTCATGATCTCTGGTAAATTTCTCTTAATCAGGTGATGATGAGTAACTCACTGAATCTGTTCTATGTTCTTTAAAATCACAATAACTCATAAGTTGTTCTTTACACATGTCTTGTAGTTTCATAAATTGCAAAACAAATTCTGGAATTAGTTTTCATTTAAGTTCACATATACTGCAGGTTGTTCATACTCTCATAATTCTGTGTTTCTAATATATATATATATTTATGATTTTAATGTGAAACAATCAAGAGTGGAGATGAACTATTTTGTTTAGATTTGGCTTTTGCGTAACCCTTTTCTATGAAATAGTTTTTTTTTTTTTTAAATTAGATAGAGATTCTGTAGAGTGTGCTTAATTGGGATCTGAAACCTTATTAAACAATTGAGGGACTCACTTTTCCATGCTTGTTGAATTAATTAAACAAAATCACTGTGGCAAATGCTTTCACTTTATATATTTATTCTCTTCTTTGTATATATTGTATTGCGTTGATTGTTATAGTTGACTGTTGCGCTACTATTGTCGAAACTATTTGTGTGAAGAGAAACTATGGCCTATGTATGCGCTATGGCTAAATGGTTTTTTTTTTTAACTTTGTTATTCAGGTTTATATTTGGTTTAAAATTTGAAACAAACGGGCCAAGATGTTGAACTCTATAGACTGCATTGTTGTAAATGTTGCTAAAGAGAACAATTCTGATTGAAGGATGCAATCACTTTACATTCAGCAGTAATGAAGAACGGACAGGTTCTTCTATAACACTGTCTTCTCTCCCTTTTGTTATTTTGGTTGTTATTGGCTTAGTGCTCTTCAAAACTTGTGTAACTTCTGCTTTTTTTTTGCAATTCCTTGCTTTTGAGATGCCTTCCCTTTTTGTAAGGTAACAAGTATTTGCCTGGTCCCTTATTAGTCACTAAGATTGGTGGATTAGGTCAATATTTTCATACAAGGGTTTGTAAAATGTTTAAATTTCTTTACTAGCTATACTAGTTCTAGCAATAATTAAGCTGTCTCAGTACTTGTAGATTTTGATTATCAAAATGTGAAATATTACAATATAACTATCATTTAATAACAGTGCGCACAGGAGCTACAATCTTCCACTCAAGCTTCACATGAGTCTCAAGGTAAACAGAAAACCAACCAATCAATAGATGCTCCTATACAAGATTCTGGTTCTGTATCTGCTTCAAGCAATGACAGTAGGAAAGTTTCAAGACAAGATATTGAACTTGTAAGAAATAATTTCGAGCTCCTCATTGTCATTTAAACTGTAAAAAAGTAGGCTTCACCTCCCCACGTGTATGTGTAACATCTGATGATAAAACACTTTTGAATTGATTGATGTAGGTCCAAAATTTGATAGAAAGATGTCTTCAGTTGTACATGAACAGAGATGAAGTCGTGAAGACCCTTTTGACTCGTGCAAGGATAGACCCTGGATTTACAACCTTGGGTAAGCTTTTGAAGGTTCTTGACTCTTTCTTCACTCTGTTTCATTGCATCATAACCTTTATTTCACTCTTAGATTTCAGATTCTTATTACCGTAGAAGAGCTTCATAGGATACTGGGTTGTTGAAGAGTGACACAAATTTGGATGTTATATACTGTTGAAAGTGTAAATTAGATATAGCATTAGCAACGTGAAACATCAAATGAAAATTGTATTTTTGACTCTCCTTTTCTTTTGTGAAACTAGTTTGGCAGAAATTGGAAGAAGAAAACGCAGACTTTTTCAGGGCTTATTATATCAGGTTGAAACTGAAGAAGCAAATAATTTTGTTCAATCATTTGCTTGAGCACCAGTACCATCTCATGAAGTATCCTCCTGGACCTCCAAAAATTCCTCTGGCACCGATACAAAATGGAATGCATCCCATGGCACCTGGTAATAAGTCTGAAACCCTATATCACCTGAAAACTTGTATAGTATTATATGAAATCACAAGTAAAAGTTTTATATTTAACTTCACTGTTATTTAACACTGTTGTTTCGCAGTGCAGTTAACATGCCAATGGGATACCCAGTACTACAACATCCTCAAATGCATGTTCCAGGCCATCCCCATCTTGACGCAATGGGAGTATCGAGCTGCCATGTTGTTAATGGAGTCCCTGCCCCTGCGAATTTCCATCCTTTGAGGATGAATACAGCGAATGAGTAAGAACTAACTCGCCGTACAAGTTAACTTATTTTGGGTAGAATGATCAGTTGATGGCATGTCCTAACCTAAATCTCCATTTTTCTTAGTATGGTGATCGATACAACTGCGAATGATGCAACTCCTCAAGTGATTCCACCAAACAGTGGTGGGATGCCTGAGATGGCAGCGAGTCCAGCTTCTGTGGCATCAAGTGGACACTTTCCATTTGCTGCTTCAGACATGTCGGGTATGGTAATGGACACTTCAGTGCTTGATTCCGCATTCACATCTGACGTTGGACCGGATGAAGGAGGAGCCGGGAATTCGAGAGATTCCCTCAGGTCATTTGATCAGATTCCTTGGAACTTTAGCCTTTCTGATCTCACCGCAGATTTGTCAAATCTGGGAGGTAAGTTTCAATTACATCCATTATTTTTTTCAGGGTATGGAATTCTCACTTTTATAACGAGCTGATTATCAGATAAAGATATGTATGTTGCAGACTTAGGAGCCTTAGGAAACTATCCAGGCTCTCCATTTCTTCCATCTGATTCAGAGATTTTCTTGGATTCTCCTGAACAAGAGGACATAGGTACGTCTCCTTTTCAACTCTTCTTCTTATCTCACCAGTCTTGATACATATCAGTAGAAAACCAAACCGGAACATAAATAGATATCATACAGAATCAGATTGAACAAGATTTGGCACACTGAAAAATTCTACAAACTGAAAAAACTCGATCTGAAACCGAGCCTAAACTTCAAGTTTGGTTGATATGTTGTTATGCTCTATGATCATTATCTCTTGTACTTTGATTATGATTAATATTTATAATTTTCTGCATGTATAGAGGAGTTTTTCGTGGATTCCGTGCCTGGACCTCGTTCTAATTCAGACGAAGAGAAACCTTGAATTGAAGGTAAAGGCCATAATCATCTTCAGATAAACACCAAGCATTATTAAAATAACAAATATAGTTATTGATATATAAATCAAAGTCTTATGAATAAAATGAAGCTGCGGTTGTAGTCTCCTTGTACCCCTGTGACAATTTAGTTGAATGAAGAAATAGGCTTGGACTAGTTTCTTTTGTATTGTTTCAATTCTATGCTGTAGTCGTATTTTATGTTATAGTTATCACTATATATTTTTATTTTAGAGGAATGTATATTACTGTTTTTCTTACAGTAAATGTCGTCGAACTCTTTAGCATTCCCTATCAAACCGGATGACATAATAAATGTTTAACTTGAATACAAAAATGGTCTAATGCAGTGTCCTGGACATTTAAATTGAAGTGAGACGTTGTTTAACATTACAACAACTAAAGATTCAAAAGTCTTATTAAGAGAAAACGATAGTTATAATTTGTTTGTGAATAGAACATTCAGATAAGAAATGAGCGAATAGTTTTATAAAAACAATGGGCCTTAGGGCCGACATTAAAAAAGGCCTTTAAGTAATAAGTTAGCCCACGTTAACAAGATATTCCGTCCGTTTTAAAAATCACGCGCACAAAACGCGACTATTTTTATAAAGTTTAGAAAATTAAGCGCGTGAGGCTTTTCACCTGTCCTTTTTTCTCTCACCCATGTTTTGTTTTTCACCCAGCGGCGAACAATGTTCATATTCAAAATTATGATCAACTATTTTGTAACGTGTAACCACATTAGTTTCTACAAATATTCGTCCAGAAACTGATTTTTTAACCATTAATGTTATAAAAACATTGTTGGCTTTTTAACTTATAACTAATGAGCACAAACAAATTGCAATCAAAATAAAGTGGAAATTTAATAACATACAAATTCTGAGAAAATTGGCTGTTATTTCGTTTGTAGTTATGCAAATTTTAAGTAATGCCGTTTGTAAAATGATAGATGCAATTTCTATATATATATATATATATATATATATATATATATTTTAAACTTATACATATTAAAAAACATGGAAAATTTCATGAACATATCTAATTTATACTTTATGCAGCCGAAATCACAACTAAAAACTAAACCACATAATTCTTACAACAAATTACACTAATTGATAACATTTACTCTGCTAATAAAAATATAGTGTTAGCTAGAAAGTGTTTTGACTTATAATACGTGCTTGGACTAAATTCTGACTAAAGTGTTTCGACTAATATGTGTGCTTGAACTCTAACTAACTCTAACTAGTTTGATTAAACTAAAGTGTGTGCTAAGTGTTTTGACTTAAATGTGTTTCACCAAATACTATGTGCTTGGACTAAAATTCAACTAAAGTAATTCGACTTAAGTGTTTCGACAAGGTGTTTCGACTATAGTTTCTGGCTGGTTTCTCAATTAGGAGTTTCAACTAAAGAAACAAAGACTGTTGCAACTATAAAGTGCTTCTTTCAAATATATCTACTAGAGTGATGTTAACAAGTTTGATTCTCAACTAAAGTGTGCTAAGTTTTTTTGACTAAAATGTAAAGTGCTTGCGGCTAAAGTGTTTCGACTAACATTCCACTTCTTAGAGTCGAATATTTCGACTAGAATTGCTAAGTTTTTTTGACTAGAATGTACGTGAACTAAAGTCGACTAGGTTTCAACTAAAGAAACAACTACGACTAAAGTGTTTTTGACATTCCATTTCATAGAGTAGAATATTTCGACTAGAGTTGCCAAATTTTTTTGACTAGAATGTGCATGGACTAAATTCGACCAAAGTGCTTCGACTAAGTGTAACTACTAGGTGTTGCGATGAAGTGTTTCTATAACATTCCACTTTCTAGAGTAGTCAATTAGAGTTGCTAAGTTTTTTGAATGAGCATGGACTAAATTCGACTTAAGTTTTTTGAAACTACTACTAGTTGCGACTATAACATTCCAACATTCCACTTCTTAGAGCAGAATATTTTGACAAGAGTTGCTAAGTTTTTTTTACTCGAATGTGCGTCGACTAAAAATTCGACTAAAGTGTTTCGACTAAGTTTTAACTAAAAAAACAACTACTAGGTGTTGCGACTAAAGTGTTTCGACGATAACATTCCATTTCTAAAGAAACTAAAGTTTTTTGAAACTACTACTAGTTGCGACTATAACATTCCAACATTCCACTTCTTAGAGCTGAATATTTCGACTAGGGTTGCTAAGCTTTTTTAACTCGAATGTGCGTGGACTAAAAATTCGACTAAAGTGTTTCGACTAAGTTTTAACTAAAGAAACAACTACTAAGTGTTGCGACTAAAATGTTTCGACTATAACATTCCACTTCTAAAGAAACTAAAGTTTTTTGATACTACTAGTTGCGACTATAACATTCCAACATTACACATTCCACTTCTTAGAGCAGAATATTTCGACTAGAGTTGCTAAGTTTTTTTGACTCGATTGTGCGTGGACTAAAAATTCCACTAAAGTGCTTCGACTAAGTTTCAACTAAAAAACAACTATTAGGAGTTGTGATTAAAGTGTATCGACTGAAATATGCAACGTTTTTTTTGACTAAAATGTGCTTGGACAAGATTCGACTAGGTGTTTCGACTAGGCTCGATTAAAGTGTTTAAGACTAAAAGTTTCAACTACAAGTAAGTGTTTATTTGAAAAGTGAGTTTTGGCAAAACGTTTTTACAACCAAGTGTTAATTTTGACATCCCACAGCTTCGGCAGATCGCTTAGCCCCGTTCATCTTCGGCGCAAGAGCGCTCGATCAGTGAGCTATTACGCACTCTTTCAAGGGTGGCTGCTTCTAGGCAAACCTCCTGGCTGTCTCTGCACCCCTACCTCCTTTATCACTGAGCGGTCATTTAGGGGCCTTAGCTGGTGATCCGGGCTGTTTCCCTCTCGTGCACACCACTATTTCTTGGCATTATTACCAGTAGAATCTGAAAGTATTGAGAATTTCTTATTCAGTATTCAAACAAATATCATCACTATACACTCTTCTTCTTATTGGAAAGGATTGAAAAAACTAACCTTGATTCTTGTCAAGTGATTTGATTGAGTCGTGTAGTAGAGCTTAGTTGTTCTATTCTTCTGGAGTATATTTAGGAGTCTATTTTTGTAAGGCTATATAAGCAGCCATGGTTGTGTTTTCAGAATTAATCAGAGAAGTTATTCAGAGTCCAAAGCAAAGTGTCCTCTATTTACAATCACAGCCTTCTAAGTGCCTTTAACGGAAAATTACTTCCGTTCTTATAAGCACTAACAACTAATTCCGTAAAGAACATATGCAATGTTTTCCGTAGGAGAAAGTCAAGTCCGTGGAAGTCGTGGGATTGAAAGCTCAGTTCAGAAATCACCTTGCATACAAAAAAAAAAAAAAAGAACCTTATTATATCTATTTTAACTAATAACACAACTTCATCAAAGATGAGAGAGACTCGTATAAACAATTGTCACTGTAATCACTTTGCATACACAAAACAAAAGAACCTCACTATCTATTTTATTTATTAACAATATATAACTTTATCAAAGACTAATCAAAGATATACTCATACTATTGTCACTGTGATCAGTTCAACTTCGAAATCCAAATGTTCTTTTTCTTTCTAAACGAAATATCAACAAGTATAGCAGATATATTAAAATCAAAATCAGGATGGGTCAAACAAAGCAAAATTCAGAGACAGGAGGAGAGTAATCCGTGTAAAAAAACCCTAAAAATGCAGCTAGAAACTGAAGTCGAGCTACACAAAACCCATGTTCAGATATGGACGCAATCGTGATTTTAAAAGCCTAAATTAAGAATAAAAGAGGACAAACGAAGAGGAAAACTGAGAGAAGAGATTGAAAAAAGCATCCTTTTTGCATGCATAGGTATGTGTAAAATAAGCAAGACTAGAAAAATCAAAAATATTAAATAAAACCTTGAATCCCACCAACGATTGGGCTGAGTTCTACCGCCAGAGGCCCAGAGATGAAGACATAAACAAGAAGAGAGGAGTTTACATCTTTGGATTATTTTGGGTTTTATTAGATTGCTAAAATGTCTTAAGGCTTGTGCGTGTATATATAGACAAGTTTCTCGACCGTTGGAGAAAAATCATCAACGGCTATTTTCTGAATTCTTGAGTATAAGTCACGTCATAAGTTACCGTTCTGAAATCTTCAACGGCTAACTCACCGAACCGCAAGATTAACCCTGTCCGCGACACGTGTACACCAAGCTACGTAAAGTCTTATACTTGTTGGGCTTTCTCCAGATCGGCCCAACCCATCCAAATTGGTCATAATCACACTTTCAAAATTTAAAATAGTCTCTAATTAATCTGTTTGGTAAAATACGATTTTGACCCGCGCGGGATGATTTTTTTTTAATTTTAAGTAAAGATAATTTATTGACCCGCACTGTTAGTTTTTATTTTATTTTTAAGTATCATTAAAAAATTATGGTTGTAATATTGTAACCAATATAAATATTTATGACTATTGTTTCAAAAGGTGAATTTTAGTTAGGTTATTATTTGTCGTATAGTACTTACGTTTTATGGCACAAGATGAATGTTTTGCAAATACGGAAAAATTGAGGTTAGTAAATACAATTTAGTTTATAATTTTATTTTATAAAAAGTAAAGTATTAAGCATTTTATAAAATTTCAAGAGATAAATGAAGCTTATAACAGTAATTCTTTCTTTAGCATAGACGGTTTCCATGCATAATTCATGACAAAGATAAGAAAGTTTGCATAAATATAGAAAACAATGGAAA
The DNA here is from genome assembly GCA_900406565.1 of Turritis glabra. Lineage (NCBI taxonomy): Eukaryota > Viridiplantae > Streptophyta > Magnoliopsida > Brassicales > Brassicaceae > Turritis > Turritis glabra. Next base: position 777,601 of record OVBN01000228.1, on the reverse strand, counting down.
ATTTTCATAACAAATAGACAGTTTTGGAAGAGTAGGAAGAAACAAAGTATAGCATTGAGAGATCAAATTACTAAAACCTTCAGCTTTATCCATTTAGTTCCTTGACCTTTATAGTGTTTAAGTAATGATACAACTCTATATAATTTCAATCCTCTGAAAGTTTTATGTTGCCTTTCCATATATGCCTTTCTGGTAACTTATCTCTATAAGTTTTCATAGCTTTTTTCAAAACCTCTTATATGTTATTTCTTTATTCCAGCTTATATTTTGTTGTCCTACAATAAAGAAAATAGAATAATATAAGTCTAAAATATCGATAATAGAAATATGATTCATGATTCAGCTGCTATTTTAATATTAATTGTTAATTTTTACTTACATTTTCATCTGCTAAAACCATTCCCAGGGTCTCACCGGCTCCCCTTGTGTGATGCGTCATTTTGTATGTTATCGAAGTAGAAGATGTTTTGCGTGATAAGAGTTAAGGATAAGAAGCACGTTAGTAGAATCAGTGGACGCATTTAATTTAATTAAGGATTTAAGCATAAATGATATACTTTTTTATGGGAAAATATTTTGAAATGTGATAATAAAGAACCTAATTTAAGTAAAGAGAGAGATATGGCTCTATCCCTTGGCGAACAAGATGCGACCATGACGGATGCTGGCGATAGGAGGAGACCGCCTGGTGATCCTCCGGATGAGTCTAGATCATGGGTTGCTAAGGTGGTGGGGAGTAACGGTGGAGAGGTACCTCGACCGGAGATGATACTGGATGATGATTTCGTGGAGGCAAGGCTGCAGTTAGAATTTCCGAATGGAGAAGATGGGGAACCGATGATTACTATCGGGGCGGAAGTGTTGGAAGCAATGAATGGGATGTGGAAACAGTGCATGATAGTGAAGGTTTTGGAGAGAAATATTGCGCTACCAGCCTTGAACAAGAAGCTTAAGGAGTTGTGGAATCCAAAAGGGGGGATGTATGCCATGGATCTCCCACGACAATTTTTTATGATTCGCTTCGAGAAGGAGGAGGAGTATTTAACAGCGTTGACAGGAGGGCCATGGAGAGCGTTTGGTAGTCATCTTATGGTACAAGCTTGGTCCCAGAGTTTGATCCTTTGCGAGATGATATTGTCACAACGCCGGTGTGGGTTCGTTTATCGAATATACCAGTGAATTTCTACCATAATGCAATATTGTTAGGGATTGCTCGTGGATTGGGAAATCCAATTAGGGTGGATTTAACTACTCTCAGATTTCAGAGAGCCCGGTTTGCAAGAGTGTGTGTGGAAGTCAATCTCTTGAAACCTCTTAAAGGATCTGTGTTGATTAATGGCGAGCGTTACTTTGTGGATTATGAGGGATTATCGACTATTTGTTCGGGTTGTGGTATCTACGGGCATCTAGTACATAATTGCCCTCGCAGGGGAACTGAGAAGAGTGTTAGGGAAGCTGCGACAAGCGCCCCAATAACACCCACGGTGACCCAACCGGGGGATGATGGCTACACGGTGGTTAGACGAACGGGAAGGAGAGCTGAGCCGCCGGTGAATAAGGTGATATTTGCGGCGGGTGGGGCAGATGGCTGTTTAGGAAGGAATCTTCAGGATATTTCTGGTAATGCAAATATGGAAAATATTGTGATGCCGAATCAATTCGGTTCTCTGGCAGAGGATGAGATCTTGGCGGATTTACAGGGAAGTGTAATATCGAAGGAGTCAAATAAGGAAAATGAGGATTTGACGCAACGGAATAGGAAGGGGAAGAGTGTGTCGCGAGCCAAAACTATTGTATCAGCTGGATCCGTAGACCGTAGTAGAAATGGGTTCAAAGAAGTGTTAAAAGACAAACGGGCTGGAGGAGTAAAATGGGGAAATCTTAATGGGCCACAATCCAAACAAACTAAACCCCAAAGGCTTACACGTGGGTTAGTATTTGGCCCAACGAGGAACGAGATAGAGTTATCAGTTTCGGGGAAGCGGCTGAGAGGAGAAGAGCAGTTAGTGGGTAGACCAGGAGGAATCTTTGTGTCGGAAAGGCAGGGACAGTTGGGAAATCCCATATTGGCTCGGAAAACAGATGGTGATTCCCGTGAACTGGCAGTGGTTGGAGATACCGATGACAGTACGGGTGGTATGCAGAGTGACTTGACGGTGTTGGAGGCAGAGTCGCCTAAGGCTTAACGGCACGCCCCGGGGATTCATACGCTCGTAAACCAAATAATGATGAATTGTTTGCTTTGGAATTGCCGGGGGGCGAATAAACCCAACTTTAGACGAGCCATTCGTTACATGCTAAAAAAGTTCAAGGTGGAGATTTTAGCTCTCTTCGAGACTCATGCTAGTGGGGATAGAGCTCAATAGATCTGTCGAGGAATTGGTTTTGATAAGTCGACTAGAGTGGATGCTATTGGCCAAAGTGGAGGGATTTGGCTTTTGTGGAGAACTACTGTTGGAGAAATTGAAATTGTTCGCTCCTCAGAACAATTTATTCATGCAAAGGTGCCAAATGATTTGGGTTTTGTGCATCTCATTGTGGTGTATGCAGCACCTTCGTTCAGTCAGAGAAGTGGGCTCTGGGGAGAACTCCGCAATGAGATACACGATATTTCTGATCCGGTGTTGATTGGAGGAGACTTTAACACAATTGTGCGTGTGGATGAACGGTCCGGAGGGACTGGCCAATTATCTTCAGATTCAGTAGCGTTTGGGGAATGGATTAATGAAGCATCGCTGATTGATATGGGCTTCAAAGGAGGACAATTTACGTGGCGTCGGGGGAGGGAACAGAGGACTTTTGTTGCAAAGAGATTGGACAGAGTTCTTTGTTGCGCGAATGCAAGGTTGAGATGGCAAGAGGCGACCATTACTCATCTTCCTTTCTTTTCGTCCGATCATGCTCCGCTCTATATCCAGTTAACCCCGGTGGTGAGAGGTAATCCACGGAGACGTCCGTTTCGCTTTGAAGCAGCGTGGCTGCAGCATGAGACTTTTAAAAAATTACTCAATGCCTCTTGGAATAATGATCTAAGTACTCCAGAAGCATGGAAGCATTTGCGTGAGAAACTAAGGAAATGGAATCGAGATGTGTTTGGAGACATTAAGTCCAAGAAAGACAATTTGCTGAAAGAAATATTTGAGATTCAAAAGCAGCTGGACGTCGTACAATCAGATGCTCTACTGGAGACAGAGGCGGTGCTTGTTAAGGAGCTTGAGGTGGTTCTAGAACAAGAAGAGATTCTCTGGTTCCAAAAATCGAGGGAAAAGTTTATTGCCATGGGGGATCGAAACACAACGTTCTTTCACACCTCTACAGTTATTCGCAGACAGAAAAATCGGATAGAAATGCTGAAGACGGATGACGGAGGCTGGGTTTCTAACGCAAAAGAGCTGGAAGCGTTAGCTATTACCTATTATAAACGGTTATACTCGATGGAGGATGTGGATGCGATAGTGAACAAGCTGCCACACGAAGGATTTGCACCATTATCCGAGCAGCAATTGGTGACGCTGAATAAACCCTTTACGTCAAGGGAGGTAGAAGATGCGCTGCGTAGCATGGGGAAATATAAGGTTCCAGGTCGTGATGGTTTCCAGCCGATATTCTACCAAGAATGCTGGGACATAGTGGGCGAATCTGTGGTTAGATTTGTGCTTAACTTTTTCGAAACAGGGGAGCTACCGGAACATTTGAATGATGCGTTAGTAGTTCTTATTGCAAAAGTCTCCAAACCGGAAAAGATAAGTCAGTTCAGACCTATTAGCCTGTGCAATGTTCTCTTTAAAAGTATTACTAAAGTAATGGTGGTGCGTTTAAAGGAAGTCATATCAATATTAATCGGACCTGCTCAATCGAGTTTTATTCCGGGAAGACTCAGTACGGATAACATCGTTATTGTCCAGGAGGCGGTACACTCAATGCGCCGCAAGAAAAGGAGAAAGGGTTGGATGCTTCTCAAATTGGATTTAGAGAAGGCATATGATCGCGTTCGATGGGACTTTCTAGAGGATACTCTTAAGGCAGCGCGGTTACCGGAGGGATGGATCCTTTGGATTATGGAGTGTGTCACAGGTCCTTCGATGAATTTACTCTGGAATGGAGAGCGCACAGAAGTGTTTAAACCGGCGCGAGGGCTAAGGCAGGGAGATCCTTTATCCCCATACCTGTTTGTGCTATGCTTGGAGCGTTTGTGTCACCAAATTGATAGGGCTGTGGGGTTGAAAGAGTGGAAACCCATCTGTTTGTCAAGAAGCGGACCGAAACTATCCCATATATGTATTGCAGATGATCTCATCTTGTTTGCGGAAGCGTCAGTGTCCCAAATCAGGGTGATTCGACGAGTCCTAGAAACGTTTTGTGTTGCATCGGATCAAAAGGTGAGTTTGGAAAAATCGAAAGTGTTTTTCTCAGAGAATGTCAGTAGAGAACTGCGGAACTTAATAAGCTTAGAGAGTGGTATTCAGGTGACACGAGAGCTGGGGAAGTATCTTGGTATGCCGATTTTACAGAAGCGGCTGAACAAGAACACGTTTGGCGAAATACTAGAGAGAGCAAATTCGCGGTTAGCTGGCTGGAAAGGAAGAGTGTTGAGTCTAGCGGGCCGTATTACGTTAGCCAAATCAGTCCTCTCTTCCCTCCTGGTTCATTCTATGAGTACAATTATGCTCCCAAAATCAACCCTGATAACGCTGGATAAGATTTCAAGGAATTTTATTTGGCACAGTTCGCCGGAGATGAGAAAGCAGCACCTCATAGCTTGGGAACGTCTTTGTTTGCCAAAAGGGGAAGGTGGGTTAGGGATTCGTTCTGCATAATCCATGAACAAAACCTTGATAGCAAAGATTGGTTGGCGTCTTCTATATGATGTATCTAGTCTGTGGGCTCGTGTTGTGCGCAACAAATATAGGGTGGGAGAAGCTTCGTGGATTGACGTTAAAAGTAATTGGTCTTCTACCTGGAGAAGTATAGGAGTGGGCTTAAGAGAGATTATTGTTCCGGGTCTAAACTGGGTGCTCGGAGATGGCATGAAAATAAAGTTTTGGCAGGATAAAGGGCTTGGTAATGTTGCGTTGGGGGCTATAGCGATTCGCGAAATTCCTGTGGAATGGGCAAATGTTAAAGTTCGGGATCTATGGATTGAGGATGTGGGCTGGGATTTCACACGCATTGAGCAATTTGTACCAAGTTTCATCGTTTTGAAATTAAGGGCTATGATGGTGCATTTAGTCACGGGCGCTAAAGATAGATTGGCGTGGGGTGGCACTGCAGATGGAGTTTTCTCAGTCAAGTCTGCGTATCAGAGTTTAACAGATGAAAGGATCCCTAAACCAAATATGGAGCTGCTATTTGGCCGAATTTGGAAGGCATTTGTACCGGAAAGGGTACGGGTCTTTTTGTGGTTAGTGGCGAGCGGAGTGATCATGACCAATGCTGAAAGACTGCGACGTCATTTGAGTGACTCGGGTGTGTGTCAAGTTTGTAAAGGTGGAGAAGAAACTATTATGCTTATCGTGAGAGACTGCCCTGCCATTTCGGGAGTATGGAACCGGATTGTCCAGCCTACAAAACGGAGGAATTTTTTTGAACTTACTCGGTTGGAATGGCTGGAATGGCTGTACACAAATTTGCTGGATACAAGTGAGAGGTATGGGACCCCTTGGGCTACGTTGTTTGGGATGGTAGTGTGGTGGGGGTGGAAATGGCGCTGTGGTAATGTTTTTGGAGCGAATGGCAAGTGTCGTGATAGAGTTCGTTTTGTTAAAGACATCTCGCAGGAAGTATACCAAGCACACTCTAGGTTGCAGAACTCTTCTGACTTGGTGGTGAAGGGAGTGAGACAGATCGCATGGGTACCGCCACAAGCGGATTGGTTAAAGCTAAACACGGATGGAGCATCGAAGGGAAATCCGGGCCTAGCATCCGCTGGTGGTGTGTTGAGAGACTCGGCGGGCAGGTGGGTTCAAGGGTTTGCGTTTAACATTGGTTGGTGCTCGGCGACGGTCGCGGAGCTGTGGGAAGTCTATTATGGTTTATGTTTAGCTTGGAGCAGGAGGATATCCAAGCTAGAACTAGTAGTGGACTCAGAGCTGGTAGTTGACTTCCTCATGACAGGGATAAGTGATCTTCATCCTTTGTCACCCCTAGTACGCATGTGCTATGGCTTCCTCAAGAAGGACTGGACTGTCCGGGTTTCTCATGGGTATAGAGAGGCTAACCGTCTCGCAGATGGGTTAGCTAACTATGCATTCTCCCACCCTTTAGGGATTGTTATTTTTGATTATTGTCCTGCTTCTATTCTTTCGATCTTAGACGATGATTTTAGAGGGTTGGGGTATGCACGACGAGTTCGTGTGTAATTTGTTTTAATTTTATTTTTAATAAATTAAAGAGACAATTGTCTCCGCTATCCCAACAAAAAAAAAGAACCCTAATTTAAGTTGCATATATATAGTTATACCAGACTCCTAATATATAGTAGGCAAGATTTGCGAAAGTTACGAAGAATATTTTTTTTATAAATACGTGATTATCATTAGTTTAATAGTGATTTATATTAAGAATGTTACAATAAAATAGTTGTAAAGTAATGATTGGTAGATGATGATTTCTATTAATCTATATTCACGGGTTGAAAATAAATGTGATTAAACTGATTATATTAAGATTTGGATATGGAGATGGTTTAGTACGTCCGATGTTTTGTTCATGAGAAACGTAGATTGAATTAAGAAGATTGAAGAATGACTGATGATCATGAATCATGCATAACAATTTTAAGTTATATAATGATAAACCTTTTTTGTTAACATGGATCTTTCAATCAATTCAGGGTCATATATATATATATATTCGGAACAGAGCTTATGAAAGTGTCGCGCAAAAGGACCGATACTTAAAAAAAGGTATTGAGAAGAATCAATCAATCGCCTAATTGAATCAATCATTGCTTAATCATAACGTTTACACAATTAAATATAAGTGATGACCGGTCAAGATTAAAAGTAAGAAAACGGGTCTAAAAATTTTGGAAATGAATATTTTATAGGCCAATTCTCACAAATTGCACAAAATAAGTTTTGTTTCCAAATTTCGCACATCATTTTTTAAATTCTAAAAATAGTACAAATTTAATATAAAAAATATCAAAAATCTTGGAGACGATTTAAAAAAATGTCAAAATTGTCTAAAAAGTAAAAATAAACCTTAAACCCTAAAAACTAAATCCTAAACCTAAAATACTAAACCTATACCCAAAATTTAAAATTATTTTAGTGCTATTTTTGAAAATTTGTCGAGTGTGTGCTATAATTGTCCACAAAACTTGTTTTAGTGTTATTCTAGGGTATTTTTCTATTTTATACTCGCGTGTTTTTTTAAAGAGAAATACCATATAATAATATTAAAACAAGTTTTGAGGACAATTATAGCATACACTTTACAAAATTCCAAAATTAGCATTAAAATAATTTAAAATTTTGGATTTGAGTTTAATATTTTGGATTTAGGGTTTAGTTTTTACTGTTTACGGTTTATATTTTAGATGATTTTGATATTTTTTTAAATCGTCCTCAAAATTAAATATATTTTTATATTAAATTTGTGGTATTTTTGAAACTTTGAAGATGATATACTAAATTTGGAAACAAAATTTATTTTTGTGTTATTTGTAAGAATTGCCTTTTTTGAAACGGGTTGATGGTTGTGATGACTCATTTAACCCTGTCGAACGGTTTTTGTCTTTGAATCATTTTTCTCCAATGGCATTCTTATGTAATTTTAATTAAGGTTAACTCTAACAATGTACTTTCATATATAACAGTAAAATCTTTAATACGATTGAGTGGCCCACATATAAATTTCGTTTCAATTTCTTTAGTTGTTTTGCGAAGATAAAGAACTAACGAAATAAAAAGGCTTACAATAACACGAAAGAAAGAATCTGTACAATAGATTGTAAGCATTAGTGTTCTTATTATTCGATGTTTTATAACATCAATGCGTAAAACTATTCACACAAGTCGCTGATTTTAGTTCAATTTCTCACAAGTTTCTTTGGTTTTTACCAGACGGCTTATTATTAGAATCAGGACCTCGCTTGGCATACAAGGAACCAGCCGCTGATACATCAGAAGGCAGAGAGACCGTCGCAGAGAGAGGTTGGAAATTAGTGTTTCCAACGAACCAGTAGAGAGCCCATTTGAGGTTGCAGAGAGTATACTTTAGTGCTTTGGTCCAACTCTCTTTCTTGTTGAAGCTCTGTGTTATTGAATACGCCTCCACTTTGTCATTTTCGATCCTGCAAAAAGATGTTATATGAGAAACTTCTAAGGTTTTGGGTTGCACCCATTAACATAAAAAGATAAGTGACGAAAAATATTTTAGTTTTAGGAGAGTGGGGACTTGCTTGAATGGAAGTTTGAGGCGTTTCTCTGGTGGAATATTGTTCTCTTGGTCCTTTGAATTTGCGAAATCAGCAAAGTCTTTAAGACACATCAAATACAGTGTCATGGCTTGATCGTACCGAGTGCTCCAAAACAAGTTTACAGGACCAAACCTGACGACGATCATCAAACAGCTTTTAGTTAATAACGCTAGAGAAACAAAGACAAAACTCACCAAATGGCTTACGTAACATCAGCACAATACATCTGTTTTCAGTTCAACTCCAAGAACAAACGGGTACAAGAATATGACAATTAAACAATGGAATATACTTACAGTTCATAAGTTTCGTTGTTGCTATCTACAATTCTAGGATAACTCCCCATCGGATGTATTTTAACTCGACATCTTAAAAAAGGGTTACTGGTTAAGGATAAACATAAACAGTAGATAGTATCAAACAAAAAAAGTAAAATAAGGCAAAGGACTGTGAGATAGTAGTAACTAATAAGGATACTGAAACTTTGGCCGGAAATAGTTACACATCGTGTGGAGGAGAAGACAGGCTTGGCCCCAAGCAGCATTGATCTCATCCCACTCAACCTAATTATGTTTCATATGACCTATGTTTAGACAATATAAGAGCAGAGAGAGGTTATAAACATACAAGTAAAGTTGCAAAGCTTACTTTTATGTCAGGGAGTCTTCCAAGTCGAAAATTGTTAATTGTACCAAAATCTCCATCATACCGTATGGGGAAGGCATCAATAAGTACATTTGTCTTATTTAATAACTCTAAATGTGCTTGTGAAACTTCAATCTTTGCCAAGATTGCATCTCTTTCTTCCTGTTAACAAAGACATATCTTTTACACTAGATCTAAGAAACGAGTGTTACGCTGATAAAGCCTAAACCTTCACAGATACAACAAGACTACAAAAACCTAATCTATTGCTATGAACACTAATACCACAATGAGAGAACTATTATCAAGAATTTGTGAAGGAAACGAATGAAGCTCTGGACTCTCCCAAGTATCATATAGTAAAATGAGGAAGAAACCTAAGAGTATCAGCAGCAACGCACCTGATGAGCTATTAGTTGAAATTGAAAATTATTGAACTCTTGCCAATACCTATAACAAGGAAACCAGAAAAGTTATAAAACACATGTGAGAAAATAAGAGATAGCATTATCATGTATCCTTTGTCAATAGTGGAACAGCGAGAGAGCTTAACCGATCTTCGAGTTCGTTAAAGCGATTTCCCTTTGACTCTAGCTCCGTCAGTTGATGGTTTACCTCAGCATTTTGTTTCTCTGTTTCTTCTATAGCTGCAACAAGTTTTCTTTCTTCTTCCTCAATCTAAGTAGAGAAGGAAACAACAACAAACTAAACTTAACATTATATGCAATTCATCTTAGAGACAAACAATATGCTAAAAGCTGAAATGTACCTTCTTTTTTTCCTTCAAAAAATCAGCTTCACTAAGAACATCTTGTGTCTCTCCTTCTAACCGCTGAACGCATGCTTCGTATGCTTCCACGTCCCTCGTCACATCCTCGACTTCCTTTTCAAGTTTGTCAGACAATACCCTCATGCATTCTAAGCACAATGGCTGCTCAACCTAAGAACTCAAAAAAGGGGAAGGTAAAAAATATTATCGGGTCCACATGACTCTCCTATTTATCCAACCAAGTTTAATGCGACTATTAATGATTCCAATTTATCCAGCAGATATACTCTTCAATCAAGAACCATAACGTTACAGCATCATACCTGTGTCTGAGTTCTTGCAATATCGAAAGCTCGTGTTAAGACATTGATAGTCGCATTAAAGCCGGAATTATTTGAATGCAATGGACCGTTTTGGCCCACTTCAAGCGACAGATTGTGAGAACCGCCTGAATCAGAAGCTGGCTCAGACTTGTACACGACTACAAACGATTCTTCCATTGCCTTTCCAGATTGAGTTGCGTCAGGCTGAGCTGACGCCCCACGAGGACGTGGAGGAATGCCCTGAGCTGGAGTCTTCTGTCGAGGTAAGACAACAAAAGAGTTGTCCATGCGTGTTGAACCAAGAACACTGTTAGCTCCATGGATGGAGGAGCCCTGCATAGCTGGAAGTAACAATCACATTCATTGTGAGAGACTTTACTAAGAACTTTTTTAACAAATCATGAGAAAAAAGCACATGGACAATTCATTACACATAGGTCAGATTCTGAAACTCATAGTAATAACTTCTAATCAAGACAATTGCCGGAAGAAAAACAAATCACTGCATACAATCTGACCATATCATTGAACCAATCCTAATAAAAAATAGAGAAAGTTGCAGTGAACAAACTTAGATAGGTAAACAAGAACCCTTAGGCAAACATTGGGTATTCTTAAAAACTGTTGATAATCTATAAGGAACAAGAATCAGATCACCAAACATATATCTCCTGAATTCTTGATCCTCTCTGAACGATATCAACAGTTTGTTTGTTTCCAAGTTGTAAGTAAAAGGGAACGAGAGAGGGAAGAAGAAGGCCTAACCGGAATGAGGGGAATCATTGAAGAACTTGCCGGCGTAGGAATCGACGCCGACGATGGTAAGGGAATGGTGACAATTTTGGCAGACCCATTTCGGCAGATTCGGATCGATCGGGATAGTCCGAGTTTTATCTGGAATCTCCTCTTTCCTCATCGCTTCCCAATTTTTGGGGTTTTAACCCGTACGCAATCAATCAAGGGTTTGGGTTTGAAGAAATCTCTCTCTCTCTCTCTCTCTACTTCTCAATCGGTGTGGTGACACTGACGGGTTAAATTTAGATTTCTCTCCGGGATATTCAAATCCGATGACTCCCGATGATTAATTCCCTTCAAATCTGATGACCTTGAATGATGGTGGATGAGGATGATAGGTTAGACAAACTCGCAAGAAAGCTCAATATTTATTTGTTAAAATATTAATTTGAAACGTTAAGCACCAGTGGTCTAGTGGTAGAATAGTACCCTGCCACGGTACAGACCCGGGTTCGATTCCCGGCTGGTGCATTCTTTTTAAATTTTTTGAAGCTGGCTTTTTGGCCTTCTGACAGCTTGGTGCATTCTTCTCTCGTTCGACAATGTAGCTAATTTCTAAAACATTTAATACCATTTAAATATAAAATATAGAACATGCATCGAAGAGATCCAAATTATACACTAACGTTACGAAGACAATGATTGACATCAGACTCAAATCCACAAGCCATACAAAGTTAGTTAGACCATTTAAGCGCCGTAGAGAGATTGCTCCGACAAACCGGATACGAACTATGCAACTTGAGCTACTACGCATCGATGCATTTGGTATGGAAAGAGTGTTCATATTCCGGTACTTAGATCAGAATCCAATAAAACAAAAAAAATTCCATCACTCGTAGCAGAGTTATTATTAGTGGGCATTTATAACAAGAAATATGAGCGTGTTCCAAATCTAAGAAAATCCTTCAAAGTTGTCACAACATGAGTTCTTCGTTGGTCGGCAATCTTCGGAAGAAGTTCTTGATTGCAGTCGGCAAATCGTTGCGAAGCCACGGGGTAACAAGCCAAAAGAAGAACACAAAGGATAACAGAAACTCAATCGGCAAATAGTAAAGGAAGATCAAGATCACATAAAAGACGACTGAGAAGTAAAGCGAAGCGAGTGGATCGTGACGCCACGTCAAGAGCGCGTGAAGCCTTTCCAATTGTGACGCAACATCGCCCATTAGTGACATCACATTTTCCGACAACTTCCTCAACCTATCGTACCTCATCCTGAGAACATTCGGGTCGGCCTCTGACGACGGAAACGAGTCGAACTCTTCGGCTAACTCGTCCAGGGAAGCTGAGTCGAGTTTTGAGAGCTTCTCATCAAAGAGTTTCAAAGGAGGAGGAGTGTCGTCGATTCCAAACATGTTTCTGAGATATTCTCGATTCAAGAACTTGATCGTTTCCCAAAGACAAACTTTCAACGGAAAGTAAACCGGAAGTGAACAACAAGCATACCACAATAAAATTGGACACCAAATAACCGATTCACAGAGGAAAAACGCACAGGTTTTCGCAACGGGATCTGTTGTGGATATGATCTTTGCATCGATCCAATCGTAGTAACTTAATATCGTTAGAGCGATCCTATAAAGCCTCTCGTAGTGAGCTTTGGTTTTTCTCATACTGAAACTCTTACTCTTGGGCTGCAACATATCCGACACGACTTCACTTCTCAAAGGCGGCTCTGTTCTCGCCAGATTCAAACAATTCATCTGAACAGCTTGTACTCTCAAGGCCTCGATCTGATACACCGACAATGGAGATTTGTAATGGGCTTTCGGCAACATCCAACGGAAAGGACTTGTAGCCCGTGGGTACAGTTGCGCAACGCAGACGCACCGAATCGCGAGCTGAAGCTCTCCCATTTTCTTCAATCCACTGCTTCCCAGATTCAAAATCGGAAACGAACGAGTGTAAATCAATTGCCATTGAAGCTTACTCAACGGAATCCTCACTTTCCCAATCGGAACATCATTCGCCGTATTCTTGCTAGAGATTTGTCGGTTATCGTAGATTCCAATCGTTAAGACCGTACACTTTTCATAAACATCCCACGAATACTGCTCGTTCCACTTGGGTGAGACATTATCAACCACGGTTCGAGTCCTCACCCATTTACTCCCGTATTTAGCCACTACATAACTGTCGATACCCTGTTTTTTCTCGTCTCTTCCCTTTAAACCGGTCGCACCCAAAATACCGATTTCCAATTTCCCCAGCAGACCGGGCCATAACCCTTTAGCAAAAGCTCTATGGTCGCTCGAGTATTGGGTGCATTCATCAGCGACGTGATAAGCCTGATCAGTGGCTAGTTTCATCTTGAGTCTGCTAGCGAACCTCCTTGAATCGCCGGCCGGTTCGACCTCTACCGGCGTTTCAATGTCGTAGAACAAAGCCGGTGCGGAGCCTGGAACTTTAAGCGGAGTCATCTCTGAGAGCTTCTTCTTTAATATCCCTATGCATTCTTCGTGTTGATCGTCGACTCTGTCGATTAACCTAATGTAGACAGTTCCTTCTAACGGCTCTGATACAACAAAGATTAGATCTTTGTTCCATGACGGGTTCGTACCGGAAGAAACTCCTGTTTTTAGAGCTACTTGACCTAGAGTTGCCGTCACGTATACCGAAGGAGTCCGTTTTCTATCGGTAGGAATCAAATCGTGACCTGAAACAATTGTAACCCTAACATAACAGAGCCGTGGAGCTAGGTAGACCTTAGGTCGCGTGTTGATCACGCAACTAGGACTCACTTCAGAGGCGTCTGAAAACCAGGCCTCTGGATAAACCTCATCAGCTTGTGTACCGAACCAAACCGACATCAGCAACTCCATCTGATGACCGGTTTCGGTATTCTGCATAGAGTACCACTGCGGCGCGATTCTTGCATCGGGAGGAACCCTACTCGGAATATCCGCGGCCAGCTTGAAGTTTCGCTTGCTGATTACGGTATTGGTCGCACCGTCTTTAAGAGTAACGGACAAGACATCACCTTTGCTTTTGTCGAAAGCGAAGACTTGGTTCCAATCCGTATTTGGTCCAATTGGTAGATTTTTGGTAGAGGATTTGTAGTTTCCGAGAGTGATTTCGACGATGGGGTTACGTACGGGGACTCTAGGGTTTACAACAGAGTTGTTGATGGCTTGGATTACTTCTACGTAAAAAAACTCCATCTGCTCGACGAGATCGTGTGAAGAAGTTGGGCCGTAAGGGTTTCGAGCTCCTCTTTCTCCCCCCAGCTTTGGAGAGATTTGCTTGACGGAGAATTCATCTTTCTTGGCAGCCATCTCTGAAACAAAAACAAGAAAGAGAGAAATGAATAAAAAAATTTGATTTTTATGTACGCAAATGAATTTCAGACATAAGGAAACACACGAATTTGTAATTAATCTTTAAACGAACTGACTTAGATCTCTAAACAAGAACCCTTAAGCAAATACAAATCACAAGGAGTTAGACTACTAAACAGAAACCCCTGAATTCTTGATCCTCTGACCGATATCAACAGTTTTCATCAAGTTCCAAGTTACTTCCCGCACAAGAGAGATCATCAAGAGCCAAAAAAAAAAAAAAAAAATCATCACGAACCTATGTGTCTGATACAATGAAGCAGAGTATAGAGGTTTAGGTTTGATTATTCCTCTACATTTACAAAAATTACATAAAGAGTTGAATAGAGAAACAGAATTTAGAGAAAAGGAATATTTTCAACTTTACATGAAGAAAGTGAAATCACGAATTTTATCTGTAATATCTTCTTTCCTCATCGCCCATGAACTTTCCCAATTTCGTGGTTTTACCGAATCTACCGAGGAAAATCGTACGAGTTCTCCTTGGGATTTCGAGAAAAGTATCTCTACTTAGTTTTTATTCTACCCCATCAACGATTAAAGTAGAAGTAGTCTAGTGGTAGAGCAATACTTTGTCACAGTATAGACCATAGTTCGATTACGGTTGGTGTATTTTTTTTCCTTTCTGAATTTGGTGTTTGGGCTTCATTTCGACAGTTTTTTTAAAGCAATTATGGGCCTCTAAATGTATCTTCGTAGCCTTGCTAATACAATGGACACTTGCTCGTCGATACGCTGATAAAACATTTTGGAGATGCATCAAAATATCTTTTTAAAAAGTCCAAGAGATCCAACTATACAAAGATCAATTCATGCATACAAAGTTAGTTGCACCCTTCATGCGTCGGAGAGGGATTACTCCGACAAACCGGGCAAGAACTATGCAACTTGAGCCATGCATCGATACATTCGGTATGGAAGCAATGTTCACATTCCGGTAAACACCTAACACTTTCTTTGGTTGCATATTCTGACAAACATATGGAACATACAACATCATTTGACCCGGTCGGGAGTCTCCTACTCTCCCCTAACTCAACCTTCTTGTACGACTCAATAGTAGACTCATCGAGACCCGTCCTTGTGACTTCTTCGCTTGGCTGTGGCGTTACCGTTACAGATCCGGAGAGCCGTGCAACCACTGCGTGTTGTATCTGGGAAGAGACTCTCTCAGAACTGCACATGACAAGACCGACACAAAAAGTCAAGGCGGTGAGTGGTCCGACTAGGGAGAGGCAGATTATCTTTAGTACTTGTAAGCCTGTGTTGTGAAGTCCTGTTTCAAAACAACAAAACGGGTCAACGGTGAAACTTGTATGTACATATATTCATATATTCTAATGATACGACATTCTCTCATGTTTGCTATTTGAAATATATGATTGATTAATTAATCAAAGTCAATGATTTGATGTCATTATTTAAAGCCAACTAGTTTCATTTCGTTGTTTAATCGGTAGATTACAAACTACCCGAAAGAATAGAAAAAAATTAACAACTCCTTGGATTTGAAGCTTTCCACCATTAATGGATTCATTCGGCGTGAAGTACAAAAGAAGAGAGAAGAATTGAGATCGTAAGTACCAGGGTTAACAGAACTGAAGCATTGGACTTGGAGGGAAGTATTGTTTTTGAATCCACATCTCGAATTAGTCCTCCTCTCACAATCTCTGCAATCCGGCGAGTCCCATTTGAGCCACAGGTCTCGACTGTTTTGGCCACCGGGGAATGCAGTGTAGGCGACAGACCAAGAGAATGGAAGAGGTAATGTCTTAAAGATCTGACAAGAAGACGGCATCAAACTGACCTGCTCCAATTGCACAACGAAGAAGGAGGAAGTGGAGTTACCAAGGCAATCGATGGCTCTGAAGGATGCAGTGACGTTCTCTTCCTTAGGACAGATCAAGAAAGTGTAGTTGCGAGGATGAAGAGGAGAAAAAGGAGATCCAGAGGCGTCAAAGTTAAGAAGCCGTCTGGCCAAGCAGTTATCAGGGTCGTTGAGGCGAATACGCTGTGATTCATAGTCGATCTCTCTGACCAGAAAAGGTTCGGACTTGGGAAGCTTTAAGGCAGTCTTGCCACCATCTGTGCATAGGAGGTTGAATCCCGTGTGGCCACAGGACTCAGGTTGGTAGGGGAATAGCGAGAAAGGAAAACGGACGACAACGTTCCCTTGCCCACATGAGAAAGAATAGCAAGGTTTTTGTTGTGATGCGTTAAGGAGAGGGAAGATGAAGAAGATGAGATGAAGGAGGAGGAGAGGGAGTTGTTTGGAGGTCATAATGTGGTTTGGCACTAAGAGAATAGGAACATTAAAAAGTTAGAAATTAGTACTTATAGACTAATGGAAAAAAGTCAGACAAACAATACATATATCTAATTTGGTCATCCTAAATATTCATTATTGGTATGAAGCTCAAGTCATTTCCCAGATATTTCTAGCAACACATTACATGGAAGAGAAAGAGAATTAACATACCAGAAGCTAAAAGCTTTTGGATGGCGAACAATCATAGTAGCTTCTAGGAGATTCTTTAAGGCTATGATCTCGCAATCTTCACCCACATCGCTTACACAAGACCCTGCAGCAAATTCGCATCCACAAAAAAAGCAATCATCCAATTATTAAACATAAAAGTGCACTAGTAATCATAATATTACTTTGTGTAGGAGAGAAATTACAAACACATCAACACGATACCCTAATTTCGATACTCGTAACAAAAAAAAAGAAGTAAAAGGAAGGAACGAAGAAGCCTAACCGGGAATGAGAAGAAGCATTGAAGAATTGTCCGACGATGGTAAGTAAGTAGTGACGTTGGATTCGGATCCAAAGCTTATGAATTTTCCCCCAATTTTCATCGAAAAAATCCCTAGATTGCGGACGGATTTACTCATCGCTGATGAACTATACCCAGATTTAGTGAAGAAATCCGTCCGAAATCTAGAGATTTTCTCGTTTGATTTTGCAAGGAATCACACATTACATCGATGATCGATCACGCATCGGTGGTGCGTGTTTTTGATCCGTTTACCGCTTAAATTTCTCTCCGGGATGATGAGAGTCATGAGACTGCTCAGTTCTGAGTTCTGACTTCTGACAAAGCCGGTATACCTTTAAACTTGACAGAAAATGGACTTTAAGCCCATATGATTTGAAGCCCGGTTATGTGGGCCTCAAACCCTGGCTTCGCCTAGCTATAACTACGCTCACTCGCTAACAATAACGCGTGTGTCTCACGTACTTCTAGGTCCGACAACTTCTACGGGACTAGCTTAAAGATCGGAGACAAATTCACATCCATTAGTAGTTAATAGTAATGACTAATGCGCAACATCGCCACCAGACAATTACGATACAAACAATCAATATTGACTCGAATCAAATCTAGACAACGTTCGTGGCAGCTTTAGTCGGCAGAGATGAAGGCGGCGAATTCCGACAAACCGAACAATGATTATGTAATTTGAGCCACGGGTCGATGCATTCGGTGTGGAAGCAATGTTCACATTCGGGTAAGCACTTAACGGTCTCTTCATTTGCGTATTCCGATAAACAAATGGGACATAGAGTTTCATCTCGCCAAGGGACACTCTTGGCTTTGTGGTTTTGGGATAAAAATGATACAGAGAGCAGGAATTATCACTAGGAAGAATGGTACGGATAGGCAAAACGGACTAAAATCAACACAACCAGTGCAATCCGGTGCGTCCCATTTCAGCCAGAGGTCTTGATCATTGAGGTCAACGGCAAGTGGTAAAGAGACCGGAAGAAGTAGTGTCTTCAAGATTTGACAAGAGGACGGCATTGAACTGGTGAGCTCTAAAGGTGTGGCAAAGAAGGAGGTTGTGGAGTTACCTAGGCAATGGATGGGTTCGAAGTAGGAGGATTTGACATCTTCGTTAGGACAGCTCAAGAAGGTGTAGTTGAGAAGGTGAAGAGGAGAAAAAGGAGACCCTGAAGCGTCAAAGCTGAGAAGCCGTCTGGCTAAGCAGTTATCAGGGTCGCTGAGGCGAATACGCTGCGATTTTATCTCTCGGACGAGAAATGATCCAGAGTTTGGAAGCTTTAAGGCTGTCTCATGACGATCGGTGCAATGGAGGTTGAATCCTGGATAGCCACACGACGGAGATTGCTTGGGGAATATCCAGAAAGGGAAGCTGACGTCAAGGTTGTTTCCTCCACATGAGGAACTGTAGCATCGTTTTGGTTCTGAGGCATTTAGGAGAGGGAAAAAGAAGAAGAAGAAGATGCAGAAGAAGAAGAGAAGGAGAGGAAATTGTTTTGAGAAAGTCATGATGTGGTTAGGCACTAAGGGAATTGTAAATTTGTAACTACTTATAGATAATAGAAAAATTCAGAGAAGTAGAGAACAATAGATATGTATAAAATGGTCGACATAAATCTTCTTATATTAATTGGTATGTGCTTCGTGTAGAAGAAGTTCAATAATCTGTCAGATTTTTCTTGCAACATATCGTAAAGTTGTAAATTTATAATGAGGGGCTAATGTATATCTTTATTTTACTGAAGAGGAAAAGGATTTGAATACCAGAAATACTTAAAAATTTTTGTGTGACTTTGAGACAATGCACTGTGAAGGAATCAGAGAAGCTGCTGGGAGATTCTGATGGAAACAATGTCACCGTCTGTTCCTGCTTTCATTGTGTGGTACTTCACAAGGATTCCTGCAATATACATTTGTAGAAGAATTGTAATTGTGTTTCTTTCTTCCTAGATAAAGATGGTTGATTATGCAATGTGATTTGGACATATACCTTCGTTTTCTTGCAGTCTTGTGTGAACAGCAACAGCGTGGGGTGCGATAACTGCTTTAGGTTGGGAATCATCTGGCTCTCCGGTCCAAGACTTGAGGTTGAGAATACCTATAGAGGTTTCATGTGAAAGGTATGAGATGGATAATGATTTAAAGAGGATGAAAGGAACGGAACGTAAGAGTGTAACTAGGATTTAAGTTACCTGAGGATGAAGATTCTTTAAGGTGTTTGAGATCAAATATGGCTCCACAAGCTGCATTTGCGTCTTTCTGTAACTTATGAGATCCAATAAGATTGTAATCCCAGCTTCCATCTTTGTAGCCTTCACTAAGGAACAGTTCAATGTGCCTAGCATCAAGTGTTTGCATTGTTCCTATACATAGTAAATAGAAACACTCTTAGTTGTAATTTAGTTATTGCAGAGACTAATAGACTAACATCAATACTTAAGTTTCACAATAGGTTAGAGTTGATTAGTGTCTTTTACCATCACAAGTACTGAGGTCACAAACAGGGCAACGCACAAGCTGTAAATCTGGAAAATAAGATAAGCCATGTTACAGTTTTCCTGTAGTTGACAAGTTTCTGAATATAATGAATAAGAAAAGTTTCTTACCTGCAATCCAAACACCGCTTTTGATGTCGTTGATAAGACATGAACCACTGGATTGTAACATTCGTTCTATGGTTCCTTCCTTTGGGACTTTCAGACGACCACTCAAACTCTCAGTCAGGAGTGACATTGGAGAGTCAAGAACAAAGGCACCAATCCGCATCCAATCTATAATTACAGTGTCAAAACCAGATAAAACGTGATCAGCAAATGAAGTACTTCAATACCAGATAAAATGTATATCAATTCCATAGATAGAGAATCAACATATGGCTTGGTATCTATATTAACATGACTTTTTGACAATTAGTAGACTAAGAGAGTATGATGAATCCAATTCAGGGACTAACCAATATGCTTCTCCTGCTGACGGAACAAGTAAGAGTGACTCCCATCTGCAGTTTTCAGTTTTCCATACCGTTTCTTAGATTACCATTGTCTAAGAGTGTATAAGTCGGAAATTGATGTGAATGTTATACTTACCAAAAGCGGAAGCATAAATCTTAATCCAGCTGGAAGAAACGGGAAACGGCTCAGGGACCTGAAGATCACGCAAGCAGACAAACCTCCAAACAGTTTCCTCCATTACGATCTTATTGAACCATTTGTTTGTTGCTCCCAGCATCACCAATGATTTGCCATCCAAAAACCTTGAAATGTATGTCCATATATCTTGCTCAAACCTGATTTAGCAGAGAAAATTAAAAGATACGGCTGAGTATAGAGACTTAGATCTAAGAAACCTGATTCGAAATTGGAAGAGTTAATAGCGATTTGGTTTCAAATTCTTCCTCGTTTGTATCTGGATTCAATTTTTGATAATTGAAAGCGGAGAAATATGAAGAAAAACTCAAATCCCAGTTTCCATCAACCACACAGTCACGCACAGAGATCGATATAAGCATCTGATCCTCATACAAATCAAATTGATTCCGAGATTTCATTTCCAGAAGGTACCGAAGATGATTGATCTAACTCTATATCCTAGATCCATCCAATACAGTAAGATTAAACACCATACAAGCATTTCAAATTCAAATTGGAGCTCAACCCAAACTCGCACACAAAAACTATCCGAGAAAAGATCTATCTCGTTCATCAAATCGAAATTTCGTGTAGTCTAGAGAGAGGGGAAGCAAATACCATGAGAAGCGAGACTGGTAAGTCTGAGCAGAGCACCGAGGAGATATACAGCCATGGATTCCTCTGAGGATCTTCCCGTTCTTATGTTCGTTGCTCTGAACGATTCTTCTCTTCGCTCTACCACCTTCGTCTCGCTGAAGATCGTTGCTCTGCACCAATTTTCTCTTCCGTCCACCATTTTCGTCTCCCTCCGGAGCTTTCCTCTTCCCTCTACTCTCTCCTTCTGCATCACCAGATCTCATCTTCATCCTTAGTCTCTCTCTCTCTCTCTCTCTCTCTCTCTCTCTCTCTCTCTCTCTCTCTCTCTCTCTCTCTCTCTCTCTCTCTCTGCTCACTCAGTATCTCACTAGTTTGTTAAGCGATTGTAAAGTTGTTTCAAAATTTGGTTTTAGCTCTGAAGCGTGTAGCCGTGATATATACCCGCGAGGGAGACGCAGCGAATTTTGAAATTTTTGATGTCAAATGACGTCTATACCCCTGTAACAAACTTTGTGGGGCCGCCTCTTTACAATTCTAATTTCGATACAACGGTTTAGCATCAGCAGACGAAACATAAACCGAAAGGGTCCTCCCAAGCTATATTACTGAGTGTGATTTGCCTCGTTCATGAAAAATAAATATCGGCATAGTAAATTCGACATGATTTTATAGAAACTTTGGAATCTATATTATGTAAAATATTATAAAGCTATAAACACTTGAACATTCTGGACCTTTAAGGGTCGAATCAAAAGTTACAGTCTACAAATTTACAAAATTGCCACGCCGGGAAATGTAGCCAGCGTGCACACTTTAAACGGTGTAACTAATGAATCAATCGGAAAGAAGTCAGCATGAGCTAGCCACCGAGGAAAAAAACGGTTAACTTCCCACCGCCGTTACTGTTCAAATTTGCAGCAAGTTTGAACGTTTGCAAGAATGGTTTAGACTTGAGAGAGAACACTAGTTCATGAATTTGCGGCAGTTTGGAGCTTTACAAAGGCAAGGTACTTTGATTTCTTCAGATTCATCAACCTCAAAGAGATAATCATACCTGTAGAAAAATGGGTTTTCATTATTACGGTAATGAATGTGGAAAACATCTGAATTCTATGAGAAGAGAAGCTGAAAAAAATGTTTTACGTAAGCTCTTCGCCAGCTGAGACATTAGTCTTTGCAATGAGGACGATTCTGTTGTCTTCTCTATCACCCATACTCACTATACGGGCATAGCAATTGGGCATACACTGCACAAGACATGACCATCGTTAATATTAGTTTACCAGGCTTTGGTATCATGTGTCAATTTAGGAAACTTACTGAATGATTGATCAAGCGTGCTATGTTTCCAGAGTCTGTGGCATCAATCACTATCTCTTCGCTTATCTTAAATAGCTGCGTTGTTAGACGATAAGTTAACCATTAGATGCAGCGGATAATGTTAAATGTAAGCAAGCAATCGGAACTTACGTAACAATCTTTGCCTTGAGAACGGTAGTTTGCTTCTCTCAGATCTGCAACACTTCTCCTAACTTTCACCCCACGATACTCGATAATCTACACAGGAATTTCAGTATCAGTAGTTTGTTTAAGATGCACATCACATTCAATTTGGCCATCAAAATCATGCATAGTACAAACCATTTCTCCTTCTTGAATACTTGTCCTTGCAAACAGACCCCATCCATGTATGCCAGATTTACCAAAGCAGACCCGAAAATTTTCCGTCCTCTGAAGAAGATATATTGTTTATAATATTCTAGGATAAACAAAATGGAGAAAATATTAACTCTTCTTGAGTCAATGTTTACCTGCAAATGTTTTAGCCGTTCTCTGAATGAGGTAAAATCTGCTTCCTGGTGTAACAAGATAAAAGGAAATTTAAGATCTTGCTTAGATATCCAGAAAAAAATTCCCCAAGAAAGCAAAACACCGACATGAATCGAGCTCTGAATGAGAAACTTGCCTTAAAAGAGTTCAGATTCTCGATTGCACCCAACGAATGATGGCTTGGTCCCTTAAGCCTGTGGTATATCGCCTCCAGATCAATCTTCTGAAACATCAGCAGTAACAGAGATGAAATAGTACCTTTGCCAGGGAATACTTAAGAATGAACGACTCTCCAATGTCCAAAAATAAACAAGATCCCCAGAAGCATACCTTTGTGTTTGATCTACTGTATATACGGCATCTTGCTGCAGATTGAGAATCAAATACACGACTCTGTTCGGCTTGTGTTTGGATTTCGGAACCTGGAAGCTTTATCTTCTTAGTCATAACGAGTCTTGAACCTTTGGTGCGCCCATTTTGATTCTGAAGCAAATTTCTAGAGCCAAATACTCCTGAGGGTGTGTGCACAACTACAACACTATTTGGATCTGGCTTCCTACATAGTGGGTAAAATGATACAGGCAGTTAGTAGGTCCTAATATTCACATAACAGATCAATTTAAGAATATGACGGAAAAACAAAAACCAAACCTGTGAAAAGAACAGTAAACTAATTTCCTGGTTCTCTGCACACCATTTTTCTCCAGGCAGTGCAACTAAATTTCCACAGACAACAGTATCAGTTACATATCCCTAAGACGATTAACTAACAGAACACCTTTGTAAGAGAATTAAGGTGAAAAATGAAGACTATCATAAGCACAGAGAGACCAAGCAGTTTAAGGACTAACCTCCATGTTGTAACCTGCCCGTGACGCACACATTGCGTGGAAGTGAGTGGCACACTTGCAGCAATGCACGCAGGAACCATGTGTCTGCTTACAAATTGTGCAAACCTAAAAGGTATTTTCAGAAAATATCAGATGTACATTACTAGATTCTAATAAAACACGTTGGTTATTATTTCTACTTCAAGCATTTCGTTATACCTTAAGAAATGAATTTGCTGGAATTTTGAAAAGTCCAACAGCAGGCTCCATATTTTCATGATTCAAAAACCCAACTTCCGGTCGGAACCAAGCACATGTTACATGAACCCACAAACCCTCAACATCGCTTGGTTTCAAAGCACCGCCTGCATAAATGGAAGAGAAATTCTGTTTTAAATATCATGAAGGAAATAGAGATATGGAAAATGAGTTCAATTTATAGCACCTTTGTACCCAAAAGAGAAATCTATGAACGAGTGTACTTAACTTGATCTTGTGACAGAACAGTCAAGAATAAACCATTACTAATGCAAGATGGGGGAAAAAAAATCATAAAGAGAGCTAATTCTGCAGTAATACCTTTTACAGGACAAAGACAACAGTCTCTCTCAATATCTGGTGTTTCACATGCTCTGCACACCCAGGAGGTGAGGTCCTGAGATTTGCTTACCCCATAGCATTCTTGGTGCACAGCCACTTGACATCTGAACACATATTCATAATATTGGTCAGATTTACATAATTATGACCCCATGTTTGCTTATAAGATCGCTGTAGAATTCAGTATAACCAAAAATGCCATAAATTAACCTGTTACAGATGATCATTTTATTTTCTTCCCAGTCTTCTACCCATCTGCATACAGCACATCTTTCAGTCGTCCACTTAGCACTGACTGGCTCATACTTTTCTGTGCAAACAAAATAAGTAGTAAGCAAGTTTCCTACCAAATTTGAATTCCAAAAGAAGGGAGCCAAGAGTTGAGCTATACCTTCCAGCAAAGAGAGCATCTTCTGCTTATCTAACATCTGGGTTTCTATAGTGTAGGTACTAAATTCTGCAATCTGTAATATATTGTTGTCAGTATTAAATCTCTTACATGCAAACTTCAGGGGTGTATAAGGGTAAGTTTATGAGAGAGTATAGCATAAGGGATGTACCCATTTTTCTAGAGGTAGCATTGTGTCTTTCACTCTTACGCTATACTTCCACTTTTTGGCTCTGCAGCCTGTATGCCGTTCCCATTCACTTGGTGACTGCTTCCTTGACCCACATGAACCACACTTGCACTCAATTCTGAAAACAATAGTTCCAAGATAAATGTGTTGGTCTAATCTCTAAAACAACAAGAGAATGATGACAGGAGCCTAGGATTAAACGCGGATTTATCGTTTTCAGAGAAAAAATCATTTTACGATATTGTGTTGCGTAGTCATAAACAAACAAGATCCTTTCTAAATGAAGAAATTGAAATAAGGCTGAGACATCTAATACGTACGCATGAAATTTTCTGATATATGTTCCTTCCATGCCATTACAGACTACAGTAACCTCATCGGGCAGCTCAGTCTCTGTCGCCTTTTCTGTAGACCTGTCCCAAGGAGGTTGTGAAGAGGAAATTTCGCAGATTAAAGAATTAGCAATAGAGAAATGTAAACAATCAAAGCTGGAGAACATGAGATGTTAACAACATACTTGAACACTGTGTTCTGTTCTTCTAATATTGTTGGCGCAAGCTCATGCTGGACTTTACAATTAGGGCAATAGTAATTGTTGTGCTCCAGTTCCTTAAGATGATAACCAAATTAGTGCAATCGTTCGACAAGAGTCTTCAATACTTAGAATAAAAAGTTAAGATGCATGGAGATGTACCTTAAAGCGCTTAGTTGAAATGTTGTCGCACCCAGCATGTACCCATACATCACACCCATCACAACAAACCTAATACATCAAATCAAGTCAGCTATATAGATGTAATAATTTCTTACTCAGGTCTGTATTTCACCAAACATGGTCACATATATTCTCACCCAATCTCCATCATCTGAAGGATGCCATATTCTCTTGCAAATGCCACAATACTGATTGGATTTCCGCAACTGAAACAACAAATTTGGATTCAATTCCTTTTGGCAAGAGAAAACCGAAGAGTAAGGACATTTACTAAGAACCTTTGAACAGTGTTTGCATAAAAGCTCTTCAGGTTGTGACCCTTTTGTCCTTTTTAGAGATTTTAATGGCATTACTGAGCCACAACCGTCGCAGGTCGTTATGTCTGCCTGACATGAACCCTACACAAAATAAATCAGCATATCGCTTTAGGGGACGCATTCTCAATAACTGTTGAAGTGTCGGATACAAGTACATCATCACCAGATGTAGGTGGTTATTAATTATACAGAGGATGCTTATAGAACTGACTGGTGAGAGTGAAAGTAAGAACATGTCCTTAATTGATTTACTTTGTCTTCCTAAATCAATTAAAACAGCAAACTTGAATATCTAATCCAAAAAAAAAAGAATATGTGTCAAGAAAACGTGCCTGAATTCTAGAAGCAGGCCCATACTCCTGGTCGGATTCCGTCGCAGAGGAATCTGGGTAGCTAATTTCAGCAGCTCCACAATCACCCTCGACCCCATTTTCTGCTAAAACTGCTTCCTCTAGTGCCTTCTTAAATTCACTTGGCTTGTAATTGTACAAGTTTGTCTGATCCTGAAATCTGAAGAGATGAAAGACTAAGGACCAGAAACAAACACACAACTATGAAAGATTCCAGAAAGAGCGTCTCGTGTACTTACTTGTCCATAAATTCCGTAAATGGATACATCATTCCTTGTCTGACCCATGCATAGTCCTGTAAATGACCATAAGTTTCAGAAAAAGATAGTACAAAATGCATCAAACGCCAGCTAGAAAACACAGAGAGAGAGAGAGAGAGAGAGAGAGTTTAAAGAGATAATGTATCTTACCCTCTGAGTTCCATTCTTCGAGTACCCAAAAAACATGACACATATTGCGCCCGGGACGCAATGTTTCAAGACCGCAGTAGGCGCTTGTGATAATGGATCGATCACCACAGCCGGCCATGCTGGGAATTTTTTCCCACACTTGGCCCAGACAAGATCGCCGACCGTGAAGTCCTCTGGTTTGTACACGCCCTTACGCGTGGCGTCGGACTTCTTCAGCATTCCAGAATTAGCGTCGTCGGAGGAAGACAACATGGAAATTTTAACATCCCAGCCATCAAAATCTACTTCGCTGCTGTCTCCGTCATCCTTACGTGGAATCAGCTTCGAGCCTTTGCTGCGATTCAATTTCGAGCTTCCACTGAAACCTTTAACCATCTTCCCCAGATATACGTCGTCATCATGGCTAGACTCCGTCGACTCGACCTTGCGACGGCTAGTTTTCCATGAACCAACAATAGAATCACTGAACCTTGAAGGAACCGCTCGAACTCTACCCCGCGAAGACTTGGACTGGTCTGAGCCCAGTTGAGATTCTTCTTTACTGGTCAAGGAGCTTGAGCTACTGGTGAGAACTTCGGGTTCTGTACATGGTTGATCCACGCTTGCTCTTTGTCTCTTCTTATACACCATAATCTCACCCTTTTTGCTCCCATAATCAATTTCTGAATCAATTTTGCACCTCTTCAGATTCTGATTCTCGAATAATGTCAAGGTCCGTTTCAAAATCATGTCCTAACTCAACGAATCTCGCCTACTCAACATAAACGACCATCCAAATTCCGATTCCAAAACCCTAATTTCATCAAACAAACAGATTCACGCCTCGGACCTCCAGGAAGAAGAAAAAACCTCGAAACGTATTCAATTCCTCTCGCAAATCGGCGCAATACTCAATGAACCCAATGCGAAACCGCTTCTCTACGTTTCGAAAACGAAATCAAAATCCTCGGAATTCGTACGTTTCCCCTCTGAGGATAGAATTAAGAAATCAAACGACGGAGAAACAAAACCAAATACTCCTCGTAAAACCTACGAAATTCTAGAGAAATTTATCAGTCTGTTTCAGTAACGGAGAAGATAAAACCCCAAAAGCTCCTTTAAAATTCGACGGCGAAGGAAAACAAAAGAGGAGGAGAAGGATCTTGTTTGGGTTTGAGCGTGTGTTCTGGTGAAGGAGACACAGGACCGTCGGTTTATATATTTTCCCTATTTTTTTACGGTTAATTTGTTAAATTAATTCGCCTAAACAATAATAAAACGAAAATTAGAAATCGAGTTATGCTGACGTGGCGGTTCAATGGAACAGTGTTTGGCTCCAGGGATTGGGGACGAGGGAAGACTACGAAATTTCAGGGCTACAAGAGCGCCAAGTCGAAAACTTCCTTTTCATGAAATCCGACGTGGCAAATTATGAGAAAAAATCAAAAGCTTGTTGGGCTTTATATGCTTGAGATATTACAGATTGGGCCTAATCTTTTTCTTTTACTAGTTGGTCTTATAGCATGTGAGCTTTTGTTTATTTAATGATCAAAGTTTCTTATTTTTACAATACTGCACGTTGAAATTTTAAAATTTTATGTAGTTTTTTTTTGTTTTCAATATTCATATGTTATAAACTTATAGGGTGCAGATGGTTGCGTTTTTAGAGGTATAATTTGAGAGGAAAAAAGGATTCATCCCAAATTTCCCTAAGATAAAAATGTAAAATATATTATTCATTTTTAACTCTATTTTACGTTACTTAAAAAACTAAAGAAGAGAAAAAAAAAAGGAGATTAACAAAATGGAGATGACTAGTATATTATTTCTCTCAATTTGTTCTACTAACATTTTTTTGTTAATCCCTTAGGCTAGGACCTCCATAATGTTTAGGAACGGCTATGCACATGCCACTTGTACAAACTCCCATGATCATAAACTCATAAGAAAAAAGAATTACATATACGTATGTTTTCAATTTTCAGGAACAAAAACCTTCGAAACTCACTTACATCTCAAATTGACAACAAATTAAGATCCAAAAATAAACAAACCTTTAGAAGAAAAAAAACAAAAAAGATTTCACCATGTTGCTCTTAAGTCTAAACCAAGACTGATTTCCACTAGAAAATCATATTATGGCCGCAAAAAAAAAAATATCACTTACCGACAATAAAATTCAATGGCCATAATGACCTCAGCCAAGAAAATCCAAAAACAAAAAAAAAGAAGTTCCTTTATATATGTACAAGAAACGAAGGAATGACAAAAACAGATGATCTTGAATCAGACACTAGTAGAACTTGGATGTGCCTCAAATGAGGGAGGGGTGTGAGAAGATGGTGAACCAATGGATCCACGAATCCTGAATAATTCAAGAACAACAAAAGCAAGTAATGTCACTGACAAAACAAATCCATATCCAATTTTCCATCCATCTCCTCCATTATTGGCCATTCGAATTCCAAGAACAATGTTCACTGCTCCAAAGAACAGAGAGATTCTCCCAATCCAATGATGATACCAATTCCAATATCTCCTCATCTTTGTCTCCTTCTGTGGCCGTGCAAAGAAAGCCAAAACCTGCAAAACAAAATTCCATATATGTTCAGCCAAAACTTAAAACCCTCATTTCGATCCAAGTCTTGATTCTCTAACCTGAAGAATGCTAAGGACTAGAAGAAAGATCCCAATGCCTCGATGTGCAGGTATATTCGGTTGGATCCTATTGTAAAGCTGAATCCCAAGAATTACAGCGGCTAAACCGAAGATAAAGCCTGTGAATTGAAAACCAATATGAAGATAATACCAAAGAGGGTCTTTATGTCTAAGATATCTCGCGAGGATTGCCCCTACAGGAAGTAAGAAACCCCATCCGAGTATCGCCATTACTCCATGTTTTGTCTTCTCCGTAGAAGTTGTCGTCTTTATAGAGGTTGCTCCACTTGCTGCATAGACCAAGAACACACACGACACTAAGTATTGAATTGGCCCCTGTTTCTAACTTGTCTAGACTAGTATATTGACTTTATTGTTATAAAAGTTTGCACGTAAAACACTAGTTTACTACATTTTAGTGTTTTGCAAGTAAAATATTAGTTTTACTACCTTTGGAGAAATCGACGATGACTGTAGTTTTATCATCATGCTTAGTCAAACGGCCTAGCTTCGAGGGATAAGCGGTGCTAAACGCTAGAATCACGGCTCTACGAGGAACTCTAACGGAGAATTTCACCTGAAAAGCTAAGTAAATCATTGCTCCGTGAAGAGCCACCACCGGAGGCACTTTTTGTAGTTGCAATTCTCCTTGATCCGGCACAACTTGGTCTCTCTCCGTTCCTTGGAGATAGTATTGTTTGATTTTGGCGTGACCCTTTTTCGAAATCCACCCGATCATCGCGCTTGATCCAACCATTCTCCCGTCTTTCGAGAATCCGATCCCAACCCACCCGGTTGTATATAAAGCCGATACTATGATCGTCATCACATTGTCTCTGTTTTCTGAGTACTGCAAAACAGAGAAATTGAAAACAAAAAATAAGAAATTAGAATCATGAGTTTATTGAAAAGCAGAGGAAATTGGAAATCAAAATCATGGGTTTGTTGAAAAGCAGAGAACTTCAAAGTTAAAATGGAAGATAAAAATCACGGGTTTATTGAAAAAGCAGAGAAGTTGAAGTGAAGGCGAAATTAGAAAATCAAAGTCATGGGTTTACGAAAAGTTCGTTTATTTTTGAATCTGTTATTTTTTTTGTTTACCCGTAAGACGAATGTGTTCCAAAGAGGTGTACAGGGCATGTTATCGGAGATATTGCTGTACGGTGGAGGGAGGAAATCGGATAATCGGTTAGCAAAACAGAGATTCTGGGTTGAATCGTTTATGACCTCTGCAGCTAGAAAAGGCAGATCTTGTCCGATTAAGAGACAAAGGATGTAAAATCCGACGAAGGTTCTCATGGCTGGAATCGAAGCAGAGACGAGAAGGAGCAAGCGTGGAACGAGGAACAATGGAGGTTGTTTTGATGTTGTTTGCTTGAAGAAGAAGAAGAGTGATTAAGTTTGGTGGTGAAAGTGGTTGAAGATGGCGATCAATCATAATCATCAAATTGTTTTAAATCAGCTCTCCGATTGGATTTTGAGAAAGATACTGGAGTTGATGTTTCACTGGTTAAGTATCGGACAATTTATGTCCCCTCTGTCAGTAAACCGACACGTGAACCGACAGAAAAATACCAAGATGCGATGAAATTATTGCTTTTTGCCAGTTAAAACAAGTGTCAATTGCTATTTGAGGTTGAGAAATTATGAAAATATGTTTTAAGATATTGAGAATCTGGAGTTTTTAACTTTGCTTATTTGGGGGAAAAAAGAAGAAGACACAGATGGGAGTGAGAGAGAGAGTGGGGTCGTAAACTGGACCAGAGTGGGAAGTGGATCAGTCTTAGTCTGAATCATTACTCATTAGGTATATTTGGTCAGGATGGTGCCACGATCAACATCATCTTTTCTTTTCTGGGAGGAGATATTGGAACAGAACTTAGAAACAAAGTAAACAATAAAATAACAAGGTTAATCAAGTTCTTTTGTTTTGTTTTTTAAAACTTTCATTATTGTGGTACGGACCTTTACAGCTTCAATGAGTACCAATCACACAAACAAAATTCATTTGTTAATTCTGAACACAAACCCAAATGAAAAAAGAAGACCTTCGGTTTACGTTTTTTTGTTTATATTTAGCAAAAAAAAAGAAAGTTTATTGCAAACCTTTTTCACATGCAAAACAATTTGTACGTATCGGTATCCACTTACCGTGTTTTATGTAATCAATATCATAATTGAAAACTATTCAAGTATGACGTAACAGAGTTAGACTAGTTATATAGAATTAAACTGGAACATGAAGCAATTTGGGGATGTAGCTCATATGGTAGAGCGCTCGCTTCGCATGCGAGAGGCACGGGGTTCGATTCCCCGCATCTCCACATTTGTTAACTTTTTTTTATTTGCTCGCCTCGTAATTCTTATGCTCTGTGTCTTCTTCCTCCTTTTCTCTCTGTAGTTTTCCCGGTGGATTGAAACAGAGAGGATCTCATCATACGTTTCTGTCAATAAATTCTATTTATTTTTGTAATAATAATTTGATCAACCATATTCCTGCCCCATTTATTGTCTTACAAAACTTATTCAGAAAACAATGTTAACTCGAACACCAAATAAAAAGACAAATGGAAAGAAAAGAAACAAAAAAATGAAGAAGGAAACGTATCCTAAAGAGACAAAAAAATGGTGAGTGAAGAAGTCTCTCTACTTGGACCAAGCAACTGCTTCAATATCGGTTTGAGCACTTCTATACAATTCCAGCCTCTTCGCAATTGAAGTCCTTCGCTGCTGAACCGCAGGATCCTCATCCAACAATTTTGACAATTTGCTCATCTATATTTTTCACACCAAACCATTTAAAATTCTTACTACTCATATGTTATACAATTGTCAATTTGCTCATATAGGTTTAGTATATGGTTATTGCTTACCTCTTTCTGGCCAAGTTCGGTGAAGAAGAAGTCAAGAAGGCTTCGTTTTGCTTCACGGACTTGACAGTAAACAATGGATTTCGGTATGGAGTTCCTTAACCCAGCGCAGACCATGTTCACATAAGACAACACATTCGAACCGATTCTTCGGAGATAAGCATCGTTGTATCTGTCAAAAATCGAATGTGTCGGATTCCCACCTTTTTCAGAATCTTGCGGGAGTTTCCTGAAGAACTCGACCGTTAAGTAACCAGACTCCATGTCCACTAGTAACAGAGTTGCTTTCCTGCTTTCTTCTCTCATTCGATCCAATGAAACAACGGCTGCACCTGATACTTCCACTCTTAGTGTTGGATATTGCTTCAATTCCTGTTGTGATGATGAAACACATAATTACGGGTCAAAAGTGTTTATGATTTTGAACTCTGTTGAGATCTGAGGGAGACTATCTTACAGATGTTTCGCCGATGGACTTGTGGATCAGATCCTTGAGAATGGAATGAACCGCATCAACAGCTGCTTCAGCAGGGCCTCTAATGGAGACTAAGCATGATTCTATGAGACGGCGATAACCTTGTTCAGGAGCAATGAGATGCGGTTGATATCCATCGGCTTCAGTGATCAGTTTTCGTACATTGTCCATAGAGAGATGTTTGTCGAATTGCAGTCTTTTAATGGCAGCTGGGAATTGATTGTCGAACACAGAATTTATCTTTTCACCACCTGAACGTCTGTGGGGTTGTTAGTGGCAATCATAAAGCAAGAAAATTGCATTAGTAACCATCCAGAAACATGCGGGTGACTTACGTGCCATCGAGGTGTTCTTTAAAAGTTTGATCAAAGGCACGGCAAATTTCCATGATCATATAGAGTTTTCCCTGCATTCAAGAGAACAAGTATTAACGAAGAAGGGATTTGAAATGAGAGAAGAAACCGAAGAATGAAAGGCGAAAAAGGTCCTTAAGACATAAGATCCTTACACCAGCATCAGCTGCTACAGGCTTCCCAAGACGGCTTAGCTCTGTCTCTAACTCGGAAATAGTCTTTGTGATAAGAGACTGAAGTCCCGGAATTCTCGACTTGATAACAACTTCCAAATGCTGAAAAAGTTATAGCTGGTTTTAGAGCAGCTACCAAATCTTGTATGTTAAAAGCTTCATATATATCAAGCTATTATATACCTTAGAGAGCATCTTTCCTAGATACTCTGAACCCATTCTGTCAGATAAATGTCTGTACTCTGGGGAAGTCTGGAAGTAATCACGTTCACGTCGACGAGCAGCTATCATATCAACACTTTTATTAATGTCAGCTTGAGACCGGTTTACAACACCAACCCAAGGATACCTTAATTTGTATCCCCTTCCTTCAAGTATCTGAAATCCCCAAACATTTAGAAGACTTAGGGACTGTTCAATATTCACTCACCACGATTTAGTGAGATTCTCATATTTATCTTCATTGTGCCTTATCATAATGCAGTTAGAGATAAGTTGTTTGCAGATTAGACGATTAGACTATAGTCTTTAACCCCTGATATGTATTACTATCGTCTGAATGTAAACTTACATCAACAGCATTAGTGCCTTGGTCCATGAGATCAATTTTTGTTAAAACTCCAAAAGTCCTGTCTCCTGATAGCAGCAAGTAGCAACAAAGCAAACATTAAACAACATGAATCAATCAATTCAAACTACTATCAAGATATATTTATTGCAAGGATCATCTTCTTTGTTTATTACAGATGGTAAGATTATCATCATCTTAGAGAACCACTAGGCACTGACCATGCAACTCAATCATAGATACAGTGCTCCATAGAAATAAAACCATATTTACTATGTCCCAGTGGATTATATCTTCCAAAAGAAAGCACAAAGTGAATTCAGAAAAGCAGTTGTATCAATCATATAAGAAAGGAAGAATCTGACACCTTTTGGATCAACTTCACGAGAGATCTTAATGGCATCAGATGTAGCAAGATCCTGATTTGCAGGGGAAATAGCTAGTATGATGCAGTTGGGCTGTCAAAAAGTGAATGATGTATCTATGTTACTTTGCTGTAACACACACAACCTTTGAGGATAGAAGCATCATCCTTCTACAGTTCTATTCTGCTACACTCTTAATTTCTTTCAAATCATAGTTACCTTCTCAATAAACGATCTGACCATGTTCTCAATGTCTTGAACAATGCTTTCAGGCTGACCATCTACAACATCATTGGCATCAAATTTTTCATTCATGTTTGTCCAAAAAAGAGAGCTTGAGGGGTACGATATCATGAAAAACAAAGACTGCCTCCCTTACCAACAGCTACCTTTGTCAGCCCAGGAAGATCGACAAGTGTCAAATTCACAACTACAAACAATTTAAATAAATAAAATGGTTAGAGCATGGAAGACAAATGGCAAAGATGGTAGAGAACATAAACTTGAGTTTTGATAATTATTTTCTTGATGCTAATTTAAGAAGCACAATGGCTTCTCTTACCATTAGGAGAGAAGATACTGAGATGAATTGGAACTGTAGATATTACTTTGCTGCTGCGACCAGTTTCACGATCTGTCTCATCCGAGATCTCCTGCCTCACAGCAGCTACATACCAAGAAAGAAGTGATAAATATCTCAAAACTTAAGAAAACCAGATAAGAAGAATGTGTGCACGTAAATAACAATACAGATATTGCAAACAGTCACAGGGAAAATAAGGAGCAGTAACTCCTCCCAAACAAGAAATATACCAAAATCCGTGAACTTCTTCTTTGGAAGATGCATAAACTCAGCATACTCTTTGCCTTCATCAATTCTGTGAAGCTGCAGGACAAGAGGTCTACGTGTAACAATCCCTACATAGAAGACATTGTTGTTCTGAGTAACGTTCATAGCAGGAGATAAATCTTGAGTTATATGATGTACGTTGCAATCTGTTAAGCAAGCTTACCAGCTCCACGAGGTAGAAAATCTTTTCCTACAACGCTCTCTAGCACTGAAGACTTTCCAGAACTCTACAATTTCATCAAATCTAATGAATTGATCCCCAAGAGAATGTAAATGTACACTGCTTACACGCATTGCTAAGGATCTCACAACTTTTCACTAAAATCGAAAGGCTAATCATTAAAAAGGGGGATAAAGTTCCCATGAGCAATTTCGATCAAATCAATGAATCAAGGGGAACGTATCAGACGATGACAAGCCGGTGAAGAATTAAATATAGACATATTTCGTGAAGAATGAGATCAGATTATTTCTACGAACTGAAACCCCAAATGTACGTGTGCGGAACCGAGAAGGCAATGCCTAAGATCTAAGAATCACCGATTAAAAATCTGATGCCAAAAATCAGGAGAAAGAGACCAAACCTGACCACCGACGACGGCGATTGCAGGCAATGAGTCCCAGAGAGTTGGGAGGGAGCTTCCTTCGCCGTGATCTCCCAGAGCCGTACAAGCTCGCTGTATCTTGTTCACAAGCGCAATCAAACTCTCCATAACGAAATCAGCTCCGATTAATCAACGGCGGAATCAATCTTCCGGCGAGATTTGGTCTCCGACTGGGTCCGTAGGAGGAGGAGAAGAGAACGCAAACGTTATAACCGCGAGACTTATCATCCAGGCGACCGTTGAATTTTTCTGAGAAATATATATAAGCCAAAGTTTCATAATGCCCAAAATACCCCTGCTGAATAGTCAAACCTTGTAGCAAGGCCTAAGGCCCAATAAATAACATTCAGCCCATAACTATAAATGATTAATCCTCTTTTGGACCAAAATTCGTAAAAAGACAAAATAGACCTGCACATTTTTGGGTATATCCTATTATATGTTCCGAGTCACGATACTGGAATGGTATTTCCGTTATAATTTTTACGAAAACAATGTCTCTTGTTTTCTCTACCACCACACAATTTCTATGTTAATTACCAAAAAGAGTGTTTTAATTAGCTAAACTAATCTTTTTGCTAAAGAGTTAGATTATGGAGAGATTAGGCCCACTTTGGGTTGAAGAAATCTCCAATCTTTCTTCGCCAAGTCTCCACACACTTGTGTTTCTAATCTCTCTGTATGTCGCAGAGTAGCAACTTTATTCTCTCATGGAGTCTCTTACTACATCAAATCCTTCCTTCGCTTGTTTCTCTAAAACCATATCTCATTATCCTTCTTGTCTCTCCTTCGTAAAGCTAACTTCTATCCAAAAGTTCGAAGCTTCCAACAACACCTTATCCTTATTTTGCTGTAGATCATCATCATCATCCTCCTCTTCGAATCCTAGACCAGATTGCAATCGTCGTATCAAGCTAAACCCTTTTTGTGTATTGCGCCCCGTCATTCGAACAATAAAGGGTTTGGTTTCTTCTCAATCCAGGCTATGGATGTCTCGTTTTCGAGCTTACAGAGACGATACGGGGGCGTTTTCGGAGGACTTCGCCGGAGATTTGAAGCACAACGGTGGATTAGGGATTGCCCTTTTGAGCGTTACGGCTTCGGCTAAGATTAAGATTAGCCCTTTCGTTGCGACGCTCTCTGCGAATCCAACGTTCGTTTCAGCTGTATTCGCGTGGTTCTTTGCGCAATCGAGTAAAATGGTTATCAATTTCTTCATTGAGCGGAAATGGGATTTTCGTCTTCTGTATGCTTCTGGTGGGATGCCTTCCTCTCACTCCGCTCTATGTATGGCTTTGACGACCTCTGTGGCGCTTTGCCATGGAGTGGCAGATTCGTTGTTTCCTGTTTGTTTAGGGTTTAGCTTGATTGTGATGTATGATGCGATTGGTGTTAGACGCCATGCCGGTATGCAAGCTGAGGTAAGAGATAACCAGATCTGCTTCTTCTTTGTTTGTTTTTGTGTTACACTTACTTCAAGTTTTGAGTTTTGGAGATTTTTACGGAGTATGACTTTGGTCTTATTATATGATTTGTCTATTGTACAAGTTTCTCT
Source organism: Turritis glabra (assembly GCA_900406565.1). Classification (NCBI taxonomy): domain Eukaryota; kingdom Viridiplantae; phylum Streptophyta; class Magnoliopsida; order Brassicales; family Brassicaceae; genus Turritis; species Turritis glabra. The sequence goes on along the minus strand of OVBN01000228.1, from coordinate 740,708 downwards.
AGATTTCCATGTTGATGAGTGTGTGTATATTTTAATGTAGATAACTAAAATGTTAGAATCTGGTGATGGATTCAACTTTCACTACATTGTTGAATTTTTTGTGAATGCCTCTATGTAAAAGTTGGTTTTCTTGAGTTTCTGTGTGCACAATTGAAGTACATCACTAGATTTGGAGTTATGGACATCGTCAGTTAGATGTTGATGTCTGTTCTTGGTTCTTGAATCTTTTAAATTCTTTTAGATGATGGTTTTGCATTGTTGAGCACAATACAAGTTTCTCGAAATTATGGACATTAGGCACATTTTGATGATAGCTGTTGTTGGTTGTAGAATGATAAGTTTCCAGAGAATTAAAGAGTTTTGAAAGAGGGTTTATACAGAGTCTAAGTCTTGTTTGTTCTTTGTGAGATAAGATTAACATTGTTTTTTGTCTTTTTGTATTTGTTGATGTCAGGTTCTGAACTTGATCATAAGGGACTTGTTCGAAGGACATCCCATCAGTCAAAGAAAGCTAAAGGAACTGCTCGGTCACACTCCTTCGCAGGTTCTTGCTGGAGCATTGGTTGGTATTGTGATTGCTTGCCTTTGCTGTCAAGGCTATCTCGTCTCAGCCTAAGATCTCTTTTATTCAAAGTTTTCTGGTTGATTTGGTTAGCCCAAAAACTCAGTGTTTAAGTATCGCTTAGCATCGATTTTGGCTAAGATTCTTGTTGTAGTAGTATCATATGTTTTGTTCAGCAATAGAGAAAACTCTTGTTTCTTCTTCCTTGTGGTTTTTTTTATTCAGAGTTTTTGTATTCCCTGAAAATGCAATGAGAGCTTGTTTTTGTTGAAACCAATGCAAATCCTTATGATGATGACATGTTCAGTGACTTTAATGCGTTGCATTATCCAGATAACTGCTGCAGAACACACACAAAAAGTTTCTTTTCTCGGAGAACTCTGTATATATATATCTAATAAACCCTAAACCCTTGTTCATATACGATCAGTCAAAACCATGTCAACCTCCAACAGCAAATACGCCGGTAAGATCTCTTCCTCCGATTTGTAATCTTCCTCCTTCCTTCGAAGCGTTAGATCTGTTGTTTTGCCTCGTGTCTAGAATCTGGATTGCTAAGTTAGTATCTCTTGTTTAATCGATGGATCTGTTGTTTAATCGAACCTCAGCAGCGGCCAAGACAGTGGTCTTGTGGGACATGGAGGATTGCAAGATCCCTGATGCATGGTCTCAGTGCTGGTGAGGTTTCGCAGAACATTCGAACCTCCCTTTCGAATTTGGGTTATCATGGTACGGTCAAAATCAAGGCTTATGGTGAATCCAGGGACGACTTTGTCTCCGCCGGAATTAAGTTGAATCACTTTCCCGCAGGTGAACTCCTTTATATTACAACTCTCTCTCTCTCTTCCTCTAACACTCTTGGTTCTCTTTAAAACATTTATATGTCTTGTATCTTGATCTCTGCGTTGATGAAATATATATATAGTTTCACAAACTTGAGGTGTGCGTTTGGCTTTTTTCTGTAACCACAAAACTTAAAATCACTTATTCATTTGGTTGAAGAGAGTTTAAATTGTATTCATTGTATCTTAAATCTTGAGATGGATATTTGTGCATCAATTTCAGGAATTTGTTGCTAGAGTGATTGCACTACTAGCTTTGAGTTTAGGAGAATTCCCGGTTTTTGATAACCAACTTCCAAAATCTAATTGACAAAAATCTCGCAGCTCTAAAGTTTATGCAGCTTGGCGATACTTTAGCTGTTTGGTGTTTTCTTGAAGTACCTTCACAACAAAAGAACCAAAAATTTAGAAAGATTCAGAACTCCATTGTTACCTCGCGTATTCTCTCCGCAATTGCCTTGCAACCTTCAGAAGCCAATGCAAACACCATTTCAAATGTTTCCATCGGTAACTTCGCATCCATCTACATTTATAACTCAAGACATAAACATCTAGAATCATATGATTGCGAATGAAGAGAAATGTAAAATGGAGAGAAGAAGAAGAACCTGAAGGAGTGTCACTTTGTCTAATTTAGGTAGAATGCCAACGGTTACATCAGCTCCTCCAGCGCTATCTTCGACATAGTTCAGATCAAGAAGAGGAGTACTGTTTAAGTATCCAGCACTACAAGAAACAGCGAGACCACCATCGGAATTCCGGCATCTGCTAGAGCTATAGAGTCGCGGCATTGATACAAGCTGGTCTTGTTTCTGAATACAGAACATAACACTAATGGCGGATCAGAGATTGAAAGAGCTTAAAAGCTTGTTTGCAGAACGGAGAGTTAGTTACTTTTTATCTCCATCAGCTTGTAGAACCTGTGACGAGAATTACAGGGTTACATACAAAAGTATGTTTTCAATCATAGTTTTGGTACAGTATATCTCTCTCCATTGACCCGGAATAATCCTAGACACACATAACCGGTACAATCATATCTCCCACAAATCCATCGGACTCAGATGCGCATTTAATTTCCTTGTGTTCTTTTTGGTGAACCTGGGCTATTTTGTTCTTTCAAAATTAATATCCTATCTTTTGGGCTGGATCAGTTGTCGAACTCTGTTCTTTTTCTTTTTTTTGCAAGTCCAAATATAATAACAAATTTGTAAAACGTAATCGAAAATTATTCTCTTTTGGTGATTGTGATCAATTAAGGATATTCAAACCAAAGGTTGATATTTTTTATTTTTGAATATTTACTTTTATTGTGGGTTGGGTTTTTAATGTCTAAGAACTGTGGACTTTGTAAAAAATAATTAACCAAATGACTATTGTAAAAAGACTTTTACACCGAAGAAATTTTTAGTATCTTTGATTTGAATCAGAGATTGAATTTTGATTTAATAAAAAAACTGATAAGTTGTTATATGATAATAATATGAGAGAAAAAGAAATAAATAATGATATGTGGCTGATTCTAAATATAATTTTTTTGTGGTGTCAAGTCGTTGTATTCTTTTTATGTTATGATTTTTGTATACTCTCACATGAAATTTATAAATATATTGATTTTTGTGTGAGAAATATTGCATACAAGATTTCTCGAGCCTAGTATGTACAATACGTTATTAATGTTTTTCCTCCATCCAAGTTTTTAACACCGAAGAGATTTTAGATTTTAGATTTTTAGTGAAATTTACATATAGAATCGTGGATTTGATTTAGAAATTGAATTTTGATTTTATGAGGAAAAAAACGAGAAGTTATTATGTGATCAATAATATGAGAAAAAAAAACATATGATATGTGGCTGATTCAACACCTCCCAAATTAGACAGCTACATGGGATATATTGAAAAAGTCTTCTAGAATGTAGAAAGTAAAAAAAAAAAGATTGTAAAGGTAACTCAATCTCAATCTGGATATTGAAAGTCAAGAGGGATGACTTGTGAACACTAAAGATAAATTGTTATCATTTATTTTACCAGTATGAGAAAGTGTCATTTTGGTGAATCTTTCTTCTTCAAATTAGAAAAAGATTTCAATTACCAGTCTTTTCTTAAAGATACAAAATGGAAACAAATGGATAACGAGAGAAGAAATTTGGATCACTACAATACATGCTTTGTCCCGCAGAATAAGTGTTTTTACTGATCTGACTCTCTCGAATTTTTTTTTACATGATTTTATTTTAAATCATACGTTATTTGTTCTAAAAGTACTCACATGATGCCCCATCCCCATATACCCAAAAAAATTCAAAAATATGTTGATTTTTGTGTGAGAAACATTGCATACAGAATTTTTCGAGCCGATTTTGTACAAGATGTTATCGATGTTCTTCCTCCATCCAAGTCTTTAACAGCGAAGAGATTTTAAATTTTATACTTTTAGTGAAATTTAGATATGGAGCCGTAGATTTAATTTAGAGATTTAATTTTGATTTTATGAGAAAAAACAATGATTTGTGGTTGATTCAACACCTCCCCAAATTAGACAGCTACATGGGATATATTAAGAGAATCTTCTAAAATGCATAAAATAAAAGCATAGTTTTGTACATATGTGTACTCTATGATCATAATTCCTAAGGATGCAGAGAAACACAATAATTTGTGCTATTTTTAGAAAGTTAAATTTGGTGTGTTAAGTTTGGAACAAAAACTTAAAATGTGCTATTTTATAGTGTTTTAAAAAAAGTAATTATGTATAAATGATTTTTACAAAAATAAATACAAATAGGCGAATTAAATATTAAAAAACAAAATTTTAATAATTGGTTAGAATATTCCATAGGAATTTTACTATGGAAGTATGTATGGAATTTTGTTGGTTATAATATGGAATTATACTAATAATTGTTTATAATATTCTCTTAGATTGTGTATGGAATTTCATATCTCTTAGTTTAAAAAGATATGGAATATATACAGTATATTCTCTTGGTTTAATATGACAACTTCATCATTATACAGGCGGAAGAGAAAGATTCCTACATGTATGCCAAGAATGTCATGTTTTGGGACGTGAACAATTGCGCGATCCCAAAACGTGTTCGGCCAAGTCAAATTGCCCCGAATGGCCGAATATATGCAGGGCGCTTGCCGCAACAAACTTTTTTTGATCCGTTACTGTAGAAGCAGCTGGTAAAGGGATTTCTGACTGTATTCAACAAAAACTTCGGTCTTCTGGGATTAGAGTCTCACCTGTCACTTCTGGTAAATATATATTGAGTACATTAATGTTTTTTCTTACTTGAATTATCCTGAACACTGACCAGTTCTGGCTTGATTATGTGTGTGGAAATTTCATATAAACCTCAAGCTACAGACATAAAATTTGTTGCTCTAAACGATTCCTCTCACATATAATTTAGAAATATGTTGATTTTTGTGTGAGAAATATTGCATACGAGATTTCTCGAGTCGAGTATGTACAATACGTTATTAATGTTTTTCCTCCATCCAAGTCTTTAACACCGAAGAGATTTTAGATTTTAGATTTTTAGTGAAATTTACATATGGAATCGTGGATTTGGTTTAGAAATTGAATTTTGATTTTATGAGGAAAAAAACGATAAGTTATTATGTGATCAATAATATGAGAGAAAAAATAAACAATGATTTGTGGCTGATTCAACACCTCAGCTACATGGGATATATTGAGAGAATCTTCTAGAATGTAGAAAGTAAAAAAAAAGATTGTAAAGGTAACTCAATCTCAATCTCAATCTCGATCAGGGGCGGAGCTACGTTGGTGGGAGTGGGGTCACTTTTGAATTTAAACTGATTTGGTATTAAAAATTAGAAGTAAATTAAAAAAAATGGTTAAAATTTTTTAGTTTGACCCCATTAAAATATGTTCAAATTCCTCGTTTTCTTTTCATATAACATATTGACCCCACTAGAAATTGATTCTAGATCCGCCACTGATCTCGATATTGAAAGTTAAGAGGGATGACTTGTGAACACTAAAGATAAATTGTTATCATTTATTTTACCAGTATGAGAAAGTGTCATTTAGGTGAATCTTTCTTCTTCAAATTAGAAAAAGATCTCAATTACTAGTCTTTTCTTAAAGATTCAAAATGGAAACAAACCAATAACGTAAGAAGAAATTTGGATCACTACAATACATGCTTTGTCCCGCATAACAAGTTTTTTTACTGATCTGACTCTCTCAAATTTTTTTTTTACATGATTTTATTTTAAGTCATATGTTATTTGTTCTAAAAGTACTCACATGATGCCCCATCCCCATATACCCAAAAAAATTCAAAAATATGTTGATTTTTGTGTGAGAAACATTGCATACAGAATTTTTCGAGCCGATTTTGTACAAGATGTTATCGATGTTCTTCCTCCATCCAAGTCTTTAACAACAAAGAGATTTTAAATTTTGCACTTTTAGTGAAATTTAGATATGGAGCCGTAGATTTAATTTTGATTTTATGAGAAAAAAACAATAAATTATTATGTGATCAATAATATGAGAGAGAGAAAAACAATGATTTGTGGTTGATTCAACACCTCCCCAAATTAGACAGCTACATGAGATATATTGAGAGCATCTTCTAAAATGCAGAAAGTAAAAGCATAGTTTTGTACATATGTGTACTCTATGATCATAATTCCTATGGATGCAGAGAAACACAATAATTTGTGCTATTTTTAGAAAATTAAATTCGGTGTGAAGTTTGGAACAAAAACTTAAAAATGTGCTATTTTATAGTGTTTAAAAAAAGTAATTATGTATAAACGATTTTTACAAAAATAAATACAAATAGGCGAATTAAATATTAAGAAAACAAAATTTTAATGTTTATTTAAAGAATAGTAGGTTAAGTTAATTTATTATTGTTTCCTAAAATTTTCGAGGAAGAAGTAGAAAGAGATATCTTACAGTTATCGAATTCTCTGTTGGATATGATGTGTTTTCAAGGATTGATCGAAAAAATTATAGAGAAAGATGCGGAACAAGGAAAGGTGGTTTAACCTGTACATAATGTTGCAACAAATCCAAAACCTTTTTATTCAATATTTTAACTTTTTGATCAAGTTAATATATCTAAGACTCAAATCAAACAAGTCGTCTCTTAGTACTCCTCTCTCTTCGATGTTGTAAGATAAAGGGAGACAAAGGCCAAAAGGGAAGATGCGACAAACTGATCGTGTGTTGAGATGTCTGCAAGGATTATATCAAATTTGCTAGTCCAGGATTATCAATTGCGCAGCAAAATAAGTATACTAAAAACTTCTTACCATGCAATATATAGATGGTCGCCGTACCAAGATAATTCTTTTCCTCAAAGACCGATCTAATCTTCTGCGAGACATCATCAATAGCTCTGCCACCATCAGGGATTTGGCAAACCATCCACGTCCCAGAAGACAGCCGTCTTTGTCCTTTCAAATCGCTTCAACAATCATCCACCATAGAGATTGAAGATAAATTAGGGCTAGGCGTCATCTAGTTTTTTAACCTAAATTATCATAGGGGCATATATATACACATTATAAAAGGTAAGAGTATCACTTTATTGCCGTCATCGACCATGCATATATACATGATAACTTTCTCACCAAGATTCCCTCAATGTGTGTACAAAAACATTACAACGTTTCCTTTCTTCAAAACAATATCTAAACAACCTGGAAAAAGAGGAACTTAAACTCTATTTAGGCATTGATATATCAATCTTCTTTAAGTTGGCTTGGTGCCTCAGCTACTTTTGTTGTTAGAATCTTTCAGAGCCCGCTTTGATCGTTTTCTTCTTCGGCCAGTAGGTTTGGTCTTCAGGTTAAAGACACCCTTCATCAACGAGCTTATATCCACAGATCGATCTCCCATGATCTTATCATGGTACATCTTGCTTCCTATCTCACATATCTCTTCCTCTACTTCTTCTAATGGCTCGTCTATATTCAACTTCAGTTCTCCTTTCCTAATAACCGTTACACCGAACCCATTCGCCTTGGCTTCTCGATATGCATCCTGTATATGTTAAAGAGAACAAATTTGAATCGATAACAGAATATATCTAATTACAGTTCTTCCTTGGTTAAATTCATTACCTTTGGTGGGCGCGGAACAATGAAAACGTTTCCAGTCCTAAGCATATCCAAATGAGCTTGAATAATATAACAAAGGTTTCTACAGTCAGCAGCGTTCTCAAAAGCAATCACGTGATGTGGTTTGGGTTCTAATTCGAGATCTGTTGCCATTTCCAATGTGTAGAATCCTACTTGTTGCTCTCCTTTGTCATCAACAGTATACAGTTCAAGGCACTGAAACACGGAAAAAAGACAATTAGATTTTCAAGGACTTTTGAGTTTCTCCAATGTCAGTCAAATGTTTAGCAAGAAAACATACCAGTACATGCGGAAGGTCCAACCACCATAGATAATCTTCTTCCTTATCTTCTCCATACTCGCGGTATTTGCTCACAACAGCTTGAGGACCAAACAACTCCATCTCTCTCTTGAGTTTGTTGAGTTTCTTTTCCATGAACTTCTTGTTCCTCTCTGGCAGTTTTTCCATTATATCAGCTGCGTCTTTGATTTCGTCTTCTGTAATCCATCGGTCCAAGTCTTTTCCCATGTCTCTCATAATAGCTTTCACTTCTGGATCAGTCTCTGCGTTGTACAACTCGAGGAACCCACGTGACCATTTCTTCGTGTGCTGCCAATACTCCTTTCCTGATTTTTTACCAGGTCTAACAGATCCATCACTTCTTTCTACAACAATCTTTGGCTGGCTTGAGGTAGTTTCGGATGAAGGGGTGAGAGTGTTCTCAGAAGAAGCAGACTCTGATAATTCCTGATGAGAGCTCTGTTCTTCATATTTCACAGGAGATACAGATGCAGCTTTTCCAGAAAACAATGTTTCGCGCTGTTCATGATAGTTATTGAGAAACTCAGGGTTCTTATCAAGCGAAGGCCCTTTCCATCTTGGTATGATCTTTTCTGGTGGATCATACACACTGATGCCATCTGAATAATAAGAGGAAGGGAGATAATTGAGATATATTTTGACAAGCTGGTTAACGCATAAACTGTGAAGGTGAGATATTGAGCAAACTTAGTCTCAATCAAAGTTGTAGAGAAGATTACCTACTCCGTAGTCCAGGTTTTCAACGTTTGAATGAATCCACTGATGCAGATGAGACAGTTTCTCATTTTCTTTCTTAACTTTCTTCTCCAAGCCTTGCAAAAACATAGCTTTATCTTCAGCATCAATCAGGTGAAATGGATCCCTACCAGCCAGCTCATTATCTCGAACACGGAAGACAATGTCTCTTAGCTTTTCGTCCTTCATCCACTCAAGCTCATCATTATACTCGCTGCGGTAAAGTTCTGCAATTTCAGCAATCGTACCAGGCTCCTGAATTTCTCTCTCTCTTGCAGCCATATAATTATCCCTAAATCCTGCTCTCATTTTTTCAACAACAGGCTCAAATTCATGGTAGTTTTTCTCTATCCAATTCCCCTTCCCTGATGGTTCTTCCTTCTCTATATGTTCAGTACCACCAGAAGAACTTTCGGCTGATTTGAAAAAACTTGTTTTGCGCTCTTCTAATTCATTTGAAGAATCTCTTTGCTTGCTCGATCCCTCAACTGCATTCCCAGGTTCTGAGAGTTTTTGGTAATCATTCTTTGGGGGTTGAGAATCAACATCCTTCCCCAACGGTTCAGAAGAAGTAGACTCAAGTGCAGATTTCAAGGTTCCATTGACAGCTGCACTGAGGATTTTATTTTTGTCAACCAATTCGTATTTTCTAGCTACACCATGCTCTTCATCACTCTGCTTTGGGAAGATTTCAACACTGTCTTGGGCTATCGTCTGAGACGGTTCCTGAGTAAGCTCTTTCTCACCACTTCTTCTTGAAAGGAACTCTTTAGCCTCTTTTACAGACCGTATGACCCGTGACTTACGACCAGTGCTATTCTTCATCATACTCAACTTATCCTTAGAAACATCAGAAGATTGGATGATTCCGTCTGTAGGAACTAGTGGTACCATATTACTCACCTTTTCTGTGTCAGATGCTGCCATTTCATGATTCGGAAAACCAGAATCTACCATAGCCCCATTCACCATCGGAACAGCAAAACCAGAAAGTTCAGTTTTCTCACTGTCAGTCGAAGTCCCCAAGCGTTCATCTTTATCATCATCCCCTTCACTCTGTGTCAAACCCTCATGTGGAAGACTCTTCTGTGACTGAATGCTTATATCTTCATCATTGTCGCCGGTTTCTTTGTTCACATCGCGCTTCTCCTTTTCATTAAGTTCTACCTCTCGTGCCCGTCTAGCCATTGCTTTGATTTCATGGATTTTATTATCAAAGTCCATGGATTCACTACTCTCAACCTGAAAAGAATTCAAGAGTTCCAATATCTTCTCTGAACCCTTTACTTTGGATATGCTACTCATAAGTTCATTCCGCTTCTCTGAACCCTTTACTTTGGATATGCTACTCATAAGTTCATTCCGATCAAGCTTAGGCTTCTCAAACGAAACCAATGGCTTTTCCAAACCCTTCTGTAAAACTTCCACAGTACCTTTCTCCGACATTTCCTTTTCCTTCCAAGCTTTCATCTTTCTCCTCATCATCTCCTTCTCCAACTCTGTACACTCAACCTCATTACTCTTCCTATACTCAAGCACCGTCTTCAGCAACCAGAGTCCAATGTAACCACACAAAACAGCTCTTCCAATCGCTGGCAACTTTGGAATTAAGTCAAGACGAAGAATTGCGTTTTGGATTGAGCTAACGAAACGAAACTCTTCCACCTCCGAAGAAGAAACGAACTTGACAAGAGAACTATCCTTATGGATCACATTTTCCCCATTCTCCATTTGGTCAGCTAATTTCTTCGCATATAGAACCCTAGAACTCACTGAGTCCAAATCCTCGAGACCAGATCTTCTACTCAAGACCTCGTTTTCATCAACCTCTACTTTGACCACGTTTCCAACCGAATCCTGATAGACAGTAAAAATAGGATTCGAACCAATCCCCCAATACTCTGCTTCCTTCTTATACCTAGCAACCCAGTCTTCAAGCTCATTCAGCAAATTAGAATCTTGAGAAACCCTATCTTTCAGTCCCTCGGTGCTACTTAACTCGACCAAACCATCACTTTGATCGAAATTATGGCTTTCGTTTAAAGGTTTCGTACCTGGGTCAGAAGATTTCGGAGTCGAACGCCAATTCTCATCACCGATGATCTTCTTCCTCAGCGAATTACGTCGTCTCGAGGTCTCTCCGAACCGAGCCGAGACTTGGAGAACTGAAACGCGATAGTACTGGAATTTGGAGATGGGCAAGTTGAATCGATGCTGGTTTCTCTTGTTAGTGAGTCTCCTGTTCGAATTGGACGAGAAAGACGAGAAATTGAAGAAACCATTATTAGGAAGAGCAGAGTTTAGAGCCCTCATTGATAGGGAAGGGATAAAGCTCATTTCGAAGTGAATACGTCAAAACCCCAGAGCTGGGTTTAACAGAACAATGATGAAACGTCGACGTTTCTTATACAAAGCTAATGCCTTTGGAACACTACAGTTGAGAAAAGGTTCAACATTTTACATTTTACATTTTCCAGATACAGCAGAACAACCCTCCATGACATGAGAAAGAGAAAGAGAAAGAGAGAGATACATAAGAACAACCCAAGTTTATCGTCAGAGAAAACCCTAATTACAGATATATCACTACCAAGAACCATGGTTACAGAGACAGAGACAAGTTGGCGAGGTTTTTCAAAATCAATTTGATTTCTTTTTCATTTTCAAGACAAGTTTGGGATACAAGCTCCTCCACCTTCACCACTTTGTTGTTGCTCTTTCCAGATCCTTCCAGTGACTCGCAGTTTCAGCTCTTTCCTATCTCCACCTGAGAAGAACAGAGCCATGTTTCTTTGTATAATTAGTCCATCATGACTGTCTCTAACTTTCCTGTGGCTGTCTCTTACGCTTCTCGGTGTTCCTTCCCATATCAGCTTCCGACCATAACCTCCCACTTCTAAACTGTAATTGTAGTTCCTAGCTTCTGTCTCGTCCCCCATGAAACGCAGGAACGCCATGTAGACTGGAGCCATTCCGAGCTGGAAAGCCTCAAAGTGAAGACAGAAGTATTGACCAAAGCAGTGAAAGACCTAATATTTAGATTCGAACCAGCAATGAAACCAAAAGAGAGGAACTTTGATAAGCATATGTGACGGTTAAAGTATAATAACTTATTATGTGTAGAGAGATATGGATGATTCACAACCATTGATCTTGCAGAGTAGAGCTTAGCCATACAATTTAGATTTCAGAACAAATGTACATATATAATGGACCTTCTCTGTAGAAGAGATTAGGTCTTCATTCAGTTTTCAATTCCATAAACCGAAACTGGACATCCCTAAGCAACACGATTGAAACTAACTCGCAACAAAAGTAAAACTTGACTCATCTGATTGCTTCACATTACAGTTTATACCAGAAAAATCAATTTCCTGACATAAATAATCCTTAGACATTAAACAAAGCCTCATAACTTATCTAAGTTCATAGATAGAGCTATGAACCAGGAAGCATATGTACTTACAGTTAACATCCATGTGGCGTTTTCGACTTCACGAGGATTAGACTTGACATAACGATGGTTGAAAGTACACCCAGAATGCATATCCACCTTATGATCATCCCTCAGATGAGCAACTAGGAAAGGGATATCGCCCGTAACAGAACACTCGGATCCAGCATACGGACAGTTATAAGGCCTGAAGTTACATACAGTCTCATGTTTGAGCTTACTGTAATAAGGGAAGATTTCAGGACATCCAAGTGACATGTGTTTACACGGTAGTTCAAGTGATTCGGCTACTTTCTCCAGTGCCAAGCAACGGATATCACCAAGCTCTTGTCTACAAGTTGGGCAGCGGTTGTGAACCCTGTTTTTACAGGTTGAACACAGAGTATGTCCATTGTGACACTGAGGGGAAATTAAATCATTGTGTCAGTGTTATTCCATAATTCCCTAATAGAGACAATAAGAATCTTGGAAGTTATCAAAGCTACTGAGATATGGCGATTAGGGATGGTCATTGCAGACAAAAAAAGTCCACATTACTTATGAGTGACAATTGTTAAGTGGAACCAAATCAATGGAGGATCATTCATACACATAAGCACAAACCATGATAGTGTGAATGGAGAATTTTCAATAAAGAAACATAATTTAGTAAAATCAGAATACTAACAACCATATATTTTGTAAGCCATTCTCAGATTAAGGAATGGATCAAGTTACAGTTTTCTTTCATCCAAATATTCAAATCCAAGTGTATATGGTAATGATGTCTCTCATCAGTAACTCAAAACCTCTAAAAATCAATCAACAAATTAAAGATCCGGGGAAACAAAATCAGACAACTAAGGGATTGAAAGAAAAAAAGAAGAAGAGACCTCACCTGATGAATGGGAGGATACATAGAATTGGTGCAGACAGGACATTCGAGAAGCTCATGAACACTGGTGGTGCTCGGAAGAAGCCCAGAAGCAGCATTCACGTTGGTGTTATTACTGTGATGCTTCGAAACCGAAGCGTAAGAATGGCGATCTTGGTGGATCTCTTCATCATCTGTCACATCCATGGTTGATGTACAGTCCATGCTATCCAAATCCATTGAAAACCCCCCCACCCCCACGAAGAAAGGTGAAATTTTTTTGATTAAATTCTTCGATCGAAAACGAAGATCAAATCCGGGATTTACCGAGGGGATGAATTGAAACACCACCGAAACAGGTCAACCCTCGTGAAGTGTTGTTCAATTTCAAAAAAATAAAAGATAGATGCTTTTCTTCATCAATTCTAGAGAGAGAGAGAGAGAGTTGCCGTCAAATGAACCGGAAACGCTGATTTTGAAATCGGACGGTCACGAGGGCGGCTGTGGTAGGAGAATGTTATTGGAAACAAATATTGAATTATAAGAGATTCAGAAGAATTACTGGATAGGGAAAATTTAATCATTTTATTATTATTAATTAATAGCCTCTCTCACTCAATGATTTCTTCGTTTTTAATTAAATGTTTAAATATTGTTTTTAAAAAACTAAAACTACTTTTTTTTTTAAACTAATAAAGGGCCCTGGTCCAGTAAAGATGGGCCTAAAACATGTACATGACTACATGGTGTACATGCTGCCTATTATTATCTGATTTTTCTTTTATTAATTCGAACATACAATTTTTATTCATTTGTCTACACAACAAAAGGTTTACTCGAAAAAATAATAAAATTTGTGGTAAATTTTAATTGTCAAAACGACTCAAACCTAACGTAGATCGACCACTAAATAAACTTCAAAGATTCATGGAAAACATACATACTCATCTTTCTTTTTGGGTTACTTTTATAAAAACTTAAAGAGATGTACTTAGATAAAACTTAAGACACCTTAAGAATATTATGAAATCATAAGAGGAATAAGTAATGCGATGTGGCTTGGGTTCAAAGTCACTTCAAAGACCAATGATGATGTAAAAGAACATTTTACTCTTCTTCATCTCAAGCAAACTCTCACAATCTTAAAAGTAAATTATTCCATAAATAATTGGTCTCATGAGTGTGATCATCCTTAACAACACATAAAAGAAAAAGTGAACGACAACGATCTATCCAGCTTTCATGATCTGTCATTGCTTTTTTAACAGAACATGTCATTGTACTATTCTCTTTCTGTTGGGTTTTTTGTCTGCGAAAAAGATATAGCTTCACAGAATCTGAGACTTGACTTCACAACTGTTTTCTAAAAGAGATGATCACAACATGATCTGATTATTAATCAAATATTCATTAACTTTTTACTCTATTTGCATCAAACAATCAAATTTAAGGCCTTTCTGGATCGAAACTAGAAAGACTTTAATTATTTGTTACCACTGGTTAGCCGATGTTTCCCGGCACTTCTCATCATTGCCCTGAGCCAACTGTTGTGGGTTAGTACCTTCTACCCGATTATTACTAAACAGTCTCTGGGATATTCTATCTTTAGCCGTTGTTTTCTTACGCCGCGTCGAGGAAAAGGTTTGTTTCTTGTTTTTTCTTGCAGCAAAAACTCTATCAAACTCTTCATCGATAACATTTGATCTAGAAGTTGAGGCTATAGCAGCACCACGCAGAACTTCTTGATTATGTTCCTTAACCTTTACCTTCACAAGCTTTGCTCTTTTCCTCATCACTTCTTTGTCTTTCTCCCGGATATTTTTCAGAGCCTGTTTCGCTATTTGCCTAGCTAACTGATTAGGATCAGAATCTGAAGTTGATTCATCCATGGGCACATCCTGGTTGATCCCTGTAGTTGAAGAAGTTTGGTTTTCACTCTCATCTAATGGAGTTTGCTGGGTTATGGGGTTCCCTTCATCATCCCGAGGTACAATGGGTCCGTGAAACGGACAGACTCGCAGATCTCTTCTCTGGCAAAGACCACCTTTCTTTAGAGGAGCACGGCATGGAGGTGCCTCTATTCTCTCTTCTCTATAAACAGTTGCCTGAAGATTCAATTCTGCTATTTTCTCTGCCGGAATTACAGCATCTTGATCCACCCTGCCCCAGTGGCTCTCGAGCTCTAACCCCCGGTAATTAGCTCGAACTTCCGTAGTTGAGTCCCAATTACTCAACTGTGATCCCCAATTCATCACGGGCGCTTCAGAAATTAGCTTATCCCTAAGAGAGCCTCCACTGCTTCCAACTTTTTTAGTGTTTGACGCTTTATTGGACCTAGATTCTGATGTAGACCTATTTGTTTCACTTGATGATGGTAAAAACGAATTCTCACTTATCGTCACAGGAGCCACGTTCTTGACAGAATCAGTTCTAACCTTGCCATCATCCTCCTCCCAGATATCTTCTTCTTCCTCCTCTTCATTCTCGTGAGTACCAGTCATACTTGAAATTGTAAAACCAGCTTCTTCCCATTTTCTTTTAGCTGCCAATATGTTATTCCTAATATCGATTAAGTCTTTCAACATGGAGTCTCTCGTTCTGTTATCACTTACTTCAACCCTGATGAGAAGAGAGATCCCTTCTTGAACCGAGATCAGATGCTTTGTCACTAGAAATTTGCACTGTTCCCTCAATACATCGAATACAACTCTGTTTTCACTAGTTTCTTCAACCTTTTCTGATTGCTTCAATGAATCAAGACGAATTTGCCTAAGATGAGAACAACGGATCTCCTCAAAATCTTCCTCATCTAAGATCGCAAGTGGAACACCATCATCCCCTCTCCACTGAACAATTTCCATACACTCCTTGATCTCCTTTATCGTTACCTCAATCTCATGCTTTAAGAGTCCAAAACTATCCCTCAAGGAATCAAACTTGTTTCGTAAAATCTCTTTTGTCTTCATCTCCCTCTCCTGTCTCTCTCGTTGAATCCGTGCAGCATTTGCCTGCAAATCAGGGAACTTCAACTTGCGGGTGTTCTTAAGGTAATCAAACCCAAGCCTAAGCTCCTTGTAATGTAAACCAAAAGACAAATTCCACTTCTCCAAGAACTCAATAGCCTTTGAACGCAACATAGTGGCAACAGCGGGTGGTGCAGGAAGAGGCAGATTGCTTCTAAAACCAACACTTAAACTCAACAGTTGATCAAGATTCTCAATAATCAGACTTCTAAAGAGCTTTGATCTCATGAAAAGCTCGTCGATTATGAAAAGCGTCAGATATCGAACCTGCCAAAGAAAATTATCACCGCGTTACACTCTACTGCCCCAATAAACGTTGATCCTTGGAAAATTGTACCCAAAAAAAATATGTGAACAAACAAGAAAGACCTGAGAGTGGTTATGTCTCATGAGCTCAATTAGGGTTTGCGCACCAAGTCGGACCTCCGAATCAGAATACCGAACAATAGATTTGATGGCCTTGAGCAGCCTCGGGTCAACCTCTTGAGCAGTTGATTTCGTCGCTTTCTCTATCAACCCAATAACTTTCCCTCCGCCGCCATCTCTCCCTTCCATCGCCGGCGATCAGAAGAAAATTCAGATTTCTCCTTTCTAACCTCCGAAGAAGACGAAATAAAAATAAAAACCTAATATAAGAAATTTCGATTTGTGTTGGTTTAATATTTGTTTCCACTGCGATAGTCGGTTAACTCGGTTTACTCGGTTAATCGAAATGACTTATTTGCCCCTCTTTCTCTAACCCCCGTGGACCAGATACGATGAGTGTTTACGTAACTACGACAAATATCGTTTATATAGTTAGTTATGAAGTCTTCCCTCCAAAAAAGTCACTCAACCCAGTCTAGAAAAGAAAAAAGAGAGAGAAGATGAAGATGATCATGATGATGACGACGGTGCAATACGCTTTCTTGATTCTTTCCATCTCAATGGCTTCTTGCTCCACGATTCCATCGCTAGAAGGTAAAAAAAGTCAGGTGATTCTGTTAATATTTTCCCGAGAAAGAAAATCGAATCAAACAATGCTCAATTCATTGCGTTTCTTGTTGTTCCTCCTCTTTTTTCTCTCTCGTTTTCCCTTCACTTTCTCGCTTACTTTCCAGGTCCACAAATCGGAATCAACTACGGACGATACAGCTCCAATCTTGAAGGTAATCTTCGATTCCGTTGTGTGGATCCCGAGAAAACTGAATCTTCCACTCTCAATAATGAGTTTTTCTTCCAGGTCCAGTGATCGGGATCAACTATGGTCGTTACGGCTCAAACCTTCCTCAACCAGAAGCAATACCATCACTAATCAACTCTCTCTCCATCAAACACGTCAAAACCTTTGACTTAGATCCAAGAATCACCAAATCCTTGGCCAACACTGGAATCACTCTCTCCCTCTGTATCCCCAACGACAAGATCCCATCTCTATCCACCAATCTCTCCGAGGCTGAATCAATCATCAGAAACTTCATCTTACCTTACCACAAGAACACAATCATCACATCAATCTCCGTCGGGAACGAAGTCTCCTTACTCCCACAATTCTCAAGCCACCTAGTCTCAGCTATGGTGAACGTTCACAAAGCAGTCAAGAGATACAGATTACACAACAAGATCAAAGTATCCACAACACATTCCCTCGCGATTCTTTCCAGAAGATTCCCTCCTTCAACTGCGATTTTCCACAAATCGATCTCTGATTCAGTCTTGAAACCACTCATAAGGTTTCTACAACGAACAGATTCACCTCTCATGGTGAATGTCTACCCATACCTCGCTTATAAGCAATCATTCCCTTCGATTCCACTGGACTTTGCTTTGTTTCAGCCGATGAACAGTCCCAAACGCCGGAGATACATCGATCCGTACAGTGGAGTTGCATACACCAATCTGTTCGACATTATGTTGGATTCTGTAGACTCCGCCGTGAAATCGTTGGGATTACCTAAAATTCCGGTGGTTGTATCGGAAATTGGGTGGCCGACGAGTGGAGATCCGGGAGAAGTAGCTGCTAATTTGGAGAACGCTAGGGTTTTTAACCAGCGGTTGGTTGAGCATCTGAGAAGAAGATGGAATAAGGTCCCTGTGTATATCTTTGCTCTGTTCGATGAAGATCAGAAAACTGGAGCCGCCGTCGAGAAACACTGGGGATTGCTTTACGGTAACGGGTCGAGGAAGTACGATCTGAATATCTCGCCGCCGATTTGAAGTTTGAACGGCGCAAAATTGGTCATTTTCGTATATGGGCTTTTTTTGTTTTGTTACGTATCTGTTGTTTTTGTTATGGGCCTAAGGCCTTATTACAACATTATTAATCCACCGTGTTTTCTTTTCCGTGTATAATAAATAAATAAAAATAGGAAATAATTGAGTGGAGATAGTTGAGGGATTCGAGTCATATTTTTCTTCCTTTGTCCGATATGTCACGTGCAAGATGATAGATTCGTGGACTTCGAGTCAGTTTTTAATTTAATTGAGGGATTTGAGTCATATCTAGCAAGACATTTGTCCCGGAATAAATCGGAAATGCAAATTGTCATCATGTTACGGAAAGTTGTCCTATATTTTCAAATTATTTGCAGTTTTGGATATATTAACAAAATATCAGGAAAAAACAATTTATGTTAGGTAGTGTGGTTAAAAACCAATAGTGCTTTAATAGTGGTTTTGATTGGATAATATGTCTAAAGTACGATTAAAAAAAGTGCAAATATTAAGAGTTAAATTCATATAATTTCTCGAGTGTGTTTATATGATTAAAAACTTTTTTCCAGAAGGCTGTGGATTTTTGATAAGCAGAGCATAAAAATGACTCATCACATATCTCCACTAAATACGCAAGTGAGTGAGTGATCGGAGATATTTGCGGAGAAAAGAGCGGGAAGGGAGTGGGTATAAAACTGGTGGCTCGTTCGGTGGTTGCATTATTCTGACCATGTGGGCCAACCTTCCGCACTTTGTCTCTGTATCGTCATTGAGGATGTTCCAAATCACTTATGATTATTATACTTATTGATTTGTTACTTACTGATGAAATTATTTTGTTTTTGGCTTGTCAAAATAGAGACTGCTTCTTATAACACATAAAACCAAGAACTGCTGTCCGATATCCACACTCTCTCACTCACATGGAGAGCCAAAAACCAAGAACATACGTCCACCTTACATTATCGATACGATGTGTCGTTTACGATACACACATTATACATATGTACGTTCATATCAAATATCGAGATGCATTGAATCGTTGGCATATATGTAATACGTATATCAAATGAGCACCCAAAAAAAAAAAAGAATTAGGGTATATTAACTAATCGATAGCAATAAACGGTATCCCCATATAAAATTAGGTAATTTATTTTTTTTAAACAAATTAGGTAAGTTATATCGATGTATTAATTAAGAACAAGTTAAATATAGCTATTTAGACATAATTGAGTTGGTATAGTGGCTAGGGCTAGACATAATTGAGGTAAACATGTAAATGATAGTCGGTCCTCGTTACTTTTGTAAGAGTGTATACATATTTTTGGATTAGTTGTTTAGTGCCTCGATCTATAAGTGACCAAGAAGAGTGCTATACAGTTGGAGAATTACAAATCTTTTATTTTGTCAAAAGATCCATTACTCTACATTTTTGTTTGACGTTGGCGAAATGAACACTTTATGCTTATAAAATGAAGTTAAAAGCTAGTGCGTTACCAATAATTTCACTTTGCTTTATGAATTTTCAAAGGAAAACAATACAAAAACTACTTCTCTTTGACTTGAGTGTAAAGAAGTACAGTACAATTTTTAAACCGAATCTGTAACCACCCGATAGGAAAAAATCTCTATCTCGGGATCTTCATTAATAATGAGTAGTATGAAGAATAGATGATGATAACAATGTTTGATAATTTGCTTTGTTTATTCTTCTCCCAAAAAGAGTTTGGGAAATATAAATCAGTCAACTCAAACTCAAATTCTAACACGCGCGAGACAAAAACCCGACCCGTGACCCGACCAAGTCATAAGCGACCCGGAAACCCTGTTGCTGTATGTTTCCAATGATCGACAAAGTCCCCATAGTTCCCGCGAACGCAAAACAGAACCGCCCTTGAGTGTTCACCGGAATCAAATAATTACTCGCCGGAAGTGAAACCTCTCCCCCTCCGAAATGAAACACAACCGTCGGAACCTTCACCGTCGTCATTCCCGAGAGATCAAAACACGTGTCGAACAGAGAATACGACGGAGCACGCTTCAGCTTCGTCGCACCAAGCCGAAACGCGTCTCTAAGCGCCACGTAAGCAGATTGCGTCAGCCGAGTAACCGAAGTACCGGAATCGATAATAACTCCGCCGTTTCCGGTGGCGTCAAGCTTGAACTGCGACTCCGAAACGCCGCGAACGCGCGAACCGCCAACGCTGATTCCAAGAAGCTGCAAGTAATAAAACGTGTCGAGTTTGGGGTTCGTCAGTAACGGCGTGAAAACGGAGGTTTTTGGAACGGCGTCGTTTCCGAAGACAATAGTTGACGGCGGTTTAGTAGAAGAACCGGAACTCGTCCGGTCAACCAAACAGTAAGAGAATTTTCCGTTATAACGGTTTTTCGTCTGCGACGGAAACGATAACCCACCACGGCCCAAGCCCAACAGCCCAGCCGCACCAACGAACAAGCCTTCGTTATCGTGACCGCATCCTAACGGCACGTTATCAACACGCGCTCCGTGAAACGTCAGCGTTTCGGTTGAGAAGTCTCCTTCTGTGAATGATCCGTCACCGTACGATACTTGGTAGAGACAAGTCTTGCTTCGACGGGTGACACATTCCGACGAGTCGTCTAGTCTCCGGCAAAGACGAGAGCCACATGGTACGGTGGCGAACGTTTTGGATTTCTTCGGGTCAAAGATCGGGTCGGATTGGTTGTAACAAGCTTTGCAAGGAGAGCATTGGAGCCAAACGACGTCGCTTCCTGTGTCGAGCACCATGTACAAGTTAGTCGCCGGAGTTCCAACGCCTAACCGCATGAAATACTCTCCGCTTCCTTGTGAGAGACCGGAGATAACGGCGCCGCTGAATCCACCGGCAGAGCGTGGAGTTCTTCTCGTGACATTTCGTCCGGTAGAGACAGCGGCGAGGCTGGTTATGGATTTGACACGGAGAGAGTCTCGTTGGAGACGGAGGTTGAAAAGGTCCGTCGGAGATGAGTCGGAGAAGGAAGAGAGAGCATCGACGTGTGATAAATGGACAGAGAGAGAACTTGTGGATTCGGATTCACCGGTTAGTGACTCGGACTCGGGCCATGAGAGGGTTGCGGAGGAAGGAAGAGTGTTGACGACGAGAGTTTGGTATTGGGAAGAAGCAGAAGAAGATGGAGTGGAGGTGAAGAAGAGAACGGCGACGACGGAGAAGACGAGGGTATTTAAGACTTTTCGCTCCATTGGAAATGAAAAATGAAGATTTAACTATTGTCACATGGATCTTATATAGACTATAGTCTATCTATACTCCAAAGTATGTAAAGGCATAATGAAGCTCGTGTGTGAAAGCACATACTAGTTTACTTTAATTATGTCACGACTTTGTTTTTTTCTTTTTCTTTTTCTTTTTCTTTCCCGAGTAAAATCATTATTACCGAATTATTGACTTTATTCCCCATTTCCTACTAACGAAGTTACGAAGGCCGTTTTATTTTGTAATTTATGTTTAATTATATTGTGTGAAACCGTGCAAAATGGTTCCATGGTCTAGTGGTCAGGACATTGGACTCTGAATCCAGTAACCCGAGTTCAAGTCTCGGTGGAACCTACTCTTTGATTATTTTTTTCATTGTACACTTTTATTATTCTTGTTGAGAAAGAAGTTAGCCCAGATTTTTGGGGATAGAATGGGCTGAAAAGAGCCTAACCAAAATGTCTAAAAGGGCTCATTTGGGTAGTGCAATAAGAATTGATAACAATGTGGGCTCGTTGGGTTTGTACTCAAAAGCATGACATCTTTCCTTGTGGCCCATGGGTTGTAAATATGGACTTTTACTTTGGAGATTATGTGGGAAGAATACAGAAACTATGAAGATATATAATTTATGAAAGAACTACCACACTTTTTTTGTTTTTTTTTTAGGGTGCTAAATGTAGGACCAAACATTTGGAAAGTCTTGACAAAAAATATAGGAAAGCGCCCTTAATTAATTGTAAGAAGCCTTTCTAAAAACAAATTGTGGTATTTAAACAGATATAAAATCATGAGTGGTATTTTATGATATTTCTCAATTTTAAAATGGGTTTGAAAGTTTTAATTTATTTCCTTAACGAGCTAATAGAATAACTACGAAGCTTGAAACAGTGTTGAATGAGAAGTAGGTGGCACGGCACGCATGCTCCATAATTGAAAATAATTTTTTGCAGTGGATTTCAAACTCTTCAGAGATGAATAAATGAAAAATAAGTGGAAAATTGAAGAGATGAGATAGCTAATTGAACAGATGGGAATGGGTGCATAAACACGAAAGCCCCTATATATCTACTAATCTAGTCTAGTTTATAAATTAATTGTACCTAATTGACTCCATTTCTCATTGTCATCTCTCAATTATTTTCAGTTTCTCGAGTCCATATATAGCCTATAAAACTCATCCTCACTTGGTCCCTACCCTCTCTCAATAATTGTCATTCGTTTCCATACTAATCCCTTTTAAATTCATTGAGATCTTCTAATGAAACATATTTTAGAATAATAATATGTCACTTTGATTCGTGATTGTTAGTGTGTTAGTTGCTATAGTTTTACGCTTCAACAATACTAATTTTCTTTTATCCCAGAAAGATGTAAACGTTTGAGTAAAGACTTATCCAGAACCAGAAGGTTATGCAGGCACAAATAATGGGGAGGAAGAGAAAATGAGGCCCATCTTCGCAGTCTGATCGAGAGATCATGTGATATCTTTATGGTCCCCTCTTCTCTTATACATTATTACTCGCCTTCTTCACATCAATCTAAAACTCAATTTATCACTCACTCACGGATTCAGTACCCAAAACTACACATAAATTTTGCATTCTATAATTAAATCCAGAATCAAACATATACATATGTACATGTTTTTTTTGTCTTTTGGCTGTTCTTTACTTTCCTTCTATATTGATAACAAATCGATCAGTCCCTTGTCGAAACTGTGCTGTAACTTTTTACATTTGATTAGATGAATAAAATATGAAAACAATAAATATATATCGGGGACTCCTCCTTGGAGTCATATACCTAACTACTTTAAACAAATTAATAGTAAAAGAGAACAATAATGGATGAGAACTCAGAACCTCACCTAAGTTAGTCCTATATTGGTCAGAGGAACAACGTTTGAAATTTTATAAATACTGGATTTGAATGTGGTGCCATGCAAATATGATTAATGTTTTAGCATGTATTGATTGTATTGAATATTAGTCTTGAACCAGAAACATAATGGACTAAAAAATATGACTTTTTTAAAAAAAACATGCTCTTGGAGAAAATCATTGATCCATCTAAATTCTGTATCCATCTTTATTTTTTCCTATTTTCAAAAGCATTGATCAATCTTCGATGTAAACATTTTTAGTAAAAGGCCAATTGATACGTTGGTGTCGACATTTGACCTGGTATCTATATTAACATTTTTGAAGTACATTTGAAAAAAAACTATAAGTTTTCGAAACTATTTACAAAAATTGTCATTATTAGGTCGGGTCAATTTTGAAATCGGGTCACAAAATATCCGAAAATCTTTAATGGATATTGACACCAACAATTACCATAACAAATTTGAGCTAATTTCATAAAATATATCTACCTAATTCAAACATAAATATATGATTCTCCTTTCACTTTTATTTAATTTTATATTTTAATTATTTTGAACTATTATATAATACATTTAGTTAATAAAATATGAAATTTTTTTTTGCATATGATGTGATTAAATTTTTTTAAAACGAACATATATTACTCAATAAATGAATAAAAAAAAATATGTGTACAATCTCCCACATCGGCTGAAAAATTGGACAATGGTTCAGAGTCATATTATAAAATAGACCAAAATAATTTCGAATACAAATGAGCAGGAACCTTGACTTATCATGAACCCAAATTTAAAAGTTTTATTCGGTTTATTCCGGTTCTTTATTTCAAAGAATTTAAACTTTTAAAAAGTATAAAAATATTATAAATATTAATACTTTATATAAAGTTTAAATATTATAAATATTTAAACTTTATTTAAATTTAAATATTATAAATATTTAAACTTTATTTAAATTTAAATATTATAAATATTTCAACTTTATTAAAATTTAAATATTTCAAAATAACTTTAAACATTATAAATATTTAAACTTTATAAAACATTTCAAATATAATATTTAAACTTTTAGAAAACATAAAATATCACTGGACGGGGTTATATGACGGGACAGGTTTGGATCGATATTAATACGGGATGGTATACTGCGAGTGAAATCTTAGAATTAAGAATCAAAATACAATTATACAATCTTAAACCCTAAACAAAACAAACAATATCAACAAAACAAATAAAACTTAAAATTTAAATTTTTTAGTTAAAAAAAATTCGACCCACGGTGTAACGCGGGGTAAAATCTAGTATATATATAAACATGTGACAAAAAATATAAAGAAAATCGTGTCCAGCGTATCTGAATTTCGTATGATATTCCATTTTGAGTTTACTAGTAAGTAGACCATATCATCGACAAATATTTGACATAAAACATGATTCCGTAAAATTATACAATGAAGAAAAATCACAAATTATCTCAGTCATTCCGGAAATGATCAATCAGATTCAGAGCCACTGCAGAGAAAAACATGTTTTATATATATGAAGAAAAAGTACGGAGTCTTTTAATTTAAAAACTTGGTGATGGATCTCAAAAAGATTCTCCCAGATGGGAGCTTGACCTAACGGTTAAGTGGTGGGAGTGAAGTAGGTCGAAAGCGACCCTTGGGAGTGTACGGACGATTTTCTTTAAATTACCAAAATACCCCTTAATAATTGACAATCTGCGTGACTCCACCACTCCAGGTTTCGGAGAGGAAGAAGAAGCGGAGAAAGAGCCAAAGAGTGCGAATGATATGATTACACCATTTGAATCCTTTTATTCTATGTGTTATGCAAAGTCCCACTTTTTCATATTTGGAAAGTTCGTATAATTCTATTCCTAATCTTATTATATCTTTTCTCTTTTTTTTTTTCTTTTTTTTTAATATACACACACGTATTTACGATTATGTACAGAGGTCTCACACCATTCTAATTATCTTCAGTTTTTAAATAACATAAATTATTTGAACGTTTGAATCGGTACGATGACAGTGACACATAGATATTACTAATATAAATAACTCACTTATAAGTATTTGTCATCTTCGTTTGGTTATATTCAAAAATATTTGTTTGTTTTATTATGAATTTTGTTTAACAGTTGATATAATTAGTAGAGAGAGTATATCTCTTTTTTTGCATGTAATGTTTTCATTTCATAAAAAAGAAAATATTTCCAAGTTACGTATGTCACCAAGGAAGGATCTGATTTCTTTACCCTAATCGAATCAACGGATCCGATGCATACGCATCAAGAGCTTTTAATTAATTTGTAAATTAGTATTATTGACTACAAAGATAATCAGAATAATTGATCATTAGCGAACTTAAAATTTTAAGACACCTTACCCTTTAAGAGTAGGGAAGAGTCGTTTTTATGATTTTCGCACAGCTTAAAATAATAAATGTTTAGAAGAACTCAGTCTAACTTCGATCAATATATAATATCAACAGAGATACTTGGAAATCATCGTATTAATAAATATAACATGAGTGCGGAATAATAATACATGTTTTTGCAGTTGCTTATTGTCTAACAAGACCTATGCTACGATTTATTAAAATAATTACCCTAAAATGCTCTTGTTTAGGCTCCACCCAAAAGCAAAAGAAACAATATATATATTGATAAATAAGTTTCTGTTTATATTAAAAACGCTACAAATTTCTGATATTACGTATATTTTATAAGCATAATGGAAGACAGGGAAGAAATGTGGTGTACGGTCAAATAGTGAAATTGTACAGAATCCTATTATAATAAGTTTCGCTTGTAGATAGTTTGAAAATTAAACTATTGAAGGTTGAAGATATATATGACGTGGAATCAAAACTTGATCTCTTGACTGGGTAACTTAAGCTAGGTTATCAGAACAAGCTAAATACATTGATTTGATTGGTAATTCTTACCGCGATAATCATAACCATGTCGTTAGAAGAGAGAACCATAATGATATATTTATAATCTTATATATAATATAGGATTATGATGATATTTTTAACTTTTTATACAAAAATTAAATATATTTAATTTTTTTGACCAATTATATTTTTTTATTCGTTGAATTCATTTTATTTAATAATATTTTTATGTAAAAAATTAAATTTAAAAACAATTATATGTTTTCTTAATTTGTGTATAGAAATTTTAATAATCATTTCAAATAAAACAGAAAGAATATAACAAATGAGTACCGTTGATCAGTTCAATATGTGTAAATATAAAATCAACGAATATACCTTTATTCTTGTTTAATGACGTGGCGACTATGACTAAACAGGTGATTAACTATATTATCAAATATATCAATGGAATATAACAGTGACTAAGAAGAATAGACAAAATTAAAAGATTTTCTGTAATGGATTCCACTACACCACTAAGCAATTTTTAATAAACAATAATGAACTAATGTATAGTTATTTATTCCCATCCATGGGTTCATATTCACTTTCAATGATCATATTCCTAATCCTATTTGTTTAATTTTGCTATTTGAACCTTTTGTGTTTAAATACTTTCAACTTAAGAAAATATCCGTAGCAGCTAGCTAAATTAGTCACTGACTTATATACAAAGATATTCAAATTTTAACCCCCCAAAAAAACGAACGCAACTACAGTGCCGTTCAAATCTGGCATCATTTTTAAGTGTACATTGTGATATATGCAAGCATGAAATCCCATGCAGAATTAGAATCATTGTGAAATTATTTTAATTCCGTTAGATCTCTTATTATGGTAATCTCATCCATCCTATAGCCTTTTCTAAAATTATGTTTCCACTCTTTAATTTAATCTTTGGTGCTGAAATTCGATTCTTTCAAATCTCCTCTCCCCTTTGCAAGGATTTGTCCGTACAATAGTTTGCACTGTTTTAAAAAGTTTCTCTAGATATAAATCATATAATTAATAATCAGTACCTTTTTTTCTCCCAAAAGATTAATGGTTTATCAATTAGTCAGAGACGTGAGACCATAATTACGATTGATAATACATCACATATCTAAATGTTGCTTTGTAGTTTGTAACGTATTCGCATATTTTAGCGTAAATATTGTAATAGTGTTTCGTGATGCATAACACACTTTTGTATGCGTTATGTTATCAAGTAACTAGAGAATTCTACACTATAATTTTGATTTTTTAGTGGTGATATGTAGAGGATAACGTACAAAAATATGAATTTGCGATTGTATATAGTCGACGTTTTCTTTAACAACAAAAAAAGGTATATATTCGACGTTTTCTAGGTAGATGTTAAGCTATAAAAAGATTTGAAATCCAATAGTTACAGCCTACATGGTCGTCTTGCAAATTTTATTAAATAATGTATACATAAATCAATGAATCATAACGCGATAATAATATTTTTGGAAGGGGATTTACTATCACAGGGAAAATAAATAAAATGAGAAAATATAAATTGAAGAGATTTTTTATGGGAGAGAGAGTGATGTTTTTTTATAACCTCTGTAAATGAGCAAATTGGAAGGACAAGTCAGCATTTGACACGTGTCGGTCATGAATACGACCTAACACAGCGTGGCAATTTCTTTAACTCTGACGTGTCCAGCTGGGGACCACTTTCTCCTCCGACACTTCGGCATGGCATCTCCACTTTTTTCACTCTTCTTCTCCACTCTCATTTCGTAAGCGCGTGTCTCCCACTCTCTCTCTCTTTCCCCGGTTATATATACTTTTTTTCTTTTTAACCTTACAAATTTTGTTTCCTGCTTAATGTTTTTTAACAACATATAGTTTCCATCTGTATTTGCTGAAAATAAAGCGAGTGAATAAAAAGAGTATGATTTGAAACGCGCGTGACTCAGAACTTACTCGGCACGTGCTAACATAACTCGCACGGTTCCCAAGACGCTCGTCCCATAAAGAGCCATGGCTGTGGTTTGTGCGAGTGTGGGTGTAGCCATAGCTGTTGGGTCCTACTAAAAAACGATCAAATGGCACACTGTGTAATTAAATACCGTTCCACAGTGTTGAAAAATCAGTAACGGAAAAATAATAAAACTGAAGTTACATAAAGAAAAAAATCTGGCCGGGGTATAATAGAGAAGCCGACACGTTTGCCTGCCACGATCCGGACAGAAGAAAAATAGACGATGTGGGTAAACGGCACCGTCAAGTATTAACGGCAACGTACGGGCTCAGTTAGTTCTAGGCTTTGTGCTTCACGCGCTCTCATGTTAGAGTAAGTGATAGCTTATTTATTACAATCGTCTCTATCGAACGGCTGAGATTGGCCCTCTCCGTTTAATTAATCGTGGTTAATTAGTTGAACATCAAAAGCAATCCCCAAAATATTTATTGTAACGTCGTGACTCTTCATTTGCCTTGTATACAATTTTTTGCACTCTAAAAAATTTATTTTGTTTTGGTAACAAAATTGAGTTTCCTTTTTAGCGGTGACATGAGAAAACAAAAAATGAACAATTCTAGGAAAATATAATTAAATGAATAGATAAATAGGGAGTTTCAACTGAAGTTACTGTGGGTGGAATTGTGGAAATGACAGGTCTCCAGGATCTGAACTAAGAGAAGTATCTATACATTAATATACATATATATATAGAGGGAGAGAGTGTGAATATGTGCATGATACCGTGAGACTTCTTCAAAAAAGGAAGCAGCTTTGGTTTGCTGCAGATCGGGGTTAGGTATGGAGAAGTAAGCAAAGCTGGAACAAACAAACGGCAAGAAGTTTGTGATTGCTGAGGCAAAACAACACGGAATCTGAGAGAAGAGGAGAAGACAAAAAAAAAAAAAAGATTTAGAAGAGATATAGAGAGATCGGTTTCGTGGCTGAAGGAGAGATGTTTTTTATCCAACAGTGCCTGAATTACGTTCTGCAATCAATACGGACATAACCGTCCGTTGTGTCCTTTGTTATAAAGAAAATAAAAGTTTTGCTTTATTTTTTGTTGCTCCATTGATGGGTCTTTTCTTTCTTCTCTCTCGTGTATCTTTCATGGGGTTAAGACTAGTGTTTACCGCGTGAAGGGTTTTTCTTATTTATATTTTATTTTCTATTCCTTCTTCTTCTTCTTCTTCATCTACTACTTCTTCTTCTCCTGTTCTCTTCTGGGTTCTTCAATGGCGAGTGTTGAAGGTGATGATGGTTTCAGAAGTTCTTCCTCAAGTGAGTAAGAGGCAGAGACTTGAGAAATTAACTAAAAGAAAAACAAAAGTTTCGATTTATTTTTTGGTTTGCTCTGTAGAATCAAAATCAGCTTCGTAAAGTTTCGATTTTTATCCTTCATTTTCTCGGGAAACGAGCTTAAAAGGAAAAAAACCCACTTTTTTATCTCTTCTCCTAAAGCTTCAAAGTTTACATTTTTTTGTTCTTGTTTTGCCGCGGAAATGTGACTGTTAGGGTTTTTTATTTTGTTTGATTTTAGGGTCTTATCACGATCAACTATACACAGAGCTATGGAAAGCTTGTGCAGGTCCATTAGTAGAAGTTCCTCGTGCTGGAGAGAGAGTTTTCTACTTCCCTCAGGGTCACATGGAGCAAGTATATACCAAAATTATGTAATCTCTTTACTTAAAAAAGTTCTTTTCCCGTTCTCTTTCTAAATTCCGTATTTTGCAGCTTGTGGCGTCAACTAATCAGGGAATTAGATCAGAAGAAATGCCTGATTTTAATCTTCCTCCAAAGATACTTTGTCAAGTTCTTGATGTGACTTTAAAGGTAAAATTCCATCACAATTTCTTGTTACTGCCCCTTTTTAAAATTTCCTCTGAATCTGTTAAAATGTTTTAAGTTTCTGATGTAAAGGCGGAGCATGAAACAGATGAAGTTTACGCTCAGATCACATTACAACCAGAGAAACATGTAAGTTCTTAACACACACATTTTTTTTTTTTTTTTGGTGAAGATTATATTTTATTGATTGAAATTGATTTCAATTTATTGTTCTGTTTGCAGCAGAATGAACCCACAAGTCTTGATCCACCTCTCGTTGAACCAACTAAGCAAATTTTTGATTCGTTTGTTAAGATTCTAACGGCTTCAGATACAAGCACTCATGGTGGATTCTCTGTTCTTCGTAAACACGCCAATGAATGCTTGCCTACCTTGGTAAATATATATATTCTTATAAAAATCTTCTCAATTGAAGAATCTTTAGCTTGAATTCTCACTTCTATTTACACTTTTTAGGACATGACGCAAGCTACTCCTACTCAAGAACTTGTGACTAGAGATCTTCATGGGTTTGAATGGAGGTTTAAGCATATATTCAGAGGTATTGACACTAATCTTGGGAGAATTTTTTGATTCATGGGTTTTTATGAAACTGTGTTTGGACTAAATGAGACATGAGAGTTGTTTTTGGTTTAGGACAACCAAAGAGGCATTTGCTTACAACTGGGTGGAGTACATTTGTATCGGCGAAAAGACTTGTAGCTGGAGATGCTTTTGTGTTCTTGCGGTACTTCTGAAACTGAGACTTTACTGGTCTGGTATTACTAAAACCGTTTTAGTTTCATTAACTTCATGTAATGCGTTTGTGTTTCTCAGGGGTGAGAATGGGGATTTACGAGTTGGAGTGAGGCGACAAGCTCGGCATCAAAGCACGATGCCTACTTCGGTGATCTCAAGTCAGAGCATGCATGTGGGAGTTCTTGCTACAGCTTTTCATGCCGTGCGTACAGAAACATTGTTTGTTGTGTTTTACAAGCCTAGGTATATAGAAATGTTCTTTAGATGATTTT
This sequence comes from Turritis glabra, assembly GCA_900406565.1. NCBI lineage: Eukaryota > Viridiplantae > Streptophyta > Magnoliopsida > Brassicales > Brassicaceae > Turritis > Turritis glabra. The sequence goes on along the minus strand of OVBN01000228.1, from coordinate 709,708 downwards.
GCTTTATATACATAGATTGTTTAGGACTCTTGGATTGAAGAATAGTTTTCTGTCTTTGCAGGATAAGCCAATTCATAGTTGGGGTGAACAAGTACATGGAAGCTATAAAGCATGGATTTTCTCTCGGTACCCGATTCAGAATGAGATTTGAAGGAGAAGAGTCTCCTGAGAGAATGTAAGAATTCATTTCCTCTGATCATTCTTTTCAGTGTTCTTGATTCTGAATCTGGAGTGTCTTCAGATTTACGGGTACGATTGTGGGAACTGGAGATCTATCTTCACAATGGCTAGCTTCTAAATGGAGGTCATTGCAGGTTCAGTTAACCATTCCACGTTCTTTCCCTTTACCGGTTTACTTATTACATGATCTTTATATAACGTTCTGTCTTCCTCTTTCTTAGGTCCAATGGGATGAGCCATCAACAGTTCAAAGACCAGATAAAGTCTCACCATGGGAGATTGAGCCTTTCTTGCCAACTTCTCCAATTTCAACCCCTGCTCAACAACCACAATCGAAATGCAAGCGGTCAAGACTCATTGAGCCAGCGATTGTAACACCAGCTGCTCCTAGTTTCTTGTACAACTTTCCTCAGAGCCAAGAACCCACCAATGCATCTCTTAAGCTGTTCCAAGATCCATCACTTGAGAGAAATTCAGGTGGATACACTTCAAACAACAGCTTCAAAGCCGAGACTCCTCCTCCTCCTCCAACGAATTGTTGCTATAGGTTGTTTGGATTTGATCTCACAAGCAATCCTCCTGCTCCGATCCTTCCAGACAAACAACAGAACGTTACTTGTGGAGCTGCCAAGTGTCAAGAACCCATCACTGCAACCTCAATGAATGAGCAGAAGAAGCAACAAACATCGAGAAGTCGAACTAAAGTAATCATCTTTCTCACTTAAAAACTCATGATATATAACAACAATGTTTTGAGAATCTGATCTCTTTGATTTTGGATTGAAAAGGTGCAAATGCAAGGGATTGCAGTTGGTCGTGCGGTTGATTTAACCCTGTTGGAATCATACGATGGATTGATTAAGGAGCTTGAGAAGATGTTTGAGATTCAAGGACAGCTTCGTCCTCGGGACAAATGGGTTGTTGTCTTCACAGATGATGAAGGAGATATGATGCTTGCTGGAGATGATCCATGGAAGTAAGTTATAAAATCACAGAGTAAACCATTTCCGGTTTAGCCCAAATCAATTAATGTGAACTAAACCAGAACTGATTTTGTTAATGTTCTGTTTTTTATTTTTCTGTGTAAATTGTGCAGTGAGTTTTGCAAGATGGCAAAGAAGATATATATATGTTCGAGCGATGAGGTTAAGCAAATGACAACGAAAGTGAAGATTTCTTCGTCGTTAGAGAATGAAGATGGTAATGAAATGATTTGATAATCGTAGTAGGGTGGTGACTGGTGAGAATTTAGCTGTTAATTAAGGTTAGTTCGGCGACGTCGTTTAGTACGTAAAGGTCTATAGACTTTCAGTCTGTGTATATAAAGTCTTTCACGGTATTGGGCTTTTTTTGTTTTCTCCATGTCAATTTTTAGGTTGGCGATTTTAATATTGCGGTTTTGGGACAGTGGTTGATGGGTCGGTTCACACATCTTTATGTACTTGTTGTGTTCCATAACCATTCAATTTTCAAAACCAAGTACATCAATTAGTTATGGGTTCAAAGATTATATCTAGTAATCAATGATTATGGTAAAACACAAACATTAGAGGATAAAAATTCGTTGAAAGCGTGGAAACCAAGGTAGTGGGCATGATGAAAGTCGATTCTTGGAAAAGTACAAGACTCAACGACGTCAAATACTTTTTTTCGGCTATCTTTTTTGTGGTTTGTGGTTTTTTTGGATATAATCGACTAATAATAAAATCGACTATAATTAAATTCGTTGTGCATATGAGGAAGCCACATATCGTTCTCTAACAAGTTCTTCCTTTGTTGAACTTTTAATTTCCAACCTTATAATTGCAGCGCATTTTTCTTTAATAAAATGCAGATGGCGAAAGAAAGAAAATTAATTTTTATTTTAATTAAAATTAAAATTAAATCACATATGAAGTATATTTAATAATACTTTAGTTGATAATTGTCTATATCTTCGTTTAATTTAGATTCGACTTATGAAGAGAAAAAACAATACAAATTTTTCAAACTGGTGTGGAGGATATGTACTTAGGTAGTGTAGAGTGAAGATTGTAGACTGTGGAGCAATTGTTTTACTTGCACAAAACATCAAATCTTGGAGCTAGTATAAAAACGTTTCTACTTAATCGAGGAAACAAAATTTCAGTCAAAATAAAACATGTAAAAAAGCAATCGTACTCAAACAATACTATAAGAGCTACAAATATTGTATTCCCTTAAAACACAGTCGACCAAAAGTTATAATCTTTATACATACAGTAAAAACTTAAAAGCTAATAGGTGAAAGAAAACAAAATAAATACGGTGTAGTAGTTGTAGGTGTAGTTGTAGTAGTATGCGAATTTATTCTGACTAATTTTCCTCAAACAAAGAGTACGGTTTGACTTTCAGTTCGAGTAATGGTTGTAGCTAGTAGTCGACACTACAGTAGCAAAATATCAAGCGTCGGATCTTCAATGACAATTACATATATTTAATCCATTGTCTTCTTCTTCTTCTTCTTCTTACGAATCATAAAGCAGAAACAAGAAAAATATGGTTAAAACACAAAAAAAGAACAAGAAAGATATGGGTACTGCCGAAGACGAAGAAGAAGACGATAATGAGGTGATGATAATCACATCGAAACTTCAACATGTCCTAGCCGCGAAATCGAGAAGGCTACAGTACACGTCATCACCAGTAATAAAAAACCAGGTGTCACTGTCACACTTGTCATCCCCTGACGACTCAATCTCTCGAGCTTCGGTTCCTTTCTCCTGGGAAGAAGAACCTGGGAAGCCTAAACACCATCTTCGTCATCCTTCTTACTCCAAGTGTCTTGATTTGCCTCCGAGGATGCTCCTTCATGAAGAATTTACCAAAATTCCCTTTACCGTGAATCATCATCGTGGTCGTCTCGCCAGGTTGAAACGGTGGTTCGGGTGGAGGAAAGAGAGAGATGATGATGGTTATGTGGCCAGAAAGGGTAGTTTTGTCTATCCATCGGAAGATGAAGATGATATGAAGACCACAAGAACAGAAGGTCTCCATTGTTTCTCTTACGTCACTAGGTGTTACTTCTAGGTGAAGTAACCTTTATGTCCATCTCTGTCTTCAAAATGTTCCATGGAAGAACAAGAAGTTAGAAAAGGATTGCTTTCGATGGAAAATGTTTTATATATACTAGGGTGATACGTCGTCGTTTACTTATCTAGACCAAATACAAATACTAATGAATTATGGCTTTTATGGGCCTATATACTGGCCCAATACCATAATAAGTATTGAATTTCGAATTGTTTTGTTGATGGTCGAGCTGGATTCAAATGTATAGATATAATATGATATGATATGGAAGATAGGATGTTGCCAGAAAGTAATGTGGGGCATATATAATGGACAAATAATGCATAATTAGTGGCTAGGATGTGATCTTCCATATGCGATAATCATTACATCAAACGTCCTACAAATTATTTTTTGGTATAAAAAGTTCAGATTTTTCAAAAAACTGTTTGTGTTTCAAATTTAGTTGGGAGTCAACACAACAATACTTGAAATATAATACCTCGACCAAAACTGAGAATATACCAATGTTATAACACGTATAGATATGTTAATATATGGGCCAAATATTACAATGGGCCGGAGAATAAAACAACGGAAGCTTCTTCTAGCGAGCGGGCTGAACAAACGGTATAAAACACGTGGACGTGGTAGGTCGCTTAAGGCTGGAGATAAACGGCAGGCAAGGTGAAGCAAGAAGAACAAAACGACACGAAAGGTTGAGAGGATGTTTGGGTAGGAAAGACAGTTGTCAACATCAGGATTGAATAAATAAAAAACAGTCCTTAGATTTCAAAAAAGCTAATCACGCCCCAAAACTGGGCCCCGTCTTTTCCTTTTTGTCGCTTCCTGTCGGTCTTTCCCTAATTCTTCTCCAACCCCTCATATTTTGAATATATACATAAATAACGATTTTACTTTCTTTTGTGAATATTAGGCCCAAAATTCTATAATCACTTTTATATTTAATTTCTGTAGCTGGTTGTTGTATTGATATGAAAATTAGTTATAAACTTATAATCGATGAAATTTGTGGTGCTCATTCCACAACGATCATCTGATTACATAAATGTGATTTTCATCATTTTGGTAAACGAAGTCGCACGTTGGATAATTAACGTTTTAATAACACGTGATTAAATATTTTTAGAATGATTATTTATAAACGCAAAAGCTATACATAACATAATAGCTCGTGCAGTATTAATGTTTGTTTGAAAAGTTTATTTGGTTTCTTATAATTGGCCTCGATTTTCAGTTTATGTAGCTTTTACAAAGTTTTATTTTAGTTATCTGATTAACGCGACATTTGTTGTGTACCTTTACTGATTTAAGAATAAAATCATATTAACTTTATGAAGCCATGTGTGGTGTTATATATAATGGTCCTTTTACGAAAAAAGCAGATCAAAATGTAAATAAAGGCAAAATTTTGGTGTATCATTTCTTCGTCGAAATAACATAATTAAATTAAAGAGAGTATTATTACGTCCGAAGAATAATCTATATTCCTGAAATACAGTCAACATATATATAGTACTTTATATAAAGTTAGAAATGAAAATCATATGTTTTATCAACCATATTAAGTCACAATTTTATCATAAATTACTGTAATTAGAATAATTTCAAGTTCGCCACCGCATTTCGTAACCTAATCTACATATAATAGATAAAATATAGAGTAATAATGATATCTGTGTAAGGATTTTGAAATTGACGAGGTAATATTGACGGATCGTAAACCAACAAATAATATAAATTACAAAATGGGTGGGCGGGAATAGTATACAACTCATAATTCCACTCGCATTTTGTATTATTATGATATGAAATAAGAGTAATCAACATGCACAATATAGATGTATAATTTATTCATCTTTATATCATCGTAACAAATATTTTATTGAAAAATATGAATATATGTAATACAATACAATTGATAATGCATATATCATCTTTAAGAACATAAACTGCATGGTTTACTAACACAATTCCGTCGCAAATTATGAAATGATGACAAGTGATTCAACTCAAAACTTGTTGAAATATTTTAAACCACGATAAGTAGAACACTGTATTTACTAAAGATAAAAAAATCACCAGTTTATTGAGCCAACAAATTAGTTAAATAGAACAATCAATATTTTAGCCAGATATTTTTTACTTTAAAAATATTTAAAAGAGGGACCAGAAAAGAACCAGAGAGGGAGGCCATGAGACATTATTATCACTAGTCAAAAACAACAAACCCTCCTTTTGCTTTTTCCATATAAATTATTATATTTTATTTTGCAGGTTTCTTCTCTTCTTCTTCTTCCTCTTCGCTGCTTTCTTTCATCATCCATAAAGTGAAAGCTAACGCATAGAGCCATATCGTCCCAAAAAAAGCAAAAGTCCAAAAAAAAAACTATCTCCAAAACATTCTCTCTTTGCTCTTTACTCTTTAGTCTCTCTCTCTCTCTCTCTCTCTCTCTCTCTCTCTCTCTCTCTGCCTTTCTCTTTGTCGAAGTTCATGGATGCTACGAAGTGGACGCAGGTACGTTAAAAAGATCTCTCTTTGCTATATCTGTTTGTTTCTTCTCTCTGACTCTTACCTCTATCTCTCTCTCCTTTTATCTCTCTACTCACATACACATATACATGGTTTATATATATAGTCTTATAGAGATATATCTATATGATGGGTTTAATTTAGACTTTTATATATGAAAACTGCATGGGGAATTATCCGTTTGAAACTTTCGAAGTTCTCGAATGTAGTTAAGGAACTTTTTTTCTCTATAAGTTCAACTTTTCGTGTGATTAATTATAAATTCTGATAACTAATGGATAAAAAGGTATGATTTGTAAGTTACCTTTTGTTCTTGGTGGTCAGGTCTTACCAATTATTTCCTAAATTTTATTTAGTCTCCTTACTTGAATTAATCTTCTTTTAACGCACCGACGATTGAACCTTAATTAAAAACAAAACCTAGTATTTTTATCTTCAATAGAGCAGAATTATTACTTAAATTTTGTTGACCTCACCAAACCCTAATTTTTACGAAATTCAAAACTCGGTTTTGCTTGTTATTGTTCTCTAGTTTTGATATGGTTAGGGGTTATTAATTAAAGTCTCTCTTAATTTTATAGGGTTTTCAAGAAATGATAAACGTAAAACCAATGGAGCAAATGATTTCTAACACCAACAACAACACATCGCAACAACAACCAACATTCATCGCCACCAACACAAGGCCAAACGCCACCCCATCCAACGGTGGCTCCGGCGGAAATAACAACAACACGGCTACGACGATGGAAACTAGAAAGGCGAGGCCACAAGAGAAAGTAAACTGTCCAAGATGCAACTCAACAAACACAAAGTTCTGTTATTACAACAACTACAGTCTCACGCAACCAAGATACTTCTGCAAAGGTTGTCGAAGGTATTGGACCGAAGGTGGCTCTCTTCGTAACGTCCCCGTCGGAGGTAGCTCAAGAAAGAACAAGAGATCCTCAACACCTTTAGCTTCACCTTCCAATCCCAAGCTTCCAGATCTAAACCCACCGATTCTTTTCTCAAGCCAAATCCCTAATAAGTCAAAAGATCTCAACTTGCTGTCTTTCCCGGTCATGCAAGATCATCATCATCATGGTATGTCTCATTTTCTTCATATGCCCAAGATAGAGAACAACAATACTTCATCCTCAATCTATGCTTCATCATCTCCTGTCTCAGCTCTCGAGCTTCTAAGATCCAATGGAGTCTCTTCAAGAGGCATGAACACGTTCTTGCCTGGTCAAATGATGGATTCAAACTCAGTCCTTTACTCATCTTTAGGGTTTCCAACAATGCCTGATTACAAACAGAGTAATAATAACCTTTCATTCTCCATTGATCATCATCAAGGGATTGGACATAACATCATCAACAGTAACCAAAGAGCTCAAGATAATAATGATGACATGAATGGAGCAAGTAGGGTTTTGTTCCCATTTTCAGACATGAAAGAGCTTTCAAGCACAACCCAAGAGAAGAGTCATGGTAATAATACATATTGGAGTGGGATGTTCAGTAATACAGGAGGATCTTCGTGGTGAAAAAAGGTTAAAAAGAGATCAAGAACTTATTAGCATTAATATCTTCTCTTTTTCACCATTTACCTCTTTATTTTATTATATTTTTTACTTTGATGATCTTTTGTTTTTTCTCACATGGGGTACTTTAGTTAAAGTTGTCAGAACTTAGTTTACAGATTGTCTTTATATTCCTTCTTTCTGGGTTTTTCTTTTTCTTTTGTTTTTGTTTGATCAGTCTTTTTAATATATATTTTTCATAATTGGGTTTGCTGGTAATTTATATTTTTAGTACGTTCATGATGAGGAGTCCTAAGAGATACGAGGGTAGAAGAATAAGTGAATACGAGGGCTTCGTACGTGTGTAATCAGTGAGATCTGTATTCATCATTTCTTCTATTTGTAGAAGTATTTGTGTAATTTATTCCTCTTTATATCTAATCATATTCCGATCTATATAATTGTGTAAATCTAAAATTTTATGCATTTATTTGTTGAGTATTTGCAGCTTAAAATTTTATATATTTACTTCCAATGTTGTCACTTGTCATTGTGAGTAACAATTTATTGCTTATTCTTAGTCACGGACCATATATATTTACGTAGTGTTGAGATGGATAGAAGCAACGAGTGATAGGGCAAAATAATATATGGAACCATCGAACAAAGATATAATTGAAAACAGAAAAGATTATGGTAGTATATGACTGTTGTCATTGCTGGTAACAATTGTATTACTTGTTTTTTAGTTACGGACGGAATATATATGTAGTATCGATCAGCTATAGCAACGATCAACGCCCCTTCACTGTTACGTAAGGTTGCTGCTCAAGCTTCAGTTCTACATAATTCGCAGTTCATCCCTCCTGTAACCATTTTCAAAAACATTGACCGTGAGGTCCGCAACATCATCATATCTCGAAGGCGAAGAAAAAGATGGTGAAAGCTGATGCTTCTCTGGATCCAATAGATTTACCCAAATCTTTTCCAAAACTTATTGTAACCTTGTTTTATCTTTTTTGCCAAGGTTGCTTTCTTTAGGTAGTGCTATTGTGTAATACCTCATCTTCATTTCTAATAATATTAACATATTTAGCAAACAAAACAAAAAAAAAAAACCTATAGCAACGAGTGGCAGAACTTATATATTTTTCAGAAGTGATTTATTTTTACATAGGTTATAATCAATGTTAGTGGAATCTGACAAAAAAAAATAATGGGAGTATTTGATACCGACGGATTTCAAAGTTAGATCTAACAGATTAATTACAAATTACGTGATGGTATAACTTAATTAATTAGTGGATTATACTAAAAACTTATGTTGTTTGTTAGAAATTAAATTAATATTCTTAAAAAATTCAAACATATTTATTATATAAACAGCAATATGTATTAAAATAAAATACTAAAAACGAAAAACATGGAATGATATGTTATTTTTGTGAACTGTAGGAGGTATATATATATATATATATCTACGTGAAATGGACTATTAGTTTTTGCATCAGCTTATAATTTACGATTATTACCGATTTCTTACATGTAGATAGTTAAAAAGGAAAAAAGAATAACCAACTAAATTTGTATGTGACCAAATCTGCCAAAATTTGAAAATACTAAAATCCTTCGAAATGATGTGTGTACGTTGTCATCGCGAATAATTTTTTCTTCTCTTTTCCTTGTCAACTAGACATTAACCAGAAGTTAAACCATTTGAACCCCAAAACTTATAGATTCCATAATATATGTTCTTTTTAGTTCATATAATGACTGATAAAAATAAAGATGATCGGAATCATTATCCACGAATAGTCATGATTATCAAATCCAAAGCATCGCATTTGGGGACACTAATATAAATATACTTTTAGAGCTCCTCAGCTTTTTGACTTTTGTACCAATGTTTATCTTCTTTCATGTAAATTAATTACTACATCTGTTTTCTTATAAATATTTTTTCAATTGTTCAATAATTTCTATATAAAATAAATATATCACTGTATACCGCTATAGATAAGTTAAATTTATTAATATCAAAATTTCTATATAAAATAATGTTGCACCCATATTGATTATGTGCAAACTAAATAATTTGTTATCAAAACTTACATTATAATTTCTGAACAACATTCCTTTTGAATCAAAAATATACTAAAACGATAATTATTTTGCTTTTAAAAAGTTAGTTATTAATCATTTGATTCATTTCAAAATAAGAAGTTCAAGCAAGAAATCAACACAGTAGCAAAAATAAAGCTTTTTAGGTCTAAGTTAACCTGCCCCAACTAGAAGCCGTTTGTAACATTAATTATGTTAAGAAATAAGGATTGCAGAATTTGTAGTATATGTAGAGATCTGTAAATTTGCTCATATTAGTTAATCATCATCATTTGTATATAATAGTAATTAAGTCTCATAAAGGAAACACCCACTAAGATTCGGAGACGACGGCACGGTTTCCTTGAATTCTCGTTATTACCAGATTTACCGCAATGTCACATTCCACTCGACATTTTTTCCCCTTTTTTTAATATAAATATAAGAATAATAATTAAACCATACCTTCACGGTTCATCCACCTAATCCGCTAATTAATCTTCCAATTGATTTGTAGTGTAAATACAATATAAACAATTGACGTAAGTTCTTTTTTCTTTTTTTTTTTTAATAAACAATATGCTTTCATTCTGTGTAATGACATACTATCGGCATTAAAGCAAATCATCACACTACTTTTTTTGGTCTTCGACTACGATTAATGTTAGTTTACATTTGATTTAAGTTTCGAATAAAAAGTAGTTTATTTTTTTTTTTTTAAAAAAGCATGACTATCGTACGTTACGTATGTTTTGAATAGTAAATGTAATTATGTAAATGCTGTGTATGAACACATGATGATTAGTAGCTGGCTTGAAATGCGGAAGTAGATGCCCACTTTATAGTGCCCGCCAACCAAACATGATTTTTCATTGGGTTTGTGTTGTTTGAGTATTTAATTACTGACTATATTTGAATAATAATCTTGTTAACATTTAAATATTGAAGATAAAATCAAACGCGATATTCTCCTAGTCTATAAGAAATCTAGATTTATCAGCGCGCATGGTCGCTTTATTCAAAATAATTAAGAAAACATAACGCAACGGATCGATGGAGTCAACTATATTTATATAAACAATATAGAAAGCTGTTATCTTCAGGCCAAAGAAATCGAAGGAATAAAAGGACATGTCTCAATCGTCTTTTTTACCTTATATAAAACATTATTTTATTTTAGATCATAAGTTACACAATTTGTACAACAAACAACGACGTAGCAGGGACAAAAGTATTCCCCAAAAAAATTTGGACCACTCGGCCCAGTTATCCCACCTGATGGGTAGTTCAGCGTTGCCCTTAAAGTTCGATAATTGTTCAAACAAAGTATTTTTCGATGTGAATAAGAAATTGGATTGCATTCTTTACAACATAAATAAGTTCTTATCTACAGTTCACTTAGTAGAAACATAAAACAAGTAAGTTACTATCACACTGATGGAGAAAATTCACTCCCTTTTAAACCCTTTGCGTCATTATTAGTTAGGGATTCAAAATAATAATGACAAATCAGAAGAGTCAGAACAGGAACCAAGTACGAAATAGCAAATCTTAAGCGCAATCAAAGCCATAAAAGTTTCAGCTATCTCTGATAATCTCCAATTCTAAAAGATTAATAGTCACACAAAGCATAAGATCATAGTCATAAAAGTACTTGCAAACTTATATCAAAAACATCTTGTGATTCAAAAACATAGGATCTCTACCCTTCTACTGACACCGACATTCTTGGTAGATTCTGTTTCTTCATTCTTCATGGTCTTCCTCTTGGGACTGGAGAGCGACTGTTCAATCAGAAACATTACAGAGACATCAATGAGAGTTAAGTGAACAGTAAGAAGCCAAAGCCATTTTTACTTTACCTTCTGTAACGATCATAACCAGGACTCCTTTGTCTGCCATAATCAGAACTCCTACGTCCATAATCTGGACTCCTGCGTCTTTCATAAGCTGCTGGACCTTTGTATCTGTCGTACTCTGGGCTTCGAGGGCGCCCATAATCTGGACTAGGACGCCTACCATAATCAGGGCTTGGACGCCTACCATAATCTGGGCTTGGACGCCTACGGTACACAGGACTAAGAGATCTTCTCGGGCTACGACCACCATATCGATCATCTCTTTCATCATCATCCTTCAACGCATACTCGACAGAGACAACCCTATCCAATATTTTGCTGAGGAAACAAAGGGGATTTTAGTGAGGCAAAAATATTAAACATTTGGCAGAAAAAGTAACAGGAAGAAGTGTTGTTTCATACCTTCTTTGAGTAGCTTCAAGGGCTTTTGTGGCATCTTCTTGTGTTTCAAACTGAACAAATGAGAAGTTGCGTCTGATACGCACATTGATGACCTTACCATAGGGCTCAAAGTGCTTTTCAATGTCATGCTCTTTTGTTCTAATGGGGTCAAAGTTAATGACAAACAGTGTCTTTGTAGGCTTCAGATTTGAAGTGGCCTTCCCATCACCACGAGGCCTGCCACGTTCACCCTGAAAACCAGATGAAACTTTAGAAGCTCTCCTAAAATGAGGCAAAGTGAAAGCCTCAATAAAAACCAGAAAAAAGAATACCTTCGCCCATTCGACTGATAGCCTGCGTTTCTCATATCCAAAAGGATAATTGTCAAGCTTGCGAATCGCGTCTTCAGCATCACGTTCATCCTCAAAGTACACAAAAGCATATCCTGCAACAAAAAACGCAAGAATCACAAAATGCAACACAAAGAGTGACAATCCTTCAGTTCATTAACCCTGCAATGCTGTATAGACTAGCCAATACAGCAAATCTTGATCCCCCCCCTAGAAAATAACTAAACAGATATACAACACCTGCATATATGTGAAGGCTGGTGTACATGAGATGTAGAGGCTTTCCATGATGAAGTAGAAAATCAAGATTTGTGGCATAACAAAGGCAAATTAACACCAATTTTTTAATTTAAAAAAAATCTGAGTGATTTGCTAGGCATGCTTGAACATTCTGAGTGCAGGAGTTCAGATATGGAAGGCAAGGCATGGCAATGGCATGATGGATTCAATAGACTTCCATCTGAACCATCGATGATTGGTATAGACAGACAAATTCCAAAGTTTCTCTAGAATCAGCGAAGATTGGTAGGCACAACATGATAAAGGCAGGCATGAAAATGTAGAAATGATTTTGCAGGAAGAAGAAGATGGCAAATCTTGTTCCTTTGAAGAAAAGTTCCTGCGACCAAATAAACACTCAATACAACCATCCTCTACTGCATAAAACCCTAACACACTAATCTTTGACAAGTAAAGTATCCTAAACCTACAAATCATGTTTAAAAATCGAACTAGTTCTTAGATATCCAGAATCCTATGCCAAATCAAAACTAAACCTCAGCAAAGATGATCAAACAACAAAATTTCTAAAGATTATCTCAGTCACCGGCGCAGAAATTAGAAGACACTTTACCAGATTTCATGTCTACTCGCTCGACTCTCCCATACTTTCCGAACAATTTTTCCAATTCCGACTGGCGAGTTTCATACTCGAAATTGCCGACGAACACTGGCCTCATCTTTTACCTAAATCCGCAAGTCCTAGCGATCCAATAACACGAAATTAGAAATATGTAGGGGATATGAGAAGGCAGATCGACATGAGCAAGTAGAATTATCGGAGAAAAATTACCTTTGGAAGATCGGAGAAGAAACGAGAAACAAACCCTAGAGACGACGCTCGGCGAAGAAAAGCTGAGTCCTCTTTGACTTAAAAACCCGTCATGCCGTCAGGGGCAAATTCGGAAATTCAATAATTATAATGGGCCTTATTTACCACATGGGGCTTAGAGCCTGGTTGGCTTAGAAACCGTCAAGCCATCATGGGCAATTTTGAAATTTCAAAAATTATAATGGGCCTTCTTTACAAATAGACCTAGAGTAAAGCTACAGATCTAAGAACTCGTTGGAATCTTATCTTTTTTTTTTTCTCTAATAACAAATCTTTTTCACTTTGTATAGTTTTTGGTTGTTACTCAATATTTATAGTTTAATCGTTATTTTCTAATCCGTCCCAGCGATTTATTTTCGTATAAACATAAATGGTCTAGTGCACTTGATTGAATATTTTTTAAAAATAGATATACCTCCCAAATATCGGTCGAATCTAAAAAACCACGATTTCTCAATTATTTAGAGAGGTCCCAAAAATCACTAGAAGTGTATAACTTAATAACCAGTCTGATCGGCCAATTTTTTATATCAAAATTTTTTGTTATGAGAAATTCGAGTTTATAGAATAATAATTTCCTTAAAAAAATTACATTTCATAGACAGATTCCTTCAAATTAAAAGACCAAACTAAACCATAAAACACTGTCATTATGTATCTGTAAACTTATGAACGAATGAGGAAGCATTATTTATGTTCAGACTCTTATAACCAATCATCGAGCTTCACCTGTCAGTTGAGTTTCGCAATTTTTTAAATCACGAACCGTCCCTTAGCTCTCGAGGCAAATCGAACGACTGAGATTTTATGTTACTCTTCAACCTCAATAGTCCATACAACTTCCTGAACTCCTTCAACGGCGGCGAACTTCCTCCGCCGCATAAAGGGCCACTCGGCTCTCCATCCGACGGCGATCTTTCGTGAAACAACCTCCGTCCGATCGCCGTAATTCCCCTCCGATCACCGTCGGTTTGCAAAGCGTTGATCACAGACTTAAGAGCTCTGCTCGGGGAGTTTCTGTTAGCGATCATCAATTCTCCGATCTCGGCGGGAGTTAAAGACGCACCGTTTTGAAATATACGTTCCACTTGCGGAAACAGCTTATGCTCTTTTAAACCCAAGTAGGTATTAGCCAACGCCTTAAACGCCGTGAAATCACATAACGGAAAATGAATATGAACGTCGACCCGACCCGGACGTAACAAAGCCGGGTCGATTTGTTCTTTCGCCGTCATCGTAAACACCATGATCCGTTCGTCTGCGGCGCATGAACTGAGAATCCCGTCCGTGAAATTCAAAATACCGGAAACGCTCAGAGCCGTTGATTTCGACGATAGAAACCGATCTAGATCTTCGATGACGATGACAGATCGACACGTGGTTTGTAACAGAATCATCTTGAGATCTGAGTCGTGTGATACTTTGGTTAGATCTATATCGTAAACATCGTAGTTTAAGAAATTAGCCATCGCCGCCACGAAGCTTGATTTTCCGGTACCGGAAGGTCCGTAGAGAAGATAACTCCGTTTCCAAACTCGTCCGAGTCGATTGTAAAACTGTTTCCCTTTGAGAAACGATTCCAGATCCGACTTCACTTTCTCCTTCAGATCTGTTTCCATGGCGATGTTGTCGAAAGTACATGGATGAGTAAACGGAATCGATCTCCACCGTTTGTTTCCGGCGACGTTCATGAACAGCTTCAGCTCCATGCTCCTCTGCTCTAACGCTTCTGATACCATGTGTATATGCTGAAGATACGGACCTAGGAATCTCTGTTTATCAGCTTTACGAATCTTCAACACGAAGTTTCTCGTACCTTCGCCGTCGTCGTCTTCTCCGCTGATCCAACAAACTCTAGCGGCGAGAAACTCGTCGGTGATCACCTGGTTTTTATCTAGACGGAGGATGATCTCGTTTGGTTTTTTACCGGTGAAGAGATTCGTGAAATCTGAATTTTCGATTGAGCTAAGAGAATTCAAGTATGTGTAAACTCTACGGTACAGTTGATTCTTTTGCATTTTGTCGTTGAACTCTGGCACTTTGTAGACCTGGTAAACGTTAAACGAATCGACCATCTTCCTCCGCCATTGCTTCACCATGTAGATTAATCCAGTTTTGAACAGAACAACTCTTACCAAGAACAATACTAACACAACCAGAAACAAGAGAATCGAATCCCGGAGAATCTCCATTGAAACTGCTCCAAGCTCTAGACTCCAATCTATATCAACAAACAGAGATTCCGATTTACTAGTGAAAGATTCATAGGCATGTTATGAAGAAGAGCAAACATCTTCTTTTTTTTCTTTCTTTTTTTTGTTTTTAAATGAGACAGGGACGACGAAGATAGTTTCTGGTTAGGGGTAGTTTTGATATTTTTAAATATATCGGACATGGCGTTTTACCGCTCGGTTTGGTTTGAAAGCTTCAATCACACTTTTTTTTTTGGTAGGGGAGCTTCAATCACACTTTTACAAGTAATGATCTACTTAATAAAAAAAAAAAATGCTTAATTTTCCTAATTTTTTTTTTCATTTGCATTTTAAAAGTTAGATCAGACGTAAGAAAACACTGAATCTATTTTTCATTTCCGTAATTTATTCGAAGGTGGAAAAATATCTATCTTTTACTAATTCGTCAATTGTCTGTTCTACGTATAGAGATGAATTGAGCAACAAAATGGTTATTTATAAGAGATCGGGTAATAATACAACTTAATATGGTAGCTGGACTATTCTTGTAGGCACTTTTCTGCAACTATCCGATCGTGATAAGATTAACTCTAAAAGTCTATTGGCGAAAAATGTTTCTTCGAACTTTTATTTTGTTTTCAGAAAATGAGGTGTTTTGTGATTCGAATATTCCAATATATTATAGTACATTTTAAATACGACCAACAACAAGGAATATTGTAAGCGTCTATCTATAATCCAATATTATGTTTTACAAATTACTCCCAACATAATGTTTTTAAGTTAGGTCTCCCAACTACAATTGTCGAGACGTACAAATTCGAGGAAAGACCCTTTCAATTGCTTCAAAGGTTTGGTTTAGTTTAATAATTAACCAATAAAGTTATTGACGAGAATATTAATTACGGATATAATTATAGTGGTCCTACCGTCATGAAATTTCAAAATTTTGTGAAAAGTTAGCAAAAAATTTCCATTGTCATCATCCACCATGATATATTATTCCATCTACTTCGTAACTCGGATATATGTCAAGTGGTAGCGTCATATTATCACCGCAAATCACGAATTTAAAAACAAATATTTAAACTTTGAATTAAATTTTGTTTTGTCTTTTTTTATTATTTTCTCCATTTCAAAATAAATAGCATTCTAACCTATTTGTCTGTTACAAAATAAGTGTCATTTTAAAACTTCACTGCAACTTTACACATTATATTCTTTTTTTTAATCTCAACCAAAATTAACAAATGTTTATAAGAAAAAAATAATGGAATTAAGTTAGGAATATAATAGAGTTTTAACTCTGTTTTTTAATTTATATGTAAAATATTAGAATACCATTTATTTTGAAATTAAAAGAGTATTAAATTTTAATAAAATTACTAAAAATGTAAATTACAGGACTGCAAATCAATGGTTGACTTGACAAAAATAAAGTTCCAAATCAATAAATAATGACGTGATAACACATGAAACAATGATTGGAAAACCACGTGCATGCAATTCACTAGAAATGCAACTGCACGTGAAGAAATAATTGTCTTTTAAAGAGTTAATATATTAGACCAACATCATTAGTGATATTCATAAGAATATTTTTAGAGTTAATTAAGATTAAATTTAATAATATTTTAATTTAAGAGTTATTATTAAATATGTATTAAATATGTATTAGATTTTTACCTTCCATATTTTTAAAAAGTATCTTAAGAATTAAAAAATAATTATTTATTAAAAATATATATTTTTAGTTTAAATTTATAATATAATAAATGTTGGATAAAATTTATGGAAAAAACTATAAATTATAATTATAGAATATTTTATAAAAATATAAATATATTACAATATAAATATTTTTAAACCTATACTACAATACAATACGTAAAAAACAAATTCAAACTTAAAATTAAAAATAATAAACGGAAAACAAATACGTAAAATGATAGATACATATAAAAACATTATCAAGAACATAATTATATCGGGTCTAATATTCAGTTGTGCCAAATTTTTGCCAGATATATTCAACCAAATCAACTTTCAATTATTTATGTATTGTTGTATCACGAAGTCGATTTCGAACGTCCATCATATTACCGAGATTGGTAGGCATATCTGTAGAATACGTTAAATCCACATGTGAAGTCTCCCTTCCTTCTTCTTGATAGAATTCTGATACATTGTATAGACTGTATCCATCTCGTTCGTCTTCTACTATCATATTGTGCAATATAATACATGCTCTCATTATCTTTCCTATTTTTGTCTTATCCCAACTAAGAGCGAAATTTTTGACAATCGCAAATCGAGCTTGCAAGACCCCAAAAGCACGCTCGACATCTTTTCGGGAAGATTCTTGACATTGAGCAAATAATGATGCTTTCAGACCTTGTGGAATTGAGATTGATTTGATGAAAGTTGCCCATTTCGGATATATACCATCAGTGAGATAGTAAGCCATATTGTACTGTCGTCCAATAAAAAAGTAACCGACTCTCGGAGCTCGACCTTCTAATATATCATCAAAAACTGGTGAGCGGTCAAGAACATTGATATCGTTTAAGGTACCTGGAGGTCCGAAAAATGTGTACCAAATTCAGAGATCTTGTGAAGCCACAACCTCTAAAACGATTGTAGGTTTTTCTGATCCACGTGAATACTGTCCTTTCCAAGCTGTTGGGTAATTCTTTCACTCCCAATGCATACAATCAATGCTTCCTATCATCCCGGCAAATCCGCGTGCCTCTCCTTGATTGAGTAATCGTTCAAGATCCTCTGGTGTAGGCCTTCTTAGGTAGGTATCCTGAAACAAGTAAATAATTTCGTCCACAAAATTTTCCAAGCATAAAATTGCGGTGTTTTCACCGAGGCGGAGGTATTCATCCACCGCATCAGCTGCACAACCATATGCCAGCATACGAATGGCTGTTGTACACTTTTGTAGTCCAGACAAACCCAACCTTCTTGTAGCATCTCGTTTTTGTTGAAAGTATGGTACTTCATTGGATAGTGTATCAACAATACGTGTGAAATAATCATTCCATAAATGAGTGTGCCCTTCCTCGCGTCGTCTTTCAACAAAAGCTCGTTTACGCCTTGTTATCCTTTGATGATGGCCATAATTATCTATGCTCTCTTGAAATAAACCCTGAAATTGTTCATCAAAACCTTGATCCCATTCTTCATCTAAATTTGAAGATAACATTTTTGTGTGAATTTTTTTTTGGTAAATGATAATATAAGAGAGAAAGGAAAATTTAAGAAGAAGAGAGTAAAATAAAGAGAGTTGAAAGTGATAATAAAAGAAGAAGCAAACGTCTTTAGTTCACAATATATACACATGACTATCACAAGTGGGAAAAAAAAACAATTTATAGAAAAAAAATCAAAGACATGACATTGTATTGTCTTGTGACTACATTTGCTTTACAAATTTGTTGTCTTGTGCCTATATTGCTTTACAAATTTGTTACTTTGTGTACCACTTGATCAATGAGTGTCCCATTGTAAGTTCACGGGTTGAAGCCTGCACAAAGACAAATGTAAGCAAAGCCAAACACTGAATTTGGTTATATATATTTTATCAAGAAATAAATATAATTAAACCACTCACCGATTATGTCTTAAACTGAGCTCTTCTCGCAAAAACTGTTTCGTTCATGTATTTGGAGGCACTGAGCTTTTCTCACTGAGCTTTATTACTTGCTTTGGTGTATGAAGAGGTGTACGACTAGACCTGAGTTCATGCATCTTTAAAATGTCAACCACAACAGTAGTTGTAGTAAACTATGCTATAAAAGAAATTAGAATCCAAAGCCCATCTTTATTCGCGTGATTTGATTGACAATACACTAATTGGAGAAGGAAGAAGGAGATGAAGAAGAAGAAGGGTTTGTGCTACTACTGCAACAGAAGATGAAGAGAAACTCTCGTCGGCCTCTTCTTACACAAAAGCTCCTTCAAAAAAACTCGAAAGCTCTGTTTTGTCAAAACCAAAACCAATCTCAACCTCAAATCCAGATTAAACATTCATATATTAAAAACAAAGCATCAATTAAAAACAAGTTGCTTCCATAAGATTTTTAACTTTTCCATCAATTAAAAACAAAGGATTCAGATATTAAAAACAAAGCATAAATAATTAAAAATAAATCATAAACAAAGTTAAAGCCGAAGGATGCATCAAGTAAAAATTATTCTAACATCTCAGCAATTAGCTTGTTTTTTAGGTTGAGTTCATCCTTAGAAAGCTCTGTTTTGGCTATGAGACTCTTTAGAAGTCTCTGCTTGGATAATCTTTCTCTCCCAGCTATGTCTTTCTCCTTGATCTCCCACATCCTCTCAAACTGTAACAGGGAACTAGCTTCACTTTCTGATCTAGAGACACTCTTTTTCCTCGATTTGCGTTTGGCTGCTTTAACACCAGGAGGGCGAGGACATGCTTCTTCCATTTGATGAGATGATGTATTTGAACTTGAGGAATATGCACCACCCTCATCTAGCTTAGTTCTTTTCGAGCTTTCAGTACCTTTAGAGGAACTACACCATTTCTGATCATGCATAAGCTTCCTCCACGCATGCTCTAGGGCGAACTTCACTTGTTGATTGTTGAAGTACAACTCGTAAGCCATTTGGAGAACATCATCGTCTGACTGGCCACTACTTCTCCGAGTCGAGGTTTGGCTGTAGCATCCTACAAACTTATTGACACCCTCATTGATTTTTTTCCATCTCTGCTTACATTGACTGGTCCTTCTATTTGGTTTACCCGCTACTGCTTCACTTGCTGCATAATATGATGCAATTCGATTCCAAAAGGCACCAACTTTTTGCTCATTCCCCACGATAGGATCTTTGCTGGTGTTTAACCAAGCACTGATCAGCACAACATCTTCAGGGGCAGTCCATCTGCGTTTAGCTTCTCTTGAGTTCTCAGCTAGGTTTTGTGCATCACTACATTGGATACTATACTGAGCGATTTGTGATGAGGTAATTTGGATAGGAGGTGAAAACGAAAAAAGAGTTTCCTGATTATTACTCTCTTGTTGGCTATTCAAAAGGTCCATAAAGTTTTGAGAAAAACTATATGAATTGCTAGAACCCATAACCTAAACAAGAAAATATGGAGAAAGATATGGTTTGGACTGCTAGAGAAGATATGAAGTTAGCATAAATAGCGAAAAAAATTGAGGAATTTTGTTTCTCAGTCAGAGAGATACTTGAGTATCTCTTTGACAAAAGACAAGTCTCATCACTGAGATACTTTATGCATAATCACACAGTAACTTTGACTAACTTCCTACTAGACCATTTTTTTTATGGGGAATTCATCATGAAAAAGCTTACTAACCAGAACCACACAAATAAGAGTTTCAGAATACTTATCTTTATCCCAACGATAGCAAGCAATATCAGTTTCAGTTTTGTCACTTCAGATTGTTGTTGCTGAGCACATAGTTTCATAAGCTGAAAGCCTTCTAACCTGTTTGGCGTTTGAAATATGGTCAGACAGTAACAAATAAAAAAGAATTAAAGCGAGACACTAGTCTAGATTCTTATCAGTACATGAGATCCAGGACAACAAGAGCCACCGATGAAGGTTGCAAGACCATTTAACCGCACCTGAACAAGATTACCAAAATGAACTGTTAGGCTTTTTCAGGACATTGTGGAGACCATAACCCAATAAAAAAAATGATCAAGATGATATACTTGCAAGGGGGTCTCTTCACCAGTATCCTCTGAGATACTTGCCATCAACAATCCCCACTCAATATTGATTCCAACACTAGTAATCTGTTAAAAGACTCACAAAGAATAACTACCAAGTATTGAGAACAAATATGTGAAACAGAAGTTAAAAAAGGACAAAGTTCTCAAAGATATACCAACAAGTTACCGACTCCATCATCTACTTTACAACCATACATTAGAAAACAGAATTTTTTATCCTTGTGAACCTGCAACAAAGGTCTGTGTTAGCAAGTAGGAGGAGAAGCTAACTGCACAAGCAGAACCATAATAAACTCACAATCTTGCTTTTATCGGTCATGCTAGATTCATCAATAGCAAGAGAATGACCACTAATTAGCAATCTAAGATGTTACAGTTAGCACCTCTAGTTGTATGTTTCTTTTTTCATCGTTGAGGTTTTGAAACTGAAGAGATTGGCGATAGTCACTAATAGCTGAAAGAATAAAAAAATAAAGCGTCAAGAAAGATTCATCTTACATGGATTAATAGCAAGATTGTGAATGTCATCAAGAGTTTGTCACATAACACAAATACAAATTGTAGACTCCGACAATGGTATCAAACTTCATCCCCGACTGCAATAACAACTTCTTTAAGTATATTGCCCATATAGAGGAAAAATCAAATCATATCACTAATCTCAACACCAAGAATCACGGAATCCTCAGCGAAAAACAAAGTTATATGATTTGTAAGATTAAACGGCGCCATCACCCACCGTCCAGGCGGAACATTCAGCTAACCTCCACCTCTATTTCTCCCAAGCTTCGAGATCGAAACCACCGCTCTCTCAAACGCCTCAGTGTTAAGCGTAAACCCATCTCCACCACCTTCAAAATCCTTCTAATCAAACACCACTGGTCTCAATCGAGGCAGTGGCTGAATCAGTTTGATCTTACCAAAAATCATGAACTTTTCTCCGACAGTACCAGTTCCGGAGCCGCCGATGTAAGCCGTACGCTGCCATAAAAATACAGAGACGCTTCAGGCTCAAATTCTCCATCATGATTCGATTTACGAGGAGATTGAAACATTGGGGTTCTTGTTCATGTGGGGTTTTCCTCAGATCTAGGCACTAAAATAGTGAATTAGACGCAAAGATCCGTCATATGAAAACGGATCTGAAAAAAACCATATTAGCAATTGTGAAATTAAGCGATAGAGATGGAGATATACCTAGTAGCGTGGAGGACGGATTAAGGTGAGGTGTGATTATCTTCATCTCCCAAGTCGATTGATCAAAATCGATTCATATCGATTGTATCTGTCTCTCTTTCGCCTCTCGGATACGAGATATACGAGAAAATTTTTATTTTCTCAACTGAAACAAAGAAAAAATTTATTTAGAGACGACCAATCTAAGGCTGACACGTAAAGTGTCTAACTGAAGAAAAATGTCTAGCCAGAGACACGGTTCTCTCCTGTTCAGTTTGATTTTTTTAAAAATTTATTATATTTATTGTTAAGTATCCACTAATTTTTGTGCAATGGAGATGTTCTTAAAGAACCAATTAGTATCATATATTTGTCTTATAAATCAAGGAGTATCTTGGATGGAGAATGGAGGTTAGATATAGCTACCAAGATACAAGGTCATCAACATAAGTACCTTCATCGATTCTACTAAAGTGTTTGATCTACTGTTACCAGTCTTGTTATTTTAAACGACTCTCTAAATCAACAAAAGTCTTGTTTTTTGATTCTTAACCCAAATCATTGCAGTACGTAGTATTAATTCTAATTTTCAAGTCAATAATCAAATTATTGTCTAAACTTTAACGGGCAAGTTCATAATTACTTTACTGTGTTTATTGTTGATGTTCGTGGGAACATCGGACTTTACTCTTTAGTCTTTAGTGCTGACGAACCAAAATGGCCAAATTCTACCTTACTTTTGTATAAAACAATCTGTTTAGCATGACTAAAATAAATAAAAATCAATCAATCAAAAAAGACATATACCTATATGTTTTGCACAACCTTTAATCTTGTATGAACACGTGTATATCCAGTATATAATTGTGTTCTTTTAATTTTGTAATGACCATTTAATACTGGACATAATTATTCGAAATAGATCGTTGTCCTCGCTTTTAGTGGCAAAGCCTAAAGAGAAGAATCAAATAGCCAACCAAACACCACTTTTCAAATGGTGCTACGTATTTGGACAATTTAGGCAGAAGTTAGGATCAGCCGGTTTAGCCGTTTAGGATATAGATATAATTGCTAAACCAACCAATAGATAATAAACTGGTCAACAATTTCCAAACCAATTATTGAATTATCTAAAGTATTTAAGTGTTAATCGATATGTTAGCCAGTAAATTTAGAAATTAGCCTTTCTATTATATCAATATATTGATTAATTAAAGATTTATTGTCATAATGCAATTTCAGCGATTAGTAGTTAATTAGCTAGCTTAGAACATTATCCATATTTACATCTTTCTGTGGTTTGGTATAATCATAAACTAGCCGATCGAGTACTAGTCGACCAAATTTATAATTTATTGATATATATATGAATAAACTATTTAACAATTCCACATGTTTAATAAGTTTGTTTGGTAGACAAACTTCCATTCACTACGGTAACTGTAAGGCGACACATAGGCTTTCTTTTTCATCTACTTGCTTACAGTCGTATTTCAAATGTACTCCTGATATTGATATTTCTACAAAATTTACAGGTTGTAGTATTGTTATTAGGAAGTGGTTTTGGATGAAGAAACTTTGATTCTGACGTGACGCCAATGTTTAACTGAACACTTGTCGTTAGGTTATACTCTTATATGTTGTCCGTTGTCGTGTTGAATCATTCAGCGAAGAAAGGCTGTCTACAAGATTAAAGATTCAGTAACACGGGCCGATATCAAAGTGATGGGCCTTTAAATAGAGCTTAGTATATAATAAAGCCCAATTAAATTTTCGCACGCTCCGTTTTTTTGTCAACACACAACAGTCAACACTGTTAAATATAAGTATTGACTTCAAAAATAAAAATTTAAAGTCATATTTTATCTCAGTTTTAAATTATCCAATTATATGACAATTCTTTTCGAATATAATTCTTACTGAAAACGTTTACTATGGTCGACTATGATTTAAACTGAAGTGGTATGACAAAATAAATAAAACAAACCTATGTAATACACTAATAACATCCAAATTAAATTGTGTAAAAACAAAGATTTTTGTGTTTTGTCGGATCTATTTCTAATGTGAGTTATATATGCCATCTTACAATATTTTGTGTGTGTCATTTCCCATTTTTCCAAAACATCAGTTTTGGACGAATGTTTGTGTTTGTCGGATTATTTGTTGAATACATCACTTTTCAATGCTAAATTAGGAAAATTTCGTCGGTAAAGAGAGAAAAGGAAAAAAATCGGAGAAATTATAATTTTTGTGTAGTGTCCATTTTTCTGACACGTGACGCTTCCACAGAGTTCTCTTATCTGTTTGGTTCGTTCATTTTGCGGTTAAGGATCTCTCTCTTGTTTCTTCGCTCTTTTGCAATATCTCTCTGTCTCAAGTTCGCGAGAAAGAGAGTATGGCGACCACACTTCATTGTCTCTCCACACTTCATCTTCTTCCCCGCACCCATTACCCTAAAACCCTAAACTCTCTCAAACCAATCACCAAATCACAACCATGCAAAATCCCAGACATACCCTCCAATACCAACGCCCTCCAACTCCTTAAATCAACCTCTCTCCCTCTCGCAGTCATCGCATTGCCTTTCTTCATCGATCCACAGGTAATCAAAAGTTTCAATCTTTCCCCGACAGTTTCACATTATAATAAATCCAAGATTTGTTTTGGTGCACTTTTAAAAGGATGCAGCAGCAGTTGGAGGAGAATTTGGGATTTTGGAAGGAAGATCATTTGCGTTAATACACCCGATTGTAATGGGAGGTTTATTCGCATACACTCTATGGGCTGGTTACTTAGGTTGGCAATGGAGACGTGTCCGTACGATCCAGAGTGAGATTAGTGAACTCAAGAAACAGCTTAAACCAACACCTGTTTCTCCTGATGGATCCACAGCCGTTGATTCTTCATCGCCTCCTTCTTCGACTGAGCTTGAGATCCAACGGCTGACGGAAGAGAGGAAAGAGTTGATCAAAGGGTCTTACAGAGACAAACACTTTGACGCTGGCTCTGTTTTGTTAGGCTTTGGTGTTTTGGAATCTGTGTTTGGTGGAGTTAACACTTATCTTCGTACCGGTAAACTCTTCCCCGGTCCTCATCTTTACGCCGGTGCAGGTACGTTAACCAATCTCTCGTTTTATTTTTCACTTTCTTAATCTTAGATTCTGATTGATAGCGCAATCTAGGAATGTATACAAGGGTTGGCTCAATCCGTTTTGGTTTGGTTTAAGTTTTGATCCGAATTTGGATTTTAGTTATATGTATTGACCCTTGATATAAATAGTTACCATTAATCACAACTGTGCGGAAAAGTCTGAAAATTTCATTAAAAGACAAAAAACAAAAAAATGTCGTTTATGTTTGTTTAGTATGTACAAAACTGGTCAAATTTTGGGTTGACGGTGGTGGTGGTGTTGGCAGGAATAACGGTGCTGTGGGCTGCGGCTGCGGCATTAGTGCCGGCGATGCAAAAAGGGAACGAGACGGCGAGGAATCTACACATAGCGTTGAATGCAGTAAATGTTCTTCTTTTCATTTGTCAAATCCCAACAGGTCTTGATATCGTTCTTAAGGTCTTTGAGTTCACTAAATGGCCATAGATCCCAATATTTTGGATGTGTTATTATGAGTCTGACTCAATATATGCAAATATTCTGCAACTTCTTTTGAGGTTTGTAAATGATGAATTGTAAAAATCATGCAATTAGAGTGGATGTTACAATAATGGTGGAATATGGTTCAGTAATATACTCTTTCACATGGTGTTTCAGAGTTTTGTAACGATTTTAATGTACAAGGAATCTAGTCATTTGGTTAAAACATGTTGAAAAATAATTTTCGTATAAAATAACATCTGCATTCTCATTTACTTTATTTTCATACATCTCCAATTTTCTGTTGAAAATTATATTTTTCATCAATTTTTTACTGCTATTTTTGCTTTTAATCTGGCTAAATTAGTTCGCCGCGAAAGTAAAATATAAACGGGGATATTAATAAAATTGGGGTTGATGGTCGAATTTGTGAAATCCAAAATTCGTATTTTGCCTATTAAGTTTGGCATCCACTGAATTCACTCCAAAACTTCTCAAAATTCGGTTTTTATATTTTTCAAAAAAAAAAAAGAACTATGCAGAAAAAAAAATTAAGTCTCGTTGAACTGCAATGAACAAATAAAGAGTATCTATTAAAATTATTAACTACAATAAATAAATAAATAAAATGCTTGAAAATGGCTACAATTGATGATACCAGTCGTGAAATGTGGTTTTGAAAGCTGCATCTGATACCTTTCTGTTCATATTGTTTCCTTTATTTTTCTTGGATTTATATTATAACACGAGGACGCATACACATATAAAACGACCTAGGCCATACCTAAATCCAAAACCATTGCATTTATCATTTATCAAATCAATAGCATAATCTACAAAAATCAATATATGTCGAACCGATCGGGTCGTTCCTGGTACCGTCTCTCTAGCATCGTTCGACCCACACCATACTCTTCACGCGATCCATCCTCTCCCCGCTACGTCATCGAACCACCACTGTCTCCGACTGCCTCACCTTCACCTCCTCCGCCACCAAGATCTCCACCAAAGGAAGTCCGTGAGGCTAAACCGAGTCCGGTTTTATCCTCACGGTCTGTAAAATATGAACCACCGAAGCCGAGGCACGAACACGAGACCACTCGTCAGAAAATACTTACATTTTCGAACAAAACAAACCTCGTGCATGGACCAAACAAGGAGCAACAACAACAACACGACGATGAACTGTCTCCGGCTGCTCAACCTTCACATCCGCCACGTCAACTGATGTCCCCACCATTACGTGCTCCGTCGCCAGAGGAAGTCCAAGAGGCTAAACCGACTCCGGTTACGTCGTCGCGGTCTATAAATCACGAACCACCTAAGCCTAGGCAGGAACACGAGACCACTCATCAGAAAAACATACTTACATTATCGGAGAAAACAGACGTCGTACACGGACCAAACGAAACGGAGTTTGATAGCGACGTCATAATGGGCACAGAAAGCGTCATAACCATTTCAGGTGCAAACAAAGGAGCTGTGATGGAAATCCTAGGGTCACCGAGCAAGACACGTGGACCGTACTCATTTATTAATGACGCCGGGAAAAGTGCGGAGGAAATGTCAAAGTCAAAGCCAAAAACAAAGAACCATAGTAATAGTGGTGAAAATCGTTTTGTGAACAGTAACGTTCAGATGATAAACGGCTCCGTCGTTTACAACTCGTCGGAGACTCATCATGATCCCGGCGTTCATCTTAGCTTTTACCGGAAACCTAGCTCCGGCAATGGTTTTATCACCAAGGACCATGGAAATGGCTACACCAGCTCAATCAACTAAAGCGCGAACAAATACTAAAAATTTAAACGATGAGAAAAAGTGAAATCGGATACGCTATGATCGTGTCAAATAATACTGACTTTTATTATTTCGTATTTCTATCAGTTTGATCTAAACTTTCTCAGCTCTGGCCCATGTATAGATGTGATCGTGTTTACGTTGATAGGCCTAAACTGTTTATCAACTCTTGATCAAGCCCACTTTCAGTTTATACAAAATAAATAAATCATTATTTTTTTACATATACTTGGACTAATCGGAAAAAAATTGTCAAACAAGATTAGTTTCGGCCCTGGAGTATTTTTTTTTTTTTTTTCGTCTAACCCCATATATTAAGTCTATCGAAAAGGATTCTCTTCGAAAGAGAGCCAGTCAGAAATCGACGGACTTACATGAAAAAAAGTGTAACCACGTGCTCTTGCACATTTTGCAAGCTTATCAGCACGGATATTGGCATTCCTCGGGATATGCAAAATACTGAAAGGTAAAAATAAATCTCTATAGTGCATAAAATCTGACAGTTCCGATGCAAAGGAGGGCCAAGCGTCAATATTAGCAGTCATAGCTAGAAGATCCAAACAGTCTGTTGCGAAGATGATTCTATCCATAGAGAGTTCTAACATGCTCTTCATTGCCCAAATGAGGGTTTCCAACTCGGTGTGAAGTGGGGATAGATTTCGGCGTGAACCTTTCATGCCTACGAACAAGATGCTATCACCTATGCTTACAATCCAACCGTGACCACTATGAGCCTCTGTGGCGTGCCAAGATCCATCGATGAAACACACAGGTGAATCTTGTGGAATCAAAGATTTTTTCAAAGGTGGAGCTACTTCTCCAACTGGATCTTCTCTGGTGGTGGCCTTTCTCCAAACTTTTTCTTCTTGGATAGCTCTCTCTAGGGTGTCTGTAGGAGATTCAGAGATGTTTTCGAAGACCTTGCGATTTCTTGCTTTCCAAATATACCACATGATCTATGGGAAAGGGCGCAAACTCTCATCAGTTGCTCCGTAGTCTTTACCCCTCCAGAAGAGGTAATCAAGATTATTGAAAATGGAGGTCGATGGAAACAGCAAAGGAGAAGAAGGAATATCTGAAAGGGCCCATACTTGCCTAGCTGGAGGGCATTCAAAGAGTAAATGATTAATAATTTTTTCAGCAGCTCCACATCTAGGGCAATCTTTATCTCTACCAATATGGCGATAATGAAGTCGTTGGCAGGTTGTCAAACAACCAGACACACATTGCCACACAAAATGTTTTAGTTTTCGTGTAGTTTTTATGGGTATTATATTTTTATTGAGAGACATACATGACGTCATTATGAAGACATCTCAGCAACCAGAGAAGATGCTTTCACCATAAAAAGTTTCTTTATAGATACTTATCCACTTTTAAGATCTCTCAATTGTATATATGATTAGACCACAATTAATACAAATCTTGTCATATTTTGTTCTTTCCCAGTGCTTATGTGCCTGCTCCTCACTGGATCAAAAATACCACCACTCTTTAATAATTTATGTGTCACAATCTTTCGTATATATAGATATAAATTCTATAACTATGATTATAATTATTATATGTTCGACCACACAGTTTGAAGTTTGAAAGTGTTTTCAGTCAATATCTTGTCTCTTTATTTAACAAGCATTTTTTTTTCTTTTTCATATTTAGTAATCGACTAGTAGTAAATAGTGGTTAGTTTGTTTGATCAAAGAAACTAACCATGTGGCCAAAATTAAATATTAAACTACGGGTTTCCACTTTCCATCTTGATATATGTCTAAGATTCGTTCTCTGAAAATGGGTGTTTAGTAGATTTGGGCAAGTTATAAAGGCATGCCGGTCATTTTAGTTATTTAAACTAAGTTGTTAGTCGTTTACTATACCATAAATTGAGTTTAATTAATTATATTGAATTTGATTGTTTATGTATATCGAGTGAACGCTGACCACTCTATTTCAACTAATATTATAAATGAAGAATAAAAAAAAAAACCAATAAATTATGAATTACATACATGTATATAGTACTTTTAGGTAAATATCTAGAGTACATACACGTTATATAGCGAGATTATACATGAGTAAAAAATAAACAATAAGGGACAGGGTATGTCAAATCTGCAACTTTTATAAAGACGAATCTTTTATACACCATTTATAATTGTTACTGAAACAATAGCACCTGTTTTTTTTATATAACATATTTATAATTAATATATCCATAAATATTAATTATATTCAAACAAACGCGGTTCAAAAACATACTAATTTATTCCAATAGAAACGTTTATCACGATAAACTACAAAAAATTAACCAACGATTCCGATAATTTTAGCAAAATATTCTAACAGCAATAACTAGAAAGTAATAGCAATAGCAATGCCAACAACAACACATGAAATCCCGAGTCTTAGAACATCCTCCTCTCCTCGCCATAATTCCACGTTCAGACATTTTCTTTTCCTGCAACATAACGAAGAGTTGCGTAAGTATTATCACAAATACTTAGTGAGACGGTCCTCCCATCTACGAGCTATACACACAAGCAAGCAAGAACACAAATGTACAAACATAACAGGTAATTAACGACCACCAAGAACCCAACACAACAACAAGGATCGGTCTACAACCGATCGAGATAGTCGATCGCAAAACAGACAAACTGCACAAGAACTCACGGGATCAGTCTGCAACCGATCCTGGTAACCGATCGCAAGAAATGACCACCTGCACCAAACACTCATGAGATCGGTCTGCAACTGATCCTGCAAACCGATCGTAAAAATACACAACCTGCACGAAACTTATGGGATCGGTCTGCAACTGATCCTGCAAACCGATCGCCAGAACCGATCTCCACTGCAACAACTCCTGCGCGATTTCCTCCTCTGCAAAACCTCCTTTTGCAGGAACAACATTTCCCCTTACTCCTCAACCACGCCTCCCCAAGTAATTGGGCACGATCCCAACCCCGAAACACAAGGAAAACAAGCAATCAAACAACAACCAAATGAATCCATCATGAATCCATCATACACACCACCAAAACACACACAAACCATCTTAGATGTTTATATAAGGCCATGGTCACACACTCACCTCTGATTTGGAATGAAAAACGGACGAGAGATGATAGCAACCCGCAATGCCTTCACCCACACTCCAACAGAATCTCGATCTCCCTCTATCTCACGCCAACACCCAACTCGTCTTCTTTCTCTCCCTTTCTCTCCTTTTCTTTCTCTTGCAGAAGACGTAAACTTCATAAAAGAGGAGATAGCCACCAGCGTTAAAAGACGGCCTAAGGCTTTCGGTTTTAAAAAGACTTAAACCGAAATTAGAGAACCGAAAATTAATTAAATCAACATTTGGTTTAATTAATAAACTGATTCCACACTAATTTTTGACAGAACTCAACCCTTCAAAATAATTTCTGAAATACGGACGTTACAGTTACTTTTTTGTCAGCTTTAAAATGAACTAAAATAAATTTCAGCTTTAAAAAATAATTTTTTTTTTAATCAGTGGATGAAAGAACGATATATTATGTTTGCTTGTAATCGGAATTGTTCGTGTTCAAGCAAAGATCGTTTTCCATAATTTCGGAGTTAATAGTCCACAGTGTTAAATTAAGTTTTCATAAGATAATAAAATTGATACGAGGAAAAGTTTAAAAATTTAGATAGAAACCACAATGCAAAAGGAAAACGAAAAAAAAAGATAGAAAACGCATATAGTATTAACTATTAAGTGTATTAACTTTTCTTTGTAACATAATGTTTTTATCATATTTACAACACATCACTCCTCACACACACCACCAAACACGTCACGTATCAAAGATGTTAGTTTAATATAAAACTTCATAACCATTCTTATTTGATTTGTTTCCTTTACTTTGTTTGTTCTTTATTTTTATCTTTTGCCTCACACTAATTTATTTCCCTTTAGTTACCACCTTATCTTTTGTGTAGAATCTTTATCATACGCAAAAACTACGCCTGGGGCGTACTTTAGCAGCAAGAGGATTAGCCATCTCACACGAGAGCCTCAGTTTCTCGGACAAGTCAACGGTCTTCTCATCGGACGGTGGTAGCCATTCGAACTCGTGCAAAAGCGTTGCAGTCCAAAACGTCACGGTGGCCAAACCAAGATTCTTCCCTGGACAAACCCGACGACCCGACCCGAAAGGTGCAAGCCTCAAATCCGACCCAAGAACCGAGAACTCAACCTCACCTTCCTTGGCTACAAAACGTTCAGGTTTAAACTCCAACGGATTCTCCCACACGTGTGGATCCTGCGCAATAGCCCACATGTTGACCATCGCGGTGGTCCCCGCCGGAACACGACGACCATCGATGATCGTATCTGTGATTGCTAAACGGGCCCATGATAGTAATGGGCCTGGCGGATGAAGCCTCAAGACTTCTTTCACCACAGCCGTTAGATACACTAAAGACGCCACGTCAGATTCTTCGACGGCTCTTGATCTTCCCACGATTTGGTCAAGCTCATTGTGAACCGTCGATTGAATATCTGGACGAAGGACCATCCTAGCAAGAATCCACTCGATCAAAACAGCCACCGTGTCAGTTCCTCTGAATATCATTTCCTATTAAAAACCCACAAATTGCAAATACTTTAGTTCCATCGTGCAGTATTACTTAAAATGCCATATTAAATTATCCGAAACCTAAATAATCTAATTAAATGTGGAGAGTACAATAAAAATGATTTTCTTTCTTTCTTTCTCTGTTTAGTAAAAAATAGCAAAAGCCACGTGTACATACCCAAAGAACGGCGATAATATCCGGGTCGGATAATTTATCAGGACCATCAAGAGAGAGCAATACGTCAACGAAGTCATTCGGCGAGTCACGAGTTTGATCACGGTGGTCAGAGATAATCCGGTTGACGAACCGGTTTACTTTCGGTACGAGATTAAAGCATCTAGACCGGATTCTTTGAGGATCAAATTCTGAGAGCCACGGGAGATGATCGGTCCAGTTTAGTTTTCCGAGTAAATCATAACCTTCTTCAACCAATTCACGAAGCTCACTCACTTCTTCATGCTCATGCTCAAGCTCGTATTCTTTCCCGAAAACAGAGCACATCATGTTGTTAAGCGATGCCGTTTTGATCAAGTCACGTGCAAAACAGAGACCTTTGGTGTTACTCTGTTTTGCAAGACACCTGACGATCTGATTCGCGATCACACGTCTCTGCGTTTCGGAACGTTTAATCTGTTTCGGGCTGAAAAGATGATTAGACGCGATTCTTCTCAACGTTCGCCAGTAAACGCCGTAAGGTGCGAAACCGATAGCTCGGTTAAACATGAGGGAATACGCTGATTCTTTAACCGGCCGGTCAGCGAAAACCGCACTGTTTAGAATCTCTTTAGCTACATCAGGATTGCACGTGACGATCACGCGAGTTTCTCCCAAGCTAAACGCCATTAACCGTTTGGCTCCAAATTTCTCTGCGGTTGCGGCTATGCAACGGTGAGCAAGAGTGCTTGACATGAGAGACATGCTTCCGACAAAAGGCAAGCCTCTTGGTCCCGGAATCACGGTGGTTCGGTGGCGGCGATGGAAGAAGTATTTTCCCCATGCGGGTCCTCCGGGATGAGACCAGAAGAAGAGAGAGAGGGCGAGACAAGCAAGGGAGGCTACTAGAAGAGAGAGGGCGATATTAGTTTGAGTAAGGAGGCTACATTTGGACAAGAGGGCCAAAAGTAAGCTACTGGTGTCGAGCTTGGTGGCCATGGAAGCAGAGGAAAAAAAGGAGAGAGAGAAAGGTGAGTGGCTTTTTGCTGTGGGGTTTAAGATGAAACGGTGCTTCAGGTATTTATATAGAAAAAAAAGTTTGAAGTCCCTCTTGTTTTTTTTTTACTACAATTTATTTCATTTAATAAAGTGTTTTCAATATTTGAAGGGGAATTTTGTCTTTTGTGTTAAATAATACTCTTTTGTGTGTACTTCATTCTTTTTTACCCTTAATACTGTACTTTTTACTTGACATATTTGGGCAAGTTTGCGTTTACTTGCTTACTTGAAATATACAAAACATAATATTTGAACTTGTATTTTTTTTTCTCCACTTCAAAACTTTTCCTATTAGCTACATCAAAGCTTATTTTTGTTATTTACGTGTTTTTACGAACTATTATTTCAATTATTTTTAGATGTAGAGAAAAATATAGCTGGACAATATAATATAGAAAGTAATTAATGAAATTTAAATAAACAGAAAATCATATATGCAAAATATTTCTATTGAAGATTACGTATCAAAATCTTCGTTTATTTGAAGGTTACCGAAAAATATTGTATTATTATGTTGGCACTGATAATTATTTTAATTGATTAAACATAAACCAAATCAGAAATTTATTTTAAGATATTTTTCAGAAAAGTGAGACCTTTCAGCCACAAGAAAAAGGTTGATTAAATGCAATGAATTAATAGGCTCTTTATTCACCAATCTATTAGACAATACACATCAAACTTAAAAGTACAATTTTTTTTTAAAGTGATTAAGATTTCAGACCACTTACAAAACTTATCGTTTTATAAAACAAATCGTAGGCTCCGGGTTTTTTTTCTTCCAAATGGAATTGACTGTAAACTGAATCTTCATTTCGAAATATTATTGACAAAATCAGTTACAAAGTTAAAAACGTAATATCAAGAGGTGTAAATGTAATGGCAATAATGCACATAGCAATTAACTTAACTTCTCGTGGCCGTTAAATAAAACTGATGAAACTTGATAGCCCCACTCTTGTGCATTCATTGTCTCTGTTAATTGTAATCTTAGTTAGCTGACTTAGTACCTTGTAAATTATATACTATCTATATTTCGTATATTTTTGTAAAAATTTCCTTTCTATAGATTTAACGTCATAGATTTGTTATGGAATTAATTTCAAATGAGAATACTGTCAAAAACAACGTTCTTTTTTACTTACAATGCATATCTAAATACGTATGTCTCGGTGCAGGTAAATTACGGCATCAAATTTTAATATCTGATTAAAACCACAAAAAAGTTTTAATATTTGATACTTGATGTTATTTATAAGAATAAAATGATATAATATGTATGTTTGCACGGTTGCAGTACTATATATATTTATTTACCAACAGTAAGCGTGTTGGACATTAAAGAATAATAATATCTTCGTTAAATATAGTCCATGATCGTAACGTTTTATGCATTATAAAAATTGCACTCGTAATATGAAGTGTAGTTATATTTCCTCTGTTGATGTTAATTATCTATTAAATATGTCACCCAAAGGAAACAATAAAGTGTAAATGTATAATTAGAAGACAAATCATAACCGTTGAGTTGTGTCGTTGGCAAATGAGATTAAACGGTTTAGCGCCGCCATGCGCGAGGGATGTGTACTGAATGGCAGGTTACGTTAGGGCGCGTGACACTTACGCTTTGTGTGATCTATGATCCTTTGGATGACGTCATATTCGAAGAGCTCTCTTAGTATTGGAGTTTTTACTTATATGCTTTGTGAGACTGCTCGATAATCGATATATATATCATAAAAGTCAACCGATCAGAGGAATTTTAGAAGATACTAAGCATATAAAGTTATAATATTATACAGATAATTCAGAATTTAGTTATATATATACAATGTTCAAGTTGAATGTAACTAAATCAACATTTAAATGCTCTTGACTCTTGAATATAATATCAACTGTCTCATTATAATTTGATATATACTTAGTTCGAATCTTATTATATAAAATTTAGTTTCAAAATTAGTCATGGACATAATCACGATACGTGTTAAGTCTACCGATTAGATATTGATATATGTCAAAAAAAATAATTTCTTTTTTTGAATATTGATTTCAAAATTGTCATCAATATGATCGCAACACGTGTTAGTATATCAATAAAATGTTGACACGTATCAAAAAAAATTAATCTTCTCATTAACGAAATAGAAAAACTACTTAAAAACATATTTACATATATTAATTTATATGTCTATATCTCTAAAATATATAGAACTTTTCTTTTTCTAAACTAAAGAGAAAAACTAACAAAAATTATATTTATATATGCTAATTTTACGTTTGTTATTAATTTCTTATTATTTATTTATCATAGATATTAACCAATAAATAATAAATGTTAAAGTTTAAAATAACAATATAAATTATTAACATTACTTTAGTTGGATAAATATATATATATATATGTATCATAATAATATAGTGTTTTTATTCGTAAGTGAAAACATAAAAAACTTGAAAAAATAGTGAGCTTACAAGAATGAATTTTTGATTGCTTTATGTGAATATTATTATAGTTTTACTTATGTTATATTTTAGAAATTTTAACACATGTAGTCAAAAGTGAAAACACATAAAATTTGAAAAAAGATTGAGTTTACAAAAATAAAATTTCGATTACTTGATGAGATTGTTAGTATATTTTTATTTATGCTTTATTTTATAAATTTTAAATCATTTAGAATTAGTTTGACATGATGTAAAATTATTACTTATGAGATTACAACATATAAAATTATTTTTTAAATAATATTAGTTTTCCAAATTTTTGTGGATTTTATTTTATTTTGACTAATTATTTTTTGTTAATTTATTCAATTATTTTAATATTAACTAAGATAAAACTTGATATAATGTATATATAATTTTTGATATAAAAAGTTTAGTTCTTATCTATTAATTTTAGATGAACTGCACCTAATTAAAATTTAGTTTATTAGAATAACATAAATAAGTAAATTGTATTTTAAAATAAAATATTAGTTTTTATTTACGTGCCCTTATGTAATTGAAGTATACTATTCCAAGAGCTTAATTAGTATCAACGAACCTATTGACCTTTCTATCTATTTTTTATCATCGAAGACGTGGGGGCAATCAAGACTTGAACAATGGTTTGTTTTAGGCTTGAACGTTTGGGTTTTGGGTTCGGTTTCGGTTGATTTTTTCGATTTTCGGTTAATTTAGATAAATAATTTCATATCTATTTGAGTATTTAAAAATTTCGGTTTGGTTCGGTTCGGTTTCGAATATTTTTGGATTGGTTTCGCGTACCCAAAATATTACAGTAAAATTAAAAATTATTAAATTTAAATAAATCTTAGTTAAATTTTAATAAATATAACTAAAAAATTTCGGATAGTTTAGTTATTTTAAGTATTTTGTTTAATTCTCTCTAAAAATAACTAATATTTCCGAGTTTATATTTGTAATTTTGGATAATTGAGTTATATCAAGTCTAAATATAATTAATATTTTGGGTATACAATTATATTTCGGATAACTATTCGGTTCTCTGTTCGGTTCGGTTTGATTTCGGTTTTTCGAATATACAAATTTAGAACCCGTTCAAATATTTTATCGATTTTGGTTTGGTTTCGATTTTCTTTTCTCGATTCGATTCTTCAATTTCGGTTATTATGACTAGGCCTAATTTGTCCACATCTATTATTATCTTTGCTATTATTATATTAAATATCAAATTATATAATTATAAACGACCAAATTGTATTCTCTAATCACTCCAAACAGATCAATAAAAAAAACTCTATCATCTAAATTTAGCATAGGTTTATCTAGGAGTCTAGGACTGGTCTGTTAATAATATATACTCAATTACCAATGGTCCAATACATCCGACATCCTAATATAGTCAATATTAAAACAGTATTTCCTAAACCGATGCCAGACCAAATGTCATTTTTCGTCAAGTTTTTCGTATTTCCTAAACCGATGCCAGACCATATCCGCTAATTATGCTGAAGTTCGAATTAATAGTATGGGTCTCGTCGATTATAAATTTATAATTCAAAAACGACTAGAAAGCGACATTTAATCAAGTGTAAAAATGTAAAAAAAAACTTTATTTTAGTATATTCCTATATCCAGAGAAAGATTCCAAATTAAATAGTTTTGTGAATGAACATTCTTATTTGTTATTCATAGCTTGAACTTGTAAATAAATAAACGAATCAAAATCAACTATGCTATTTTCATGTATTTAATCATTTCAACAAATGGCGATTTAATTAAATGTCTAACATACACCAAACAAAAACAAATGGTTAACATAGAGATTAACAAATAAGTAAATATACTTTATTCATAAAGATTAAATAACAATGTAATTGACCTTTAGGTAAGGGCTTAAGACACAAATTGACTTTGACATTCTTTTTCGGCCACAAATAGATTATGTTGATTTCATTGTCGGTTGAGATATGGTATGCGGTGGTGCAGTGCTCACAACTGCACTTCTTATTTTTCAGCCGTTGGATCTCGTTTCCTATCTCAGTAATCACGAACATTCGCTTATATCAAGCCACGTGCTAGATTCATGCAAAACGTCCCACAGCTTGATCGTCGAGGTTCTTGCAGTATGGTGGGTTATTTAGACATGCACACTTGGCGTGTCTTCTTGGAGTGCCTATTACGAAAATACCCAAACGCTATCGAAGAAGGATTCGACCCATGACGATTTGAGGGAGGGTATAGATGTCTAGTTAGGAATCAGACAACTCAGATGACGCGTATACCACCTGGTGCCCCTAAATTGGTTCGTTGTTAACTGTTAAGTACTTGTCAATGCCCTCTATCAACGGTCAGAATCTTCTGGTCGTAGTATAAGAGGTGCCTAACCATTGATCTAATTAAGAGCTACTAAAGTTTTGTTCATCAATTTTTGTCTTGTGAAGAAATGATCAACATTGATATTTAATATGGGTAGTTGCACTATATAAGACTATGAATTTTTTGTAAAACTAGTCATATAGCTATGACAAGTTTTCTTTATATACAAAAGAAATGAAAGTGGATGTCTAAATTTATAAATTAGAAAAATAACTACTACCTAATTTACCCCATTAGTTTATATCCACTAAACCATTAAGGCATTAACTATAAACTACTAACACGTCACTGGAAAATATGTGGATTAATAATTAGCGATATTACGAACTATATCATCAAACGAAATATATATAACGAATTAAGATTATATAACTTTTACGAGTAACATAAATAATTTGTTCTCGGGTTCGGATATTTCATATCTTCCGAATGAGTAAGTTGCATTATCAATATCCAAAACTTTAGTATTTTAGACCGAGTAAATAAAAGCTAGTCAAGAAAAAAGAGAGGACCGAAGACTAGAAAGAGATGAATTGTGTCAACAAATAAATATACAGATTGCAACTTCCCACCTAATAACAATGATTTATAATTAGAGAAAATTGCGAGAACATGTTTATAGATGATATCCGCGATCCATTTTTGGTAATTCCATATAATTAATTACCATCAAGGCATCAACTGATATGGAAATATATGGTCAACATTAAATTTTAAACGAACGTTTTGTCATTATCTGAAAACGAGAGGACATTATTCCAATTAGGACCATTAATTTGTCTGAAATATGTAATTTGATGAGTATGATAAGTCAATTTATTAGGGGGACACATCTCTATATATAGAACTTAATGTTACATGATAAATGTATGGTCGTTGCCCTATTAGAAGGGGCAAATTCTTATAACATGTTGTTAAATGTTTGTTCTGTTTAAATTTATCTTCACTCTGGAGTCTGGACCATTATTTAGTTATTTGCAAGTGTGCCACAAATACGTTAAGGTAGATTAATATAGGTTAATGTTGATTACAAAACTATCATTATCTAGGGATATATATAATATTAATATGTATATATATATATATCATAACTCATATTCAATTGACACACGAGATGTCATAAAAGATGCAGAAGAAGCAAATATTATAATTCAATTGGTGATGGTGGGTAAGCTATAAATTTTACAAATATGTATAATCATCCACTTTTACAAATACGAGCAAATTGCTCGGATACCTTAATCCGTTGGTGATATGATTACATAATCATATGATTAGATAGTTATTAATACTTAAACCATAAACCATGCCTTTCAAAGTGTAATTAACTTTAAATTTTGTATTTTATATGGTACCTCAGTGGAACGTGGTAGCTAGGTACACAGCATCCTTGTACTTTAAAAAGTTGGCTAGCCTTTAGTAATAGATTAATGCCAATTGATTTGCCCAAATTATGAGGGAATATTTATCTTAGATATATCGAATAATCTGTTGATTTGGTTTTAGTTTGCCGAGCAAAAGAACAATTGGACCAAACCATATCATAAATATGATATTTGTTATAGAGTTAGTTTGCATGTATTCCTTTAAGACTATACTTATTTATAACAAATGCAAAATAAGCTTAGAATAACAGTTGTCCTCATTAGTCACAACATTCATGATTCTCTCATTCGTCGTTAAACGAGTGAGTGAAGAATGAAAAGTACTGAAGAATTCTGTATATAAATGTTTTTCATATGGTCGATAGTCGATACACAAAATGTCCATGATATCATATCATTTTTAGTTTACGCATTAGTTATTACCTCAACGAGCACATATATATATTCGATGACCTAACCCACTTTTGCTTATTAATTATAATAGATTCGATGCTCTATATAAATCACATAATTTCAAATCGTTCCAAATCGCTTTATTTTCGTTGTGTGTGTGTGTGTGTGTGTGATGATAGGTCAAAACTCAAAAAGGTTCTGTAATAATTCGAAAATATTATTCATATTATGAGAGAATATATGGAAGTCTACACTTGTTCAGATGTTTATGGAACACATTAATTCTTTTGTCGCCAACTATTATGATGGGAAGTTTGACTTGATGAAACAAATAATCCATAATAAATGAATTACTAAACTTTTTAATGAATGATGAAAATAGATATAGTTAGCACATTTTTCTTAGATTTTCAGAATTTTGTACCTTAAGCTAAAATTTTTAGTAAAAAAATCACTAATTAGTATGAGTAACTCCAGCTCCATATAACTATATGTTAAAAATTAAGTTAAGTCAGAAATATTGTTTTGCAAATATTCTAAATTGCTTATTGTACAGTATTTCTCGTGAATATCACTTAAACTAATTTTCAACATTAAAATGCACATTTAAGGATACATAAATATGTGTTGTAGTTCATCGATTTTCATGAGAATTATAGTCTTTATAATTCATACAAAAATGATATCGAAATTGATATATTGAGTCAAAAATCACAAACAATTGCTATAATTGATCATTTGTTTTTATAGTGCTAGTTCCATCACCTTTTCATAAATTAATAGTGTGGATCTAATCTATAATTGTGTGTACCAGACGGTTTAGAATTGAAATCTTACCAGTTAATAGTGAGTCACATTTTCTTGAAATCGTTGACCTTTTGAGGCAACTGGAGGAAGTTGACATTTTCCATTGCAACTCGAGTACCATAGTAAGATGAATATAGAAAGGGTTGGTAAGATTTGTTAGAGCCTTTTATTAGAATATTAATGAAAGTGAGAATATAATTTTCAAACTTTAATATTTAAGTTAGTAAACTAAAATCCAAAAGAATCTACTGCTCTCTTCCACTCCTGAGTCCTAACAATTTAATGTGGCAACGCCACTTAAATTAGCGAAACTTTTTTTTTTTTTTTAAAGGGCTTATTTGCAAAACAATTTAAGATGAAATGCTTTTATTATATCGCCTATCAAGCGAATACTCGATAAAAAAATTCCCATGTTTTTCAAAATCGAATTACTGTGAATCATACTGTTATTGCATAAGTTTTTTCCAACTACGCACTGTAATTATGGTTAGATTCATGATTTCTTAATTATGTACGGACGGTGATAATGGAAATTAATAAATATAAGCTTCCAGCTATCTATACATGCTTTTTTTTAAGTTCAGATTCGGTCTCTACGTGTAGATATGAAAATTTGTTTTTGTTAAATGTAGATATGAAGATTTAATTCCGAATTTCTGATAAAGGTGCTTATAAGTCACAGCATAGTGCTTTAGGCACAACTTGCATACAAGTCTTTGTGTCTCTCCCTGATATTCCAAGCAACTGTACGGGTTGGGGTTGCTCAATATTACAATTTGAGCTGCTTTCTTAAAATAGATCGTGGTGATATTTAATATTAATCTAAAAGTACGACAGGGAAAAGCACATAGAGTTAAATTTAAATAATTGACATGTTTTCAACAAATTCACTGATTATAAGTCAGAGAGTTTTACAGACAATTGGAATCTATATATGTCACACACTTCAAATTTCACTAGTTTAGAGACAAGACCACCAGTGATGACATACGTCTGATATGCTAAATTAAAATATTATATCTTGCGGTTTATCATATAATATATATTACGGAGCGTCGGGTCGTATATATTCGATTTCGGGGGTTTGAAAATCAATTAAAACAAACAACATGTCGAATCTTGGAGTTGAATCAGAAACTTTTGACAGTCTTTGTCACTACAAAAAGCAAAAAAAAAAAACACAAAAGAATCTTAAACTTTGGAGTTTATCAAAGTAGAGAAATAACCAATCAGTCTACATCCGTGTATTAAACAAAACAAAACAAATTAAATATGTATGCATAAATGTTATATTTTTCTTTTGGATTACCAGAGGCAGAGTAGGTCAAATTACTTATTCCCCCACCATCGATATCGATATTTGGTGTAATTTCTATTTGCACAAAACAAATATATTAGCATTCAATAAAGGTGGATTTCTATTGAGAGTAAAGGTCTTGTCAGTTCAAAAAGTGTAAGGTTTGATTTTAACAGTCGTATTTTATTCACTTAAGTATCCAATACATGTAGATGAAATAGTGGTCCAAGATTTCGAATTGATCCGAAGATAAAAAGAAAAAATACAAGTGATACGCCTTTTCTTTTGTGCGTGTGCCTTACTCTGTTATATTATTCAAGAAGAATAAATCCGAACAACAACAAGAGAACATAACATTCCTTATAAAGAGAAACACGAAGAGAAGGGGTAACTCTTTTCTGAATTGGGTTAGGTTTCAATGTTGGGTTCAGTTTAATAAATATAAATAAAAGCCCATTGTAAATAGGCCCAATATGGACCGACTCGTTTCGGAGATTTGGTCAAAACTCAAAAGTCCCGGTACACGATGTTGCTTTCAACCGGATTTACGATTTCGGATCGGTTATCAACTAATTCGCGGAAGGAAACCCAACGTTCTCTTCTTTACTCTGTTTCGAGATAAAATTGATGATGCGCTTGGAAGACTCTTGTAACTGTGACCATTACTCTGTTTGGAGATGTTTTTATCGTAGATATTTTAGGTTAAGTTTGAATCAATCACGGTAATAAGAATATTCAGCATTTGCTCAATTTTACTACGATGGTGAACTGGTCAGTGGTAAGATTTTGATCTCACCATTGTTTCATCCCAAATTGACATAATTTGGCTAAGGCATGAGAAGTGATGTTAATGGTGTAGTGTCTGCCAATTACTTCCAAAGGTTCCAATCTTGGCTTAATAGGCAATTGATACCTTTCTGATTTACGTTGCTAGTTTTGCAACTTTTTTTGGCGAAGGCTGCATCAAATCTATGACAATGAGTAATCCTTACAGGCCTATGTTTATGTTTTTTTCTTGTTGAAACCTATGTCTGGTTTTCTGTGTAAAAAATGTTGTGTTTGACGTTGTGTTGATTAATTCAAAACTTTCCTCGTCTCATCATATATAAGCTACTTTTTTTCTCAATATATAGTCTCTTGAAGCTCATCTCCAATGATCTAGTTTGTTTACTTCATTGTGAAAGTGTTGACTTTACTACTTATTAGCTACAAAAGAGTATTGAACATAGTAAATACATAGTTCGAAACAAGATTTAAACTAAAAGAAGATTGACTTTTCTTATCACATAATCTACAAAACTATTCACACTCTTT
The DNA here is from genome assembly GCA_900406565.1 of Turritis glabra. Taxonomy (NCBI): domain Eukaryota; kingdom Viridiplantae; phylum Streptophyta; class Magnoliopsida; order Brassicales; family Brassicaceae; genus Turritis; species Turritis glabra. The sequence goes on along the minus strand of OVBN01000228.1, from coordinate 666,274 downwards.
CTCTTCACTTTTGTTTTGTTTCTTTCTTATATGTTTTTATGACCAAAACTCCCACCAATTAGGGTAATTCCTGCTAGATTGGTCTAAGAGAGAATCAGAATTGAAACCTCCCCACTTATCAGAAGATGTCAAGCAACTATCATCAGGTTGCTCAACAATGTTCATGAGCTCATGATCAGTCCCTTCCTCGAACCCAAAATACTCCGTCTTAATGTTGTTGTAGTTATCACCATCATTACACAGAGCAATCCCTTGATTTAGCCTCACTTCTGGCTCACACTTTCCATTATGTGACTCTGTGCTGCTGCTTAGAGCCACTCCTTGTTCACCACAACACTCATGATGCCTTTCTTCTTTAAGCTTAGGCATCTCTTCATTTAGTCTCTGCAACTGCAAATAGAGATTAATTAATTAATATCAAAATTAGGTAACAAAACCCATCAGAGATCTTTCCTTTGCTTCTATAATGTTTTGTGTTTATCCATGTTTTTGTCACCCTGATCTTCCTATCAAAATTTTGTCACCCTGATCTTCCTCTCAAAAAATACTCGATCATTTCGCCTAACTTGTATGATATAATTGTGTACTAGAATTATAAAAATATGTGAAAATTAGGCGAAATGATCGAGTATTTTTTGTCCCCCAAAAACCAATAAATGCCAAGATTGTGTTTGTTTGTTTAAACTTTAAATTAGAGTAAGAATATAGTGATTATTTTATCCAAAAAAAAATTATATAGTTATTATTATTCATATATTCTTGTTTATACTTTATAAAAAATACCATATCAATTTTTTGTTTCCATCACTATTCAATTAAAGATAAATATGTCAATAGAATCGTTATGTACCTCAGAGACCAAAGCTTGCTTTTCTTTCTTGACGATTTCAAATTGTGAAGCCAAATTGTTGTAATTGGCTCTAAGAATGTTATACTCTTTCTCAAGTTGCTTAGTTTTCCAACGAGCCCTCTTGTTCTGAAACCATATAGCCACTTGTCTTGGTTGCAGCCCTAGCTCTCTAGCTACCTGCACCTTCTTCCTCGGTTCGAGCCTCGTCTCAGACCCGAATATAAGCTCAAGTGACTTGATCTGTTCTTCACTAAACCTCTTCTGGTTATAGCTCTTCTTCATCTTCTTCTTATCCATGGTCATGCCACTATTAATCTCGCTGAAGCAGCAATTGAAAAAGTCTCCTTCTTCCATGGTTTTCACTAGATCTTGCAAGTTTCTTGATTGCGATTAGGAGAGAAGGTTTTGGACTTATTTGCTTCTTTTTTTCTTTCTGGAATCTCTGTGTTGCTGATATTGGCCGCTTTATATATACGTGGGAGTTACTGTGTGCGCTAGTAGTAGGGCCTCCGATTGTTATTATTATTTTATTTAAAAAATTCATTATTTAACCAAGACGAAAAAACACATTAAATAAAAACCTGCAAATATTGTGGAAGCACGGGCTAAAAATATAGGTCCAAAATTTGTGGCTCGACACGAATTGGCTCATGTCTCTTTCAGTTTAAGTCGTATTTCATTTCGATGTGAACTAATCATCTAACCAGAGCCGGCCATGAATACAATCAGTCCAAATCCATATTTACAGCCGTGAATACAATAAAATAATTTTTGGCCAACATTTTTTAAAAAATTTAGTAGCAGAATTGGTTATTCGGTCAGTTTGAAAATCAAAAGATTAAGTGTTCAAACCCTTCCTCCTTCAAATCGTTTGTTTTAATTTCTTTTTCTTTTTAATTCACTAATATAGACCTAATTTTTTTTTCTTTTTAAGATTATTTCCAATTTTTTTTCTTTTTAAGATTATTATTATCTGTTTTATGGAAGTTGAATGATAACGTAGGTTTACACAAAACGGGCGAAATGGTCGTGGTAACCTCAATTAATCACTATACATATTTCTTTAAAAGTTTGACCGTTTTAAAAACAATGTATATTGATCTTATATTAGTAGTTGGTCAGGCGTTATGCAAACATTTAAACTTTAAAGTTCTCGTATATGATGTCAAAAAAAAAAAAAAAACATCTCGATTAATTTGCTTTTTCTTGAGTTTTTTTTCTAAAACTCAAATGGACTACTTATATTATTTCTTTTCCAAAAAATCACTTCAGTTCCAATTTTTCCTTAGAAAACAATTAGTTAAAACTTTGATTACTATATATGCATTTAAGTGATCGTTCAACTCGTGTTTAGCAACCTTATTATAGATACTAGATTCATCTTGTACCGTTTGCTACCTTTTGTAATTTATATATTACAAAGTATAATAACTAAAGATGTATTAGAAAAGGCATTTTTAAAGTAGATTTTAGCAGCTTAGATGATCATTTGTACTATGTTTTAACATGCACAACAACATATATCATCATTTGACATGTGACTGCCAAGGCCTTGCGATACTTTTTTAGTCAAGATAATATTGATAGATAATCATTACGAAAGAGAGAGAAAGACAGATAGTATTAAGCAATAATTTAATTCGATTGTGTAACGAGATTCCACGTTCACATATCAGGATGTTCGACGGGTGTTAGAATACAACACAAATCATAAGATTAAATAATTTTCATTTTCATTTGAGATGTCATTTGTCGTCACTCGCACACCATCCTTTAGAGGTCGGTTACGTGAAACACGTTTTAACGTGACTTTTCATCATAAAATTAAACGTAATCCTGATTTATCTCGCTAATCCCAAAAGAAGATTAATCATGGTTAATTTTGTGATTGTATGCGGTAAGTTGACAAATTATTGTTCAACTCTTCAATTTAGATTTACTACCCAAAAAATATCTTCAGGCTTTATATACTTAGATAGCTGACAGAAAATAAAATAAAAAAGCAGATATATTTTGCATATCACATACTATCGTAAGAGTTTACGCGATGTTTTACGCGTTTACTTTCGCTACACGGAAAACAAGAAGGTGGTCACGAGATCAAGGCTTTTAGATTTTTTTCTTTTTCATTTTTAGATCTATTATTGACTTCCATGCAAATGAAAATTAAACTCAATTCTGAGATTTGTTGACTTTCTTGTAACTAGAGAAGGTTCGATTAGTTTCTTAATATCCTCTTGGTTTCCGTTTACCATGGCCGTTATAGTTTTCTTCTAAAAAGAATCATGTCTAATTATGTATACATTCAGAAAAAGAAAATAGAACCAATTTTTTTATTTGACCTGTTCTTGCATTTTTTCATGTACTAATACTAACGATATTATAGTTAACGCAACCATATGATTTGACAAATTGTAATTTAAGCAACCAATATTGATGATAAACGCAACTCATAATAAATGTTTTAATGATTAGTTTAAGGTTACGTTCACCTTGCTTCTGGGAAATCTCGTTTGACTTATTAAATACAAACAACAAATTAAATTCGGCCATTTGTGAACTCCGGCGGCTTCATCGATCCAACGTCACTTAAGCCATTCATTAAAAAATAAAATTATATATCATACACTAATGTGCTTTAAAATCAGAAAATTATTTCAAGAAAAAATACTTGAAGAGAATACATAATGACTTACATCAAGTTGTTTCAATAGGGAAAGGGCGAATTTTTTGGTATACAATGTAATGAATTAGATCTGTAGAATTTCAGACAAGTAGCAATCAAAGTTGTCAAGATCAACCACTGATTCGTTGCCATTTGGCACCATTCAGAAAGCTAAGTTGATGAGAAGGTGACGTGGTGATTACTTTGTGGTTGTGTTTGAATATTGCGTCCGACAAATGTTATCACGTGTCGAGGTTAGATTAAATGTAGCCGTTCTTGATAAGATGCGTAAGAGAAGATGATTCTTTACTTCTTTTTTCTTTCATTTTTCTAAGAGAGATCTGGTTCTGTTTTCAGTTTTTGCTTTCCTAGGTGAGTTGGTTATGGTTTGTAAAAACCTTAAGAAATTAAATTCGATCGAGTTTAGATACAACCCGGTTTTAATTCAGTTTTTAAAAGGTTAAATTATTTAAGAGCAATTTCGATAATGGGGATTTGGAAATGAAAAATATATAAGGAAATTTTTTTTTGTATTTGTTTTTTAAACATATAATTTTCATACATTTAACCGAACATAAGAAAAAACGTTTTAATTACACCATATTTGCTTAGATTTTTTATCCAAAGGCGCCTTGTCATGACTTGTCTGTGATTTGCATATTCTTCCAACCTCTTCGCCTTGCCGCGTGTAAAGCTTATGAAATATTCATAAATTCGTTTCTAGATATGGTGTTTGAAGTTTATATACATTCAATGCTACTGCTGAAACAATCCAAAGTGTCATCAGATTTTGATTACTAAAACATTGACTGAGCTCCGTTTTTTGAATGACAGAAAAAAGCCGGTCGATTTTAAGCTTACCGATATACATACATATGCAAACTAATATGATCCATTCCAGCTTGTTCAAGACAAGGAGGGTCCATGATAAGATGCCAATCCAATGAGGAAGAGACATTTATTTCACCACCGTCCTAAAAACAAATTATATGTGATGACAATAACCTTTACAAAAATTATAATAACAGCGAAAGTCATAAAAAAGAACTTTTGATTAATTTAGTGTATTGTTGTTGTTGTTGTTATCTATAGACTATAGAGTATAATTTAAGATTAAATTCTCTATCACGAGAAACTCTAATGGCCATCAATCTTGCGCTACTTATTTAACTACTTCCAAGTGTGGGGAAAGCTTCGGATTCGTCTAGAAGGTTCAAAAGGAAAGTGTGTCGAGTCACGTGCAAGGCACGATTCTCGGTTAGTTAATGGGCAAGATCGTAATTACCTGAGGTTTGTTATTATGTCGTTGAGTTGTTCGATAATAAAATCAACCAGTAGTCTTAAGCCGGCTCAATGTTCCTGTGTAGATTGTTCGTGTAATAATTCTTGTTACTCATCGTGATGGTAGAAAAAAGCATTTACTGTCAACTATCAGGATTTAAGACGGCCAAAATATATAATAAAAAAAGTCTTGATTACTCATGTCAAAATTGGCATTTTCACCGTTCCGATGCGTTTGCCAGTTCGTTGTAAATGAAAGATTTAAAATGTCAGCAACACATCTTTCAAATCGAGTTTGGTTCTTTCTTGGATTCGACTTATATTAGCACTTTGAGGCCCAAATAAGAATGGGCTTTGTTGGACCAATGATACAAGTTTTCTTTAATATCAAGAATGGGCTTTGTTGGTGACAATTTATACATTTTCGGTTTAAGATTACAAGTACTGTTATGTGATATACTTATATATAAAAAAGAGTCAAGTAAGAAGATGAAAAGAGTGATGGAGATGTTTTAGAGGACATGGTAAAAAGAACAGTAAAAAAAGCTATGAAAAGCGTCTTATCAAAGACCTTTAAATGTTTCTTATAGTAATATTTATATTTTACTACTATGAAATTTTCCAAGTCTTTTCATGGTGAACCCAAGACATGAAACAAATGAATTTTATTTAATGAGTTGGAATCTGAGGCGAGAGAGCAGGAGGAGGAATTAATGAGAGAAGAAGATGGCAGAGAATACGAACAAAGAGGCATTAAATGCTATTGTACTCTCGCTCTTTACCTTTTCCCTAATTACGATGCTACCCCTATCCTATATATTTATACTCTTTCCTCTTAATTAATTTAGGGAATTGCAGATTAAACTACTGAAAAAAGGGACCAGAGTTTGCATAATATTAACCAGAATTTAAATCATAAACATATTTTTTGTTTATGATTTTTATATAATAATTTACTATATTTATTAAGTTATAAAATTCTGATTCAAAAAAATATGTTTCTATTTTTTTATTTTTCATTATAAGTAATGTTATAAATATCGTTGTTTAGTTGTTGTATTTTTTTTTGTTAAAATATTTTTTTTAATTTAGCGTTATACAATTATTTATCGTATAAGATATATGATTATCATATGTTGTGTTTTTGTCATATTTTAAATTTCTAATATTTTCAGTATCTGAATCGTTAATTTTTAAAATATGTTAGTCCATTTATATTATAATCGAATGTGTATATATTATACATATATCAATATATTAAAAATAATTTACTTAAATGATTCTACATTTAAGAAAATATTAGATTGTAAACTATGATTGAACTCTAATACTTTTTAATTAATAGTTAATTTTATAGTAACATGGTTAATTTATGTATCACAATACTCAAATTTCAAATTTCACAAATCCGCTGATTTTTATGATCTATTATTGTTTGGTGAGAAATTTTTTTTAAATATTTTAAAAATCTTATTGATACTTCATTTTTCAACAAAATTTTTAAAATCCGTTTTTAAAATTTCGAATCACAATTTATATAGAACAAAATCTAGATGTTTATTTATTATATGAAATATATATTAATTTATTTTTTTAAAAAAATATGATCAAACAAAGATGAGAGGTGTATTTTAAATAAAATCTTTGAAAAGTCTCTAAATTAATTAAAAGAAATAATTTTGTTGACAAAATAAGAAGGGAGAGAAAACAATATTTTCTTAAATAAATAAAATCGAATTGAAATTGATTTTGATTTCAATTATTTTAATTCCAAAATTACCTTTCTAAATTGCAATTAAACACTTTTTACACATAATATAAGTGGCAATTGAAGTAAATAAGTGACTGATTTTAAACATTTTTCAAAATGTACTTCTCCTTTAATATATAAGATAATAGATTGTATTAGTAACATAATACAAATTTAAAATTGAAAATATTCGTGTTTCAATTGTACACGATTTTTATAAAGTTTGATTCGTCCATATGAACAAGTTAAGTTTTCAACTATATTTAAAATCTTTTTCTTTTGGTGAGTTAAGGTCAGTTAAGAATCAGAATACATAAAAATAAATATTCACTATGGATCCAAATTCATACTACTTAAATTGTTGTAGGTGAGAGTTAAAAAAAATTATCATGCCCAAGTCGTGAACTATATTTTAAAAAAATTATCATACTACTTAATATATATTTTTTAAATGAGTCTGGAAATTTTGTTTGTGTTGTGGTTATTTATAACGCATGCATGCAAAAGTGAGAGTTAGATCAAAACGTGAAAATTTCCTACTAATTTTGATGTAATATATTGGAAAGAATTCACAATTCTTGATAGAAGGGGATACTTTTTTTTCACAAAGGAGACACTTATATGTGTAAGTAAACAGATTCAATATATAATTGATTAGCATACTAAAAGATGCATAATGATTTGCTTACGGAAATAAAAAGGAATGTAAGAGTGGGACAACGTGGGGATTTGACGCTATCCTCTTTGTTTTTCTCTTTCAAGACACAACACAACTCTCGAAGACTGTCAACAACGTTGAAATTGGAGCTAAGAATCGTCTTCTCCATTTGTCATTCTCATGCACAGTCTACGTATTTCCCCACGCTTACACTAACTTACGCATGCATTTCACTTTTTTTTGTACATATCTGTTTAAGAGACTCTATAATCTCGAATCTACGTTGACAACTTGAACCGGATGAAAACCAAATCATATACCTGTTTTTATGGGTTAGTCACGTGTCTTTCCATCGATAGTCGGGTTGCAGTAGGAGATGTTTGGTTTTTATCTATATATATTAGGTGTTTTTTGGGTACTATACAGGACTTTATAGATATTCTTCAAATAAATTATATATGTGAGGTGTTTGTTAAAATTAGTGATAATTTCTTACTATGCATTAATTTTAATTCTACACCAAAAAAAAAAATCAATTATAAGTTGTATATATAGTATATACTAAAATTTATTCTTGCTGTAATGCAATATATATTTTTTCCCTGTTTATATATTATACACGGTCGATTTCATTAGGTTTCTTGGACATTAGGAAACTAACAAAATGTTGCAGCACATGTCGCGGGCACTCTCTAGCTACATTTAGTCTTTGTTTTAAAAAATAATAAAAAATAAAAAAAGTTGTGTGTATATATATTTGGTGATGTAACAAAGACAATAAATACGTTAAGACCTTTGACGTCAAAATAAATAAATAAATTATATACATAAAGACCTTTATAAAAACAAAAAATGAATGCAACACAACGATCCAAAGAGATGTATTCTTATGCTATAATCGCTCATGTAATATATACTTATTTTCTTCATCTATAATATAACAGCTGGCTGAATGATCGTGTTATTCTCTTTTTTATATGCAATATATACACACAAATATAGGCAGATATTATATTGGTTGACAAAAGGAAAGACATTTTGTTTTCGCAAAAAGAAATCCTTCGAAAAGAACCTTTTTTTTGTTCCCCGTTTTTTTAATAATTACAGCATGGTAGTATGGAAGATAGTTGAAATTTGAAGTAGATTTTGCTGACAGTAGTTAATTTATTTATGTGTAATTAACTGCCAGTCTTAATAAATGTGGGAAATTTTAATAATTATCTATACTGATTTACCAATATAAGATGAAGTGTAACTTCGTACATATTAGCACATATAAATATGCTAGAAAATCGTAATTAAAAAGACACTAAAAAAATATTAGCACATATAAAAGTTGAATGAAACAGGAGAAATAGAAGGAAACGATGGCGAAAATTAATTTCAGAAGTAGAAAGGAGAAAGAAAATGGGAAAAAGTTGAGAGACAATAAATGAAGAATGGTAATATTGGGGAGATCAATAACTCAACCACTCCTCTGACTAACTTTTATAGACAACCCCCTTTTCCTCCTTTTTGATTCCCTTTTCCATTTCTTTCATCTACTACTTTTATCTTACTATACTAAATAATTTTACTATTCCATTTTTATTTTTTTTGGGGTTTCCTATTATCACAGGCTGTTCAAAAGGATCTCCTGTTTTTGTGATTTGATCGTCTCTTTACCTTCACCCCTTTTTGTTATCCTTTTCACCGTCACTGATTATCATCATCCTTGTTTTTCCCCTTTGATTTGGTCAAATCGTCGTCACCGAAGCTAAGTAAAACACAGAATGAATTCTTGTACATTATGGGTCTGAAGTAAATTCAAGGAATGAGGGGTATGGACTACGTTTTTTATTTTGCTTTAACTAGTAAAATACCATGGTAAAATGAGAAATCCATTGACATGTCTCAAAAAGTAAATCCAAATGTTTACGTTGAAATCTTGAAACTTGAAATATTTTTACACTGCTAGCTTGACCAAAACATAAATACAAAATATACAACAAGTAAATAGATGTGGGACCTAGCCACCCAGAACCCATGTTTATTTTGTCTTGTATAGCTTTGGCTCTCTCTCCACTTACTTACTCTCTTGAGTCTTTTTAAAAACCTCTTCTTTACTTATCCCTCTCATCATTCTCCTCAGCACCACATTCATCTCTCTTTCTCTCTCTCTCTCTTCCTTGATCTCAGCCGGATCTGATGGGGGACGAACACATGAGAGGTAGAAAATATATAAGAATTTTCTAGATGAAACCCTAATTGAAGAAGGTCTGATTCTTGAAGAAGAAAAGGATTAAAAGAGGGATTTCTCTTTTGAGGGGACTGTTGTCTGGCTCGAGGACTCTTATTCTAATACAATCTCATTTGAATAGTCTCAGATCTGATGATTGTTTAGGGTTTTAGCGTCGTCGGACCAGGCTTCATTCCCCCCAATTATTACTCCCTCTCAATCCGAATTAACGAAGAAGTTTCGACCTTTCTCCATCTTTTGATCTAGGGTTTCCATTTTTGAATCCAATCTATATTTCAATGTCAAAAAAGTTTCGATCTTCAACCCTTTTTCTGTATCAAATTTTATTTTTATAGGTCTTCGAGATCTTCTGAGTTTCAGGTGGGTTTTGATTCTTTTTTTTTGTTACATATTGGTGTAATGATGAGGAATCTGACTCATGTGAGAAACAAAAAAGTCTATCATCATTACTAACTTTTTCTCGTTTATTTCTCTAGCTATGATTTTGTAATGATTTGTTTTTTTTTTATGATGTCAGGACGAGTTAGCATTTAGAGACTAGATCTATTCATGGTCATGATTAACGATGAGGGTTATTTAGTTTCAGATCCGCCTGTTTCTAAAAAAACTAAACCAGATCTATTAGATCTGAAGCTAGATTAGAATCTTTCAAACTACTACTATATATTTACGTTTCTTGTTAGTACACAACTACTAGAATAGGGTTCGTCATTCCATTAACCATATTTACTTACAAAAATTAAATAATTATAATTTATAGATTCCCACATTTCGTTCTTTTTTCTCTGGCTGATTTGATTATTATATATTGTCCCATTCATACATGGAAGATCAGGTAACTCGATCGCATATTTTCTCATTTCCCAATATTTTAAATGTAATAATATTTTCTATCTATCAGTTGGATTAACTGATCTATCTTATACCATTGTCAAATATATAGCCGATCTTTATTACATCATCCAGTATCAGAAACTCCACCCAAACAATTTTTGGCGATGCTAATTTTGTTTAGTAAAAAAGAAAAAGATAGTAGATAGTGCTATTAGTTACAACTTTTAAAAACTTGTATATGTATTAAATTGTGTGACAGAGAATCGAAGTCAACTACATTGGAGGTATGAACCAAGTACCGTCAAACCCAAGATTCGACCTTTATGTTAAGAAATGACAAAATTTACTGTTTTGTTGCACGTTTGGTTTAATGTAGTGTGTAAGTGTAAGTGAAACTCTTTGGTTTTCATAACCTCTGTGGAAAAGTGAAAATTTACGAAGTGAACGGATATGAAGTGTGGAACGATGGAATGTTTTCTTATAGACATTCGTTGGATCAGAACAGAAAGAAACAGATTATTAATTAAAAAGGATGAATATCAAAAATTAACACCAATCTAAAAAGAAAATGTGAAATTATTTAAAGTTAGAAAAAAAGAAAAGACGAAGAAGAAGAAAATTTTGTTTTTTGATTTCCAAAAGTTATCTTTTCACTAGTGACTGATTACACAAATTACCATTACTTTTACATTTTGTCTTTTTTGACTTTGTATTCTTTTAACAAGTTACTATGTGCTTTATTAACGAAGACTTTGACCTCGTTTTTTCCTAACAACGGTTTCAGTGTCTGTCTTTCTAGCTACCTCTAGGATTTAATGTCAAATATAAATCTTTGTTCCATTTTGTAATTACATTTCTTCTATACGCATCATTATGCAACTTTTTTTGAATAATTTTGGAAGATATAAATCCTCAATAAGTCAAATATACACATATACTAACTGCTAATTTTATATATACGAAAACTATTTTCTGATATAGTTTGGTTCTGAAAACTATTTCTTCTCGCTATCGCATGATTCTTATTTTTATTTATTTTAGAGACAAAGTGATCAAAAAGATTTTGAAACATTGGTAACTGGAACTTCAGATTCGGACTTTAAAGTGATGGCGAAAGCCCATTTCGGCCCATCCAGTGGGCCTAGTTAATTTCTGGTTGATAATATATATGATTTAGCCTCCACAATTCCACAACGCCCATTGGCCACAATTTCAGGTTTTTTTTGGTAATTCGTTGTCTCAATTATTCCACAAAGAATCAAGTTGTTAATCTACATAACACAATCTTTTTTTTTGTTTTTTCCGCAATACATAACACAATCTGCAATTTTTGTTAGGCACAAATATTTTGTGTTTTTGAAATTCTCCTATACAAATTCACAAAGATGCTTCAGTGATTGAAAATGTATTTTTTGAATCGATCTCCAAATTTTGTAATTTATTGATATTGTCATTCTTACAAATACTAGCTGGGTTAGTTCGAATCCTTTTTGGTTAGTATAGAAAATAAACGATGATATGATCTACTTCCAATCTTATGTCTTCTTTTATAACCCTACCTTAAACAGCTAATCGTTCTTAAATAATTAATTTTATGCCTTTTTTATAATAAGTTCCGTATCGTTCCAGATGTCAAGAAGTATTTGCTTCGCCATCACCCACTTGGAACGGTCTTATTTTTTCTTTTCATTCTACTTTTTGTCAACTCTTTTTCATTTCTACTTTATTCCGAAAAATTAATATTTATAGTTTCTCTTTCCTTAATGTATTTGCTTAAATATTTTTATAATCACTATTCTGATTAAAGTTTAAATGTAGCACACAAAGGTGAACCAAACCATTAACCATATGAAATTTTTGGGAAACATTTAGGCAGCCTGAAAGCTCAAAAATTATGTTATTAAACGAAATCTAAATGCATTGGTTTGATGCACAAATATATTGATATGTAATTATATGGATGGTCAACTCTTTTCTTTGTGGGAAGATTTTCTGGACCTTTAACCAAACAGGAAAAATAAAATTTGATTGAAGGAATACTCGTCTCATCTCGTTCGAATAAGTCGATGACTAATGAGATATATTATTAATGAATTCCATATGTGGGCATGTCCTGAAGTTGTTTCTTCTTGTTCATTGAACTTTGGATTTTATATGTATTCAACACTTTGGATTAGATTGACATACCATTATATATATAATATTGATATATTTGTTCCCCTATAATATTTATATTTTATATGTAAATCAACGTTCACATTTATATAGCAATATTACAGCAAATATTTTGATAGTCTAACGATTGAGTATTAATCCCGATCCTCAAAAGTTTCAAAATTCGATTCATGTGAACCCGACTGGATCCGAACCGAAACCAAAACCGAACCGATATTTTAAATTTTATTCTAGTGGATCATAAACTCTTCTACCGAAAGAACCGAATCCGATCAGATTTTATCAGAATCAGATCGAGTTTTATCCCAAACCGTTATTTTAAATTTATCATTTTGGATCATAAACTTCTCTGCGAAAAGATCCGAACTCGTCCCGCGTAAAATGAGATAAACTTTTAAAAGAAAAAGATGACGTGGAACAGAGGAAAATTATTATTGGCTGAGACATGTTGAGTTGTATTAATTAAAATATTTTCATTGGTTAACCTTTTTAAATGAGGTGACACCTCCACAACATCTTAAAAAGCTAAGGTGTCAAGTTCTGGAGAGATTCAAGAATTTTTATTGTATTGATGATTTCTTCTGTTTTATAATATGTTTTATAATAAATGTTGTTTTAGTGCCTAATATTTGTTTCACAAAAAATATTGTTTTTGTATTTGTGTAGTGTAATAACAATACATCCCCCTGAAAAAAGCTTATCAAATGGTATAGGACACCATAACGCAATATCAACTGAATATGTCACTGAACTCATGAACTCATGAACTGTTGGTGCTACGACCCTCAATGTAAGGTGCAGTAAACACATTTTGTTTCTGTAACTCTTCCACATTCAATTGGTTTTACTTGTCTCTTCTTTCTTGGTCAACTCGATGTACCAGAAAGAGGATCAACGACTCTTAAAAAGTAAGCAAATTATTGTGTTTGTCCTAGGAAATGTACATCGTCGTGCTATCACATAACTAGGAGCCTTCGTGTACCCTACAGAGTACAGAAACAGCAAGCTGGCCCAAGTTCAGAATTATTTACGTTGTATTATCAACTCTTTGGCAAGAAAAACATTAATTTAGATTTTGGATACATCGGTTATGTGAAATCGTTGTCTGCTTTATGTTGTTGTATATATATGAAACCTTCATCACCTAGGCGACACTTTTTTTCTGTTTTCTTATAACTACAACACCAAAGTTACTGTTGCCACTCACAAAACTTAACGCAAATCATTATAGTGATGATTATCCACGTGTCAGATTTATTTACTACTCCACTTTTTTTTTGGTATTTAATGAAAAACTTTCCAAGTGTTTGATTTTTCTTAACTAAAAACAAATCCAAATGGTGTTTCATTACTTGCGTTTCCCTAAATACACGATATATTCCACGCACTTATGTTATAAGATATTGTAATTTTTCCACACAATCAATGTAAAATATAAAAACACCAAGTGGTTGTTATAAAGATGAATATCCGAATTTCAATGTTACATTTTTATTAAAAAAAAAAAGAAACGATGCATATCAGAAATGCAAAAATGACCCATACTGCAATCCTAAATTACAACAAATTCATTTTTTTTTAATGGAGAAAAGGAGATTCTGATTTAATTTAGTTTGAAATTATATCTATAAATGTCGTCTTAAATTTTGTGCCCATATAAATAAGAATATCTTTTATTAATTAATAAATTGAATCTTTTATTTTGGTCAACTAATGAATTGATCTACCAAAAATGAATATTGAAGTTATCTGTAAAGATTTTATAATCAAAATATGTAACAAGGAAGGTAAGTTTTTAAATTGTATATTCCGATTTCCCTTTACAAAAAATTCTCCTTTTTGACCCTTTTACTTCATTTAGCATCGCTCAATAAATCCAAATTTTGTTATCTCCGTAATGAGAAAAAAATGAACAACTTTATAAGGTCTCTTAAATTCTCTCCACCTCCACTAGTAGACCCTTGGCCTTTCTCCCCTGTTTTCTAAGCCAAAGTTTCTCGGAAAATAAAATTTACGTTTTTTTAAGCTCTTACGCATCTTCTTTCTTCATCGTTTTCTAATATATGGGTTCCGGAGAAAAAACCCTCAAAAGCTTCCATTCAAATCGTTCTAATAACGTGAAAAGCAATAGCAAACAAGGAATCAAAGATGTTCCAAAAGGGTGTTTAGCAATCAAAGTGGGATCAAAAGAAGAGGAGAAACAGAGATTTGTTGTTCCTGTTTTTTATTTTAACCATCCATTGTTCATGCAACTCTTAAGGGAAGCAGAGGAAGAGTATGGATTCGAGCAGAAAGGTACCATCACAATCCCCTGCCACGTGGAGGTTTTTCGATATGTTCAAGACATGATCGACAGAGAAAGATCGGTTAATTATCATAGTAATCATCATGATCATCGTCATCATTATAGCCACAATCATCTTGTTGGGTGTTTTAGAGCTTGATGATGATGATGATATGTGACTATATGAGCTTGATCATGATCATGATCATGACGCAACCAAGCAAAAGCGATATAAAAAATTTCTCTTTTTTTCTAGCCTTTCATCTTTGGTCTATTTTAGATTTTTTTTTTTTTAATGGGTTTGATCTTGTGGAGTTGTGGAGCCAAACACGGCCTAACCCACAAGATTAGGAGTAGGAGTTTAAGTGGTGTGTGAAAATATAAATATAAATAAATGTGAAGTTATAAATGTTAATTGTTCGATTTATAAATTTTCTGGTGCTATATGTTTATCCGATTGATGATGATCACGATAATGATGATAATTGTAGCAAGAGATGACGAACAAGTCTTGGCAATTTGCGTTTGATATTTTGTTATGAGACGTGTAAATTTGAAAAGTGATAGTCACTATTAAATTAATTTTATCTGTTACGAAAAAAAAGAAGAAGAGATTCTCTGTTGATTTCAAATTAACAATGTTCCTTTTTGGCACAAAAGTAACAATAATGCTCTTTTATCTTTCTGTTGTAACGGCCGGTTTCTACATCGCATTAAATTTTATTGAACCCAAAAACAAATCTATTTATCCATAGAGAGTTACAGATAAAACAAAAATTTTGTCCGTGGAGAGTTGTAGAAAATAAATCTCTTTCTATAAATAATGACATAATGACCCACTAGTCTTGCCTTTAAAATTTTTAATATAAGGAAAAAACTTAAAACGAATACAGGGATAATAGTTGACACCAAAAAATTGAATAATAGAAGAACAAAGTCGGCAAAAGTGGATACCTCTCTTCTAATCTTGCTTTACTCTCGTGCGTTAATTCCAAAGATTATATCCTTTTAAAATTTTCCAATACTGACCATCTAACCCAACCAATAAGCACGAAAACTAAAGAAAGTCCAAGAAGGTGCTATTATTTCTTTCATTTTCTTTATTGGATATTGTTACCCACAAATAAATACATATTTCTAGCCGGCAAAATGATTTTTGCGTTTTCTTTTTACAACAAGAGATAAAAATTAAGTTTGAACTACACTATTATACGGTATTTCATCGCTTAAATAGCTTATATTAAAAACAAAAATCCCATACAAATTGATTCTTATGTGGAACATCTATGTAAAAAAGAAAATACTATGGTGTTCATTATATCAAAGTAAAAAGAAAAATGTAAAGCATATATAATATATTTCTAGAAGTTGTTTGAACTTGAGATTCCCCCAAATTCCCGTAAGCAAAGGAGTACGAAAACGAATCCACTCAAGCTAAATGATCGTCAGTCATGACATGTAACAAGTGGCCAGGATTTAATTGTCGGTCGAGTGTGTCACCATTAGTGGAAACGCCTTTATTAATTTTTTTTTTGTTTTTTTTTTGTTAAAAGCCTTTATTAATTTGTTAAATGATGGTTATTACAATAGTTAACATACCTTTAGAAAATTGAATACGCCTTCTCTTATTCCTATTTGAATTTTTTTGTTTATAGCCTAGTAGACAGTGAAATCATATAAAAGGCACAAAAATTAGCAATACTATCATATAATCTTTTTTATGAAGTCATTAAACAGTTTACGTGTGAAAGGAGGAACTCACTTCAATTATTGATACGTCGTCGTAATTCATCTATTAGCAAATTGGGCCTGGCCCAATACACTTGTGGTACAATAAAATACCAAGCAGAAGTTACAAATCAAAGCTCACAGGTCAGCCCACACATTTTTGATGTTCCAAAACAATTTCATTAAGGTCCAATTACAAAAAAAAAGGAGGATAGAGAAATCCTCCATATTTGTACCCCATTAAAAGGTCAAAGTGGAAAATTGATGCCCCGAAATTAGAGTTTCCATATAATTGTTACGTCTGATATTTACAACGTGATCAATATCAAAATAAATCGAATCTAATTCCATAAAGCCAAAGTGGAAAATGAAAGGTCAAAACGTAACAACTATTGAGCCTTTACTAATATCATCACATGAAGAAGAAAAACAAGTGATTATTAGAATCCTCCATTTTTCTTCAAAAGTAAGATTCCGCACCTTGAATGAGATTGTTCAGCAAAAAGAACGAATAATGTATGATTAAATGCTATAATTGAATATAGTGAGTGTGATTAGTTTTGATGGGTAGGTTAAATATTGCTATGATTAGGCACTTGGTGCATCTTAATCCAAGTTTGTTGGGGTGATTAATTGGTTAATTCATCAATTTCTAATGATGAAAAAGCAAACTATTCAACATCAAACTAAGCATTCACCAACTAAAGATCTGAATTTCCAAACAGAAGTAATTCTTAGTAAATAGAAATTCAGTCAGTTTGAACAGAAAAGAACGTGATAGAAAATTGGAAATTACTTATTCCAAAAGTTAATATTGTCGACGAATTAATTCATATCGGATTTTTGTCTTCCTTGAAATGATAATCCACTTTTGTTCAAAACACTTTTTTAATTAGAAATGTAATTACAAAACATCCGGCAAGCCATGTCATTATTACAAAGGAAAATGTAATTGCTTTTGGTCATCGAATGATAATTAAGTTTCAAAAATTTAAATTATTAAACCAATTTAAATTCAAACTGTGCAACCATTCTTCTTCTATAAAATAAAATCATGATGGTATAAAATGTACGACAGACATAGAGAACTTTTATTTTCTGTAATGATTTCACATAACTACTGTAATTATCACAATCTGACCTTTTTATCGTAAATGTTTCAACTTTCAACAACTATATATATGGTATGATGATTATTATATCTTTCTACACAATGTTTTTGGTATATCACTCCCACTCTTCCATTTCCGTTATCCACTACCGTTCGACACGTGGCACAATGGGTTGGAAGATGACGTTGTCGTTCTCCCGAAATCTGCATCGTTCCATAAATCCATCTCCGGTATATAATAATCCGGTGTTAAACCGGTATAATAACCGGACCGGTTCAGTCCATGGAACGGTGATTGTGGAGTCTCACTGACGGCAGCGATTGAATACGAGTTGGGCCCATTTAGTTGCGTGGCAACGAGCCGATCCAGAGCGGCCCAGCTAGTGACGAAGCTAGGATCCACGACTTTGCTGACGTGACAGTTGTCTTGGTCGTCCATCAACCGCTGGTAACTCGTAATAGTGTTGTTAGGGCAGTCGAGGTTATGGAGTTTCAAAAAAGGGTCTAAAGTTATCTCTTCTTTACAAGATTGCCCCATAACCTCAAGAAGTTGCTCGATAGTCTCCTCGTTGAACGACGACTTTACGGATCTCGCCGGGCTGCTAATCATGGTTTTGCAAAGACTCTTCTTCTTGAAAACACGACACACCACCCATCCTTCGTCTCCTCCTATGACATCACACGTTTCTAGGGTGACCTCATCTTCGTGATTCGAGGAGATTAATAGCCTCTCGTCGAGTCTATATTCGTGCATGATCCAATCGGATTTCTGACCATGAGGGGCTCTACCTTTGTAGAAGACAAGCGTCTTACGCATCCCGATCCTATCACCGTTTGTATATATGATCTTGTCACGTCCCGTAGCTTTCCAAAACCCAACCGTGGTGGCTCGGTTGGTTCTAGTCCCCGTGGGATACTTCTTGTCCTTATGACTAAAGAAGTACCAATCGTTTTGCGGCGTTGTTCCAATCTTACACATCTCTACATAGAAAAGACAAGAGTTATGTTAGGTTCTAACCGATGAATTGTAATGGATGAAAGATGTGTATTTTTATTTCTTCTTCCAAATAGTATATTTTTTAACAATCAATCAATGAAATATTATATAAAATTGCCAGCATCCCATGAATTACGAAATGAAATCATCAGTTGAAGCTTTTGTTTATGAGTCAACGAGAATGGAAGAATAATTTAATATACACAAGCCCTAGTTATACGTTTTATCACGACTCAAGAAAGTCTATGTCTCTCGATCCGAAATTGGAATATATAATAAGACAACAAAGATAAATGATGAACCTTGAATATCCCAAGGCTCGAGCTTGTTGAGATCAACGTCACGGATAACATCGAGATCGATCTCGATGTTAGAGATTTTCTTGCGGAGGTAATACTGCAAGAGCTCTTCCTCGGTCGGGTGAAACCTAAAGCCAGGAGGCACTTGTGACTGTCCGTTTACTGATATGTTCATTGCTAAAGATAGAAAAAGAAGAAGAAACTAATTAGAACGAGTTTTATAACTAACCAAAGTGTGTGTCTATATACATATATATATATATATATATGTATATTTTTGACATCACCTGGCAAAACAAAAAAATACATGCATGAGGAAATGCATGTGTTCTTTTGCTCTCATATTTAATTTCTCTTTCTAATAAGTTTTCCTTTTAAAAATGGGAGTGTTATTAAAAAAAAATCCGAATATTTGGTGTTTTCATGGTGTCATTATAAGTTCGCATGAGCCGTCACTTACAAATAAAAACATAAGCGCCTCTAAGAGGTTATTTTAATAATTTGAAATATCTGTATTTATTCCTGAAACTGAATTCATGATGAATGTACTTGCTAGTTAGGAAAATTACCATCTATGAGCTGACCGTGAATCGTTTCTTACCAAGTATCTCGAGCAAGCTTCTTCAGCTTTTGGGTTTGCCGACTTTATTTTTTTATCTGTCTCTAATTGCCTAGATTCGAAATTTAGTTACGTTGGTTTTATTTTGTTTTTGCTTCTATTTATGTAACTCTCTTAATGATTAATTCTTCTGAGTTCACATTGTATTTAAAAATATCATTTTTTTTGGCATGATTCAGTAGTATACCCGTTATATATACAAATGATGCAAAAAGTCATTATTTAAAACTATACTAATGGTCTCTAACTCTTGATTAAACATGAAACTTATTTGGTCTTTTTGTTCGGTGTAATGGTCTTTATTGCTTATCCCAATTCGTAATTAAGAGAAATGAATAGTAAAGGGGGAGAAAGAAAGAGAGAACGGTGGGACCAGGTCACGTAGCTATTGGGTAAAAGTATGGTCCACGTGGGCTCCACATGTCAACTGTAATGTAGGAAGCAAGCCCACATCGCTACGATGACCCTCGACCATAAAAATCTCTATGGACAAGACACTAGTCATTTGTTTTTATATTAAAAAATATATATTAAATTTGAATGAAGGGTGATGGCAAAAAAGAAAGAATGTGATGTGATCATGTGATGAAAACTTCACAATTCATATTAATACATTATTGTGTTAAATACGACATTAAAGCTCGTAGCTTGGTCTACTATTAATTAAAAACTTGATATCTATCGATGTGGATTCAAACAATTTCAGAGGTCATTGTAGAAGGTGATGCGAAGATATCGATAGACGTGGTGAATGATGAGAAGTATACTACAATACTACATGAAAATCCACAACCTCATGGAAATTAGAAGATGGAGACAAAAATTCAAAGAGATCAAGAACTGTTTCAAGCAGCGTTCGTCGAATATATGTGCAGATAAAATTGCAAAAAAGGTCTGAGATTCGTATATTGTGCATGCGGTTCACTCGAACTAATCATAAATTTAACGTATCCGATATTCAATAAAAGAGAGTGGATTCACCAAATTTTTTGAATTATTGTATTTATTTAAGTTCGAAGTATGTACGTATGTTGTAGATTCTGTGGGCCGGGGGCCAATTTACAGACGGTTGTTTTCTGAATTTTTACCTTTTAACATGGTTTTAAGTTTATATTTGAAAAAAAAAAAAAGGTTTCGAGTATAATAGATTAATACTCAGGACATCTCAGATTTATTGGTTTTGAATAGTAATTTCGTATCGTTGTAATACAAGGTATACCGTTTTGACAATTATTAATTATGAAAACGATATCATAAATATTATTAAAAACATTATTTTATTTTTTTATACAATTTTAATATGCTATTTTTAACAGTTTTGCACTATTTCATAACAACTTACCGCTAAAATATTTATACAACTTTATGTTCTCATTCGGACTTATTATGCCATGTGCTATAGGATAACAGTCGCCTATGTTATGCTAACTTAATAAAATATTAAATTATGAGATCAGAATTGAGTTGATGAATATTTTCTGAAATGTTTTTCTAAACATGGTTTTGAGTTTATAATAGATTAATACACGGGGAGCTCAAACTTAGTATGGCCATGTGCTATAGGCTAACAGTGGCCTTTTTTATGCGAACTTAATAAAAATATCAAATAATGAGTTTAAAAATTGAGTTAATTCGGTGTATAATAACATATATAAGACAATAAAATATGGAGAAGTAATAACCAAGATTTTTAAAAGTGTGATACTTTTGTGAAATAACGAATTATGTACTTTGTAATTTGTTAGTTTATAAATCACTCCATAACAATATGTAAATTCGCGTAAATCTTTCATTCAACTGTCGAGAAAGTGTTAACCAAACTGGGATTTAACCACAGTTCAAGTGATGACCTAGAGGAACATTTACACGAGTGATGTCTCCTCTGAATTCTACATAAGAAAAACATTTGTTTATTAAATTCACACATATAATAAATCATGTCTTTTGGTAAAAATATTAATATAATCCATGTCGGTATCTTGTGAACATACTTGGTGGTGAAAGTAGATTAAAAATGATATAAATTTATGATAATTAGTGACCAAAAACCAAAATGATATAATTTACTTAAGTATCATATGTATATGTATACAAGTCGTAGAATTTCTAGAAGATGAAGAAAGTTTGCATGGGAAGCAATCTTATTTTGAGGTATTATCGTCAAAATTTATTAAACCCTTAAAGGTGAGACGTCACATATATATATACTCGTGCTTCTCGGACGAGGGTAAAACATAGTTTTTTATATTTTCTTGATCCTTGTTTTGAAGTTCACCGCCTGCATCGACCGAGGTGTATGGACGTATGGTATAAATTATATTCTTTCTATTTATTTATTTGTAACTGGAGATCATATTAATCTTTGGGATATGTATAACCAGATATTCTTCTCATAAAACGTTTACAAAAGCCATTATGATAAAAACTGCAAGGGAAAATCAAACCTTAGTTACCTAATTCATGAGAGAAATTCAACCAGTAGATCAATTGGTTGATAATAAATCATCGAAATCTTGAGTAATATTTTTTTTATATCCGATATATATTTTTTTTATTGTTCTTTAGCAAAAAGATGGGTTATTTAGTAATTTTAACTACTCCATATTTTAATAATTGAGTATATGTTAATCAGTAATGAACCTTAAGAAACCAAAAAAAAATCCGTTAACAAATACAGTTTCGATATATGTGAATATATAGCACTGTCAAGGTTTTGCAATCCAGTGTATATAATAAGAATACTTATGTTAGAAGATATGTAACCTTTGAATGATGGAACACAAAAAAAAGTTATCTGTTTCGTAAATTTGGTACGTAGGTCCACAGTGCAGACAAAAATAATTAAAGATTATATGTCATAATACAATTGCAAATGGTTTTATAAAGTACGACGATCAAGTTTCGTTACGGAATATCCGTGTTTAAAAAATCGTTACATATTAGTCAGGCAGTGAAAATATGTCTAACGCCTAACAAAAAAATCAGAAATTATACAGGTTTTAATTGGGAACTAGTTTTAGGGCTATTTAATGTCTTAAAAACATGTTAATTTATTATAATTAAAAAATTTATATAATATTGTTTTCAAAATTGCATTAAACACATGAAAACAAGATTTTAAACTCAAAATTTATGATTTTTATTCAAATTACGAACATAACTTAAATGTTTTGAATTTTAAACCCAAAAAAACAAAAATTGGATTAGGTGCCGTCTAGGCGGCTTAGGCGGTCTAGATGGGCGAAAAATCGGATCAACGATTCATTTTATTGATTTGGACAAAATCACCGTGATCTTCTTTTAATTAGCGACTAAAAGACTGTCTAGACAGTTAGACGACCGATTTTTAGAACAAGACGGAATACTAATCAAACTTTGATATTTTTTTGGAGTACTAATAATGAGAGGAAGTTCCAAAAAGTGTAGAAAATTAAAGCAGTGGGGCTAGAGAAAATCGTAGGAAATCGTTGGGGAAAGAATACGTGAAATGGACATACGAACTGTCATATTATAATGTACGTACTTATTAATTTTTAAATGACCTACCGTTGCCTTAATGTTATTTGCACGTGTTCCTTGGAACACTCATCTTAGTCATGTACGTTGTAACTCGCCAAAAAAATTCCAATTTCATTGTTTTTTTCCGTTGAACTTTTACTTTATTCTGATTAAATCTAATTTGAGCATAGGAATGCGATAGCCTTTGTAAGAATCTATAATAAGTGATAGAAACTACATGTGAAAGCAAATATTGAAGTTTTTACTTGATATTCGGGTCTTTCTTTCTTTTTTTTTCCTTTTTTTGTCAAAAGATATTCGGGTCTTTCTCAGTTGAAGTTTTTGTCTATGTATAATTTTATGGTATATATGTTTTTGTTGAGTGAAAAAAATAATGTGACCACATTTTGTGTTCCCTCTTTTTGTTTAAATAGAGTTATACCACTGAACGTTGGTCGGATCTAGATGCATGTTAGTATAGATGCTATTTGCAAAATGAATAGTTAAGAAAAATCTTATATGTGGTTGAGGAATGATCAAATATGTCGTTTGTAATGAACATTGTTAAGCCAATACTGCAATGCTGGTTCAGATCTTGATCTCCTTTAGTGCTGATGGTGGAGAAGATGACCCTTTTGTTTTCTTGTGTACAAATCAGTACAAATCAGAAGGAAGAGTTTCTGGAGCCTCTCTATTTCCAACCAGGACTCTTCTATGTGGAAACAATTTTTAAAATTGAGACATGTGGCTTTGAACTTTCTATCATGTGAGGTTGGTGATGGAAAATCATGCTCTTTTTGGTTTGATGTTTGGACACCTTTTGGCCAGCTATACATCTTCGTAGGTCCTGAAGAACACCAGTTGCTTGGTCTTCCTCTTGACTCCACTGTTGCTCAAGCACAAACTCCGAATGGTTGGATTTTCAGAGGCGCTCGCAGTCAAAATACTGAGACTCTGCTCTGTCATCTGACTTCCGTCTTTTTTTCAAAGGAAAGACAAGATAAATACTTATGGGCTACATCTGCTGGCCAAAAAAAGGATCGCTTCAATTTCTCGGACACTTGGAAGTTGATAAGACCTCCTCAACAACAGGTTAGTTGGCATAAGCAAGTTTGGTTCTCAGGTTCTGTCCCTAAGCACTTTTTCATTATGTGGCTTTGTTGTTGGGATAGAATGCCTACTCTTTCTAGGTTGCGATCTTGGGGAGTTACTGCAGATGATACATGTGTCCTCTGTGAGATATACGGAGAAAGTAGGGACCATTTATTCCTCCGATGTCCTTACAGCTATGACATATGGAGATGGTGTCTAGCAAAAATACAATGCCCCTTCATGGGGTTTAACACTTGGCCTTGTTTCTTAGCATGGCTCAAATCCCCCGCCCAAGATCTTTCTTTAGCCTCTCTTAGGCTTACTGCAGCTCAGGCGGTGATTTATTCGATTTGGCATGAGAGGAACGCATGTATCTTCACGGGTATACGCACTCCGGTTGAATGTTTGTTCAAATCTATCGATCGGAGTGTCCGCAATACTTGCTCTGTCAGATGTCACAGGTCAAGTTTCAAAGATTCTATCAAATTGTGGTTTCGAGACGCTCTTTCTCGCTAAGTGTTCAGTTCGTATGTATTCTTGTACCGGAAAAACTAAACCCGGAATTAGTTGTTGTGTAAACTCTTTTCTTTCTTTTACCTCTATGTAACTTGTCCCATTACTAAATCTAAAACCAGAAATTTTAGCAAAAAATAAAATAAAAAAAAATCAGTAAATATTAGAAAAACTCCAGCTTCTGTATTTGTTTACTTTGCTTTTACAAATGTGGTTCAATTTTCATTCTTCTTAGGTTGTACATAGTTCTAATTTTTACGTGGATTTAAAAAACTTTTTTAAATCTCGCACTTAAAGAAATAATTTAAAAATGGTAATATCAATTGTGAAGGACTGAAGGTGACTTTTGATTGTGTTCGTTTAGTTTGGTCTATTTTTTGTTTCATGTATTAGTTGTTACGATAGCGATGTTTACCAAGTGAACAATGTCTCTATTGAACTTCAAAACAATCTGCATTTATTTATAACCATTTTTTTTATTAATGAACATTTTTTATATTATAAACCAATGGTGATATTGGAAAACACCATTCATTTAAAGATAAATACAGTCATTAGTAAACATCACTAATCCTCCCTTGAAGAGAAATCGAACGACATATATATAAGCTAAAGAAACCAGAACCTCTGTGATGGATATGTCTAAAAAAATGGTTGCAAGAACAAAATTTATCTGTCTGCACGAAACCAGTGTTGCATCATTGCGCTTCTATGATGATATAATTTGAAGAGCATAATGGAGATAATCAATTTATGAATGCCTTGTCGATGAGGCTTTGAACCAGTTGGACGGTGCATGCATGATGTTTTTAGTGTGATATATGTTTTGTTGTTTTCTTTCCATATTTCATACAATGGGCAGGAAGAAATTAAAAGTATATTATTGCGATGACTAAGAAGAAATTAACCAAACAAAGATCCAAAATTCAAATAGGTAGTAGCATCTTATATTTTCCAATGTTTAAGGTTTTTTCGTTTAAGGTTTTTATAGTAAACAAATGTTAATACCTTCCAAGTTTGCTGGTTGTTGATGCAGCCAGGACAGCTGAAATCGAATCATTGTTAGACTTTTAATAAATCTTTGTCGTCTAATACTTGTGTTCTTCCTCACTTTGGTATCTCATGACGAACTATTCAAGTATTTAATAAATATTTTGCATGCGCGAGAGAAAGGTACGTACCTTGTTTTCATAGTTGAATAAATTAAACGTCATCAATTATTAATCTTAACCCTGAACCATGTGTGTTTGTCTTTTCAAATAGATGTAAACATTGTGGAGGTCTATACACATTTAAATATTTCAGTATTAAAATATGGTAATTATATAACCAATTTCGTTAGCGTATTATACATGATAGTTGGCTGGTGGCATAGGCAGTGACAAAATCTAATTAGTTGTAGAAATGTCTATATGCCTAAATGATACGATGATGAATTTTTGCTCCCCATAAGATGGCAACGATTAATTTTGAATAACTATACCCCCAAAAAAAGTTGGATAAAAAATATATACATGAGGTAATATTGCTTATATATAAACTGGAGTTTCTTTTTCTAAATGTTGGAATGTTTTTTCCTAGTAAGAAACTAATTGGAAGACACCCGGCCCTAAAATTAATCTGTATAAAAGTTATGGAATGTTTTCTCTACTAACTCATCGGTGATCAAGACCTCTTAATACACAAATTGATTTACCAAGAAATTTGTTTTTGTTAAAATAAAATAGTGTTAGTACGATTTTCCTAAATATTACAGATGTAGAAATTATATTAGTTCGCTAAAATACCAAAAGGAGATACACGTAAAGAAATGCGGGATATTATCGTATATCATCATGATAAGTATAATTATGGGGGGAAATATCATAAAAAGCTTTAACTTAGCCAAAGTGTTGAAAAAAAGTTCAACTTTGTTTGTAGTAAATTAAATTGTCAACTTTAATTAATTTTCCAACTAAATCACAAATTTGCGTTGATTTTCACAAATAAATCACGTCGTTAAATCAACTTATAAACCGATTTAACCGATTTATCAGAGTTAAGTCAACGTTAACAGCTTCCGTTAAATTGTAAAACAACGTCGTTTTGTGTTTTGTCTTTTAAAAGAAAACACAAGTAAGAGATTCAAACTCCTCATCTCTTGAAGAAACCATTCAATACTTAACCATCTGAGCTAGAGTATCTTTTTGGTAATTTTACACAAACACATATACTTAAGGTCTTTAACATTTGGAAACAGAGATTTGGGATTTCCCCATAGATGATGAATGAAGAAGTTACGATTTAGAAGCTTATTAGATGCTGATTTCCCCATGGATGACCTCATCGATAATGTCCTCGAGAGAGTCATGCTCTCATGGCTACCAATATCATGCAAGAGATAGAAATCAAGTGAAACCTCAAAAAGCTTCAAGCTTGCTTGCTCCCAAATCCCTTGTCGAGATCTTTGGTTCTTCATAATTGACAACGATTCCAATTTCTCATTAATTTTCAAATCTACGAGATCAGTTGGAAAAATCTCAACCGCCGCGATTTCATTCCTGTTCACCTTTCTCCGCTTTCGTTGCTCCATCTTCGGCGAATTTTTTTGGTAAAATCAACCAAAATTTACGATTTAATTGGAAAGTCTATTAAAATTAGCAATTTAATTCAACACAAGCAAAATTACTGTTTTTTTAACACTTTTATTAAATTGAAACTTTTTATAATATTTTTTCCATAATTTAAGTTAGCTAATAGGTACATATTATCAACAAGAAAAACAAAAACAAAACGTCATTCTTCTTCCACGCGCCACTGGGATATTATGGAAAATGTGTTTTGGTTAAAACAGCGCTTTTGGTGGGTGGGTTTAATAGCAGTAGATTGTCCCCGTAAATAACGTGTGGGCTCTATATTTTAATTAAGACCATGAATCTTTGGACTTTGACGGACCCAATCCCATAGCCCATAACCCCATAATTGACTATTGTTTTCCTCCTTATATATTAAACTTATACAAATGTCACATTATTAAACATTTAATTTCTCTTTTTTTAAACCTAAGCAAAATAATAATATTTTCAATACATTTCTTCCACTTCTTTATCATTAACTATTATATCTAATTAATGGTTTTAATTTTATTGTTCTTGATAAATATAAATACACAAAAAATAATATTGATTGATGACATGGTAATATTATATTAGATGGTTAACAATGTTGATGTAGACATTATAGATAAAAAAAAAACTCTCCTATAAAAAATACTATTAAAACCCGATAAATCATTTTAAAACAATTTATATTTTAAAAGTGATAAATTATTATTACTATTATTTATATATTAACTATAAATAGATGTCTAGGAGGTTATAACACTACTACATAAAACTCTATTATGCATTTTACTCTAAAATATATTATACGCCTATATTTTAATAGTCATATAATGAAAATAATTTGGAATTTTGTATTGCATTTTTGAATCACTCACTATTGTTTCATATAACATGTGATATATTAAATTCATAATAAATATTTTTTAAACTAAGTGAATGTTTTCTTGAAACATGAATATCTTTCTATAGTCTTCCATTTCAATTCAATTCTTTTATTCATCTTAAATTATATTTTAGTTTTTCTTATCATTCTTAAAAATGATAGTTCTTAGAAAAGAATTATATTTGATATTTCTTAATAAGTTATTTTCTGTTTGTAGTCGTATAATAAATTTCATTAGGAATCATTTTGTCCATTTTATATAATATTCATATTTCTTAGAAATTGTTTTTTTTATTCTTAAATATATATATTTAAAGATTATTTTTCATACTATTTGTCATATAATAACACACATCATTTCGTTGTTTCAAGTATTTATTTAATTTTATGTTTTGTTATACGTATGTTACACTTGTGTTATTATTATTCAAGTAAGTTTTATTTAAAATTGTGTATTAGTTGAAGATTAGTGCTTAGATAGTTAGATGTAGTAGTTAACTACAAAATTAATTACTTTGAAATAATTATTTGTGGGATCCATAACATTATTTTGGTGATGATATAAATACCCTACGAGGAGATAAATTAAAATTGATAATCTTGTTTCACCACTTCAATAACAATCATTGGAATTTACTTTCAGATATTTTCCCTCTTTTATTTGGAGACTCCTTCGAATAAAGATCCGACTTGAAATATTGAAAAACAAATAAGTATGTCTTAAGTTGCACGAAAGTTGTGTCTGATTTTTTATCTCACGGTTTGTGAGATCGCCATATAGATAATACAATAAAGGCGGAGATTAAAAAAGAAAAAACTCCTATACGATTTGAAACACCACGATTTCGATGTTTTGAAAAAGAGACGTACACTTTAATTTCTTGAATCAGAATCGAAACTTTTTTGAAGTGCGAGGAAACACCACACCGTGTAAGTTTTTTTTATTTATTTTCTTTCTTTAAACATGTTGATTTTTAATATGTAGTTGAGTTATTTAATATGTACATCGATAACAATTCCCACACATATCAAATCATTTTTTTAAATAAAAGACTCTGCTTTTAAGCTTTCAAACACTTCACATCTTCATATCCAATCTTGATTCTATGCAACACGTTATGACAGAGTTTAATAATCTAAACAAAACAAAAAGTCCAATTTTTTTGGTTTGGTTCTGTAGTTTTTTTTTTTTTTTTGATAATTTCCCCATAATTACTCAAACTGAAAAAGAAAAAAGTTTGGTTCTGTAGTTATAAAAATAATTTTAGGATCTTTTAATAGTTATGCAGGATTTATAACTTTAGCCTAATCCTAAACTGTTTCTGACCATATTTGGGTCCTTGGCCTGAAGTTAAAGTTTTAGTCCATTTTAAATTGAAATGATTAGGCTAAAAATTAGTCAACAATAATTCATTTCAATACAAATTCAAGATAGGCCCAATAAAAAGTTCTAAGAACATGTCCATCGGTTATCTTTTCTAGAGATCTTAAATAAAGATCTCTGGGGAGATACTCAAGACACTTATAAACACCTTATGTGTCAGATAGTGATTGGTGGTGGAGTTTTTTTTTTACAGTTTTAAAATTTTGTTAGGTTGGCGAGAGAAATATAATTACTAATGTGGATGCTCTAAGTACCCGAGTGAACAATGTGTATATATGTGTCTCTCTTTTGTTTTGCTCTTTTATGTTTTTAGCACTGAATAAAAGAAAATATTAAATAAATAATCTAACTACGACTTCATAAATTAATTGTTTTATGAGAGATGTCGTCGATATTTCAAATATTTCGAAGTTTATCAACTTATATAATCACTCCAACGAATACGAAAAGCAATATAACTAACATGCAAAAAGTAGATAAACGTAATTTAGACATAACTTGAAATTTTACCTTAATTGCCCTTTTTGAAACTACTCGTAACGCTTAGCTGGTCTGAATTAGCCCTCGAATGAACTGCTCCGCCGCACTTGGCCACCGTCCTCACACTTTCCACCAACGCTTCCGTTTCCACATCCTCCGCAAGAATTTCCGCCAACTGCTCCGGACTTATCACAAGCCTCACCTTCCACACTCCACAACCGCCTCCGCCATTCATAGCCGCCGTTACCGGCTTTTTCCCGAAAGACATTCTGTACGGCGTTGATAGTTGGTCGGAGGAATACTGTTGAGCGGCTGAGGAGGTGGAAGAAAGAGGGAGGAGGTAGTAGATGTTACCGGGAAAGAGCTCTTCGCCGTGGAGAAGCGGCGGAGATGAGTGGCGGAGGCTTAAGGAGTCGTGGATGACGTGGCCGGGAAATTCGTTGGTGATGAATTCGGGGAAGATGGGAGGATGAAGCTCCATAACGCCGCCGTTTGGAGTCACCACTTTTATCAATGAATCATCTTTATCGTATAATTTTCTTGAACCACCATTGCCTTTGAATACGCAATTACCCATTTTGTTTTTTCACACAAGTTAGAATAATAACTAATTATTGTGTGCATATGTAATGTATGGAATCCAAAGAAAACCCAAGACGGAGAAGGGTTTAAGACGAAGGTTTTCTTTGAGCATATGAAAGTATAAAACTTTATTACGACGTCAAAAAAATGAAAATTGTGGATGGTCCACCACTTTTCTTGGTTAAAAAGGAACGAAGATCCTGTGCTTGCGATTTAATATCATCATATTATGATTTTGGGTTTTCTAAGATCATGATATTCTTTTTTTGGTTATTTGAGAATAACTGGTAATATAGCCTACTTGTACAATGCTTGGCAATATATATACTTTCTTTTTGATAAATGCTTGCCAATATGTATTGATTTTTCTTTCTTATTTTATATGACGCTAATAAAGCCTATATTTGTCGAATAATTGGCAAGATTTGTATTAAAAAAAATAGAGAAAGGTTGTCTAAGCAAATTACAAGAAAAGTAAATAATTATCACTCATTCCCTTTAAAAAGGGTAGTGATAGGGTTAATGATGTTCACGTGAGGTCAAAAGGTGAAAAAGGCCGACAGAGACAAAAAGACTTTAATCTTTCTAAAACTATGGATGATTAATCAAAGTTGCAATTGAATTTTTAATTTTACTATTTTTACTTCCAGGTGAAGCCAAATATTTTTTATTTATTTATTATTTTTATTTTTTTAAGAGAAAAGTTAACCCACGAAAACTAACACTAGAAATTTATAAATGGAACGTTTACGGGTTAAACGATGAACCAAACAGAGTATATCTTATAGATAAGCCGAGTATATCTTTGCATGTTGTTTTTACTCTAATTGATTATTTTTATGTCTCATAACTTGTGGATCCATGTCCTACAACAATATAACATTTTGTCTTTTTATATTATACGGAGATCAAAAGAGAAAGATTGTGGAGAGACGAAAGAAAAAAACAGTACTCACCTTTCGGTGCACTCAATTACGTCCACCAACAATTTCTTGGCGGGTCATTATTAATTTCAAGAGTCCTAGCGGGCAATGGCCCATATTATTCATACTCTCTTTTTTCCTACTCCATTATTTATTATATTAGAGAGCTTTGAACTAGGAACCCACCATACTGGAAAATATATTTTAAAAATCCACTAGATACTTGTCTTTCACACTACATGCTGAAATTTTAAATCCCAGCAGATAATTATAATAAATTTTATTCATTTATTGTTTTGTCAGCTTTGATTATTTTTATTTTTTAAAGCTTATAGTGAGAAAATGTATTGGTTTTTATTTAGAGATTTAATGTGGTTTCGGTTTATATGTTTTATTTCAAAAAAACATTAGCCTAAATGGTACTGAGATTAGTATAGATTGTTCTGTACAATTTTGCTCTTGGTTTCCTTCTGAGTTAGTGTAGTTTTCGATCAAATATATTTGTAAGTATTATTTTTAATTCGGTTCCAAAACAATCACAGTATTTTTTAATATAAAGCAAAGAAGTTCATTTTAACCGTATCTTTAAACTTTAAATTTGATCTCTAACATTTGGTTAAAATTAGTTCGATTAGTTTTTTAAGATTGGCAGACCGCGCGTTTACATCAACAACTATATGGCCTAAGCACATGTCAACATAATGGGCCGGACTTAACTAAGTTGAATTACATAATGGGCCCTAACGTAAAACTACATTATGAATATATATGGTCCCGAAATATACAGATTACGACGACATTGCCTTCGTTAATGAACTTTGCTAAACGGGGATCTTACATATAAAAATGTAATTAAATCAAACCCAATCAGAAAAACGGGGAGGTTTTAATTCGATCTAACATTATCTTTTAATATAAACGAGAAATAGGTGATTAATAATTTAATTACAGGTGTGAGGTGACAAAATCCCGGAGATAAAGACCGTACTTTAAGATAGTTGACGCGTGAAACACACCCTGTGTTATGTTATGGGTTTAATTACTTTGATTCCACGTCAGCAGATACGTGAACCAGAACAACACTTCATAATTCCGTCTAATAACCTCGCATGCCCCATGCATCGTAGTTCACATTCTTACTCAACTCCTTCCTCCTTGAATATAATTCCGGGTTGAAACAAAAAAAACTAAACCCAAATGGTTTCAAAAAGAGATCTAACCGTATTTTACTTTAAATCGAACGCTAACAATTTACATACCGAACCAAAACTAAATTTAGTGCAACGGAATCAAGTAAAGTAGATTTTATCAAGAATAACATTTTTAATCAAATATATATAAAGATGATATTCAGTTATATATAAAGATGATATTCATTTATATATAGTTAATTAATTATGTATTGTTACTTTCATTTTTTTTTTAAGTTATCAAAAAACGAACTTAACCAAAAAATTTAAACCGAATCGAACCAAACTAAATCATTTTTTTTTTCTGGTTTCGTTTGGACTTACTTTGACGGCAAAACCAAAATACCCAAACCGAACAACAGGAAAACCGAATTGCCCACGCCTATATAAAATGCCTAACAATCTCTTATATAGTCCGTTTCAGAAACAAGTCATACACGCATCAATTAATGCAAGCATTTGGAAAACAAGAAAGATCAAGAAATGGGGAATTTTCTTAGGAGAAGCTGCGCTGTGCACCCGGTTTCCGGCAACGGAGGAAGAGGAAGAGGAAGACACGTGGAGGAGCCGCCGCAACAACGTCGAAGCAGTGTGCGGATTAAAGTGAGAATGAGAAGAGATCAACTGGAACAGCTATTGTATTTGGCGCGTCGTGGTGATCAATCGGACGACAGTGGTAAGATTGGTTTCTTGATTCTTAAAGAATGTGTGGAAGGTCGCTTATCGGCGGGCGTATTTGGCTCCGGTGACGATGTTCGGTCTCAACGGTGTGGAAATTACTTAGTGTCTCGAAGATTGGGTTCCATAACAGAGAATAATTGATGAATATATATATACTTTACGTATTTAAATAGACGATACTTGAATATTTTAGATCATTATCATATATGTTAGGCCAAATAAAAAATAAAATAAAATAAAAGGAGTTTCGTTATTAAAAGAAAAGAAGAAAAAAAAGAAAGAAAGGTACATATGTTTGTGTCGTGCATTTAAAAATATAGTGTAAATCTCAATATTTTTTTACTTCAACAAATATTGGAGTTTATACACAGAATTAATACTAATCCTTCATGATGCTCGAAAATCTTAAATATCACTTATCAGACAAGTAAAGTTGATGGCACTTTAGCATGGCATATTTGTGGACATGATCAGAAGGTAAACTATACAGACAAAGTTCAAATCCAATATATCGACCACTTCAAATTAATTACTTAATCAAAAGCCATAAAATTATTTCATCCGGTTCAAACAAGCCGTTGATCGACCCACCGAATCCACCGAGTCACCGGAATGTAGTTAAGTTTTTGCGTTTGGTCACAGCGGCTCAAATTGCACTCTATACGGTGTGACTATTAAGATCTCCGCCTATGGCGCTTCATAGGGCTTCAAAATAATCGAATTTTTCTACCAATGTAAAATAGAATTGGATAACTATAATTCTTTGTATTTAGTTTTTTGAATTTTGTTTTTGTAGTTTGATAGAAGTTAAGTTTACATAAAATTGATACTGTAAACTGTAAACGTTTTTATTGCATTTTTCAAAAATTGTCAATGTCAAAGTCAGCGACCGTCTAAAAAGACCGAAGTTATTCTTACTCCTCCTTAGCCCATTATATAACTTTCAAAATGGGTCTGTTTAAGAAATCAGTAAAGATGGAATTAATTATTTATTATAGAACAGCTAGATTCAATAGTTTCGTTGAAAAACAAACAATTTCGTGGACTATCTTCTTAACATAAATTATACAAAATAATAAATTAGATTAAAAAGTGATTAACTTCAATCGAAATTCAGAGCTTGCCTAATCAGACGATCTGGAGAGAGAGAGAGAGTTTAGCTTTTGTTTCCTGATTATTTCCACTCTCTTATGTATATCGAGAATTGGTCTAAATCAGAATCTGATGTCGCTTGGATTTCGTCAATGTTACATTGGGCCTTCACTTATATATGCCTTTTATAATGCTACTACGCATGTTTTAGTAACTGATTATGGTTTTGACTCTTTGTTTTGGTATCAATATGTTGTCATATTCATTAACTTCATGGCTTTTAATTAATGATTATAATAATAAAACTCTCTTTTCTTCGTATGTTGTAATGTGAAATATTGTTTTGCTCGCATCCTGGTGTAGTTTGTGGGATGCATGTCCCTGTCACTTCTCTGTTTTCCCCAACCTTTAAATATCTACTTCATGTTTCAAACTCTAAACCTCTCTCTTGAATTGAGTTTCTACTATCTTGTTGTAAGGTAACAAATCTATATATTGTATTCATAGAATTGTGTATAGTCCATTGATTCAAGCTCTCTAAAGTTACATTTTTGCTGCAGATGGAGTCGAGAAGAAGTAAAGTCTGTGGAGAAACAGCTTGTGGGTTCTCAACTTCTTCAAGTGATGCTAAGGAACGAGCTGCTTCGATGCGAAAGCTCTGTTTCGTTGCGGTGTTATGTCTCTTGTTCATGAGCATAGAAGTTGTTGGTGGCATTAAGGCTAATAGTTTGGCTATATTAACCGATGCAGCTCATTTGCTCACTGATGTTGCAGCTTTTGCCATCTCTATGCTCTCCTTATGGGCTTCTTCTTGGGAAGCGAATCCCCGACAGAGTTAAGGGTTCTTCAGGATTGAGATTTTGGGTGCTCTTGTCTCAATCCAGCTCATTTGGTTACTCACTGGAATTTTGGTCTATGAAGCCGTGACTAGACTCGTTCAACTGTTCAAGAGACTAATGATGATGTTGATGATTTCTGTATAATTAGTTGTAAACATCATAATTATTGTTGTGCTTGGACATGATCATGGGCATGGGCATGGTTATAGTCATGATCATGATCATAGTCATACTCATGTGCATGGCCATAGTCATGGTCATGGTCATAGTCATGGGGGAAACGCTGAGAAATTGTTGGAGAAATTAAAGAAGGGAGGAACATTAATGTGCAAGGGGCTTATCTTCATGTTCTTGGGGATTTAATCCAGAGCATTGGGGTGATGATCGGAGGGGGTCTGATTTGGTATAACCCTAAATGGAAAGTAATTGACTTGATCTGCACGTTAGTCTTTTCGGTTATTGTTTTAGCGACAACCATTAAGATGATTCGAGGCATACTTGAAGTTTTAATGGAGAGCACACCAAGAGAGATCGATGCGAAGCAACTTGAAAAGGGATTGATGCAAATTGAAGAAGTGGTGGGTGTTCATGAGCTGCACATTTGGGCAATTATAGTTGGAAAAGCTCTGGTTTCTTGTCATGTCAAGATTAGACCAGATGCTGATGATGATATGGTTCTTAACAAAGTGATTGATTACATCTGGAGAGAGTTCCATATCAGTCACTTTACCATACAAATTGAGCGTTAAAACAACTACGCAAGCTCGAGAGGGTTAATTTCTATGGTTTTCTGTCATTTTCAGGATCAAAGTTCAATCTTTTTTCGCTTTCTCGTGTGCTCTCTGTTACTTTGTTGTGACATATGCCATTGTTTTTTTGTTTATGTATAAGTTTCTTTTTGTCCCGTCTTGAAAAAGGTAATTAAAAGGACATAACTTTATTTGAGGTTAGGGCTTTTTGTTAAGTTACCATAGAAGAATCAGAATCTTTAGGGTTTACCTTTGATAATAGATCTACCAAAAAGAGTGGGGCATCTCTGTCCTGAGAGCAAGTAACCATAGCTCGTGTGTGACAGTTAACAACCATATCACAGTACACAATTGATAAACTTTATTTGGAGTTTTAATTTGTTGATAAGGTTTCTAAGGTCTTCGTTAACAGTGCAGAGGCCGAATGTTTTGTTTCTTTGTTCAAATTTGTGAGACCGGATATGAATTTACCCGTTTGGAGTGAGCTTGTGGACATAACTGGGACATTTTTATAGGAAAAACACTGTTTAATGTCGTAGAAGCCAAGGCATTTAATAGATAAGATTTCTTAGTGGTACTATATCTTTAGAGTCAACCTTATATTGTAATCAAGATATTAGATATGTATTGGTGGCAAAGTAAAAGACAAAATCCCACACTTTAGAAACCTTACATATATTAAAGCGCTCTTAATTGGTTTACATCATTAGAACATGATGGATGCATGCAGCATAGTTTCTGTATAAAGTTTAGCTTTTTGAGCCTTGTAGAAAAGGAATGGTGTATGGTGTATGGTGTAATGTATGTTATGGTATGGTATTAATGAAGGATGATTGAGACATCATGAGAAAGATGACACAAACCCAATGGAAGCTCTCTTACCCATGACATGTCTCTTTTTTACCTTCTTCTTCTGTGTAATTTAGAATTGTCCCCACAAAGTCCACTTCAAGACAAAACTGCCTCCACCAATAATATCTCTGCTCTCCTCTGCTCTCCTCAGCCTCACCAACTCTTACAGTACCCAAATGCATATATTTTCTTACCCCTCTGTTTTTTACAGCTCCTCTGTTTCCACTCTACTCAATAGCTTAATAAAGACTCACTGTTCTATATAAAGCTAACAGTTACAAGTCCAGAAAAACTCAGAATCAGAAGAGAGTACATGAGTTTCCTCTTCTGCCTATTTGGTGATTATTAGCATTTATTGTTACTCACTTATTTTGTGTTCATTACATTACATAACAAACAAGAGCTCTCAAATGGAGAGGTTTCAAGGACACATCAACCCCTGTGTATGTATCTTTTGCTCAATTTAGAAAGCTTTTACTCTGTTTCTTCAATCTTTTCTCTTCCCTTCAGAGACATGGACTTGCATTTACTCATTCCTAATTAGTCCAGATACTGTGCATTTAATGCTTTTGTTGTTTGTTTTATAGAAAACAATAACAATTCTGCAATCATTTCTGTTTCCCTCTCTTTGAAAACATTCCATTTTCCCTACTACTTTTGTTTATCTCTGAACTAACCCACCAAGTGTCAAACAAACCCACAGTAGAACTAAATTACACTTCTTTTTCGATCAATCGTCTCACCGGGTAATCTCATCCCTCTGTCTTTCTTGCAGTTATTGGATCGAAAAGCGGATGTGAGAAGCCTAGAAGTTCAAGGATTTGCAGAGGCTCAAAGCTTTACATTAAAAGAAGAGGAAGAAAGCTTACAAGATACAGTTCCATTTCTACAGATGCTGCAAAGTGAAGACCCCTCATCGTTTTTTTCAATCAAAGAGCCAAACTTTCTAACGTTATTGTCTCTTCAAACCCTCAAAGAGTCTTGGGAACTCGAAAGCTATCCGGAATTTCATACACCCGAGACCAACCGCTTCCCTATTTCAGCATCATCCATGGAAGGAACCAATCAAGCTTTGTCAGGCCAAGAACTTCTCTTTAGCCAAGCAAACATGACACTCCCTTCTTCTACCTCATCACCACTCACTACAAATTCAAGACGCAAGCGCAAAATCAACCACTTGCTCCCTGAAGAAATGACTCGAGAAAAGAGAAAGAGGAGGAAAACAAAATCAAGTAAAAACCTTGAAGAGATTGAGAATCAAAGAATAAACCACATTGCTGTTGAACGAAATCGACGGCGTCAAATGAACGAACATATCAACTCCCTTCGTGCCCTTCTCCCTCCTTCCTACGTCCAACGAGTAATAACAACAAAAATACATGAAAGTTTCAACCTTTACTCATCAAAACCTTATCAAATTTGTCCTTGCAGGGAGACCAAGCGTCCATAGTAGGAGGAGCGATAAACTACGTGAAGGTCCTCGAGCAAATCATACAAACTCTTGAATCGCAAAAGAGAACGCAACAAAGCAGTGAAGTTGTAGAAAACGGAAATAATCATCTCTCAGGCATTTCGTCGAACGACTTGTGGACGACTCACGAAGATCAAACTTGTATCCCCAAAATCGAAGCTAAAGTGATACAAAACCACGTCAACCTTAAAGTTCAATGTCCGAAGAAACAAGGACAGCTTCTCAAAGGAATCATTTCACTCGAGAAGCTTCGACTCACTGTTCTTCATCTCAATATCGCATCTTCGTCGCATTCCTTTGTTTCATATTCCTTCAACCTCAAGGTAATAACTATTTTCCATTTTTTTACTTCAATTAACAGAAACCCAACATTGAAAAATCCAATTTTTAATTAGAAAAAATCATTTTTTACATTAATTAACAGAAACCCAACATTGAAAAATTGAATCTTTAATCAGAAAAATTCAAATTTTTTTCAATTTTGTTGGAGCAGATTGAGGATGACTGCGACTTAGAATCGGCCGACGAGATTACGGCGGCGGTGCATCAGATTTTCGATATTCCGACGATTTGATTAAACACATAAAATTTCAAAAAGAAAAATAGAAAATAACAGCTGACAAAATGGTATCTTTTTTTTCCTACTTTAATCATATTTTTGAAGAATTAAGAGAATAAATATTATTTTTTCGTTCTTTCATTTTCCTACTGACAGAATTAAATTCTGTTTTGTTCGTATACTATTTGGACTGTTCGATCATATTTTTCAGGTTTTGGGTGTTTTGTGAGATTGGGTCCTATCTAATTAAGAGTTTGACCTTATGCGTCTTCATGATATTTCATCCACCATGGTTTGACTTTTGTCTCCATTTTGAAGGTTGACTTTTCACTCATTGTCAAATAATAAAATAGTGTCTATGGTGGGACTTCAGAGTTTCAGACAAGCAAATTAGATTGTTATAGCCTATACTTAAACGAATAATTATGATGTTGAAGTTCAAGAAAGCAATCATTGTTTTTAGTTGGCTATGTAGGCTTATGAGCCTGGATACACTCCAATTAGCTAATAGAACTGCAAGTAGAAACAGAATTGGCACTCTTGGCACCAACAAGCTTGCATTTTTGGGTATTTTAAGCTATTATTGCTATTGGCACTATACAATGAGGGAGGCAAATACTTTTGGTCACAACATCATCAATATAGCGTAGTAACCGTTTCGAAATTTCAAGGGAAAATAAAGGAAAAAACCAAATGTTATAGACTCAAGCCAGAGCCAGGAAAGTTTTTTATGTACAATGCTGCGGTCGCTTTTCGCTAAAGATGAGACCGACGATGCTGCAAGTTAGAGATGTAGTAGAGAATCCGCTTCTTGTCGTCAGGGGTTAATGAGAAAGGAGGGTTTAGAGATAGAGTCACTGCTTCCTCGATTATGAAGGAGAGTAGAAGAATTGCTTTCTTGTATAATGTTGCTGCACTTTCTTTGTTACTCAAATATTCTTCAGCCTGAAAAACAAACAAAAATGGATCAACCCACAAAGTATCAGTTCAGACTTTTTGGACAAATGGGTAGATGAAAGGTGGAAGCTTTTCACAAAAGTTTCAGACTTTTAAACAAAATGGTTTTAAAAGTAAAAAAGGTGTAATTTTTCACAAAGGTTTCAGACTTTAGAATCAAATGGTAAAAAGAAGTAAAAAAGATGGAAACTTTATACTTACCCCACCACTCTTGCCGTATGCTAGCGCCCTCTCGTATATTGTTTCCATGGCGTCAGGCATATGAGTGGCAGCTGCAATGAAACGAAGGAGATGCCTTCAGATAATTGCAGAAAAGCATAACAGAGAATTGCTTGGATAGGTACTAACCACTTGTTTCGTTTAGTTGAGTTGATGAATTCTCGGCTTGGTTAAACGCGGTAACAAACTCTTGTGTCACCCATGTTTTAGCTGGTGCAGGTGAATTTAAATCTGGAATTGAAGTCTCAGGAGTTGTGGTTGGATCTGGGTTCACTCTATTCTCTCCAACGGATATCATCCAAGAATCGCATATCTCTAAGGCTTTTGTCCAGACAGCTAAAACGACGAGCGTAACAGCAAAAGATTCCTTTACCTGTCCTGCGTTGCCCTGTATGCAACGGTGTTATAGAAGCTCTAATGTTATCATTTAAGAGACGAGAATTTAGAAGTTCTAGTTACCATCTCGCGAGCTAATTCTGTGAGCACTTGTGCATACTGATGCAAAAGTTGGAGCTTAGTTGGAGGATGGACAATCGTTAAGCGTTGTACTTCTGTTAACAAATATGATCCGCTTGCTGGTCGTGGACCTGACACATCAGATAATGGTCTCTGTACTTCAAGTGAACTCGATGAAACTTTTTCATTCCTGGGTAAGAAATTAGGAAACCCGGAATCTTGCAATGATGTGTCGAAACAATCTGATGAACCTTCCAGCGAGGCAGAAGGACGGTTTACAAGAACATACTCTCTCTCTATGAGCTCAAGTGAGTCAACAACTGCACGAATGACAAAAACAAGAGATTCTGAGTAATATGAACTTATAGAAAGCAATAGAGATCAGACACAACATGCGTATAACAAACCTCCAGATTGGTTTGATGAGCATTGTCCTTCAGTGTCTTTTCTAGTCTTCTCAAAAGAGATATGTGGCAATAAAATTTGAGAATTTGAGGCACTAGATGAACTCCCATGTTTGTAGACATTCTCTGCACTTGATTTAAAACGGTTTGTAGTTGTACTACTCGGTTGCGCGGAGGGCAACAGTGATTTCCCCGTAGAGGTAGTAGAACCAGAATGCTCAACATCCGGCATTTGTCTAACAAAATTTGGTACGACAGATTAAGAGGAGAAAACTTTTGATGACAAAGTTTACGAGTGATTTGGTCAAAACTTCCAGCTATTACCTTGGCTCTCGAAGGAACATGTGATTGAAGAACTCTCGGAATGTCAAGCGTTCAACTGCAGTCAAAAGACCAGAGTTTTCCATTAAAAAATTGAGTTGTGATTTTATTGATCATAAAGAAAAGTAGCAGCAAGAGAATCCTAAAACAATACTTGGGTTTCGGCGGAGAAGACTTCTGCACAGATCAACACAATCTGGATGTATCTCATTTGAAGCATCTTGAGGAAATTTCAACTCAGTGTCTCTCACAATATTATGAAAAAGCTGTCGAGATCAGACCACAAAGCATAGTAAAGGTCACAATAATTTCACTAGAAGTTCACATACGAGACAATTCAATCAATTTATGTAAACGAACCTGGATGTGATTACTTCCATCAAAAGGTGGTTTCCCAGTAACAAGTTGAAACAAAATCGCACCGGCACTCCATAAGTCAGCCTGAAACATCCATTACACAAGAAAATGATGGGAAAAAAAACAAATCGAAAGATTAAATACTTTTCTCAAATTGATGAAGTTTTCTTCACCTTTGCATCATACTTTTGGTTCCGGATAATTTCTGGTGCCATATACAATGGAGAACCGCAAAATGTTTCCGCCATGCTCTCCGGTGTTAGAGACCTACCAAATCCAAAATAACATACCAAATGGTTGATATCACCAAACTAACACATTTTTCCATAAAAAGAAACCACCATTCTTTTAAGATCTAAATCTTACCTTGCAAACCCAAAATCTCCTATCTTTAGCAATGGAGTTACTTCCTTGGACGATAAAAGTAAATTCTGTAAAGTTTGAAGAAGAACAGAACCGTGATTATACAAATTCAATGAAATTACAATATAAGAGAGGGATCATTGGCGGTTTTAGTTACCTGAGGCTTTAAATCTCGGTGGATAAAATGCTTCTCTTGAAGTACTTGTAACCCTAAAGCTACACCAACACAAGAAACAACCAAAAAAACAGAGATTCAAACATCAACAAAAAATCTCCAAATTACAAACATGAAAAATAGCTAAAAAGCAGATAAATTTGGTTACCCAGTTGCCTCATAAAATGTTTAGCAACAGCTTCTGGTACTTTCCCATGGCGATTGATGTACCCAGCAAGATCACCTCCACTACAATACTCCAACACAAGAAAAATCCTATCTCCAGTCTACAAAATTCGAATCAAAAACCCCCAATTTCAATCTCAATTCCCAGTGGAACCATCCCAAATTCACAAATAGTAATAAAGCCAAACCTCGATAGCTTCGTAGAATCGGATGATATTAGGATGATCGATAGTGCTAAGGATCGAAATCTCTTTAAGAAGATTATCTCTAACTTTAGGGCTAAGTAGTTTCTTATCAATCTCTTTCACGGCGACTTCTAAACCAGACGATCGATGCTTCGCTAACCACACCACAGCGAACGAACCAGACCCAATTCTCGGGCCAAGTTCGTAGTCACCTACAAGTCGTGCCGACTCCATCCGAATTCCGGGTTCTTTTTTGACCCGTTAGACTCTCGGATCCTTACTTGAATCAACCTCCATTGTTTCTATTACTACTAAACGAACAGTGGGCAAACAAGAAAAACAGAGAAAAATCGAAACTTTTTTTTTTTTTTACGGATTTAGGAACAACGAACTGTTTTTGTTTAACGAAAGGAGACGATTTAAGTGGATTGAGATTTTATATAATGTTACAGTAAAGCAATCAACTTTTCTTTTTCTTTTTTGCAGTTTTTAAAACTTTTTTTTGTTTTGTTTTGTGTGTGTGGAGATTGAGATTTGGTTTTAGCTTATGAGCAAAGAGTTTCTTACTTGTAGTAGTCCAGAAGAAACCTTCTGAAATTGACGTCTTGAATCCAAATTCCACAAGGGAAACACGTCGGAAATATCTCACAATATTATTACCTTTTTAAATTTTTTATATATCATCAAATTTAATTTCTTACTTTATAAAAATTGTTATCAAAATTTTAGTATCATCAAAATCTTTTTTTTTTGGTGGGCAACCGGGAGAAAAGACTCGCAAATCTTATTTCCTGAAAACGAAAACTACAATCTCACATGCCTTGTCTTTGACAGACCTGACACATCATCTCGCAAAAACAACTCAACATCAACCGGAACAGAATCAAAAACATGAATGCCTAAAGGTAATGAAAATGCATAGTTAGTCAAACCATCAGCAAGACGGTTTGCTTCCCTATACACATGTGTGATCCGAACTAATCAGTCTCTAGAGATAAAGTCATGGCACAATCATACCAGGAAAAACAGCGGATGTGAATCAGCAATCCCTGTCCGTAAGAAACCCACAACCACTTCCGAGTCCACTTCCAACTCCATTTGCATTATTTTCTTCTCCCATGCAATGCATAATCCATAATAGACACCCCATAACTCAGCCAACGGAGCAGAGCAACGTTCGATATTCAACGCAAAACCACTGCACCCTTGTATCATCAAAATCTAGCAAAACTATAGCTATTTTTAATTTATAGAAATAATCTTTAAATTAGTTTCAATAATTGGTCTCAAAGTATGGTTCTTTTTCTTTACTAGTTTTTTTTTTTTTTTAAGAACTAATTTTTGTTAGTTTTGATAATTTATAGTAACATGTTACATTCTATGAATATCTCTTTATTACATTCAAAATTTTGTTCCAGTATATTTCAAGATTCTAGGGACATCTAATCTATAATTTAATTGTTGATGAATGTGCCATCAAGGTCGAAAGATAAATATTAGTTCCATTTATTT
Source organism: Turritis glabra (assembly GCA_900406565.1). NCBI lineage: Eukaryota > Viridiplantae > Streptophyta > Magnoliopsida > Brassicales > Brassicaceae > Turritis > Turritis glabra. The sequence continues at coordinate 622,279 of OVBN01000228.1, read as the reverse complement.
TTACAGTAGTGAAGTCGTTCTATAAAATAGTGTTGATACAAAAAAAATATGTATTTTATTAGGTATTTTCATTTTAAAAATTTATGAAAACGGGTTACAACAGTATTGTCAAAAGATAAGTTACAATGATGGAGTCGACTATGTTTACCATGTCACCTTTGAAGGTTGAAGCCATTGGATTTATATAGTCAGACATGGTTTTCACTAGCCATGAATCTTCGGTTTTTCGATTAATTCGGTTCTTTAGTTTTTTTGAATTTTGAAATTTTGTCGAAATTAACTGAAAAAAACTATAGTTCCTTGGTTAGTTCGGTCTTGAGATTTCAAAACCAAAATTAATCGAACTCTTGTTTCTTTTTTTAAATCCGGTTTTTCGGTTATTTTGGAATACTTTCGATTAGATTCGAGTAGTTCGGTTCGGTTCGGTTATTACCGAAAACTTATCTAATTTTTTGTAAAACCAATATAATCTAATTATTAAAAAAATCGGTTAACCGAGAATCAAACCGAACTAACTTAAGTTCTCGATTAACCAAACTAAATTTCACAGATTGCCGATCGGTCAATAACCTATAACCAAAACCAAACCGAACAACCAAAATCCTGGTTCGGTTTATTATCTCACCCCTAGTTTTGACATATAACGTTGTCTTTTCATGTGAAAATAAAAGCGTAGTTGTAACCAATAACAACAAGATTTATTCATGATTTTGAGTGACGTATACATGTATTATAATTTTAAGGATATACTATAGAAATTATTTAAATGAATAGTTATCGCTAATGACTATTTCAAGATGATCTTTCGTACGGTGATAATCTGACAAAATTAATAATTAAACTAATCGTTTGTTTATGCCACATCATGTTTGACCTGGCACAATCAATATCAATGGGACCAGCTCTAAATATCATGAAAATAATGATTATCACGTGAACGTGCCACATAACTCAAACCACAAGGAAAGCCCATTAGAGTCGAATTTAGGCCCAACACTGTTTGAAAACAAGGCTAGGATAATATTAACCCGCCGAGGAAGAGAGCGAGACTAACACCGCTACCAAACGGAGATATTAGTCGAAACGGCCCAGGGTTTTTAATTTTTTGACAAGCCACTAATGGGCTTTACATTGACCCATATATTAATTGGGCCAATGAAGCAATCTCATTTTTCAAATGTTGGATGTAACGAATGTGGCAATGTAAGAGAAACTAAATACTCCGTCATTAGGATCTAATGACGCTTAGAAGAAATAATAATAAAGCGAGTGTCAAGGGTATATAAAGGACATTTACACAATCTTTGCATTGTGTTGGTGGAAGAAGGGAAAGCGACTAAACCTAAGAAACAAAGATAGATCACATTTTGTGAAGGGGACAATGGAGTCTCTTTGATCTTTATCTATCGTCTTTATTTGGATGGACCACCTTCACCTTCTTCTTCATTACAATCTTTCATATGTAACCGAATCTTTCAGATGAAAACTTATATTTTAATATCATAAAATTACAATATGATCAAATGAATTTTCTAGTAGTAGCTAACTGCGGCTGTCAAGTGAAGTTAGTATGTGTTTAAACTTTAAATTCATGAATCTCCAAATAAAATGTATATATGAATGTTATATATTATTTTAGGTCACTTCTTATAATTCAAATAACAATTTTCTAACGAATGTGTTGTATTTCGATCAATAACATGGTAAACTGCAATGACTTGGTTTTAGCTATTATAACCTCTCTTTTTTTTAACAAATGTCTTTGTTTGTAGAAGGCTCGAAGTAATAATTTCTTAAAATAATGCTAATTTGTCCCGATCCAACTCTACACTACATATTGACTTGCCTTATGTTATATGCCATGTGCATGTATGTATATATGTGAAGTGTGGTTAACTGTGGAGGTATAGTCAACAATGCATGAATGTGTTAGATCAGTGTGTATATAGCTAGAGACTGGGATCATGAGCAGCTGACTTTTGCAGCTATTGCAGAGGCCTTAAAACATGTGTATATCAAAAGGAGTATATGTATATGTAAAAAGAACAGTAAATGTGAAGATCCTTACACGTGTTATAATGCTAAAGAATATTTTGATATATATAAATAATAAGAAAATTTCATGAAATTGAAAATAATAATTAAGACATATCCAATTTTTCATACAATTGAATCTTCCCTTTCTGCAGCTAACTTGGGCTTGATTCCTCTGCATCCCTCTCCCCATACAAAACATACCCCACCTTCATATATTTTGCATCTACATTTTTCTATTCCCATCTGTATTTTTTTCTTTCTTATGTTTATTCTAAGGTCATATCAATTAATAACACCCTACCACCAAATGTACTTTTTAAAATAAATTTATGCATAAATGGTCATTTGTGTGTGCGAGAACCTTTAATTTTAAGAGATGAAACCATCAATTTACATGTCTTAAATTGTTTATATCATAAAGTTCTTGATTTGCATTTAATATAATAGAGTTTGCACTTGCTCATCTTAAGTTAAAACGAATTGTCTATCTAATTAAATATCTCGTTGAGTCTAACAGATCACTCTAACTGTATATCCCAAGGAATCGATTATAAACAAAAACTAATGGTCTAATTATATTTAGATATTTCATTAGGTTTTATTCTTTTCAATACAAGATTCCTATATAAAAAAATTAACTAGGTTAGTCGATTTGTTCTCAGAGATGCAAATATTATTGACGCCGGCCATCACTGAGATGAAATAATCAAATTAAACTAAAGTCAAACGTATAAAGCCTTTGCTATCAGAATAAAAGCAATTCGGAATTAGATACCAAATGTAAGATCTTATAATCGATACATGAAACTTTCGAAGGCCCATGCCTATAGGTAATGTTTTAAATACATTAATTTAAGTTATCTATTTAATTTAATATTTAAGTTATCTATTTAATTTAATAAATAGACGAAAGGGTTGGCTAGGGATAGAGAAAGGGAGTCCTAGACCCTGGGGGGCAAATGACAGTTGGAAAATGTTGTCGCCATTATCGCACCATCCATCCTCCAATTTTGTTATTATTATTATTATTACTAAATAAAATGGTCCGCCTTTTATTTCACCACTACCCTCTTTGATCGCGACTTATCGTATCCATATACAATCAAATATTTTGTTATTTTGCTTTTGCTTTCCTCTCCCATAATATGGTCGCGGTATATAACATATGATACTAGATTTGATTAACACGGATGTACATGTCGCTTCGGTCCAAAATATCCTAGACTACATTTAATTACTTAGAACAAAAAAAAAAATGAGAAACCCTAATCCATTTACCTTCGATATATCATTGTATCGATTAATTATGCACACCTCAATCGTTCAGAAATAAAATGCAATCATCGATTTTACAGAGAAAGTTGTAAATCAATGCTCGAAAGTCTTTCTCCTCTTTGTACGACGCTCATTAGCTAGTTCTTGTTTATCTTCCTCAGATTTAAGAAAATATAGACCCTACTTGAGATCAATAAAAGACTACCCAAAATAGAAAATTTGAAATGAGGGAGAGACTATGGTGGTTAGTTAGTATAGTAATGGTGTAGGTGGAAGAAGGAAGTATATAAAAAGAGCAAGTAGACATTAAAAAGAGTTAAGTGCAATGCAAAGCTAATTGGGTTAACTCTATTTATAAGTAGTGGTCCTTACCCTAAACTCTTCTTTTACTACCCCTACCACACATATCTCCACACATACTCCTACCTCCACCATATTACTCTCCATCTTCTTTTCTTTTTCGTTCTAATTAAACCGCACGATTTAAGATATCTCTGATCAGTTGTGCAATAATTTTTAGGTTAAGGATCACATCGAATTTTTACAAAGTGATGAAATAACACTCCTTTCCAAAGCATTTCATGGTATATACTCCGTTAATTGTTTTATCATGAATCGAATGTATTGAACAACAAGAGAATAGTTGAGGAAAAAACCAAGAATAAAGCGGATTCTCTAATTCCTAATTTGCATTATGATATAAATTGTTTATAAACATGATATCGTCTTCTCCACTAGTGATAATAAGCCCACATCATAGTGTATCTATGGCAAAGTTTTTGCATCTGAAGTTGCAATTCAAATTCAAAACTAGAATGAAAAGGAAGATTTATAGAATAATAATAATAGAACTATAGATAGGTCCCGTGGCTATAAGGGTACATGCTTTGAAAAGGGCGACGCTACGACGTCCCCTTCGTAATTTCCTCCATTTCTATAAAATTAAACATTTCATATCATTTTCTTCACCATTTTTCAGAAATTAGAAATAATTTGTTTTATTCGTCATTATTGCTTTGCAGGGAAAATAAATCCCACTGGCCAGCCGGATAGAGTAATATATGGACCGATTAATTGTTGCGGATTAATAAATTTTAATTTTGGGGGCGTTATCATGAAATAAAGAAAAGAGAAGGTGGGTGAGTACATATATCATACTACCATATATTATAAGTTAATAAGTATATATATATATATAGGTGATATGTATTTTAAGTCTCTGATGAAGAACCATCAAACCAAAAAAGAACAGGTTATCGCCTGAAAGTTTTGTGACCACTCAATTATGTAATGTGAAATGAGAGTTTGGACCACATTGATCAATGTTCTTTCATAAGTTTCACCTACCCCTTAATTTTTAAAAAAATTCAAAAGAAAACATGAACTTTAACATTTGTTTAAATCCAACCTTAATTAAGACTTACTTAATTGATTATTCTCCCTTAATTAAACCGAAATTAGCCATAAAGGCATGAATGATGCTTTGTCTCTTTCAGGACCACTCACGACGTACGTAAATAACGATAAGATTCAACATGAATTTACGTGAAAATTTTAAACCAAGCTTATAGTTTTTATTAGAAGTGGCCGGGGTCATGTGAATGCCACGTGTCTTGTTCTAGAACAACATGTGTATTATGTATGTAGTAATGTTTACGTGATGTCGGTCTAAATAATGAGCTGTACATAAAACTAAATACGTATCGATTTTCGTTTGATTTTGAAAATATTATAATCCTTCTAACAAAAAATATATACTATAAATCTTCATCCCTATAACTCTAGATACTTTGGTCGGTCCACGAGAATTACACTTTAATTTTTTATTCTTTTTTTCTCGTGATATGATATACAAAGATTAAAGCATGATTTATGTTAACGTATAAATCTTTCTTTGAGCTTTCAGCTTCGTAATAATAAATTTCAATATTTTATGAAAAATGTTTATTTCTTTTGTATCCTTGTTTCTAGATGTACAAAATATTCTTGAATTTCCAGCTCCATAAAATAAACAACATTTCATATAAAAGGAAGGAAGTAAAACTAACAATAACGAGATTTCAAGTAAAACTAAGCATGAGAGATTCATAGTGAATAATTGGACGAAAAAGGAAACACAAATCAGCCCACCATTTCACAATCGCAGATGGTGATGAATCGCTTTCATCTAGTTTTAAAAGTTCGAGGAGACAGAAGACAATTCTCCGTAATACATAGACCTTATCTATTAGGCACAACAATATAGTAAAAGAGAAAAGGAAAAAAAACGGAATTTAGCTAGGTCCGTAAATTGCAATCATGGTTTCCAAAAGTGATGGGTATGAGTTTAAGTCGTCAGGTCCTAACTTTTCTCTTCAAGTAAACTTGTTAGGTTCAAACTTGAGAGCCCAAATATACATATATATATGTATATAGCCATTGTATCACATACACATATGCATATACAAATGTATTTTTTTGTCAACTACTTATTATTATACACATGTATACATGAGTTTTTTCATAAACAAGCAATGTATACTATAGACCAAAATTATGACTTATCCAAGACTTACGCTACAAGAAAACATCTTAATTTTCGACGATGGTATTGGTCAGAAATTCATCGGAAATGACATATTTCGACAAATTTTTGACAAAATCAAATTCCTCGACTTTTTTTTGTCGGAAACCAGCAGTCGTCGGAAATTCGTTAAAAACTAATGACAAAAAATATTGGTCGAAAATTCGACGGAAATATTTGCGAAATTTCGTCAGAAATTTCCGACGAAATTCATCGACCACAATTATAATTAAAATAAAAAATAAAATAAATAATTACGACGAAATTTCGACCACTTTTATATACTTTTGTAAAAAATTAAAAATAAAAGAAAAGTATTAAAATTAAAATAAAATTAGTTAAAAATTAAAAATATTTATTATCTACAAATTAGAACTAAAATTCAATTAGTTAAAAATGAATTAATATATATTCATAAATGAAGATTATTAATTGAAAAATAGAAGGGAAATGATGAACTTTTGAAAATTGAAAATGATTTTCGAAGTAGAGAGAAGAAGATGTTGTTAGAAATTGAGTTTGTTGTGTTTTGAATTGTGAAATGGGTGAATACTCATTTGGTATATATAGGAAATATTTCCGACGAAAGTTTCGTTGGAAATTCGTCGCAAACAGCAAAATGCTGTAAATTCAAATCATTTGAATTTACAAACGCGGAAACATAAAAACCCATTAAATTTCCAACGAATTTCCGACTATTGTATAAAATTTCCGACGATATTTATATAAAAAAAATTAAAAATATATATATTTATCGAAATTCGACGAATTTCTAAAACAAAAAAAAAATTTTAAACTTTTTTTAAAAAAAGAATTAAAAATAAATTAAATATTCATCGAAAATTTCCGACGACATTTCAAAAATAAATTAAAAAATAAATAAAAAATAAAAAATAAACAAAATTAAATATTTGTCGGAAATTCGTAGAAAATTTCCAACGAATTTCCGACAACATTTTTTTTAAAAAAAATTAAATATATGTCAGAAATTCGTCCAAAATTTTCGACGAATTTCCGACCACCTTTTTAAAATAAAAAACAAAAATCCAAAAATTAAAAAAATTAAAATTTTCGACGAATTTCCGACGACCACGGATTTTTCGACGAAATATTTCTACTAATTTCCGAACAACTTTATTTAATCGGAAATTTTTGACAATTTTCGACTAATTTTCGACAAAAAATCATTCGTCGGAAATTTGTCAAAAATTTGTTGGTATTTTTTCGACCATTGATTTCGTCGAAAATGGTGGTCGGAAATTGACATGTTTTCTTGTAGTATTATACTATAGACTTACCATTTAAGTTATCTACATAAATAATTTAAGTAGCACTAAAACAGATACAAGAACTAGAAACGGGTAAGAACAAAAAATAGTAAAGTAAAAATTAATAGATACGAATACGATATAGGTATTTCAATAAACATATATAAATAAAACACATACATTTAATGGAAAAAAAGAAGGGAAAAACGTTTAGAAATAGAAAAAACATGAAAAGATGAAAATATGTATATGATAAGAATGCTCAGATTAAAATGAAATGGATGCAAATATCAAAATTTCGATGTTATCTTTCTCCGAAACATCTAAAAATGTTTTTAAAACACTAGACAACACCAATTTAGAATCCAAAATGTTTAGGAAACATCTCTATATCTCAATATTTTCGTCCTCATAACTGTTTATTGTCTCTTTTTGCTAGAAACGTTTTGGGAACATTTCAAAACATATCTCATAGTATCTCTATTTCTAAAACGTTCCCGATATAGAGATGACTACCAAATATAAATACCCGTACTTCCTAATAAATAACCTAAAAAATCACTACAACATTTTTTCGTAGATATGAATTCGATCCGTGACTTTGATCCATATGGCAAATCATCTATTCACTCTAATACACTATTAGATCATACGTACATGAATTTTCCACTTTTTTTGTTTGCAATTAAATAAATCTGTGAATTTTTCAGTTAAATTAGAGTGAGGGCAAACAAATAAAAAGTCAACAGTAAAGACCAAAACTATAAAACGACATGTCATCTTGTCCTTGTAAAAGCAGATTGAGGCAACCCATCCCAAGAGGCCTTACCACAGACCTCAATAATTAGCATTTATTATTAACTGTTCATGAAAATCCAATAGTCTTCTCTTTACTAATTCTTTATATTTCAAACAAAAACAAAACTCTATTGGTATTCCTAAGCCCACGACATTATTATATATTTCTCCTCATATCCCAACCATTTAGCTTCATACTCTCAATACAAATTTTGAAGGGTTGGCAAGAAAATTATAATAACATATAACTGTTGTCATTCCATCCTGATTTAAAAATGGTATTCTTTAGAAATGATTTTTTAATTATTTATCATAATATGTGTGTTTTAGAATAAAGTTTCATAGAGAAACAAACAAGCACACAATTATAAACTTACAAATAATTAGCATACTGAATTGTCAACCCAAACAACTAACATATTTCTCGTATTCAAAATTTATGACACACTACTACTATAATTCATATTTTCTTAAATCTTATTGTGAATGATTAATTACCATATCGATCATATTTTCTCATTTCAAATACATTAGTTGGGCTATAAATCAAATAATTACGAGTTCGAGCCAAACAGATGGTATACAAATTAATATATTTTTTTGTTTCTCTATATATTTTCACTGATTATGATTATGACCATGAACTGGTTGTGTAGTCATCAAAGTTTTCTCTTACATTTTGAGAATGGTATATACGTAGATTTTATTTGTAAATCAAAACATACAACGGAAAAAAGAAAAGAGCCAAATAAATGTAAATGAATATGTCCATATGGAGAAAAATGAAACGAGGATGGTAGAAAAAGGACAAGAAGCTCACATGAACAGAACCAGATTGTTCATGGGTCCCCCCTCTCACTTCCCTTCTCTCTCCTCTCGACCCATATCTCTATCAATCTTATATGACATGAGCTCTCTCTCTCTCTCTCTCTCTCTCTCTCCTTGTTTCTTGAGAGATTGCTCCTAACTTGCTTTTCCTTTCTTGGAATTGAAGAGCTTCTTGCTCCATAAACAGTAGAGAGAGAAAGCTTCAAAGAAAGAGAGATCAGAGAGAATCGTGCTAATCAGTGAAGTTAGGCAAAAACCCACTTGCCATTTTTGTATAATTAGGTCAATCTCATCCACCACCATACTCAATTCTCCTCCTTTTTTCTCAATTCTGAAATTAGGGTTTGATATCTTTCTCTCTCTCTCTCTATCCCCTTCTTTCTTGTCTACCAAAAGATTGAAGTCTTATCGAATTGCTCTGATCAAATCGTATGCTGAGGAAGTCGAAATCTTGAAAGATCTGATCGATTGATTCCCCAAAACAAGAAGATGAATCAAGAAGAAGAGAAACCTATTGAAGAAGCATCTTCATCAACGGAGAGAGAACACATGTTTGACAAAGTAGTAACACCAAGCGACGTAGGGAAACTAAACCGACTCGTGATCCCAAAGCAACACGCAGAGAGATACTTCCCTTTAGATAACTCCACAACAAACGACAACAACAAAGGTTTGCTTCTAAACTTCGAAGATCGAAGTGGAAACTCATGGAGGTTCCGTTACTCTTACTGGAACAGTAGTCAAAGCTATGTCATGACTAAAGGTTGGAGCCGTTTCGTCAAAGACAAGAAGCTTGATGCCGGAGACATCGTTTCTTTTCAGAGAGACTCCGGTAATAAAGACAAGCTTTACATCGATTGGAGGAGACGACCTAAGATTCCCGATCACCATCATCATCAATTCGCCGGAGCTATGTTCCCTAGGTTTTACACTTTCCCTCATCATCCTCAGATGCCGACAAATTACGAAAGTCACAACCTTTATCATCGATTTCACCAACGAGATCTAGGAATTGGATACTATGTGAGGTCAATGGAGAGGAGTAATCCAACGGCTGTGATTGAATCTGTGCCGGTGATGATGCAAAGGAGAGCACAAGTGGCTTCGAGAGGAGAGAAGAGGTTAAGGCTGTTTGGTGTAGATATGGAGTGCGGAGGAGGCGGAAGTGTAAATAGTACGGAGGAAGAGTCGTCGTCTTCCGGTGGTAGTATGCCACGTGGCGGCGTTTCTATGGTTGGTGCTGGTTCTCTCCTCCAGTTAAGGTTAGTGAGCAGTGATGATGAGTCTTTAGTAGCAATGGAAGCTGCAAGTCTTGAGGATCATCACTTCTTTTCAAAGAAAGGAAAATCTTCTTCTTTGTCTTTTGATTTGGATAGATGATGATTATGATGAGATTAATCACTACTTAAATACATATATATGATAATTTATACATATATATATGACACAAAGATGTCTTTCAAGATTTGATGCTATTATCAAAAAATAACATGTTTTTAATTATGATTCGAAAATTGGTTCTAACAAAGTCTTTTGTTTTGATTCTGATCTGTTCTTCAAAAAAGCTTTTTCCTTAAGGAGTCTCTTATTTAGCTTTGGTTTGGTCGGTGTTATACAGAACAGAACTTTGGATAGCTAGGGATCAGTGTAAAACTTAAAAACCCATGTCTCTCTAGTCAGAGACTAATCAGAAGATATGGGCTGTCTTATAAAAGTGAAATGTGTATATACATGTATAATATGTAATTGCAGCATTTTGTGTATATACTGACATTAAATGGTTATCAAAACTTTTTACTTTGTTTAGTTTAGTTGATATGGCTGCTGTCATGTTACTGCTGCATTTTCTGAAGCTGTTGCTGCTGCTTAATTAATCGAGCAGATTTTGCAGCTTGCAGGATATGGGCAGAGACAAAAATGGATACTTTTTAATTTACCTTTTTTTATTACATCTGATTTTTTTATTTTTTTAAAGAAGAAACTTTTTTCATCTAGGTAAGATTGAAAAGGTATGATCTGTTTTCACAGATATTGCTGATGCATTAACTGTTGCAGAAGTAAATGAATTTTATATAAATTTATTTTCTGTTAACAAACTGGTTTCTTGTCTGGACCATTTGCACAACTCACACACATATATATACAGGCAGGGATTGTTAATGTTAGGTCTTGTTCGGTGTGACTATGCGTGTGATTAATTCCTGTCATTGCATTCCATTGGTAATATCAAGAGTTTTAGTTATAGCTGAAATTAACTCAACTACTAATACATTGTGAATTTGTGATGATATATATTCCACGAAATGATATCTTATATATACTATATAGTGTATATGTGTGTATACATGTTCTTGTTTTTCATGATTTGTGCATATATATAGTCATGAAGACCAATTAGTCTATATATCATCACTATATCTAGGGCTTATAGCTAGTTCCAAATGAGTTAAAAAGATATTATGATAGGTGTAGATTTGTTGAGCCTTAGTGTATTGGTATACATTATACATTAAACATTAAACATTAAACATTAAACATTAAACATTAAACATTCGAGTTTTTTCCCGAATGATATTACAGAATAAAAAATCTATAGCCTTTTGGAAGGGTTGAAATAAATTTTAGGTATTACAACAGTATTTGTTTGTTATAGTTTTTTTTAGCAAACTGATAAGTGAGCTTATATATACGAGCATGAACAAATGCAAGGATGAGTATGAAGCAGTCAAGAACATATAGAAATTTTACCAAAAAAAAGAAGAACATATAGAAATAGTTTTGTCTGATATGTAAATTATAAGTATATCACAGAAGTTATTTCACCATATATAATAGTAAGATGATTATTCTGTTTTATTTTTTGAAATGTGTGTGTAGTTGTAACTGTGTAAGTCTACGATTTGCTATTTCTGTGAGGAATCTTAACTTGAACAAGGGATAGATATCTATAGATTTATAACATTTATAGTTCGTTAAACTAAGCAAAAGCAGGAGCATGTCAGCTAAAGTCATTAGCCTATACATACTATAGCTGTGAATAAGGCCATCGAAATCAGCGAGAGCTATATACCTATAGATTACATAATGTAATCATATAATTGCCTATATAAGTGAAGAGCATATGAGATATTAGGCCTGAGCTACGAATAATGATGATGATTTACATGAGCTACGTATCCCCCAAAAGAAAAATAAATAAAAGAGAAATCAAATCGATTTAAAATTAATTTAAAATTCTTATGTATGTTTTTTAGCATCCTACTTTAGTGAGCAAACATGGGCAATGAAATTTTCCTTAAATATATTTTGTATTCATGAATAAAATCATTTAAAAAGAAAAACAATTTGGACAAAAAAAGGGTTAAAAACTCATTTAAATCCCTAACATACTTGGTTTAGCCATTAAGTCTCTAAATATGCCATTAAGTTACGTTGATCAAGCCATTAATCATATACCGTTTGTCAACAATAACTCATGTTTAGCTATGTTAATGACCGTCAAATAAAAACGGTGTTGTTTCATTAAACTCATAATTCTCAATGAGTACAAAAATCATCAATTTAGCCCTAGAAACGATTTCTCTATCGTCGACAATTTCTCCTATATGTTCTTCGCCGGCCATGGTTTCCACCACCTCATTCGAGTGTAATCGTCGTCCTTTAACACTAGTCTGAGCGTCACATACAGTTTTAGTTAAAGATTTATTTTCTAATCAAAATGACACCGATTAGATTAAACATGATGTTAGACGGAGTTAAATAAATGGTACGGAACTTACACGTAATGGTTCTAATGAATAGTTAAGCATTTTTGTGTTACTAAATTCACAAGAATTGTTAAATATAAAAATATATATATTTTTAGAAAAATACCTTAGAATAACACTAAAACAAGTTTTGAAGACAATTATAGTACACACTCCGCAAAAATAGCACTAAAATAATTTAAAATTTTGGGTTTGAGTTTAGTATTTTGGGTCTAGGATTTAGTTTTTAGGGTTTAATGTTTATTTTTTAGACAATTTTGACATCTTTTTAAATTGCCCTAAAATTTTTGGATATTTTTTATATTAAATTTGAGATATTTATGGAACTTTGAAGATGATGTGCTAAATTTGGAAACAAAACTTATTTTTGTGTTTTTTGTGAGAATTGCCCTATATTTGATATTAAAAAGAAACTGTAAAACGTTCCATTGTTTTTTAGGCACTTCTCACAAATAGCACAAAAATAAGTTTTGTTTCCAAATTTAGCACATCATCTTAAAAGTTTCAAAAATAGTACAAATTTAATATAAAAATATCAAAAAAATTGGGAACGATTTAAAAAAATGTTTAATTGTCTTAAAAATAAAACTTAAACCCTAAAAACTAAACTCTAAATCCAAAATACTAAATCCAAACCCAATATTTTAAATTATATTAGTGTTATTTTTAAAAATTTATAAAATGTGTACTATAATTATCTATAAAATTTGTTTTACTGGTATTTTAAAGATATTTCTCTTTTTTTTTTTTATGATTTGTTGCATTAAATTAGATAGTATCGATAAAGCTATACGAGTTTACAGCCCATATAAGATTAAAATCCGATTAAAAACCCATCACAGAATATATTTGAACCCATAAGTTAAGGAGCCCACGATTGGTAGTTTAGCCCATTCTTTTTAGAAGATGAAAACGTTCCATCGTTCCAAGAGTTAACTAACCAGAACCAAGGCTTTGTTTCAAATTTTGAATTTTCATACCACCGGATTAAGTTCTCGTAATACCATGTCCAGAAGGCTTTGTGTACTCATCTTAGGTTGTAAACTCATGAGATTTCACTTTAATTGCTTGTTTTTTTTCTTCTTCTCGTGTATTGACATTTATCGTTGATTCTTGACTGATATGGCTCGATTGAGGTGGGGGCAAAGTTGAACACTAGCGAACCAAAAGCCGATTAGGACGAATGCGTTTCCAGATTTGTGATTCATTCATAATTGGTTACGTTTTAAACTACATATCTAATTACCAGTGAGCTAGGGAATATAGAGAACCTTCAACTAAACTGTTAATTTGAAACATTTAGACCTAAAGCAGAAAGAGAGCTAACCAATTATTCAAAACAATTGGAGCTGAAGCAGAAAGAGAAGCCTTCGATTAAACCACCGATGATTCTAAACATTTGGTTGGAGTTAGAGAAGGAAAAAAATCACATTTGTATGGGCTACTCTTCTAGTTGAAGGATCATGTCTAAAAGTTGAAACCTTTATATGCTCAATCTTCCATGGATAAGGTCTCAAACCACTAGTACCAATGGCAGATCCATCAAGTATCTGACAAAGGTTTTACTTGAGAAACAAACCAAACAAAGAAGAGACCCAAAGACTCATCCTTTAAACGAAACCAAAATGAACTTTGATCGTGTTGAAAGTAATAAGCATCTGTCTGATCAAATCTTCATATAAATGTAATGCAACAGAATCAATTACATATGTATATCACAGAAAGCAAAACAATACTCAACTTTACACATACAAACACAGGACGTGTGATCTATCTCAAAAAGCACATGTGACTAAAAGCTACAAACGAAATGGGATTAATCAATTCCTAATCTAATCCCCCACCCCCCCCCCCCCCCCCCCCCAATTAACTCTCAGAGATCAGAAGACACCAACGAGAAGAGAGAGCCCGAGCAAGAAAAGCCAAACAATATGAATCAATAACAAAGCTTGGCCCGGAACAGAAGCACTTCCAGCATTACCTGTGTCACAAGCTCCTGTTTTGACTACACGAGCGCCATGGCAAGCTGCGTCAGGACAACCGCACCAGTATGTGACTCCATCGGCTCCACAAACCGGATCCGCTCGGAAACAGTTGATTGGGCATCCACCTTGATCATAAACCCCGGGGCAGACGTCGCCGCCGGATTTATCTGGGAGATCATCCGCAGCTTGTAAGCCGATCAAGCAGAAAACTAAGAAGAGGAAAGGAATGGTCAGTGATAACGACGGCATCTCGTGAAATCGATCGATTCGTTGATGATGAGAACCCAGAAATCTAATCCGTCAGAAGAACCCTAGAGAGAGGAAACTTCTGATTTTGCGTTCACAGTGTCGCGAATGATTGAAACCCTAATTTCCATGAGATTTGGGGATTTTCTGAGTGAGTTTGCGTAACCGTGTTGTTTGAATTGGTGGTACAGCTGGTCCGCCCACCGAGTAAAGCAAATCACAGAAACTACGCGCAGTTTTTTATTTAAACTCACACGTTATGTCGTTTCTATTTTCACCATCAAACGTCATGTCGTTTATTGCTACGGCGTCGTCTTGATGCCTGTTCAGCAACCGACCTCGATTTGCTGGTTTGATTGGTTTATCAATTTATTTTTGACTGAAAAGGGAAAATTAACGGAGATTTCGTTTATTTTTGACTGAAGAGGGAAAAGTTGAGGATGAGTCGTTTTAGTGTTTGTGAGAATGGATGAAGTCAGAACACAATATATCTCGGCTTCACCAATCCTTTTATGTTTGAAGACTTCTCTCTTGGATTCAGGTTCACTGCAAGCCGAGTTTTTTTCACGGATGATTAGATTACCTCTTGCGGCATATCGTCATGCCATCGCCGATTGATACCTGATGCCCAAAGTTAAGAAAGGAAGCATGAAAGGTGGTAGAATCCAGAAAACAAACAACTCACCATACTAATGCTTACACGTTGATCATCCTTTAACTTTTTGTTGAAATTCCTAATGTCGATGGTCCTCGCCTCATCCACCTATTGAATTCATCACTAAGAAATGATTGTCTTTCTTCTCATTGGAGAAGCTTTTAGAGCATGATTGTGTTTGTGTAAGATACATACCGTAGGATCCGCAACCCATCCATGCCAAAGAACATTATCAATCACAATGACTCCACCAACCCTGACCTGCGTCAGTAGAGATAACCTTTTAAAGCTGACTTGACCCCTATGGAAAGAAGACTAGCATTATGATCTTGGCCTTACGAGTCGAAGTAGCATTTCGAAGTACTCCTGATACATCCCTTTATCAGCATCGAGGAATTCCAAGACCAATTTCGAAGTAGTCCCCAAAGTTACGGCCTTGGAATTCTCTCCGAATTGGCCTTTTATCACTTGTAAGCCACATGTAATACATCAATACATCATTACATTGGTTCAAAAAGACTCAATTTTAATTTTTAGTTGACATAGGACTCTGTTAATTTGAAGTCCATAGCAGTTAACTATCCATACAGTTGATGAGTCTTCAGAAAGAGGAAAACAATTAACTGTTCATATCAAAATTCTATGTTCCACTGATTAGAAAGAGGAAAACAATTTGACAAAGTGCATGCGTAAGCGGTTAGCCTCCCAAGTTGATGAGTCTTCTAAGTGTTCGTGAGAATGGATTCAGAACAAAAGAAACGTTTCCCTATCCTAAAATACATCTTGGTTCATCGATCCTTTCATGTTTAAAAGACTTCTCTCTTGGATCAGGTTCACTGTGACCCAAGTGGTTTTTCCTGATGATTATCTCTTGCGGCATATCGTCATGCCATCGCCGATTGGTACCTGATGCGCAAAGAAACGTGAAAGCCCTCAAGCAAGAGTTTGGAAGAGCTCGTTGTGTTGGGGACTTGGGAGCACAAAGTGATAGAATCCAGAAAAAAAAACTCACCATACTAATGATTACACGTTTATCATCCATTAACTTTTTGTTGAAATTTCTAATGCTGATGGTCTTCGCATCATTCACCTGTTGAATTTATCGATATGAAATTATGGTCATTCAAGAAGCTTTTAGAGCATGATTGTCTTTGTGTAAGATGCATACCATAGGATCCGTAACCCGTCCATGCCAAAGAACATTATCCATCACAATGACTCCACCAACTCTGACCTGTGTCAACAAAGATAACCGCTAAAGCTAACTTGGTCACTATGGAAAGAGACTAGCGTTAATCGTCTTACAAGTTGAAGAAGCAATTCGAAGTAGTCCTGATACATCCTCTTATCAGCATCGACAAATGCAAAATCATAGCTGCAAGCAATAAAAGATGAATATTTAGGCAATCATTCCAAATAAGCCACCCTCAACGCTACAATGAAAGAAGCTTACTGTATATACCTGGATCCTTCACCGTTCTGAATCATGGATTTCAATGATTCAGCTGCAAGACCATGTTTCACATTAACCTGACTAGAGTAAACAATCAAAGAATCATACAGTTGTTCGTAATGAATCTATCGATATTGAATCGACAAGAGAGCAAAACAAAATGTTATAAGGGTTTCCAAGAGGCCAAATATATGTTGAGGAACCATTTTACAAGCATAGTATCAGTATTTACAAGATTAGATTCAACCAGTCACAAAATGGAAAACGAAAAAGTATAAAACAGTAAATCTTTCGTGCCATAGAAAAGCATTGATTTCGCAACAATTGAATGGGATATTTTTAGGTCTCACCTTGTGAGAGACTCCAGCAAGCTCGTAGTACTTCTTGGCAACTTCAAGAGAGTTAGAATCTCTTTCACAGGCAACTAGATACCCTGATTCTGGTAGAACTAACGCCACAGCCAATGAAGAATATCCCTGTCAAAAAGAACAAGCTCATCATCATTGTCACAAGTAACGAAATCGAAGCCAACATAACAATGCTCAGAAAACTCAAAGGAAGAAGATTAAACACCGTGTAAACTCCAACTTCAATACACCTTTCTGCTCCAAGAATCTGTACAAGCATTGCAAGCAGTTGCGCTTGATCAGGCGACACCTACAGCCAAAATAAAATGTAATTCACTAGAAAATTAGCTTAGTAGTGTCAAGAACAGAAACAATACAATCCATTCTTTTAACTTACAATTTTGTTCACCTCAATAAACAATCAGAAACTACATCAAACTCCAAACAAATAGCATAAAACAGAGCTCACCAACAAGCTGAAACCAGTAGAAGAACCCTATTCCAGTGAATTGTTACCTGCATTTGACTACCTCGCATTTTGGAAGTCTCTTCCCGAAGTTGCTTCAAAATCTAAAAGCATAATCAAGCAAGACACCAAATAACAAGTAAACTCTCTATAGATATGAGAAAGGGAAGACGAAAACCAAAGCAGAGGAAGAGTTACACACACCTTAGGCTCGCGAACGTTGGAGAGGACATAGTCGTAAAGGCGAGGAGTGAGACTGATAACCTGTTTGTGACCGTACTTCTCGTCGTCCGCCACAACAAAAGGATCCGCCGCCGTCATCGAGCAGTTTCCGATTAGCCGGCGACTGAATTTCAAACTCTTGACGACGGAGACCGTTGGCCGGTTAAGTAAAGTATCGGCCGTTCTACATACCCAAATCGAACAGCCATTCAGAGCTAAACCGGTCGACATCTTCTGCTTCCCCACCCAAAACGTAACGGAAAAGTAGACGAGAACTCGAAATCTATCTGCGTCTGCTCCAATCAACCGGGTCGGGTCAAAATGGTGTTGAAACGGGTCGATGGTATATCCAAGATAAAATAATTTGCTAGTTTTTTTTCTTTGAAAAAGGGTTTTAGTTTATTAAATTAAGAAAAATTTGCATATAAATCCTTTAGTATTTAAAATATCTCACAGGTACAGTGTAAACTATTATTTTTTAAATAAATAACCCTTGTGTTTTGGAAATAAACAAAAAACCCCTCTATTTCTTTTTCGTAAAGGATATTTTCATTTGTCGTGAGAGAGTAGAACATGTGGTAGAGAGATCTTCCGAATCGTAGGACATAAATAAATTGATAATTTAACAAGTTCACAAGACGAAAGATTTAAATAATAGTACTGATTACTCGATCCCTCATTTGGTTACAGGTTTGTTAATGATCTACATGACTAGACTGCACTCAAGCTAAATAGAAAACATTTGTTAATGACTAAATATAAAAGAAACAAAAAAAATAAGGACAAAGACAAAAAGCTTGTGAACCACATATTGAAGTCCACGAGAATCGCATATGAAAATAAAACATCAATCAGTTCGATGTGACTTGACAGGTTACAATTATTTAAACATGTTTATATGTCATACACTTAAGTAGTTGACATGTTCCCTTTAATATTATTAAAAGATAGTACTCCTGCGCGAGAAAATGAGTAAATGTTATTCAACGACATTTGGGTAGAATACTATATACTAGCTGTGCAGTAACCTCCAATCCATGTATATTTTTAATTTAACAAATCAAATATTTTTTTACAATCTTTTATACTGTTATAACTCTTTCAAATATAAACAAATTTTCATTACTAGTTCAAGTTTATATAAAAGTTCTGCGAAATAATAAAATAAGTTACAAAATAGATCGGTATAATAATTGTGTTTCTTTTTGGATTGTCCCTTGTCAACTGTAGAGTGTATAGTTGTTGCTAACTTCTTTAATAAATGACCAAAGAGTTAAAAAAAAACATTTCCTTAGACCGTGTTTAATGCGCGTGTCTTTGTTTATTATTCTTACCAATATAGTATTTGTGAATTCGTAAAAATTGTCATCTAAATAACAAGTGGGAACCCATTTAGAAAAATAAAAGAACCAAGCGACGAATCCGATCATGTTTAGCTCACGACGCGTAAAACGAGTCGTCCAGCAATAATTTTTATACGATGGCCATAGTTAAAAAAATATAGATTAAAGTAATATGTGTGACATGCCACTTTTTTAGACATCTATGTGACCTGCAACTTTATATAGTCAATATCAATGGATTTCGTGTCAATTATATTTGAGCATGTATATTAATTACGAATGATCGGGTATGCATTCATTAAATCTATAAAATATTACTTACATGTATTGACATTTGTATATTCGTCTTTGTATATATGTTACTTACATGAATCGTTAACTCCGGTCACAGAGCTCGAGCCGCCAAAGAAAAATCGAAATAGTGCCCTCTATTAACATCAGAATTCTTGGACGGAGTCGTTGTCTCCGGTGATCTTAACTTGTTCCGAGCTCTACGTCCGATTTGCTTCTCCGTCTTGCTTCTATTTTGTTTCGTGGGCCGTTTTAGTTTTGTAGTTTTTTTCGCCAAAGTCTATTTGAAATTATTAATATATTAATATATATATTTCTGACTCCCTTATTAATAGGTGTCGAATGGCACCACGCGATTAGAGCCTAGTATATTAGCATTCCATCTTCGAAGGGATCCTTAATCAGTATTATTTGAAGTTTGTTGGTGTTGTAAGGTATAATAAACCGTATGACCATGGATCGTCATTGAAGATATTTTTCTTTCTTATGATATATTACTATTTATGGATTTTGATTTATAAAATGTTAGTAATTTTGTTTCCACAAACTCAAGTCATGGATATGTATGTTTTTGACACGTTCGATTAATTGTTTGTATATATGTGAATATGGTAAAATCACCAAATGTATGGTGGATGATTGCCCTTCTCGCATCCCAAAAGAATATTCCACCATCTATATTTATCGTATAAATTTTTATAAAATAATTTTGTAATCTTTAAAAGTCACATAAATTCATCGACAACTTATAAAAAAGAAGGTGGTATTAATACAAGAAAAACAAACATTATTTAAAGAAAATAGTAAAACGAAGCAAGACAATAATTAAATTTTATTCGAATACACTAATTTTTTTTTCAAGTGTCTAAAAACACTTTAATGCAAAATCTTGCTCAATTTCTTATATGGTCACATGACTATACTAACAAAAGAAATGTTAAAAAAAAACACAAAAAAAAGAAATGTTCAAGATTTGATTAGAGATAACAAGAATTCAAAATTCTCAAATTATATATATATATATATATATATAAATATATATTGACATCTTTTCTCAAATATATTATATAACCTATTATTTTGTTATTTTAATCATAAAATAAAAATATTAAGAAGGGTGTATTCAATCAAACATTTCAAGTGATTTGTTTTAAATAACAAATTATGTTTTATTCAATCATGAATTTTAAAAAGTATAATGAAATTCAATGTTATTGAACTAGTGATTTTAAAATATACTTTAGAATTTTCTGTTATTGAAAATATTTTTAAAATTGGATTTTTAATGATTTTAAGAGATTTTAGTAGATTTCCTTAGTTATAAATATAAAATTTTAAATCTCATGGTTTTATGTGGAATTTGAGAAGCTTTTACAATAAATCTTAACAACTTCCTTAAATTTACCTAAATACATTGAAATCATATAAAAATTCATTAAAACTCAAATCACTCAAAATATAAGGTTGAATACACCCCTAAATATATTTTTTCAAATTAAATGTTAGTTTCATGAATATTCACATTACAGAAAATAAATATCTTTGCAGGACTGGAAATTATCAGACAAAATAAATACTAAAAAAAATAAAGAAAAGGACACGCCTTTCACGTTTGTGTGTGACGCAAGACCCACAACTCATTTACTAACCAATCGAAATTTTGTTTCCTCTCTTATTCTTCTTCTTCGGAGGCTACTTTATTACTATCATTTATGCTTTTCAAAAGTTTACTTTATTATATTTATTTTGGTTATAACGTAAAAGTTAACTTTATTACCAACACAAAGTAAGCATATTTCTTATCTCTTGATGGTTGGCTTGAATTGAATCATTTAATTTTTAAACGTGTTGAATCTATCCTATTCAAACAAAAGAAACAATTAAAGTAAGTTAAATGACATAGAGTAGGTTCAAATATTTTTAAAAACTAAATTAAAAGGTGAACCATATTAAATTAAAAAATACTAATTAACTTGAGTTAAAAAAAAATTTATGGAGAATAATGAGGAACGATAATTTAAATATTTTACTACGATTTTAATTATAGTTGATCAGTAATGTATATTTGTCACATACCCTGAAAAATAGGATATAGTATTGTTAGAATCCCCAATTAAATAAAAATAGGTTTAAAACAAAATCCACACCAAACAAATTTATAATAATTCAGTTTTATTTTGATTTCTACTTCCTTATTTAAAACCCTCTAGGCTTCTAGAAAGCTCTGTCGTTATGTTTTTTTTTTTTTTTTAATGTTTACTACTAAAATTGAATCGTTAATTTTATAAAATCTGTTTTTTTCAACTATTTAATCCGATCTTATGTGTGTACATAAATATCCCCCTCGAAGTTAATTAAGTATTAGCGTGTGAGTTCGTCTCTCTCTTTATTCTCTCCGCTCTAATAAAGTTTGTTGGAATTATCCTCCGCGTTTATTCTTAAAATCGATTCGTCGTTTCATTTCTCGCTCGCAGACCTTATCCGTTTTCTTCATCTATCTCTCTCTCTCTCTCAAACTTGGATTCTCATTTCTTCTCGCGCGAGAAAATTTCTGGATTTTGTCTGCGAATCAAAGAATAATATTCCAGGCGTTTCTTCGTTCCGCATTGGCGCAGGATTTTTGTCGTTTTCCCGGGATTCGAAGAACAGTTTAGAGTGTGTTAAAAGAGGAAGTCGAGAGGTGTTCAGATTACACGGGATCGAATCTGCGAGTTTTTCTGTGTGGAGTTTTATTTTTTTTTGTTTTGGATGAGAGATGTCGTCGATACCAAAGGAGCCAGAGCAGGTGATGAAGCTGAGAGATGGATCGGTACTTGGGAAGAAGACGATTCTTAAGAGTGACCATTTTCCAGGTTGTCAGAACAAGCGTATGACTCCTCAGATCGAAGGAGCTCCCAATTACCGTCAGGTCTGTCTCCCATTCTCCGATTTTTGAATAATAAATATTCGATTCCAGTTGTGAATTTTGACTATCCGCTCTGGTCTTTGTATAAAGTGAGCTGAATCTGTGAATCAAATCGAAATCGAATCACAGAAACGAATCCTGTGTGTTGGCATTTTCTTTGATTCCAGCTAGGTTTAATGTACGACACTCGTTCTATAGTATTCTAGAACTTGATCTTGTGTGTTCCAGAATGCAGATTCCGTATAAACCTCGAGAACTAATTGTTTGTTGAAGCTGGTTTTGAGATACTAGGCTTAATGTGTTCTCATTTTGTTATCTGATGATGTTGGTTTTGTGGTCTTTGTTACAGGCTGATTCACTACGTGTACATGGGGTTGCAATCCCAACCGCTGTTGGGATACGAAACGTTCTTAGGCAAATTGGAGCTCACAAGGACGGGAAACAAGTTAAAGTTCTTTGGATTAGTCTTAGGGAGGAACCGGTAAAATCCATCTACTCCCAACTTCTGCCAATATTGTTTGCTTCGATATTCTTTCTTATTAACTTGTCATTTACTACTACACATTTGGCAGGTAGTATACATAAATGGGCGACCCTTTGTTCTACGTGATGTGGAGAAACCTTTTACCAATCTTGAGTATACGGTACAAAAGCCTTGTCCTAATATGCGATCAATTCCATTCGGAAGCACTTGTTGTTGGGCACTAATATAGCCTTTTGTTCATGTTGTACTTTAGTTTGTTGGGTAGATACAATTTATCTCCACTAATAAAGTAAATCAGAAACTTGTGTATCCGTGGAACCTTTCATTTGTGACCTTTAGCTTATGTTTCTGATCAGGGAATCAACAGGGTAAGGGTAGAGCAAATGGAAGCACGGTTAAAAGAAGATATTCTCATGGAGGCGTCGAGGTAACCACTAGGTCCTTTAAATGATCTAACTTTGTTTGTATCATTGTTTTTGCTTTGGGTGTATTTGACCATTTGCCTTGCAGATATGGGAATAAGATACTTGTCACAGATGAACTGCCAGATGGTCAGATGGTGGACCAGTGGGAGCCAGTCTCAACTGATTCTTTGAAGACACTGCTTGAGGTAGGAAATTGGAATGAAGCATCATATGTACACCCTTTAATAGGATTTCCAGGTTCATATCATTCTTTTTGCTTATACACTTCTCTGGCTTTAGGTTTACGAAGAACTGCAAGCTGAAGGCTACCTTGTCGATTATGAACGTGTTCCTATAACAGATGAAAAGTCACCAAAAGAAACAGATTTTGATCTGTTGGTAAGTCTTATGCCATTCCTCTAAGTCGACAACCTTGAATGATCTTATCTCTTGCCATTTGGTATTAGTTAGGAACGTATCATTATTATGTTCCTGTCAAATATATTTTTTTTTAATACACATGTATGATTTCAGATTAGGAAGATATCTCAGGCTGACATTAATACTGAGATAATTTTCAATTGTCAAATGGGACGTGGACGTACGACGACTGGAATGGTGATTGCAACCCTGGTCTATTTCAAACGTACTGGAGCATCAGGTACTTCATCATCTCCAACCGCTCAACTTGCGAAGAAGCATATGAGAAGAGAGTATAACAAATGCTCTTTCAGTGAATTATATTGTTATTCGAAAAGAAAGAAGCAGAATTGGGGATACCTTATTATTGAATTGTTTACTTTTATTCCGCTTTTGGAGTATCAAATCTACAAGTGCTTTATTTTTCATAGAGAAATGAAACACTATCGACTAGCCAAATAATCATCTCTCAAACCTCTTTCTCAAGCCTGTTCTTATGCATATATCTAAGGAGCCACATATTTCTCGGAAAAAATAGCTTAGAGACAATTAGTCCAGACAGATTGGTGTATAAGCCAGCTCATTATGGTATCTATTAACCTGTCATTTTTTTTCTTTGCTATTTAATGTTGAATAAAGATCAAGGATTCCCAAGAAACAACTCTTTTGGGAGAATCTTTAAAGCTGGTGAAAATATTACTGTTAATCTGCCAAATTCGGAGGAGGCAATCCGTAGAGGGGAATACGCGGTCGTTAGAAGTTTAATTAGAGTCTTAGAGGTATTTAGTCCCTTTCCGTTTGTCTTTATCTGATAATCTTGTGGTCCTGCTGCTTGTAACTATTAATTGGTTTCATGATTCTAGGGTGGTGTAGAAGGTAAAAGGCAAGTTGATAAAGTCATCGACAAATGTGCATCCATGCAGGTATCTGTGTTAAGTTTTTAATACCTAAATTAAGTATACAATCTAATGTATAAGCAACCGTATAGTTTTTATCTTATGGGGTTTCACTTAGGGTAAAAGGTCTAAAGTTTATCCATGAATTAACTTACAGAATTTACGAGAGGCAATTGCAACCTATCGCAGTAGTATTTTGCGTCAACCTGATGAAAAGAAGAGAGAGGCAGCACTCTCATTTTTTGTTGAGTACTTGGAAAGATATTACTTCCTTATATGCTTTGCTGTATATCTTCATTCAGAGGGTGCTTTCCTCCAATCTGGTTCGCTTGGCCATGTCAGTTTTGCTGATTGGATGCGAGCTAGGCCAGAGCTCTATAGCATTCTTCGCAGGTACTGACAAGTAGTTTATTTTTGCTTGTAACCCCGTCATGCTTCTGTTTACTTGTAAATCTGTTGTACCTCAGTTTTCCATGGGAGCAGTTAAAGAGCAACTTATTTGAGAGACTTTTACTATATTTAAGTAGCTTCCTGCAGTATCTATTTACACTAATGTAACAGAATTTGAATGCCAAAATTAAACTGGTAATCGTGTTTCAGACTGCGTATGATCTTCAGATGTCTCATGTAAGTTCATTTGCCTCTTCCAGGTTGCTCAGGAGAGATCCTATGGGTGCCCTTGGATATGCAGCTATGAAGCCTTCTTTGACAAAGATTGCAGAATCTACCGACGGGCGCCCTCATGAGATGAGTGTCGTTGCTGCACTTAGAAGTGGGGCAGTTCTGGGAAGTCAAACTGTTCTAAAGAGTGATCATAGTCCTGGCTGTCAAATTTTAAGTCTACCAGAGAGGGTAGAAGGAGCTCCGAATTTTAGGGAGGTTCCAGGATTTCCTGTGTATGGTGTTGCGAATCCAACTATAGATGGTATACGATCTGTCATTGCAAGGGTTGGGAGTTCTAGAGGTGGTCGGCCAGTTTTTTGGCACAATATGAGAGAAGAACCTGTTATTTATATCAACGGGAAACCATTTGTTCTACGTGAAGTTGAAAGGCCATATAAGAACATGCTAGAATATACGGTAATAATCTGTGTTTTAAGTATATTTCAGATACTATTTACAGGCAATACCTTAGAGTGATTAGCCTCAATTTCTCTTCAACTCTTATGGATTGGTTGGAAAGCTTATATAAATACCTCTATGTAGGGAATTGATCGAGATAGAGTCGAAGGAATGGAGGCTCGTTTAAAAGAGGATATTCTTAGAGAAGCTAAGCGATATGACGGTGCGATAATGGTCATTCATGAAACCAAAGATGGACAGATTTTTGACTTATGGGAAAATGTGGATGCTGATTCTGTTCAAACACCTCTCGAGGTCTATAAATGTTTAGAGGCTGACGGTTTTCCTATTAAGTATGCACGTGTACCTATAACTGATGGTAAAGCGCCCAAAAGCTCAGACTTTGACACATTGACATCTAATATTGCTTCTGCTTCCAAAGACACTGCTTTTGTCTTCAATTGCCAGGTTGAGTTTCCTTCTGCGTCCCAATCTGCTTGTGTATTTCGATATATTTGGTAATCCTCTTTAGCTTATCTGTTCAACTTACAGCATTTCCTTTTTCATTTCGACATTCACAGATGGGGAGAGGTAGAACAACCACTGGAACTGTCATTGCCTGTCTAGTGAAGCTCCGCATCAATTATGGGAGACCTATCAAGGTTCTTTATGACGTTCTGACCCATGAAATTGTGGATGAAGATTCCTCAAGTGGTGGTGAAGAAACTGGAAGTAATAACGCTGAAGCAAGACCTCGTAATTCAGGACGAAGAACTGAGGAGGAACAAGGTCGTGCATTTGGAATGGATGACATCCTTTTGCTGTGGAAAATCACTAGGTTATTCGATAATGGAGTTGAATCCCGTGAGGCGTTAGATGCTGTGATTGATAGATGTTCTGCATTGCAAAATATTCGTGAAGCTGTTCTGCAGTACAGGAAGGTTTTCAACCAACAACATGTTGAGCCACGAGTAAGGAGTGCTGCCTTAAAACGTGGCGCTGAATACTTGGAGAGATACTTCCGTTTGATTGCTTTTGCAGCCTATCTAGGAAGCAAAGCTTTTGATGGATTCTTTGTGGAAGGAGAATCTAAGGTGACGTTCAAGAATTGGTTGCATCAGAGGCCTGAGGTGCAAGCAATGAAGTGGAGCATAAGGCTAAGACCTGGACGATTTTTTACCATTCCTGTGAGTCAAATGTCTCATTATTCAGGCTTGGGAAACTGTATGATTTTCTTTATTTTGCGAGTTACAACTTTGAATATTTTTCATGTAGGAGGAATTGCGGGCACAACATGAATCGCAACACGGAGATGCAGTCATGGAGTCAATTGTCAACGAACGGAGTGGTTCTGTCTTGGGAAAAGGTTCTATACTTAAAATGTACTTTTTCCCTGGCCAAAGAACTTCAAGTCGTTTGCAAATTAACGGTGCACCTCACGTATACAAGGTACGCTTCAAGGAAACGTGATTTTTGTACCCGTGGTTTCCTGATTACTGGTAGCCTTAAAATGATCCTACTTAACCATGACATAACGTTCATGTCAGGTCGATAGATATCCTGTGTATAGCATGGCAACTCCCACAATTTCAGGCGCTAAAAAGATGCTCGCCTATTTAGGCACCAAACTAAAGGAAGAAGGTGGGGTTTCAACAGAAAGAATAGTAGTAACAGACTTGAGAGAAGAAGCAGTTGTTTACATCAATGGAACTCCATTTGTCTTGAGAGAATTGAGTAAACCTGTTGATACCCTTAAGCATGTTGGAATAACCGGTGCAGTGGTAAGTTTCGATCACAGCTAATAGTTATGCAAATTGCAAAAGCAGTTTTATTGATTTGTATCCTCAATGCAGGTAGAAAGCATAGAAACACGGTTAAAAGAAGATATATTGTCTGAAGTTCGAGAGACTGGAGGCCGAATGCTATTGCATCGTGAAGAATACAGCCCGGCATCAAATGAATCTCGGGTTATTGGATATTGGGAGAATATTCAACCAGATAATGTGAAGACACCTGCAGAAGTATATGCTGCTCTGAAAGACGAAAATTTCAACATATCTTACCGGAGAATACCTTTAACCAGAGAAAAAGACGCATTAGCTTCCGATGTAGACGCAATCCAGTATTGTAAAGACGAGTAAGTATCAATCATCTGTTTTTTTCTTTCACATTTGATATATTTACCAAATCTCTCCCGTTTTAACTTATGGTGACATTTTCAACACAGTTCCGCTGGGAGTTACTTGTTTGTATCGCACACCGGTTTTGGAGGTGTTTCTTATGCAATGGCCATTACTTGTCTACTACTTCAACCTGGTCAGAACTTCACAGCAACACCAACCACACATTCTTCTACCTTAGACGAAGATGATTCGCCTTCACGGGCTTGTGATGAAGAAGCGTTGAGTATGGGAGATTACCGTGACATACTGAGTCTCATAAGAGTGCTTTCTCATGGTCCTCAAAGCAAATCAGACGTAGATGGAATAGTAGAACTGTATGTAATCAATCGAATCAATCAAAATCTCTTTTGACAAATTTTCTTTCACTTTTAAATACATCACTCATGATTTCATCCTCTTGTTTTGGCATTTTATAGGTGTGCTGGTGCAGGACATTTGAGAGAAGACATCGTTTACTACAGTAAAGAACTCAACAAGCTTCCAATTACAAAAGATGAAAACCGTTCATACATCATGGACATGGGTGTTAAAGCCTTACGGTTAGTTACTTGACTCCAATCCGGGTTAACCCATCCAAACCAAATCTTGAGTTTCATTTCTTTCCATATCCAAACAAATAATTTGATTGTTTTTGTATGAACAGGCGCTACTTTTACCTGATAACATTCCGATCATACCTCTATTGCACGTCGCCGGAAGAAATGAAATTCTTGGATTGGATGAAGTCACGGCCGGAACTTGGACATCTCTGTCATAACCTCAGGATAGATAAATAAAAGTGTTTTTGGGTTTCAGTGTCCATACATATATATATATATATATATATAATATCTAGGCTGGCAAAGTTATGTTGTTTGGTTTATGCAGAGCTTTTAGTGTATAAAAAAGTTGTACAGCTTTCTCTCCCTCCCGTGTTTGCTTTGTAGAGAGATCTCTGTTTATAGGTTTGCGCGCCCCTTATATGGAATGCTTAAGAACCCTCCAGGTGATTCAGCAGGGTTACTTACTCTTATGAATAAGCTTCTTTTTTTCCTTTATTAAAAATCAATTAATAAAATAAAAATATATAACGAACGCAATTTATAAATTTCTCAATTTTTAGACTTTCTTGGGAGCAAACTTGGATTTGATATTTTCGATTTCCTTCGTCCCGATCTGAAACGCCGTCGTTAAAACGTGATCCGGAATCGCCGGAGTGGCCGTGAATAGCGTGGCGGCGATCGATTGTGTTCCCGGTAACTGACTGTTAAACGCCGAGATCACCGACGCCGGTTTCGCTTTGTCCTTGTTCTTCTGGTAATGAATCAATCCTCTCGGGAAGACGAAAACTTCTCCTTTCTTCACCGTCTTAGCGAAGAGCTTGTTCGCCGTCGTGATGAATCCGACGTCGAGCTCGCCTTCCAATACGAAGATCACTTCTGTGGCGCGTGGGTGCGTGTGCGGCGGGTTTAAACCTCCATGCGCGTAGTCGATACGCGCGAGTGAGACTCCGAGCGTGTTGAGCCCTGCGATCTTCTCTACGTTTGCTCCCGTGACGGCGGACCCGACTGTGTTGTTAACGACGGCGGGTTTTCCGATTCCGGCGAAGAAAAAATCTGAGGCGGTGATGTTTGATTCCGGCTTACATGTGAAACCGTTCACTTTTATCCCTACATGATCCAAAACAACGACGTTTAGTTACTTTATCATTCAAAGTTTAGTAAACACAAGTTTTAATTTTGAAGACATAAACATGATATGTATATTAGTGTACCTGAAGTGCGGTCTGCAACGCAGAGATCTTGAAGCGTGTCAGGATCGTAAGCAAGAGCAATCGCAGTGAGAGAGAACAAAGCAAAGATGAAGCCATAACATCTCGAGTCCATGATTTGATGATGTACTGTAGAAGAGCAAGTAAATCCGATTTGAAGCTCTAATTTGCAACTGCGATATGTTTATGTCTCGATTGGATCGTTATAAATATTTGAATTTGTTGGAGGAAAATTATGCATAGCTAAACTAACTTTAACGCAAAGCAAAACTGGAGTTGGAGGAGAGATGTGATGTCGTTTTCTTACACATATATATTTTTTAACTTTAAAGTTTTGGTTTTCGTTTTCTCGAATTATAAGCTCAAACCTTATTCTATATTCCAGATCATGTTAAAGGAGTAGCACACGCAAGAGTGTATTTTGTTGGCCTGGGTCTGGTAAATATCAAATAGGCCCAGGTATGGTATACATTCCAGCGTATATTAGCATGAGATGTTAACGATACCCATCCTAGTATTAGGGTAAAGCAGATCTCTTTTATTCTCTAAAGGGATAAGCCTCCTCCCAACCTAATTTCTCGCCTTTCTCTCTCGTCCCTCTTCTTCTACCTTATACTTCTGTTTTCTTCTTTTCCTTGCAGGTTCTGAGGTTCAACACTAAGATGTCTGATCTAGACTACGTAACCTTAAAAACGTATGTTTCTTTGGGATTTGGAGAATTGTCAATGACAGTTTTCTATATCCAAAAAGCTTTTGTTTTTAGGGTTATTTAGTCCGGCTCAGCCATCTATCCTCTAATTTCTTTTGTGCAAAGAATTGTTCGCTCCATCACACTCCTTCGCAGGTTCCCTTTTCTATAAGAAATTAGTATAGGCATTCATAATTTAACCGATGGGATGTTTGATTCGAATTTTGGTTTTGGATTTTTTTTTTCTGTCGATTTAAAAGTAATAGTATTGGTTTAAATTCGATTTTTTTTTTCTACAATGAAACAGGCATGTTGTTACGCCGCCTAAAATGGCCCAAAGCATAACTCTTGTTCTCTAAGAATTATAATAAGCCTGAGGATAATGAAGCGGCCCAAGTCATGTTATTCCTGAATTGACAAACGAAAGTTACTAAATTACACGCAGGCCACAGTTACGTGGTTGTGTTTGTGCGTAACGCAAAATCGAAATTAGCACACCGAGCAAATAGTCTCTTGTTCTCTCGATCAGTCCGTAAAAAAAAACAATGTCTGATTTTTTCCCAGGCGATTTCGCAGGTAAGATCTCCGTTAGATCTGTTGTTTTGCTTCTTATCATAAATCTAAAGTTTTGAGTCTGTTTTGTTTGTTTGTTTTTCTACTCCGTTTTGGTAAGTGTTTTCCTTGTTTATCGCAGCGGCTGAGACAGGCGTTTTTTGGGACATAGAGCATTGCAAGATCCCTGATGATCTCAATGCTGTTGAGGTTTTGCAGAAGCTTAGATCGAGCATTTCGAGTGCTGGTCATCACGGTCCGGTCTCAATCAGAGCGTATGGTGATATGACTGGTCATGATTTTCCATCTGAGGGAGTTAAGCTCAATCACTTCCCCGCAGGTGTTTGTTAGTTTTAAACTTCTCTTTTTTACTCACTTATTTGTGTGTGTGTGTGTATGTATGTATCTTGATATATTGTTTGCTTCACTTTCAGGTTTGAGATACGCCAAACATACCAAGATCCTAGAAGACATCATTTCCTGGGCAGCTGAGCATCCTCAACCATCAAATTTGATGCTAATGGTGGGAGACACCTCTGGAGACTTTGTCGAGGTTGTTGAGCTTTTGGAATCAAGAAAAAATTACAGGATTCACATAGTACATCCCTGAAATGGGTTTGGATCAGATTCAAATGGAGTAGCAGAGCTTAGTAGTCACTTGGATTAGGCATCACATTACCACTATTGGAAAACTAATTATTGTATTCCAATTTGCTAGTAGAAGAATATATATTCAGAAAACAATCTAGTGTGTAATTTTTGGATCTCGCTCCAATTTAACAATCTCTTCTAGTTGTTCTAAAAATATTTTGATGACTGGTTATGACATTACAAGCAGAAAGAAATTAATTAGATGCTTAGTTTAGTCCTCCAGTTTAGCAGCAATCTCTTCCATTTATTGAAGAAATGGGTACATTAGTGTGTTCTGCAAATTATGCAAAGCTAAACTAACTTAAACGCAAAGCAAAATTGGAGTTGGAAGAGAGATGTGATGTCGTTTTCTTACACTTATGAATATTTTACTTTTTTAACTTTTAAGTTTTGGCTTTCGTTATCTGGAATACTAGGTTAAACGGATTGTATTCCAGATCACAGATCTAAAGATCAATAAAAAGTTTCAGTTTCCGCCAATTCTTGGTGGGAGTTAGAAAGTTAATAACACGAAGTGAAATTAGTGTAAGATGTTAACGATACCAATCCATATTACTACTATTAGAGTATTAGGTTAAAGCAGATCTCCTTTATTCTCTGAAGGCTTAGCCGCTGGTTGTTCCGTTCTTCAGTTCGGATCGGTTTTTTTGGTTTTCTATTAATTCAGGTAAATAAATTTAATATCCATTCGATAATTTTAAAATTTTGGTTCGGTTCGATTCAGTTTTGGATATTTTTGGTTTGGTTCCGAATACCGAAACTATTAGAGTAAAATTAAAATTAAATTAAAATTTAGTTAAATTTTGACAAATATAACTGATTTTTTTTAGATATTTTGATTATTTAAAATATTTTTTAATTCGGTCTAAAAATAATTAATATTTTTGAATTTATATTTGTAATTTTGAATAATTGGATTATATTAAATCTAAATATAATTAATATTTTGGAT
Organism: Turritis glabra; assembly: GCA_900406565.1. Lineage (NCBI taxonomy): Eukaryota > Viridiplantae > Streptophyta > Magnoliopsida > Brassicales > Brassicaceae > Turritis > Turritis glabra. The sequence continues at coordinate 589,788 of OVBN01000228.1, read as the reverse complement.
ATACAATTATATTTCGTGTACCTATTCGGTTCCGGTTTTTCGGATATAAAAATTTATAAACTTTTCAAGTATTTTATCGGTTTCGTCTTCAATTTCGATTCTTTTTTTCCGATTCAATTCGGTTATTTTGCTCAGGTCTACTCTGAACCTAATTTCTCCCTTTTCTCTCTCGTATCTCTTCTATCCTAGGTTTTTTTCTTTCTCCTTGAACGTTTGCCGTCTTATCACTAAGAAGGCTGATCTGGACTAAGTAACCGTAAAAACATATGTTTTTGTGGGACTATGAGAACTGTCAATGGGTAGATATCAATCGGCCCATAAAAATCTTGACAACCTTATCTTCTTCTTCCATCAAGCCTCCACCAAAAAAGCCTATTAGGCACATTAGCAATCTTCAACTTTGAAGCACAAATAAATGTAAAACATTATCCAAATTTAGGAACAATTTGCACTACAGTTAAGAGTAAGATAATTAACATCACCAAATCCATATACATCCAAATCACTAGAGTTGTACGCTAAGATGGGTTAACAAACATGAAAGCGCTCAGACAAATATTTCTTCACATATCATCTCGAGTCCATGATTTGATGATGTACTGTAGAAGAGCAAGTAAATCAGATTTGAAGCTCTAATTTGCAACTGCGATATGCTTATGTCTCGATTGGATCGTTATAAATATTTGAATTTGTTGAAGGAAAATTATGCATAGCTAAACTAACTTATAACGCAAAGCAAAACTGGAGTTGGAGTTGGAGGAGAGATGTGATGTCGTTTTCTTACACATATGTATATTTTAATTTAACTTTTAACTTTTGGTTTTCGTTATCTACAATTCTAGGTTAAACAGAATTGTATTCCAGATCAGAGATAAAAATTTAAAAAGGTTTCAGTTTGCAATTCTTGGTAAGAAGAGTTGGAAAAGTTAATTACACCACTTGAGGGACGAAGCATGTTCATATATCTTGTTGGGCTGGGCCTGGTCGATAATCAAACAGGCCCAGTTGTGGTAATCCTCACCGGCGTAAATTAGCGTGAGGTGTTAACGATACCAGTCCATATTTAGGAAAAAAATTGTTAAATTAAATAAAATTTAGTTAAATTTTGACAAATATAACTAAAAACTTGAAAATATTTTAGTTATTTTAAGTACTGTGTTTATTTTAGTCTAAAATTAACTAATATTTTCGAGTTTATAATTGTAATTTTGGGTAATTTGGTTATATAAATCTAAATATAATTAATATTATAGACATATAATTATATTTCAGGTATTTCGGGTATCCATTAGGTTTTCGTTTTCGATTTTTTGGGTATACAAATTTAGGCTCCGTTCAGATATTTTATCAGTTTCGGTTTTATTTTTTCAGATCGGTTTGGTTCGATTTTTCGGTTCCGGTTATTTTGCCCAGGTCAATATGGGATGTTTGATTCGGATTTTGGGTTGGAAATTTTTGCGTAGTTTGGTGGATTTAAAAATGACAATCAAAATAATACTTTTGTGGGTTACAGTTTAAATTCGATTTTTGAAACAAGTAATATATTTTGTACTTTGTCCAAAAGAAAGAAACAAGTGATATATTTTAAAATCTAATTGAAATTTAAGTTTCATTTTGAGAATTATAAGTTGATATTATATTCATTTTAAAATTTATCGTTTTTATTTAACTCGGCTCTGTAAGCTCTCCTATGGTCCTGCAACTTGTGAGATTCGTTTCCATTGTTAACAAGAACGAAAATATCTCACTGCGTATTTCTAATTTGAATTTGAATATCTTCTGGTCAGTTTTTGTGTCTACATTGCAATGACTAACCAATAAATATCAGCCACATGGAGAAATCCCTCGTTACATTTTTGACTGTTAACAAGGCCCATATACAATTGGAACAGGCCTGTTAACTCCACCTAAATTGGCCCCAATTATACCTCTTTTTCATAATGAACCCGAGTCATTCTTGACAACCGAAGTTACTAAATTACCCACAGCTACGTCCTTGTGTATTTGTGTTACCAAGGGGTAGACTAGAAAATAAGAGAATCCCTCATCGACCAAACCAAATATTCTCTTATTCTCTCGATCAATCCGGCAAAACCATGTCTGATCTTTTCTCCGGCGATTTCGCAGGTAAGATCTCCGTTAGATCTTTTGGTTTTGCCTCTTTCCATAACTGTCAAGATCTGGAGTACTATATTCTGTCATTAAAAACTAGAATGTAGTTCTTGAATAGATCTGAAGTTTTGAGTTGTTTATTTTATTTCTTGTCCGTTTCGTAATTTCTTATATAAAAAACCTCGCAGCGGCTGAGACAGACATCTTCTGGGACATAGAACAGTGCAAGATCACTTTATGAACTCAATGCTGGTGAGGTTTTGCACAGGGTTAGATCAGTCATTTCGAGTGTTGGTCATCATGGTACGGTCTCAATAAGGGCGTATGGTGATATGACTGGTCATGACTTTCCTTCTGAGGGCATTAAGCTCAATCACTTTTCCGCAGGTAAGACTTTTTACTTAATAATAAACTCGTTTGTCTTTTTTTTTTACTGGTTTTGTGTAATGTATCTTGATCAGGTTTTTTTTATTTTTATATTTTATTTTTTTCAGGACTGAGATACGCGAGACATACAAAGATGCTTGAAGACATCGTTTCCTGGTCAGCTGAACATCCAAGAAAAATTACAACACTATCTTAGTTCACCCTCGCAGTGGTTTTGGAAGTGCTTAGTAAGCAACTAGAATTTATACATGACATATTACTACTAGTTTTTTTTTTTTTTTTTTTTTTTTTTTTTGTCGGCAAACACTCCATTAAAATATTACAAGCGTCTACCCTCCCGTATAAGGGGAGTTGAACAGAGGCTTGTAAGCTTACAAAAGAGGAAAGGAAGCCAATGGCTGTTGATTACAGAGATAACCACAACAGACCAAGACACTAAACAACATAATGCTAAACTAATAAGATACGATAAGATAAAGGTATTAGAGACCTTAGAGATAATAAGCTCCACTACAATGTAGAGCCGCCCATAACCGCAGAAAGCAATCCGTTTCGAGATAACAATCCACCATGATAAGAGTTGCCGCATGGAATACAAAAGATTCCTAGCAGTTTTCGAATTCTCAAATTGCGCCTGAAGTGTTGAAACACCTATTCCCTGAAGAGGGGGGACACAAAGAGGACGAGACCAAGATCTCGCGATACCAAATCCATTGTCTGTAGCGAAAGGATAAAAATGGAGCCTCCCCACTGTTGGCAAAGTGGCAGGTTCGGTCAATATGTTTCGGGACAGGTTACCATCCTTTATTCTGACTGATTGATAGCAAGCCAGAGGTGTATCCTAGCCTTTAGAGATAAGAATTAGTGAGGGTGATGCCTCTTTCTTGGCAGACAACGATGCTAAGCAAAGGCAATGATACCCATCCAAATCTCCTCGCATATGATGGAAATAAGCCAGGAAGATCACTCTTTGTTGAGAGAGGAGATTTAAACTTGTACACTCCACAGGAGAGGAAATGTTAGGGGCCGATAGATATGTCTTCCTCATTCTCCTTCCAGTTATGCCGAAGGAAACCTGGAGCTTCATCTCTAGAATGAGACTTGAGTAGTTTATGTTCTGTACCATCTTACTCACTCGGTTTCTTAAAACCGGAATTACATCTTCGCAGAATAAAGATATCCAAATTGACTGGAGTCTCTCGTCGCCCAAATGCCAAAATGTGAACAAAGATCCAATGAAATTAAACCAACACACGCACTCCAAGCTCGTCTTAAAAGTATTAGAACAAGAACAGTTCTTAAAAGGACTAAGACAGGAGGATCTGGGATCGAAAAGATGAAGCTTCATCACTTTAACTAGTGATATTGAAAGATGGCTCTGTGCCAAGCAGGTTCTCTTCTCCAAAGAGAAGGAATATGATATTAATGCCGAGATGTGATACAAGAGCGTATATCTTATGAAATCTCTAGGCCGGAGCAACGAAGCGGAAACGTTCAGACCGGCCACTCTCGATAGATTATGTTTATCAATGTTGAAAGTGTTGGCGGGAGATTCGCCAAAGACATAGCAGAGGAGGGAACATGGCCTCCAGAAAACCCCTTCGGGTATAATTCCCGAGACTAAGATCGACCCAAGTGAGGTGCTGCTGCGGCGGATTTCTCCGAGAGGGACAGTGAAACGGATAGCAGCGGCAGATCGAGAAAGCAAGGGTCTTAAAACATAACCCGAACCCATATCCGCTTCAGACAAGCATCGGCGTATGGGGATGACGGCGAGGCTTCTCGATGTAGCAGAGATGGGTGAACCGGCAAGGGGGATTGGAGAGGAAGGAGAAAGGCATGACTTCTCAAAGTAAGCGACTGACGTGGTGTTACGCAGCTTGTCGCCGGCGAGACGAATCACCAATGAGCTTTGAAGAAAGTTCTTCCCAGAACGGGAGATGGATCTTTGAGATTCGAAATCAGATCTCAAAAAAGGTTCACCGGCTGAGGGAACTCCCGTGAAGAAGAAGCTCACCGGTGTCAGAATTGTCCGGTGGAAGATGAAAGACGTTCGCATCGTACCACAGCTCCGCCTGAGTGAGTTAGCAACAGACGAGGAGAGATGAAGATCTCCACCCTCCGGATCTGAAAGTGCAATCAAAGAATAGTGGTCGGGGAGATAACCTACTAGAGGTAGACAGTGAGAAGTGAGAAAACAACAAAAGAAGAAGAGGTAAAGGAGGGAAGTCCGACGCCGGCGAGCCATGGCTTCACCGGCGTCAGAAAACTGAAACGGAAAGGGAGCCTCGATGATAAGGAAAAAACAAAAATTATTTCTAATATTAGAGTTTTGTTTGACATATTACTACTAGTTTGAAACTAATTTATGTTTTTTTTTGGGTTTCGCTCCAATTTAACAATCTCTTGTAGTTTATTCATCTGTCGATCTTAGCATATTTTTGTTCTGGCCATGAGTCATGACGTTACCACAATTTGGAAACGAATGTCTCTAGAAGCAAATAATTTCCAATGTCTCTAGATCCGTAATATATTTCTTAACAAAGCCCATTTACAATGTAACAGGGCCTTTTTACTCCAAAAATAGTCCAAAGATTATAATGAGGAGGTTTGGGCCATGGTGTGGCTCAAGTCATGCTTTTCCTGAATTGTCAAACGAAGTTACTAAATTACCCAAACCCTAAGTAAACTACCAGATCTAAAACCTCACCATCCAGACAGTCTCTTTCTTTTTCTTTTTTTTTTTCTCTCGATCAATCCGGCAAAACAATGTCTGCTTTTCCCGGCGATTTCGCAGGTAAGATCTCTCTCTGTATCTCTGTTAGATCTGTTGTTTACATAACTGTCTAGATCTAAAGATTAGACTCTTGTCATTAAAAACTAGAAAGTAGTTTAGTCTGTTCCTTATTTTTTTTTTTAAACAATTCTTTTCTCCGTTTTGTAGTAATTTCTTCAAAGTGTTTTGTTATGTGAAACATGGCAGCGGCTGAGACAGGTGTCTTCTGGGACACAGAAGATTGCAAGATTGGTGACCTCAATGCTGGTGTGGTTTTGCAGAACATCAGATCAACCATTGCGAGTGCTGGTCATCATGGTCCGGTCTCAGTCAGGGCGTATGGTGATATGACGGGTCATGATTTTCCTTCTGAGGGAATTAAGCTCAATCACTTCCCCGCAGGTCTTAATTACTTAAAAAAAAAAGTAGTGTTTTTTTTTACTCATTTGTCTATCTATGTATGTGTCTTGATCTATTGTGTTTGGTTTCAGGAGAGAGATACGCGAGACATACAAAGATGCTCGAAGACATCATTTCCTGGTCAGCTGAACATCCTGAACCGTCAAATTTGATGCTAATCGTGGGAAACATCTCTGATGACTTCGTCGAGGTTGTTGAACTTTTGAAATCCAGGAAAAATTACAGGTTTCTCATAGTAAGCCCCGGAAGTGGGTTTGGAAGAGATTAGGCCTAACTTGGATTATGTGTTATGACATAATTACCACTAGTTGGAGACTAATCAATGCATTGCAAGTAGAAGATAATGTTCAGAGACAAAAAAATAACTAGTGTTTTTTTGTTGTTTGTAAATTTCGTTATTCCTCTGTTGATCGATCATCCTCTTTATTTAGGACTAAGAACAAGACTGTAGGAAATGTTGGATCATCCTCTTTTGAGGATTGAAATTAACTAGATGCTTAATTAACAAGTCCTCGAGTTTAAAAATATCTTCTAGTTTATTTGGAAAAATGGATACATTAGTGTACATGTTATGTGTTATTCATGCATTATAAAATGGGATACATTAGTGTGCTATGCGTTATTGATAATTAAATCATATATTTGAATTTGTTAATTCACTCTTCACCAGACTTGTTATATGTCTCCCTCTTTTTCCTCATCCGATAACACTTCATAAACTGTTACATCAAACACAAACACCAATACGTGGTCAATTTTCAAAATGAAAAAGTAAGAGTTGGAACAGGAAAATACCTTTAATTTTACGTGAGATCCAACGCCTGAAAAACTGTTTCTTGGAACACAAGACACAGATCTAACCATTTATCATGATAACCAATTAAATCTCATCCGCAGCCACGGATCTGAGCAGTGAGTATTCTCTTTAGATCGTGCCGACTGACTCCATGCGTGGTCCATACCGTTTTTATTCAACAAAGTACTTGTTATCAGTTATATGTATAATCAGCTGTTATACACCCATATTTGCTTCATATATAACCTGACAGGAGGGGGATTAATGTACCCTGATATCCATCCTCACACTCACAGCGAAGTCATGCTTTTCTTGAATTAATACACGATGAAGTTACCAAATTACTCTCATCTACTTTGCTGTGTATGTATGTTAATTAGGGGTATAATCGAAATACTCAAACCATGTGAAATCCTACGGCTGAAAAGCAGTGTCTTGGAGAACAAGCCATAGATCTAACCCTTAATAGTCTATCTCAGCAGCATCGAAACCCTAGTTTCATTCAGAGAAGTCTCTAATTTTCTCGATCTCCGTCGAAACCATGACCAAAGAATTCGCCAGTAAGATCTCTTTTATCTCTTCCTTGAAATTGTTTGTCTAGCTATATCTCGATTAGATTTCAATCCGATCGATCTGTCAAATTAAGTAAATTTCAACGGATCTAATCAATTGTATTTCACGTTCTGATTGTTTCGTAATTGTTTATGCGTTTCCTGTTTTTTAAAACCTCGCGGAGGCTAGCGCATGCATCTTCTGGGACGTGGAGGATTGCCCAGTCCCTAATGGTCTCGATCCTGATTCGATTTATCAAAATATCGTATCAGCTCTTGAGAATAAAGGGTATAGTGGTAGGGTGTCAATCAGGGGTTATGGTGAAAAGAATAAGATCCAAGATAACTTTCTCCTCGCCGGAATCACTTTCGTACCCGAAGGTGATCATCTACTTACACGTCCATACTCTATATATATGGTTTTAGGAGATAAATGTGCGAGAGCTATTAGGATGATAAGGGACATTCTTTTCTGGGCAGTGGACAATCCTGTAAAGCATCATGTACTACAAAAGTTTATGGTAATCTCAAAAAACATCTCAGAAGACACGCAGTTCGTCTGTGTTCTTCATGGTTTGGAATCAAGAAATTACAATGTTCTCTTAGCAGAGTCTGGTAACGTCGCAGTAATTCCTTTTGTAAAATCAGTATGGCTTTGGACAAGCCTATTAGATGGAGGAGAGTCTATCGACCAAAGTGGAAGCTCACAAGGTGTTGACAATAAGCGGAAGCGGAAGAAACGTAGTACTTCCACCTGTACGGGAAGCTCACTCGGTGTTGCCAATAAGCGGAAGAAGTGGAAGAAATGTCGGATAAAGTAGAAAACACCCAAAGTTGAAGAGCAGAGCTGATGATACTGATTCTGAGGAGTAGCTTATATGCGTATCGGAAGATCATAACTAGGAACGAAGCTGTTGTAAAACCCAAGGGACAGGGTTCGACAGATAATGTTTTATCAATCTCGTTATTGAATGATGTCCAAAGTAGCTTTGTGTATGAAAACATTGACGTTTCAATATTTGTTCTGTTTTTGGGGTTTTAACACGTACATCTTCTGTTTATCACTTTCCCATCAATCAATGGAGGTTTACTGGGTTCTTCAATTTCTCAATGAGTTATTTATTTCATAATTAAAGAGCACAACTGTTATAATGTTTTTTTAAAATAAAATGTAGCCCTTGAATATTATTTATAGACTTTTCTGTAATGAGAAAATATCTTTATTTGACTCAGTTATTACTATCACACACACACACACACACAAAAGGACTACTGGAAATAGTATTCAGAAAAATAATCCAAAAATGAGATGATTCACAAATTTGATTAACAAAGACAAAAAGAAAATGTATAGAAAAAAAGAAAGACACGGAGTTCCTCTGGGTTCTTCAAATTTTAGAGTGGAGAGGTTAGCAGAGTCTGATAATGTCGCATCCGAAGAGCAACATGATTTTGTAAGCTGATCAGTATGGCGTTGGAGAAGCCTATTAGCTGGAGGATGCCCTATCGACCAAAGTGATGACAATAAGCGGAAGCGGAAGAAACGTCGGATGAAACCGAAATCACACAAAAGCGGAAGAGCAGAGCTGATGCAGGGTCTCAAAACATGGATCTTTGTTCTGTTAAACTCGTTGAAAAAGATTTTACATAAGACAAAAGCATTTTGGATATAATAAAATCTTGTTGGGCTAGGCCTGGTAAGATACCAAATAGGCCTAGTTGTCGTAATCATGGGGCGTACGTTAGTCAGTTAGCAAGAGATGATAAGGCAGGATAACAAATCCACATTTGCTAACTTAAAAACAAGGCTCGAGGCGGTTCTCTTATCTGGAAAACTAGAGACTGTTTTTGTTGTCTAAGCGAACCAACAAAAGTCTTCTTCTTTAATCAAATCAATGGCTTCTTCGTCTTCAATGCAGATGGTTCACACTTCCCGCTCCATCTCCCAGGTTCGCAACTCAATCCTACATTTGAGGGTTTTTCAATTCTTTTTTTTTCTTTCACTTTTCCAGCAATGGCGTCTTCTTTGGCTTTTCTGTGTGTTTAGCATTTAAGTAGTGATTTGAAACGAAATTACATCGGATATTATTTGCTGTTCTTGTGGGAGTTTGTTTTGGTCTTAAATCTCTTTGTTTGGTTTTGTGTGTAGATTGGGTTCGGTGTTAAGTCGCAATTAGTTTCCGCAAATCGAACATCTCAATCTGTTTGCTTCGGAGCTCGTTCATCTGGAATTGCATTATCTTCGAGATTGCACTATGCAACAAGTTTCCCCATTAAGCAAATCTCCGGAGCTTATTCGACCACCAAGCACCAGAGAACCGCTTGTGTTAAATCCATGGCGGCTGTAAGATTTCCCAAAAAGAACCTAATTTTGTCCTTATCATTGATGTCCTGTTTCTTATGGATTTGTGTTGCTGCTTGAACTTGTTTTATAGGAGGAAGAAGAAATAGTGGAACCTCAAGCTAAAGTGACAAACAAGGTTTACTTTGATGTGGAAATTGGAGGTGAAGGTGCTGGAAGAATTGTGATAGGTCTCTTTGGAGAAGTTGTGCCTAAAACCGTTGAAAACTTTCGTGTCTTGTGTACTGGTAAGATCTTTTATCTTCAACTGTAAAAAAAGGTTGACGTTTAAAGTTTGGAACTTTGTTGTAGTCAAACAAAACCATTGTCTGAAGGAAATTGGTTTCTTCAGGTGAGAAAAAATACGGGTACAAGGGTTCCTCTTTCCATCGTATTATCAAGAATTTCATGATCCAAGGAGGTGATTTCACTGAGGGAAATGTAAGTTTTTTTTCCGTGAAATTACATATTAGACTGTTCGTTATCTGATATTTCTTTCTGAATCGTCCTTTTCGATATGGCCTCACAGGGTACTGGAGGTATTAGTATTTACGGTGCCAAATTCGAAGATGAAAACTTCACCCGTGAGTATTATTAACAAAGAATATTTCTGGTTCTGTCTGTGCTTTGTCGAGGTATTAATGCTTTTGATTTCTTGTTTTCTGCATGTGCAGTGAAGCATACCGGACCTGGAATCTTGAGCATGGCAAACGCTGGTCCTAATACTAATGGAAGCCAGTTTTTCATTTGCACCGTCAAGGTAACTCTTCACCTCATCTATAAAGTTATCCATCTTTCATATGTTTGCCTTTGCATTTTGATTCAGATTTATTCACAAATTTGTGTTCTCTGTTTTTTTTTTTTTTTGTGCAGACTCCATGGTTAGATAACAAGCATGTTGTGTTTGGACAAGTACTTGAAGGTATGAAGCTTGTGAGGACTCTTGAGTCTCAAGAGACACGCGCGATGGATATTCCCAAGAAAGCTTGCAGAATCTATGCCTGCGGAGAGCTCCCAGTGGAAGCTTGAAAATCACCATCAACCGGTGCATTGTCATTGCGATCTTTGTTCTGTATTTGCTATTATGACTATTGAGGAATCCAAATCATCAAAAAGCCAAAGATTTTGAAATTGTGGTCTTTTGTTTCTTTATTTGAGATGCATGAGTTAAAAGTACAATTAAGGTTCTCTTAATCGATGTGGGATTTTTATTAGACTTTCTTTCTAAGCATGGACCATGGCTGCAACCGCAGCTTGCTGAACAATTGGGTCGAGCTTCTCATCTTTGTTGTCTTCCCATAGATCAGGTATTGCTTCCTTTATGTTATGAATGCTGCTTAGTGCATAGTCTGCACCTGGAACTAGCACCGAGTCTCCCACGAACACGGTTTTCAGCCCCGTAGCTTTAGCACTAGCGATGTTACGAATACTGTCATCGAAGAATATCTGAGAAGAAAAAGAGACAGACTTTTGAGTCTGGTAACTGAAACTGTGAAAAGATCCTTGTGATGTTTCTCTTACCGTTTTGCGTGGATCGACAATGTCTGCAATGCGAATTGCAGCGTCAAATGCTTCAACAGAAGGTTTACAGAGGATTTGAGTGTTTGAATCATAAGAAGGGTTTAGTGTTTCGAAACAAATGATTCCTTCGAAGCAATCCTCTAGGCCCAATCTGTTAAGAGCTCGAGTTGCGTGAGCTTTGTCTGCGTTAGTAAAGATCTGATTGGGGGGGAAAAAACAGAGGATGAGAAAAAGGATTCAGTGGAGAATTCGGAGTAAAAAAGCTTGAAGACGGAAGAGACTTACGATTTTACGGTGAGGCATAGAGAGAAGAAGGTTACGGAGAATTGGATCAGGTTTTAGTTTCTCGTATGGAAGTCTTCCGTGGACATATTCATGGAACTCATCGTTGTCAAATTCGTAACCGAGAACCTGTAAAGACGCCTCTGTTGTGGTTATTTCGTCTGGTTGGGTAGAAGAAGTATTTTGGTATGATAAAAATGTTTTAGATCAAGAATTTTGAAATCACTTACCTTGAGACCAGCCATGGTGGTTCCATACTCTTTGTAAAGATCCAAACACATCTTTGGAACTTCACTCTCTTCAATTCCGAGTTGGTTAAGCATGAACTCTGCAAATTACAAAGAGACAGCAAACAAATAAGAAATTCAGTTATATGGCCGTTAAAGATTAAGAAATATTCGATCTTGAATTAACGTTAGTCTCTTTTCCTTGGATATTCTTTCGACAAGCTAAGTTGATTCCGATGCTCAAAGGGTATAAAGTATCGTCCATGTCTGCAACAACAACAAGAACAAAAGTTTAAATAACTTTTCAGAAATTGCATAGAGAAAAAAAGGTTGGAGATTATGTGTTTATTTATGTGTGTGTTACCAAAGAACAAGCACTCGTACTTAGCTCCAAATCCATCCATTTTTCTAATCTAGCGAAAAAGAAGATGTTAACGAGAATTATAGACAGAGATTACTTAATGAAAGGTGTGTGAGAGAGAGCTTATGATCAATGTGGAGGAGTTGGCTATATTTATATACACAATTCGAAAAAAATAGAATAGTGGATTTTATCTTTTATGACACATAGAATATTTTGTTATCATCTTAATTATACTGTTATGGTCTTTGCCATTTACCATAATTTTGTTAGTTAAATGTAAAGTATTTGATATAGACAATAATGAAACGAGTTTCAAGTGCATATGTGTGTACTACCAGAATTCAATTCAAAACTGGTCTCTATATATATATATATATCGTCTGGAAAACATACGATAATTTATTTTAATGTTTTTGGTTTTGTCTATATTTTCCTGTATACATTGGCTTGTATTATGAATATGAAATAATTTTCAGAAAGCATGATTGTTGAAGGTGACTTGACGATTAGGATAATGATCCACCATGTTGTTTATATGCTGATGCGGGCAATAAGATGAGGTGTTTAGCATATACTATTATTTATTTTAAACATTCACATAATTTTCTTTGTCACTTCCCACTTTCCGTGACCTGCCATTTTCATTTTCTATAATTAATGCAAAAAAACAAAGGGTAAAAATAAAGGTGAACAGTCAAGTATTCTGAAATATCAAGTGTAGACAGAACAAAAATAAAGGGTCAAGTATCATGCAACCAAAAATGTTTCATCATGAAAACCATAATTTTGTTATAAAAAGGATTTGATTTTATGGTTATATAAATAAAATAATAGGGAAAAAATTTATATTCGCAGAAAAATCGGATACAAAGAGATGAGCTTTTTTTCTCGTATAATTATTTTGTTTTCGAGAGAAATTGTTATGTTATTACAAATAAATTCGTTCGTTTATATAGAAAAATAAAAGTAAGTTATTGTGTTTGCATAGTGACGGTGGGTTCTACACAAAATTATATTAAACGATTGCGGCGGCGACAACATGTTTAATTTGACGTTGCTTTTTGCTTTTCGTAACACTCCCTCTTGGAACTCCCCCTTGGAAACCAGTGTCACTATGTATGCACAATAACTTATTTTTATTTCTCTATATAAACGAACGAATTCATTTGTAATAACACAACAATTTCTCTCGAGAACAAAACAATTATACGAGAAAGAAAAAGTTCATCTCTTTGTATCCGATTCTTCTGCGGGTATAAATTTTCTCCCTATTATTTTTATTTATATATCCATAAAATCAAATACTTTTTATAACACGTTATCGGATATTTTTTATATTGATAATATATACCCTGTTATACCGGGTGTTATGTCTCTCATAAAAAATAATAATAATAATAATTGGTCGGCTAAGCCGCCTATAAATTTTTTTTATCATATTGGTCGGTTGAGCCATCTATAAAAATAATTATACTGGTTGGCTGAGCCGCCTATAAGAAATTATTATACTGGACGGCTGAGCCGCTACATAATAATTATTTACTGTTAATGGACGACTGAGCCGCTACATAATAATTATTTACTGTTAATGGACGACTGAGCCGCTATATAATTATTTATTTACTGTTAATGGACGGTCGAGCCGTTGCATAATTATTTTACTGTTAATAGACGGCTGAGCCGCTGCATAATTTATTTATTGTTATAATGTGGATGACTCTGTCACCATAATATTGATGTTTAAATATATTAATATTTTGGTTATTATATAAGGAGGGTAAACCACTTGTATATAAACATTTTATCTGAAATCGGTAAAATTTATCTAATTGTTTGTTATAGTTTTTACGATTGATTTTTTGTTTAATACTTTTCACCAAGGATCATGAAGAAAAATTTTCAAAATTTTTCACTTTTTCAAACGGCTATGAACAGTGTTTTTGAATCTATAAATACACTCATTCTCATTCATTCATTTCACTCAAACATTTCATCTTTCTCAAAATCTTCTCTAAAAATATAATTTATTTTTCTAAGAAAAAAATGACTTATTCATTCTTAGTTTTTGAGATTTATATTTGTTGTTATTTACGGTATACTCTTTGGAGATTTCTCTCCCGAAATTTTTTTAATGGTTGTTATTTTACTCTTTTATGTAATTGTGTTTCTTATAGTTGCGCTACTTATAAAAACGCCTCCCATGTTTTAAATTAAATCTCTAATAATGTTTCTTTGCAATCGTTTAATTTTATTATGTTGAGTCCACTGTCACTAGCATGCACAGTAACTTATGTATTTACGTCTATAAATATGATTCATTCAGTAACTTTGTAAACAACTTTCATAACTACAATATAAGAGATTAACTCTCTCTTTCTCTCGTCTCTTTAATATTCAGTTTCCGATCCTCTTATGGATATAAATTTTTTCTCTATTATTTTTATATATATACCCATAAAATCAAATAATTTTTATAACAAATTTTAACTTTTATAACTAGAAAAATTGTCTAAAACTATTTTGATTATAAATCACAAATAGTTGTATGTTTACCTAAGTAGATATAAATTATTTATTGTCCACCATAAAAATACCGATGAAAATGAATCAAATCTGCATATATAATACAACGAACGAATGGTTAGCTGATTCAGAGAGCACTCTTTATTATAATAGCAAAAGGTTTAAAGCCTAAACCAAGTAGTTAGGTTAATGACATATTGACATGGATTATGTGCTCATTTTCTTATGTTGGATTATAATTTCTTTTCTGATTCCGTAAAATGAAGAATTCATCATCTGTAAATCTAAATATATTCAGTGTAACACTGTAATGAAAGTTTCTAATACGCGTATTCCAATATAAAAGTTTAATAATTTGACATATTAATTTATTTGTTAAGTTAGTAAATATATATATATAGTTATCCATGTAAGAAAAATGTTTTTGTGTTTATATGTTATGTTCATATATAAAGATTATAGACATGGGACTGGATGATTGATCAGCTTGATTAGTAAGTAGTAACTGCAAGATAACTCTGAAAGTCAGAATAAGCTAAATGAAGACATATAAACTGAATATTGATATAAAATTGCAGTTAAATAGAACACATTTTTGTTGTCACCATTTATAAAAAAAAACTAGATTTTATCCCGCGGTACATCGCGAGTCGATTTTTTTTGTAACTAAAAAATTTAAATTTTAAGTTGTATTTGTTTTGTTAATATTGTTTATTTTGTTTAGTGTTTAAGATTGTATAATTGTATTTTGATTGTTAATTCTAAGATTTCACCCGCGGTATACCATCCCGTATTAATATCGATCAAAACCTGTCCCATCATATAACTCCGTCCCGTGATATATATATTTTTTTAAAAGTTTAAATATTATACTTTAAACGTTTTACAAAGTTTAAATATTTATAATATTTAAACTTATTACAAAGTTTATATATTTATAATATTTAAAATTCTTATAAAGTTAAAGTATTTATAATATTTAAAACGTTTTATAAAGTTTAACTTATTAAAAATTTAAATTTTTATAAAGTTTAAATATTTATAATATTTAAACTTTATATAAAATATAAATATTGATAATATTTTAAAACTTTTTAAAAGTTTAAATTCTTTGAAATAAAAAACCGGAATAAACCAAATAAAACTTTTAAATTTGGACACATGATAAGTCAAGTTTCCTGCTCATTTGTATTCGGAATCATTTGGGTCTATTTTATAGTATGACTCTGAACTATTGTCCAATTTTTCAGGCGATGTGAGACATTGTATACATATTTTTGTTATTCATTTATTGAGTAATATATGTCCGTTTTAAAAAAATTTAATCACATCATATGCATAAAAAAAATTCAGATTTTATTAATTAAATGTATTATATAATAATTCAAAATAATTTAAATATAAGATGAAATAAAAGTGAAAGGAGAATCATATATTTATGTATAAATTAGGTAGATATATTTTAGAAAATTAGCTCAAATTTGTTATAGTAATTGTTGGTGTCAATGTCCATTAAAGATTTTCGAATATTTTGTGACACTATTTCAAAATTGATCCAACCAATAATGGCAATTTTTGTAAATAGTTTGGAAAACCAAGTATTTTTTTTCAAAATGTACTTCAAAAATGTTAATATAGATTAATGAATTTTTTCTCTCATATTTCAATTTTTTTTTTGCGAACTTGATTTTGAGACATAAAGATAAATGGATGTAAATAATAATCAAAAAAGAAAGAAAAGGTTTTGAATTAGTTAATTATAATAAATAAAATAAAAAATTATAAGCGAACTAATTTATAGATTTGTAACTTACTTATCGTTTTTTCCGCCAAAACCGGAAAATCATATTTTTCCGTCAAAGCCACAAAATCATATTTTTCCGCCAAAACCGTAAAATCGTATTTTTCTGCCAAAACCGCAAAATTATATTTTCCCGCCAAGACTGCAAAATCATATTTTTCTGCCAAAATCGTAAAATCATATTTTCTCACCAAGACCGCAAAATCATATTTTCTCGCCGAACCCGCAAAACTATATTTTTCGCCAAAACCGTAAAAAATTATGTTTTTCGTCAAAACAAAAAAAATCACGTTTTTTCGCCAAAATTGCTATGTTCCGTTATTTTTTCCGATGAATTATGTTTTTCCTTCAAACTGCAAAATCTCGTTTTCACGCCAAAAACCATAAAATTATATTTTCTCGCCAAAATCGTAAAATTATATTTGAATATCAATTTATGAATTTATGCGACAAAAATAATTTGTAATTGTCAAACATAATAATTTAAACATTATTTGTTGTAAATATACTTTAGACTAAAGATTAGTATAGTTAAAATTAAAAAATATCGTTAAATTAAAACATGGGTATTTTAGTCATTTTTATTATAATCATTTAGATGGAGATGAAAACTAACCATACAAACAAAAGTTTATTCATATTTATCATTCAGATGAACAATCAAAAATTGAAACGAACAACAGTTAGATGAAACATCCAAATAGATCATTTGAATTGACCATTTAGATGGAAATGTCAGATGAACCAACGAACATGGCCTTAATAACACTCCCACGCACAAATGGTTAACATCCAAAAATAAGTCAAATTCATTAAATCCAACATGATCATGTGTTAGAAGCTCCAACTCGTGAGCTATTTGCCATCTTTGTAGTATCATTATCTTCATCATTAAAAAGATTTTCAATGTCTCATACAATTTAATGATATAAGTTAGTTCAAGAAAATAATTTATATTGGTTAATAACTTAATATTAAAATTTTATATTCAAGAAAAAAAAAGTGTTCATGTAATAGGGCCGACCCTGTTTTAACCTAAGACTTTTTACCAAAACCCTATATTAGCCCAAAATTCTCTATGTTCAATTATTCAGAATCATGACTTACATTAACTTTAACGGATCCGTACAGACCCCAAACTTTGAATCCTATATAACATTCCAATTTGTAAAACCCATAGTGTGACCTAAAACATTTTGTGTACATTTATATAGTTTTAATGAACACCCATTAACAAAAAAAAAAAAAAAAACATATCAATTTAATTGATCATATTCATTCCTCAAACGTGTTTAGGTCCAGAGGGGGGGACCACTGTAAAAAGAGAGTGCCACGTCAGACAGACAGAAGGGCACGAATAAATCTAGCAAAGGTAATAATTTAATCCTTTATTTATTAATTGAGAATGCTAGAGCACGCTTAAAGAGGAGATACAACATTTAATCCATAAACATTACTATATTATTATAAGGAATTAAGGACTACATTATATATCCTCTAATAAATGCCAATGAAATAAAACCTCACACATATCCCAAATCAGTAAATAAAATTGCTAAGGAGGAGTACAAAATTAGCAAACAACACTCAACAGTATCCTGTTTTACCAAATAATATCTAAAACATATGATTTGTTCAGGGACTAGAAATCCATCGTCAAATCTAAAAATATTAAATGCAAAATCTGTAAGAAAATTTTCAAAAATTTTGGTACGTGAATGTGTCCTAAGGGAATGAATCTACCCGAATTTTATGCAATTAGATTTAGACATTTAATTTTCAGAATATTTTATTTATTTCGTGACGGATAAAACTATAAATTATTACAAATCGACGCACGAGAGAGAAAGCTTTTTCAAATTCTTTTTTTTTTTGTCTTCATGCAGAGTGATTATGAAAGAGTAAAGAGTGTAATAAAAGACTAACGAAATCGATCCTTAAGCCAAATCTTCGCGCTCGATTCGTCTTTACTGTATCTCCCGGAGCTCCGGGACTTGGGTTGTTGCGCCGGCGGAGGTGATGAGGAGCTTGTTGTTGTGGATTGCGGTGGTCGTGCGCTTGCTATGTTCAGTCGCGGCGGTGGTTCGGAGCGGCGGATCTAGCGATGGATTTGGGAAACCGAGAGATACCGAGACTGCGATATCTTTGCTGGAGGATAAATTGATGGCGTCTTCCGTTCCAATGGTGCCTCTCACCTTGATTCAGGGAGCTGACTCCAAAGGAGCTGGTACACACACACTCTCTCTCTCTCCTTCTCTTTCGTTGTTCTTCTATGGGATTTGAGGATATGCTTGAGGAGATGTTTCACATTGACCTTTGTTTTCCACAATTCGGTCTCGATTTTGGCTGGAATTTGAAATTAGTGGCGTTTGATTTTGTTCTGTTGCTAGACTCTTTTTGAATTTGGAATTCGAAATATTTGGTGCAGTGTGCTTAGATGGGACGCTACCTGGTTATCATCTAGATCGTGGTTTTGGATCAGGTGCTAACAGTTGGCTTATCCAGCTTGAGGTATGTGCATTTTACAGCTACTAATGTAGTCTTGGACTTTTGTTAGTTTAGTATACAATGCAAGTTTCTGCTATTGAAGACTGACTTAGAAGTTAGAAGTTAGAAGCAAGATATCAGATTTTAGCTCAATGGCTGGTTTAGGGTGGAGGATGGTGTAACAACCATAGGAGCTGTGTGTATCGCAAAACAAGTCGGCGTGGTTCCTCTAAATTCATGGAAAAAGCTTTGGCCTTCACTGGAATATTGAGCAATAACCCTGAAGAGAATCCTGGTTTGTGCTCAATACTATCATACGAGTTTTCTCCATGTGTTTATAAATGCACAGTATTGTATCGATTATGTTTTCTTCTTTGTGGCTTGCAGACTTCTTTAATTGGAACAGGATCAAGTTGCGCTACTGCGATGGTGCCTCTTTCTCTGGCGATAGTCAGGACGAGGTTGGTCAAACTCAAGCCTATATTGCTCTATGAAACCTAGGATTTTAATGAACTTTTCTTATTGCTTGTATCTAGAGTTCACAACTTTTCTATCGAGGACAACGAATCTGGCAAGTGGCTATGGAAGAATTCCTGTCTCTAGGCATGAAGCAAGCAAACCAGGTCTTTGCATTTCATTGAGTCTATCAGATTATCGGATTTTGTGCTCTGGTTTATGTTCTGTTTATAGTCTTATTCTAATCATTTGCAAGTGATTATTCATCTCAGGCTCTGCTCTCTGGATGTTCAGCCGGAGGTTTAGCTTCCATCTTGCACTGTGATGAATTCAGGGAACTATTACGTAGTTCCACGAAAGTAAAATGCTTAAGTGACGCTGGAATGTTTCTGGACGCGTAAGTCTCTTGAACTTGGCTTTTCTGTTAGTATTTTTTTCTAGAGAAAAGTATCCAAAAACTTGAAATGTTCTAATGGAAATTGCAGAGTGGATGTCTCTGGGGGCCACTCGCTTAGAAATATGTTCCAAGGTGTAGTTACAGTGCAGGTAATCTCGGATTCAAAATTTGATGAAATGGGCATGGATAAAGTGCATACAACTTAACTTTATCTTGAGCTTACTGTAACTCTTAAATACATTTCTCTGTTAATTTATAGAACCTCCAAAAGGACTTGTCCAGTACTTGTACAAACCATTTGGATCCAACTTCGGTATATCACTTTCACTTTACTGATATTATTGTTTCATTAGCAAAGTTTCCAGTAGACACGGCTTGAGAGAACCTTTTGACATCATCCTTTGTGCCCTTTCTCTTTTTCTCAGTGCTTTTTCCCCCAGAACTTGGTTTCAGACATCAAAACCCCAATGTTTCTTCTCAACACAGCATATGACTCTTGGCAGGTAATAATCATGATTTTCATCTAGCTCATTGATTCCTTCCAGTGTTTGATTCTTGAGAAACATATGTATGAACTTTCTCTGTCAGATCCAAGAGAGCTTAGCTCCTCCAACTGCTGACCCAGGTGGCATCTGGAAGGCATGCAAATCAGATCACTTGCATTGTAATTCATCACAGATTCAATTCTTCCAAGGTGAACTATTAAATTCACTATCGTCACTCTCTCTACTTTATGCTGAGTCTGCACAATGTTGATGGTTTCCATGTCATTTTTCTTTGCTTACACCAAATAGAATTCAGGAATCAAATGGTGCTTGCTGTAAACTCATTCTCCACATCTGACCAGAACGGTCTTTACATAAACTCTTGCTTCGCGCATTGTCAGACTGAAAGACAGGACACTTGGTTTGCCCAAGATTCTCCCCAACTAAACGGAAAGGTAACATTACTCCTCAAACTGTTTATGCGGTTTCGATCTCAATGTAGCAATGACAAGTTTGTTGTTTATTATCAGAGAGTCGCAGAGTCTGTAGGTGACTGGTACTTCGACCGAGCAAAAAATGTCAAAGCCATTGACTGTCCTTATCCATGCGACACAACATGTCACAATCTGATTTTCGAGTGAGTAAATCGTTGAAACCCATTTCTCTGATTCTTTCAAACTTACACCATTATTTCTTGAAAATCCTTCCGTATTATTTATCCTAACTTCCAAATCTGTAATATTCCTGTATCTCAAAATGAGAATCATTTTTTGTTTGTCGATTTAGATCGTAATTTATATTTGTGTGACCTCATTTTTCGATTGTAACAAGCTTTCTTTTGATGTTTATTTTTATCGATTTTTTCATATATATTCTTTGTGCAGTTTTAAACAGTCAGCTCTAGAGATCTCAGCTTCTTCAAGGTTTTGTTTTCCTCTCTTTAGAGCCTCTCTGGTCCCTCTAGTGTTGACAAAACTCATCCTCAGATACTTAGTTTAGTAGGTAGGTATAGTGAAACCTCATTCTTTTCATATCTCATCTTCTATAACCATTTGATTCAAATGTCGAATCTCGTTAGTGACAAAATCCATGTCATTACATAGAATAGAATATCAAAAAGAGAAAAGAAAAAGAACATATTCCTTTATTCATTGGACTCTAACACAAAACGTCCGAATCTTAAAACCCGATCATGAACTCTTCTTTTGAGATGTCCCTTTTTGTTGTATTTTGAAATTCCAATTGTTGATCGCTTTATTTTTCACCTTTTTGCACCATAATGAAGCGCACGCGAGGTAACATATTTGCAAGTTCTATTTTGTGCTATAAAGTTGTTAGCCATAGGAAATAATTACTTTCAATACACAATATCGATAGTAGTATTTCGCAAGATTATCAATTCACCTGAACGGATGTCACTAGTAACCAAAACTTCTGCGTGGTCCATGAAAACAACTATTGTTATCGTATTTACAAACCCACAAAACGAACTCGTGAAATCTCTCAAAACCCACTAAGCAATAAAAACATCAAAAGCCTTAAAACTCTATTACTTAGATAAAAGTAAAACCTAAAACAGAGAATAAGATATATATTTAAGAAGCTTGACGTGACGCAGAAGCTAAAGCCACAGCTTGTGCCCACACCTTCAATCTCGCCTTAACCTCCTTTGGATCATCACCTAATTCAATAACAAACACACACATAATACGTTCTATATACAAAAATAAATCAAACAAATAAACAAAACAAAAAGTATGTTTGACTTATTACCGGGACTGGAGATGCGCCAAGTGTCGATGGGTGAGTTGCCGCCACTACTAGTCTGAGTATCGAAATTCGACCCGGTTGGCACAGAGATCCGACCCGGAACCGGAACCTCTAGTTCGAACCCGAGATCTCTACAAGCCTTCACTTCTTCTAACCCCATCCTCATCGACTTCTCTCCTCCTTTCGCTCTCGTTAACACCGTTAACCCTTCTCCCCCACCTCCGTAACACTCTCCGTTAACTCCCTTTTTTTTCTTTTCCCTACTTACCCTTCTTTGCCTCCGTAAATTACACTTACTGACATCTCTGTTACTCTCATTCGTATCTAACTCGCCGGAAACTATAAGTTTTCTTCTCCGACGAGATGGAGTCACCGGAAGAGAGTAAAACCCACGTGTGTCCTTGTCGGAATCAGACTCTCGAACGTTCTCTTTTCCTTCTCCATCATCGGAAATTTCTCCATCAGCGTCAGCTCCGTCGAAACTCTCCAGAGACCTGAAAACACACGAACCCGGTTGATTCTTCGTGGCTGCTTCGTCTTCGTCTACGTAAACAGAGCTCGTACATATAGACAGTCTCGATAAAGAAGAAACCATCACTAAGCTCTCGTCGAACGCCATAAAATAGAAGAACAATAAGTAGGAAAATGAAGAGACTGACGTTTGGAGTGTCCACTATATCGTTGTAATGGTGAAACTGAGTCAACTCGTGCTTTAACTCTTTATGATCACTTTCATTTATACCCAATTCTCGGGTTGTGTGTTATTTACGATTTTACTCTTCTTTTTGTTTGAAATTATCAATCTATTGCTACTTTAATCCTTTTTTGGGGGGTAAATATCTAACCACTTTGTTTGATTCTATCATTACTAAAATAGTCTTCAAATACTACTATCACAGTATTTATTTCAAAAACGTTGGTCGAATTTTACTATTTTTAATAAAAACGTTACTTTTTTTCCTCGGGTCCTACTTTAACGCGGAGCTGGAAAGACTCTGTTTTCTTTATTACAGAAAAAAAAAATCACCGAAAAGTGGATTTTATTCTATTAAATGAAATGTTTAAACAAGGTAATCACGTAGTTAGTGACCCATTTTTTTGTCTTAATACGAAATTGATTATTCCTACAATTTCCAAGTTTATTGTCGCTCTCAGGAAACAAATAGTGACACGTGTACACTCTTATTACTTTGTAAGAGTGTCTCTAATCTACTTCTATTTTCTCTTCTAAACTCTATTTTAAAGTAGAGTAAAATCTACTTTAACACACTTCTATATTCACCTCTAAAATAGAGATTGCTAATTTTTGCTCTATATATAGAGAAACTCTATTTTTTCTCTATAATAGAGTTTAACTTTTTTATTTGCAAAATAGTCCTTTAACTTTTAACTTTTTTAATGATTAGAATAAATATAATTAATATTTTTAATAATTAATAATAGAAAATAATTTTTAATTTTTTAAGTTTTAAAATTTATAATTAGAACCGAAATAAATAAAAATATTTTTTTCTTTTATTTTTAAGTTAAACTTCTTTACTTTCATAAAGATTCTTTAAGTTTTAAAATTTTATAATTATAAAATTTTTGTTAATTATAATTATTTTAAAAAATCTTCATATGATTTCTATGTATTGATAGAATAATTGATTATGAAGTTAAATATTCGACCAATTTTAATATTTTGTGTTGATTTTAGAAGTTTTCGTATAAATATCTATTCCAAAATTTGAGACTATTACTTGCAAAAGAGAAATTATATGATGCAATGTATTTTTTTATAATAAATGTTTAATTTAAATAATATCATAATTTTGTGAAAGTTTTGCAAAAGTTAAAATAAATGGGTTAATTTGTAATTTTTATAAATAAAATGTATTAATACTAAAATAAAACTAGAATCTATTTGGAATATTTATTTTTAGAGGAAAAAATAAAGGAATACATTGGAGTAAAAATCACTATTATTTAAAAATTTCTCTATTTTATAGGCAAAAATAAAAAAAAATATATTGGAAATGATCTGCCGTAATCCAATATCGGAAGCTTTAATCAACAGTTAATTACGTCACTAATCGATAACCTACGCTAAACAATACTTTTATCCGTTGACGCGGGATCGGCTTAAGATCAAACAATTCACGAAATCACCCTTCTAATTAGGTCTCACGGGCCCCGCACAACGGAGGGCAATTCAGGAGTTTTCAAAATATTACCCCACTTAATGACACCTACAATTTTGCTCGTTGAAGCAAAATTGGAGCTGGTTTGCTATAAGTTCATTTGTTTATGCTCTGATAATTTAAGTTTAGCAATGATTTCGGGATATACAAAACCAACTTCGTCTCGATTAAATCAATTGTTATTACTTTTATTTAACGGCTAAACGCATACTAACCTATATAGACCACAATGCTGCTGGACTGAAAAACGGATATAGATATCATTATATCAACATCAAATCAATAACTAACATGCAAAATTCACGTGACATGCTATAATTATCCCAGACCAGGATCAGTTAAGCCATTACAACGTCTATATTTTGTGTAGATAAACATGTATATGTGTATGGAATTGGTTTGCCTCAGGTGTGTTGTGTGGTGTGCATGGATAAACCATATCATTATCGTAATTAATATAACGCATTTACTATAGGCATGGACGGTCCTTCTTGTCCCGTTTGTGTCTTTTACACTTTTCTTTTCTAGTTTCTCACTTCTTCGTGTGGATCCGATCTCACTTTTTAAAAATTATTTTGAACTTTTCATCATCACCAAAAGAAAAAACAACTACTATTTTACTACTTGACTTTCCCATTTTTCAATTGTTTTTTAAAAAATCATGAAAAAGATATCAGCTTGTGTCAAGTGTGTAATTTGTATTGGGGTCATCTTATGGCCGGCCCATTGTACGTTTTGCTTATCCTTAAGGACTAAGTTTAAAAAAAAAAAGATTTGGTCGCTTTCTAGTTTAATTGAATAATATTACTGATTTTGTAAAAGATAAATTAATAAGAGGAGCTTTAGATAGTTATTTGATGGTGGATTTGTTGTGAAAACAACCGGAGCTACGCTGGCCGCTGGATCTTTTGACCAGTCTCGTTTTGAAAGTCAAAGCTTAGTCTCTAACTTATGGGCCGGGCCTAATTCTTAAGAAGCATTTGTCCATTAATTATCATGTGTAAAAACGACAGACAGTGCTAAAGCGCATAATAAAAACAGCAGAGCATGTCGATTCGAGAACTCCTTTTGGACTTTGATTTCTCTCCGACGACGATCTTCGTATAAAACTTACTGCAGCGGGAAATCGACTTTCAAATTCGAAGGAGTGGGTCGATATTCCTGTAGATTTGCAAGTTTAGAAGCTTCGTCTTCCTCATCGCTGTTGATTGTGCCCTAGAATTTTCATCTGAGTGAAAGAAATGGATTCGGATGCTGTGAAGGAGTTTATACGAAGGGAAGTTCCGGATTGGGACGATGAGGTGGTGGCGACGGCCAGATTCAAGGCGTTTAGTGGGCAGAGATCCGATTGGGAACCCAAATTTCTGTTTTGGCGCGATTTGATACTCAGGGTTTCGCGTCAGTTTGGGGTATTGATAATTGATCCTGTCCAGGTATGGTCAAATCGCTTTTGATTCTAGATGAAATTAGTGTCCCAATTAGTAGAGAGAACTGATTATGTATCGTTGTTTTGGTCTTCGTGTTTCTGAAGGTGAAGAACGCGTGGTTTGATCGAGGAGGTATGACGCCTTTATGCATTGATCATGTACTGGTGAGTTTCTCTGCATTTAGTGGCGAAAGAAGATTTGTCTTCTTTAGAATGTTTTTTTTTTCATTGAGATTGATTACACGTTGCTCGTTTTCAGTTATTGATGCATAGTGAAGGTGATGTTGTGCGGATTAGTGATCTCGATGATCCGGGTAGTGGCCGTATATCTCGTTTACTGACGACAGTGAGGAACTTAATGGCTCAACCGTCAACGAAGGCCGGAGAAATTCTGGAAAATAAACTTGTTATCGTCCCACTCATGAAGGTGCCTCTGTTCCTTCTCACTTTTAACCATCTTTTTCTTGTTTTGAAGGTTAAAAGGTGCGTCTGGAATAATGATCTGTAGGTGTTGTAAGGGTCTGGGGTTTTGATTAATCACATGGATTATAATGTGTGAATGTGTTTTGTAATAGTTGATATTGATAAGACCAGGTATCTTGAAATGTGTGAGCTGACTATATAAGTCTTCAAGCTATCTTTTATAGGTGGTTAGTTTCCTTTGTATAGCTCTTTTGCTATAGGCGAATAACTGTCAGTTTATTTTTATAAGTATGTAGCTGATAGAAATAAGTCTATGTGATGTCTAGGAGAAGGCGGCTGATGTGGTGAATATTTTATCTGAGGGACACTGGACTTCTACTTGTGTTGTCACGCTGAAGAAGTTTCACAATTTGTGCAATGGCTCGAACGAGGCATCTGCTGTTTTGAGTCACTTGTCAGGGTGTGGAAAAGCGCATAAAATCTCTATCAATCGGGGAGAACTGATTGAGGTTGGTTATTTATAATAACTTATAATCTATCTTTTCTTTGGTATATCAGCTGTATAATGGATAGATTTGTTAGTCAGTTAGTATAGTATCTATGGAGTTTTAAATGAGTACTGTTCCTTGAAATATTTCTGGTCAATTAATCTTGCTTGAATTTTGATGTCCAAGAGGTTTCTCACTTAACTAAACATTCCCGTGACAATATGACAAGTTTCGGAAGTTAGACTCAGTTCAGGCCAGACCTATGCATAGTGTCCGAAACCAACATACTTGTGCTTTGCAGGGTGTTAAAGTGTCCGTTTCACAAGCAGCACTTCCCAGTATCTCAACTTTAGACTGTGACATTCTGCACTTGCTAAGGACTACAGAAAAGCTTCATGATCAACTTGAAGTGATGGACCAACGTTGTGAAACGTAACACCTTCTGATTCCTGATCTGTATCGAAATTGTTTACTTTTCTCGTACATTGATCATAGCCTTGGAAAAAATGATTTAGCTTTACTTCTTCTTCTTATATGGTTAAATAGATTGAATTCAAGTGCTTTTGACTTTCGTAGGTCAAAGAAATCAGCGCTGTTATCTCTAAAGTCTGGACACAAGAAAGTTGCTCTAAGGCATGCAAGGCAACTAAAGCAGGCGACTGAGAGCAGAGAAAAATGCACGTCACTTCTGAACAGAGTAGAGGAAGTGTTGAACACTATAGCGGATTCCGAATCAACGAAAATGGTACTTCAGACACTGAGAAACCCCATAGGAAGAACTTATCATGTTTGGGTCTATGCAATAGTTTCAATCATGGATTTAGAAATATCTGTGTGTGTTTGGCAGGTCTCAGAAGCAATCAAAACTGGAGCTAGGGTTATGAAGGACATCAAGATCAGTGCAGATGAAGTTCATGACTATTTGGAAGAACTTGAGGAAACTATTGAATCACAGAAGCAAGTCGAAAAAGCTCTTGGTGAGTGGTGTTTTCTCATTTAAACATACATGCACGATTACTCCATCAACTTCTTTTATGTTAAGCTAGATTCTATGTTAACGTGGAAAATTCAGCTCCATATCCAGATATTGATGACGAAAATATAGAAGAAGAATTATTGGAATTAGAGATGGAGCTTGAAAGCGAAAGTTCCCAGGTTCGATCCAGGACTTCAGATACCGCAGATTCGCTGACTGAGATGTTCTCAGAGCTTAAACTTGGCAATACGAAACAAACATTGGAAGAGCAAGCTACTGAGCCAGTTCGGATGAAAGATAGTGGAAAAAAGATTCTTGAAGCAGCATAGCTGAACAATACATCTTTATTGTGGTGCGATCTCTTCTTTTCCTGTTGTACTATGAGAAGAAATACAGTCAGCATCATATACATAGAATAGAACCGGGTAAAGTGAGTTCCAGGGTATTTGTAAGCTATGCCTCTTGTTGGGATTCTAGAAACAAAAGCTTCACTCCATTGTGTAAAGTGTTAACTCAGGAGCTTGTTTCATAAACATAGCGGAAGGTCGAATCATGATTTTGATTACTCTGATAGTGGTTCATAATTTATTAATACTTCTAACATGCAGTGTTTGTCATCCGAAGAAAACTAGCACTTGTGATTATTTTTCTTATAGCTCCTACCTTATTTGTTACATGAACTACAAAAACTGGCACTAAAAACGAGAAACTTGAGGAGGGCCTTCCATGGTAGGTGTTCTGATGTTGTAGTGCTCTTGTGGATCTGTACGGTTCACCTTCAGATGGCTCTAGTGTTCTCGAGAAGAAGAAGACCATGAATCAGCAGGTAACTATCATCACTCTGTTTATTTCATCTGCTCACGCGTTTCCAGATTTTTACCAGAGAGAATTCCTACATCTGTTGCTATTCCTTGATTTCTTTTGTAGGGTGTTGCACCATCTAAATTTGACAAAGAGGTAGGGTTTGGTATTTGGTCAGGGAAAGTAGCACACGATGGCGGGACAGATTGGGGTGAACATCTTTCCGTTGGAGTAAAAGGTGCAGAGTTTTCCATTGGCATTGGTCCAGGGTGGTTAAGAAACCTTAGCATATTTGCTGAATTATGTATCCCAGGCAAGCCAGCTTCTAGAACAGGTGCAGGCAGAAACTGTGGTGCGCCCATTTGCACTCCCATACCCATTGCTAGACCCATCTGAGAGTAATGCGGTCCCAAAGGCAACATCATTGATGGTGTAACAAATCTGTTACACATTGTCATCATCTACCATCAAAAATTTATACAGGTTAGAACAAGAATCATTAGATTGAATCTGTTTTTGATGCGAAAAAGTGTTGGAAGTATTTGTTTATTATACCTGAACTTGAAGTTGAAGGTTTGTCATATAATTGATTGCATCGTCCAACATTGATTCGTTGTCATCCTATGAACATATTTAGAGTAATTTAAGTAATGTTAGTATCTCCAGGAAGCTTTTGATATTTTTTATAATAAATTAAAAAGTTGGTTGTTTTGGCAAACCTTGTGAGAATTAGGTAGTAGATCCTGCAAAGTACGCATTTTCTTGTTGATATCGTTTCTTTGCTTCTGTGTTGCACAATACCATATACCGATGAATCAGATTCAGTATTCACTATTTTGCTTTGTAGTTTGATGAGATTACTTACTCTTTCAGGTGAATTATAAGCTTCTGCATTTCGTTTTCTTTTGACCAAAGCTTTTCTTGTTCTTGCAGGAACTCGTGGCCTCGCATCATCTGACTGGTCATCTAGAGACTGCGTTGAGACAAAAACTGTCTTCAGACAGGATAAAGCAAACCAACAAAATATGTGAATCAATCCTCTTACACTGCTTAGATACGTCGATCCTTCACTGTCTTCAGTGAAACCTGCGGAGGAAGTGTCAAAGCCCGATTCAACCGTCCTTTGGGAAACCACAGATTGCTCATCAGGAGGTATAAACTCGATCTTCTTTCGGTTCTCAGAATCAACCATCTTCCTCTTTGATGAAGAAGCTTTCAAAGTCTCAATCGAAGTTGAATCATCAACAAGGTTGTTGCTTACCAACATGTTTGTTTCATGAGCAGCAACAACATGATGTTGTGGAACAACCTGTGTGTCTCCGAGGTTCTTGATGGAGCCACCACCACCATGGATGATACTCTTCATGAAATCCTCGTTATACTCGGCCTCATACAAATCCATGATCGATTTCGTACGTTGATTCTGCAGAGGAACGTTTGATCTTTGGCCCTTGGCAAGAATCTGCCCATTCTCAAACACAAGCTCCATATACTCTTGATCGTTTAACCTGCAACAATAATAATCGCTTGGTAAGAACATCATCATCTACATACATACATATATATATATATATGTGTGTGAATCAATATTCAAGAACTTAATTTGGTTTGAAGGTCATATTTGTTGTCTTGTTGAATGATTTCCAAAAGGCTTTTTCTTCAATGGAAGTAAGTGAAAGCTAATCTTTTCTTTTGTTGATCAACTTCAGACTTCTTATATTTTAGCTTTTGTTTCTTTTTCCTTTTCTATTATATTATTTGCATCTTTTTAATTATTTTTCTCAGGTGCAGTTAATTTCTGAGTACAGTACCACTGTTCATATTTCGTACCAAGTCGAATCTTAGCATCTTTGAGTTTTTTTCTGTAAACTGTAATGCTTTTTTATTTATTTTATAGTTTCGCATTATAAAAGATTATTCAAAATGCAACGCATGTCGTTTCCACAAACGAAAATCACATAAAAATACAATCAGATATATATACCAGTCAGAAAATATCAGATTGTGCCACAACATAGGCAAAATATCTTTTGTAAACATCAATGAAACAACAAACCTCAGTTTTTTATTATTATTATATCCCACAAATCGATAAAACATGATAAATTCAACAAAATAAGAGATTTACATAATACTGAACGACAAAAAAAAAAAAACTGTTGAGGAGAGAGAACGGGCCAAGAAGCCCACGTGGTTGAGGGAAGAACAATTCACAGTACAAGGACAATGAGGAATGGGCCGGGCCCACCAAAAAATATTAATGGGACCCACAAGGTGTTTTGGCAGCATTCTCTTCAAAAGGAAAAAGTGGAACAAGTAATAAAAGAGGTAAAAAAAAAAAAAAAAAAGAGCGTGAAGTTCACGTGAAAACCACGTGATTCTTAGTACCTTTGTGTTTTTTGTTTGTCCCCATTTGCATTGTATTTAGACATTTGTCCTCCATAGACAATGACTCACTCATGCATTCTTTTTATTTAATTGTTTTTTTTCTTTTCTTCTTTTTCTGTCGTTCTGCTTTCTTTTATTTTGTATGTATAATCTCTGGTGTTCCCAGACTCGGCGAGGTTCAACGTACATCTCAAAAAACCAACATAAACAGTCGGCAACACAAGCCGACTCATTTCAGAGGTAAACTAGTTTTGACCGTGAAAATCAGCCCCAAGTAGGAGTTGAATTCAAAAGAAAAACGAGAGTTTATTATACGTTGCTTCGAGACAAATATCATTAGTTAGATTTTTCCATGTTACCAACATGGATCACTGTATATAATACTATTTCAATAGCTTGTATAGTTGTATTAGCCGAGAAAGTTATTGAAATTCGACCGAGTAAATAATAACTAAGTGATCTAACAAGCACTGCACAAATCTTTTGGGCCTAGAGGCTATAAGGCTTTATAACCTTGTCAACGTGAAGAAAATAGAAAACTATAATACGCATCGACAAGGGCTAACTAAATGTCATTTGGAAGAGAAATGACGCCATAAAGAGTCCAAATTAAAGGGGAACATAATGTCACCACACCCACACGTATCATTATCATGTTTTAAGATTTTGGTAATTATTATTATTGAAAAAAATATACCAAATCAATCACGGGGTTAACGCGTAATCTAAAAACCAAATAATTGAAATAAAATATAGTATCAATGGTTCTATTAAAAGGCACGCACGTAAAACCTCAATAGTAACACGCACGCACACACCCCGTATCTTTGCTTTATCGAGTTTCATGCATTCATATTCATTAATTAATATATTAAGCTTCAACAAACTTAATTACTAAAATATAACTATAATTTATTTGAAAAGAACATCACTAATACCTCACTAGATTGCCCTCCTAGACTACTTTAGACTTTAGAGACCAAATCTAAATCTTCCTCTATTTTGTAAACTTTGGATTTGATTAAAGAAAACATTCACTCTGTTTTAAGAGGAAATCGATATTATACCCCTTTTTATTTTTGCAGCGAGCCATTGAGCCAGTAAGGTCATTGTAAACTTAAGTAGGGTTTAGGTACTATAACATTCTTTTTTTTGTCAAAAAGGTACTATAACTTTTTTAATCAACATTTAGCATTGTTGAATCGTTTGATTGTGATAAATACACACAACTTTTCTGAATATAATTATAGATGAAGATTCATCCAATACTTATTGTAAAAGGTTGAATTTTTGCTGTTCGAATCGGAATCTAATTTAATTACACATTATTTTGGACCACAACATTTTAAGTTTTGGTTAATTAAATGAAAGAAGACAAAAACCAACAAATATCAATTATGTTTGGTTCTAAATCAGTGGTACTTTTCTCATAAACTATACTTATTACTTGTTTTTTTTTTTTTTTTTGTAAAAAATGTAAGATGTATTCCACAATCATTTATTTATCATAATAACAGTAGAAATCTTCATTGTAAAGTAAACTTGGGAGAAAGAAAAAGAAAAAAAAAGTCATAACAAGAGCAAACATATTTCTCTTTATGATAAAATGAAATACTCGTCAAGAAAAAACGGGAGTAGCTTTGAAGTCATTCATCACTAGTTAAACGGAAGATTAGAAGGAATCACACTGCATTGTATGATTTGTATATATAAGTTTATGACAGTGACGGTTTTCTTATTGTTAAACCGCTATATATTATTGGTAATTGGTTTCGACCCTAAATTTTTTATGGAGTGGTGATCAAAAAGATATATCTATTTAATTTATCTATTGAGAATTTGAGATATAATAATTGGTCTTGCATGTTGGTATGGTCAACTTTGTGACACAAAAAAAAAAAAAAAAGAAGCCAAAAACGAGAAAATGGAATGAGTTGGCCAACAAGAGAGGCTACAAAAGAGTCACGAGACATGCAATCATCCTGATTTGAAGCCAGCCCATGTTTTTACTGACAAGCGAACACATTGCAGTAAAGTCGAGTTATCATAATTTATGATAAACATAAAGTAAATTATGAGTATTTTTTTTTTTCAAAAAGAGGAAAAACTCTCTTACAACTTAATGATTTATAAAAGGACCAGACATTATCATTAAATCTTGAAACTAAAAAACTATGAGTGCCTTGAAATCTGAGAGTCACTGTTTTTCTTTTGAAATCTATGTATGTATGTTTTTTTTCGAAAAACATTTTTCTCTGAGACCTCATCTCCATTTTCTGATATTGTTCTTATATTAAAAACATGATTTAATTTGTTTATAATTGACTCTTTTTCTTTATATACTTCAATCTTTGAGAAATCGATTGCTCTATATCTTTTTTTTTTTCGCTCTCAGAAAGTTTATACGTTATACCAGATCCATAAAAAATACTGACCAAATACATGCAACATATTGGTAATCTAGAAACAAAAACAAAAGAAGAGTAGAAGATATATAGAATAAATAAATATATATAATATTGAAGGGGACAAAAAATGGTGTAGAGAAAAGTTTGAAGAAGAAAGAAAGAAAGAAAAAAAGTGAGGAATGGTGATGATAATGGTAGGGGTGGAAGGGGACATATCTCTTCTTTATCTTTTTCCCCTTGTTTTTTTCCTCTCTCTAAAAATCATGTTTACAGTTTCTTTTGGTTCAAGCTAAATCTTTTTTTTTTCCTTCTTTCTAAAATCTATTTGCTTCTTCAAACCAAACGGTATCTACGCAATAAATATCGGTTATTCTGATAACGACAATGTTTGAATGTTTCAGGTTCTAAAGATAACTACATGTGTATATATGTTTAATTTTCGCTCATTGATAACGACACTTGATAAAAGAGTCAAGATCGTTTCATTTTTTTTTTCAATTAATATGAAAACACTATATAACGTAATGGTTAATTAAGAGTCATAGTTTTTCTATTCCGTTAAATTTAAAAGTAAAAATAAGAAACAAGTTGTACATATAAAAGACGTATCGGAATTTGGTTTAATTGTAAAAATAACTTTGGACGACAAAATCTTCCAATTATAAAAGAAAAAACTAGAAGTTCTAATCATATTGATTGGTCATAAAGAAGCTAAGGAGTGATTGTAAAAGAGTAGAAGTGGAGGCGACAAAGTGAGGAGACACGTGGAAAAAGGCACGTGACGTGGGAAATGTGAAATGTTGTCGATGGTGTTTACTGTCTCGTGCTTGCAAAAATATGTTTTGAAGTGTGAGAATTGTGACGTATCCTCAGTCCTTAGTCCATAGGCGAAGCATCTCTCATTAGCTCCTCTCTTTAAGGTTACGCATTCATTACTCATGCTTCCCTTGCCTCCCTTCTCTCACTTTCTTTCTTATTTTTTCTCTCTCTCAATTTGTTTCTTTGCTTCTACTTTATTACATGTAACGTATAAACCCAAGGAACATGCACTTTTTCTGGTGACCGAAGTTTAATATATCACTCGATACGACTACACCTTATATATGTTTATATCCAAATCCAATGAATATACACAAATAGAATCTTGATGCCAACCAAAGAGAAACAGTTATTAAAGTCACTATTTTGAATACCAGCGACGGATAACATATACACCAACATGATGTGTATTGGTCTCTGGCATGAAAAGATTATGGACATAAAATTCACAATTTCTTGGTTAAAAATAATCTTGATTTTTATATGAAATTTGTAATCATCATATGATAAAATCTACGGCAGCAATTTTTTACCTCAATTAAAAATCATTTTCTGATCACGATTTGTTGGAGATTAGCATCACTTGATTCACTTTGATTGTTACACATAAAAGGTTGGTAAGTTGGTTTAATATTGGAAAATATTGTAGTGGTTGGACTTGACTATAGATGCTTTATGATAAGATAAAGTAACGATCAAAGAAATTGAGGAGTGTAACTACTAGCGACGTGGATTAGAATCATGGGAAGCCCAAAACTCTTGTCATGTTTGGATACGATGGAGTCCACGTAGACAATTTTTGTTTTTCATCATAATTAAAGAACATTGTTAGAGAGTTGATGACGTAAACGAGACGTGTTTAGTACATAGTTGATAATTAATTTAACAGATATTTAGACTATTTTAATGCTAAAAAAAAAAAAACATTTTCTTGAAGTGTCTCGCGGTTATAAAACAACCCTTAATTATGGAAGTGGTGTTTATCGAACTCACGAATGCATCAATGCGCGTCACGATAATCTCATGCATTGAACTTGAATTAATTAGGACGGATAATGAAGTAAACTATGGTTTTTGAAAAAATAATTGTACTTTGTTCTTTATTAATTAGTAGTATTTAGAGTAGGTCGGATAATGAAGTATAACTATGGTTATCAAATATGTTCTTATCCGGTTTAGAACATATATCTTGTCTACATTCGTATAATTCCTTAGTTAAATCTAGGCCTAAACATTTTTTTTTTAATTCAATATGCTAAAATATATGTATGAAGCCAAATCAAGCGCATTTTTTTCTTATTCATTTATATCTTTTTTAACAGATAATTCATTAAATTAGATAACTAAAATAGTAAAATCCAACCCTAGTATAATATTTATAAGAACTAAACACAATCTTGTTTTGTAAAACGAAGAGTACTAGGAGTCGAGTATTTACATCGAAACAAGCAAAATTTAATTAGAACACACCCAGCAAAAAAATCCGAGCACAAAGTCAAAACCAACACTTTGACCAAGTGTCCGCGTGACACGTGTATTTGTCTGCTACATCGACAACATCTTTAACAACACTGTCTCATCATTCCACCATCTCAATTTTTTTTAACAAAAATATCAGAAAGACCATTTCAATATTACTTCTTCCTTCTAACAATATATATTATTAAATAAAAAAATTTCCTCCTCTATATATATAACACACACGTTCAAATCATTAATCACCTGTTTTAGATAAAATCATAGAGAGAGATAAATAGTAAAATAAGAAACAAAATGGGAAGAGGGAGAAGCTCATCGTCTTCATCGATAGAGAGCAGCTGCAAAAGCAACCCATTTGGTGTGTCTTCGAGTAATACTCGGAACCTAAGCACCGACCTAAGGCTCGGACTTAGCTTCGGATCATCGTCTGGACAATATTACAACGGTGGAGAAAACCACGAATATGGGGTCGGTGCGGCTGATGAGGAAATGATGATCATGGAAGAAGAAGATCAAAACGAGTGTAATAGTGTCGGAAGCTTCTACGTGAAGGTGAACATGGAAGGAGTTCCTATTGGAAGAAAGATCGATCTTTTATCTCTTAATGGATACCATGATTTGATCACAACTCTCGACTACATGTTCAACGCCTCGATCCTTTGTAAGTTATCCACACACAAACACACATATCTTTGCATGTAGACTTATATAGTTTAGTATTGTTAAGATAGATTCATATGATGATTTACCGGATTACTAATGTAACGGAGAGTAAGAAATAATTAGGTACCTTTTTAAAAAAAAATCTCTATAGTTACATCTCTTTGCATCTAGACAAAAACCATTATTTATCGTTAAGATGGATTCGTATACGAAATATGATGATGATATGTTGGATTACTAACGCAAAAAGGGTTTATTTAGCTCCTTTTTGAAAATGAGATATATGGTGTGAGAACAAAGAAGAGTGAGAGTGTAGTGGGCGAAAATGGTAAATAAGAGTGAAAACTAATGGCAATAATTGGGAAACAGGGGCTGAAGAAGAAGAGATGTGTAGTGAGAAGAGTCATGTGCTAACGTACGCAGACAAAGAAGGTGACTGGATGATGGTCGGAGATGTTCCTTGGGAGTAAGCACTTTTATTTATCTATTAATCTCCTATTTTTTATATGTTTATAAAAGGACATAATTATGTAGAAATATAATTAACGGGACTTAATTGATTATGTAGGATGTTCTTGTCTAGCGTGAGAAGACTGAAGATCTCAAGAGCTTACCACTACTGATGTTAAAAAAGTAAAGGTGGAATCTAGGATTGACCAATACAGTGGTGGGAAAAAGTTAGTTTTGTCTGATGTATATCACTTGTTCGAGATTTATTCAAATTTTGTTTCTAGTTTATTACATATTATAAAAATCGGTTGTAACATGTAATGAGGCAATTTTTTCAAAAAAAAAGTTTTAGCTAATGCAAAACCCGTTTACGTTCATTAAATTTAATTGTGAATGTATATGTTTTTTGGTTTATTAGTTATTTTCATAGTTTTAGACAAGATTAGCTGATATCTAATATGAATTGATTTGGCACAATACTGAAATAGGTTTATATTCGTATTTAATTTTCTTAAATTAAGTTTCCATTGAGTTCAATTTTCAGTATATCAACAAGATAAAACTAGTTTAACCAAATCAAGATCAATTTCTGTTTCCATATTATT
The DNA here is from genome assembly GCA_900406565.1 of Turritis glabra. NCBI lineage: Eukaryota > Viridiplantae > Streptophyta > Magnoliopsida > Brassicales > Brassicaceae > Turritis > Turritis glabra. Next base: position 552,983 of record OVBN01000228.1, on the reverse strand, counting down.
TTCTTCTCAATTGAATTTAGATGAGTTGATTTTTTCTTCGGAGTAATCACTGATATAGAGTTAAGAGCTTTGTTCTAGTTATGGAATTTGAGATTGAAAATACTAATTGTCAAAAAAAAATCAAAAGACTCTGTCGGAGATATTACACTTGGTTCCGCTCACCAAAGCATCAAAAAGCCCATACAAGAAAAAAACAAAAACGAAGAAAAAAAACCCTCTTAAGCCACTCTGATTATTTTCCTCACTGCACACAAATTTACAAGAACACAACAAAAAATGAAAGAAAGCATCACTTAAAAAAAAAAAAAAAACGAAACCTCTTAGAGAAAATTTGGAAGGAGAAACCGAAGAGGTTTCTTCACAATCAAGCAAACTGTGTTTCCCCTTTGATGTTCAAAACTTCACAGTAACTTACCAAGAAAGCAACCATGGTGATCTACTTAAACCGCTTGATATCTCCAGATTATTTGCCGCTAACCCGAAACAATCAGATCGATGTTCCGGGAATATACTCTCTTTCAAAGAATCACAAGTCATTTCCGGCGAAACCCACTGTGAATAACCTCTAACATTTGAGCATTCCCATGGAGATTTCTTCGAATTCTTCTTTACTGTAAGAGTGACATTAAGGAAACATATATTCTTAAATTCATCTCCTTCTATACCTTCAAGAAGACCCGCAACACCGATTCCACCGCCATTAATATTCTCAAACGTGATTTTCTCGATAGCGGGGAGCGCTTTGGGATCAAATTTTTCATCAGGATGTTCACCGTACTTACCCGTGAATCTTATCGCTTTCTTTACATTATCGAGCTTCACGTTCAAGATGTGAACGTTTCTGACAAACCCGCCTCTTCCCGGAGAAGTCTTGATTCTGATTCCGGTATTCGAATTGAATAAATGTAAATCTTTGATATATACTTCGGATACACCTCCTGACATTTCGCTTCCGATTGCGATTCCTGAGCTCGAAGTAGTTTGACCTGTTAACCGATTAATCTTGATCTTGGAGCTCGGTCTTGCGTAGGATATTCCATACTCATCCCATCCGCTTTTTATCGATACCAAATCATCCCCGGTAACTATGTAACAATCCTCTATACATACATTAGTTGATGAGTCTGCAAATACAAATAAAACACAAAGGTAATGAGGGAAATATCCCAAATTAATCGAAAATGATAATTTCAGACTTCAAAAACGATTCTTTTGCTAGATTTGACAAGAAAATACAGATTTGCTTTGTTACTTGCCATTTTTTTGAGAAATGCTATTTTTGGTTTGATCTCAAGGTATAAACTTACAGATCAAAACTTCCAATATGCTGAGACCTTTATCTAAGATCTTGAATCTACTGAGTAAATTTTGCAAGGAAACTCACCTGGATCAACTCCGTCTGTGTTTGGAGATTCAAGAGGAGCCAAAATTGTGAGATTCTTTACAACAACATCTCTGTTCCGAAAAAAACTCCATATCAGAACATGAAAGAGAAAAATTTGGCGGAAATCAAAATCGAATCATGATAAGTTAGATGACCTGCAATAAACAGGATGAATGTTCCAAAACGGCGAATTCAAGAATGTCAGGTTGGAGATGATCAGACCAGTAGAGTTCATGAGCTCCACAAGATGAGGTCTTGTATAGTTTAGCTCTCCATTTCTAAACCAATCCCACCATACACTTCCTTGACCATCAATTGTCCCATTCTCGCCTATAATTCCAGTATCATCAGACAACATTGAAGACTAAAATCATCGGTTCAAATCGAATAATTTCATATAAATGCTATACGCGTACCTGTTATGACTACATCTGTGAGATTCTGACCATATATAAGACTTCTGTGTCTTCTACCAGGCAATTCTCTGCCTCGTCCATATGATGGTAATGGATCAACCACGGGCCAATTCTCCGAGTTCTAAGAATTAACAAGTTGTATAAGTGATCAAAATTCCTATAACAAAGTGTATGCTTGTAAAGATTCAAAAAGGCAGAGACTTGCCGGTGACCCGAGAATCGTTGCACCTTTATCTAGCCATAAGGTGAGGTGACTGATAAGGTCGAAACTCCCGGTAAGCCACTGACCAGCGGGAACAAAAAGCTTGGCACCGCCTTTATCAGAAAAAGAATTGAGGTAGAACAAAGCATTCTGAAAGGCTTTGGTGTTTAGCGTCACGCCATCTCCAACCGCTCCAAACTCTGTAATCGATACGCTGTGAGGCCGGTGAAGACTCGCTAAATTGGAATATTCACAATGCAGGCTTCCTCCAACACTACACCAAGCACCATAGAAGGCATGTACCAGGAGCACATACAAGAGCTGCAAAAACAAACATTTCCCAGGTCTCAAGCTTTTATGAAACTCTGATCACAACACACAAAAAGACTGGAAGAAGCACAGTTTGGTGAGAGCCACATTTCATCTCTAAAACTTAGCAATGAGCAAAATCAGGAAGAGAAGCGAAATCGTTAACAGTGAGAACATTTGTTTCTAAGAAAATTCTCCACCTATAGTAGAACATTGTGATCCTATGATGTTCTCTCAAGTCTCAAGCTTTATGAAACTCTGATAACACACATTAGACACTGGAGGAAGCACAGTTAGGTGAGAGCCACATTTCACCTCTCTAAGCTAGCAAACATCAAATCAGGAAGAAAGATAAAATCTTGAACAGTGAATTCTAGGAAAACTATTCACAGCCTTAAACCAGATTTCAGATCTTCAAGACAAAGATGTATATTACCAGATTTGAAAGACAGAGCATTGGAATTGACTAAGTTATGTCCAAAGAAAGAAGAGGAAATTGTTAAAGACTTACAAGGAAAGATCTCTTCATATGAATAGAAGATCTGTGATCTCCCCCAGGAAACCTAGATTAAAAAGTATTGACAAACAATCTGAGAAATCTTGAGCTTCTTCGACTCCTTCTCTCTGTCTCTGTCTCTCACTCAGTCACTCATAGATGGTAAAAATCAAAACTTTAGGAATCAAAATTTCTCTCTCATGGATTGTAGCAAGTTGCAAAGATTGATTAGATGGGTCAGTGGTGAGAGGAAACAGGGGAACCCACACTGGACAAAAAAATCATTGAAAGAGACCGTTTGTGCCCGCCAAATATTCAAGCAGTAGGTCCATCTTCTACCTTCTCCGTACCCATTGCCATTATCCTCCTTCCTTCCCGTACGATAGCTAATGGCGAAACCAAGAAAGCGTTAAATCTAATTAGAGAGACTTTAAAAGCATAATTAAAGAAGAAGAAGAAGAACAACATTCGATGATATCTAAGATGTCTGGAGATACCTTATTTGATGTTCCGTTGGAAAGAGACAAAGAGGGTCACTGAGAGAAAGCCAGAAAGCCAAAGAGAGAGAGAGAGAGAGAGAGAGAGAGAGAGAGAGACTAGTCTCTTGTTCCTGTATATGAATGAATGAACACTATGGGAATCAATTTTTAGTTGTTGTTGTTGTTGTTGAAGGAAACAGCGTATTTTATGTGATCCGAACTAAAATAATATTATAAAAAAAAAAGATGAGAAAATTGACATTGGAATTTTCTAACATCGAAGATTGATTGATTCTGTAGGAAAAAAGGGCTTTTTTGAAAAGTTTCTGTAATTTTTTTTTTAACACCTTCATCAGTTATAACGAGACAAACGGTGTCGTTTTACTTGGAATGGAAAAGAAGAAGATTACGGATCACGTGACACGTGGTGTGGGTCTCGTAGGTCCTAAGTCGTAACGGTGTTTGACTCTGCTAATTAGTAAATTACACCTTTTTTTATAACTCTTCTGTTTCCGCTTTATAATACTAAGTGATGTTTTTTTTTTGGTTTAATATTTTACATTTTTAATACTTGTTCCGTTACAAAATATAAGATGTTTTAGAGATTTTATTTTGTTTCATAATATAATATAAGATGTTTTGCAAGTTTATATATAAATTTTAATATATATTTAATAATTTATGATCATTATATTCTACAATCTTATTTATGATTGGTTGATTTTTTCAATTAAATATAAATGATATTTTTTAGTGAAAAACAAATGATCTAAATATGCATGCTTTTATCTTTAAACATCTTATATTTTGAAATGAAGAGAATATAAAACTAGTTTTTTTCTTTCTTTTTCGTGAATAAAACTAGTTTTTTATTTATGTTTTTATGATTATTTTTATTTTACAATTTATTTCTATTGGTTGAAAAATGTTTAAATTAATAATAAATAATATTTCAATATTTTAAAAATATAAAAATTAAATAACATTTAAACATCTTTTAAGCTAGTAATCTTTTAATATGTGCAAATACTTTATACATCTTTTATTCTTTGAAACAAATGAAGTAGTATTTTGTTGTAATCAAAAGAAATAATTTCAATGTAGTTAAAAAAATATGAAAATGGCAATGAATAAAATTCGAAGATGTTTCGGTTAGAAACAATTAAACTTACTTATATTTTTGAAATATATCTCTATCCAAATATGTTTCGTCAGATGTGATCGGTCTTTCCGAGCCTACGAAAAGAAACCCATTCACCATTCCAGATAAAATCCGGCAATTATCAACCATATGAGTTTGGGTTTTGTGGGACTTTGACATGACAAAGTTACCGAATAGACATGCTTTAAAAAATCTTAAAATTAACATTCGATATGTCCTTTAAAACATGATGAAAATTATTTTATCATTGGTGAAATTGGTTATGACAATTTCAGACTTATTTCATATGCCGAGTTTTAGATTCTGAAATTGATGGATTCGACAACTCTTCCATGTTACAAAGAAGATTTAATTATTGTAGCAAATGTAAAACAGGCATACGATCCCAAGAACCTGAAGGTACGTGGTACGTTGTTTACTTTTAACAGTTATGAAACATTGTTTTTTTCTTTTCTATATGTTATTCTCTTTTTATTCTTAGATCAAACAATAGTTTGGAAAGATGAATACGATCAGACTCATTAATTCTTATATCAATGTGTCTCTATGCATTGGATGTGAGTAAGCATGTCAACATAATTGTCATCTTTAGTGATGCAAATTTTGCAATACCCATTGCAACATTAATGTCAACCGGGTATATAACTCCGATGCAGTGTTTAAATGTTCTAATCATTTACTTCTCGAATATAAAGATTATTACTGGTACAAGTCCTAAATGCATTAAGAAGATGAATCCATCTGAGATTTTTTTTTTTGTTATTTTTTTTTTTGCCGTTGGATATATTAATATGATTGGCTGATCTTTCTTTACAACTTTACTATTTAATTCTCTAAAAAAAAACTCATTTTCAACACGATAATTGGTTTCATTCACATACGTTCTTTAAGATTTTTAGAAAAATCATTAGAAAAATCTATGGTAGATAGTTAGTTCAAAGTCTTATGTAGTAGTCATCATCCAAGTCTTAGTATGTATCGGCTAAGTCCTAGTAGCTATCATCCAAGCCATAATACGTATTGCCAAAATCCTGGTAGCCATAGCCGAAGACATTATTTACATATTTTTTTGGGACTTCAAAATTGTCGATTATCGAAAGGTAGCGATTGTTGTATTTTTTGGGAAAATATTTGGTCTACATTTGTTGAACTATTATGTTTGGTCTTTCATTGGATTTGATGATATCATTTTTTCACCAAGGACAACAAGAACATTTTCTAAAAAAACGGATTCAATCTCATTAATTTACCTTTTAAAATAAGTACCAATTATCTATATACATATTTAACATTGTTCCTTTTTAATGGCTCACTTGACTAGCCAATATCTTCTTTCATGAGTGAATGAGAAAAATAAGATCAAGCTGACCTTGAAATTACACAAAAAAAAAAATCATTCCAAAGGAAGGTAACCAGGGACTTTGTATGTTTCCTCAAGCGTGTTTATTAGGTCCGGAGTGGGGACCACTGAAGTCTCTTAGAGATACAAACATTGATAATTACTATACTTATTAATTACCCCTTTAATAATTCACCAAACATATACCATCATGGACCGGATTATCAGGTAAAATACTCAGCTTACGCATTGGTTTTTTTTTTTTTCTAGTTTCATATAAATTACTAGTATTAATTAGAGACACAAACCACTATATCAAATATTATTGAAGGATATAAGTCAATGTTGGTTAAAAACAAAGTCATCATAATTTTCTTAACAGAACAGAGCTTTACGGTGAAATGAATCACACAACAAGAGAGATAAAAGCTTATTGAATATCATATCGATAGTCAATAAATATCAACTCTAGACACAAGAAGAAGCAAATGTCATCATCAACTTAGTAACTCCTGCCCCAGTAAGTCCACTTCTTTGCAGGCTTTCCTGAGGCAAAACATATAGTCCCTGCAACAAAACATAATGTGCTTACTTAAGCTTAACAACATTTTGAGTTTCACGAGAGATATATAGCCAACATAAGTAATTAAGTATCTAAGAAACCGTAAACCCGAGTTGTGACCTACCCTCTGGAATTTCAGGCTGATCAAAGAGTCTTAGCTGCTCCAATTTTACCTTTGGTTCTTGTCTTAGCATCCCTCTCAACTTCAGGCATATGTAACAAGGCGTCAAGAGGCTTTAAATATAGAATCCTCTTCACAATCGTTTTTCAAAATGTAATAACATCTTTTTGACATTACCTTTTCGTCGCACCAAGGAGCTAAAATGAGTTTCCTTTGGCTAAGAGCTTCAACAAATTCATCCCAAGTCGCTACAGTTACACAAGCCGCATCCCTCTTTTGCTTAGCTACATCAAACATGTTTCGCTGAATCTCCTCGAGCAATCCCTTTACTTGTTCAACTAAACTTCCTCTTGGAACATTAGCCTTAATTCCATTGTCTCTCCTCACAGTTCTGACCTGTAACATTTTGAATCATAAGAAACAGTAGCTAAGCCTACAATTATGCTTCTCTATGCGTCTGAATAAACAACAAGTGTACAGACCTGATCTTTGGCTAAATCTTTAGGTTCAATTTCAATTCTAAGTGGAACACCACTCATTTCCCACTGTGAATACTTCCAACCAGGAGAATAGTGATTAGACAAATCTTCTTTAGCACGAATACCAGCTCCGGGTAAGGCAGATTTTACAGCAACACAAGCTTCAGAAATCTCTGAAGTTTCAGCATCTTTGAAGGGCACTGGGATCCGGATCACAATAACTTGAACTGGTGCAACTTTAGGAGGAAGTACCAATCCTTTTTCATCTCCATGAGTCATAATCATCACTCCAATCTGTTTTCAAAATTCAAGAAACTGATAAAAATTTGGAACTTATGTCATGTAGTAATTATATATATAACTAAAAGCAAATTGTTGTGATTTTACCGTTCTGCCACACTAGTGAAGTTGTATACCGAATCATCATCTTTGTGTTTTGTGATGAGGTGATGAATCTTTCTTCTTGATGGTGGGAACACTAGCGAAGTTGATGAGATGATTAATGGATAAAAGAGTTTTCTTGCAGGAAGACTTGTCTCCTTGACTGAGAAGAAGACCACTGTTGTTGTTCTTGCATTTCTTTGTAGACTTCCTCTGTTTTTCTTGCTCTGGTCCCTGTGGCTCTTCTTGCACTGTTGGTAACCTGGTCTTGTCTTGAACCTTCACTGTTGTCGTCTCCAGAGTCTTGGAAACAACATTATTTATCTGAAGTGAGGTTGGTTTGGTTTTGGAGATTCCGTTAATCCCAATCTTGAGGATGATGATGAATCATGAGTGATGATTGTGATGTTAGATGCTTTCTTGGAGTCATGAATCTTTCTTGATTATTGTTCTTTGTTGGTAATATCAGTTCCCATTCTTCTTCGCCGGCTAACGTTCTCCTTCAACTGCATCACTATTGTCTAGCGTACTCACGTGGACTCCGATTCTCTTTATCTTCGTGTATCTGCATCTCCTTAACCCTCGTGAGCCTGACATTGTTAATACCAGATCCTCGTTCAGACAACACGTTGTTGTTGTCTCTGAGATGAAGTGAAGAACGTTGGTGTTCGTAACAGTTGACGTCGATTCCGAGTGAAATCCTCGGTGTTTCGGGAAGAGATCGTGTGCCTCCGTCTACAGAGTTTCTTTGGAGAGAGTAATAACTGTGTTTGTTGGTGTCTTGAGATCAATTAAGGTAGAAGAAGATGGAGTTGGCGATGATCTGTAATTGTCAGGAACAAGATCAAGACCCATGAGTCTAGCAACCAAAGTTGGTGTCTTTATGCTCGGAGGATAAGATTCAGTGGCAGTAACAGATGATCTTTGCTTGTATATATTTGGTCTTGAATTTAATAATACCCATCTGGAAAAATTATGAATAGCCGCCCGTCAGAGTGCAATTAAGTTTATTAGAAAAAAAAGGAAGAAACTTTTGAGGAAGCCAAGGAGAGGACAAAAACAGAGTGGATAATTAAGTTTTATCCACTAACAGAGATAATTATAATTCTTAGTGCAATCACAGTTAAAAAACTCAAATTGCTTTTTGTCAAATACCAAATCAAAGCACAATGCACTTGAGAGTCTTTACAAGCCAAAAGTAAATTTCATAAATTGAACCAACACATGATGAACACTTAGTAACTCCTGCCCCAATAGGTCCATTTCTTCGCAGGCTTTCCTGAAGCAAAGCAGAGAGTGCCTGCATCGAAAACAATGAAGCTTCGTATCAATGGATGGACAAAATTTATGAGCAAAATTTCTCTAAAGAGATTAAAATTATAGGGTCTATGTCTCTGACCTTCAGGGAGTTCTGGCTGATCAAATGGAGAACAAAGGGTTTTAGCTGCTCCAGTTTCACCTTTAGTACGTGCCTTAACGTCTCTCTCCACTTCCTGCAACGAAATTGATTTGTAAGGGGATGGACATTGCATTCTCTCACAGTTTGATTCTATAAGCTGGAATAAGAGTTTTTGTTGTAACGTACCTCTTCATCACACCAGGGAGCTAAGATGAGTTTCTTTTCGTTAAGAGCTTTGATAAACTCATCCCAAGTCTTAATCTCTTGAACACATGCTTCCCTCTTTTGCTTTGCAACTTCATACATGTTTTGCTGGATCTTCTCAAGCAGTTCCTTAACATGTTCGACTAAACTACCTCTTGGGATATCTGCCTTAACTCCGTTGTCACGTCTCACAGTTCTGACCTATGGGAATGCAAACCAGAGATAAATGAATTCCGTATAGCTACATTACAAGTTTACATTCAAACCCAACATCACTGTCTTCTCAGTAAAAACCAGGTACTTCACTGCTATATGTTCAACGGACTGACCTGATCATTTTCCAGATCTCTGGGTCCAATCTCAATTCTCAAAGGAACACCCTTCATTTCCCAGTTTGAATACTTCCACCCAGGAGAGTAGTTGTCCCTTAAATCTTCTTCAGCACGAATCCCGGCTTCGGTTAAGGCAGATACAGTAGCAGTACAAGCATCGAAAATTCCTTGGGTATTAGCATCTTTGTAGGGCACAGGGATCACAACAACTTGCACAGATGCGACTTTAGGAGGGAGTATCAGGCCTTTGTCATCTCCATGAGTCATAATCATCACTCCAATCTATACAAGGTTTGAAATTGAAAAGTTGACAGTTATAGAACGAATGAGAAAAAATTATGTAAGTAGTTCAAGTATTTACCGTCCTAGTACTGTAGGCCCATGAATTCTGCCACACCATTGCTGTCTCTCCTTTCTCATTCTCATAGTTGATCTCAAACATCCTTGCAAAGTTTTGACCCAAACAATGAGAGGTTGCACCTTGTACACCACGACCGGTGTTGGGAATGAAAGCCTATATAATCAAAAAAATTAATTATTCATAACGAGTAAATCCACAAGAAAAAAGATTATGTCTCTGAAACAAAACAGAAAGATTGCATACCTCTACACTTGTAGTGTACAGTCCCCCAGCAAACTTCTCATTTTCACTCTTTCTACCTTTCACAACTGGGACTGCAAGATACTCTTCATATATGCGACGGTAAAGCTCCAAAATTTGAAGGACCTAAGAACAATAGAAGCAATACGATGAAACGATATCTCCTAAACATTGTTGAACTGGTTAATATAACCCTTGTTTGCAGGAAAAAAAGGGAGAGATTGGATCACATGCAAAAGTTTAAGTTCACCTACCTCTTCATCTGCTTCTTCTTTCGTGGCGAATGCAGTGTGCCCTTCCTGCCAAAGGAACTCACGGCTCCTGCAATTAAATAGGTTAGGCAATAAGCTGTGGCAAGCAAACTTCTTTCGAGATTTAAATCCTTAACAAGCCGAATATTTACAGCAGAAACAATGACTAGCTCAAGGAAAAAAGTACTAACATGATGAACAGAAAAAGTAGAAAGGAGTAAGTACATACCGGATAAATGGGGTGGGGTTGCTGAACTCCCATCTAACAACATTGCACCATTGGTTAAGCTTCAAAGGCAAGTCACGGTGCCCCCTTATCCACTTGCTGTAGTAAGGGTACATCACTGTCTCACTAGTTGGACGAATAGCAATTGGGACTTCCAAGTCAGATTTACCCGACTTTGTAACCCAAGCAACCTAAATAAACATTTCAAATCTGTCAAAAGAAGGCCTCTTTGTTGCAACGAGAATCGTCTAAGATATAAGATATACACACCTCTGGGGCGAATCCCTCGATGTGGTCCTTCTCCTTTTCTAAGACACCAGGAGATACAAACAGAGGGAAATAGCAATTCTTGACCTTCATTTTCTTGATTTCCGCATCAAAGAAAGTCTAGAAATGGGAGCATGGAAATGAATGAAAATAAAATGATCAAACTTTTTGTATTTCACACACTTGATTCCACTTCCTATCATTGTTATCAACTTAAAATAAGAAAAGATAATACTCACTTGCATAATCTCCCAAATCGCCATTGACCATGGCCTAAGAATGTAACATCCAGAGATATCATAGTATTCAATCATCTCGTGTTTACAAACCTAGACAAAACATAAAAGAAGATATGTCATACAACCTGGTTGGGACAAAAAAGAATGTCAAAAACAATCATCTTGAGCATATAAACAAACCTCAGAATACCATTCCCCGAAATTCTCATCTTTCTTAACGCTTAGTCCGAGACCTGTTTCCTTCTTGACGTCCTTCTTCTTTCCACCGGGACCAGCCGTTGCAACCTTTTCTTTTACAACCTTCTCTTTCTTTCCACTTGGACCAGCCATTTCAACCTTTTGAATGCATTAACAAAAACGAAATACATTTATAATCAAAGTTACGAAATCAAAGCTTATCGCCACCAAGTTAATGGATTAGTAAATCGCAAGCTACTTCGAGATCTGTGAAGCAATCTGACAAGCCGGCGAAACTAAAAGCTAGGGACCATAAGAAACACCACAATGAATTATAAACTAAAGACGTCTAAGGGGAAAATAAACGAGTGTCGAGACCATTCAAACAACAGATTCACTGAGATTCCTAGAGAGATGACTAAAATCACAATCGGTTCACAGAACAATAAGAAACAATTTGAGGTAAAGAGAAGAAGAACCTTACCAGTTTCGCCGGAGAGCTAACGACGGCGGAGAGACGAAAGAAGCAGCAAAGATAAGAAGAGAGAAGGAATTGAGCGTTACAACTGAAGGAACCTTTGACTCGCTTTGTTACTGAACTACTTCCAATTATATCTCGCCACGTCTTATTAGGGCTCGATCTGCTTCTAGGCGGCTTAGTTTACATGGACCAAGCCCATATTTTGGTCAATAAGTCAACGCTCGATGCATTAGTTATTATACCATAGTTATGGAGAAATGATGGATTTATATTCTAATCCCATAAATTTCGCAGTCGATCCATTTGCAACTTGAGTTATGGTTAGGTCATGGAAACGATATATTTTTATTAATCGTGAGCTAACACCTAGAAATAGTAGCCTACCTTATTTTGGCCCACTAAAGCCCAAGTTTGAAATGACGGTCCAAATCTAAACATTTTTAATTAATGACAAATTTCATAAACTTTTTGATATGATTAAAAATCAAATCTAACAGGGTGCAAATGATCATCGCATGTCAATTAGCGTAAAATTTATTTAACGTTGTCTTTACTTATAAAAAAATGAATTATTTTTTCTGTATAAAATTTTGAAAATTTCTGAGTTTGTCGGGAAGCGCAAAAGTGTTACCGCACCACTAAAATCGACGATGACGTACCAACAGTGAATGATTTGACCCACAAAACCCACAGTCTCTGGATTTGGGGGATGCGAGACGAAACCCTAGCTCAGATTTTTAATCCAATGGAGGCGGACGAGCGGCGTAACGGCGATTCAACGAATCACAATCACCGTGCACCGAAGAAGCCACGCCTCGCTGGGTTATTAACCGATTCAGATATCCGGTCCGAGTTCGCTCACCACCAAACCGGTATTGCCAGAATCAACAACGGTAGCTTCGGGTGCTGTCCCGGCTCCGTTCTCGAGGCCCAGCGCGAGTGGCAGCTTCGGTATCTCCGTCAGCCTGACGACTTCTACTTTAACGGTCTCCGTCGTGGACTTCTCGCTTCTCGAACTGTGATCAGTGACCTAATCAACGCTGATGATGTTGACGAGGTCTCTCTCGTCGATAACGCAACCACTGCCGCAGCTATTGTTCTTCAGAAAGTGGGAAGGTGTTTCTCGGCAGGGACGTATAAGAAGGAAGATACTGTAGTGATGTTTCACTGTGCGTTTCAGAGTGTGAAGAAGTCCATTCAGGCTTACGTCTCTCGTGTCGGAGGTTCTACTGTTGAGGTTACGTTACCTTTCCCTGTAAATTCGAACGAAGAGATTATCTCGGTGTTTAGAGAAGGATTAGAGAAAGGTAGAGCGAATGGTAGAACGATTAGGTTAGCTATCATTGACCATATAACGTCGATGCCGTGTGTTTTGATGCCGGTGCGGGAATTGGTTAAAATCTGCAGAGAAGAAGGTGTGGAGCAGGTTTTTGTTGATGCAGCTCATGCCATCGGTAGTGTTAAAGTTGATGTTAAAGAAATCGGAGCTGATTATTATGTGAGCAATCTGCATAAATGGTTCTTTTGTCCGCCGTCTATCGCGTTTTTCTATTGTAAGAAACGTAGTTCTGAGTATGATGTTCATCACCCTGTGGTGTCTCATGAGTTTGGAAATGGTTTGCCTATAGAGAGTGCTTGGATTGGGACTAGGGATTACAGTTCCCAACTTGTGGTTCCATCTGTGATGGAGTTTGTAAACAGGTTCGAGGGAGGGATCGAAGGGATAATGATTAGGAACCATGATGAGGCTGTTAGAATGGGGTTAATGCTGGCTAATGCTTGGGGAACGAATCTCGGGTCACCTCCTGATATGTGTGTTGGGATGGTTATGATCGGTCTACCTTCAAAACTCTGTGTTGAAAGTGATGAAGATGCTACTAAGTTGCGGTCATATCTGCGGGTGCATTACTCAGTCGAGGTTCCAGTTTATTTTCTCGGATTGAGGGATGGCGAGGAAGGAGTGAAAGACAAAGAGAGTGGACTAGTTACTGCGTATGTTCGGATTTCTCATCAGATTTATAACAAAACAGAGGATTATGAGAGATTAAGAGACGCAATAACAGAGTTAGTCAAGGATCAGATAACTTGTCAAAACCTTCCTTAAGTGAAGTAACCAGGTATGCTTCAAATTCACAATCTTGCTTATCTTCTAAGAGTTGATTCTAAACATAAGAGCTTATTGCCTTCTCGGTCGTGTACCTAGTAAAATGGTGAATTGTAAAAGCAGACAACTATAGATCTTGTTCCATGCTCTAGGTGATGCTTGCGTGATGGTATATGAACAAACTCTTTAAGGCATTGTTCTTCTAAACATATGTTTTGGTTTTGATGGCAGATATACTTTGATAATCCACAAGAGCCTCATTTAGACTCTTTCATAGATCAACACAAGTTTCCGGTGTAACAATAAGGCGTTGGGAAGAGCCACGGGCAAAGATTCCGGATGTAACTTTATTGATGAGCTTGTGGAGGAGCGGCTTGCAATGGAAGAAGAAGCTAACCTTGAGAGGCCCTTTCTAAAATTAGTCTCTTTAACGTTTAACGGCTTTGTCTGATGATTATTGCAAATAAAAATATAAAAATAATGTCCCTTTATCTTCCTCAAACATTCTGCTTTCAAATATTGTGTCGTACTTCCAATAATTTTTCCTTATTTGAAACTTGTTATCCCACATTTCACCTTCACATTGATAAAAAAATAAGCATATTTATACATATGTAATAACACGTAAATGTTCTCATATTTTTAGAATGATTTTCATTCATTGCACATCTTTGTCTATTTATTAACGTACTTCAACGTTCAATCTAAAAAAAAGTCTAAGTACTAAATTGTCACAGATGAAAAAGCTGAGGGGTCAAACCCAAATAAATTAGTAACCCAATGGGTATTTCTGGAGAATATGAAAACTCTTGCGATTTGAGTTAGTATAATGCCACGTGTCATCCATGGGGCGGTTTCTCGGAGAAGAAGAGTCTTAAATAATCGACCCGGCGAGAAAGAGATTCACTGATTTTGATTCGGAGCTAAACGCCAACGCAAAGCGTGATTGTTGTTGCGTAGCCGTAGAGGAAGAAGAAGAAGATGGCTGAAGATACAGCGAAACCGATTAGGTTACTAAATTTTGTCTCGGAGGAACAGGTTATTTGTCTCTTCTCTCCTGTCGAAACCCTAGTTTTGTTGTAAAATTCGATTTTAAATTTTGGTTTTTTTTTTTTTTTTTCTGGGGGAATGATTTCGTGATCCAGTTAGATGAATCGAAGAAAGAAAGAGGTGAAAGAGTTGAAGATGGAACATTCCAGAGAGACAGGGCTCTCTACGAGGTTTTGCCCCATCCTCCATTGCAGTTGAATGATTAATTTGAGTTACTTGTGCTTTTTCTCTCTCCCATGAGTATCAATCATTCCTATTCTTCTTCCTCAGTTGTAATGTGTTCTTTGATGACCTATCTCATTTCCAGATTTTGAAAGAGAACAAAGACAAGAAGGACGCTGAGTTTAATGAACGTTTCAAGCATAGTGAGTCACTATTTTTGTACACTGAAGCAGTATTGATTCCGTAGTTTCAAGCTGTGATCGGTTCTTATGTCAAGAAGACCTTGTAGTTTCCGAGATCTTTCGATTATTTTTCCTTTCTGAAACTACAACATCTTGTTTGTACCTTAGGCCTCGTTAACCCCTTTTTTCTATTGGGATTTTCCAGGACCACCCAAAGCTCTAGATGAAGATGAGACTGAGTTTCTCGATAAACTGGAAATGGTGAGCAATCTTCTTTCATGTAAAGCTAAATTATGTCTTTACCTGTTTAGTCGACTTATCTCGTTCATTGCCAGTGGGATGCATATAGCATGACCAGTGTAGATATCGATGAGTTGATGTTTATAAGCTCTTGACGATCAGTGATGGAAGGATCATGACTTGATGGCTTGAATCCTGGGGGTTGTATATTCTCTCTGTCATCTTAACACCCTCATTTGTACTTGCTTTTTATAGTCAAAGAGGGAATATGAACGGCAATTGGCAAATGAAGACGAAGAACAGCTTCGTAGTTTCCAGGTATATTTCTTTTGAAGCTTGAATAACAGTTAACCAAGCTAAAAATGCTAATTTAAGATTGTATTATGGTTCCGTCTTCAGGCAGCGGTTGCAGCACAATCAGCAATCCTTCACGAACCAAAGGAAGCAGCACCGCCACCACCGGCTCCAACCACCAAGGTGAGTATCTCAACATTCAAATTGGAATGTTCAATAGATTTTCAGAACTGTTCATTTGAGCATTTGAATCACAATATAATATATATATATATATATATATCTTGATCTCTATTACAGGAACAAAAACCAACCGGGAAGAGAAATCCTGCAACTCGTCCGTTTAATGCGATCATAAAAGTCAAGCCACAACCGAAGAAGGCTAAGGCGACAGAGAAAGAAGAGAAAGAAGAGAAAGAAGAGAAAGAGATCCCAGGGAATGGAAAACCAGCCAGCCAAATCGACCGGACTTCTTTAGATTCCGTAAAAGGCAATGTCACAGGTAAAACTACTGAACCTCTGCAAACGGGGTTAGGCTTAGTCTCATATAGTGATGAAAGTGAAGACGATGATTAACATGTTGTATTACTGACACAAGAATCTATAAACATTCTCAATGAATCTAAAAATTGAAACTTTTTTGGTGTCAGTTGCATAGTATACTCACAAATGCTAAACGCATTAAAAAGAGTTTTATGTAGAAGCACTTAGATGAAGCTGTACTAAAGAAGCATAAACACCATCTTTGATATTAATCAAAGTCTCATGCTTTCCTTTCTCCACTATGACTCCATTCTTAACCACTGCAATTACATCGGCATTCTTGATTGTCGATAACCGATGTGCCACGACCACGGTGGTTCGGTTAATCATAACCCGGTCCAATGCATCCTGAACCACACGCTCTGACTCAGCGTCTAGAGCACTTGTGGCTTCATCAAGTAGCAACACCTTAGGGTCTTTAACGATTGCTCTGGCTATGGCTACTCTCTGCTTTTGCCCACCTGATAATTGAACTCCTCTTTCACCCACCATTGTATCATAGCCCTGCAAAGGTAAGTAAATCTTTCAGTTCAATCTGAATCCATGGACCTGGAAATGAGAGCTTGTTATTCGGTTTACTTGGTTCGGTCAATTCAGGCTATTCAATGTTAGAATTTTGGTTGGTGCGGTTAAAGTTACCTGTTGTAGGCCACTGATGAAGCCATGAGCGTTAGATAGCTCAGCTGCAGATACAATTTCGGTTTCAGTAGCATCTCCTCCTTTACCATAAGCAATGTTTTCTCTGATCGTTTCATTGAACAAAACTGGTTCTTGGCTCACCAGCCCGGTTTGCTGCCTTAGCCATTTCAGCTGCAATGTCTTGATCTCAACTCCATCAAGAGTGATCTGACCAGAATCAGGGTCGTAAAATCTCTGCAGCAACGAAATCACTGTCGATTTCCCGCTTCCACTCTCTCCAACCAAAGCTATTGTCTGAAACAGAGAAGAAGAAAATAAGATAATTTAGCATTTAATTGAGCCGAACTGAACCAAAATTATATCAAACTAACTGATCAGGTTTCAATCTTTCTGTATCTAACCTTTCCGGCGCGAATAGACAGGCAAAGATCTTGGAAGATCTGAACATCTGGTCTTGAAGGATATTTGAAACTAATATGACGAAGTTCGATATCTCCTTTAACATTATCAAGAACTCTCCCAGACTCATCACTTGGATCAATCTTTGACTCCCTGTCTATAATCGTAAAGATTGATGCAGCCGCATTGCTAGCTTTGCTGGAATCAGGAGACAATGAACTTGACTGGGAAATAGCTACAGCCGCCATTGTCAAAGCAAAGAAAACCTGTTTCGAAACACACAAAACAGTCTCTAAAAGGGGACAAACAAAAACAGGAGTCATGCGTATCTGAAATGTTTTTGTTGCATTTTACCCTGAAAACAGAATCGAAGGTTGTTTTGCCGTCATCAACAAGCCTTGCACCGGCGTAGAAACTGGCGGCGTAAGAAGAGAAGAGAACGAAGAAAGAAACTCCGAAACCGATACCACTAACTATGCCTTGACGTATTCCTGTTCTCATAGGACCTTCACATTTCTTCTTATACATTTTCATCACTTTCTCCTCTGCACAGAATGAAGCAACCGTTCTCATGCTCCCGACTGCATCATTCGCTACTTGGCTCGCTTCCTCGTACATTCTCTGCCAACAGTTTTTCCGTTTCATCAGACAAAAAATAAACAGAGATAACTCATACTGAAACTAACTCTAGAGGTGGACACATGTATCCGCTATATTCTGTCCGGATCAGCATATAGTTTCTATCGGTTTACAGGACCGGCCTAGAAGACAAGCCACTGAAGCCATCCATTCGGGCCTCAAAATTTGAGGGGTTTTTTAACTAAAAATTTGTTAAGCCTTTCTTAGTATAAATATTTTATGTAGGACCTTTTAAACAAATTTGTGGGCTTTTAGATACAAACTAGTTATTGTCTTTAATAGTAAAATTCTGATTTAAAAAAAAGTTGTGAGCTTTTCAACTATTTTTGGAATGTGGAAACGTTATATGAAGGTTTGATGTGTGTATATTACTATTGTTTATGGCTTTTTTATAGTATATGAAAAAGACATGTTTTTTAAGCTTTGCTTAGGGAACCGGAATATGTCGGACTGGTTTAAAACTCGAATCCATTCCATAGAATTTAGAAAAAAAGTGTAGGAAATCAGAAATCAAAGAGAGTTTAGTTTTGTACCTTTGCATCTGCACTAAAGCCAACCATGAACTTCATGTATATATAACCGTTAAGCCCGATTAGCGGAAGCATCGCGAGAACAATGAAAGCTAACTGCCAGCTCGCCACAAATGCGATGACCACACCCGCTGTTACAGAGGCAAGATTCTGAACCGTTTGAGCCAGTGCGTCTCCAACTAGACCACGAACCGTAGCTGCATCAGCAGAGAGTCTAGCTCCAATAGCACCACTTGAGTTCTCAGTCTCATCGAACCATCCAACTTCCATACGAACCACTTTCTCAAAACACATTGCTCTTATCCGCTGCACCAATTTACATCCGGCTATTGAGAAAAAGATTGTTTGAGCCGGGTAGACCACCATTGAAGCTACACCAAGAAGCATGAAGATGATTGCCCAAAACCTTGTATCGGATTTTAACTGCTCAGGTGGTTTGAAAAATGCTTTGATCACGCTTGAGATTAGAATCCCGAAAATCGGAAGTATGACTCCGTTTAAGACCGCGGCTATAGATCCGAGTATAAGCATAGGAATCTCTGGTTTGTTTAGAGCAGCGACTCTAAAGAAGGAGACTTTCTTGTGTTGGGTTTCTTCTTCTTTGATCGGAGCAGAAGCCTTGATGTCTTGCTCTGGTATGGCTTCGTTGTTTGTGTCTATTCCTGCTGGAAAACCAAACATAGAGAAAGAAGAAGATCTTTTGCTTAAAGACCGGCTTAGCGACGGCTTCCTCAAACTAGACCGTTTCATGGACTCCATTGATAGCTTCTGCTCATCCGTTGAATCTTCTGTCTGTTTACTATCTTCTTGTAGACGTATGAGCTGAGCATACGCTCCTTCGGGGTCTCTTAGGAGCTCAGAGTGAGAACCTGATCATACATTTATGATCAGCACTCACTATCAAATAGTATTGGACATATACATGTATTTGTGTTAATGAATTTGAGTTTTACCTTTCTCTACGATCTTGCCTTGATGAATCACAGCAATCATGTCTGCATTTCTCACCGTGCTCAATCTGTGTGCGACAACGACGGTTGTTCGGTTAACCATGATCCTGTCAAGAGCTTCTTGAACAATCCTCTCAGACTCTGCATCAAGTGCGCTTGTTGCTTCATCTAAAAGCAAGATTCTTGGATCTTTCAGAATCGCTCTAGCCACCGCGATCCTCTGTTTTTGCCCACCCGAAAGCTGAGTTCCGTGTTCTCCAACCATTGTGTCTAATCCCTGCAATTTACAGTTAATTCAGTTACATTTACAAGCTTCATTAAAATGAAAACAGAGACAAAAACAGAGGAGAGGTGAATCTAATCTCAACCTGCGGAAGCTTGTCAATGAATTTAGACGCATTTGCGAGCTCTGTAGCCTTACGAATCTCTTCGATTGTTGCATTTTCTTTCCCGTAAGCGATGTTTTCCTTTATGCTTGAAGTGAACAAAACCGGTTCTTGACTCACAAGTCCTATTTTACTTCTGATCCATTTTAGCTGAAACTCTTTAAGATTAATCCCATCTATTTGGACTTCACCGCTTTGTGGATCATAAAACCTCTCTATCAGACTCACAACAGTAGATTTCCCACTTCCGCTTTGCCCAACTAGAGCCACAGTCGAACCACTCGAGATAGAGAGCGAAAACCCGCTAAAGATCTGCTCTTCTGGTCGTGCCGGGTAACTAAAGTTCACATCTTTAAGCTCAATGTCTCCTCTAATATCATCAAGCACTTTTCCAGTTGTATCGGAAGCATCAATCTCCGGTTTTCTTTTGATTGTTTCGAACATTTTGTATGCCGCGGCTTGACCAGCTGCAAACGCGCTTAAACAAGGAGATGCTTGTCCTAACGACCTGAAATTAGGAAGAAAAGCAAATTAGATTACACACAAAATATTTCAAGGACCAAAGTTGATTCGGAAGCTCACATGGAACCGGTTAAAACCGCAAAGATAATGATGAGAACTTGTCCTCCTGTGTACCCTTTCTCTAATATCATTTTCCCGCCATACCAAACTGCTAAAGCATAAGTGCAAAAGATGACTATGTTGAGTGTACCGAGACCAAGCCCTGTGGAAGCTCCTTCAAACACCCCTGCTCTATAAGCAGAGACAAGGTGCTTATTGTAATTGCTTATCGCTTGCTTCTCTCCGGTAAACGATGCAACCGTTCTTATTGACCCGACTGTTTGCTCAACTACAACCGCAGCTTTCGCATAAGAAGTTTGTCCACGGGAAGCCATTTTCGAAATAACGATAGCTAGAGCTGCACCAGACATTACTAGAAGTGGAATTGAAGATACCATGACTAATGTAAGAAGCCATCCTTCAGTGAAAGCTATCACAAATCCACCAATAAACGTCGATACCAGTTGTATAGCCTTCCCAACCTGCAAAAAGTTTGAACCTTAGTGTCTAATTCAACCCAAAGAAAAAAAATAATTTGAAACTTTGTAATGTTCTGTTACCTTCTCTCCCATGGCGTCTTGTATAAGCACAGTGTCACCTGACATTCTTCCAACAACTTCTCCTGTGTTGGTTTCGATATCGAAGAAGGCAATGTCTTGTCTCAATATGGTTTTCAGATACAAACTCCTTATTCTTCCAGCTTGTCTCTCCCCAGAGATCATCCAACCAGAAACCTCTGATTATATACAAAAACATACATAAAGATCAAAATCTTTCACATTCAAACAAATAAAACCCACTAAATATTGCAGACAGAATCATCGAGTGTGTGCTTACGGAGAAGAGCTGCCACTAGAGTTCCGAGTCCAAGGTATACAAATTTCAGAGCCACCTGTAAATAAAGTTGCTCCAAAGATCAATCATTGTGGCCTTGTGGGTCTAAACAACAGAGGTAAAAGAGTAGAATCTATTTTATTACCTTAGCGATCTTATCAGAAACATCTGAACTGTTTTGGTTTTGTCCAAACACATCTATGACATCTCCGAAGAGGATCGTCATGATAGGGAAGCCAAGACCGTTACCCACCGCGCCGATTGTTCCGAGGATCATCAAAAGGATGTCAAAGGAATCTGCAAAGGCAAACAGCTTGTGAAACGGCACCGTTTTGGTCTTCTCGTCGTCTTCTTCTTTTTTGTTCTTCTCTGTTTTGTTCTTCTCTTCTTTCAGAGCAGACTCTGTAAGTTCTTTTTCGTCTTCTTCATGACTTTTAGAGTTTGAAGTCTCTGCGTCTTCTCTGTTTGGTGTATCCACCGTCAAGCCCTCCTCTGATTCTATTACACTATCCATTGGCTTATGATCCTGTTTGGAAGATCAACACAAGGCCTGTTGAAAACTTTGAACAAAAATAGAGAGAGAAGAAAGACAAAGTAGATCGATAAAAGACCACAAACAATAAACGAAGTTCATTCCACAAAACCCAGAATCGAGTCCAAGAACTTGGGACAACAGCAAAAAACAGAGAAGCATGTACCTGAAACAATTGTGAAAGTAGCAAGTGGAATCAAAGGTCGTGCGGGGTTGAATATATACTCTAGTTCATTACTTGAAGAACAAGCAGTGGATTTCGATGTCAAGAACTCGTAATTTCTCTCTTCTTTTTTTTTTAAGTTTACGTCTATTTGAATTGATTCAAGTGGAGTTTGGGACCTACTTCGAGAAACAAAGACTTGAGTCGTCAAAAATGACCTTGTTGTTATAAAGACGTGACAGGACAGACGCCAAGTGGTCTTCTTCTCTGTGGATAAGTCTTATTTCCACGCAACTTTATTGTACAAAAACAGAGGAAACTTCTAACAAAGAGACAAAATAAGTCTTCCATTCAAGCTTAGTATGACCGACTAATCAACTTTTACTTTCCTTTGTTCATACAGCATAAACACAGTAGCCACTAACCGCATTTATTTTGTGTAATCATATGTAGACAAAAATATCAATTCATATTTGATTTTCTTATATGCAACTAATTACATGACATTTCTTTATTTTATGGGCCATGGTATCATAACTAAAAGAAATAATTTGTTTTAGCTGGCATATGTCTCATAACTTTTTCCTTACATTTTTTATTATTATTACATGCACATTACATATCAGTATCAAACGAATCAACTTTCAAGCAGCCAATGAATTTTCTTATTCGTTTTCCAAATTCTACTATACCGATTTGTTAGATGTCAGTATGCTATTATTCATCAAATCATCAAACAGTCGGCGATGAGTGTCCTCGACACACCACGTCATCAAACGTACACCTTTCTTCGGCAAAGGCATAGATCCTACGATGCCAGCAGGGACGATACTCAACCCTTGGACTGGTGCCACGTGTATCGGAGGATCCCACCCATAATCCACCTGATTAAACCCTAATTTCCCCCACTCCGATAACAACAGCGTATTGTATCCCACCGCCGGCGCAAACGGATCATCCCCGTCGCCGTTAACGAATTTTTCAAATTCCTCCGGTAGCTTCGCTTTCGCCTCTTTGATCAATTTCACCACATCGAACACCGATTTCTCCTTCGCGATTTCGTGGCTACCGGCGGTGATTTTCACCGGAAAGAAGCAGTTGCCGTAGAAACCAACCGGAAGCGGCGGATTAACAAGATGACGGCAGTTAGCGAAGAAGACGAGCTTCACCTCTGTGTTCTCTCTCAGATCTATCGCTTCCGTTCGAAGTTTCCAGAAACAAGCGGCGATTACCTCGAATGCTGAACAGATCTCTCCGGTCGACGTGTGAAACTCACGTTTGAACCGTTCGATCAGATCGGATGGGGTGTCAAAGCTCAAGTGCTCGAGCTTGTCGCCTGGAAATACCGGTGGAAACGGCGGAGGAATTGCCGGAGATGTGACGTCGTTCGAACGGTGTTTCTGTGGGATGAAATCTCTGTGCCACACCGGAGAGACGCTGAGATTCGTCCGGCCGCAGGCCATTTCTCCGACGGCGGTGAGGAATTGGGCCGCTCCAAGGCCGTCGCAAATGGCGTGACAGAATTTAAGGCCCATTACAAAGCCGCCGCAAGAGAATTGGGTCACCTGCAAAATTGGAAAAATCCGGATCTATGTAATTTAACCGGATACAATCGTCAAGCCAACCGGTTAATGTATAACAGGATTTCACTTAACCGTTGTACCGGTTTCTTAAAAACCCGTTACGTTAGTTGTCAAGCCAAACGGTTCAAATTTACCTCAAGCAGGTACAGATTGGAGATTTGGAATCATATGGTAACTAATTAGTGTTTACCTGCATCTGGACAAGCGGTTCTGCATTATCATCTTCAGGGATTTGATCAGGAAGGAGATCATCGTAAGGTATTTCCATAAGATTGTCGAAATAACAGACGCTCTCTAGCGTAACATCAGTAACCGCATGAACGAACCAAACGCCGGTTTTCCCGGTACAATCAATCTGAATTTTACCTTGGTTTAACTCTTTCAATCTACCGGACAAGGGATAGTAAGAGACAAGTGCTTTAGCCAATGCTTCTTGTATGACTCTAGCTGCATCAGGTCCGTGTGTAAACACATGTATTGTTCTAGCAAAACATCGTAGGACCGGAATATTATCGATTAACGACAGATCCAACACCACGGATGGGGTCGGTTCACATGGATGAATTAGGACTCGGTTTATTCTGGTTAAAGAAAAAGCCATTGGAGAAAAGATTGACTTGATTAAACAGGAAATTGCTAATGGCTTAAGGGTTGCGACATTGTTGGTAGAAGAAGACAATGTCACTTATATAATGTGAGATATTGGTGAAGTCTTATCTATGAGACAGCTTCGCTTTGAAGTGGACTATAATTAGGTGATGTAGGGCTCGCTTTTGCTAACATATTACACTTCTCATAAAAAAATATATGCCACAACTATACATCTATCTAAACATAAACAATAGCAATGCAAAATATTTAAAATGAATTTCTTTGATTAATATTTGTCAAAACCAGTACATGTTTACACATAACTTGGAATAAATATCTTTGGTTTCTTTATTTTTTTTTATTTTTTACTGGAGTTTTTATTTTTGTAGTTATAAGAAATCATAAATGTGTTGGCAAAAAAAAAAAAAAAGAAATCATAAATGTGGGAAATGGTAAATTTGTGCAAATGATGCTAGTTAAAATATTTTTTTTGAATCAATATGAAAATGACAAGGATATATATACACACAAAATACATCAAAGTGATTAAAAAAAATCATGATTTGAAATATAAATAAATAAATAAATGAAACAAACTTTTTTTTTTCTCTTTTGCAAGTGAAACAAAAGCAAAATCTTATACAAACTTCATCTCAACACGTCTAGAACCCTATCTTTGTATATAACAACCCAAAAAGAGCCCTGATCCCCAGAGACGATTTCGTATCGTTACCTTTACATTACCACATACTGTTTTATTCTTTACTTTTTTTTTGTTCTTACAATCCTAGCTGGACGGGCACGTTGGCTTCTTGGATCCAATTAGCCGGACCAACCCAATTAGCCACGGTGTAACCTTCAACCTCAGCCGCAGTCTTAGCCACCTTAACCCAAGGAGGCCTCTTACTAGGGTTAGCTCCCGGTCCACGGTTATTGAACTCAATATATTTTGCAGTCTTGTGGTTTTGTTCTCCTTGCCATTCGGTCCATCCTTCTGGTTTAATCAAATCACCAATCTCAGTTCCCATAATCACAGTTGTGGCAAATCGCTTCCAGGGTCGTCCTAGGTACGATTTGATGGTTAGCTTGTCAGCTTCGAGCTCCTTGTCCGGTATGATACGGCAGTTATGGAGAACGATACCGATCTTGACCGCTGCACCCTTTTTATTACCGTCGGCTGTAACGTAGTTGGATTGTCCGGGGCTTCCCTTTCGGACGAGGATTAGAGAGTTTTGGATCACAGTTGCGGATTTTCCGAAGATGAAATCCACTGTACCGGATACAACAATGTTCCTGTAGAACTGACGTCCGTTGTTGACGTAGAGTGTGTCTTGGTAGGCGTCAAATCTACAGTTGAATATGACCGCACGGTCTCCATTCACACGGAGTGCGACCGCTTGGTGTCCCAATGGACCGGCTGTGTTCTTAAACCCTATCCATTTCGCCATGAATCCCTCAGATTCAACCTCTGCATGTACATATTAATTGTTAGTAACAGTAGGTCGGCGGATTATGTAGCAATGCAAATCAATACATAAGAGGTTTTGTGGACTTACGAACGGTGCCACTGAGTGAAGTAGTGGTTCCCGGGCTAAGTTTAACACTTCTGTTAAAGGTAATGATGGTTTGTGTAGCACCATCACCGAACATGAAAATGTTGTTCTTCTTCTTAGGGATCGTGACTTGTTCATTGTAGATACCAGCCTTGATATGGATAATGCACCTTCCAGGGTTTTTATCCGGGCAAGCGTTAACCGCCGCGGAAATAGTCTTAAACTGTCCACTTCCATCCTTAGCCACTACATGAGTCGCCTTGATCTTACCCCCACCACCACCGCCTTCACCGATACCATCATCACCACCTGCACCGCCTGCTGGAGCGCCACGTCCGGCCTTAGCCATAAGCTTCCTGTCTTTACCAGAAAACCATTTGGGGAGTCCCTTGGCGTCGCTGTCTTCAAGAAGGCGACGTGCAGGAGCTCCAGCTCCGGCTCCAATCCCTCCGATGGTTACGTTCTTCATATCGTCGACTTTGACACCCATTTGGGCCATCGCGGTAACAACGGAATGGAAGATATCGATAGCGTTACTGGTCAAAACCTTGGAGTTAGAGATTCCTTCACCCATGATCTTCCTTAGCTCAACTTCCTCGATGTCGTCAAGACAATCAGTTTGGTAGTTGAAAACCCCGGTTAACCATTGTTTAAGTTGGTCAAGCTTAGTTCCACTCTGCTGAAGATCTTCACCCATTTCTTCAACAATGGTCTCAAGATCCTCAAGAGCGTAAGTCAATACTCTCTTGCAGTAATCAAGAACGGCTTTGTTCGTCGCATTGATGTTAGTCCCCATGCCTCCTTCGGTCGAAGCCGTGAAGTTTGAGGATTTTGTGATCGCGTCTTTAGTAGCCATCATGAAGGCTTTGATAAGCTTGCTTGGATCATCACTTTTGACAGGCTCGAGTGTTTTCGCGCACGAGCCTTGATCTGTGGTTGACTGACAAATTGTCTGAACCGCTTTCTGATGCGAGTTTATGGGAGAATTTGTGTCGCCGTTGCCGCCGCCGCCTTTATTAACATACGTGATAACTCCTATGGCTACACCCACCACTAGAAGGATGGATGCCACAGAGATCACAACTTTTCCTACCGCCATTTTTTCAATTTTTTTAGTTTTTATATATTTCTCCCCTTTTTACGTTTTGATTTTTCCCTTTTTTTTTTGTATTTTTTTCTCTCCCTCCGGTTTTATTAAGGAGGTAAATAAGAGAGGGAGGGGATTTTTATTGTATTAAAACAGAGCCCGGTGGTTTATTAATGGGGCTGGTAGAGATTGTTGTGCATTGTGGAGACATTCTTATAGGATTTGTAGTTTCTAAAATTAAGGTTTGCATGGAGGGAGAGATTTAAGGTACGGTATTGAATGGCTAAAAATTCTCTAGTCAAATATTGGCTATGAGGTTGAAAATTGGTGACCACAAGATGCTTTGATTGTGTCCTGATCAAGAGTTCGATTACTATTAATAAAAAAGTAATTTCAAGAAGAAAAACAAGTTTGTGGCAGTAACTAGTTTACTTACATCCTCTAATTCTAATCTTGTGAATTAATTTTGGACTATTCATTCATTCCTAAGTTTACTGATCTATCCTAAAGTAAAATTTCCGAAAACTTCTTAGCGAAAGTTTGCTCTCATCCTTTAAAGGTTAAGATTAAACGGATCCACTACAACGAAATTGGTAGCTAGAGCTAGACTGCTAGTAATTAAGAGATTATGACATGAGATTACTTTAAATCATGAAATTGGTATCATGGCATGAATGATATATTAATTAATTTGCGTGAGATTACTTTAAATCTTCTTAAAGAATTTTGGGGTTTTGACTTAAACTTTTTTAAAGATTCGGCATGAGTATCGATTAAAGTGATTGTACAAGTGAATACCGAAATCTTAATGGTAGAAAATACTCAAATTTAAGAAATATGATTCAACCTCTTCCTATGAATAGACTTTGGTCAACCAAATGAGGTATTGTATTATGTATATAGTAAACTGTCATTACACTTGCATTTTATAAATGAGTTTGATTAGTGACACAAAACGATAAGTTTTTGTTTTCTGAGAAAAAAGAGCAGTAAGTGATAACGGAATGATTAGAAGAGATAAGAGATAAATGGTGGCACTGCTTTCAGTTCATTTGTTTTTTTTTTGTGATTGGTCAATACTTTGCCAATGTGACAAAGAGTTACCAATCAGGTCCAATCTATAATTAATGGAAGGAGCAAGCGAGAACACATTTGTAAATGACGTCGTCGTGATTCTCTTCCTCGTAATGTACATAGAGGCAAATTAATGTGTATATAGATATAACGATATTAAAGTGTGTTTTAATTATGCAGCTACCGCTGTTATAATTACCAGTTAAATATGATGGTTAGCAGTTAACAGTAACTGCATAATTAAACCGCTCTAATACACGATGGACAGTTCTAATGAGCTATGATGTTGTACCAGCTTCGAATGAGCTTCTCGGTTGATATAACTTTTTTACCGATTTGAAAGCTAAATCATTCAGGTACTTTTGTTGTGGACGTTAAGTCATTATTTATAAAAAAAAAATTAAGATCTTCTAGTTAATATGTCGAATAATAATATAATATAGACAAAAAAAATCACATTTCATTAATATAATATATCCTTTCCAATCATCACGAAATCCGTCCGTACATGTATAAACCTATAACATACATCACAAATGACGCATAATCGTACATGACAGAACCAACCAACTATGATTCCATTCGCGATCGCTCTAGGCATTATACGATATAATTATTACATCCAAACCCTTAATCAGTAATAATAATCAGCCAACGGTGGTGGTCGGGGTGAAGTGTCGTTCTCGTTAAGCTTCACCTTAATACCAAAAGTCTTGAAAATAGTATTCAAATTATTAAACACATCATACGAATCACTGGTTAGCTTCTTCCCAAATCCAATCCCAATCTCCACTTCCTTCAACAAATTCTTGTCTTCAATATCATCCAAACAAGTGGAATGATACCCCATGATTGACATCAACTCCTTTTTACAAGTAAAATAATTATAAGCCAACGTCGTTACATTTTTCCCCGTAGCTTTCCAAAAATCAGCAAAATCTTCCAACGCGTAATTCAAGTTTTTCTCGCAGCTGTTGATCACAGCCGTCGCGAGTGCGTTTGATTTGTGTTTTGGTTTGCTTTCGGTGAGGAAAGTCAGACTTTGCTTCACGGCGTTTTCAGCCGCAACGGCTAATGCACGGATTAATTCGATGGGGTCATCGGTAGGAACGTGCTTAAGGGTTTTGCAGCATAGACTTGTGTCTGTTTGGATAACGGTGCATATTCCCGCGACTGCTTTTGCGTGTGGTGTGAAAAGGTAGTTTGTACGTTTGATTGGTGCAGCGGTAGCGGTTGCGGCGACGGAGAGGAAGAGAAAGACGAGTTTGATTGGAGTGTTCATGATTGTGTTTTGAATGAACGGAGAAAAGGGATCGGAAAGGAACGGATTCGGAGGAAGAAGAGGGGTTTGGTATAGAAAGATGCATGTTTTTGAATATATATAGTTCGTCTATATTTGGCAGCTAGCTATTAGGTTTGTGTGTTTTTGTTCTTCTAATTATTTGTTTAGTAATATTACGTATGGTAGCGAGGGAATTGCGCGTTAGTTTTAGGGTTAAACGGTTTTTCGCTATATTTTATTTTTAATGCATATATGGATTAAAGTGTACTAATAATATTTATGTTGTTGACACAATAACAACATCACGAATTTTAGGTTTGAGAAAAAGTTCCTAAATCATTTAGAAAGAATATTCTAACTTTTATGAACTCTTATCAAAATTAATTTGTGGTATATTTGAAATTTAATATTTGATAAGATTTTTTAAAAATAAAAAATATTTGTTGAAAATATGATATTTTGATGATGGACTAAAATATTGCATATCATTTAAAAAAAAACATCTATATGATATTTAATGCCTAACGAAAATAAATTTTAAAAGTGTTTGGTGTAGTGAGAAACTGAAATGCGGGCACGTGAAACGCCAGTGGTCGTGAGAGGTACACGTATGAGCGGAAAAAGGAGTATAATGGACCGACTCTGAGAGGGCGAACGTAAGAGACGCGGGAAGCTTTTTGGGAAAATGGAGGTGGAGGAAGCCAAGATCTTGCTCGGCTTTCCTCCCGGTTCTCGTCCTGATCCTTGCCAGGTTTCTTCTCTCACAGTCTCCTTTGAATTTCGAATTCATTTTTCAATTTGAGAGCTGAATTTGGTGACGGCAATTGAGTTGATTCGATGGTATCATCCATCATATGTTCTGTTCGTTAGGTTTGGGGGATATTATTATTTTTTGGGAGATATGATTATTTATGGATGATAGGTTAAAGCTGCTTACCGGAAGAAAGTATGGGAATCACATCCTGACCTATTCCCAGATGATCAGAAGCTCCGTGCTGAGTCCAAGTTCAAATCGGTTTGTGTTTTTTCCACACTTATTTATTTTCATTTCTTCTCACAAGAGAAGTTTAAGTTCGTATTTAATTTTCTTGCAGATATCCGAAGCTTACTCTTGCCTTGAGTCTGGTAATTCTCTCTCAGATTTACCTTTCCTTGGTTGGTTATAAGAATCTTGGTCGGCAAAAACCCAAATGAGCTATAGTAGGTTCGTGTGCCTGAATTCATGTTTACCCATGATTGCTGACGGTACAATTTCTAACCACTCTCTCCGGAACTAAATTTCGATATCTTCACCAACATTAAAGCTTGTAGTTTCCTACATATTTTTTCCACGAGGTTATATGTTCTGAAAACGAATCAAGGCCCAGTACAGCTATGAGTTTGTTCTTTAGGTTTAGTGCTTTTGAAGTCTGGATGTTTCTCTTTAGTACCCAGAGTGTAAATTAGTTTTGCTATTGATATCGCAGATTTGAGTCCTTGGAGCTATAGTTGTTGGAATTGGAACAATGAGAAAAGAGACCATGACATACTACTTTGTTATAGCAATGACAATTCTAGCTCATTTGGGTTTACAAGTCCGCAGATCAGGACATGCTTACTCTGTTTTTATAGGACATATCGATTCACTCTGAACCATTGTCTCTAGTGCAATATCAAGCTTTGTGAGTTACATATTGGTCTCTGTTTGCAGGTGATGTCAAGGGTCAACGATATTCCAGAGCAGGTAAACAAAAGACTCAACGCTCAGATGTGTTCTTAGTGGCGGTTACACATTGATGAGACTCGATTTGTAACATTGATTAGGTGTGTATTCGAGGGTCGTTAAGACTGGAGTTCCACGGGCATATGCATCTGCCAAAAGAGGTAACCCTTGGTTGATCGGTGCACCTTTCCTTTTGATCGTCTTAGGAACCATTGGACTTGGTGGAGTCAAAGCTAACAGGTTAGTTATCATCAAGACCATATTTGTCTTTACTTAGCTATCCTGTATAAATTGAAAAGACTAACGATTTGTAGAGAAATATTAGTACTCGTGTTTATTGTTTTTTTCTTTTTTTTTTTGGAATTTGCAGGGCATATAATCTGCAGAAGCAGACTTTCCCGTCTCACAATCCTTTTCTTCCTTGATTCAATCTCTCTTTCAACAGAAGATTTTGAATCATTGGTTATGATAACCTTTGTATTGTACTTTTGTTATTCCAACACATTTTCCTTTCTTTTTATCGAAATTTGATTGTATTTGATATGTAAAAATTATGATGTTATATATTTCGGAATAACTCGATACACCTAACATTTTTTCTTGTATTCTGAACTAATACATTTCAAAATTTTGTTAAAATAGTGTAGGTATTATTGACTCACACATTTATTAATAATTAAAAACAATATAATAAATAAAAGTACCAGTAGAAATTATATTCATACATAAACATAAATGGCTTTTAAGAAAAGGAAGCTTCATGGTTCAGAATAAGACATAACTCATAAGTAACTAAAAGAAAAGAAAGAGGTGAAATTACAGATATTTTCCCCAACGACAATGGAATATCACGAAAATAACTGTAACCTCTTAAGACCAAAAGAAACAGATTTGCGTAACTAATGCAGAAAATTAGGTGATGCAGAGATTCCCAATCACATGTTTATCATCCTCCACATGTAATTGTGCAATCTTCTTGCTGATGGCAACAGTAAGGTTTTTATGAACCCAACCATGTACTAATACATGACAAATAGGTCCAAACCTTAACCACCCCCAATTTTTTACCCTTCTATCCTTTAGACTGAATCAACGAAAGTAATATGAAAAGAAAAGAAAAAGGTGCTGCTACTACTAAGGACCTAGTACTTAGACTTCAGAATCATCTCATTCTGAAGTTTTCGATATGGAAAACACTATTTTCCATGTCGTAGTGCTCTCTTATATTTTGGTATTCAAAGTAGTACCCATATATGCTCTGCTTATGGCTGCTACTCCTTCAGTATTTCGTGGAACAAAGATTGAATTTCAGGCAACAGTTTGGATACCTGTATCCGTTTCAGTAGCTGTCTCGTTTGTAGTCTCTGCAGCAAGGCTAATAGTAATTGGTTTCCATCCTGTTTGATGATGAGTAATCCATTTCTTTGTGGTTGCTGTTATATTCAAGATCTGAAGTATGTCACCTAAAGTAAGCTCTTTTAGACATTCCTTTTTCACAACTTGTGCAGCTTCATACCTACATATTAAATCAAAAGAGGAAGAAAATGATTTAACAACATTTCATGTGTGGGAAACTATTATAGATCTTTAAGAAAACACAAACTTTCTAACCTGCACTGAGTTGTCGTAAACGCTGCCCGCCCAGAAGATGAGGTTAGAAACTTTTGTATTCTATCCCAAGTTGTTTTTGGGTATTGCTTAGGGTTTCCCCCTAAAGGGTTTACACAGTTCCATAGAGCTTCATTTTTGCCAATGTAGAGCTTTAGTTTACCTACATTTTTCACCATGATCATATGATGCTCTAATGCACTGTCCAAAGCCTTCTTTATGTCAGTACCACGATGCTTTGGATCTCCGTACTGAATGCAATCCGAGATATTAGGCTCGGTAGGCATAACTTTTTCAGTTTTCAAGATGTTTAGGGCATGTAAGATAACGCCTATAAGGCCTTGAACATACTCAGATGGTCGTGGACAGTCTTGTGTTCCCCACATACCACTGCTGGAACCAGATCCAGTAACCACTGGAGGCTGAGAAGGCGAAAATCCAGGAGTGGACGAAGAGGTGTAGCCTGTGGTTGTCGTAGGATGAGTTACCGGGGCACTACTACTCCGTGGAAGATAACCCTTATTTGGACCGCTTAAGCTAGGAGAATATGAGGATTCCATCTTTGGTCGGAACTCTTGTCTAACTTGAGGATTGAAATTAGGACGATTTTGAGTTTGACTCGGATATTGAGACACACTTAGATTGCTGATATCAGGTGCAGTCAAGAGAGGTGGAGATGAAAACCTAGGCCCGTCATTTCTCGGATGCATAGGACGGAAACCATTACCAATAGGAGGATGCAGATTCTCTGGGCGATAAGGGCGGAAAACATTACCATAAGGTGGCTGCATATTAGGAGCACCTGGCCTGGCGGCATTGGGATAAAAGTTCTGAGCATGATTTGTAATGCTATTTCCATTATTCCAAGAAGGATCAGGGATAGGGTAAGGTTGTCTAGGAGGAAAAGGACCAGGTCTAGGAGGATAATTGTACTGATTCTGATTCTGAGGATTACTCGTCACATTACCGGGGAAAGGGTTAACATTGCTAGAGGGTAAATTGTGAGGAGGTCTGCTAGTGGAAACAGATGGCTCGCTACTGCCAAAAAACTCATGTGGGGCTTTCTTAAACTGTTTCCCTTGAGTGTTCTGTTGCTGACGGTAGTTATTGTTAGGCTTACTTTCCTGAACCTTTGGCAATGCAGGCTGCTGATTTGATGGTTTTGGAAGGTATTTTACCTTTAATTTGTTGTCAAAGATTCTTCTGGAGTCAGAATTTAAATCCTGAGGTTGGCTTGATGGAATACACTCCAGAGTTGACATCTCTGAACCAGATGTTGAGGATGTCGCATTCGCAACAAGTTGTGCGCTTTCGCTTGGTGCAAGAGGGATTCCTCCAGCTGATAGGCCTGTCCAAAGCCACACTGTCTTTGCAGCATGAATAAGCGGCACTGATGCTTTGAGAGGCTGTGCCAACAGAATATTGTAACGTCTCATTCTCAATCCATGAAGAGCATTGGAGAAGTCTCTATCTCCGGATATTAACATAAAATTTGCGGGAGCTGGATTGTCCAATGCCCAAAACAACATGTCCACTAGAATCTTCTTATCACTCGCATCTTTCACTCCTGAGGAAAAAAATAAAAATCGGTTGATTAAAAAAACAGTAAAAGACCCTAAAAAAAGATTCAATACAGAATTCAAAACCAACCAGAGGCTGTATGTAAGGCATGTATAATCGATTAACATCATTCAAAACATTGTCAAATCTAGATGTAGAAATAGCAATAACGTATAAGTAACAGAAAAAAATGGTTTACGGAATTCACCGGCAGGGACGTGGTTGAGCGCGATTCCAGTAGAATTAAGAGCATGCTGGATCGTTAAAGGGATACGATTCGTATCGCCATAAGCAGAGATTGATACAGGACCACAGTAGTTCATCTTTCCAAGCGCCGAAGTAATATTCTGAGCAATTCCATGAGCGTCGAGACCTTTTGGGACTTGACAATTCTCTATATCCCACCACACTGACGTCTTCGCCCTCACGTACTGAGCTTCAGCCATCTCCGCCGCCACGGCAGTAGTTCCGAAATCCCCATCCACCGCCGTGTTCGTCGACATCGTATTCCGCCGCCGTCAGCTACTCCAAATCGCCAAAGGAATCTTCGAAGGAATAAGGGCTTTTTCAATTATTAGCTTAAAAAAAACAACCTTTTGCTCATTCCCTTTATATTCCCCTGCTGGTGAAGCGAGTGTGATTTGACGGTTTTACCCCTAAAGTAGCTGTGAGAGGAAGGGTAGTTTAAGAAAGGAAAAGTGAAGGGATTTGATTGGTGGAGAGATGCCTTGTTGCCAGTGGTTGAGTAGTGGT
Organism: Turritis glabra; assembly: GCA_900406565.1. Taxonomy (NCBI): domain Eukaryota; kingdom Viridiplantae; phylum Streptophyta; class Magnoliopsida; order Brassicales; family Brassicaceae; genus Turritis; species Turritis glabra. The sequence continues at coordinate 518,475 of OVBN01000228.1, read as the reverse complement.
GATACTGTGGTTAGTGGAAGCTCGCGTGCTCGTGCACCGTTTCGTTTACGTCCGTTTCTTTCTTGTAATTGACGTTGACCTAGATTTCAACTTCAACGAAGACTCATCGTTTCCGTTTTCCACGAAGAAACATTCTTGTGTTTTCTAATTTCCATTTGTCCCGACGTTTACGTCCTAATTTCCAATTTTCCACAATTACATAATTTTTTCAAGCAATGTCCTTTAATCAAATTCCGTGAGCAAAGGTTAGAGATGTTTGAAAGAAAAATAGACGAAAATCAATGAACAAGTTCAAAACCAAGAAAAAGAATAATAGAAACAAGAAACAACTTGATAAGAAAAGCATCTAAAAACTAAAACATTTGATGAAAACAAAAATAAAATAAAAAATAAAAACTAAAACAATTATTTTTTTGTCGACATCTTAGTAGTTGGTTGAATAGGATTTTTGTAAAACAGTATTTTTTCTAATCCATAGTTTACTTCAAAAAGAATTTCAATTACTCCCATTTGTTTTAAATTTAAAACAAAACAGGATAGTTTAGTGGTCAAATCATAAGTATTAATGTCAGAACTCTATGAACACTATGTTGATTGTTGTATGAAAATTATTTTTCCAGTATAAATAAATGAACTTTTTAAACGGTGACGACTTAAGGGATAAGACTAAGGTGCTCCTTCTCCGGCAGGTCCGGTCCGAGCATTTAACAGTGGTTGCAGAGCCTTCACGACAATACTCATGTTTGGTCTGAAATCAGCTTCGTATTGTACACACAATGCAGCAACAGCAGCTAACTGCATTATCAACAAAAAAGATGATCAAACACAAAACATTTGTATCAAGACTGGTTTTATGTTCTATTCATTGCTTCAAGACTGGTTTCGGTTTATACCTTAGCAACAGCTTTTGGAGGGTAATCTCCTCCTAGTCTTGAATCAACACACTGGTTAACCTTGTCTTCGCTTAGCTTTGGTGTAGCCTAAGGCATTAGCAGAGTTTTGATTGTTTAGTAAGATCTTTGAAAAGTACATGATGCAAGATTGTTCATCTTTGAAAGAGATCAGTAATTACCCATGTGACTAGACTTTGCTGGCCTCGAGGCAATGTATGATCAACAGGCTTTCGACCTGTAAGAAGCTCGAGCAATACAACTCCGAAACTATACACATCACTCTTGGCACTCAATTGCCCAGTCATTGCATATCTATTAAAATGAAGACTAGCATATGAGAGGATGAGGATTGAGCAAAGGAGAAGAAGAAGAGGAAGAAGAAATGAAAACCAACTTACTCAGGGGCATGGTAACCAAAGGTTCCAAGAACACGAGTTGAATGAAGGCGTGCTGCCATATCAGGAGCTTGATTTGACAGATCAAAGTCAGCGATTTTGGCTACATCATTATCAAAGATTAGAACATTGCTGGACTTTATGTCACGGTGGATGACATGCGGATTCGCCTTTTCATGTAAGTACTCAAGCCCCCTCGCTGCTCCAACCGCAATCTTCACTCGTTGATGCCATGACAAGAGTGGACCAGGCTTTGCTCCCTTCACACCTTTTCTCCCTGAGGATATGTTATAAGATCAACAAAATCACTCTCTCGACTGAAGTTAAACACAAATCTATTCAAAGTTATTGCTACATCTTACCATGAAGAATATCATGAAGAGATCCATTTTGGGCAAACTCAAAGACAAGTATCCGCGAATTCCCATCAACAGAGTAACCAAGCAGCTCAACAAAGTTAGCATGCTTCAACCTCGAAACCATGGAAACCTGCAGGTTGGTTTCCACATTCAAATATGCAAAGCCGGACAATGTGACATAATCCATCAACAAAATATCAATCAAACCTGAGCAAGGAATTCTTCATCAGGCTGTTTGTTAGAATCTAACTTTTTAATCGTTGCACGCTGACCATTCTTTAACACCCCGTGATACACTCTCGCATACGAGCCTTCACCGATAAGAGAATTTGGTCTAAAATCATTGGTTGCTTCGATCAGTTCATCAGCGAGAATAGCAGCTACTTCTATAGGCTGAACCTTCACACTTTGAGCACCTTTTTGTGCAGTTTCAGAACCATTGCGTCTTCCATCATTACCTTCACTCCCATCAAAGAAAACAAATAAATTCAAAGACATGAAATTTTCAAGAGTAAAAGAGACAAATAACTCGAAATTACCTCCAGACTGTTTGGTCATATTGTGACCTCCATAATCAGCAGCTCCAAGCAAATCATCTTCACGGCAACAACCAAAACAGCTCATTGTTTCTGCAAGCATTTAATTTCGAGATTACACACAAATTTTAAGAAAAAAAAAAAAAAAAAACTCGTAAAGCCTAATAAAGCGGGCTTAGAATCTACAGAAACTAAACAAATATCCAAAATCTGAAGTCGAAGCAAACAAAAACACATTCAAATTCAAATTCGTTGGAGGACACTAAATCTAAAACCAAAGATACGAAATGGTAACGGAATATATCGAGAGGGCAAAGAAGTTAAAATCGAAATCACTATTCAATCAAATCGGGAAAATCATGAATTCGAAATAATCGAAAAGCTGAACCTTGAGAGATCCAAATGAGACGAAGGAGGAACAGTAGAGAGAGAGAGAGAGATATTTCGAAGATCTAAAGAAATCGAACCCTTTTTTGGTGGGACCCATTTATTTTCCTGAAGACTGTGCTCTCTCTATAACTTTGACTTAAATGTCAACGTTTGACAGCTAGTCAACGTCCCCTTCACGCCGTCGGATAAACGACAGACGGAATCAAAATGCCCCATTTTTTCTTCACAAGTTGGGCCTTTTATAAATGGGTCTTTCAACCAAACCCATTATAAGTAATTGAATAATCGGCCCATTCAGGCTCAATTATTATTTAATTTATCTTTCTTATTTTTTTGGTTTAGGGTTCTCCCTTTAATCAAATTACAAAATGCGTATCGTTGCAAACTCTTTAAGAATAAAACAAACACTTGATTCGAAAATGAACAGAGAAGACGAACAAAAAAAAAAACTAACTTCTGTAAAAAGAGCGGTTAATGAAAATAAAACCGCCAAAAAAAATAATTAATAATAAAGTCGCAACCTTTCAAATACATTTATAAAGAAACGAAAAACACACAGTGCCTTCTCACGCCAACACACAAATTTTTCTCCTTGAATCCATTTATTCTATTTTAAAAATCTTTAACAATGGATTCAGGAAGCACACTTGACAGAATCTCGAAGTTATCAGACTTCCTTCTCGTCCTGATAATCTCGAATTTGCCCTTTAAGGATGCTTTGAAGACCAGTGTTCTGTCTAGACGCTGGAAAAATATTTATCGCGAGACTAGAAACATCTCTTTCAAGGAGGCCGAGATCGTGCGGAGATATCCTGACACCGACGATGAGCAAACCAAAAGGGCTACGTTTGTTCAATATACCGTTGATTGGGTTTCCAACTTTTCCGGTGGAGTCATTGAAACTTTCGAGCTCTCTATCCCTAAACCGGTTGGTTTCGAAACAGAGATGAAGGCACTGATCGAATTCGCAGCCATCAAGAAGGTCAAGAATCTTGTTCTTGATTTCTCAGACCGGCTTTGGCGTAACATTGATGACGTAGAAGCAGAAGGAGAAAGCATGATTCTAATCCCGGAGAGCGTTTACAAACTAACCAACCTCATGACCTTGAAGTTACTCGCTTGCCGGTTTGATCCATCGAAGCTTGCGGGAGCGGGTTCGGTTGAGAGTCTCTATTTTGGGTGGATCAAACTCACGACGATCACGTCTTTGTTATCAAAGGCACCTCTTCTCAAGATTCTGCACATCAAGAATTGCTGGAACGTTGGTCTTGAAGCAATAACCGGATATAACAACCGGTTAATCAAACTGGTATTCAAGAATTGTGGTTTCGCCGTGGCGTATTCTACCCTCGACCTGCCCAGCATCCTGAAATTCAAGTATTCTGGAAAAGTTCATCACTTTGGATTCAAGAAAGTGAATAAGAGAATGGAAGAAGCAGACTTGAATTTCGGGCGAGAGACCGAATACCATGATGGCATGGGAACACAACTCTGTGATCTCCTCTACAATCTGATACCCGCTAAGACATTAACGGTCTGTCCTTTTCTCATTCAAGTGATTCAGGATAGTGAAAACCCGCTTCGACTAAAAGCAGAGATGGAGACGAAGCGGTTGGTGCTGAAGACAAATCTTGAACCGAATGAGTTCATTGGCATCAGGTTCATGATTAACAGCTGTCCATATTTGGAAACTCTCACCTTCCAATTGGTTGTTACAACGCCTGTCGAAAGGATGGTTGCTGAGTTCGATCCGCAAACTTATTGGAGTTTTTTTATCAGTCATAAATGTTTGAAGTATACTCTAAAACATGTGGAGATGTGGAATTTTTGGGGCGGGCCCTTTGAGTTAGATATGCTGAAGTATCTTATTCGGGTTGGTCGTGTGTTGGAACGGGTGGATATGTATAAACCTAGGGAAATGAGGATGAATCAACTGCGTCGGGCACGTGCTGCTGCTGAAATTGTGGGGACGACGTTCGAGGCAAGCTCGGATAATTTGACTATTTCTCTGCACTAGGGAATCTTGAGAAATCTCAAGGTTGAATAATTTGGGTATGTTACCCGTCATAATGATGTTTTTCGTTTAAAAACTACCGAATAAAATGTGGTTTCTAAGCTTGTAATCACACAGTTGCCATTTTTTTATTTAAGACTTGAAAAAAAAAAATGCTTTATTAATTATTTATTACAGTTTCTTTCTCTATAAATCCCTTAAATAAATAAAATTAAGTAAAAAACATATCAAAAATGAAAAAGAAACCGAAAAAACTCAAAACCCGTTTATATAACATAAAATTGTTCAAAATACGCTCATAATGATAAGTGGACAAAAAATGAGAATACATTTATCTTCACGCTCCAATCATTAGCCAAAAGTACATAGAGAAATACTACTTTACGAGAAAAGTTGTGCTCCTCCTTTACGCCAAACGCCACGAACTGGTACATCACCAGTCTGCTTTTGGCTACTGTTGAAATTACCATCATTTGATTCTGGTTCAACCTCACGGTTAGAGTTGTTAAGATCTAGTAACGCAGCCATTGATCCATCCCCAAGCCGTACTCTGTGAAACTTAGAAGTTTTCTTACGTTGCTGCTTACTTGCGGTTGTAGAAGCATCCGTACCTGCTACTTGTGACTTGCCTTTGTCTGACCTATATGTATTCTTATCTTTCGATATTGCCTCCTCCTCTACTTCCTGAGGATTCTGTGAGGATTGCAATCTCCTCACTGTATCCATAAAGTTATCTGCTAATGTTTCTTTCGGATCAATAACCTTCACAGCTTTTCCTTTGTTCTTCTTTGAACTTTGACTCTCTTTAGGTTGAGAAAAGCTCTGTGCAGCAGACTGACCATTCTCCTCTAAAGTCTCTCCACTCAAACTAGCATTATGGGTATCAATAAGTTCCTTCTGCCTTTTAGGGTCAGGGCACAGTCTAGCAAGATCAATAACCAAGTGAGACAATCCATAACCTTTCACATACTCCAAGTAAGTTCTTGCATCAATCAAACCTTGACGATACTGTCCTGAAACATTTTTAAAGGCCATGAATACATCTTCATCATGACCAAGTGCAGATCGCATTTTCTCAATCAATGATTTGTTGGCAGATTGTACATCTGGAGGCGGTTGGATGTTTGGAGATCCTTGTGTAGTGGTGGATGATGTCTTACGATTTTGCACAACAGCAGAAGAAACTGGAGGAAAATCTGAAGGAGAAGGCCGAAGTGATCTTGTATCAGATAGATCAGGGGCTGATGATGAGTGAGGAATTCTATTCGCATTACGAGCAGCCTGTGGAACTGCAGAAGCCAGAGGTCTAGGCTGTGAAACTCTGGCATGGGACCTAGATTGGACTGAAGAACCAGAGGCTTGTACAGGCGTTCGAGCTATTGCTGGCCATCCCGAAGAAGAATGGTTACCGCCAGTTGTAATAGATGCTTGCACTGGGTCTCGGTTAACCGCTGGCCATCCTTGAGAAGGACTAGCAATAGCAGAAGCAGTAGTAGTTCGATTTGTTTGGCGTCTTAGACGAGCAGCCATGGTGTTAGTAGGCAAACTCTCCAAGTTCTGTCCAGATCTCGGTTGACCAGAAAGAGGAGGAAAAGCAGATTCTCCAAGACGTGAACCACCACCACCAGAGCTTCCTACAGCTTGAAGATATCGTGAAGAGGGTTCCATATCTGTAGTTGATAGAGATTCCATTGGTTGAATAAGAGGACCAGTATCATCTATGTGTATGTTGTTGTTCTCAGAGAATCCAGGTGGTGCACTTGAGGGTGGAGGAGCAGGCTCTTGCCGAGAATACTCTGCCTCAGATAAACGAAGAGCCGCATGAACTGCAAGATTATATTCATCATCACCAGGCTCACGACGAAATGATCGGGCTCTTCCACGACGATTCTCTTGATCATTTCCACGTCGGTATCGGAAACTTGTTGGTATCTGGAGCGGAATGCAATGTCAAACAAAGGTAAGCAAACAGGACGATAAATTAACAAAGACAACAGGCAAGAGGTGTTACATGCCTGTAATGCAGCACTTCGCTGAGACCGAGACATTTTACCTCCATGCTCAATAGCGTTATGCCTCTGAAAAAACAAATATAAATCCTTAACAAAAATCCATAGACCCAAACTGAAAAAAAAGAAAATTGACAAATTCTCCAGAAGTGTTTACTTTCAGCTCTGATTCATTTTGGAAAACTATGAACTTCTTAGCAAGGCAGGAGTCGTCTTCACAAAGAAAATGGTCTCTGCGGAAGTGAATCTGGTGCAAAAACATATAGAATAAGAACAGATGCAGCCACAATTTAACCGAGCTATATTTGAAGTGGTTGATGTTACCTCCAAGTCATCATAGTTTTTGTAATATTCATATTGTCCTGGATGCGACCTATATTGGATATTGAAGTCAATGACATCATTCGGGTAACACACTCTCAAGATCAAGAATTCATTAATATAAATTGCCATTACCTTTGGCATAGATGGCAGGTGTAATGCTCAGTAGACATGTGAGTAAATAATTCATTGTCACCATAGAATGGATTCCTACAGAATTCACACATAGGATGTCCAGTAAAGCCGCCCCTTTCACTCTCAGTACCATCAACTTCAGAGTCACCAGTGTGTATGTGTTGGTTCAGTTGAGCCCTAGTATAAACCTTTTGTTCACATATGAATATCTGTCCATGTAGAGAGAGACAAACACAGATGTCAACAAATGAGCAAAACTTCGGAGAAGATAATAGCAAATAATCTGCACATATGATGAAGTTTTGAAGCTCCCACCTTACGCCCTTCGAGACATAAGCCACACATATGCAATTTGTGCTTATGATATAAATGACCCTTCAACTGTTCAACACTCTTAATCCGCTGCCGATGATGCCTTGGTCCTCCTTCTCTTGGTTGATCTTCCGCCTTGTCACAAACAGTGCAGGAAAGCCTACACATTGCTTTGATCATCCTGTACTGATCCAAGTCATCAAAGAAAGCCTGAGTGTCTTCATGATACCAGAGCGCTCCTACTCGACCTTCCTTTGGTGCTGATGGGAAGGTGGAGAAGTCATTGATCGTCCTTGTATAATCACCCAATGCCTGCATATTATTATCATAAGATCCCTTATCAGCATTCATTGGGAGACATAGAGGAGCTAAGATAGATAAAAGTTGAAAATTTTACAAAAAGTTCTTCACTATGAAGTAATCCAAAATTCTACCAAAATTATCTATCAGATGAAAAAAGAGTAATTGCCATAACATTGGTAACATAGATACAAATGAAGAGTAAAACAGTGATTAAGAAAGAGGAAACCGTAATCACCTTGGTGACGAAGACGATAGGAGACTCGGTCTTACAAATACAGCATCGAGGATCGCCAAGGACGAAACGGAGACGAACGACGCATGTGGAGCAAACCTCCCGGTGACCACAAGATCCGTAAGCAACCCATTCGAGATTTTCAGCGCAGACGGCACAGCTATCATCCATGTCTCTTCCTGAATTTGAGATTGAGATTGAGAAATTGATTCAAAGCAACAACAATAGAGATGATGATGAGCAGAGAGATCTAGGGTTCTGAAAGAGGGGCAGGCTTAAAAAGCAAGATGAAGAATATGAAAGGTCTCCGAATCATCAAGGCCGGTCAAACAAATACCAAAATAAAAATAAAAATTAAAAGGAAAATATATAATTATTATTAAACTCTTTTAATGCAATTTCACATTAGGGGATGTAGCTCATATGGTAGAGCGCTCGCTTTGCATGCGAGAGGCACAGGGTTCGATTCCCTGCATCTCCATCTGTTTCCTTTTTAAGTTTTGGTGAGCCACAAGGGCCCAAGAGACTACTCAGTTTTATAAAGCCCAAAACCAAACCCAAACAAAATAAAGGGTAGTTACGTCATTGAGCTGAAAAACCCTAGCGTCTCCTTCTCTCTTTTATCTCCTACAAAATCCCCACACTGATTTTTTTCCTCCAGCCGTTGCCTCAAAAGATGCAGATCTTCGTGAAAACCCTAACGGGGAAGACCATAACCCTAGAGGTCGAGTCCTCAGACACCATCGACAATGTGAAAGCGAAGATCCAAGACAAGGAAGGAATCCCACCGGACCAGCAGCGATTGATATTCGCCGGGAAACAGCTGGAAGACGGACGCACTCTCGCCGACTACAACATCCAGAAGGAATCGACGCTTCATCTCGTGCTCCGTCTCCGTGGTGGTGCTAAGAAGAGGAAGAAGAAGACTTACACCAAGCCGAAGAAAATCAAGCATAAGCACAAGAAGGTTAAGCTCGCTGTTCTTCAGTTTTACAAAATCGATGGATCTGGGAAAGTTCAGCGTCTGAGGAAGGAGTGTCCTAACGCAACTTGTGGAGCTGGTACTTTCATGGCGAGTCATTTTGATCGCCATTACTGTGGTAAGTGTGGACTCACCTACGTTTATCAGAAAGAGGGAGGTGATGCATGATCTGTTCTAGTGGTAGATCTCTCTCTCTCTCTCTCTCTCTTTAAAAACTGCATTTCGATTTGGGAATTTTGTAAGCTTTTTTTGTTGTTGTTTATGGATTCTATGTTGAACATCTTTTGTTTTGGATTATGAATGACTAAAGTTCTAGGTTCTTATATTATGCTGTTCGTTCAATACTTTTTGATATTCATTGGTTGCAATTTTTTGGATGATCTCTACAATTCGAATTGGATAATTATTGTTGCGAAACAATACAAGTCTTAATCTGGTTTGCAAGTTAGTAGGAAAGAACAATGGCTCCACAATTTAAATCGATTTTTTATTGTTATGCTTGAGGATTTGATGATTTTGATCTCTCGATTTTCTTCTAATAATTATTTTTTTAAGTAATCGGAAAAATTTCTTTGTTCTAGTGTTAATACCTGTGTCAGAGTGTTCTTGTATCGATGCGATTATAGGAATTGCGTTTTAACGGGACTAACTCGCTCAAACTAAGGATAATCGAAAATTTAGAGATAGGATCGTAGTGTGGTTGTATCGTGTGGAGTGATCGTAGTATTGTTGTACCTTGTAGAAGTTTTGTGATTTGTAGAGTATTTCGTATATTCGATTCTTAAATTTTTCTGATGAGAAATAGCTCAACTCGTCCCTAAATATATTTTCCTGATGAGAGGCTGATAATTTTTGTATAATTTTGGAGTCGTATCTAATATGTAATTCTTCCAATTCTTCTTTTTCAATATTCACAGACAATTAACAGTATGTACACAAAAAAATGTAATTACATACTGTACACACAAAAAGCACACGACATATGCAAACATATCTCGAAAGGCATCTCTCTGCTGCTTAAAATCTCTAAGTCAAATACAAAAGCAGCAGCGTGGGAGATGTTATTCGTCATCATCAATTATAATCATTGGTTTCACCAAAAACACAACAGTTTTCAGCCATCCATCTGATTCTTCAAGCGACAGAAAGCCTCCGGTGTAAGACTAAAACACCTTCTCTTCTCCATCTTTACCACCGTCTCTTCTCCTCGGTCCACCGTCATTAAACATACCACAACCGCGGTTAAATTATCAAATGAGTTCCGCCTCAGAGCCTCCATCACAAGCTCTCTCGCGCATCTTGTTGGATCGTTGTGTCGGTTTAAGCCACGCTTAACAATGCTAACTGCTTCTTGGCTCGTCAAGACATCCCAAATCCCGTCGCATCCGATCACAAGAAACTCATCATCCTCAGTTAGAGTTATCTGCTTGATTTCTGGTTCCGAAATTAGCGGAGATTGAGAGCCGTGTGGCATTTTTAAGTCCCAGTCGCCGAGAGCCCGGGTTACAGCTAAGACTTCATTTAGGTAGCCATCATTATCGATGATACCACCGGATTCTTCCACTCTTCTTCTCTCGAGTAGGTTAATCGGCCTATGGTCTTCAGACATGTCTATCGCTTTGCCTTTCCTGCATAGAACCGCTCTGCAGTCTCCGGCATTGGCAACCATTAAGAGTCTGCAAAAGACGAGAATCATGAAACTGCGCTCAAACTGGATAAACCGAAATAACCAAACCAGACAACCGAATGCGCACACCTAGCTTTAAAGGCAACAACAGAGAGAGTAGACAACTGGTACAGGACCATATCGAATCTTGCTAAGATCACAGGTTATAAACTAAAAAGCTAAAATCTAGAATATGCAAGAGCTCTCTTAAGATCCTAAAGATAGATAGAGAACTACAGAAGTAACTGAATGAAACACGTACCTTCCACAAATAAGAGCAGTGAGAGCAGTGGTACCAGAAGAAGAGCTGATGCTGCAATCCTCTGCCAAAGCTAGATCAGCTTGAAGAAACGCGTTTCTCAATGAGCTCTGAACTTCTTCCACATAAACACTATTCACTTCCGATGTTTGTGGAAACTGCTCATCTTCAAAGAAAAGCCTAATGGCATTCTCCCGTACGTATGCTGCTGCTTCAGGTCCTCCATGACCGTCAAAAACCTAAACAGAGGAAGTCAAGTCAGAATATATATTAATAAGAGCATTAGATTTTAAGGAAGACGCAAATCAGGAAAAAAAAGAAAAGGCAATACATCCTTAAAGAGAGTATTAGAACGATAGATTACCGCATAGAAAGCACTAGGCTTTGGCAACTCAAAGAGAGACCCAACTTGAGAAGATAGATCGTCTATGCGAATGTGTTCATCTTCCATACATCTCTTTGGGCCGATATCAGCAAAGCTTCCAGACCGGATAGTCGGAACATAATCTGAGACACTAGGATCGCAATCACCCTGCTTAAAAGGCATATATATATACACGTTATTGAAAACATAGATCAGATCTCCGCAGTCATTAAAACAACAAATCCTGACAAAAGAATCAAAATCTATAAACAATGAAAATAGTTACCAATTATCCAATTAATGAAAAACAGAAACTAAAAGGCTTGTTTAAACTCAATCGAGTACAGCAAAAACACAAGCAGTAAAGACAAAACATGTTAACAACACACAATAAGTAGTAACTACAGAGCGCTTTTCCAGCAAGATCACCAGCTTTAAAGTTGCTTAATTTGCGCAAAGTTTCAGACAACAAGCATCTAATATTTGCTACGACACGCAAACATACATAAACCAGAGGTCCTCTAAGCTTAAGGGATTCAAGGATCACGTTCGCAAGTGTCCCAGACCGTTTTAAATCATCTTCTCTGATTATCATAAAGACACATATATACCAACAAAGCAATTCAGTCAAATTCCTAATGATTGACGATAAATTTCAGAACCCAGCTTCTTAAACTCTCTTTCACAAGGTACCCAGAAAGAAAAAATCAAAACTTTAAACATGTCGGGAAATTGGGGAATAAAAAGACTTACCACAGGAGAAGTCGTTAAACTTCCGGAAACCGACGCCGTTGACTGACTAAAACCCAATTTGGGAGAAGAAACGGGAGATTTAACGGCGGAAGAAACTCCATCAAACAACTCAATCTCCAGAACCGCCGGCAAACTCTGTTGAAACACAACCTCTGCTTCTGCTACCATCTGTCTCTTTCTTCACAATCAAATTCAATTTCACTACAACAAAATCAACTCTTTTTATTCCCAGGAAGTTTTTTTTTACTCCAAGTCTCTGATTATTATTTTTCTCTCTCAAATTCGTCACTTGTGTTCAACGAAAATTTGACAATTTCGAAGTTGGCGTGTGTGTTTTATATTTCTGAGTCCCGTGGGCTTTTTCTATGTGAAGAATATACTTATAAGAAACTCGATTGTGGGAGGGCGACTGGTTAACCGGTAAAATACAGTTGACACGTGGCGATCATCTGTGGCGAGTCGGTTGCTTATGTAGATTGTTTATCTGTGTTTAGTTTGTGGATTACACACGGCTAAGACTAAGCCCTAATCATGCCACGTGTCATTCCAGCTTTGACGCGCGTACCCTCCAACGACGTCGGATCCAGAACCACTCCTTTTTAAACTTTACCGAGGACTTGTTTGGAAATAACGGGGATGTTTCTGTAATAGTATATAATTAAATATTAAGGGGTACTTTAGGAAATCCAGAACTTTCTCGACCAGAGAATCTCCAGAGCTTTGTTCGTGTCCACACCTGCGTTTCGAGGAATTGACGATCTTACCCCCGAAGTTTAATCACACGATGGCGTTGCTGAGAGATGGATCTGGACCGTTAAACCTACCAGAAGTGAGCGTGGGTCCCAAGTTTTATCGATTTGTCATGCCGCGTCAGCATTCTTTTTCTTTTTGTTGGGATTTTTATTTTTGTCACGAGTAAGTTTAGTGGCATCAAAGCTTTACACATTTGCGTAGATCAATAAGTTAAGTGCTCGCTATGATCCAAAGCCATCACCTAATTATTATTTTATATGGTTTTCTTTTTCTTCTCAATTTGACTGTTGGAAAGAAAACAAATTCAAATATCTAAATTTGACATAGCGAAGGAATTTATTATTTGCCTTTGTGTGTATAATAATGTTTCTTTTAGACGAAATCAAGATGCTAAAGATCTAACGTGTTGCTAAAATGTGAAACGTGTTTCGTGGAAAGTCTAATAACCAATTGAAAAAATCTAGATCCAGAACCTTGTCTTTAGCATAAAATATCTAACCAATAAAAATTAACAACAAATCAGCATTACTTATCAGCATTTATGACTCAGCAAAATGTTGCTAGTGATGGGTTAAATAAATATGACACACGAAAATATCGTCACACTGATGATGATTTGATGACGCACGCATTGATGGCCAATTCAGAGAAAAGGCCATAAAGCTTTAACCTTAGGTGTTTCAAGCCCATTGGACTCAGTAGGTTTTGTTGCACGTCAAAAATAATTGGCCTTATTTTTGCGGAGGACCTTGAGAACATTAGACCAAACTAGACTCATTTTAGTCAAGTTAAATTACTGTGGTATAGACACGTGGGAAATGGTCAACGAGAATGTCTAATCTAATCTCCGACCATCAAAAGCGACTTGAAGAGTACGTAGGGTTTTGCTTTTAGGGGCGATGAATCCCAAATTCAGGTAGAGATATGACTGCGAGAGACTTATGTTATTGGTCCAAGTCACAGAGGACAAACACAGTTTAAGACAAAGATCTCATGAAGAATTTAGACATTGACGTGAGCCTATTCATCACTATTGTAGTCTCACCGATCTGTCAAGTCCATTGGTTTATGCCAATAAAAGATGAGCAAGAATTTTCCATTACTCAACCTTTTGTTGGCCACTAAAACTGGAAGTTGTTTCAGAAAATTATTTATTAGAGTTGAATATTAATTTCGTATTACTCAAACACGGCCGCTTTAAAGAATGTGGTCATATGTAGTAATTTAGCACACTCCTTGTAAAAATTTAACCAAATTTAGCTATATAATACAGCCTTTATTTGGTTAAAAATATATATATATATATATATATATTGAAAATGATCCATAAAGTTTGTAAGTCTTATTGAGCCTATATATATAGATATCAGCAAATGGTCATGAGAATTACATCACCAATTTAGCCTTCACTTTTATAGAATACTGTATGTACTTCATTTCTCAGGAAAATTGGTCTCATATACCTCGTGGCTTCTCTAAACAAATTTTAATAAAATAAAAACTGATACGGAGGAAGATTTGAGTCCACTCTTTTTTTGTGTGTGTGTTCTAATAATGAGAACTTCAAAAATGATGATCAAAAGTTTTAAACTTTATCCCATCTGATAGTTTTTTTACTTAAAAAAGATCCAACACTCGTGTTTTGCTTTTGTCTTTCCTGGCTGGAATTCGTTTATCAAGAAGTTGACCCCTGTCTTGTTTTGTAGCACATGCAAGTGCGCACTTGTTCAAACTACATATAAACCAAAGCCACTCTCTTTGGAGCAAAAAACAAGAAGATAATTGCTTTTGCTCTAGCTTTAGCTTCTAACTTTTCTTGCCGTTCTCTTTTTTCATGTTTTCATACGATTTGCTCTGGAACTATCTTTTTCGTGAACAATTACATTGTAAGGTGATGATGTGGTCCTTAAACCCCATCCAATAGAACACGAGTTAATTTGGTGCTACTGCTACATAACATATATATGTGGAACAGTTATTGGAATAATTGGTTATATGCTTTCTACTTAGTTCATGGCTTTGATTAAATTGGGATGTTCAACATGTATTTTTTTTTTATTTAAGCAAAGTCAAACCAAATTCAATAAGAAGCAATTTCATACCGTTTGGATTTAAATTTTAGGCTTTTAGCTTTTTTGGGTTCCATTGAAAGTTTGGTTTCTCACACACAAAGAAAAGATCTTAATTACAGTTCACATGTTTGGCTTATGACATATTTGACCCTTTATTACTACATAGTATAATTTACCGACATTCCACAGGATAAAGTAAGAGATTTTACAATGATTCGAGATCACGAGCAGAAATGTAAACATACTAACATAGGTAAAAGAGAAAACTCAAGAAAGCATTAGATCCAAGATCAGTTAATCAACTAATTTTAAACATAATCTCCTCCGGTTTTATTAAGCCTCCATAATGGCTAAACTCATTTCGACGACGATGATGGGTTTAAAGGACTCGGCTTTGTACTATTTTGCCCTTTCCCGGCAAGCCTAGGACTCATCTCACCTCTTAAATCATTCACTCTAGGACTAAACACCTGAGACAGATTCCGATTATAAACCGGCGTTGAAGTCGAGCTAGTAACTTTAGGACTACATGTGTGTCTAAACTCTCCTCTGCTTCTTGTAATAAACTCATCAAGAATCTCAGAATCACATGGATACGAAGCTGTTGATCCCATCTCAGCTTCCTGCAAAATCCGAAATCTATTAACAACTATCCAAGGAGCCAAAGAAAAATGAATATTTATTTGAATTTGTAACAGAGTCCTTTACCGGTACTGCGAGATTGAATGGTAAAGCAGGTGCTTCTTCATACTCTGCTGCGTCTAAGTCCTGAAGATGAGCACTTTTGAAGAATCTTGGGAGGATATATTGCCTTACGGGTATTAGAAACATGATCATTAGAGGGAACATAACTCCAGCGATTGGGATCCATGTGAGACCAAAGCAAGTTAAAAGATAAGTCGTTTGGAAGATTGTGAACATTGCAATCGTTTTGAATGGAACAGTTTCCACGAATGTCGCGTGGTTATCTTCAAGGACCCTGAAAATTTGGTAAGTAGTTGAGTAACGATTCTTGAGAGAGTAAAAGACGATAAAAAAAGATTGAGACTTTACTTGAATCGACGACTTGGGGCTGTGAAGAGAAGTAAGATTCTTTCCCAGAATTGGTTTCCGGGTAAGCTTTCGATTGCCATGAAGGCGAAGTATCCCCAAAGGACTGATGTAGGGATCATTTTAAGGAGAGGCATAGCTGCAACACATCCTCCAACCATTATTGCTTGAAGCAAGTTGCTTACTCTCTGTTCTTTGACTTCAATTGGCAATAGATCATCGATCTCTTTCTCGATATCAAACAGAGTTTCATCAACTGGAGCGTCAAGATTTCCTGTGAATGTCGTCGCTTGGATTGTTGATTCTCTCAGCTCTTTCAAACCCTGCAAAAGCGATAGTTTATCCTCCATTTAGCCTCAAACCAAATTATTCTATCAAAAATTTGAAAAATTTACACAAAAGGTTCTTTACTTGAGGCTGCTGGTAGACTAATGGAGTCTGCATTTGATTATAAACATCTTGCATGTTTCCATACAGCTGTCCTAGACTCGCATTCTGCTTGATGCTTCTGCGCGCAGTTGCAACTAGTCTGTTCCGAAGCAGCTGTTGAAAGAGCAAACAAAAAGCTTTAATCCAAGGCCTGAATGGGAAAAATTCCAAAAATAACAATCGATGTTGGTAAGGTACCTGATATTTTAGTGTTGCTAAGCTCTTGGTATGCATTGGTGATTGAGGGATGACTCCATTAGATGGAGGGATTCCAAGTAGACCACACATTAAGGTCTGCAAAACGGCGGAGTTAGTAGTAGATTGAGCTCAAGAAGAAGAAGCAATTACTATTTCCTGCAGATTCTTACCAAAAACCCAAGAAGAAGTAGATCATAGTGGTAAGAAGATGGTTTTCTCAAATTGAATTCTTTCTGCTGCGCAAGCTGTGATGCTACGCTATGGTCGAAGTAGTAAAGAACTGCAATCATTGTTGCTGGAATGAAGGCTCCAATTATGTATACAATCGGAACTTGAAGCATCTCCTGAGAAATCGAAGTCACTAACCATTAGTCATATCTTCTTGTGGGGTGTGTTTGAATTTCAAGATAAAAACACACCTTTACGACGGTCCAATTTTCATAAGCACCAGGGGACCAAGGATTTGGGCTAAAGAGTCGCCGAGGAATTCCTTTTGGAACATCTCCTGTTGGGATGTAGGAGACACCGGTCCACACCAGAACCATGAGTGGCACACCATAGTCAGCTATTAAACTTCTAAGCCAGCCTGTTACAAGAATAATGTTTTAATGAAGGGAAGTAAGTTTCTTCAAGAACAAGGAATATTTGACTAAGATCTCCCCACTTGTAAGCAATGACTGCTTAGTTGATTATTGATTGCTCAAGATCCTTAGAATAAGGAGATTCCAGATCATGGGAATTAAAGACAAAAGTTGACTAACTGCTTCGTTACCTGTTCCATATCTCCATGATCTGGCTTTTCTGCTTCTAAGTGCAGTTATAAGAAGACCAAAGGAAAGAACCAAAGCAAACATCCCATTTGCGAATCTCCAGGAAGGTAAAAACTCCAGAAGTTTCAGATCCTCCCTCTCAGGAGAGCGAAATTCATCAACTAGTCCCTGGATATATAATTAAAGCATTACAGGCAATTAAAAACTATTTTTTCCTGGTGTCGGAAAAAATGGAAAATCTTCTTACTTTGATGGCTTGTTGCATGAAGAGCATAGCTATAAGAAGTCCAAACAATTCTCCAGCTACTCTTGTGAATCTGTTGATAATTGAACAAGCTCCACATATAGCCAATACAAACAGTATCAACGAAGTCCAGACACAAACCCTGCACATAGCAATCAACACGATTAGCGTTTCATTGCTCAATATTTTACAACCTAAAAAAAAAAAAACTAGAAGAAACTTTACCATCCAGACCAAGCCAAGAACAAATTGCGTCCCAATTCAGGTCTACCCTTGGCAAAGTTAAACATGAATGTGTACATAATTACAGTTGGCTCTGCAACTCCGAGTATAAGCAGAGGCTGGCCTCCGATGATCGAGTGAATGATTCCGCAGATGGCTGTAGATGCCAGTGTCTGAACAGCAGTAAGAACTCCATCTGCAAATTACAGAATCCGATTTAAGTTGCAATCTTTGATAACATTCATAAAGCTGGTAACTTTTTTTCCCTGAGGAGAAGATATAGTACCAGTGCTTCGTTCCAATTGTTCTCCGAATGAAATAACAGGAATCGCAGACGCGAAGAATATGTATGTGGTAGGAGCCAGAATCCTACAAAACAGAGGAGAACTTATTATATATATGAATAATTTATAAAAACAGAGGAATTTTGAAAAGGTTAGCAATTATAGTACCTAAATCCAGCTTTGATTCCTCCGGTCCAATCTTGTTTGTAGCACATTAACCTTCCTTTAAGATCATTCTTGATACCTTCAAACGGAACAAAAGTCTCTTCCATGGTGGCTTCTCTCTGTAAAATACTCTGGTTTTTTTTATTTCTCTCAGACAAATCGTCAAACACTTGGAGAGCTTCCTTCTTTGGTTAAACACCTCGGAGAAGAGGTAGAAGATGAGTTTAAACTCGATATAGGGGAGAAACGAAAAGGAGACTACTTGAAATGGAACAAACCCATATTACAGAACATTCTCAATACAAGTTTAGGGGATAGAAGATAAATGCACAAAAATCCAGATAAGAAGACCCAGAAGCAAAGAACCCAATATCAAGGAGCTCGTAACAACAATGAATCTCGTTGAAGAAGATTGGGAACGATTCATAGAACAAATTTACATGATAAAGAGAGTTCTTTTTTTTTTTTTTTTTTGAGAAGCAATTATGAAAATAAAAATGGGGCTGTGTGTAGTTGTTTGGATGGCAAGAAAGTGGCAAAAGTAGCTTCAGCTGTGAAAAAATTGCAAATGTATGTCTTTGGTGGCAAGGAAGAAGAAGCCGAAGCATCCGTATATATAATAGTGAAGGCAATTAAATTAATTAACAACTCATTAAGGGGGATTAACGAAGCGCGTGAATACTACACAAATACAATCATTGTTTATGCAGCCCACCGTTACCTTTGACCTTTTTGTTGTTATTAATCATTATACATCATATAGTTACAAGATTTATTTGAGAAAAATAAGTAGTATTTGTTTTAGGGTAATTACTACATTGTGTATTACTATTGTTTCTGGTAATAGAGTGATATATGTTCTACCGTTTGTCTAAGGGTTTCGATGGTTAAAAAATCGATTTTAAAATGATCGTGGACAAGAATATACTGATTTTTTTTTTTCAACCACACATTAATTAAAAAGTTAAAAAGTTATTCCATGATTGGTAGTAGTCCAATCAGGAGGAAACGAGTTTACAAGAGAGATTTTAAACATCTTTTTAAAATGAAGATGTAGCTACAATTGTTAATTGGTCTAGGCTTTAGTCTATCTTTTTTTATAATGGGTAAAAACTCTTGTCTTTACTTTTTTTATTCAGTTTATATTATTATAAATGTATAGGTAAGTGTCCACATTGTTCAAAAAAAAATAATAATAACAAAGACGGCCAATTGTTTCAAATTTATAGAACCAGCCATGCATGATTCTCACATCTATAGATTTTATGTTTTTCGATAATCAGTTTGGAATAGTAAAATGGCTTGTAGTCTTTTGCCTTTTGGTTCGTATTGATACCGACGTAGTGTCCAGTCCAGACCCGATTATTCAGATAGAAAGGAAATGGCTGTCAGATGCAAATACTTAAGGCTATGGTCAAAATGCCAAAATTGAAGGAAATCTTACCATTAAAAAAAAATCAATTTCGTATCACCTTCTACGTGAGGAAACCACTTATACATCATACCTGCTTCTTAAAAAGGCAACCGTACGATGTTTTCTGTAAAGGCAAAAAAAAAGAAGAAGAAAAGAGGTCACTTTTGGAGGGTGGTGCAGATAATATACATCTAATCCATACACTGACGTTGTAATAGTAAGAACTCAACTAACACATACGAACATCTTTAAACAACTACGAAACAGGATTGACCTATGTATCCAATCACCATTGGTTTCATTAATTCTCCTTTTTTGTTTTTTTTTTGTCACTTAGTTCATTCTTTTAGGAATTGGATTTTAACACGTTACGTTGTCCTTCCAATGTTCAGCGTCTACGGAATAATATTGTTCCTTATCATCACCATAAAGAGTAATTAAGAAAATAAATCGGTTAATTGATTAAACTTCCTTTCTCTCTCTATAGTCTATACAATTCTTTTATTTACACATTAATAAAAAAAACTATGTGTTACATACGTATATGTATGTATATCAAGAGAGGTTGAAGCCCATGTGCCATGGACAACTCATTTCTTAGCCCTCGACGCAATCTCACAGCCACGAAATACAATATTACAATTCACAGCCGTATTTCCAACCAACTTTTCTAATAAACAATATCATGAACTATTGTGTATATAAGTACTGGACTCTCGATCCAGAGGACAAGAATGATAAACAAAAGATTCATACTACTCAACTTTCTAGGTTATACGACCATTTTATAGTGATCGTTATATATATTTAGAACGTCAAATTTATTGTGTTTTTATTCAAAGAATTTTTGTTTATAAAATATTTAATATAATTATATACATTTTTAGAGTTAATATAATTTGCGGTATAACGATATGAAAAACTATAATTATATTTTTTGTTCGAACTACCATTTTCATTACAATTGTCATATATATAGCTAGATTAATCATTATAATGGTTAAATATATACAAATTAGAAATCGCTGCCAGAAAAGAAAAAAAAAAGAAGAAGATACAAATTTGAAATCATCATTTATATGCGTCGGTTTGTTTTTGGTTGTATGAAAAGTTTCATAACAAGAATTATTAAAAACTCAAGCTAGAGCCACTTGAAACTCTTCATGAGAAATCAACCTATTCAATTTCATTTAGAATTCGAGTTTAAGTCATAGCTACGCAATTATTAAAAAGTTATTGCCCGGCTTGCGTATAAAGTTCATATGTATGTGCTCCGAACATGTGACAATGCATTTTGTAATTCTGGTTTTCCTTTTTTTTTTCAATATACAATTTAATATATATATATATATATATATATATAACGATGAAATTTGGAACTTGAAATCCACCATATTAAACAGATATATATATATATATATATATAAATTTAATCTCAATTTAACTTGATTTTTTTAATTATCTTCAATTTTACGTAAAACAATTATTTGGAATTTGTTTTTCCTGGTTAGAGAAGTTTATTCAATCAATATAGATTAATTGTTGGACATAATTAAAAGAAAGGATAAATAGATATACATATTTCAATCAGTTACAAATTGAGAAAAAAAATGATTGGTTTGTAAATAATGTAAAGAATGTTACTTTATAATCCTATATATAATAGTTGAAGATAGATTTCCAGAGCTTGATACATCAACATGTTTATCTATCATTTATTTATTTTTAGCTAAAAAAATTGTATTAACTTTCCATTATTTATATAAAAATTGATATATGACTTGTTAATTGAATATATAAAGAAACTAATTCATATTTAGTTATATTAATTAATTTTTAAAAAATTATGCATAAACATTAATGAAATGAATTTAAATTTTATTAAAGTATAAACACTAAATAATATGCTATTAGAATTATTTGCATCTTTTCGTCTATTATATATATGATTAGTTACCATGAATATTAGTTAAATTTATTATTTATTTTTAAAAAATATAAGATATCAAATCAAGATTAATTTTCTTTATGTTCATTTTTAAATTTAGAGGTATTTTAATTTTTTATTATATTTAGGTAAGTAGTCGTAAATTAAATAAATATTAAACTATTAGATAAAAGTAAGAAAATGGGATAAATTGGTTAATTGAAAATTATTGAAATTTATCAAAATGATAAGAAAAGAAAATACTAAAAATATTATCTTATAAATTAATTTAGTTTATGTAAATTGTCAAATAAATTGTGGATGTAAAAACTCGCATGTATATGCAGGTATTAATCTAATATATGAATAATAAATGTTACTTTACTTTCTATAGCTGCTCATCTTAAATAATGTTTTGTTTAATTTTGTCTCTATGCTTAATAAGAGAAAAGGTCAACTACTATGTCCATACTCCATAGATATTTCCCGGATTAAATTATTGAGATCAAGGACGGGACATGACGTAACATTGAGTTGTATATACTACACGGATTTTATTTAAATTATCATGTAACCGAAAAACCACAAATCACTCGCTTACGAGTTTATGACATTGAGTTCGATTTTGTCTCTATACTTGATCACGATTAAAAAGAGAGTCAATGAGTCATTATATCTATAGTACATTTTGAAAAAAAAAAATTGTTATGTAAGATATTACATAAATAAAATGATAAATAAATTAAAAAACTCATTAAGGATAAATATGGAATCTGAAAATACTTATATACATGTATCAAAACAACATCTACGATCAATTCTCTACTATCCATAAAACCAAATACAATTAACAAATTTTAATTTTAATTATAAAATTTAAAATATCCATATAATATTTCACAATTAATAGTATAGATATTTAGAAGATTTTGTTAAGATTTAAAATTATGATTCTCGTATCATCTTTGTTTGATATTTTTTTTAATTGCTTTGAATCATCAAATAATACATAAAATTAATAACTCTAGATTTTTTTTTTGTATTTGTCGAGATTCGAATTTTGAAAAATAGACATGTATTACTCAAACAATGAAGAAAAATTGTGTGTTTAACGTCCCACATCGGCTAAAATTTTTAGACAATGGTTGAGAGTCATATTATAAATAAGACCAAAATGAATCTAAATCTAAATGAGCAGGAACCTTAACTTAACAAACATCCAAATTTAAAAATTTATCTCCGGTTTAATTCGATTCTATTAGTCGAACCGTTTAATTATACCAGATATAAAAAATTTTAAACTTTTAAAAAGTTTAAAATATTATGAACATTTACGCTTATACAAAATTTAAAATATCACATGACGGGGTTATATAGCGGAATAGATTTTGATCGACATTAATATAAATTTAAAATATCATTAACTCGGTGGTATAACACGGATAAATCATCATTTCATTATTTTGTTAACACTATTAATATTAAAATATTAAATATATTTAATTAAATTGATTAAATTATGATTATATAAATAAACAAATTATTCCGCGGTATATTGCAGGTTAAATTCTAGTGGATAATTAAATCGCTATGTTGAGTCTTTTTATTCAACATCTTTACGGCGTTCACGTTATCGTTTCAGTGGATTGATTAATAGTACATTTTAAAAGTAAAATAAGTAATTAATTAAGTTAAAAACTTAAAACTTATTTGGGTTGGACGGGCCGGTTTAAGAGTTGTTATATGTTTGACAAAATCGAAGACTGTGACTAACCAATTAGTCGGGGAAAAAACCCGATAAACTATCTGTGTCAAGTGAATGGCATAGTATATATGGAGAAATAAAAATTAATGAAACGCAATAGCATAAATACGAAAACCAAAATGATAAGCTTCAATACAATAAGAGAAGAAGTAATCACGTTACAAAGAAAAACTAATATAACTTTTAAGTCTAAAAGACGTATATATCTAATTAATGCGGATGGTTCATAATATTTCGTTTTCGAGCTCCCATTAAAAAAATGGTGTTCCTTGCAACTAATACTAAACTCATTATATTCAAATTCAATTTAGTGTTTCTACAACCAAATTAGAACATTCTAAACAAAATCCACAAAACTTCGCACACTCTTAACTTTTCCATTATAGGCTTCCATCGATGAATTAGTTCGTCATGTATGGGATCAGTCAGATGCTCTTTGATATACGAACATCTAATGTAGTTATAATGTTATTATGTTTACGAACATCTTTGATAGAGAATGATCGGTGATGCATATGCAGAACGTAGATGCAAAACTGCTAATTAGTATTTTTTTTTTTTTTTCATATTTTGATCAACTTTCATATTAAATATTCATCAGATTCTGTAAAAGTTGTCCACCAAATTAAACTCACACATATTCTTTTTTGAATATCGTCTAGTTTGTTCAACTTTACATCTTAATTGCCAAAAAACTACATTATTAAAGATTCAATCATGCATTTCATCATTTTATGTCTTTTGTTTGTTTTCACAAAGCTGTATTTTTATACTTTTTTTTCTTTCACAAAGCTATGTTTTTATACTTAACATATACTTTTTTGATGATGTGCTTAATTATTTTCATCAACCCGATATATTTTATATACAAGCTTCCCATTCCATCAATACGAGGTTCTTGCATGTTGAAACATCAAATGATACCACGTACAACTTCATATATATATGTTTACTTTCATTATACGTACGCACTGATTTACGTCCATATCCCTATCCACATATAATGGAAACATTGTACCAAATTTACAAATTCAATAAATGATCTATACGATATCTTTTTTTTTTGTCGTCCCATATAGAGATTTTATTAACCATGCACAGTGAACACAATTTATTTATACTAGGTACGGTGAATATATGAAGTGCAGTCAGACTTGTTCCGACAATAATGATGCGTAGGAGACGACTTTTTTCTATTATGAACGAGCGATAATAATTGAGGGAGAAACACAAAAATGTGAGAGGCGAAAGACAAAATACACAGTATATAATAATTAGTTTTTGTCGACCAAGATATATATACACAACAGTATATAAATAAAGCTGAACCATAAACACTAACACAAGCCAAAAATAACTCAAAGTAGTTTACTGTTTACTATTATTTCCCCTCACCAAATCATATACATATAAATGATAATACATAAATATAGGACTCCATACGTAATTTATTATCCACTATAACATTTGTATACATAGTCTAGGTTCGTAAAGCATCGTCTTGAAGAAGGGATACAAATAACAACAGGAGAAAAACTATTATTTTCCAATTTTATAATAAAAGGAAAATCGAGTTTTCAATTTGTAAGAAGACATGAAGCCAAAAAAATTGGTGATAATTGTGGCTCATAGTTTGACTTGACACATTCACTTCATAGCGTAATCATTAGTCATCAAAATCATCAATAGTTGGACCGATTAATATGAGATTAATTAATGAACGGTTAAGATTCTTCCATATATAAAACACATTTGTCCTTTATTTTTAACGAAACCGGTTGAATAGATTACTTTGTTGTAGATCTACCAAAACCGGTCAAGGGAAATTTTTGGGTAAGAGTATCGATTCGTCAAAACCGCATCAACGACAAACCGGTTAGCAGCTTCGGTATAGTGAACCCCATCCCAAACAATAGCTTTGGATACATCACGACAAATAGTTGAGCCGGGTTGACCACACGTAGCCTTTCGATCGTAGTTGTTAGGCCTTCCTCCATAACCGCAACAAGCCATTAACGGATCAACAAATCCTGAAACCGCACGATCAAATAAACCGATCAAAACCGGTTTTTAACTCTCATACTCATAGCAATTAAAAAGAAGTTTATTAATGCCATCAAAACGCACCGTATCGTTTGAAATCGGCGGAGAGTTTGTATTTGATGGAGTAAATATCAACGTAGACGAGAGTGGCGTCTTCAAATTGGGATCTCAGTTCGTTGCATAGACTAAAGAGTCCTTTGTTGAAGGCTTTTGCGACTTCGTTGTGAACCCGGAAACAACCAATCGGGTCAAGATCCGAATAGTTATGCGGGTGAATCGCCAATTCTTTTGGTGCACAGCCCAATGGGCCTGTGTTGTGTACCCAAAACTTTCTCCCTCCGTATAAATATACGGTCTTCGTTACAAAATACCAAATTACAAACCGGCCGTATCAGTTACGGTTTATGAGTCGACCAAAAAAGTTATAAACAAGGGCCCATTTTATCCAAATTATCTTATGAAAACTAAGTTTTGGGCCTAAAAGATTATGTATATTTAAATACCTAAGAGATTTGTGGAAGAAAAGAAATGATGAGGTTACCTGTATGGCTTTTTTAATCTCGAGAAGCATGGAAGGAATTTTCTCGACAACGGGTGTGTACGTTAGATTCGAATCGTATAGGGCAAGTAGGAGATCATTTTGTCCAATATCGATCATGTACAATGCGTTTCTAAATCCATTATCGTCAATAAGATCTCTTCTCCCTGTCAAGAAGATCACATATATCTTATAAGTAATAATGATATGAGATTGATATAACTTTTTGAGACATTTCAATTACCGGAAGAGATAAGTTCTTGAGAACGGTTTTTGAAACGGACGAACTGGCGGATTTGAATGGCAAGGGGGAACGCAAAGACAGGAAGAGCGGTGGCTCCCGAGACTGCGAAATTGACTCCTCTTTTGAAATTCGGTGACAGTGAATCCAAATATGGACTCAGATATGTCATCTTTAAATGTTCACCTAATCACGTAACAAAAGTTTAATTTAATCAAACTTGTAAACTTACATGTATGTTCATAAAACGTATACAGATAGAAGACGTGGGACTCACAGAAGAAGTCAACGATGAGTCGACCGTCGCCTAGACGACCAGTGCCTCTATGGAAGAAGGTAATGCCATGAGGGAGTCCGATAGGAAGTCCGACGCCAGCAAGAACTCCTCCGGTGTCGGAGTTAGAGTCGCCGAAGTTTATCAATATAGGTTTCTTGTCTGACTTGTAAATATTTTCCGAGTTAGAGCAAACCAGAAGAGATAGACATAGAATTAAGAAGAAGCATGTTAGAGAAGGAACAGCGTAATCCATTTCGTTTGAATTATTGCTACTCAGAAAATTTTAATCATGATTCAAGATCTAAGCTTTTTTAATATATAGTAATGTCTTTGGCTTAGAAAGTCAAATTTTGTAATTGTAAGTCAATTAGTATATGTTAATACTATTTCAAGTTGCATTATGTAAATGTTTAATAATCTGAAAGCAATGCTAAAAGCAATCAATCAATCTTTAGATCCGATCGGCCATGTTTTCTACAAGGATTGTCAGAACTTGTTGAGCTATTAAATATTCCGT
This sequence comes from Turritis glabra, assembly GCA_900406565.1. Taxonomy (NCBI): domain Eukaryota; kingdom Viridiplantae; phylum Streptophyta; class Magnoliopsida; order Brassicales; family Brassicaceae; genus Turritis; species Turritis glabra. The sequence goes on along the minus strand of OVBN01000228.1, from coordinate 491,643 downwards.
CCAACTTATTTGGTTAATATGGGCCAAAGTCGAAACAAAATGGGCCTGGTTGAATATATGTTTAAGTCAAGGCCCACTAGCCGGGTCGAATTAAACAAAGAAAAAAAACAATGCGGTGAGCGTGGATCGAACACGCGACCTTCAGATCTTCAGTCTGACGCTCTCCCAACTGAGCTATCCCCGCGACTTGTGCAATTTTACCGAATTATATAATATATACGTACTTTAACAACTCACAACGCGAGAAATAATTCTTATTTTTTTTGGCAATAAGTAGAGAATTGTTGCGTTCCACGATTCTCCTCTCACGTTCGAAGACCATTTCTTTGTTCTTTGGACGATCGGCGACAGTGTAAGTCTAGGTCTTCTTCTTCGGCGTTGTTCTTTTTTCCCGGTAAGTCTATGTTCTTCGACGAAATCTGTATCCCTCTCTCTCTCCCTCTCTCTCTCTCTCTATATATATATATATATTTGCTTACTTGATCGTCTGTCTCGATTATCTATCTCGCGATCGTGGTTCGTCGTTTCCAGATCTGTGTTTATTCGCCTAATTTCTTTATTGATGTGACATGATTTCATGTGATTTGTTTCCTTGGGGATGACAGATCTGTATCTCAATGATTGTTATACAAAGGATCTTAGATTTGTTCTTTTTTCAGATCGGGTGGTGTTCACCGGAATTTAGATCTCTTTTATTGTTTAATCATGTTGTTTATCTGATCGACACTTGCTGATACGAACGAGATCCGAGTGAATTTGTTATCCTAGGATGCATCAAAACTACTTTGCTTTGTAATTGTTTTCTCAAGTGAGTGGATATTGAGTCTATGTGAATGCTGCAAATGAGTTCCGAGAGAATTTGTAAATCTAGGAGCTTACTGGTAAACGTAATCGTAGGATGCATCAAAACTGCTTTGCTTTGTGATTGTTTTCTCAAGTGATGGATGATATTGAATGAATCTATGTGAATTCTGCAATAGAGTATGCATTTAGACTGACGATCTTATGTAAAAACACTTGAAACAGGCTTGAAAAAAATGGGGCTGTCCTTTGGAAAGTTGTTTAGCAGGCTCTTTGCCAAGAAAGAGATGCGTATCCTGATGGTGGGTCTCGATGCTGCTGGTAAGACTACGATCCTTTACAAGCTCAAGCTTGGAGAGATCGTGACCACGATCCCAACCATTGGTGAGTTTCAAACTTTGCCTCCTATTTCTCGCATGTAATTATTATCCTTCTTTTACCTTAGTATGGGATTTTGACACTTTGTTATACATTCAGCTCAAGTGATTGAGTTAAATTTGCGTATCATGGTTGGATTTGTAGATCGTGATGAAATTTTATATTGGAACTAGAATAAATATTTGCTAGATTGATCATTTGGTTAACACGGTGTACTTCTATTAGTTGAAAGGTTTTCATCTTTGATTCATGGTTTATGTGTATGATTAACTGAGTGAATGCTTAAATCTTTGAGTTCTGTGGAATTGACAATTCTTGTTTTTGCTAGGTTTCAATGTGGAGACTGTGGAATACAAGAACATTAGCTTTACAGTGTGGGATGTCGGGGGTCAAGACAAGGTATTGTTATTACATTTCCTTACCAGCGTTGTCCAATTACTGAAGCTAAATCTCTCCATTAACTGCCCCATTTTGCTGAATGACACTTTCACTAATCCAATATAACGTTTTTGTTTTTGCTTGTTCATCCAGATTCGTCCATTGTGGAGGCACTACTTCCAGAACACTCAGGGATTAATCTTTGTGGTGGACAGCAATGATCGTGACCGTGTTGTGGAAGCTAGGGACGAGCTTCACAGAATGCTGAACGAAGTAAAACTCAAATAAAAATCTCCCTCTCACTCTAGTTACATGATGAAGCAAGAGGCATCATATAGTTTCCTTTTGAGTGTTGCAGGATGAGTTGAGAGATGCTGTGCTTCTCGTTTTTGCTAACAAGCAAGATCTTCCCAACGCTATGAACGCCGCTGAGATTACTGACAAGCTTGGGCTTCACTCTCTCCGCCAACGACACTGGTGAGCCAAAGAAAACTAAACCAAGTCCCTTGATTTATCAAACCGGTACCTAAACCGTAACATTGAAAGCAAAAGAACTGATGTAAATCGTGGGTGGGTTTCAACAGGTACATACAGAGCACATGTGCTACCTCCGGAGAAGGGCTTTACGAGGGACTTGATTGGCTCTCTAACAACATCGCAAACAAGGTATATCAAGTTTACAAGTATTCAAATCGTTTAGTATTAAATCTTGACGTAAACTCTAACCTGTGACTAAATTAAATGCAGGCTTAGGAGAGCAATGTGTGGGTTGGTTTTAATCGAGGAGAGTCTTGTCTCCTTCGTCTCTCTTTTGTTCTTTCGTCTCAAACTTATATCACTTCATACTTTGTTCTCTACGCACTAATAATTTAAAGTTTTTTTGTTTTCTTTCTATCTTAAAATTCAGACGCTTATAAAAAAACGGGGCCCAATTTCGGCGGATATTCCAATGTCGTTAGGTTCTTCATTTATTAAATTTGTCTAATTCCGTGAGATTAAATTTCAAAATTTGAATGGTATGGAAACCGTACGAAAACTAAAGTAAGATGTTTTAGTAAAATTTCCGGTTAAGAAGAAATTTTCGTTTAAAACCTTAATGTAAATTTTTACCAGGGGGAGAAAGGACTGTATTAGTATTAATGTCTGTATGTAAACAAAAATCCGAATTATAACTGATCCACAAATCGGATTGGATGAGGGGCACTAATCTTAATATAATTAAAAGAAAAGTATATTTTGAATATTGTTCAAAATCAATTATTTATTTACAATTGCCATTAAAATTAATTTTTTTTTTATGGTAGGAGATGGGAGACGAAGTCTCCTTCAAATTATTATTATAAATAAAAAACAACAACTACAAACGAATACGTCTAGGACGCGCAGTCCCTCGAGCATCCTCTGAAACAAGTAAAAGAATACAATCTGGGTATGAATCTAACAACTTAAAACCAAGCGGCTGAGAAAACGCATAGTTAGCTAAACCATCAGCAAGACGATTAGTTTTCCTATACACATGAGAGATACGGACTGACCAATCCTTCGATAAAAAGCCATAGCACAGACGTACTAGGAAAGACAAAAGATGAGTATTGCTAATCCCTGTCGTCAGAAAACCAACCACCAACTCCGAATCCACCTCGAGCTCTAACTGAGTAACTTTCTTCTCCCATGCTACATACAAGCCATAATAAACCCCCCATAACTCTGCCAATGGTGCGGAACAAGACCCAATATTAAGAGCAAAGCCTTGTATCCATCTACCATCAGCATCCCGGAGAACTCCACCTGCCGTAGCCAATCCCGGATTTCCATGTGACGCGCCATCGGTATTAAGCTTCAGCCAGCCCTCGCTTGGTGGTGTCCAAGCGACCAGTCTCTCTTCCCGAGCTGCCACATACGATCCACCAATCACCTGAGAATGAGCTTGCCATATCTCCTTCGCTATATCTTTCACAAAACGTACCCGGTCACGGCATTTTCCGTTACTACCAAACACATTATCACACCTCCATTTCCATCCCCACCATACAACCACACCGAATAGAGTAGACCAAGGAACGTCTTCCCTCATCTCCGTCTCTCTCAAGTTACAGTACAGCCACTCAAGTAAGGACTGATCAAAGAAACGCCTTTGTTTAGTGGGAGGAACAATCCGTCGCCATACTCCAGAGATTGCTGGACAGTCCCGAATTACATGTATAGCTGTTTCCACCCCACTCTTGCATACTTGACAAATCGCTGAGTCACACAAATGGCGTCTCTCTCTTTCCGAGTTAGTCATGATAACCTGGCTCCCGACTAGCCATAGGAAGACTTTGATTCTCTCGGGTACTTTAGTTTTCCAAATCAGACCAAAGAAAGCTGACATATCTGGTCGTGGAGTTTGATCTTTAGTCAACATGGAATACGCCAATTTGACTGTGAATTTTCCATCTTGACTTGCTCCCCACGACAATCTATCACGGGCTCCCGTGACTGTATCAACTACCATCGATGCAAGATTCAGTCTCCTTGATCCTGTAATAAATGCCATTAAAATTATGTGTAGAATATGTTTAATTACAATTAGAAAGAGTAATTTTGGAATTAAAATATTTGAAATCAAAATCATTTGTTTAAGAAAATATTAAATTTCTTTCTTCTAATTTTGTCAACAAAATTATTTTCTTTAATTAATTTAGAGATATTTTGAAGATTTTATTAAAAGTTTTCCTCTCATCTTTGTTTGATCATATTTTAAAAACATTTTAAACTAATACATATTTCATATAATAAATAAATATCTAGATTTTTTTCTAGCATATGTTGTGATTCAAAATTTTAGAAACGGGTTTAAAAATGTTGTTGTAAAAATTGAAATATCATGAAAATTTTTAAAAATATTTAAGAAATTTTTCTCACCAAACATTAATGAAGCATAGAGATTAGCGGGTTGGTAAAATTTAAAATCGTGATATATAATTAATTTGTTTTGTATTATGATACATAAATTAACTATGTTGTTATGAAATTAATTATTAATTAAAAAGTACTATAATTCAATTACAATCTACTATTTTATTAAATGTAGAATAACTTAAATAAATCATCTTCAGTATACATATATAATAAACTGAATATATACACATTCGATTATAATATAAGTGGACTAACATATTTTAAAAAAATAATGATTCAGAGACTAGAAATAGTAGATATTAAAAATATGACAAAAACACAACATACGATAATTATATATCTTATATAATAAATAATTATATAACATCAAAATTAAAAAAAAAATATTTTAATATAATAAATATAATAAACAAACAACGATATTTATAACCATTAACTATGTTATTTATAATAAAAATTAAAAAAAATTAAATATTTGTTCAGCGGATTAAATCATAGTAGTCTAATACAAACAGCTACAGTTCCCGATTAATTCATAGTTAATACGTTGAAAGAAAAAAAATACACGAAGTTAATTATTACTACTAAAATAGAGAACTCCACTACACTCTACATTAATAAGAGTAGAAAGAAGAAAATCTTTACATACTCAAAAGTCTTAGCGGCAATTTTCAAGGTTTCACGAGCTCTCTCACTTTATCTTTCTTAGGTCTAGCTAGGGTTCTGGTGAAGAAGAGAGTAGTAGTTGGTTGCTTAGGGTTTTCTGGGGAAAGCATGTTGTTAACCACGGGAAGAAAGGAGAAACTCTCCGCTTCTAAAGGTTCTGAAATCGAAGTCTCTTCTGTTACTGGAAATGTATGGTATTGCGCCATACTTGAAGAGAATCTAGCTAAATCGAAGCGGAAGAAGCTCTCTGTTCGTCACCTGGATCCTCTGCTCAAGGAAGATTGTTTCCCTCCGTTAATCAAAACCACCGTGCATCGTTTGATTCGTCCAGTTCCTCCGCCGGATCCGTTTCCAGAAGTCGATTTTGAGGAAGGTGACGTGATTGACGCTGCTCGTAAGGGTGGTTGGTGGTCTGGTTCGGTGATTAAAGTTTTGGGGAATCGGCGTTTCTTGGTGTATCTCAGATTCGAACCTGATGTCATCGAGATTCAACGAAAGGATGTGCGTCCACATTTGGTTTGGAAAGATGATGAATGGTTTCGATGCGAGAAACAAGTAAGTGTCTTTATTTTTTTCTATTCATTGTTCTTTGATTCGCCTCTTACTTTCGTTGGTGTCAAACTAAATGACGTTACTTTTGTCGTTGAAGCGATTGACTGAGTCAGATTTTAGCGCTGGAAAGTCTGTAGAAGTCAGAACTGAGGTAGACCATTTCGGCGATGTTTGGGCTCCGGCTATAGCCATTAAGGAGAACGATGATGGGACATTACTGGTGAAGTTAAATACTTTGAGCGATGATCAAGACGATTGCGCCAAGATTAGCGTTTCTTTTTCCAAAATCCGACCTTCACCACCTCCTATTGGTTTAAAAGATTACAAATTGATGGAGAATGTGGATGCCCTTATCGAGTCTGGTTGGTGTCCGGGTGTTGTTAGTAAAGTTCTTTCTGGGAAGAGCTACGCAGTGGCTTTGGGACCAAACAAGGAGAGTAAGGAGTTTAGCCAGTTGCAGTTAAGACCTTCTATAGAGTGGAAAGATGGAGTTTGGCACAAAGAAGAAAAGGTAGTTACTTCTTCGTTACAGTGATTCTTGCATAAATTGTATGTTGTTGATTCCTTTGTTCATCGTTTTGGGAAAAATAAGTTGAAGTCAGATTTTGTGTTCCAAATTTTAGGTTTCAGATAGCGAAGAGGGTTTGCATGCAGTTGAAGAAACAACTGCTTCAACCCGCATCAGGGTAACTGTTCGAACTGCCTTGAAAGGGAAAAAAGCTTTGGGTACAGGGAAAAAAGTGAGGGCGACACGCTCTTCTAGTGGAGCTTTGCAGAATCCTCTTCCTGCCTCTGCCAATGGTAGAGAGGCTGGTAATGTATCTGTCACTGTGAGCGAAACTCCAGTCTTTGAAACTGCAGCTGTGAGTTATATATTTCCTTCACTTCTATTTATCTCTCTGTCTCAAGCAATCTTGCTCCAATGACATAACTCGGGTAATTACGGTTTAACTTTGTGTGTTTTCTGCAGCAGTTATCTGGAGAATTAGGAAGTAAGATGGCTGATGTTGTGATGAATGAGAACACTCCAGTCACAACCCAACCAGAGATACCAGCAAGTAAGTGTTATATCGTTCTTTACCTTCACAAGTATGATGGTTATTCTTATTGGAAGTTGTTTGTGTCACGAAATGAATCTACATATTACTGTTTCTAGCAAAAGAGTTTCACCCATCGGTAGTCCTGGGTGTAGCCGCAGCTACTCTGAGAAAACCAGCGGTCAAAACACAAGGAAAAACATCTCCGAGGAAGAAACTTCAGGCGATGAAGAATCAAAAGGGCTCTACAAAGGATTCTGTTGGAGAGAAGGTGAAGTTAGTTAGCCGCACTGTTAAACATCACACTTTGCCGGTCGTTCATCCTATTGATTCTACGCAGGCACCTGAGGAGACGAAAAACAGAGAGAGTGTTAATAAGAGGAAAAGAGGACAGCCACGTAAGTTCATAAGCACAGAGCCTAAGCAGAAGACTGGTATGTTGTCTTAACTTTAGTGGATAAGTAAAGCGGCATTTGTTTCTTTGCATCTTGAAACATTCTTGGCATAATAACTTGTAGGTGTGACTGGTAATGGTTCAAAGGCTGCGACTATTGAACTTGCCGATATGACTGATGATGATAGGCCTCTCGCTTCATGGATCCACGGTGGAAATTCATTATCGGGTATGGCTGGATTAAGTGCTGACACGTCTCTTAAACAATTGATGCTCTTTTAACTTTCGTTTCTCATTGTTTTTTGTTTTTCTTTTCATCCTATTCCACAGGACAATCCGTTTCTCAGACTCCGGATCCAGGGCTTAATTCTGTTGTGGAAAAGCATGTCGATGTTGTGGAAACTCCTCCAGCGAGCGAGTCGACAATGGTCCTGCCATTTGCAAAGAAGTCACAGCTTTGGAAAGTCCTTGAATCAATGGAGGTCTTCAAAGCAGTGCCACAGCGTCCACATTTCAGTCCACTGCTAGAGAACGAAGAAGAGTTCCGTGAAGGAGACGCCATTGGTACAATGGTGAAGTTCACTGCTCTGTTGGAGAAACTCAACAATCTACAAGTTGACGAGCCAATAAGCTCGATTAACAGGATCGACGAGTGTTTTCTCAAGCTAGAGAAACATGGTTTCAATGTTACAACACCTCGATTTCGGATCGCCAAGCTATTGTCCATTAAAGAAAGCCAGACATGGGCATTGGAAGAATTAAAAACTGTTGAGGAAAAGATCACAGAGAATGACAATAAAAGAAGGAAGTGTGAAGAAGATATTGTTGAATTGCAGAGACAAGAAGTTTTGATGAAGGAAGCGAAAGTAACACTAGACAAGGAGATAGCTCAGATGCAGTCTCACGCAGCGGTTCTTGACCAAAAAGTTCAGAATGTAGATCAAGAGTTTCGGGCAGTTGTCGCTGCCCCATGGGAATAAGCAAGTCGTAGATAAAAAAAGTCTATTTAAAACTAGTTAAGTTCTCTGTATGTTCGTAGGAAACGTAACGTATGACTAATTAAGTAAAAACCTCTGTGCCTTGTGTCTTGAACGTTTTTTTCTTTCCGAAATTGTTACTTTTAATTGTCATAACCATAACCATGTAGGTTTACAGAAAAACCAAGTAGTCTCATTAGATAGTCGCGAAGAGAACTCGGAAATAGGAATCTTCAAAGCACTTAAAAAAAGCAACCTTTTGGGTAAATGCAAATATTTGTTTCAACTTAACACCTACAAAAACGATAATTGGTAGAATCTTTTGGTCAAAGAGGTGATTATAATATAAGACAGGCTTTATCGATTGGTCCTCTTGTCATGTGAGGATATAATTCACCTTCACTTCCGGTTCTTGCTCTCTTCCTTCTCCCTTTCTCTCTTCTTATAAAGCTTCTCGAGGACACGTTTGGCTTCGCAGTTGGGAAAGTTCGAAAGATCGTAGTAATGAGGAGCAACATCTACTAGCCTGTGAATCCACATGGCAAAAGGAATAATTTTTCAGAAATGAAAACCCCAAAGAGAGACTAACCAAAGATAACAAGAACAAGAAAAGAAAAACTAACCATTCACCACGTATATCTGTCACAGTTCTGATAAAATTCCGGCTAGTCAAAACATATTCATTGTAGATTACCCACTCCGGTTTGTGATCCAAGCAATTGGATGGATGTAAATGAACCACCTGCGAAACAAGAATTTAACAATCAAATTAGTACAAAGAAAAACATTTTTAAATTGAAACAACATAAATTGAATTTGTTTTGACATACTTGGTTGTCTTTGACGGTCAAGTAATGGCCAGTGCGTTCTAAGTGAGCCACTTGCATGAAATAACCGGCAAGCATGGCCTTCCTTATGTTGATGTAGTAGTCGCGGCTGTTAAAATCAGTGCTGCACATCTTCAGGTTGAATCTTGACATTATCCGGACTAGCTGCTGTCTAACATTGTCTGCAGATTTCATCGCTCTATTGTTGATGAAGTTTTCATAGCACCAATTTGGATCTTCATCTGCGAGAATTCACATTGACCAAGTTAGTTACAGTCATTTTATTTGTCTATAGCAACTGTAACAAAATAAGAGGAAGAGAAAGGGATAATCACTTACTATTTTGCTTAAAAGCGTGGTAGACATTCAACAATGTGAGGTGATCTCCATCAATGTGTCCAAACCTAGCTTTAGCTTCATCTGCTGCTTTTTGAGCCTCTCTAGGCCGAATAAAGCAATTCGGTACTAGAGAAAGAATTGGTATTTATAACAGAAGAGGTCCATGGAAGAGGTCAGCAGATGCATAGAGGCGATGAGACTGATACCATTTGCTTCATGAGAGAGAATAACTGAGAAACTGCAACTATCTGCATCAGCACTTACTTAGGATACCCCTAACCATGGGTATGCAGAACCCAGACTATAGACTGCTGATGACAACCTAACTCTAATGCTTAATTCTAAATGACAATCATACAAAGGCACAACAGAGATGAGTTTTAATGCACATAAGACTAGATGCAGAATGGAAATTGGTAGCAAGTTTAAGCCTACCCTTAACTACATACCTAACCCAAGGTAGCAAGAACAAATAAATAAAAGTAAAGGGCGTACCTGAGAGCATGGCTGAAACTGAGAGAATCTCGTTTGAGCAGTTGAATTCAGGACTGACTATGAGCATCTTTGCCATCTGTGGATCCAAGGGGAACTCACTCATTATCTCACCTGTCCTTGTCAAGTTACCTTCATCATCCAGTGCTCCCAAGTAATTCAAAACTTCTAAGGCTCGCATCAGTGTTTCGGGAGCAGGGGGATCCATAAAATCGAAGTGCACCAAGTCATCAATACCCAGTTTTTTCAAAGTCAGAACTGTGTTTGCAAGGTTTGATCTCAATATTTCAGGATACGTCTGCGGCTGCAAGTCATTATTAAAACTCTTCTCTGTATAAAGCCTGAAGCATTTTCCAGGCCGTGTCCTACCGGCACGACCAGATCTCTGGTGAGCACTTGCCTTTGAAATTGGGGACACCAACAAAGACTCAACACGGATTCGAGGGTTGTAGACTTTTTGCTTAGCAAAACCAGGGTCAATGACGTAGACAATCCCATCTATGGTTAGAGAAGTCTCAGCAATGTTAGTCGAGACAACAATCTTTCTCCCAGGAGGACCACCTTCTGTTACCGGCTCTGGAGCAGGATCAAATATCTTCTGCTGCATCGCAGGTGGAAGAGTAGAATACAGAGGCACAACTTTAACAGGCCCCACTTGATCCCCATGATTACCAACCTCTTTATTGATTTTGCGGCATGCATCTTCAATCTCCTCTTCCCCAGTTAAGAAAACAAGAATATCACCAGGTGGCTCACACATGTGAATCTGGAGAACAGTCCTAATAGCGGCTTCAAGATAGTCCCTTTCAGGCTCCTGAGTGTAAAAGATCTCAACTGGATGAAGCCTACCAGGAACTTTCATCAGAGGTGCACCGCTAAAATATTCCTGAAACTTTTCAGCTTCTAGAGTTGCACTCATCACAACTAACTTCAGATCAGGTCTATTTTTCAACACCTCTTTCAGAAGACCAAACAGCACATCTGTGGCAAGAGTTCTTTCGTGGGCCTCATCGAGAATAATCACTTTGTATCTCTCTAGAAGCGGGTCCGCCATGGCTTCTCTCAGCAGCATACCATCAGTCAAGTACCTGGTCATAGTGAATAACACATGATTAGATACAAGTACATAAATAATAAAAGATGAGAAGCTAAAAGAGAGACAACGCTTACTTAAGCACCGTTCTGGGGCTACTGCAATCCTCAAAACGGATGCTGTAACCAACTTCTTCCCCAATAGTTACATCCATCTCTTCAGCAACACGACGAGACACAGACATGGCTGCAACCCTACGAGGCTGTGTGCATCCAACCAACCACTTCCTACGCTTATCCGAAGTTTCAGCATCCACAGCATCAATAACAAACTGTGGAATCTGAACAATTAAAAAAAAAAAATTCACAATTAGCCTTTCATACTCCAGACACAAAACATTATCTCCGATTAAATCAACCAAAACACTATCATTCCTAATAAGCCTAGATCTCAAATTAATTGATCAAATTAGAAGTAAAGAAAAGATGAAAACTTTACCTGAGTAGTTTTACCACTACCGGTCTCACCGACAAGAATTAGGGTTTGATTGTTGTTCAAAGTTTTGAGAAACTCCTCTTTTTGCAGCCAGACAGGTAGAGTCCTCCGTTTCTCCAGAATGTCATAATATCTCTGTGAGTAAGGCTTCCCGTTCCATTTATTGAACAGACTGTTGATTCCGGCGTCGGGAAGACCATTGATTTTGGCGTTCTTCGCCGGAGCCGACGGATCTTCCATAACATCGAACAAACTGAGTTTCCTCTTTCTCTCTGTACCCATCACGAGAGTCGTTTGCGAACGAACGACACAACGAGGAAGCAGCTGAGGAGCAGAAGCAGAACGATGATGAATGAAATTTATGAAAGCTAGGGTTCGGCAGCGTGATTTAGGAGGAGGGCGAGGCGGCTTAAGTTTTATTATAATTTTCAATTTCACCCCACATCTTAACAAAACCTTATTTAGCCCCTCAAAATATTATCCAAGTGTTAGTTATGTGGGCTAATAATAGGCTTTGTAATAAGTTTATATTATCAGGCCAGGCCCAATATCCTAATATCCTGATTAATCCCAAATCTTATACTTTGTGTGGCCTACAAGTTTTTAGGTAGTATAATAAGATCGTCCCTGACCGTTGTATATGCAAAAACTTGAAACAAAAGACTTCAAAAAAAAAAAAAAAAAGGTAAAAGCAATAAAAATCCATAAACAGACATCTTGATTGATACGTTTAATTAGTACTTGAAACCATCCAACAGAACTCTCCCAATTCCAAAAGCGAAATAAGCATTTGATGTTGCGAGCTTAAATCTGGTTCTTGGTAAGAACACATTTGTTCCACTCTTCAAAGACAGGGCTTGTTGGTCTCTGAGAAGAAACATAAATATGGATCAGAAGTCTCTCATCGTCCGTCTTGTCCGTCAGGTTCCACGTGGCGGGACTGATCTCAACAGCGTTCTTGCAGGTCAAACCCCATTCACTCTCTAGCTTCGTCAGAGTCTTCTTGATGTCAATTCCAACGAACGTGGAAGTTTGACAGATTCATCACAAGGAAGTTTTACTATTAGGCAATGATCTCCATCGCAGAGCTGGAGCAATACGGTTTTGATTTGCGTTCTTGCCTTTCGCACCCATTCTGTGTCAAGACCGATGATCTTCTTCGTGTTCTTGTTGTTGGACAATAATGTCTTCACAAGAAGGTTGATGTCGCTATCTTTATCAGCTACGATCGTTTTGATGCGAGCTACTCCAGTGTCTACAATCGATGAAGACATCCTGGTTGTATATGAGAGGGAATGGCAGATCCCAAGTAGTGTAGATACGTTAGGGAATCTCAAAAGTCGCAACCTTTGAAGAGGAAAACGAAGAGTCAAAAGTTAAACGCATGTATATAATGATAGCTGTCTCTACCTTTAAGCTTCACGAGGCATTAGTAATGTTTATTATAACGTTAGGCATTAACGTTATTTATTATCATCCTGAAAAAGTTCTTCATGGCCACGCAAACCATTCCAATAAGTCTTAAAAGAGACCATGCCTAAACTGAAACAAATCCTATGTTTAAAGCCTGAACTACGATTACTATGAAATTTGGTTTTATCACTACTCTTAAGCAAGAAATCTTTAGAATGTAAACAACAAACCCAAAGAAGGACCAAATAGCTAGTAGTAACAGGTGCTCGTTGCACGGTAAAAGACAGGGATTTAACATATATCCAGATATGAGAATGGCTTCACAGTAAGAAACAAAGCTTGGTTGAGCATTGTTGGCACTTGTTCGTAGTAAACCCAGTTCCAGCAAAATCCTGAAATTTTCAGAAAGCTTTCAGGTCGCAAAGATAACAAGCAATCTAAACCTTCTAATTCACAATCAGTCAAAACCATAAACTCCAAGAACCATTATCTTCAGTTAACCATAACAGCACATTACTTCTGTCTTCAAACAGGGGAGAAGCAACTTACCAAACACGATCTCACTATGGTGGTCTAATAACGATTGTAGGCTTTTCCATAGTCCTCACGTCTCTGGCGTTGGAACCCACCATAATTGTTGTCTTGATGCCTTGAAGAATAGTTATCTCCATGATTTGGATATCTTCCCTTGGAATCCATTGGCACATTGTTTCCACCATAGGGAGGAGGATTGGAAGAGTAACCATCATCAAACTCAGCATAAGGAGGAAACTGTCTGTAGTTACCATAAGTCAGATCAGAGTTTTGCTGCCGTGCTTGCTGTTGACGTCTCTGAGCATCGAGTTGAAGGAATTCATCCCATTGTTTAGCATTCATACCCCTTAGCCCAGCCAGTTTCTTCATGTAACTCTCTCTCAGTTCCCGGATTGTCTATAAACTCGCACAAATTGATGTCAGAAGCTGAAGTTCCTCAAAAGGAATTGCATTTCACTAGGAGATTGGGGACTAAATTACATTTGGAGAGATCCTCTGCCATCCAATACTATGAGCAACTAAAATGTAAAAAGCATGAAACTTTCATAGTTGAAACTCCTAGGAATTGCGATTTCTGAGGTGATAGAATTCAATCCAGCCTATACTCGGTTTTGAATTTAAGAGGAACACAGTCAGTCACTGGATCTCTTACCTCACGATGCTTGATGTTCTCCTCATCTTCTTCCTTATCGCGTTTCTTTTCAAGCTCCATTGCATCCCTCGTATATTCCAATTCTAGTTCTTCTAACGTCTGTGGGAAAGGAGGGCGTTCAAACTGATGACTCATCTGAATGTCGCTGGAGCCACCCATTCTCTCTTGATCCCATCTTTCAGACCTATAACCACTCACCTCAGACTTTTGCCTATTATACGGTTTATCCCATCCACTATAACGTGGCCTCCCTGGAGATTTCGAATGTGTGGAACGACTCCGAGCTCTGTCACTACCATAAGCTTCATAAAATGAATAATAAAGTTAACTGCCTGACCACGAGACTAAACGAAAGGTTACAGCTACAGTAAGACACGTGATCTCAACTTCAATCAGAGAAGATCGAGCAAAAGTTAAGTAAATAATTTATTTACTTCAGTACTGTACAAAAATGCTTGAACATAAGGACTTACCTTTAGCTGCAAAACAAAGATAAGGAAAGGACATAATCGGCCAAAAAAAGCCGGAAAACGACCAATCAACTTCCTTAAAGACAAGACTAAAAGAGAGAAAAACCAGGTCTCTAAGGTATCCTATCCTGTCCCTACCTTGTGGTGATCCTCGGGAAACATTTCGCTGATTCTCACGTATACGATTCTCTTCGCGCACACGATTATCCACAAACTTATCTTGCCTTCCAGAGCGCTCTGAGAAACTTGATGAACCACGTGATGGCGGGTGCTGTCCTTGAGGTTCAGAGTTTCGAGCACGCGGTGGACCAACAGAAGTTCGCCCAGGTGACCTGGATCTGCTCCTGTGGGAAGCAGAAGAACTTTTAATCTCACCATCCTCCTTAACCTTGTGAACAGCATCTACACCTTTCCTCAAGATTAATCTGTCCTTGCCACTAACAATTAGGAACTTCTCATCCATTTTTAACTTGCAGCCGGTCTCCCTTTCAATCCTTTCCATAACTTTCTCAGTAAACAAAACTCTTACATTCGTGTCCCTAGCTGGTACCCTTTCAAAGAATTCTTGAGACTTCCTGTTGGCACCAAGTGTAGATGGACATCCCTAACATATGGAACAGAGAGCAAAGATGCAACAATCAGAAAGACATACAAATGATGTATAAAGTACAAAGGAGTTAGCTAGAAGAAAAGGATGAGGATTACCTGAGTAAAATGACCAGACTCTCCACAAATTTTACAGATCATTTCTTCTTCTTTTCTCTTCTTCCAATTCCTCTCAGTAGCTTTTGATTTAGCCTCCCAAACCTTAGCCTCTCGGCTAGTGAAATCGGTTGGTACAGAATTGGGGTCAGGTAGTTGCTCTTCTTCATCGCATCTTTCTTCAGACCGTAGTTTGATGATAGGTTTGTCTTTTTCTTGGGTAGTGTTGGTCACAGTACTTGCAGGACCAGTATACTCCTTGTAGATTTCACTAAAGTCATCATCAAGCTCTGGGTCCGATCTAGTGCTCTCCATCTGAAACTAAACACAAGCTTCAGTTTCAATTTCCAGAAAGACAATGATTCAATCGAGAGTTCATTCACCCATAAAAGTATTCAATTTGAAGACTCTTTATCACTAAGAATTAGAAGACGAAGAAAGACGCCACATTTTATATTTTTATAAGACACATAACATAATTATGACAAGTTCTTCATTACTCAATACGATTAAACACAAAAAAGTTGCCATCTTTCATAGAGAAAAACAAAACTTGTGGGAGAATTCGAATAACCCTGTTACCCAAACTCGCCGATTGTCACAGATGTAATACCCCAATGCATCCAAAGAGTGGAGTAGAAAGCGGAGAAGAAGAGTATAACCTAAAAATCTAGAGTTAGGGGTTTATCCTACCTTGCGAGGTGCGAATCAATGGCGACACAATTTCTCGAAACGAGAAGCAGATGCTGAACGAGACAATTTAGCTATTAGGGTTCGGTGCTCCCACAAATTAATCTTTTAATTTCTCCTTTTGAACCTTCGATTTCTGTAAATAACACATTTACCCTCACTAACACGTCGTCGTTTTTTAGTTTTTCATCAACGCTGTCGTTTTAATTTCAGAATGAGGTCTAGTATACCATTAGAGATCTATTAGAGCACCATTATCGGAGGAAGACGGGGTGTAGCCACCCGAAAACTTTCAAAACCAGCTTTTTCTACCTCAAAGTTGGACCTCTTACACTAGCTACATAAAACTTTGTTCACGGGTTTAAACTACACAAAATCTTTAAATCTAGTGTAAACTACCTTACCGTTTAATTTTAACGGATTCCGTCTAATCCATCCATAAACCCGATTAAATTAGAACTTAAACCCAAAGACCAATTGAAATCTGGTCTAAACCACTGGTTTCGAAGGTAAACCAAAATCAAACTTTTAAACCAAAAAATCAAAAACAAAATCAATTTGGACGAAAAACCAAAAACATATGCAACGGTTTGGACGAAAAACCAAAAACAAAATCAATTTGACTCAAATCATTATTAACCCAAAACCCCCAAATCGAATTTAACCTCTCTCTCTAAAGAACGAACCCTAAATCGCCACAACCCCAAATCGATTTTACTCTCACCTCTGTAAAAACCCCAAATCGATCCCAAACTTTCTTCGATTATGGGTTGGGGAAGCGAAATCGAAGAAGCAACTACAACGACAATGAGGTAATTTCCTTGCTTTTGAATAGAAAAAGGTTTTCGGGTTTTGTCAATATAGGTAATTTCGAGATGTTGAGGTAATTTGGAGGTTTTGGATTTGGTTTTGAGGTAAAATCGAGTTTTTGGATTTGGTTTTGAGTTAATTTCGAGGTCTTGCATCTATCGGTCACTGTCTTTTTTCTGAAAATGGTGTTTTGTGGTTGGGTTGAAGAGAAAAATGTTAATGTCGTGATTGTCGATCAGGTTTCAGGTTCATGGTGGAGAATGCTCCACGGAACCACTCTCTCAGCCTTTCTCTCAAGTTGATGATGTGTGAAGATGGAACAAGTTGAAAGGGGAAGAAATCTGGGTTTCATTTTTTAAAATGTGATTTTTTTTGGTTTAAGTCACTATTTTGGATGATTTTGTTTTTGATTTTTTGGTTTAAAAGTTTGATTTTAGTTTACCTTCGAAATCAGTGGTTGTAGACCAGATTTCAATTGGTCTTTGGGTTTAAGTTCTAATTTAATCGGGTTTATGGACGGATTAGACGGAATCTGTTAAAATTAAACGGTAAGGTAGTTTACACCAGATTTAAAGATTTTGTGTAGTTTAAACCCGTGAACAAAGTTTTATGTAGATAATGTAAGAGGTCCAACTTTAGGGTGGAAAGAGCCGGTTTTGAAAGTTTTCGGGTGGCTACCCCGTCTTCCCCCATTATCGGGGTCTCCTAAAAGGGTCTCTGACCTGAAAAGAGGATAAAAATAAATAAAAAATGTGAAATAAAAGAAGGGACATCTCTTGTTTAAGGACGAAAACAGACCGTGTCTAGTGCCACGTGTCTCACGTGGATTGGTTGTCTTTTATTTTTTTTTTCATTTTTTTTACGTTAAACTGGTT
The DNA here is from genome assembly GCA_900406565.1 of Turritis glabra. Taxonomy (NCBI): domain Eukaryota; kingdom Viridiplantae; phylum Streptophyta; class Magnoliopsida; order Brassicales; family Brassicaceae; genus Turritis; species Turritis glabra. The sequence continues at coordinate 474,227 of OVBN01000228.1, read as the reverse complement.
TTCTTCCTCTCTCTCCTTTGTTTTTTCGAATTCAAATCCTCCTCTCTTTCCTTTTGAATTTCGGAGGAGCAATTGAGAATTGGGGAGGAGCAATTGGATTTTGGGTTCCACAAATCAAAGACCCTCAACAAGATCAATGGAAGCTTTCGATTTTGGGTTTTGAATTTCGGAGGAGCAATTGGATTTTGGGTTCCACAATCAAAGACCCTCGACAAGATCAATGTAAGCTTTGGATTTTATGCCTCTGTTTTTTTTCGAATTGGCCGTTGTTCTTCATCTGCTTAAAGCTTTTTCGATGGTTTTTGTTAACTGTTAAGGTTGAATTTTGATTTATTTTTATTGTGTTTGATGGTGGGAGATGAAATTGGTGAAGGAGTATCGTCGACCATTACAATCGTGTAGCCAAGGACACACGCAAGCGAGTCGTCGGCGTTTGGGCAACACACATAAATAGGGAACGCAACGAGCTTTGAATTAATATTAAAATTATTCTTATGATACATTTCTAGGTAACACACATTCTTAAGTTTGTTTAATTAAAATTGTATTAATCTATGTTTATGTTTAATTAAAATGTATTTTATGCTTAAAATGTATTAATCTTAAGTATGTTTAATTAAAAATGTATTAATCTTAAGTATGTTAAATTAAAAAAAAAAATCTATTTACAATACAACAAAAAAATTGGTTAAGAGACCCATTAGGGGTTGTACCAATAAAGGAGAGAAAAAAAAAGAGTTTCCATCTAAGTCTCTAAATTTCAATCAATTCATATAATATTTGTAAGAGAAGCATATGGGTATGCACCAATAATGATGCTCTTAGTTTCGGTCGTTTTAATTTGTTCATGCATGCTCTGAATTCTCAAACAAGTTCTTCTTTAGCTCCTATCATACATTGAAGAAGAAGAAGAAGAAGAGACAAAACAACAACTACATTAAACCGTATTGAATTTAAATCTCTTGAGGAGGAGAAACTAACGTCTCTGTACACAAAGTGGTTACCGTTTTCCATCTAGCTAAAGGGACTCGGTCCACACCAATTTTTTCTTCTTTAGTCCTAACATAAACAGTCTCTAAACCGAGCATCCAATACTTGAAACATTTGTTGAAAAAATCTTCTCCCATTTCTCACTTGAATCTTCCAACTTTAAACCGTATAGCTCGCTTACATAATAAACAATCTTTCAAACTCCATATATAATCTCATACAGCGACTATGTTCAACGTACCAACATACCATATACTGTCGATATTTCGTTCTTTTAAGAACTAACAATATTGTGAAATTACATTACTAACTCAATTTATCTCGTCTTTTAAAATCTTTCTAAGTTACAACTTTTTAACAAGGTCCTTAATTCACCAATCGGGTTTTCATCAAATTTATCCACATTCACAACGGCAGCCTCATTCCATTTACATATCCACAATTCTGGTTCGAGTTTTTTTTTTTATTCTTCTTGGAATAATTTTTTGTTTAACTTTCTCGATTTTCCCCATGAAGCAGTAATAAAACATATTATAAATCGCTTATGAGACCATAAAGAAAAGGGAGTGAAATTGAGTAAAAGTCCCAAGCTTCAAACTAAATGTTTCATAATAAGATGCGTTATCTATAATTCAAGAGATAAGGAAAATGACTTTTTATAATAACACCCACGCCCCTAGTATGGGACTTACGAAACATATTCATACATTGCCCGTCTCCTATGCATGACCATCGTTCTTCGACCCGAAAAAGATTGCTTCCTAAGCATAAGAAAATAATAACTATAGTCACGAGCATAACCAAACCGCGCGCGCCTTATATATATGTGGATTTAGTTTAATAACGAAAAAGCTAGACGATTGAGGTTGCTTACCAACTGATACAACGCTTGGTCACACAAGTCTCTTTGTTGATCTTCTTGCAATTTCTTGGATAGCAAGCTAGCCAAATTCTCACCACTTGCTTTTACACAAACCTGGTTAAGCTCTTTATCTCGATGGCATATAGATCTCATGCATCTCCTGATTTCTCCGCTGTAAAAAGCAATAGTCGCACGTCCCATATTGACGGGTTTAGGCAGCAACTGCATGGACGCTATTAATCTAACAGCTTCTGTTCGTTCTTGTCTGAGTTTTCCTGCACAAATAAAGACTTTTTGTTTATCGATGAGTTTGGTTAGTGCAATAGCTATTTGAGTTCGGAGTTTCGCATCTCCATCGGTAAGAAGCCTTCGACGACACTCTTCAAACCAATGACATGTTTGAACATTGTGATCATCATGCTCATTAGAAGAATTAAGGAAAGGCAGTTCTCCAATGCTTCGTTTGATAACAGATAATCCATTTTCGATCTCTGGAATCAATAATGAATATTCACCGATCATCCATATCGCGAAACCTATTTTCTCCTTAATGATCTCATGATGGATTTGACAATTGAAAGATGCTATGATGTTTTTCATCACACTCACTCTTATCTCTGGATCCAACTTGAATTCGTTCAGAGCTAATTCCGAGTAGTTTTCCATGAACATTTTGTTGAAGATTTCATTGGTCTTCTCGGTATTGTGTCCGAAACTTAAACAACCAGAAAATTTTATGTTCTCCGATGGAGGGAGACAAGGGCGACGAACGGAGTATGACATTTTTTTTTGAGTATAACAACAAAATTCAAATTTGTTAATAACTTATCTCTCTTTTGTACTTTCAAAATAGGAATATGAGAAGGTAGTAATAAGATAACTTAGAAGAGAAATCCATAATAGTAAATTTAAATACTAAAGAAATTAAGTATAAGAAAAACAGAAGGAGAACAAAATCTGTATATACTACAAAATACAATACAAAATAGCTAAGAAATCTAATATAGTTAAAATTCGCCAAAACTGCAACATATCAAATTACATAAAATCTAACTAGCTAACTTTATATAATAATAGCTTCAAATTCAATTTTATTTAAGATTTTTATTATTACATTTTATTGATTCAATAAAAGATATGTAGAGATTTGATAACTTGTTTGTCTTTTCTAGGTTTTTTTAACCATTGTGTCTACTTGGAGCAAAGACCATGTGATACGATCGACAAGATGAAATTTAGAACAGAGGGTGATGAAACCAAACAATTCTATATATAGAAATTGTCATATGGTGTGGTCTTTAAAAGGGTTTGACTCAATTCAAACATTATGTTTAATACTGCTTCCAAACAGCTTGAAGACGGAACGAATCTCAAATTTTAACAAACATGCATATATATGAAGAGTGTCATAGTCCACACGTTATATATTGTTCTTCTTAAAAGTAAAAATCATTTATTAGAGGTTAGGTTAGAATTTGAATTTGAATTTGTTTTTACTCCTTTATTTTCGTTTTGGGGTTTTAGAAGAAACCACAAGAATCAAATAAAAACCAAAAAGAAAACGTTAAAGTTTAAAATAGCAAAGGACATTGACATTTGACAGTGTAATATATATTTTTTCAACGCAGTAGGGTACTAATTATGAAATACACAAGTGGTGAATAATCTTTTTTTCCTTAGTTAAATATAATACTGATCCGTCCCATTTCCTTTTCGATCCATGAATATTATATACTATGTAACATAAGTTTTGTTTTTTCCACATCAATATTCCCTTTGAACCCATCTAATTAATTATGCTTCTCTGTTAAAAAGGTCAGTAATCAGAAATTAATTGCTGTAATTAAGAAAAAATATCATCAATTCCTTTGAACCCATTTAATTATGCTTCTCTGTTAAAAGGCCAATCAATCTTTAATTACCGATCTCGTCTCTATATATATGGAGAAACAAAACCTTAAACCCTAGCTAGAACATAGCTTGCTCTTAAAATCTTGTACATTGTTCGAGGTCGGATATCAGTTCGACTATCCATATATACTAGAGTGATCACTACTAAGCTCGGTCAGTAAGACACACAAAATGTGAAAATACTTAAGTACCTAAATGTGGTACGGTTCAGTAAGCTTAATTAGTGTTTTGATCCTTGATCAAACGGGTACTGTAAATCAAAGGAATATATCTCAATTAAATAAGTACGATTTCTCTCACGGCTACACGATTGGCTCGATGGTCGAAGCATCTACGGGTCAGTAGTTGCTCGATGCCACCAGACTTCGAGTAGCTGTACATCATACATGCATAAAAAAAAAGGTACGATTTCTCTCGTTTGATACAAAAAACCCTAATTGTCGACAAAAAACCCTAATATAATACTCATCATGATCAAATTCGTGTGACAGCTTGAACATTACCCTACCCTTACAACTTTTGAAAATTTCAACATCTACGTGATCCATTCAAAGATTTTAGTTTTTATGACAATTAGAAAAATTAAACCTAGCTAGCTACTTCATTATGCGATTAACTAACACTCTTCCTTAATGATATGAGAGGAAACAACATCTTGAAGAAGGCCATGATCTTTGACTAAACCAGCTCCATCCAGCAGATCCCGAGTTCGACTCTTCTTCACTACATGATCATGATCATGATCAGATCCTGTATCTTGCATGTTAACGTACTCAGTTCCAAAAGAAGATGGCCCTTGTTGTTGTTGTTGAGGGTTGTTGTAATCTAAAAGCTGAGGAGGGAGTGTAGGAAGGCCAAAGTGGGCCCTAGAAACTGAGCCATTGGATCGAAAGCTGCCTCCTTTGGGGATGATGAATTCTACTGGACGAGGATGAGTGTGTTGACCTTCGTAAGTGGTGATTACAGTGCTTGGATCACTGAATGATCTCTCCACTCTCTTCTTCACGTCACACCAAGCTGTTGTGCAACGGTAATAATTCCTTGGAAAGGGAAAGAAAAAACAACCCATTAAATTTGTAAACCTCATAATGTTAAATTTATCCCAAATTAAAGAACACCCAAAGGAAATGAATCTTAATTACCTTGGAAAAGGACTGTTTTTGACAGGTTTTTGACCGTATTTTCTCCACTTGTAACCATCATCTAGATGAAGAACCTCACTCTTCGTGATGAATGAAACTTTTGGCACCTTCATCTTCGTCTGCTCACTACTCTTGGTTGATTTAAACCTAAAATCCCAAAGTTCAGCCAGCATCATTTAAAAAAAAATAATGAAATAATATATTCTCTGATTCTTTATGTGGAACAAGTCTCTGAAAAAGAAACAAACTTTGGAAAAGGAAAAGCAAAACGAAAACAAACGCTCAAACTTAAACTCACCGCTTATTTGTCTTATGCTGCTGTTCTTCTCCATCTTCTTCTTTTTCTTCCTTCTCCTCTTCATCTCTCTTCTTTTCATCTCCATTCACAGCTTCGCTCGAGGACGAGTTAGGTGTCGTGGGAAACTGCATTAGCGGCGTATGGGTGAGCGCATGACGATGAACACCCAGTAAATCCATGAACCCTACCGGATACCTCTCCGCCGATAAATCGTGGAAATCAGAGAGCAGTGGGTAAACCCTCGTTTGCCCTAAATCGGAAAACGGCATCCCAACCCCAATATTCTCCATTTTCCGGGAAAATCAATCAAACCCAGTAAACAAAACGAATCAAAACTTAGATCCTCTTGACATGGAAAAATAAAACATAGTACAGAGGATAAAATTTAGGGTTAGAGAGTATAGAGAGTGAGAGGAGGTGAGGAGTTAAAACATGCATTCTTGCTAAACCCAATAAATGATGCCTTGTATTGGTGACCGGCTATTGTAGGTGGACAGGACAATGTTTTAAACGGTAATTAATATCTGCGTGTCGTCTGACAAGACCGTATGTTCGATTTTTCGACTGGTTCAGCAGTTAACCTGACTACGAGTAATTATAATACTGTAATTGTAATCCTCCACGTTGGTTCATGTGCAGCCCAATATCTCATTATCTATGATATGAAAACCACAAAAATGTTGCCCAGTTCTTACGAATTGGATGTGTCACTTTAATTCAATCTACATTATTATTTTTTATGAATATTTATCCTTATTAACTTTTTTTTTATATAAAATATATCTATCCTTATTTATAAAGTACTTTGTTAGAAATGTTTATAAGGGTTACATATTATGTGATTCATTGATACTATTTATGTTTTTTTCTCTATTAGCTCTGGATCAAATCCAACTACTACAGAAATGAACAAGCTCTTCGTTTATACAAAGTCGACCATGCTGTAACCACTAGACTACTAGCAACTTTACAAAATTTAGCGGCCGGTTAAATATTTGTTTTTCGGCCGCAAGCCCAGGCTTACATTACTTGGCCTCATGGCCGTCTCTGTCGACCATATTAAAGAACTCATGCCAAAAGCTGTCAAAAAAACAAAAGAACTCATGCCAAAATCTGAGATATGAAATGGTCAATGCACAGCTTGGTTGTTCGTTAGAGAAATCGAATCCAGAGTCTCAGCAAGTTTACACCATGAGCTCCCACCACACACAAACTGATACTATTTTATACTAAAAAAATTGTATTACCATTATAAAAAGAAAAGTTAAATCGTGGTAAATTTTTAACCAAAAAAAAACAAGACATTGTGGACCCGAAGTAAAACCGAAAACCTTTAAAAGGGGCCAGATTAATTTAACTCTCCCATGTTCCTGAGTGTCTTCTCTTTATAGACAATGGTGATCCCGATGAAAAAAGTAGAAGGTGAAAACTTCAATTTCCCCTTTTTGTTTGTGCTTTGCAATTTAAACAAGATTTATTTGGGAAAAAAAGAGACAAGATTTATATGTGGAAATAAATATGGATTGTAAAAAATATCACAGAATTCGTTAAATAAATAGAAATTATAATATACCTTCTAAAGATTTCTTTTTGGTCAACATTACATGTTTTAAAAAATTGATATATTTGACGTCGACAACATTCCGTTTCAACATATTTAATTTCAATATTAAGATTTAAAAGCTTTGATAATCAATGGAAGAGAAGGAAGGAACAACATCAAAGCCGCAAACTTGATGGAGAAATCAAAGTTGGCAAATACGAAATCGATTTTAATCTATCTAAGGAAACTTGATCTTGATTCTCTCCAATCCTCTGAAAGTTAGCTGCAGTTAGACCAAGCAGCCAAAATTTTGCATCTAATCGATCGATATTTGAAACTTCAAAAGAATAGATTTTCTCCCATTTCTCGTTAGGTTCTTCTTGTTGTAGACTCCAAACGTCCAAATCCAAACATTGTCGCACATCGGATAGGCACAAACGGTCATTTAGACTCAACATTTGAATACTAGGAGAATAATTGGTGTAACAATTCGATGATGACACCCATCGGAATTTTTCAGTGTGAAGATAGATAGCCAGTAGCCGTAGCTGTGAAAGTGTTTGTGATTCCCAAGAACTTAATGATATCAACCAAAAGAGTGATCCGTTTGCGTAGACCGGTGTTTGCTCATCACAAAGATTATAGTAATGTAAACTATAAAAACCGGCATCCCTTTGCTCGCCATTATCAAGGTATAGGACCTTGATCTTGAAAAAATCACGATGGTCATTTATTGCATACAACAAAATCACCTTGTATGATTTTGTAACAATGTCTTTCCCAAATCCAGCGGAAAATGGCATTATGAATAATAATTCACCTTCAAATAAACAAACATATATATTAGAGAAAAATGATCATATGCATATTATATCTAGTACTATGTTTTGGAATCCAGAAAACTCTTGTGGTGCCTTGATGAATAATAAAGATTCGATTATATTACAAATTCTTGTGTGTTTTCACGGTATCAAAGCCAATATATTCATTCCATGTTCATTACTAGGACATTCGTTTAGCATATGCAAGTGGTGGAACACTCACAATATGCATATATATAATTGTGCAAGTATATATATAACACCTGACTCAAAAAGAAAGTCTTTGATTTTTATTTTTTAAATAAATATATGCATATAAAAATTGATGTCTATAATTTTCTTCAAAAAATCTTCAACACAACAAAATATCACTACAAGAAAACATGGACTTTTCCGACCACCTTTTCCGACGACCATTCGGTTCGTCGCAATTCCGTCGGAAAAGTGGAATATATTTCCGACGACTTTTTTCCGTCGAAAATTCGTTAGAAATATGGTCGGAAAATGTCAATTATTCCGACGAACTATTATCGTCGGACATATTGTCGGAAATTATATCGGAAAATAAGTCAGTAAACACGTTAACAAAATGAAACGTTCCGAAAATTGCCCGACGAATCTATTGTAGGTATATCGTCGGAAATTCGTCGGAATTCTGTACCGACGAATTTCCGACGAATAGAGTTCCGACGACGTTCCGACGAACAAATAGTGCTTCATCGAAATGTCGTCGGAAATAGTCCCCGTGAATATTTCCGACGAAGTTCCGACGACTATGTCGTCGAAAATATTTGTTACATATACCAACACAGCTCTCAACGCCCAGACTTTCCACAATTGTTATAAAAAAAATAGCTTCCCATAATATCTACACAATTAGAGAATGAATGTACAATCGTTTGGACGAAGAAACTGGAGATATGCGACGTGAATACAAAGATGGATTATCGGATTTCATGCGTTTCACCTCCAATCAAGAAATGACGCGTACAGAAGGTATTATGACTTGTCCCTGCGTCAAATATTGTAATGAAGTATTTTTGAAGCAAGAAATTGTTTGGAATCATCTATATTGGGGAGGTTTTACACCGGGATATTATATTTGGTATTCGCATGGAGATGATATAGGATGTGGGGCTAGTTCTAGTCATGGTAGAAGAAGTGAAAGGATAGCACATGAAAATGTAAGAATCAGTTCTGAGGATACGGAAAATGTAAGAAATCCATTGGATTTCTCGGAAATTCGTCGGAAAGAGCATTTAATCTTATTTTTCGGAAATTAAACAAATGGCATTTAAGTGTGATTAGTTTCGAAAATTAAATAAATTAGATTAAATGCCATTTCCGACGAATTTCCGAGAAATCCCTTTGGTTTCCTCGGAAATTCGTCGGAAAAAGCATTTAATCTGATTAGTTTCGGAAATTAAACAAATAAGATTGAATGCTTTTTCCGACGAATTTCCGAGGAAACCAAAGGGATTTCTCGGAAAATCGTCGGACATGGCATTTAATCTAATGTATTTAATTTCCGAAACTAATCACACTTAAATGCTATGTCCGACGACTTTCCGAGAAATCCCTTTGGTTTCTTCGGAAATTCGTCGGACAAAGCATTTAATCTTATTTTCCAGAAATTAAACAAATAAGATTAAATGAATTTTCCGACGAATTTCCGAGGAACCCCAAGGGATTTCTCGGAAAGTCGTCAGAAATGGCATTTAAGTGTGATTAGTTTCGGAAATTAAATAAATTAGATTAAATACCATTTCCGACGAATTACCGAGGAACCCCAAGGGATTTCTCGGAATTCGTCGGAAATGGCATTTAATCTAATTTGTTTAATTTCCGAAACGGGTAGCGTCTAAGTCGAGAAAGGTTCTCGGAAATTTGTCGGATTATTAAATTACCGACGAATTTCCGAGGAAACCCAAGGGATTTCCTCGGAAAGTCGTCGGAAAGGATGCGCATTTATCACTACCGCGTGTCAACATAATTAATATTTCCGACGAATTACCGACGAAAAGTTCGTCGAAAATATTTCTATATATACGGATTCAATCTTCCTTCTCTCACAACTTACAAATTCTTATCATTTCAAAAACAAAACCTCTCAAAACTCTCTCCTCTCACAACTTATCTGCGATTTTAGTAAGTGTTTTTGCCTATTTATAATTATATTCATGTTAATATTTTTGGTTAAATTTATTAATATACGATTTTTTATTACAGAAAATGGCACAGGGAACGTGGAACGGCTACATGGAGTATTGTCAAAAAATGCAACAAACCTCCAACGTTGCACGTGGACAAGCATCTAGTTCGGCCACGCAGCCACCTAGCCAACAGTTTGACTTTCCTCCAGACACAGTAGTTCCAGAGACAGAGCATCAGGGAACTGCTTCTCCTCATCCGTTAGACAGCATGACGCTCGAACAGCTTCTCCTTACTCCGGGACGAAGATGTCTGAAGAAGCTAGATCCTAGGCGTATGGATTCATCGGTTTGGTATGTAACATTAAATTAATATCATTTATCTATTTATATTATTTAATTATTATAACTTATAGAATTTGTTAAAATTATGACAAGGTATAAATTTGACGGTGGTTTAACGAAATCCGTCAAAAAGATTATGGAGAGTGACTATCCCGAAGCAGCTCCGAATTGGCGATCAGTGTCCGGAGACACCAAGGAACGCTGGTTCAAAGCTTTCGCGGTTAGTATTTTCAATAATTTTTCATATATAAATAGGCAATTATAATAATTATTCTAAAAATTAATCAAACATTTAAATTATTATTTTTACTTTGAAGCAAAAATATTATTGGGAGTACGAGTTTACAACCGAAGTTCGTGATAAATTTGAGGAATTATGCACTCCTCGGTTGAAAGATGGTGCTTATGAGTGGAAAAAAAATTGGCGAAAAAGAAAAGATAAGCCAAAGTGGATGCGGAAAACAGTTTGGCAAGGGCTTATAGCGTATTGGGAGGATGAGAAAAATAAAGGCCGTAGTGAAACCAACTCGCAAAACCGAAAGAGCGACCGGGGAGGATACGGAATGGCGAAGCATACGTGCGGTGCAATGCCATATGTCCGAAAATGCGAGACAATGGTAATTTTAAAATTTTATAAAATAAATACAATTAACATATACATTATAAAATATAAAATGTTAACAACCATATTTGTAAATTTTTTGTAGTGTGATCCCGAGACTGGTGATCTTCCGGATATGGTGTATGTTATGGAAGAGACCCATAAACGGAAATCTGACGGAGTCTTCGTTGATAAAAAGGCAGAAGAAATAGCTCAGCGATGTAGAGCTATGGAGGCAGAGAAGCTGACTCAATTGAGTGAGCTTGAAGAGACTCCGGACGATTACCAACTTAGCCAAATGGAAAAAGACGAGATATTCCGCTCTGTAAGCAAGATTTACAATTATGTTTTTATTATTTATTTATTAGTTTATAAACAAATTTAACTAACTCTTTTCTTTTTAAACTTGTAGCAAGTGGAAATTAAGAAGGGACGAAGATATGGCGTGGGATCTATCCCGTTCGACGATACAGTGGGTCAAAGTTCTTCCAGTCAATCATACGAACAGAAGTATCGTGAAACTCAGGCTGCTCTTGCAAAGGCGGAAGAAAAGATTAACAGCTTAGAAGAAAAATATGAAGATGTATCATTTTGGAGTTCGATGATGGCCCAACTGCATCCTGAACTGATTCCACCTTCGCGAAGAAATCTAGCCGGTCCGGGTCCTAGTTCTGATAATTTTGATTTGTAGTTTGTTTTTTTTTCTTTATCGATTGTAAGGAATTTTAAAATTATCATGTTTTTATTGAACTTTTAATTTATTTAATTGTTTTTAATTAAACTAATTAAATATATTTTTACAATTAAATATCTAATTAATTAATTAACTAATTAACTAATTACATTTTTTTTTTTTAAAATTCGTCGGCTGTTTCCGACGAATTTCCCACGACCGTAATATTTTTCTCAGAAATTTGTCGCAAATTTTCTGACGAATTTCTGACTAATAACGTGACTGTCGTCGGAAATTCGTCGGAAAATTAGCGACAAATTTTCGACGAATAATCAATTTTGTCGGAAACTTTTCCGACAATTTAACGACAACTGCTTACCGAGGAAACACCGACCAATGATTAATTTCCGACGAAGTTTCGACGAATGTCGATTTCCGACCAGCGTATGCCGAGAAAATAGTTTCCTCGGTAATTCCTCGGAAACCTATTTCCGAGGAATTACCGACGATATCGGTCGTCGGAATACACAATGTTTTCTTGTAGTGATATACATTAAATTAAAAAATATCGTAGATCAGCTACAAATAGTTTGAGTCATATATATAGACATATGCATAATTTTGATAGTTACATTCAAATCTATAATGAATAATAGAATATCCAATTTTGTAATTAATCAATTATAGAACAAGAAGAACGACTTACTTGATTGAGGATGATGCAACACTGATGGAGAAAGTTCTCCCGTCGTTGAAGAATGGTTTCCGCAACTAGAGTAACTAAGACATGATGGCCATTGTGACAATTCTGGAGGAAGTGTCTGCTGCTCTCTCGTCGTTGGGTTGATTAAGTGAATGTACCTAAAATCATAGATCCGAACCAAGACCAATCCATCTCAAGACCCCAAGACTTGAATAGTTTTGTGTTGAGATTCGTTAATTGGATTAACAGGAAAAGTGTAAGAACTAGAAGAAGAAAGACAGATTTGTCCGCTGTTGTCGTGATCTCTAGAAAAAATCTTTCAAAAATCAAAGTTGTCGAGTTTGAATCTTCATCGAACTTCGCTGACGGTTGATGAACAACAAGAAATTTCATGTTCGGGGTCTCTAATCCCAAACGAACGAGACGTGTATGGGAAAAATAAGTTGATTCAATTGTCGATCTCCATTGTTTCGACACGACTTTGAATCTAGCGAGTGATTTCAATGGAAGATGTTGAAAGATTTCTTCTACTATATCCTCTGATGGAATGATAGTCTTAGGATTAGTTTTTTCTTCTTCCATTCTTTCCCAACGATAATTCACAATTTAGAGTTGTATTATTATTATATAAAGAAAAAATGATCTAATCATGAATTTTCAACTTTTAAAGATTCAAGATTTAACATTAATGTGACAAAAATAAAGAGATATAACATTAATTTATTTAAAAGGTAAAATAATGAAGAGAAAATAAATGTATACATGCAAAATAATTTTTTGGTCATATATATATAACAACATATCCATATCTTTAATATCACTACAAAATATTAGAAAAGAACATGATACAGTTATAATTATAAATATGCTTTCACATAGTTTTCTTAAACTATTAATCAATCACTTAAAATTATTGTTGATATATTTTTAATCAATTAAAGCTGATTTTTCTTTTTTAAGTTTTCCTCTTTTAGAAATATTTTTGGTATTTACTTCAGTATCCTGATTAAACATTTCTGCTGGTATAGTATAAGTAAGGATTTACTGAAATCAGATAATATAAAAATAACTAATTAAGTATAAAATCTATATACTAAAGAAAAAAAATGATCTAATCATCAGTTTTCAACTATCAGGGATTGAACATTAATGAATTTGAAAAAAGTATAACATTACTTTATGTAAAATTATGAAAATAAATAAATAAATCAGCTATATATATATATATATCTTTATCTTTAATACTACCAAAGAAAAAATAGAAAAGAAATGTTAAAATAATTTGCTCTCACATAATTTTCTTAAACTACTAATTACTTTGAATTATTTGCTAACAATTTTTTAATTGAAAATTAATAAGTATTAAATTTTCATCTATAAAAATTCTTATAAAAAACTTTTGGTATCTAATTATTTATCCTAACAAGTTATTTCTGTTATAATACTTGTTTCTGTTGAAAATTTAGTTAATAGACAAAAATATATAGAAATTGAATTCAAAATTTAAATAAATTTTTTCTTTCAGACGTAGTTAAATTTATTACCCAGTATATCATTAAAAATTAAATCTACAAAAGTAATGATCAAAATTGATAACACAAATCACATTAAACAAAATGTAAATGGTAAAAAGAAAAAGGAAGACTAAATTAACCGTTGAGTAAAGTGTTTCTCTAAAATTTAAATGGATTAGAGGAGTTTCTGAGTTCAGCAAGTTTTGAATAAATTCACTCTAACGATAATATATATAACAAAACAAAAAAGAAGGAAAAAAACCGAAGAGGAATAATAATATTCTTCAGAACGTCTTCTTTCTAGCAACAGCTTTTCGTGGTTCTCTCTTGGCAGATGCAGTGAACCCAGGAGACGAAATCCCAACCGTGGCTTGGTAGATGTCTTTCAACCTTGTTTTTATAAGCATGTGGATTACTAATTATGGACATGTTTCAAATTACAAGTGTCACAATTTGGTAATAATTATTACCTGGGGATGCTGAAGAACAGAGCAATAGCCGAAACGCCAATAACCAGGGGCAATATAGCTGCAGGTGTCACTTCCTGAAACCGATACAAATCAAACCACAATGAGAAAAAAGTACAAAATCTCAGTCTGTTGAAAATGTGGAAGACTTTGAATTATATATATTTACCTGACTCTGATGATCTGCCACGATGCTGTATCGAAGTGGACCGATATGGATTTGGGTATTTGTCTCGAAATCAACTTCAATAATCTCTGATTCTACTTTGTAGGAGATTAGAGGACGACTGGATTTAAGCTGAACAAGGTGTTTACCTCTGGTTAAGCCTTTTACTTGGAAGAAGTTGGAGAGTGGTAGTGGGAAGACATTCTCTATCTTAGATTCATCAATGGCTGATTTGATCTCCACTAGCAGATTCGAGTTTAGTTCTTCGTTTTGTTTTCCTTCGACATGGCACGTTAATATGGTTGTTTCTGGTTGTTCAAATACCAAAAAGTCGAGCCCATTGATATCTTCATAACCAATCTATAAGAAAAGGAAAATTGTCAGGTAAATTCTGTTGTTGAAATTGCCGATGATGAGAATGAATATTATATGGAGAGACAAAAACAAACCTGAAGAGAAACCGACTCTGGAGCTGCACGTTCAATTTTATTGTTGCCTGAACCAATTTTCTTCGACACTTTAATTACATATGTCGTATCTGGATGTAACCCTCTCAGTCGATAATTTCCATTAATATCGCTTGTGGTCTCCTCGTAGTATCCTCTGGAGTCAGAGCGAGCTTCAATCACAACACCTTCTTGTGGCTGGCCAGATAGGAGAGCAACTCTACCAATTGCACTGCAAAGGAATTGACAAAATATATTGTTACAGAACTGAAGAAAATTAAATTAAATGTAGTCTAAGGGTTCAAATAGCAAGAGAATGGTTCAGAAAAATGACTGTTTAGGACCAAAAATCTAACCCTCCAAAACCAGAATGTGCTGATAGTGGAGATCTCAACTGAACTTGGTCATTATGAATTGGTACAAGTTTCAAAGAAAGTGTTTTGCTCTAATTTTATTACAGGAGAAGTGAGCGCTGGTGTAATCATAATTAAAAGAAACTAGCCTAGAAAGTTTTAGGAGTCCAGAAACGATTTATTCCAGTCTTTTGAGTATTGACATAAGTAAAATCAGGAACGAATAGCGGGAAATGATGATTTAGAATTAGATCAAACCTGTAGGCAACACGAGTAGCCTCAAATACAGCTTCACTGGACTCCCCAGAACCCAGTTCTATTGCCAGTGTTGAAGGTTTGAAAGAATATTCCTGAGGAAAACGATATATACTCATAAAATTCATCCTTTTTTTCTTTTGGGCAACTTTTACGTTTTGAAAAAAGCCATTAAAGAATGTTCACAATGAAAGCTGTTGATTTATATCTCAGATCATAGCCAGTCATAGCATTTTAAAACATTTCTTTGCTAAGAATGCAGGGGCGTAAGGGTTAATTACCTTAAGAAGGGGACGCAAGTAGAAATTTCCAGGGAATAAGCTATCAAAAACAAAGAGTCCACCAGCGCCAGATATAGAATTATTTCGGTGACCATGATCGCCACTTAATGATAACAACAGCGGAGGGATTAATGTCTCGGCATTGTCCTTTGAGTATACGCGCACAGAGATCTGACCAAGCTTTTGGCAGGAAAAGGAATATGGTCCTAGCCTCTTAATATGGTAGCCAGGCTGCACGTGTAAGCCAAGATCAGGAACACATTGGTTCAGAACAATTGAATGCAAGTGAGAATTTCAACGTAACCAGATGCATGAGATCTAACCTAAGATTTGAAAAGTGAAGTAAAGCATCATCTCAAGGTCCATTTGCATGGACATGAAAACTTTATCAGTGTAAGATACGATACACCTACCTTTGAAGCTTCTGTGACATATGTTATATCATCATACAATGGCCCGGTAACAAATGAACCCTCTGGTGACGTGCTTGTTTCAATAGCTACTTCACCTTTCTTAAGTGAAGAAATAAGGCTGTCTTTTGCAGCGGAAACCTTAATATGAACACCAGGAAGAGGAGGAGAAACCGATCCTTGTATGTAAAGACCAAGACGGCCAGAAAATGGAGAAACTGAAGCTTGGCATCCGTCATTTGACACTACAGCCTATTAGAACAAACATAAATTAAGCTTGATATATGTTCCCATTATAGAATCTTTTATGGCTAGCTATACTTCTAGTTAATACTTACATGAAACTTTTTAGGATAAAACAACATCTTCTTCTCCACATCACCCCTGAAAAAGAATACAGCTATAGCTGAAGTAACTTGAAAAGAATAAATAGCTTCAAAAATATTAGAGAAAAATTCAAGCACCCAAACACAATTTTGGTTGTTTGACTTTGAAACAAGAATTTATCTTCTATGAACTATGATGCATTCCTGAGACATTTGACTCCAAACATTTGAAGTCTAGTTCACAGTTCCCCTGAAATCATAATGAGCAGATCATACCTAGAATCTCGAGGAACAAAGCTTATCTTTTCACCAAGATTGGCCCAGGTAGAGTACTCATAGACGCCACGCCCATCAGATGCAAGTTTGGCAGCAATACTGCTGATAACATTTCCTTCCTTGTCTTGAATATCAACAATGAAATTCTCTGGCAATTCAGACTCAATCTCGGTTGCACTAGACTCCACATTTATCAGACCTTTGAGGAGGTACTTCTCCGCTTTCAGATGAATAGGCTACAAAGAGAAAAGCATGTAGATGCTAAATGGAGGACAAGCCAAAGAATATTGAAACAAAAGAGAAAACATTACAAACTAAAACCTGTGGATTTGAGACATCTATCTTTATTGAATTGCTCCCAAAGGACATGCATGAGTCAGAAAGCTGAAGCTCATGTCCTCCAGGTGACTCAACGCATATTTTCTGTGAACCTTTCTGTAGTTACCACAAATGAAGAAAATAATTAGTTCTGATAATAGCATAAATAAAAGGCAAAACTGACCGAGAATCCACCGGAAAAAGAATACCTTGATTTTCAAACTAGTAGGTGATCCATTAGGATGAACAATTCTAGCATCAACCTCATGAGTGGAGATAATATTAACCCAGTAACCTTTCTGAACAAATTCAATCCCTTTGATATCCTCAGTTCCGACATTCACATCAATCGAGCTACGGTTCCAGCACCAACTGTCTTCATCAGATGTGGCTTCTGGTGAAATACTTTTGACCTAAATTATCAACCGTGACAAGCAATTAGTAAATGTATTTAGCTAGTAATGTCACTTTTTCCGTCTCTCTTACAGAAGTACCCAAGAGGAGAAAAAATATTGAGAAGATACCATGCAGCCCACCTCAACTCTGTATTTTCCAGGCAATATGTCTGAAAATAGAAATTGACTACTCTCATTGGTTAAAACAACTGTCTTCTTTTCACGATCACCAGCCACTCCCACAAGTGCCACTGAGACAGACGGGCCACATTTCTCCTTGCAAGTAACAGAACCATGCACATTGACTCGGGCCTGCATTAACACCCAAAAGAAGTTAGAAGAAAGAAAATCATCCTGAACATGTGAAAGTATATTGTCCATCCAACTCCTATCAATTTGATGCTACAAAAACATTTCCAAGAGAGTGGAGTCGTTCAGAGAGAGTCACCTGAGAAAATTCTATGTTCAACAATGGACTTTTGACGGCAACATCCACATAAGCTGGCAAAAACAGAAGCTCAGAAGCACCCTTTGGTGTAGCAGCCAACGCAGACAGTCTATATTCGCCTGGTGGAACCTGGAATATATATGATAGCAAGAAAATGAATAAATAAAAAAGAATGTGTTATAAAGTGAGAAACAGAGAACTCATTCATAAACAGAAAAGCAATGAGGAAACCACATAAGCCAGAAACAACTCTTCAAAGAATCAAGGGAGTCAACTTAATAAAATTAACTCTTGTCTAGTGGATTCAGTAGAGATACAATCAACAAACCTCAAAGCAGAAAGTTCCGGCCTCATCTGTTTGCTTCATTTGTGGTTTGACATTTGTGGGTCCATGAGTCAAAGCTACCTAGATTTAAAATATTAAAACGTTAAACACGAGAGATAAGTAACAACAGAGAAACATAAATATGTACAAGAGTACCTTTGCTTTGTGACGAGAACCAAACATTCGCACCACACCACATATATCATAGGATACAGCAGTGATCTCTGGAAGTGAAGCCATGTTTGGTAAAACCTAAACAAACAAGTTTAAGTGATTTACTTTAGTTTGCCAAACTTCTAATGAGTGAGGTGAAGCCATATCTGGAGAAATTAATATCGCGCGCAAGGAAAATAACTGAGACTGATACCATGAACTTCTTCAGTTTGTCGAACTTGTAGTGCTCCTTGACTGCATCTATTGTATACCGATTTGACGTAACCTAAGGAATTGAACCAATATTACATTACATTTCCTGCTGTTAAAACTATTGATCACAACAGCAAAAAATGAAATTGAAGGGGTGGTGGAAAGAAAACCAAATGGCAAATATTTGAAATATATAAAAGTACATTTGCTTTGCTTCGCTTAGTACATAAACTTCAGAAATCTAACCATATCCTTTTACTCTATATTCTAGACGCCACGAAACATTCACCAAAATTTCACTAGGAGAAGTTCAGTGACAACAAATTTAGCAGGCTTACAATTGGAACAAGGTATACCGTATAAACTTTAAATTGTAGCATTGTACCTGGTCAAGCTTGTAATAACCTTCCTTGTCCGTGACAGATCTTAGACTACCATCTACTAAGATTTTAACGCCCTCAACTCCCATTGAATTACCGTCAACTACACGACCCCCAATGGAAAATCCTGTTACCTAAAGGAGCATTCAGTTTCAATATTTAGTGGAAGAAACATGTACGCAGAGTCCAATTAAAGAAATATAGAGTGGTATAAAAGTTTGCAGTTGTTCTATCTGACCTGAAATTTTTTGGGAACAGTGACATGTTGGTGCTCTACAGAAACAGACATCACAGGAGGTGAAACATCGAAGACCGTGTTCTCACCCTTATAATGTGGAACCAGTTCGTATTTTCCTGAGGAAGAAAAGCAAAGTGACCAAAAAATAGCTCAAAAGAAACTAAGAGCTGGACCATGCAACCAGAATTTCAAGCGTCCTTCTTAAAGGTCAACATGCTCAATAGTCATGTAACTTGTGTTGTACAATACAGAATTCATCAAGCTAAGGCTTAAAGTAAAATAAATGCTTAAAGAATTGGTTGTGGATAATTGAACAATGATTTACCACAAGGGATGGACTTGAAACTGAAAACTCCTTCCGCATCGGTTACAGCATGGCAGAGAGGCTTCCTTTCTCCAGCAGCGTCACCAAATCCTTGGGGACAATCTACCATGGAAACATCGTCTGAATGCAAGTATATATGAACACCCAGAATTGGATTTCCCTACAAAAGGGAACAAATAATTTTTATCTAACACTAAAAATTGAGGATAATCTACAAGTGCATGATGGGCAGGAACCGAACCAAACCAAAGATACACCAATCACTATTTCCAATAAAGATCATCATTACAATTTTACTGATGAAAGCAGAGGATAGTAACAGGATTTGAACATCAAAGGAAAAATGAAACATAGGAAAAGAGGGATTACCTGAGCAACAACAGACCCCTTGAGATCATAACCAAGGACAAAGAATATGTCATCCACCATTCCATTTGCAAATCCAAGTTCCACCTACAGGTAAACAGAAAATTTCTACTATTAGCATGCAGAATTAAAATTATAAAGCCATATATATTGGAATGGATACAAAAGAAAAGAGTAGGGAAAGACATGTGAACTCAAACGCAAAAAGGTTGGTCAAGAGAATTTTAAACAGAAAAATTAATAAAGATAAAAAGCAAAACTAAAAAGATCTGAGACCTCTGCTGAACTGCGAACTTCAACTTGCAGCTCTGGATGGGATGCACGGATATTGTATTTTCCTGCAACCAATCAGACAGACTCGTCATTTGATTACAACAAGATACCTGGAAACTAGGCACTTGACATTTGATTTTACTATATAGGAAACTTCCGACTACATACATGAAAGGCCAGAATAGCAAAGTGATATATATATATAGAGAAAAAGAGTCACTGATGATGAAAGCTTTCTCCTTACCTGGAATAATATTCTTGAATAAGTAGCTCCCATCTGACGATGTGAGAACAGAAGCGATAGGATCTTCTGATCCATCAGAAGACAACAATTCAACATTGACATCAGCTGGGCCTCCATTCTTAATCACACAACTCTCCCCACCAACAGCTCCCAGGACTTTACCGGATAATGTAAAACTGCAATATACAAAAGAATAAAACATGAAACTCTTTAAAGGAAGAAAGATGACCAAGCCACCAATAACAAAGTTGAAAAAAAAAGGAAGAGGCAAACACATAGACTAAAACGAACCCCGTGAAGCGGAAGTTAATATCCTCATTGTTGTTGCAACTAGAGTCGTCAACGACAACAAGTACCTGCCACATCGAATTTAATGTAAATAGCAAGCTACAAGCCTGGTGTTTTGTCTGGAAAGATTCTTGGTGCATAGTCCTCGGGAAAAAATGGAGAACAGATTAACCTTATCTGGATTCCATGACCATCCCTCTGGTCCATTTATCTTGAGAATGAATGAGCCCTACGAGAAGAAAGCGTAGAAATCACTTGCAACCGATTCACCCAGAAAAATACATCTTTTTCACAGGCCCAGAAGAAAGAAAGATAAGGTTTGATGAATACCTTGTCATATACTGGGATGAAATAGTAACCATTTGGGGCACACTGTGTACTGTCCTTTACCAATCCATCTACTGTTTGAAGCTCAACCTTGTAATTTGAAGGAGGAACAAAAAACAAATCACTGAAACCTCACTCAGAAAAAGAAAGAAAAGCAACAGTCAACAAATTGATTTCTTACCGTGATATGAGAATAGTCCAGTTTCCCATCGGCTCCTTTCCGAGACCTGACCAAAGACGAACTCGCCTGCACGTTTAGTAATTTAAGCAGCGTTAATTTAATAAATCCAGATCCGATCCTACACCCTACTACTAAACCCATGACAATTCCCAAAGATCAAAGCATACCCCGAATTGCAAAATCTCAGATAGAAGTGCGTAAAAGTACTAAGCAGGCTCAACTAAATTGAATCTACTAGTTTGGAAGCAAACATCCTCAATATTCCAATACCAAAAACTATCTAGTAATGGATCAGGAATCAATCAGAGCGATGGATAAAACGAATCGGGAAAAGAAAAAAAAAGAGATAAACCTCGACAAAACCACCGCAGCCTTTTATCGAATCCGCAGAAACACTGTAGACAGTCGAAATCGCTACGAGGACGACGATCAGAGAATGGCAAATCTTCTTCGTAGCCGCCATGGTTACCGATGTGAAGCTCCGGTGAAGGAGCTCTAAATGGTTGAACTAAGGAAAAGAAGAGTGTTGTTGGTTTGTTCGTCAATGGAGCACGGATCCAAAATATCGGACCGATGACTGACTCCCGATCTGAATATCTCCGTTGGTTCTCTATTGACTCTTCTCAGGGTTTAATGGGCTTTATAAGGCCCATCCATTAAAAACATAATATTAGATTAAAAATAATATATTGTTTTTTTTTTAATTACAGCTGTGGAGATTAGCTTACCGTTTGAAGAAGAGTCAAGTAATCTCCCCAGTCAACTGTAGAAACCAAAGTCCGGAAGAGAAATCAAAAATGCTTCAGCTCGTGGTTGTAGCGTGGCTCTTGATCTTCGCTGCGGAGAAGGTCTCGTCGCACCAGGAATCTGGCGAATGGAGTTGTGAATCGGACTCGGAGATCCAGGTCATAGCTGATTTCAGACCGGGGATTATCACTCTCGATGGTCACAACGATGATTGGAATGATATTGACGGCTCCGAGTTCGCGCTACGACCTGCACTTGATCCGGACGCTGATCATGAGTACGACGCCGGAAAGATGACAGTCAAGGTAACGTGTTTATTCGAATTATCTTATTGGTTTGGCGACACTACTTGTAGATTGTATAAGATTGGTGAAATTTCTGATTTGCCAAGATCTATTTGGTGAGTTTAACCATAGGACTAGTGATGCAGACCCCGTTGCGACATTTTGATTCGATTGATAAATCTGGACTTTGAGTTCGATTTCGTTCTTAACATTTGATTGGTGGATCTCTCGTTGTAGGCACTACATGATGGTCGAGATATCTACTTTATGCTGGAAATTGATGGAAATTACGCTTATGGTAAAGGGTAAGTGTGTATTTTTTATAATTTGGTTATCCGAGGCGCAGTTCTAAAATGCACAATCCTTTTCTAGACCTCTGCATGATCCAAGAACCGGTGATCAGAACTATACATTATCTGAGATCAATAGTAACTGATCTCAAGATTTTGTAGATGTCACTGCGTCTAACCTATGAGAATATGTGTCCTGCGACGAAATAGTGATCCAGTGCAAGTTTGGTTTGATGCAACTCATTTCTATTTATATTTCGCTTGATCTTTCTGAATTATTTCTGTTCACCTGGTGATGTTTTTTTTTTTTTTTTCTTTGTGTGGATATAATATAAGGTTAGAACCTGGGATTCTTGAAACTTATAATTTAGACGTTAGTTGTCAAGGCCCTGGCATGTCTATTATTTTCTTAGATACAGAGGTGTCAAACTACATTTATGTATTGCTTCAGATGATATT
This sequence comes from Turritis glabra, assembly GCA_900406565.1. Lineage (NCBI taxonomy): Eukaryota > Viridiplantae > Streptophyta > Magnoliopsida > Brassicales > Brassicaceae > Turritis > Turritis glabra. The sequence continues at coordinate 451,440 of OVBN01000228.1, read as the reverse complement.
AAAATGATCCTTGATCTATATACATAACTTCAAATTGCAAGTCTATCACTATTGTAGTGAACTGCTTGCTTCTTTAAATCCAGTGAAAACAAGAAGTGTCCTTCAGTGGCTCTCATGTTCCAAATTGGTGATCAAGCTACTTATCACAATGTAAGTTTCTTAGGCGGCTAGTGTAATTTGTTCAAATATTTCATTTAACATCCATAAAACTTTTTATATGAAATAACTGATGACAACTTTCTGCTCCACAAGATGGGTGGTTGTAAAGAAGGGACAGACTCTTGTACCAGCAAGGCTTGCAGAGGCTTCGAGGTTGATATTATGCATTTCTCCATTGGAAATGCTATTCCAGGACGGCTTTACGGTGGTAATCCAATAGACAACGGGGAAGGAAATGGAGGTGACAGGTGATTTGTGGTGCAATATAGTTTGTTCTGTCTCTCTCATATTTTGATATGGTGTTGTACCAATTTAGTGAATTTAGTTTAGCTCTTTATATGTTTATCAAGTGGCTTATCTATACCTCTGTTTATCATGTTTATTGAATGTCTCTGTCTTTTTCATATGAACAGATTTGGTCATCTGGTTGACATTTATGCATGGAATCCACATTGTCGATACCTTGATGGTCTTGGACCCTCAGGTACTATCTTGGATCAGAGGGCGTTATATCTTAACTCAAAAGCATTTAATGGCATAGAAATTCCCTATGACGTCTTATGGAATAACCAATTTCAACCTAAGAACAGAAATTACCTTTTTCTTTTGCTTTGGTTCATGGAAGCTTAGTATTTGACTATATCTCTTCAATTATTTAACCAGATTTTTGAGGTTCTTAATCCTCTAATGTGTATCCCCAAGTATAAGTCGTCCTTAAATTATAAATTATTTGTATTCTAGTTGGATGCTAGCTACTCGAGAGTGATCTCTTTCTCGTGTGCAAATTACAAATATGTGATCCCATGGATATTCTTTTGGCAGGAAATGATTCTAGCGCACAGAATGATTGGCATGGAGCGTGGTGGCACAGCAGCTTCACTACTCAGTCAGGTCAGTCTTACATATCTTTATAATCAGTTCCATGAGTTCCCAAAACAGAGATATTTTATCATGCTTTTAACTGTAAAAGAGGTCAAATAGAGTTAAAGCTTGGTGTTTATAAAAAAACTCTTAGCCTTAGCATCTCCTCTAGTTACTTATCTTTGAAGTTTTCAGCAGGTTATGTAGAGGAAGACAGCCCATACACGCCAGATGGCCAGAAAGGAACTTACTATTTTGAGTTCTCAAGGCCTTTGAGGACTATGGACCGTCTCCAACAGGTCAGTAAATCTTCTACTTGGATCAACCATGTTCGGTTACCATTGGCCTTTCCCTAAAATAAAGCATAACCTCCAAGCTTTCTTACCTCTGTGAATCACTATTTACTCTTAAACCAGTCCACACGTGTCAAACACATGTAGAAACAACAAATCTATCCAGTAGAACTGTACCTGGTCAATATGATTTATGTATAAAGAACATCTTCTTATGAAGCTAAGGTCCTAGATTGGTGATATCTACAGGATGTTCAGTTCACGCTTGGCTCGCCGGCCAAAATGTCGGTTGCATTCTGGTACCCAATGGACAGCAAACCGTGGCACGGATCAGGACACTACACTATCAACTGCGATTGGATACCGCTAGATATTTCCTCGGGGTCTTCTTTGGGTCTCAACGCTTCAACTGTCAAGGGCTCTAGCGATGGAACTAGCATTGCAGCCATTGTGATTTCCTTGATTTCTCTTGTTGTTTCGGTTTTTATTGCGTATAGGTTATTTAAGCCCCAGGGACGTTCCATTCACACCCATGGAGAACAATCTGTAGGAGAAATAAGTTTACACGGTTTAGTCCCTCTGATGTAACATTGCTGATTTGGTTTTGGTTCCACGTTGAGAGAGGTTCTTCTTTTTTTGGCTTATAGTGAAATGGGTCGATTTGTTTGATTTTCTGGCTTACTTTTGTCACTTGAAAGTTGAAACGGTGACGTTTGGGTGAAAAGAAAAAGTTGGACCCAATAAATTAATCATCGAAGCAGAGTACAACTACAAGTATTTCAAAAATCAATATTTGAATTATTGGTTTTGTAACTCTTTTAAGACGTCCGAATACAGTAATGCATGGTAAGGAACACATGTAAATATCATGCTCGTTTAGAAGTAAGATATATCGATTTTGGCCATTAAGGAGACTGTAACAAGTAAAGAAACCTAAACCAGTAACACATTCATTAACTGAAGAAATAAAGAAACCTGTTTTTTCTTATGTTAAAGCATTGATCACGAAACTAGACCGAAGCAACCAAGTTCTCTGTAAACAATAGGGTTTTATAGTGATCATCAGGGACATCCTCTAAAGGACTCTTAGATGGCTTTTCTCCTACAGGTCTTACAGAACAAGCCGCCAGACCAAGCTTCCAAAAGTTTGCGTCTAAACTATCGATGCTTAAAATATTAACTGAAAGAATCTTTTCCCACTTCACACTCGGATCTTCTTGCTGCAAACTCCATACGTCCACACTTGGATATTGTAGCACATCAGATAGACATAAACGATCTTTTAGACTCCACAAGTTTACACTTTCGGAGATATTGGTGTACCAACTCGGTAACAACACATAATGAAATTTTTCTGTGTGAAGATCCATAGCTGCAAGCTTCTTAAATGTCAACCAAAAAAAGAGATCCATTTGCAAAGATTGACGTTTTAACATTGCTAAGTTGATCGTAACGAATGGGACAACATATGCATTGTCGTTCTCCATTGGTGAGGTTAAAGACTTCGGTCTTCACAAGAGTGTTCCCAGCATAACGTTGGAAGTTATACATGATTACTTTGTATATTCCTGTAACGATGTCTCTTCCAAAACCAACGCTTATTGGTAATTGACCTGGACAACCTATAAATAAAATACAAAAAAATGTTAATTGGATTTTGATTATATTTCAAATTTTATGTCTTTTAGTGTGTATATGTATGCATCTGAATCTATATACTATACACATGCAAAAAATCAGGAGAAAGTATCGTACTTGGTTGGTCTGTACAATCTCGCAAAAAATCAGGAGAAAGTATCCGGAGTTTTCTCGTCGTAGGGTTAATTAGATAAATGTACCCAAAATGGTAGATGCAGACTAAACCATTGCCATAGCCCATTATTCGACCAGCATGGTCATAATAAAATTCGCTATGTGGATCTGGAAATTTGTACGAACAAATAAAGATTTTGTTGTCCTCGTAATGATCTTTTAAAATAGTCTCCAAAAAGATGGTTCTTGAACTCTCATCTCTAGACGTTTCCGATTGAAGAACAAGGAGTTTCGGATTTTGGTATCGAGCAAGACGTTTCTTGGCGAGATAGCTGGATTCGATCATCGATTTCCATTGTTTAGATACAGACTTGAATCTAAGAAGGGATTTCACCGGAAGACGCTCGAGAATCTTTTCTTCTGCTATACCATCCGTTACAACGTTGCTAGTGTTTGGATTTGTTCTGTCTTTCTCCATTGTTTGCAACGGTGAATTCGCCTTTGTACCTCTTTATGTATATATAATGTATTTGTCTTTGTAATCATTTGTTGATATTTCAACACATGTTCTTGTCCTCTTTAAAATTATTGGACCTCTCTATTTATTATTGTTTCAAACTAGGAACACATAATATGCGATAATCAAATATATCAGTAGAAAAAAGGCAATAGCAATAACAATTGCCAAAATAAAAGAAGAGAATAGATCCACATACATTAAAAAGAAATCAATTTTCAACAATGTTGACTAAAAAGTAATCAACGCCATTAAAGTGCTATAAATACTCGGTGGGTTTGTATATCTCAAATTATTTTCGTATATATTATACACGCAAGTATCGTATGTAATTAATCCTTATAAGTATATTGAAAATTCTTTCTTGGTCTCTACGGAGTATTTTTTGTTTTGTTTGGGTCACTCACACAATAAGTCACAATGTCTCTATTATTTGTTTACGTTTGAGTTTGAGTCTCTTTGTATATGTTTGATTAATGTTTCTTTTTAATATAACATTGGCATCTTAAACCAAATTTACTCCTGTTAATTGTGTAATAGGTAAAACGTCAAAAGATGATAAAGCCTATCAAATTACAATATGGGCCTAATTAAATCAAAACCTAACGTGACAGTCTCTTTTTCCTCTTCCTCCCTTTCAAGTTTCAAACATAAATATATAACCACTAAACCGCTTTTGTCTCTTTGTCTCTTCTTTCGAGTTTCTGTCTACAAACGAGAGAAAGATTATGACTGGCGGCGAAAAGCGGTGGACAGAAGCTGAGCAGCTCGTGATGGAGCAAATCCGGCTAATCACCACCACTCTTCTCAGCCTCCTCCTTCCTCTCTCTTTCCTCCTCCTTAGCCGTCTCTCCTCCGCCGCCTTCCTCCTCTCCTTATCACCGCCGCCGCAAAATTCCGACTCTTTCTTCCTCAACACAATCCCTGCGCTACCATACGCCGTCGTTTCAATAATAACCGTGCATACTCTAATCCACAACTTAATCACCAAGATCAGAACTTCCGCAGATACAAACCGTTCGATCGGTTTCTATCATCCACGTGTCAGCATCGCGTGGCTCGTCCTTTTAATTCTTCAATTCTCCGTCGGATTAGGCCTTCAAGTAACGGTCTCAAAGGGAGTCAACGGTAATAATCACAATTTCTTGACCAGACTCTTGTTTTTCTTTGGTCTCCATGAGGTTATGCTTCAGTGGTACCGAGTGATCGTGAAGACGGTGGTGGAAAGCGGTTTTGGCCGGAGAGAAGAAGAGACGGTGCCGGTGGTAGAGAGAGTGGCTTTGGCCGCTAGTTGCGGTGCTTTGTGGTGGTGGAAGCTTCGGGATGAAATAGAGGCTTTGGTTGGCGTGACGGAGGTAAAGAGGGCATTGTTATTATTATCCATCGACGTCGATTTGAATAGTATCGTTGACTTAGGAACAGTAGATTTCGTGAACTGGTGGTTGTATTATATGATTGTGACGATTGGTGTGGTTAGGATCGTGAAAGGGTGTTTTCGGGTTGGAACGATCTTGCTTTTTGAGCAAGTTAGAAAAATTCCACGTGGAATTTCGGCATCTGATGTCAATTACATTAACCAAGAAGATGATAAAGTGTAAATTAATCTGATTTACAATGATATAAACAAGAGGGAACACATGGTTATTATAAAAAAGCGATATGAAAATCGAACTTGGCCATTTAGACTCTAACAAAAAGAGAACCCAAAACCAGTAACACATTCATTAATTGAAGAAATGAAATAACATGTTAAAACATTGAGCATGGAACTAGACCGAAGAAACCAAGTCCTCCATATACAATGCAGTGCTACAGTGATCTGCGGGGACTTGCCCTAAAAAGTTTTTAGATGGTTTTTGACCTATAGGCCTGAAATAACAAGCAGCTAGACCAAGTTTCCAAAAGTTTGCATCTAAATCATCCATACTTAAAATAGTAACTGAAAGAATCTTTTCCCACTTCATCACATTGGGACCTTCTTGCTGCAAACCCCATATGTCCACATCCGGATATTGTAAGACATCAGATAGACATAAACGATCTTTTAGACTCCATAAATACACACCACATGAGTAATTGGTGTACCAACTTGGCGGCAATACCTCAGAAAACATTTCTGTGTGAAGATCCAAAGCCGCAATCTTTAGGTTATAAATATTCAGCCAATAAAGCGATCCATTTACAAAGATTGATGCTTTATCGTTGCTAAGTTCATTGTAATGAATAGGAAAAGTGATGCATCTTCGTTCGCCATTGTTGAGGTTAAAGACTTCAGTCTTGACAAGAGTGCTGTCACTAATACGGTCGTAGAGATACATCAAAACTATTTTGTATGATCCTGTAACGATGTCTCTCCCAAATCCCACATTAATTGGTAATTTAAGAATGCCTAAAAATTACGACAAAACAATATTATATTAGATTTTGCTTATTTTGTTTTTATTTTTTAGTAGTTTAGTATATATTTCTGTTCATGTCTATGAAAAAGGAATTTGATTAGCACACAAAAAAGCTATAAAATAAAAGAGTGTTTCGTACCTGGTAGGCATGTACACTTTCGCAAAACATCAGGAGAAAGTATCCTGACTTTTCTCGTCGTCGGGTTAATTATATAAATGTTCTCAGATTGGTAGATGCAGACTAAACCGTTGCAGTAACCCGTTATTTGACCAATATTACTGAAATGAAATTCACTATGTGGATATGATGGAAATTTGTAAGAACAAATAAAGATTTTGTTGTGCTCGTGATGATCTTTTGAAATAGTCTCCAACAAAATGGTTCTTGAACAGCGATCACTAGATAGTTCCGACCTAAGAACAAGGAGTTTCGGACTTGGGTATCGAACAAGACGTTTCTTGGCGAGATAGCTCGATTCGATCATCGCTTTCCATTGTTTCGACACAGATTTGAATCTACAGAGTGATGTCGCCGGGAAATGTTCGAGAATTTTTTCTTCTAGTATATCATTTGACACAGCTTGGCTAGCTTTTGGATCAGTTATGTCTTTCTTCATTGTTTTCAACTGGGAATTTGCCTTATATCTCCTTAGGTATATATAATGTAAAACTTTTGCAACTATCAAGAGATTTCTTACCACCTTTCCTTGTCCTCTTTTGTCAACAACATATATTATATGTCCAAATCTAGGAAAAATTAATATACAATAATCCCTTAAACAAATCAGAAGAAAAAGGGCAATAGCAATTACAACTGTCAGAAACAAGAAGAGAATAAATCCACATGTGTTGGTTTCAAAAAAAAATAAAAAATAAATCCAAATGTATTAAAAATAAATCAATTATATAAAAAAAGCAGATGAAACTTATATATTTGTCCATTATGCATTTTTTTATATAAAGTTGGATATAAGAAAAAAGATTATAATCTATATTAACATTTTTTAAGTACATTTTATAGAAAAACCTTTATTTTGTAACATATTACATAAAATACCATTAATTTAAATAACAAATTAGGAATCTCATTAAGAGTAAATATGAAATAGATAATTTATATCCATGTATCCAAACAACCTCTACAATTAATTCTCTACTATCCATATAATCAAACACAGTTAAAATATTTTAATTTTATTTATAAAATCAGAAATATCCATATATTATTCCACAATCAATAGTTTAGATACATATTTAGAAGATTTTGTTAAGATTGGAAATTATTATTCACTTACCATCTTTGTTTGAATTTTTTTTTGAGTTGCTTTGAATCATCATATAATACATCAAAATTAATAAAACTCTAGATTTTTTTTTCTGCATTTGTTATGATTCGAATTTTTAAAAAACGGACATGTATTATTGAATCAATGAAGAAAAAACGTGTGTTCAACGTCTCAGTTAAAAGTTTTAGACAATGGTTTAGAATCATATTATAAATAAGACCAAAATGAATCTAAACTTGAATGAGTAGGTAGATTGAGTAATAAAATTCTAGATTTTTTATTACTCAAATTTTTTTAACTTAACAAGCATCCAATTTTAAACGTTTGTATTCGATTTAATCTGAATCCTTAGTTGAACCGTTATATATTGGATACAATAAATTTTAATTTTTTTAAAAATTTTAAATATTATCATCGATATATTCAAAACTTATAAAATGCTTAAAATATTATGAATATTTAAACGTTTAAGTTTAAAATATCACGGGACAGATTATATGGCGAGATGGGTTTGAATCGACATTAATATAAATATAAAATATCGTTAATCCAGCGCTATAACATGGGTTAATAAATTCTCATTTTATTATTTTGCAACACAACCATTGTTAGAATATTAGACATGTCGAACAGTTTATCTCAACAATATTTTATAATAGTGAAGATTTTTTAGTTCCCTTAAAAACAAATAAGATATTTTAATGAAAAATTAGTTGCAAAAGATATATTTTACTTTGATAAAAATATAATATTATAAAATTTTAATTTGATAATATATATATATATATATTTAAACGTGAAAAAATTAACTTGATAAGAAAAACTAACAACTAGTGGATCGAATGTGTTAGAATTAACATTATTCGATATAGGATGAGTTAAATGAACGCGTTAATCTCTCTTTTCACACATTTTATTATAAATGTAAAATTGTAATACTAAATAACCAAGTTACACAAGTATTACGGATTAAATATAAAAAACACTAATTTTTTTTTATAACTTTAAATTTAAATTAGAAAACCGTAAAAATCTAACATTATTATATGTAAAAATAAATAAAATTGTCTCGTGGTGTACCACAGGTGAAATCCTAATTAATATTATAAACTAACAAATTTGTCAAGCATATAACCAAAGATGAAAAGGAAAATTATTTTTCCATTTATTTTGTGAAATAAACTACATATAGAATTTACAATGTATTTTACTAAATGGTGTATTTTACATAGTAAGATTTTCATCTCTTTAAGTAAAATACAATCATAGTTATCTACAACAAAATCAAATATACAACCAAAAAAATATAATTTTCAATCTGTGAAAACTTTGATATTTTCCAATATTTAGAAAATGGAAATGTATAATAATGAAAGTCTCAATAAATAAAAATTTAATAATATTATATTTACCAAAACACTTTCAATATTTAGATGATATAAAAATCTAAATTTATAAGCATATAAAGAAGAGGTTTCACAAAGATGAAACTAAGGTATTTATTGGGCTTTTGAGTAACAATGATTTGCTCATAAGTAAATCTCTGCATCTTGTCATTCTCTTTTTTAATTAAGTTTTTATTTTGTTTTTTTTGGGTCTAATTAAAACAATTGCTACGCCAAGCTCTTGTAAAAAAAAACTGTTCTTTTTTGTAAATAATATTCACATTTTATCAATAAAAAAGATGAAACTAAGGTAATTATTCCGGTCTTTTTGTTTGAATCCAAATCGGGGTTTTCCGGTTTATGAAATATAAAAACCAAATTCACTTCAAATTGCTCTCAATTTCTTGAAATACAACCTTAATTCGAAGATTTTCAAAGAAATTTTACTCACTTAGTTTTTGTCTTTTTGGTTTGGTTCAATTACCGGTTACAGACTTGCAGATTCTTCAAACAATCAAATATGTAATAAAAACGAAAACTTTAGGTTCCTTTCTTGTCTGTTCATTTCGGTTTTCATATTGGTTTTTCAATATGGTTTTGGTTTGGTTAAACTGGATCGAGCATCCCTACATTAAACAAACTTCTGAAGAAGTAATTTGAGCTTTTAGTTTGTAACTGTATTTATCGTTTATGGAGCAAATGGAGATAAAGGAAGTGGTTCCAAGTATCAGGAACACCAGGTAGACACCAATGACTGCAATCTTGGACAGCTTTTGAACGCCGATTTTCTGGTTTTGTTCCGTAAATAGAAGGGTGGGCGTCAATTCTGTACTGGGATAAACCGCTAACGTTCAAGAGGGTTACCGGTGTTCTCATCTGCTTCAGTACTTCCTCAACAATGGAGTTTTTGCTCGAGTAACTTGGTTTGAAGGTTTGATTCAACGGCATGTTGGCTTCTCTGCAATGACCTCCTGAGTTCCATTCTCCTCCACTGTCCAAAGACGCAATACAGAGATAATAATGGAGAAATATGATCGGTCTTTGAAACCACACGAGAGACGAGACAAAAACCTGAAATGAGAAGGTGCAGCGCTTCTAAAGAAAACCCGAGTTTTCTTTGGATCGACGTTTTTGTCAACCCATGATGACCAAGTCTGCAAAGCTTTCTTGAAAGCGGTTGATACATCAAGCTTCGGATGAATCTGGTCTCCTTCTTGGTAATAGTTGACCCTGCAAACTCAAACTAATCAATCAAGATCTTGATTCCATTCTTCTTCTGATGTTTTTAAGGAAAAAACACTGACCCCGACTTGGTCTTGTAATGAGACCACCAATGTGCTGTATTGAACACTAAAATATTAGCACCTTTCCATCTCGAAGAGCTTTTGTCCATAGCATCGATTCTAAGAGTTTCTCTTCGCTTCTTTCCTATTCTTGCTCTACCCTCACGAACCAAGAAATGAGTAACATAGAATTCCACAGTGCATTTATAATCCTAATCAAGTAGACAAACATAACATTAATAACAATAAAAAATGTAAATACAAATATGGTCCATTAAGATTATAGTCATGTACCGCGAAACGGAAGCTATAGTTCCCTTTCTCTTTGGTGATCCTTCGGTTGTGCGTTTCGTAGACTCTCTTGGGATCTTTAACAGCTTGAAACAACAAACAAAGCATAGATTCCCACTGGTTCCTATTAATTGAATCTCCAACGAACACTAGCCTCTTCCCTCTTATCATTTCCAGCAATTTTGTAGCATTGAACCTAAACTCACACATACCAAAAATAGCCACAATTTCCAAATCAGGACCATGAAATCACTTAAAGGGTTATATACTTATTACTATCTCAAAACCATTAACTGCTCAGTGGAACTATGAATCACAATTATCACTACCAGTCACTATCACCAATCATTACCACCCCAATAGATAGATCGTAAGGCCTAAGAGGAAAACAACAAAAATTAGAAAGAAAAAAACTAAACCTGGGAACATCACAATCTTGAGGCTCCCATCTCCAATTCATGTAACTAAGATCCAATCTTCCGTTGCTTTGACAACCAAACCCTTCATCGATAAAGGGACAAGACGCATTTGTGTACAATGGATAGTCACTATCGTAAACCCACTTCCCTTTCGTAACATCACACTCTTCGATACTCTTCTTTGTCTGCTCTTCACCATTGTTGCTCGGAAGTTCAATCACTTGAATCGAAGTTAAATTAGCAATTACCTTGTCTTCCTTAACCAAACTCTCTCCGCGAATCTTCTGCTCAAAAACGGAAATTTTCGAAGGCCCGGAAGTGTTTTCGGGAGGGTTGAAATGGGTAGAAATCAGAATCGGGCTTGCTTGAGGGGAAACTGAAGAATCGGAGATATGGAGGTTGTTGTTAGTCACGGAAATGGCTGCAATAGGGCTTAAATCGATCTGGAAGTTAGAGTCTGTGGTTGGGTAAAGAGAAGAGTTAGATTTGATTAAGGGAGTGGAGAAGAAAGTGAAGAAAACAATGGCGGAAGAGATTGTTGTGATGATGAATGCTAAGACTCTTGTGGACTTCACAGAGAAACTCCTTGGTCTCTCCATTTCTCTGTAACTGAAAATAACTTAGTGAAGGAACACTTTCATAATCAGAGATTTTGAATTCGAAATGGCTGCTATCTGAGAGAAAATTATTGAAATTGGAGTCGACAAGGGTGGTTGGGCTCGTGGGGTATAGAGAAAGGATTTGGTAAATGAATGATAATGACGTTCTTACAATCTCGTGAGCTCATGAAATTACAATAATTAAAAGAACAAAATTGGAGAAGAGAGAGGGATAGATAATGATATATTTATTTTAAGTCCTAGTTTGAAATGTAAGATCTTTTGCAAGTTAGTATGGACATTATATTCAATTTAAGTTAATAAAAAAGAAAAAATCGTTTAATTCTTTTTTCTTAATTAAAATTAATTTTTATATAAAAATGTAAAAATATTTTATATTTTAAGAAATTTTTTTTAAAACATCTTGGTTGTAGTTATTGTTTTGACAGATTGGATTTGGATTTTAACGTGATGGTGATGAGGACTTTCGCTGGAGTTTTTGAAGGGAACACGAGCCTCCAGTGGTTATATTTCTTAATTTTCCATAAATGCCCCCTTATTATTTAAATATACGGGGGAACAAGAGTCCAGGCCCATACATTTCGGTTCATTAAGCCCATATATAGGCCCAGTAAGACACGAATGGAGTATAGAGAAGTGAACGATTCTCTCTCTGCTTACGCAGCTTCAATCCCATTTCGTTTTCGTCGTGCTTCTCTCTCGTTCATCATCTACGCAATCTGACTCCGGTATAGTCCATGTATCTGTTGTTTCCTTTAATTATTTTGGGGGTGAATTTCGTTATAGATAGGTGGCGGATTGTGATGTTACGGTTGATTTTTAATCAGATTCAGATCGATTTCCCTTCTTATAGTTGGGATCGGTGTGATTAGGATCGTAAATTTTATTGCAATTTTGGATTTGATTCTCTTAGAGTTGTGTCTGTTTGAAACAATTAATAATTTTCTTCGGAAGAGATATGCCAATTTCATTTCGTGTTTCAATATCTGGATTCTGTGGATTAGGGTTCTTGTACCATTTTTGGTCATAAGTTGCGTACCCTTTGATATCTTCCGTTGAACAGAGTATGTCAGAGAGGAGATTCGATGGTAAATGGATCGAAATTTTACATGTGTGTGTTTATATATAGACTCCCAATGCATACCCGGAGAAGAAATTGCTTTGAGAACGTAAACTGATCTATAAGAGAGATTGTTGAGTGTATGTATATATAGATAGATGTTTATTGGGTTTCAATAAAGTTTCCAGCTTTAGCTTTTGTTGTTACCACTGTGAAGTTCTCATTTATCTTAACATTGACTGTATGCTTAAAACTTGTGGTGGGTTGAGAAGAAATGGCAGGACACAAGATCGCGCATGCCACACTGAAAGGCCCGAGTGTTGTCAAGGAGTTAATTATCGGCTTGACACTTGGTTTAGCTGCTGGTGGTCTCTGGAAGATGCACCATTGGAATGAGCAGAGGAAAACCAGAGCTTTCTATGATTTGCTTGAGAGAGGTGAGATCAGTGTTGTCGCCGCTGAAGAGTGAATGGGAATGCCTCTCTCACTCTCACTCTCACTCAATGTTGTTGGCTCGATTTTTCTGTTGTTTTTATGGTTTCTCGAGATCTCAGATGAGTTACCTGAGAAAATGGTTGCTCAAGGAAATAAGAAAAATCTGAGGACCGAATTGGAGATTTGTTAACATATTGTTTTCCGGAGATACATGGTTAAACTTCAGACATCTTTGTTGACTTTTTCCTTAAACACATGAGTATTTTTCCACTTTTTATGTTTTTTTTCTCAAAGGGGGTATTTTATAACGATGGAACCAAAGTACAAGCTACTTCCACTTTTTATGTTTCTTCTTCGTTTCCGTTGTCAATTGATCCGATCGTATGAATATTTGATAATTTTCTTTGATAAAATATCTAGCGAGCAACAGTGTTCTTACAAAACGGCTTGGATGGCTGCAATTTTTCAACGTCGTACTGCTACATAAAAATATTTTTTTATCGAGAAAAATATTTCATAGTTGGATCGAAAAATAAATATCACAAGAGGTATTCAAATACGTGGAACTTTATTGTTGGTTAACGGAGGATAAGAAATGGGGTTCACAGAATTAAATTCACGCACACTTCATATAGCTTGTTCCCTCCCATTTATCTGAAATATCTTCTTTTATCAAAGAAAAGTATTCAAAGGCTGTGTGTAACTTCTCCTTCCAAAGATGGCAACTATAGCTACTGGTCTTAACATTGCAACTCAACGTGTCGTCGTCACCAGCGAGAATCGACCGGTTCGTCTTGCAGGTCCAGTCCGTTTGAACAATCCGTGGAATCTTGGGTCAAGAACAACGAGCCGGATGGTGAAATTTAGGCCAGTTCAGGCAGCACCGGAAGGAGGAATATCGGATGTAGTGGAGAAAAGCATTAAGGAAGCCCAGGAGACTTGTGCGGGCGATCCTGTGAGCGGAGAGTGTGTAGCTGCGTGGGATGAGGTTGAAGAGCTTAGCGCCGCAGCTAGCCATGCTAGAGACAAGAAGAAAGCTGATGGTTCGGACCCTTTGGAGGAATACTGCAAAGACAATCCTGAGACCAATGAGTGCCGTACTTACGACAACTGAAGGTAATTCAGACCATATTCAGGATTCGAATATTACAAATCTTTGTTCCGGTCAATTTGGCAGATGTAATGTAATATGAATGCTGTCTTTGAGACTTAATTAGCACTAAAAACATGGTAATTTGGTGTTCCACATACGAATGCAAAGGACAAAATCTCAATAGAAGAAATGCGCAGATAACAATAAGTAAGCTTGAATTCAATAAGAAACACATTAGACACCAATTACAGGACAAGACGACACAAGACTAAGGGGACTATGGCTACAAAAGCATACAAAGACCGGACAAATTGAAACTGCAGAAACAAGAGACTGAAAGTACTTATTAAGATTGTGTTGATGGGCACACAACACAAGACTCGTTCACCAATGACACTAATTGTTACAAAACTCGAACCATCACAAAAAAAAAGGAAAACCAAAACAAGGACAGTAAGTAAACCTCTCGATCTCAATGCTTCTTTGGATCCTTGATAGATTAGGAATCATCCTCAGCAATCAAACATATCAGCAGAAGCCCTGATAGGTTGCATTGGACAAGGCATCTGCCAAGGGTTCTGCATAGATTCAGGAATCTCAGGAATATCCAAAGCCTGACCACTAATCTCTTCAACCATCTCAAGCACAGAGTTCAAAGATCTCAACCTATCAGTCAACTCCAAAGCCTGTGCTCTCAAGACATTGTTCTTAGACTCCATTTCAATGTATTTCTTTGAAGCTTCATCAACCTGCTCAGTGATTTTAGCGTTATCGTTCTTGAGAACAGTGACTTCGTTGATCAAATCACCAAGTTGCTTCTGTTTCCTCATCCTTGATCTGCGAGCAGATTCTCTGTTAGAGATCATTCTCTTCCTCTTCCTCTCATCCGTCACCGACGCGTACCTCGGATCATTATCGGATTCAGGACTTGTTTGCCTTTGCAACGACCCCATTTCGTTGACTTTTTCTCACCCAAATTTTTTTTTTATAAAAAAAAAACAATATAATATTCTTCTTCTAGATATTTTTTCCTATAAAACCCCCAAATTCTTACGACACAATCTGAAAATTTCCGATTTCTAAATCTATCAAAGAATAAGTTAGATCAAAACGAAAACTTATGCCTTATGGAATGAAGAAAAAAAAAGATGAGATCGAGAACGATTACTTCATGAGAAAACGTAGGTGTAGTAGAGATAAACGACGGAGAAAGAGTGTAGAATTCGAATCCGACGAAACAGGATTGAGTAGCTCATAGATTCATTCCTAATTTTTTTTTTTCAAAATTCCCAAAACCAAACCCTAGATCAAAGCAAGCCTCAGCCAAATTCCCGACGAGAATTTTTTTTAAAAAAAACCCTAGATCTAGATCTAGATCTGAGGACAGAACAGAAGGAAACGAATCAAAGAAAGGAGATAAATGATCTGAGAAACAGGAATGGATCAACCAATACTTAGCTGAATCGAGAAGATGATAAAACGCAAAAAAGCTTATATGGTCAGATCAAAGGCCAAACGAAAGAAGGCGATGAAGTAACCCGAAGCTATCCTTTTAAAGGAGAAGATGATGATGATGATGATGATGATGATGATGAGCTGGCCAATGCTTTTTCTTTGTCTTTTTTTTTGTTTTTTAATAATTAAAAATGGAAGATAATAAATTTTGGTTAATCTTTTTAATTTTTTAAAGCGCAAATTGGAGACTGACGCTAGCTGTGACGCCAGCCTGGAATTTTACAAGGGAAGCACGTTTTGTTGAAGGGAAGTTTCTCCGTCTCTTCACGGATGGAAAATGAATATTCCACCAAGATGCCTCCTAAGATAATATCAAATGTGTATTTATGGGAATATTGCTAAGTACTGTATTAATAAATTGCGTTATATATTTTGATTTTTTCCTCACGAAAGCAATGTCTATCTAACACACAATTCATAAGCGTAAATATAAAACGACCATTAATTATAACTAGGGGTGGGCAAACGGTTTTTCGGTTCGGGTTCGGTTCGGTTTTTCCGGTTTTTCGGGTTTCGGTTTTAGGAAAACTGAAACCATATAAAAACCATTCATAATCCGGTCGGGTACGGTTTGGTTTCTTTCGGTTTACGGTTTTTCGGTTTTATAAAAAATAAAACCATACAAAAACCATATGATATTCGGTTCGGTTTGGTTCGGTTTATTTTCGGGTTTTTTAGTTTATTAAAATATTTATACGCATGTTATCAAATATAAACCAAGAATCATCTAACTAAAATAAGTAGATTTAAAATTTAAACTTTTAACGAACATAAAATCCAAAAAAAACCTCTACCTTAGAGCAAAAATTTCCTGCAGAACATATCACTACAATTGCAGAAATTGTTATCTGAAACCGTTCAAGTCACTAACTTAGAAAGCCCTTAAAAAGGAACCAAGTTGAATTGTTATGTTCCTCATTTCCATTATAATTGTCAATGCACTATCAACTAATTACTTCTCCAGTAACAGCTACCATTGTTGTTCTTACAGAGGCTAAAACCCCAATATGCCATTGATTTTTACATAATCCATAGATAATTCCAACACATTATCATACGACGAGGCAAGCTAATCAATCAATCAGCATCACAACATCGAAACTAAATCAAACACATAACTTCTAAAACTATCTCGTCGCAATCCTCAAAATTAACAACAATTAGAAGAGGGCTTACATGAGCTTCGAACATGGCGGCGACAAGAAATTAAGCTCGGAGTGAAAATAGAAAGGTTTGTTCTGGCTCAAGTTTGGTTGAGAAAATCGAGGAACATCGAGATCTAAGAAACGAACCGATTCAACATTAAAAGAGGGAAACACGATCTCAAACTCCAAATCAAACAAGGGTTCGTCAAAGCCCAGAGATCGATCTACCGGGGGAGAGAGAGGGAGAGAGAAAGAGTGAGAGGAAGAAGAAAAAGCAAGAGACTCGAGAGAGGGGGAGAGAGATAGAAATACTCGAGAAAAGATGGTATTGTGTTTCTTCATGTTTCAGGAGTAAAATACTAAAATACGTTAAAATCCAAAATGAAACAAAATCAAATGGACATTGAATAACAGTTGTTTTAACTTTTAATCTTATTTAACTATTTTATAATACACTAAATAAATACATAATCCAGTAGGGTAGATTTTAATGTATTTTGTCAAATACATAATTGAATAACACTTGATTTTAAAATACATCAAATTTCTTTAAAATACAATATTCAATAACACCTCTTTAAAAGTGAAGGAGGTTGCTTTTATATTTATATATATTAATTAAAAATTAAAAATATTTATATATATATATATATAATTTAGTTGAAAAACCCAAAAAACCATTCGGTTTTACGGTTTTTAACCGAACCGAACCGAAAACCATGGTTTTTCAAATATAATAATCAAATAGTTTTTTAGACAAAACCATAACCAAACCGAACCGCTTATTTTGGTTTGGTTCGGTTCGGTTTTTTCGGTTATGGTTTTTTTGCCCACCCCTAATTATAACGAAAGTCTACCAGATGGTTTTGATTTATGCGGCTCTCTCTTTGGTTACAAGATTAAAAAAATGATGACGTGATGATTTTACATCATTTTACTGACACAATTTTATAAGTTTTTCATAGCTCGTGGGCTTTTTAATATGATAGGCTTGGTTGACCTGATGGGCTCAGCCTCTCTCTCTTATCATACTCCTCGACTAAAAACGACAACAACCAGTTTGAGATGAATAAAACGCCACGTTGTGTTTGTGTTCGATTCGGAACAGTATCAGATTATGTGAAAGATACAAAAACAAAACCAATTCTCATGTCAACAACCTTTGTTTCTCTATATCAGATATGAACTGTGCATTTGGACGAACTTCTCGGAAGCATTAGGAGATCCACCATGATCTGAAGCTTTGTGTCATCTCTTCTTGGCTGAAGATGAACTTCCAAAAGTTCAAGACACGACAATATCTCCAACATGTGCTTTATTTGCACCATCTCTCCTATAGCTCCTTTAAACTCGGTTATCATTAAGACCTCAATAGAGCACGACGATAGGAAAGAATACCCCTTCAAGCCTTCGCAAACAGATTCCACATCCAAACGACCATCATCCATAGAGTGCAAAGTACCCTGCAAAAAGAAAAAAAAGACGGAAATTTTGAGATTGAACATTTTTATGAATACCTATTTGTCCAGTGAAGTTTTTTTTTTTTTTTTTGCGGGTGTCGGTCATACCCTGATGGTGAGAGCCTTAAGATTTGGAGATTTCTTTAGGAGAACTTGCAAACCGATCCAACAGATGCTTCGTTGAGCTGGAATTGATAAATGAAACAGGTTTTCAAACAGATTCCTCCACCTCTTTGAGAGAAGTGCCGTGACCGCAGCCTCTTTCGCCGAAAAGAAGGACCCGATGTGGCAAATAATCTTGTCTGGTAGGTTGCTGATCCTATCTATGCTTTCGTAAACCCTAGAGAACACTACTCTGAAAAACTCTCTTCTACTCTTCAAAACCCTAAACCCTAGTCCCCCTTCGCTCGAGGACGATCATTCCTCACCACGCCCTATTATATAGATTAATTTATACTCCTAAATTAATTTGCTTCGGATTTGACCCTAAAAAAAAAAAAAAAAAAAAAACAAGATTTGCTTTGGACCGGTTTTCAAACATGACAAACCGAACCGACCACTCAAACCAAAGCCAAATTTGAGGATACGACAGCGTTTTAAGTCAACGATATTCCATATACATTAATTTGAGGCTCTCTTGGTGGTTAGACGATGGAGTGATGATTATTACATTGACATCAGTGAGACTGTACACGATTTTTCAAAGCTTTTTGAATTCCTAAACATGAGTCGGAAGTTAGCTCGTAGGCTTTCTGATAGGCTTAGCCTCTCCCTCTTAACAACTTAACGAGGAAACGACAAAACAGAAGCTAGTTAGAGATGACAAAACAACCATCAAGCTGTTCGATTCAGAACAATAACAGATGCGAAAATACAAAATGAACCAGTTCTTATGTCAACAAAAGTTTGCATCTTTTAAGATTGGTTCTCTCAATACTAACCATAGACTAGATTGCATCCTAATGATCATCAGTCCTAGCTGAATTAATGATCATCTTTACAACTTCCTGCTCTTAGTTACGTTTTTCTGAAAACTTGACCTGGATTTTGCACTTGGACGAAGCTCTGGGATGCATTAGTAGATCCGCCATGACTTGCACTTTTTTTGTCAACCTTTACCTGAGCACGAATCTTCACCAGCTTAAGACATGACAATTTCTCCAAGAAATGCTTCATTTGCTCCAGTTCTTCGATAGTTCCCCTGTACCTGTTTATCTTTAGGACCTCCCATTCGACACTTACCTCCACAGTATCAATAGAGCACACTTACCTCCACAGTATCAGCAGTTAAGTCCATAATCTCAACATTTTTTAACCCATTAATCAGATTCATTGGATCAAAATCATCTGCATGATCGTTTTTCCATATACGATCTTCTTCCACAGAAAGATTGAGCTTAGCTTCAACAAGGGAGTTTGAGATTAACAATAAGATACTCTTTTGGAACATAATCAGAATACTCTTAAGTAAGTAAGACCTGGAGTATCCAAACTAATGCTCTCATTATTATAGGCAAGACCCCGAGGATCGAAGCTCTCATAATCAGAGTCATCATCATAAAGATCCCACTCTTTACGTCGAATAGAAAGTCTTTGAAGGGTCGGAATGGACACAGTGCGGGACCATATCCAACGTTCCCATTCGACACTATCTATGACTAATTTCTCAGGTACAGGGGATGCAGAAAGAAGCGTTTTGATCGCACAACGTCCAAAATCGAAGAACCGAATTGAATCAAGAATAAGAGTCCTGAGAGCTGGCAGAAAAGCATCCTTAGGGAGACTGTCAATAGTAAAACCAGACCCTAGTTTCAGTTTAGCAACTGTCTTGCAAGTAAAAACCTCGAATGGTAGTGAATATCCTTGTTTAACCTTTAGTTGCAGTTTAAGAACCGCGACACCATGCTTCAACACATGAGATAGACAACGGTTGACATGATCATATTGAGCAGGGTCAACAATATCCGCACAACCCAAATTTAAATCCGATCAATTCTTCACTAGCACCATGAATGTTGTGATGATGCCTTGCATATTCAAATCGAATGTGATGACTGACGAGGAACTATAAAACAGAGTTCTTCAAATCCATAGCTTTTTCAAGTTCACAATCGTCCGTGCGCAGGACCACGCGCTGTTACATGGATTCTTCCATTGTAAAGGTGCCACGTGTATGCCCTCGCCCTTTATTCATTTTATCAAGCTACTTGATTTGTCAAAGCTTGGAAACAGAGTATCGAAAACAATAAGAACACAAGTGATTTTTGTTGGCAATTCAAATTGCCTATTTTTGGTTTTTTTTTCATTACTTAAATAGAGAAAGATTACAAGAAGCAAATGGTGGAGTACACACTCCTGCAAACAAGGGAATAATGGAAAATGGAGAAGATGATTTCCTCAAAAAGAGAAAGACTTTGTCTTCTCTTATGACTGAAGCAATAAAAGAAAAAAGATGAAAGTAAATAAGTAAACAATGAACCAAAATCGTCACATGTATTTCTGGTTTGGTATCTGGTTCCGGTTTGATGTCCTTTGTCGTGTTTCATCATGTCCATCACTACTCAAGACCAATGTTAGGCTCAAGGGGCTCAAGGAGCTCAAAGGAATTCTTTTTGACTTCTCGTGCCTAAAGAAGTGCCTCTCCTCTATCTCTCTCTCTTTTGCTTTTATTCCTCGTTTAAACAATTTAGAAGCAGACGCCCTTCTAAATCTGCTCTTTTGCTTGTTTCTGATTCCTGCCTAAGTGGAGTGTAACCGACAGTTTCTTTTTAATCTATGAGTTTGATAAAAAAAATAAAAAATAAAGAGTTTTAATTAACATTATTTCTCGTTTGCAGCAAAGTTCATTGATTTTGAGACATTTAAAATGAAACAATCAAAGCAAATTACTTACCGACACAGTGAACTAAAATCCCTGTGGACGTTAAATCGCTTCATCGGAACATCTCTGAGAAATTATCTCTCTTGGCAATGTAACTTAGCCTCTCTCTTACAAACTCGAGTGTTTTAGGCTCAAAACAAATATCAAACATGCAAAACAAAACAGTTCTCATGTCAACAAACAGGGGAACCAGGTCTGTTTGAGGCAACAAACTAGCTAGAGTTTGTTCAAACGAACTTGAACTCGACTTTGCATTTGGGCGAAGCTCTGGGAAGCATTAGGATATCCGCCATGATCTGCAGATTCTGCACCTTTTTATCATGTCTTCTTGCCATAACATGAACTTCCAACAGCACCAGACACTGCAAATTCTCCAAGACATGCTTTAATTGCACCATTTCTCCGATCTCTCCTCCAAACTGGGTTATCTTTAGGATCTCAATAGGGCAGGCCAAAAGGAAAGAATACCCCTCCAAGCATTTGCAAACAGATTTTAAATCCCGATAGTCTCGATATTCATAGTGCAAATCCTGAAAAAAAGATTTTATGAGTACCTACAGGGGTGGTTTGTTCAATGGACTTTTTGGTAATACCTCAATGGTGAGAGTCTTCAGATTTGGAGATTTCTTAACAAAAAGTTTTAGAGCATCCCAGCAGACATCTGCTTCAGTTGGCATTGATAGATGAGACATGTTTTCAAACACTGGGGCTGCTTCTCTGAAGGCCTCAAACACCTGGAACAGAATAAAAATCAACAAGTCAGTCATCAAATTGCAATATATGGCTCAAAACTTTAATAAACATTCCAATGTCTAGCAAATTATATCTGAATGGGTTCCCCATGCTATACTATTTGTTAAGCTACAGAAGCATATTAAAGATTAAGAAAAAAATCAGTAGAAAACACTTGCCATCGCCGTGTCAAAAAAGTCTAAGCGCAGAATCTGAACATTTTTCAACCCCTTTAACAGATTCGTTAGATCGGTATGAAACCTAGCAGTCATGAAAGTAAGATTGAGCTTGGCTTCAACAAGGGAGTTGAGATTAACAACTGGAAACTCATCTTGAAGAACATCACAGTATTCTAAATAGGCAAGACTGGGAGTATCAAAACTAATAGCCTCATAATCAGAGCCTTGATAATCTTCTGCATATGCACGCCGAATAGTAAGTCTCTTAAGCGTCCGACTATACACAGTGCGAGACCAATTCCAAAATTCACAGTTGAATCCATCTATGACTAATTCCTCAAGCACAGGGCAAGCAGAAAGAAGAAGCCTTTCGAACTCACCATCAAACCGAACTGAATCAAGAAGGAGAGTCTTAAGAGCAGGAAGCAAAGCATTCTTAGGGAGGAAGTCAATAACAAAACCAGACCCTAGTTTCAGTTTCACAACGTTCTTGCAAGTGAAGACCTCGAAAGGCAGTGAATAATCTCCTTGGACATTGATGTCCAGTTCAAGATCCAAGACACCACAATTGAACACATTGCGTAAACAATCATTGACAGTTTTATACTGAGCAAAATCCAAAGACCGGAGCTTTAGAGAGAATCTCCTCACACGGTGACTGGCACGAGAAGCCAATAACAATAGATCAGCGAAATCTTTGAAACTTCCACCAATGGCAGACGACGACGACGAGGAATCAACAAAAACAGCACTCGGTATGATGGTAACCAGATTGAGCCATTTCTTGGAGGCATACTTCAAGCACGTAGCCTCTTTTGTCGAAAGGCGGGAGATTACGTGATAAATAAGATCATCTGGTAAATTACTGATCCTATCCATACTTTTTTGGCCAACCCTAAAGAACCCTTTTCACTACCCAGAATCCAAAGCAGACGAGCTTACTTCGCATGAAGCAGAAACCCAGAAATTATCGCAATCGCGTTTATGCAGAAACAAGAAAAAAGAAGCGTAATTTGCAGAAATTGGGGTAGACAATGACTAAATCCGATCAATTCTTCGCTCGTACCATGAAATTTGAGAGATTGCTGAAACGAAATGGCATCTTCAAAGAGAATTTGAGGAAGAACTAGAGCGGAGTCGTAGCATTTTCTTGAAAGCAGAGAAAACAATGGAAGACGACTGAGCCAAGTTTGAATTTTTATTCAATTTTGCTCTTTTATACTATCCTTTAGTTTTAATCCAATCATTTTGCGCCAGCTGTAATCAGCCCCTCCCTATCCAAATTCCGGTTTAGTTTAGGTTTAAATTGTTTAGATTTCTAATTATTTGGTATAACATAAAAAGATACCAAAAATTGAAATTATTTTCATTATTCAGTCGATTGTTATTTCACGAAAAATATAAACTACACAACAGCCACTTCGAGATGAAAAAATGCAAAAAATTGTATCAAAAAACACAAACGTTCTTATGCCAAACAAAGTTTGTACCTAGTTTTTTTTTTTTTTTTTTTTTTTTTTTTTTTTTTTTTTTAATGAATGTAAAATTTAATTCAACACAAAAACGTTTTTACAATAAAAGCAACGTTGATAATTAAGGGGCAGAGGTTCAGGAAAAATAAACGTTTAGTGATTACATCGGGTATGGAACCAAAACCGGAGACCGGCTTCGAAGCTAGAGTGGCTCGACTGCGGTATTGTGCTGAGACGTTGTACCTAGTTTTGCTGAATCAATGAACAGACTTAAGCAAATCTAGGAACGACCCGGCTCTGGGTAGCTTTTGCAGATCTGCTAATGAGTCTCAGCTTTCTTTTACCTCTAGCTTGAGAATGAACTTCTACTAGCTCAAGACATGACAATTTCTCCAAGAAATGTTTCATTTGTATCAATTCTTCGAAAGAATCATAGTACTCAGTTATCTTTAGGACCTCCAAAGGACACGACGATAGGAAAGAATACTCTGACACGCACTCGCAAACAATCTCTTCTGCACAATAATTAAAACTCATAGTGCGCAAGAGACCCTGAAACAAAACGGAAAAGATCTAAGATTCAAGATTAAATTATGAGTATCTAAGGAACTTTTGTTGGGGGGGGGGGGGGGGGGGGGGGGGGGGGGGGGGGGGGGGGGGGGGGGGGGGGATTGCAGCATACGTTGATGTAGAGTCTTTAGATTTGGAGATTTCTTGATCAGCACTAGCAGAGCAGACCAACAAAAGTTAGAAAGGTTAACAAATAATTGAGACAGCTTTTCAAACACTGGGAGTGGTTCACGGAAGACATAAAACATCTGAAACATAAGAAAACCAATCAATTACAGCATAAGAAACACCTAGCAAGATTTAGATACTCATACGTCAATTGTTCCAAAATATATAACATTTTTTAAAGATTTTGAAGAGAAAGAAAACAATAGAGTACACTTACCTTTGCAGTCATAATAGTGTACAAGTTGAGCCGGTTCATTGGATGAAAGCATCTTTCATCTCCTTCACCCCACATATAATTTTCTTCCGGACAAAGACAGAGCTTAGTTTCGACCAGGGAGTCGAGATTAACAATTAGAT
Organism: Turritis glabra; assembly: GCA_900406565.1. Classification (NCBI taxonomy): domain Eukaryota; kingdom Viridiplantae; phylum Streptophyta; class Magnoliopsida; order Brassicales; family Brassicaceae; genus Turritis; species Turritis glabra. Next base: position 427,108 of record OVBN01000228.1, on the reverse strand, counting down.
ACTCTTTAGGAACATAATCAGAGTATTATAAGTAGGCAATACCCGGGGTATCAAAACTAATGAATGCTCTTGAAATCAGAGTCAAACAAAGGATCCCACCACTCTTAATTGGTTTGCCCAAACCAACCCAAGAACCAAAATAGGATACGACAGCGTTTTGTGGGTTTCAACAGTGTCTCTCATTTAAGTCGTTAAAGAAGAAGAAGAAGCACATCAGAGCAAATTACCACCACCACAGTGAACTAAAACCCTTCCGGGCATCTCGAAGTTTTGCTTCATCGGAGAATTATCTTGAGAAATTGTATCTCTTATATTCCTCTGGAGAGTAAAATAGAAAGGGAGGATGATGAAGACGAGATTTCTGGATTGGTATTTGAAGATCGCGATTGGATCGGCTATCATCGGCGGAGGCATGGAGTTCTTCATGATCAAGATTGGTTTCTGTAAAATTCCCATCTTTTCATTTCTTTCTCGCTTTTTATTTTAGTCTACTAGATCGGAAATTTAGGGTTTTTTTTTTCCGAACTAGCAACAATTGATTGCAAATGGTTTTAATGAACAGTCTAGTTTCACTGATTTCTGGAAATCTAGGGTAGAAATGTTGAACGTTTTTGATTTCTTGGGAGTTTAAAGCTTATTCTCAAGTCGGATGATGAAAGAATGCTTATTGATCTTCTTCTCCATGTGAAAGCTTTTGGTGAAATTGTTTTATTACGGAAACTTGCAGACGACAAGGTTACTGTTATAGAAGCAGAGAAACGAGCGTGGGAAAATTCTCCTGAAGCTCAAGCCATGAGAGAAGCTCTTAATCCCTGGAGAAACAAAGACGCAGAAGCGAGCAAAACCCCATAGATCAAGGAAGAAGCTCTTAATTCTCGTTAAGTTCCTTTCACTCTCAAACTTGCAAATGCTGCTTCAGTTTCTGCTCTTAGAGAGTTAAAATTTTCATTTTAGTATTTTGCCAAATGCTAAATTCAGCATCTTTGGCCATACTTACATGTTACCAAGATACGAGATGCTTACATATTAAGGGATGCGGATGCCAAACCATAAAAGATGCCTTTGTTTTTCTTTCTGCACTTGAGTCAACTGCATCTTCTGTTACTTATATGTCTTGTGTTTGTATATTATACGCTTCTTTCATAATTTATGTAGCAGGAGTCCTATATCTAAAAGAAACTAGAAGAAAGAAAATAATAGTCAAGTCTTGAATTTTTGCTAATATACTATCACCCACCCATAGTATCCTTAGATTTACATATACACAGGCATGGCCATGTATATGGATAGATATATGTATATATGAGTGTTTGAAGGTTAAATGAGACCTTTGAAAACTATTAACCCACTATTGTAACATGTTACAGTGAAATAACAGATAATTTGTTGTTGTTCAGACAAATGTTACAGTAGAAAGAGTATAGGACATGTTTGAGGGTCAGACTTTATAAGTAACCCATACATGTTGTGTTGATGTTATAAAACAACTTGTGTTCTCTCCATTCGTATATTGGCTTCCTGATGCTTTTCAATGGGTTCTCAATTGAGCCATTAGAAACTCAAGTGTTGGCTGCAATGGTCAAACTGTGCGAGTTAAGTCATGTTCTTGAATGAAGTAAGAGTTCTGGTTCAAAAACCAAGAATTTGCAGATGAGCTCAAGTAGGACCATTTACTAATGGGCACAAGCTTTCTCAGAGCCAATGAGTTAAAAGATCCTGTTAAGATCCCCAAGTCATGAACTCTGCTTGATTTTCCTTCTAGTCATCTGATCCCATCTTGCAAAAATCCCTGCAGCAGCAAACTTAACAGAGAGAGTTCTCTGCGCCAATTCCTCTATTATCGCTGGCTGTCCTCCTCTGTGAAAACAGAAACAAACTTGTTATAATCAATCAAAGGAGTTTTCATTCCTTTGTGTATCTCCTCAATACACACCTCTCTGGACTTCCCTTGACAACATAAGGCCTTGATCAAAACCATATACGAGTTGTCATCAGGACACATCCCTTTCTTGATCATCTCATCCCAAACCCCTTCCCCCATCTCGTACCTCAAGCGCGTACCAGAAGGTGAAGAATTCAATCATTGTCTTTTTACTTCTGTATTATATATATGTCTTGTTGTGTGTATCTTGATCTCTGCGTAAAATGGTTTCATGCTCGAAAGAAAGGATCATTCAAGAGATCTGGCTATTTTAACTGGCATGGGGTGGTGGGTTATTGACAATCGTGAAGCATCATCAACGATAATGGTAATCTCAGATAAGCATATATGCCTTCGCTGTCGACGAGTTTAAGAAGAAGAATCATAATGTTCTTTGGACAAGCCTATCAGCTGTGGGGAAGCCTATCGCCCAGACCAGAAGAAGCTCACCACGTTGAGACCATACTTGGTTCTCGATGCTGGATGCTATAATAAGTGATCCTTTGTTTTCTGTCAATCTTAACTTTTAAATGATCATTTTGCTCTCTGTCAAAAGCCTTTGTGTGTATGAAAACATTGACGTTTTATCTTCCTTCTGTTAAATCTCTTTTTTTGTGTTCAAATGATTTGCAGAGGTTTTAAACTCTTCTTTCGTCCTAAATGCATTTCTTCGCTTTCTCAGAGAAGGATGCTTAATTTCATAAGAGGGCACAACAATTGTTACAAATATTTTCTTCCAAATCAAACACATGAGCAACATAATATTGATTGGCAAATCTGTGAATTGTTATTTTTCTAGCAAATCATTTCACCTTCACCAAAAAAAAAACGAGTTATGTTCACTCAGATGTTACAATACAAAGCGCAAAGACATGTTTGAGACTTTATTCGAATGATGTCTTCGTGATGCTTCCCAATAGCATAATCTCGTTGTGCCATTAGAACCTCGACTGCTGGCTCAAAGCAAACCCAAATGTGATCAGTTAAGTCCAAGCTGTGCAAGTGAAGTCATGTTCTTGATTGAAGTAAGATTTCTGGCTCGGAAGCCAATAATTTGCAGATGAGCTTACGAATGAGCACAAGCTTTCTCAGAGCCAGTGAGTTGAAAGATCCAGTTAACCGCCCCAAGTCATCAATCTTCCATGTATCTCTGTTTGAATTTCCTTCTAGTCATCTGAGCCCATCTCGCAAAGATCTCTGCAGCAGCAAACTTACCAGAAAACTTAGCTCTCTGTGCCAATTCCTCAAATATCTCTGGCTGTCCTCCTCTGTGAAAATCAGCAGCAAACTTGTTATAATCGATCAAAGGAGTTTTCATTCCTTTGTCAAGCATCTCCTCTAAGTATCTGCATGCCTCTCTGGACTTCCCTTCACCTATAAGCCCTCTGATCAAAACCGTGTAGGAGTTATCGTCAGGACATATCCCTTTCTTGATCATCTCGTCCCAAACAGCTCTCCCCATCTCGTAGTTTCTCGACATGAAGTAAGATTTCATTATCATGTTGAATGTGTGAATCGATGGCTCAATTTCGTTCTGAATCATCTTGTTGTAGATCCTTGTGGCGTGTTCCGGCATTTTCTGGTTTGCCATCAGTTTGATCAGCGCATTGTAGGTTTTGCCATCCGGAGGATGTCCCTTTTCTTGCATCTCCTTGAGCAGTTCGTAAACCGTCTCAAGCTTTTTCCGAGTCCCAAAACCCGTGATCAGACATGTGTAAACTGCAGCATCGGGTTGCAACCCAGAATCAATCATGTCATCGAAGTACTCAATGGCAGTTTCCATACTCGACTGTTTGCAGAAGTCACGGATCATGATGGTATAGCTACGGACATTAGGGGTAGGTCCCTTGGATTTCATGACATGGAACAATTTGATCGCATCAGATTTTTGTCTGCTCCTCAACAAACCCTCAAGCATAACGTTGTGAGCTACAATGTCAGGTTTCAAGCCCTGATCAATCATAGCGTTCCAGATTCTAGCTGCTTCCATCAAGTTCCTCACGCGGCACCAACCATTGAGTAGAACAGTGTAAGTCATCATGTTAGGAGTAAACCTCTCTTTCAGCTTATCAAACAGAACCTGAGCTTCTTTTCCAAGCTTAGCCCTCCCAAGACTATCAAGCAAGCAATTAATCGTTTCGACACCAATTCTAAACTTGTACTTCTTCATCAACTCAAAGATACCAACAGCTTTCTTCCTCTCTTGCGCAGCAGCGAAAGCTTTCATCGCGATAGTGAATGTCTCCATCGTCAGTAGACCTTTCGTACCCATCTCTTCAAGAACCGAAACCATTGTTTCGAACTGTCTAGTCTTTGCTAAAATACTCATCATGGAGTTGTAAGTTCTCGAATCATGAGCAAACCCTGGTTTCTCTGCAGCCCAGCAGAAGAACCTAAATGCAGGTTTCCTAGCATGTCGAAACCGTTCTAAAACCTCTACGATCAGATCGTGCGATAAATCTACCTTCATTTCATCAAGAACAGCTTCCATGTTTCTATCCAAGGCAAACAATTCATCAATCACTTTGCAGACTCTCTCTACCTCTTCAGGATTAGTACTTGATTCAACACAACTGACCCCAATTACATCATTATCGCATTCAGATTCAATTCCGTCATCACATCCATCACTAACATCAGAACTACCACTAGAGAAACCTCTAAAACCAAGACTCGCATCAAGCAGTTCTGTAGAGGAGTGTGGCAATGAAGTATGATAAATAGAAGAATGAAACAGTCGAGAGAAGGGAAAAGAGCTAGCACCGGGAAACCGAACTTCCTCTTCTCCTCTCCCGGAATTGAATGAAGAAGAGCAGATGAAGAGGCAACGAAGCCGTTGAAAGCTGCGGGTAGTCTTAATGGAGCATCTTCTCATAGAGAGATATAGCCATGGAGCAGCAGCCATGGAAGCTCGACGGCGATTAGCAATGGCCAAGTTGGTGATTAACCGGCGGAGCAAAAGTCAATCAGAGGCCTCTTCTCGGCTCTTCCTGTATTTGGGCCTTAGTTTGAATGAAAATCATCTTGACCCATTAAAGGCCCATTTATCTGGTTACATGTTCATATAACCATTGGGTCCACCAGGAGTATTAAAGCGCGAGCGAACCGCATAGAGATGATGAAAGAAAGGTGTCACTTTTTTTGAGTTGGAACTTGGAAGAAGGTATCTCTATCTGTATGCATCTTATCTTCATTTTAGGGTCGTGATATTTTCTCGAGGGGACCAATTATTTTTTATACTTATTTGCTTCAATCAATACATTTCTCTTACTTTACGTTATCTTTGTATACGTTTATGGATATTACAAAACTGAAATTCATATCTATCATCAATAACCTGTGGGATATATTTTAAACTAATGGATATATGAGGTAAATGATATTCCAGATTAAGTTCATTAATATTGAGTTTATTTTTCTTCTTTAGAATAAATTTAGGGTTCATCATCTATAATAACATACTAGTTCAAAAGCATGAAATAATTCTACAAAACATAAATTGTCTATATATAAAAAAATAAAAATAAAAAACTCGTATTGTAGATAAGACTCACATCTGAAAGAAAAACGACAGTCTTTCTGTATTTGGTTATCAATCATTTACATGTGGGTTTATATCTTATCTCTACACTATAGAAAGAAGTTTAACACCAAAGATATGTCTCTAATGTAAAAAATGGACAAGAGATAGTGTCTGCATATATCTAGATAAAAACACTTAGTTTCAAAACGGGAACTCAAGTGGGTTTTGCCTAGCTACTTGTATAAATAGAAACACAATCGCAATCTCTTCTTCCATCAAGCCTTCTTCATTAGATATTTCTTCTCTAATAATTGAAAGCAAAAGAACAGTTTTTTTTTTAAGAAAAGGTAAAGAAATGGAGGAAACGAAGGAGAGAAAGGTAGTAGTAGCTGTGGACGAAAGCGAAGAGAGCATGGAAGCTCTTTCATGGAGTCTTGACAATCTTTTTCCATATGGTTCCAATAATACTCTCATTCTCCTCTACGTAAAGCCCCCTCTTCCCGTTTACTCTTCCCTTGATGCCGCAGGTTAGTCCTCGTTATTTCGCGTTTAATATCTTTTGATTAAACCCTAATTCAAATTCGTTCACTTTAGTTATAGATTTTGTTTGGTCGATTTCTAGGGTTTATAGTGACCGGAGACCCGGTTGCAGCTCTGAAGAAGTATGAATACGAGCTCGTGGAATCGGTCATGGCTCGATCTCGAGCCGTGTACCAAGATTATGAGTCCCATGTAAGCTTATTTCTATGGATTTTCGATCACTTTGCTGGATTATAATTTTTTTTAAATTGACAAATTATTAGAAAGTGAATTTAATCAAGTAGTTATGAGTTAATCTATTTATTGTCAAATGGTTTAGCAAAAAAAAAAAAAGTTTATTACAACAACATATTAGGAACAATATGTAATACCAAAAGAAAACATTTGATTAGCGATATATGTCTGTTTGCAAAGAGATTTGACGGAAAAAATCAAGGAGAAGTAAAATAATGTGTGATTTAATTAATGTGCAGATTAATATAGAGAGACGAGTTGGAAGAGGAGATGCAAAGGAAGTTATATGCAACGCAGTTCAGAAACTTAGAGCTGATATGTTAGTGATTGGCACACATGACTATGGCTTCTTCAAAAGGTAAGGCTTCAGTCTTTTTATAAGACACAAAATATTTTTGATTTAATGGTTATTTGATATGGTTTGGTGTATTTGATATAGGGCTTTGCTAGGGAGTGTGAGCGAGTATTGCGCCAAACGAGTGAAGTGTCCTGTGATTATCGTCAAGAAGCAACCTCAAGATAATTGAGCTTATCATAATTCTTTATGATTGTATATGTTTCAAAGCCATTGATGTAACATTTGAATCAATCTTCGTATGCAATAATAAAATACATAACGCGTTCAAATAGTAATGGCATATAAAGAAAAAAATTGATTTAGTACAATTTTCCGGATATTTTTGCAATTTAGATATTAATAAACTATGATTTAATGCGTAGTATACCGCGAGACAAAAATTTAATTTATTATTCTATATATAATGATTTATTTTTTATAAAATTTTAAAATTCTGATACAAAATAAAAAAAAATTCTATTTTTTAAAACTTTTATTATAAGTAACATAGTTAAATGTTATAATATCGTTGTTCGGTTGTTGTATTCTTTTTGTTAAATATTTTTTTTTTGATTTTAATGTTATATTATTATTTATCGTATAAGATATATGATTATCGTATGTTGTGTTTTTGTCATATTTTCAATCTCTACTATTTTCAGTTTTTGAATCGTTAAATTTTTAAAACATGTTAGTCCACTTATATTATAATCGAATGTGTATATATTCAATTTATTATACATATATCTCTATATTGAAAATAATTTATTTAAGTTATTCTATATTTAATATAGATTGTAATTGAACTATAGTACTTTTTAATTAAAAATTAATTTCATAGTAACATAGTTAAAATATGTATCATAATACAAAAAATATATATATATCCTGATTTCAAATTTCAACGACTGTTTGGTGAAAAGAATTTTTTAAATTTTTTTACAACAAAAATTTGAAATCTGTTTTTAAAAATTTGAATCACAACCTAGCTAAGCAGAAACAAATATAGATATTTATTTATTATATAAAATATATATCAGTTTAAATATTTTTAAAATATGATAAAATAAAGATGAGAGGTAACTTTTTAATAAAGTCTTTTGAATATCTCTAAATTAATTAAAAGAAATAGTTTTATTAACAAAATTAAAAGAGAAAAAATTAATATTTATGAAACAAATAATTTTTATTTTAATTACTTTAGTTTTAAAATTACATTTTTAATTACAATTAAACATATTTTATATATAAAAATTATATTTAATAAATAATTGATTTTAGACGATATTATCTTTTAATTATATTATTTATCTTGCCGTTCAAATAAGACCTAACTAGATTTTATCCCGCAGGTCGATTTTTTTTATAACTAAAATATTTAAATTTTAAGTTGTATTTGTTTTGTTAATATTGTTTGTTTTGTTTAGTGTTTAATATTATATAATTATATTTTGATTGTTAGTTCTAAGATTTCACCCGCGGTATACCATCCCGTATTAATAACGATCCAAACATGTCCCATCATATAACTCTGTCACGTGATTTTTTAATTTTTTTAAAGTTTAAATATTATACTTTAAACTTATTACAAAGTTTATATATTTATAATATTTAAAATTTTTATAAATTTAAAGTATTTATAATATTTTAAACTTCATAAAAGTTTTAATATTATAAATATTTTAAACGTTTTATAAAGTTTAACTTATTAAAAATTTAAAAATTTTGAAATATTTAAATTTTAATAAAGTTTAAATATTTATAATATTTAAAACTTTTTAAAAGTTTAAATTCTTTGAAATAAAGAACCGGAATAAACCGAATAAAAATTTTAAATTTGGATGCATGATAAGTCAAACTTCCTGCTTATTTGTATTCGGAATCATTTTGGTTTATTTTATAGTATGACTCTGAACCATTGTCCAATTTTTCAGAAGACATTGTACAGTTATTTGTTTTTATTCATTTATTGAGTAATATATGTCCGTTTTAAAAAAATTTAATCACATCATATGCAAAAAAAAAATTCAGATTTTATTAACTTTATATATTATATAATAATTCAAAATAATTTAAATATAAGATTAAATAAAAGTGAAAGGAGAATCATATATTTATGTTTGAATTAGGTATAGATATTTTAGAAAATTAGCTCAAATTTGTTACGATAATTGTTGGTGTCAATATCCATTAAAGATTTTCGGATATTTTGTGAACCGATTTCAAAATTGACCCGACTCAACAATGATATTTTTTTTAAATAGTTTCAAAAACCAAAGATTTTCTCAATTGTACTTCAAAAATGTTAATATATATAAACAAATATTAAGCAAATGACGTCGTTTTAACTTTCACGTTTCCTGAAAAGGCCAGTATATTTGTTCGTTTCCTACAAAAGCCCCAAGACTATCGATTATTTACATATACTCCCTCAACAACAAAAACGACGCCGTGTGTATAAACGCGAACCTGCGTGAAAGTTGTTTCCCTTCCCTCTTGAATCTTTCAGTTTTACTCAAATCTCGCGAGAGAGAGAAGAAGAAAAAGAAGAAGCGATGTTCCTTGTCGATTGGTTCTATGGAGTTCTCACAACTCTCGGATTATGGCAGAAAGAAGCGAAGGTTCTGTTTCTAGGTCTCGACAACGCCGGCAAAACCACCTTGCTTCACATGTCAAAGGACGAGGTTCGTTTTCTCCTTCTTCTTCTTCGAATCAGATCAGTAATCGCGGTCTATAATCTCGTTTCTGTTACTTAGCGCGATCGAATCAGAATTTGAGCCATTCGATAATCGTTTGGTTTTGGTTTCAGAGATATCAGCCGACACCAGCATCCGACATCGGAAGAGCTTAGTATCGGCAAAATAAGTTCAAAGCCTTCGATTTGGGAGGTCATCAGATTGCACGTAGAGTCTGGAAGGACTATTATGCTAAGGTGTGATCTTCTCTGTGTCTCTTTTGCGATCATATGATTGTTTGGATTTTAGGTCAATCAAGTCGCCAAGTCTTCTCAGAATCTCATCTGCTAGTTATATATGTAGACTCTAAGCTGGCTCTACCTCACTAAGTAGACGCTATGGATTACGTTTTCGATGTTCTTACAATCTCCCCCTCTCACTAAGAAACAATAGTTTGACATGATAGAGCTCAAGTGAAATCGACCATGATAGCTTGAAAAGACTGGGTGGCTGGCTATGTACAAGATTAACTCTAACTTGAAGTTTGGAAGATAACTAATCTATATGAAAATATCTTCATGCTGTTGCAGCATGAGGTCCTGTGATTACATTTGGATGTTTATATGTATATAGTAAGCTTGATGTGAATGTTGCTCTGACCTGCTTACTCTCTTCTGTACCCACTGTGCTAACCACTAGTTGCTTTCTACTCGCTTATCAGTCCAGTTTTTGGTCGCATGGATTAAATTTGCAAAGCTGTTCCAATTTTCCCTGTCCCGAAGAAACCAATTTTACAGATGTTAGTTTGAAATCTCCAGATGGTGTAGTTTGAAATGACATGATGATTGATTGGTATGTGGAGGTTGAAAATTGGAAGATAACGTATCTATAGAGAGTTATCTTTACCGTTAGCATTTCAACATGAGGTCTCTTGTGATTACATTCTCATGGCTGATGATTCCAGTGAATGATGAGATCAATATTACTACCTGCCCTGTTCAAATTTTATCTTCAAGTTTGTAACATTATTATTGTCTCTCGTCCTATTAGGTTGATGCAGTGGTGTACCTAGTTGATGCATATGACAAAGAGAGGTTTGCAGAATCAAAGAAAGAACTTGACGCCCTTCTCTCAGATGAATCCCTAGCAAATGTCCCTTTTCTCATCCTTGGATACAAAATCGATATACCATACGCTGCATCAGAAGACCAGCTGCGTTATCATCTAGGCCTCACCAATTTCACCACTAGGAAAGGTAAAGTGAATTTGGCAGGAACAAATGTTCGTCCCCTTGAGGTGTTCATGTGCAGCATTGTCAGAAAGATGGGTTAAGGGGAAGGATTTAAATGGGTTTCTCAATATATCGAGTAGATCAATATCTCTTATCTATACAATGTGAGTCTATCTACTTGTTATAATATCTAATGTATGATTACGATTCAAGATGTAGAATGAAATATGTGAATAAGTACGTATATTGTATATGTGTGTCTATACAACAAGATTTCTATTTTTGACGGCTTTTAAATTATATGTTTAGTCTATACAGACCAAACTTGAATCCTATGAAAAGTGTGAACCCATTTGTCTGTGACTGTGCAACTGTGTGGGGCTTAAGCAATGGCTGTCTCTTAGCTTTTTTTGAAAATTCGAAAGATGAAGAAGACTTTTACTTTAATAATGTATGTAGAAAACCCCATGCGAATCGAGTTTGACATTTAACAATCACAATTTAACAATCACAATGTCCTACACTGAAGACCAATCAATTTGCCACTTAGATGTACCATAATGAGTGTACGTATGTATTGTTTTACATGTGTTATGTCTCTTTGTGAACTTATCATTATGTCTGTTTTTCTTCTTTGTAGGTATTGTGAAATGAACACAAACAAATCTGTGGATAACCATGAATTTATTTTCATTGAAAATAGAGAGTGAACAATAATAGTTCACAAATAAAATACAAAATTTTTTGAGAGAACAAAAGAAAAACACATGCTTTTGAGCACCACTCACAATGCGCCCTTGATCTCAGCCGCTTTGAAACGCTCAAGGCGCAACGCAATAAGGCTAATAGATTAGATTTTGTTACTCAAGGTTTTGCAGCTCAAGTATGTCTATGGACTATGCAATATGTATGTTTTTAACAACTTTTTTTGACAAAATTTTCATTAGATGCAACTTTCCCTTTTTATAACTTTTTCAGAATTTCTCCTTTGGATTGATTCTTTTCCACGTGACCCAAAGTTAAACATTAAACAGTTTCTGAACGAATTATTTCTATTAAATTTCTCCTTTGGATCGATTCTTTGTTACAAATTTTGCTGTTTCTTTTTATTATTTGACACTTTTGAGCAAAGCACAGCCGAGCTAGAGACTGGTTCTCTTTCCCATGGAATAAGCATGAAAATGTGACCAAACGAAAAATATGATTATAAGTTTCTGCTCGAATGGGAAAAATCCAAATATAAAAAGTCATTCGATCAAATCGGCTCCCGGTTGAATTTGATTAACGTGGAGAAAAGAAAAATAAAATTTACAAGAACTATTAAGTTGGTTTTGGGGGTAAAGGGATGCACATGGATCACTCATTTCCACGTGATATCTAAGCCAAGAACACGTGCCTTCCTCTGAGCTATCTGACTTTTATTTGATTGGTTTCAGTTTTTGTTCAAAACCCAAAGCTTTTGGATCCAAAAGAGGTCTCCATCGTATGAATTTGAGCAAAACTAGATGATTGGTTTGATGCCCAACGCAATATTCTCTAATTTCTACTCAATATTTCAAATTATTAATTAATGACTTTAACTATACAACTAGTACGTATTTGATAATATATTACTATCTTAATATTTGTGCCAATTTTGACACTTATTTGGTTCTATATAAAACCCATGTCTCGGTAAAAGTCACATAGACTCATAGACAATGCAATCATGTTGCAATGTCGAAACACCCAATAGTGAAAGTGTTAAGTACAATATTTTTGGACGTCTACTTGTAGATATATTTATATTTTATGAATCTCAAATTTGTTGGACTATATGTGCATTCCCATAACTTGCAAGTTACTATATAACTTATAAAAATTAAATTTAGAAGCTAAAACATACAAACTATGATAGAAGGGATTAAAAGTATACATATTATATAGCCTTACGAATCGATATATATATATATATAAACTAAGATCAAATGTTAAATGTTTTTTTAGCTCGATACGTGCACTATATATTTTAAAATAAATAAATTTGCATATTTATATGATAGGGTAACTATATTATTAACAAAGGCAAACATATGTGTACTAAAATAGACAATAGATAGTAGTATATACTAATGTGTATATGTGAAATATGAAGGGTATGTACGTATAAATAAATATGTATGTACATGTTATATGTATGTGATATACGCCGTCATGGTGTGCCTCTTAAGATGCTAACATGTTTATAGAATGGGGACAGTTGCTCTTAAGTAGACCCACCTTTAAACAAGATATTTAACTTACACTAGTTAACTACAATTAACACGTAATGACGTAATCGGCTTTCGAGCGTTTGTTAACTCAAGCCATCCTGGCATATAATTGTCTAAACCAATGGCACGGTTTGTAGTATCATCAATTATTTAATGCTCGTCTAATTTGTAGTATACAGTTTAATATACACATAATTGTTCTCATCTGACATTTATCTCTACTTCTCAACTAGTTCAATTTCATACGAAAAATCAATCAAGAGATCAGATTAATAGATTATATACAAACGTATAGAATTTGGTTTGTAAAAATAGACAGAATCATCGAATAAAAATTTCATATAACTTTACAATTCGTTTATTTATCAGGGAAATATATGATAACAAGGGAAAGCTGTATTTTTAACTTATTTTTTTATTTATACAAGGGAGAATAGAAAAAATGTAAAACATAGTTAAATTTTGGATGTTATATTTCTGAATGATTATCAATTAGGCTATAAATTGTAGCCAATACACAGACATTGCCTATAAGTCCAAGAAAATGTAGAAGGAAGTTGTACCTATAATATAATCATTTTTCTGAGCTGTATTATTATTATTGCTGTTATATTCAGTTCCCAATCATAAAGGCTAACCGTCCCTTGCTATATACATTTTTTTTTCCAAAGAATCCTATGAAAAAAGGTTGGATATTTATTTGACATTGCATATTGTTTTTAGACCATATATCTTTTCTTTTTATAATTCGGACCATATGTCTTGCTACATACATGTTGTCATTGCATTGATTTTAGACCATACAAAATTCTACATGATTTGCAATAGCATGCCGTTTTCTTAGAAACATTAATCACAAGATGTCAAAAAAAAACATTAATCACAAGAGATTAAATTGATTACGTAATTTCACGATGGTATAAAATCGGAAAAGCTAAATATCCATCATTGAAGTATAACATGTATCAAGAAATAATTGAAACTCGTGTGTAATTTATCAAAGCTTTAACATGCACTACTAGGGAAGTCTCGGCATGGCCAACATCTCATTATGATCAAATATTATAGGATCCATTCCAAATTTTCATTTTTGGCAAACAATAATAGCCAGATAATCCAATGAAGAAAATAAAACTTGAAGTATATAGTAAGAAATAATTGAACATGATTACTCAAGAGATGGGTGATGAAATGACGATTTCAGAATATGACAAAATCACAATGATGTATATGAATTACAAAGTATACTATTTTAATCAAATGTTTTAAAAGTTTCGTAATCTTAGTTTTATCGGTAAAAAATCTCAGTTTATACTTTTAAAACCTGATGTTTAAACATGTCACAAATGCGATACTAAGAGTCATTGCAATAAATCTACAAATCCAAAACCTTGATTGAGATTACTAACTGAAAACTAAGGAATAGTAGAATAATTAGTCCAAAACCTTGCCTAGTAGATAATTAGCAGTCTACATACATTGAAGAGATATAAGAGAATATATATTTAGGAAAAAGTATATTATTCATGAAGAGATTGTACATACATATGACTTATGAGGCTATCTAATAAGGTTAAGAGTAATTACAAGAGATATGATTGATATATACACGAGATCAGCTAACAAGATAAAGAGTAATTAGAAGAGATATGATTCTGAGATATATACACGAGATTGAGAAACGTAGTTATAGCAAGAGAATATATCAAATACTATATACTTAACAGAGAATATTTAAAAGGAGGAATGGTGCCAGCTATTAAGTTGAAGGATCAAAACTTTTCTCTCAGGTCAAAGCTGTCATAGCTCTCTCTCTCTCTCTCTCTCTCTTCTATACGGCTCTGTCTTTATAAAACACTTCCTCTTTCTTTTCTCAAATCTTGGAGGAGAAGAAGCAAAGAATTTTGGGGAAAGAGTAAACAACATAAAAAGTTAAAGTCTAGTTTTTGGATAGTCCCTTTGATCTATTGACCCAATCAGCGAATATATATCAAAACAGTTTCTAGACTACTCAGCAACAATGGCGGTTTATCCTGTCCTTAACGGCGACAAGAAGCATTGGTGGTTCACTCACAAGAAGGTAAATAAAACCTCCAAATCACAAAATCTTTCTTCAATTTCTAGATAATCTCTATAATGGGCATCGATTACTCATTCAAAAGACATAAAACTTTTTTCAAAAATGTTTCAGCTTGTTGAAAAGTACATTAAGGACGCAAGGTCTTTAATAGCGAGTGAGGAGCAAAACGAAGTTGCTTCAGCCATTCATCTACTAGACGCGGCGTTATCAATATCGCCGCGTTCGGAAATTGCGTTAGAACTTAAAGCCAGATCTTTGCTCTTTCTTCGTCGCTTCAAGGATGTAGTTGATATGCTTCAAGATTATATTCCAAGCCTCAAGCTTGCCATGAAGAACGAGGAGGATGGATCCAGTTCACACGACGGCTCTTACTCTTCCTCCTCCGCTCAGCTCTCCCGGAAACTTCTCTCCGACTCATCTCCTCGCCGTGACTCCTCCTTTAAGTGCTTCTCTGTTTCTGACTTGAAGAATAAAATAATGGCAGGGATTTGTAAAAACCGCGATAAAGATAAACAATGGAGGTATTTTCCTTTATTATTTCCTCGTTTTCAGTAAATTAAAGTGTTTATTTTTTAGGAAAATAGTACGACCATCCATGATTTTGCAGAATTCTTTTTTTTTTTTTTTCAGAATTACATTTTATCTTCAGTCATTTTCTTGTTCTCAAATATTAATGCAAAAATATATAGAGTTTTGAAAATATTTATTTTTAAAAGACCAATGGGAGTGCAGTTTTGAAAAAAAAAAATTAACAATTGTTTTTTATCTTTGGTTGGAATTTTCAGATACGTTGTTTTAGGACAAGCTTGTTGCCACCTAGGATTAATGGAGGACGCAATTGTTCTTCTTCAAACTGGAAAACGCCTCGCAACCGCCGAGTTCCGCCGTCAGAGTGTAAGCTGGTCAGATGATAGCGTCTCTCACCTCCTCTCCGAATCACCATCAACGTCCTCTTATTATGCTTATCCTCCACGCAAAGTCTCCGAATGCGAAACCGTCACTAACCTTCTCGCCCACACAAAAAATCTCCTCCGTCGTCGCGCCGCCGGATTCGCCGCCTTTGACGCCGGACTTTTCTCCGACTCGATACGTCACTTCTCCAAAATCCTCGACGGTCGTCGTCGTCCTGCACCTCAAGGATTCCTCGCCGATTGCTATATGCACCGCGCCGCCGCTTATAAATCCGCCGGAAAAATAGCGGAAGCGATCGCCGATTGTAACAAAACCTTAGCTCTTGAGCCGTCGTGCATCCACGCGTTGGAGACTAGAGCCGCTCTTTTGGAAACAGTTCGGTGTTTACCAGATTCACTTCACGATTTAGAGCACTTGAAGATTCTCTACAACACCATCTTACGTGATCGGAAACTTCCCGGACCACCGTGGAAACGACACAATGTGAAATACAGAGAGATTCCTGGGAAACTATGCGTATTGACTACGAAATCGAAGAAACTCAAAGCCAAAATCGCGAATGGTGAAATTGGGAACGTTGATTACTACGGATTGATCGGAGTTAGACGCGGTTGCACCAGATCGGAGCTCGATCGAGCCAATCTCTTGCTCTGTCTCAGGCATAAACCTGACAAGGCTTTAGCATTCATCGACCGTTGCGATTTCTTCGATCAGAACGAGATTGATTCCGTTAAAGATTGTGCGAAGATGTCTTCTTTGTTGCTTTACCGATTAATTCAGAGAGGTTATTCGGTTTTGACGGCAACGATGGCAGAGGAGGAACAGAGGAAGAAGATGATGGCGTTGACTCAAACGTCATCGAAAACGGTTGAAGAACATGAACCGGTTGAAAATTCCGGTTTAATTAAGATAACCGGTTTTTCACCGGGAAATTCAAACGCGTTTCAAGGAGTTTTCTGCCGAGATCTTGCGGCTGTTGGGAGTTTGTTATCTCGGACCGGTTTTAACCAACCGATTCCAATGAAATTCGACGCAATCAGCTGTTAACCGGGAATTTTTGTTTGTATATATTTATGTAAGCTTTTTATTCCACTCTACGAATTTTTTGTCACTTTAAATATTCGTCGCTTTATAGTTTTCTCTTTATTTCTATGCAGAAATTGCTTTACTTGTCGAATTAAAAATCAAAGTAGTGTGAGATTAGTTACCATCTTTCCATTAAAGTGTTAGTGTGACAAACATATGAATTGAATAGTTGAATACTAATCGGATAATTGAATATTTTAACCGGTGTTCCTCTTAGATTTGTGCAATTAAAATGGATAAACGAGTCTGACACAAGAGATTAATATTTCGAGGAATCCTTATCTACAAAGTTTGGCTGCCATTTATTAGTATTGGTAATGTTTTAATCAGTAAAGATTATATAAAAGAATGATGTAGTTGATTAATAATCTGATAGATGGGTCGTTGATTTTTATTCGATTGTCAACTGATTAATTTATTTTCTCAGAATCTTGACAAAAATTGGAAGCTTAGTTCGGTTTGGTCAAGCATTCTTCCCTGCTAAATTTAAAAATACGAGAGAGAACTCTTAAAATGAGCTATGCAATTATTATCAGCCATTTTCTCATTTGGGTTTCAGAATTATCATTGAACACCACAGGGAATACTTATTATTATAATTTTTCCAACAAATGCCACAGGGAATACTATGCAACCTACTTATTAAATTAACATCACCATCACTCTCTTGTATATATAGAATACATAGTTTGACTATAAGAAGTCCATGTACATATCTGGTTTTTCGTTTATTTCCCAAAATTGGTGAAATATGTAAAAATGAAGGAGTCTCTCTTTCATTCTTTTCTTTTTTTGAACAAATCTATAATAGATATTAGCAGGATTTGTAAATTAACTTATGGAATAAAAATGATAGGAAACAAAACTAGTCGTGGTCTTAGAGTCTCATTAAGTTAGATAAGACATATACGTGAAAACAGCTTTGTTTGGTAATAGTTATATATTGATAATTTCATCGTAAGCGAATTGGTTCATCTTGAGCTTGAGTTGGGTGAATGTGGTCGAACGAAGATTCATCATGGAAAAATGAGAAAAATAATTAAAGTTGAGGGGGGAAAAGTTAAAATAAAAAAAGCACGTGATGTATAGGATGTTGGAGACATTGGAAAGAGGATCAGTCGTGGCCAGGTATATGAATATGATGATGTCAGTGTGTATCCATGTGAGCTTATCATGTGTACTTATTACTTATTTAATGCTTTATTAAAAAAATTTGTACTAATATATCGTATTGAAATTGTGAAAATACAATTTTTTATATAGATGGAAAAGTAAGAATCACATAAAGGACAGTAAGGTACTCGACTTTGGTCAGAAGAACAGAGATGGTGTATTTTATTTTTCATGTAAATAACGCATCTCGAGCCAACAAAAACAAGCTTGTATTAAGTATTAACTAATACTATATTATGATTAGTGGAGGACAGAAATTAGATCGGGTTTTCAGATCTGAAGTACCTTACAAGTTACAACTAACAAGCATAGATGTTGAACATGTCATAGTTATCCAACAACCACTATTGAATACATCTAGAATATTTAAAATGTGAATAAGAACGGCCTTTTTAAATATGGTATGGCCAAAAACACGATGTTAAGAATAGTGGCTATTCTTTTTAGCCAAATCAATATCTAATACTACTATACCACTAAAACATGATTTTAATTCATATCACTTTATAGCTCACCGTATTTTAGATCAAAAATTAAGATGTTTTATTTTAGCAAAACAAAAATGAAGATTAAGATCAAATAGCGAATAGTTTTTTTTAATCGATCCAATACACGATATGTAGAATAATAACTATTTTTTAAGGCAAATCAAATATTCAAAATTAAGATGTTTTATTTTAGCAAATCAAAAATGAAGATTAAGATCAAATAGCGAATATTTTTTCTTGAATCGATCCAATACACGATGTATATAATAATGACAATTTTTTTTAGTCAAATCAAATATCTAATACTACTATACTAGTAAAAACAAGATATTATCATCAAGTATCATTTTCTTTTAACAAATGACTACTCTATGTAATCATGTTTTAAATCTTTCAACTAACAATATATTGTGGTGGGTAACTTGTGTAATATTGAGATATAATTTTGTGTTCCTGATCAATTGTAGCTGTTAACTTATAATATTGTTGGCAGAAAAAACGCAGAAGCTTTAAATTAGTTATATATATATAAATTTTGGCCGTTTTTGTTGTTAGAACTTCATTAGTCTAGGGGTTAGCTGTTGTGTAGGTGAACATCTGGTAAGGTGTTCGATATACATATTCATCTTTTCTGTCTTCTTTGTTGGGCTTGTGGTCTTTACAAGTTCAGGACCGGCTCTGTTGAACACCTATAATAATTGATACGAAATGATGAGATTGTTATATTGATGGGCTTTTTTTAATCTTTTGGCCCAACAAAGTGATGTTTCAAGCAAATTGAATTAGGATCGTCTTCGTCAATGCAGATGGCTACTACCTAACCCAAACCCAATTTGACGTTAACAAAAAACGTGTCGCGTCTTTTGAGTTCTCAGCGAATAAAGAGTGATCGGAAAACATCATCGGCGATGGGTTGGCTTACCAGTTTCTTAGCCGCGGTGGCTTTCTTAACCGTCGGAGTTATATTCTCGCCGGAGACATTCGGATCGCTGTCGAATGGAGAGAATTCAGCGAAGCTTTCGATCTTCCTGAAGCTAGCTCATCTGCTCAGTTTCGCTACAGCTTGGGGAGCTGCTCTCTGGGCTACCTTCATCGGCGGAATCATCATGTTCAAGTAAGAATTCTCTTCTCTCAAATCGAATTATGTCCCTTTGAAATCCGATCATCTCCTTCAATTTCGTCGATTGATCAGGAATTTGCCGAGGCATCAGTTTGGTAATCTTCAGAGCAAGATGTTTCCAGCTTACTTCACTTTGGTTGGTTCTTGCTGCGCAATTTCGCTTGCCGCATTTGGCTATTCGCATCCATGGAAGTCATCTTCTGCTGTGGAGAAGTATCAGCTAGGGTTTCTCCTATCAGCCTTTGCTTTCAATCTCACCAATTTGTTCGTGTTCACTCCCATGACCATCGATGTAAGTGATACACAAACACCATCTTCAATCCTTTTTGCCTAATTCCTCCAATTGCGTAGAACAATGCATACGAGATCCTTATGATGAACCAATGGTCTTACTTTGGTGTAGATGATGAAGCAAAGGCACAAAGTAGAAAGAGAAAACAACATTGGAGATGAAGTTGGTTGGTCCAAGAACAGAGAAAAGGCAAAGACTATCCCAAAGCTAGCTGCTATGAACAAGAAGTTTGGAATGATTCATGGGTTATCATCGCTTGCTAACATTTTGTCATTTGGAAGCCTTGCTATGCATTCTTGGTATCTAGCAGGGAAGTTGAATCTCTAGTTTCCTCATACTCATCTTGTCACAAAGGTCTGAGCTTTTATGCCCCCTTAATGAATAAATCTCTTGAGTTTCTTCGCCAATCCGTTTGTAAGATTATGTCAGTTGGAGAAGACTCTAAACATATTTCAGTGAAATCATGAAAGAATTTGCTACCATGTTCGCTTTTTCTCTTATACTAAGATAGTTCCTGTCTTTTCTGAAAATAATTGATGTGTGATAGATTCTATTACAGAATAGGCCTAAGCTTCACTTGAAGAAACTAAAACGTGCTTGTGAATGGTGGAAGACCACACCATAGACGCTCATAATTAACAATCTAACTGGGAGAAAGAAGATGATCACTAGTTGACTACTCCTTGATGCGACAAATCTTGTTATGAGTTTCAAAGAATCTCTCCCAGTAAATAAAATGTTTATAATAAAGAACTTGCGCCGCCATTGATCCCGCTCAGCCTTCATCTGCTTCAGCTCCTTCCGAATCACATGCCTCAAGGCCTTCAGGTAAGAGCTCATGTCATGGTTTCTTTTGATTTTTCCTTCTGACCCGTAAGAACGACGATCACTGAGAATCTCTAGGGGGTGTGGTGAGTTAAAGAAGACACTCTTTGCAGCTCTTAGTCTTTTTTCTGTTTCATCGGTATTCTTAGATGCTAAGAGATAGAGACCACTTCCGGGAGGAAGCAGGGGGTGTGGTGGAGAGAATCTCTCGGATGGTTGCAGAATTAGAAGCTTCCCCATTGGAGAATACAACAAATTCTGCAGATAAAAAGTCAAACAGAGTAAGCCAAGAAACAACGATCTGAAGCAAACAGCTTAAGATGTTTTTTCACATTTTACCTGGTTATTCAGACAAGGATGGTTTCGGAAGTTTCCATTCAATGCCTTGAGAAGCTTCGCGGCTCGGTTAGGGTAATTGCAGGAGAATGCTCGGGGAACAATATCTCTATGCATTGAGATTCCGAGAAGATGACTCTTAGGCAATCCGAGTTTCTGAAGAAGCCTATCGCCTCCGCACATGATGCAAGGTGAACCAAAAGTGATCACCGGAAGCAGAGAAGAAGCCGGGACTTGACCTCTGATCAGAAGCATGAGGTTCACAAGCAGTGACAAGCTTCCACCTAAAGAATGTCCACTAAACCTGAGAAAAGCACGGTTCTTGCCACGGGAATTGAGGTGGGCGTGAACTTCTGGTAACATCTGTTCGTAAATTCCTTTTGCAGCTTCGTATATGCCTCTGTGAACAGGCACATCAAGCTCCTCAAATGGGACTGGCTCAAAGAGAAGGTTAGCTTGCCATGAGGCCAATGAATCTGATCCCTGTAAAGTATTGAGTTCATTTCAGAAGCTATCTATCTTTTGGCAAATGTCAGACCACTAAAGACTTATAACAAAGATCAAATTACCTGAATAAAGAAGAACCTGGTGCCACTTTTATCATCGTCGCATACAAACCACTCACAAGGCGGTGAACGGTTTGACTTCAAATCATCTGCGACTGCCTGCTTAACTTCCTCTTTCGCTGCCACGACTGCAGTAACAGAATCAGCAGTGGCCAATAAAGACGCCTGGTTGTCTTGAGGTTTAGAGGATCCAAAAGGAAGCACAGACTTAGAATGGGAAAAGAGACGAGAAGCAGCAGAAGCAGCAATTCTGTAAGCAACAGCAGGGTTAATAAGCTTCCGCTTCTCCTCCTCCTCTTCCTCGCCATTGTTGTTCTCCTGAACCCTAAGACTCGTTCTCTTCTCAATTGAGGAAGTCACGAATCTGAGTTTCTGATATTTCAACAGATTCTCAGGCTGTGTAACAACGAAAAAAGAAAGTCAAAACGCAAAAAAGGATCAAATTGAGAATTTAGTTTCAATCTCGAAAGTGCCGTCACCTTGATTTTAGGGATTGAATAAGCCAAATTCCCCAAAAAAGACAATTTGGCAAACATCTGAGCATCGTGCACAGGAATTTTGCTTAGCATCTGCGAGAACTCTTCTCTATCAAACTCCTTTTCTTCTTCTTCATCATCGATCCTGCAGAAATCGCACTCCTCACATAAATCTTCCTTGTTCGATTCAGCAACTTCCTCTTCCTCCTCGTCCTCTTCGCCACCGCCTCCTGATCGTTGTCTCTTCCCATTCCAGATTGATCCAACCTCTAAAATCTTCAAAACCCAGTTTCCGTTTACGTTTGGATCCTGTTTCTCAAACGAAACGGCGTCGTCTCTTACCGTTACCTTCTCCTCTCTGTTCCCGATCCGAAGAAACTCAAGCGGACGGCGACGACGACGCGACACCGTATTCTTCAGCGGCAGAGATCCAGCCGTTGATTTCTTCTCATCGACAGAGCCTCCGATGGCGCGTATTAAAGAAGGTCCCACCGGAATCATGGGAGATACTACTCCTTGCACCGACATTTTTAAGAAAACACCCTCCATTAGTTCCTTAGTTCCTTATCACTTCCTTCTTCTTTTGTTTATGTTACATACGTATACATAAACACCGGCGTTGGCGTGCAAGTTTGAATGAATCTGTTTGTCGTTTTTGGTCTTTTTCTCAGTCTCCTCGTCCGATCAATCTCTCAACATGTATCAGTGTGTAGAGAAAGCAGGTGAACCAACTTTTTCACACGCCTCAATGGATGCGCAAAATTTATTTCTCTGCAATGTTAATCATTAACACTGTTTGATTTAAGGTTTTAATTACGATTGATTTTAGGGTTATATACATATATATAAAGTTCGCAATTAATACTTTAAGAGATCTTTCTGGGTAGAGCGATATCGAGAAGACACGTGGAAGTTGAGAAAGCGCCTAAGAACTTGTCGAGTCTCCCACGTTTCTTGGAACAAATCAAGTGCTGCTGTGGATGATATTGTTGGACTTTTAATTATTTTCATCACAACAACTAAAACCTAACTTCATCCCCTAATTAATTAAGATTTCTTTATTTCATGAGAGCACACACAAGATTGAATATCATTTCGTTGGTTTGGAAGGTGAGATGCTAACCAATAACCTGATTTGGCGGTATATGAGCCAGAATCATTGTAGTGCCAGCTCCGGTGACGTTGTTGTGCTCAGTCTGATTTTACTGATTATCTGAACATCTTCCTCCACTACTGTGTTTCTCAGTAAATTCATGTTCCAACCCGTCTGATTGTCAAGCATGAAATCACTGACATGCCTTAAATTTAGGTTCACCCCATCAATGCATCTAGGTGGTCTTGGCGGATGTGTGGGTAACCAGGGATCAAGCCATATGCTTGTATTTGTGCCGTTACCAATCAGGTATCTCATTCCTTTTCTTAACAAATTTCTACCTTCTAGCAACGATTTCCATATAAAGGAAGACTTAAACCCAGGTCCAACATTAAGAATATTGGAATTTGGCAAGTACTTGGCTCGTAAAAATCTTGCTAGAAGGCTGTTTGGTGCTTGAAAAATCCTCCAGACTTGTTTTCCTAGGAGAGCCAGATTGAAGTTTTCTAAATCTCTGAATCCGAGACCTCCTCCTTTTTTGGGTAATCCCATTCTTTTCCAAGATACCCAATGCATTGTTTTTTTACCTTAATCTTTACTCCACCAATAATTTGACAAAATACTGTTAATTTCTTCACAAGACCTTTTGGGAGCTTGAAACAGTTCATGGTGTAAACTGGTAATGCTAAAGCCACTGTTTTGAGCAAGAATTCTTTCCCTGCCTCTGATAAGAAACGATGAGACCAACTTTGAGTTCTCTTCTTGACTTTCTCAACAACATAACTGAAGATTTCTTTTTTCTTTCTTCCAATCTGTTCTGGCAGTCCCAAATACTTGCCACCACCCCCGTCATTGTGTATATTACGTATCCGCCTCAGTCTTGTTTTCACTTGTTGCTTAACCCGCGATTCAAATGTTATTGCAGACTTATTGAGATTCACAGCCTGACCAGAAACTTTCTCGTATTCATGGAGTATCTTCATGATTGTAGAACAAGATTTTTGATGAGCATGGCAGAAAAAGAGAGCATCGTCAACGAACAGAAGGTGATTTATGGTTGGCCCTGTGTTACTGATTTTCATGCCTTTTAATCTTTTCACTCCTTCCGCTAAAGTTAGTTTAATATCAAAAACTGCCTTCTTAATTTATTCCTCTGTCACCATTCTTGGCAAATCTGCGTTTATATCGTTTGTAACCTTTGGTTGGAAACCTGAGAAGACATCCGTGTAGTCCGTTGGGAAGAATCCTTCCGCTGCTTCGCCAATCTCATCATCTCCTTTGTAAATCCGACCTGACGCATCTTCTATTGCCATAATTCTGTTGCGGGCAAGCCTCTGTTTTGCAGCAGCATAGAAAAAATTTAGTATTTCTATCTCCAAGTTTGAGCCATGTGTTCCTGCTTTTCACTTTCCAAAAGTACTCTTCATCTTTGTAAGCTTGGTTTAGATCGGTCCTGATTCTGTCAATTTCTTGTGTAGTATGATTGCCATGAGTTAGAGCATGATCCAAGTACTTTTTTAGCTCACCAATCCTCACTGTAGCATTCAATCGGTTCTAGTAGGATCACCATTCCAAGTTTCAACGATCATATTCCGGAAACCATCTCTATGAAACATCCGGCTATCATATTTGAACATACTCCTTTCGCTGTTCCACCACATTGCAAATATTGGTAACCAGTGGCCTGTGATCTGAACCTTCAAAAGCCAAGAACTCTGTTTGTGCCGATGGAAATGAAGCTAACCATTCTGAATTGGCCATAGCACGATCTAGGCAACACCATATATCATGATTATCTCTTTTTCCTGTCCATGAGAACTTATTACCAACTGACTTCAAGTCTTGAAAATCACACGTATTTATCATACGTCTGAAATCTTCAAAGGATCGTTCTGGTCTTCTAGGACCTCCTATCTTCTCCTCATTTCCTTTGATTTCATTAAAGTCTCCCCTAATTAACCAAGGATCCGTTCTAGTTGTTGAGACTCTTTCCAGCTGTTCCCATAAGTTATTTCTCAGTCTTGGTTCCGGGTATCCATACACAAACAACAAATAGAAGAAATTTCCATTGAAATTAACTTGCATATCTACAAGATTTGCTGAATGAAAAACAACTGAAGCAGAAACAGAACTTTTCCAGAAGATAGCAATCCCACCACTCATACCTTGTGGTGGGACTGTTACATAATGAGAATAACCCAAATCACTAACAACTTCTCTGATCTTGTTATCCCTTTGCTTTGTTTCAAGTAGGCATACCATGTCTGAGAGATACTTCCTTTGCATCTCCTTGAGGCGTCGAACTGTAAGGTCTATTCCCAGACCTTGACAGCAGGTTGTAATCATGGCGGCTGTGGTGGTTTAGGGCCCACCGCGCCTCTACACTGGTTGTTCTTGCTGGAGGAACCGCTGCCTTCACCCATTTCTCTGATCACCATCTTTGTGTTTTCATTCTGTTCAGATTGGTCAAGTAACATCTTCACGCTTTCGTTTCCCCCTCTCAGCACTAATCTCTTCTTGAGCAGTGATGGTCGCTGTCATTACTTCTGGTCGTGGATAAATGTTTCTTGAGTATATCTGGTAACTCTCACTACCAGGGATGTCTCCAGTTGCATTCTATAAAAATAGGAACAGAGTTAAAGAGTTCGTTGGTATTCATCTCACCCCCGAAACATGTTGTAAGTTTCATTTCGCCTCTTGTAAATCAGCATAGTCTTCCATGGCATTGTGACGTGGATCGATATCATCCAGCTCCTCATCAACTTCTGGGCCTGCTATCACTGGTACATTCTCCTCTGCCTCACCAATTTCTTCGTCATCCTCAAATTCACGAATCACCACTCCCTGGTTCTGGTTTCCACGAGGCGGTAGGTCCGCATCATCTTCATCATCCGATTGTGGTTCATCGCCACCATTCTGAATGAGACACGCTCCAGAATCGTGTGTTACGCGGTCTCCAACTTCTGTGCGTAGCGGAAAATCACAACGGGATGAACGTCGCATGAAACCCTATGATCACTGGAAGCGGAAGAGCAGAGCGGATCGTGATTCCTATGAGAACCAGTCACGACATTACCAGAAGTTGGAATCCCAAGGTGACGGAAGTAGCTGTTGCGTTCGAAGATATGGTTTTATCAATCTACCTTTTAACCTAACTGATCCTTTGTGTTGTGTCCAAAGGCTGTGTAGCTTTCTGTATGAAAGCATTGATGTTTCATCTTTGTTCTGTTAAACTTCACTTCAAAAAGTATACAACTGTTATGAATTATGATACAAGATTGTATTGCTCTTATATAGTTTACCTTTCTGTAATCAGAAAATATATTCTTGATTGATTCTATTATAACTAGCGCAGCGCACAAAAGAGTATTGGAAATAGGATTCACAGATATAATCCAAAGCGTATATGATCCATGAATATGCACTAATATGATTAACAAATGCAAACAAAAATGACAAATTGATCAAAACCTCCTTGTGACTTTTCTCATCTTCGTCTTTGCTCCCCATATTTTGTTTCTTTCTATATTGAAAACCTAGTCATGTTACATTAGGACCATCACATGTTCTCCTCTTTAAACCCCAAACTTCTAAAGAGAGCGAGAGAGAAGCACTAAGCAAAGACATCTTTAATCTTCTTCTTCTGATCGTCAGTGAGAGAAGAAGGAAACAAAACCTCAAAAGTGACAAAGAGGTTGCCTTTCTTTGTGCTGTAGTGAAGTGGCATCCCTTCTCCTTTGAACTTCTTCACTTCCTTCGGCTTTGTAATTCCCTGTAGTCACACAATATTTAACCCATTAGATGATAATTGATGGTCACTGTTTCAAGTGTTTTGCGTGTATGGAGAGAATATTAGTGTCACCTTGGAACTGATGTCAACTTCGTGATCATCTAAGTGTTTGAATGATTTCTCAAAACCAACTAGTGCCTCAACCTGAAGAAAAGAGATTTGGTAGAATCAGAAAATGAGTCAATTATTGGTCTAAGATGTAGAGAAACAGGAGTAGTTTGTGTAATTTATTTACCAGTGTTATGTTAACGGTCATGTGTAGATCGTTGCCATCTCTTCGGAAACGGGCGTGTGGTGCAGTTCTGATTCGGAACTGCCAAATGTACAACAATGGTTTTTCTCTCTGCTTTTGAAGTTTAGTGAAATAAAGGATAGCGAAATTTAGGGAAGAGGCTAACCTTAAGGTCACCTGGTTCACCGTCGAGAATGGGTTCACCGTCTTCATAAAAAGACACTTCCTGAAAAGCATTTGGTATTAAGAATAGGGGAAATCGATAAGCTCATAAATAAATCAAAATGAGTTAAAGAGCTACTATGAAATGTAGTATCTAATGACTTTACAATAAGGGTAGTATCTAATGATTTTACAATAAGGGTAGTATAGTTTCAATACTTACTTCTCCATCTTTCATTCCTTTCTCGATATCAACTGTCACAAAGTATCCCTCCCGTTCGTATTTGACATTAGGGCATTTGTCACAGACCTGAGGGGAACAAGAGGAAACGTCGTTAACCAGATATTAGGCGGAACAAGACCATCTGTGAGACTTGAACAGATCCGCCCTTTACCTGCTCTGTCATCTGTTGGAACATTCCAGGACCAATTTGTCTGTGGTAGACCTCGTTCCTGCAGTTACACTTTCTCTTTCCAGGAGCTGGTTTTATCACATTCTTTTCCCTCCATACCTGATAGTTAAATGTGGAACATCCTCACTGAGAACTTAAGGCAAGTCCTTTAATTTGCATTTATGTAAAAAAAAACTATCTACTCTAACCAAACATCGCATGAACTTAAAGAATGTCTGAATGGACATTATGAAATCATGTTCACTAATTTCTATTGATTAAAGTACATTTGAATCAAAGTAACAATTTCCAGACGTGTATTAGTGATGATAATAACATCCAGACATGGAGCTTGACATACCTTCATGGAGCCACCCATGTACAAATCTTCTAGAGTTGCCTCAAGTTCCACAATAACGTCATCACCCTTGACAACCTTCTCTTCTTCCTCCATCGAACCTCCACCAAAAAACCTATTAAGCACATCAATTTATCTCTGCAAATTAGCAATCTGCACCCTTTAAACACAAATGTAAAACATTATCCAAATTTAGGAACAATTCACGCTACAGAGTAAAGTCCCTTAACATTACCAAATTAAATTGTATCCACATAAAAATCACACGAATTCTATGCTAAGATGGGTTAGACAGTATAAAAGATCAGACAAATGTTTGCCAAAAGCCAAACTAAGCTATGTGAAAAGATATAATGATTAAATCCTAATGACCCTGAATCTTGTACCTCTAGTTGGATCCTAAAGAGTTGCCATTACGATCTTCCAATAAAAGAAGAGGCAGGAACCAGCAAGCAAGCAAGCAAGATGTGCGTTAAATGAAATGCCAATAACATTCAAAAAAAACTTACGAGCTAAAAATGTCCTGCATATTCATGCCCCCTCCTCCTCCTCCTCCTCTTCCACCATTGGCAGAAAACTGTTTAAGTCCCTCTTCACCATACTTGTTATATATCTCCCTCTTCTCCTCATCCGATAACACTTCATAAGCTGTTACAGCAAACACAAACACCAAAAAAAACGTCAATTTTCAAAACGAAAAACGGGGGTTTTATCATCAAAGAGAGCAGAATCAGAAGTTGCTACATGAAAGATACCATTGTTGATCTCAGCGAATTTGCGAGTGGCTTCCTCATTTCCTTGATTCTTATCGGGGTGATACTTCAAAGCGAGTTTCCTATAAGCTCTCTTGATCTGTTCATCAGATGCACCTTTCGGCACTTGCAACACATCGTAGTAACTCTTCCTGAAATCACACCATCGATTTTAAAGCATTCACATTTCTCTATGGCACGAATACTATGCTTCTGAGGAATCGAAAGATTCCAACTTACCCGGCAAGGACGCAAATGGCATAAGAAAGAGCGAACAATACGATACACAGCTCCGACCACCGGATCGCCATAGAAACGGAATTCAGGAGAGAATCGGATCTCTCCCAAGGACTTCAACTCCAACCTGAGATGCGTTTCGATTTTGAACAGATTTAACAAGAACGAAGAAGATGTGTGTCCTTCGAATCTCTCACTTCCCTTTCTCTCTCGCTCTTTCTTTCGCGGAACGAGCTTTAGAATTCGAGGCATCGTGGTCGGTTTACGTGTACATTGCAATGCTTAACCAATCAGGATTAAGTCTCTGACATACGTGGCCAATATATCTCAGCCACGTGGAAAAACCACCGTAGGATCGCTGACTGTTCTTTTCGTCTACTTTAATCAATACGACGTCGTACTATTAATATCTTTAAACAAACCCCATTATCTGGTTTATACTCTAATATAAGAGCATCCTCTCGCTTTGTCTTAATAATAATATTTTATTATTTTAATATTATTTAAATAAATAATTAAACTGTTAAACTTAAATCATTAATAGAATGACAAATAGAGAAAAAGTTTTGTAAAAGGTTTTTATGAGTTTTTATTAAAGAATCTATTTTTGTTTTCTTTCTTATTTTTTTAATTTTCTATTTTTTATTGTTTAGATATTCTTTAAAAACTTTTTAATGGAGATGGTCTAAGGTGTTGATTGGTTCTTCTATTATTACATCCGCAAACAAACGATTGCAGTTGTTAGCTGTTGGTACCAATTAGAGAAACCGCTTCGGATCGTTTGAAATCGTTGGATTTTAAAAGTTCATTCCCGCAAACGTTTGCGGTTACGGACGGTTGCAGGCAATAGCGGATGGCTCAAAAAAAAAACTAAAAAAGAAAAAAAACTAAATTAAAATATATATTATCAAGTCCTACATATATTCACATTAATTCTCAAACAATAATCATTCTCTAACTTTAATTTTCTGATATGAATAGTTATTTGTGTTTCACTATAAAAAAATTTGTTTAATATTTGAATAATTATTTAGTAATTATTTATGGTTTTTCATTATCAATTATGTTTAAAATTTTTATGCTTGTTCATATAAATAGTTTTTGGTGTTTTATACATTTTCACAATTATATATTACATTTATTTTGGTAAATTTTGGTTTAACTGCTATCGTATCCGTTGATCAACCAGTCATAAATCTCTCGCAAACACATCTGTTTTAAACTGTTAAACCAGTCGATCAAAACGCTTAATAGCGTTTAAAACTGCAACTGCTCGCTTTCACAAACTTCCGCAACTGCAACCATAACCTCTATGTTTAAACTAATCAGGATATAAGTCTTCCTACCATATCTAGGTTAATCCATTAAAGTGGCCTAACGTACGAATCTATGTTACTGGGCCCAGATAAAATTGAGATATCTTTAATCTAAACAAAATTGTTGTATCAAAATCAATCTAGGGAGGCTAAATCCAAACTAGCTTGGTTTAGTTTTTTTTTTTTTTTTTTTGGATAAAGAACTTGTTATGGATTTTTTTTCTAGTTAAAAATGTAAATATCATTAAAAATAAAATGTTTAGGTATTACAAGAGAGTTTTTATCTACAATTTTGTCAACTTGACAAAAAAAATTAAAAACAAGGTAACAAATGATTTGGATACAATCAGCTATGTCAATTAAGGGTGACGTCCGTAGGCTCATCTGGTTTAGCCTTAAAAAATACCAGATTCGAACTTAAATATATACGTAAAAAAAAATTGGGTCTTTCGAGCTAAGTCTATTAGGGCTAAAGAGTTTTTAAGGTTTCGTCTAACCAGGCTCAGACCAACTTGAAAAACCTTTAAAAACATTTTATTTCTCTTTTATACTTGGTTAGATAGATTTATATGTAATAATATTATTCATATTTACTTAATATTTTTTCAAATTTTTTTTATGATATTTTATATGATTTATACATGTCAAAATCTAACAAAATTTAAATTTTATTTATATATATAGAAATAAGAATGCATTGAAGCAGAGGAAGATTAGAATGTATTGAAACGGATTCAAATCTTTGCTCTATAACATAATGTAGTTTGAAATCTTTTGTTTTATGTTTTATTTGGTATAAGTTTAAACAATTTATTTGGTTTTAAATTTTTGTTTTTAAATTAAGTTGTGTTTAATGAATATTAGTGGTTTCATTGGCTCATTTTATACATAGATTCACTATTTTCAATAGATGTAATAAATTTATAAGTTTGTTTTTATTTCTCGAAGAAAAGTCTGAAAAAAGCCCGAAAAATTCATATATCCCTATTAGGACCGGGCTTTAAAATATATGCTCATAATTTTTTCGGGTCGGGTCAGGCTGAACTTAAATATATGAGGGCTTTACTGGTTTCGGACAAGACCGGACCAATCAAATTTTCAAATTGAAAAAATTAACATATATATATATATACATTGATTACCAAATATTATACTTCAACCGTAATAGTGTTTAAAATTAATTAATATTACTTCAAAAAATCAGCTCGTGCTATAACACGGGTTAGTACATAGTTTTAAAATACTAAATTCTATCCAAATCACTCCATAAAAGGTGGGATTTGTTTCTTCACATTTTTGCCTTTGATTTCTATTAAATTCTAATCAAATCACATTGCTATTAAAACAATCTTATTATTGAATAACACTAGCATTCAATAGAATTCTAAAACCAATAAATTGAATAACAATATAACTTAAAATAATCTATCAAATATACAATTGAATAACACTAGATTTAGATAGAATTCTAAACTCATTCAAATTCAATAAAAATCTCACATTCAATAAACCCCCTTTAAATCTAGATAATAATAGCAATCTGAAAAAATGCACTATACAGTTACGTCTTTTAATCGTAACTTTTCGTAAAAAAAAATTATTTTACTTTTAATAATCTGAAAAAAAATTTCTACGGTTATGTCTTTTTACAAAGTTGCATCTATTCATTTAGAGTTGTGTATTTTCTATATAATAATAGCAATGTGAAATATGCATTTTATGGTTACGTCTTTTATTCGTAATTTTTCGTAAAATATTTTATTTTATTTTTAATAATTTGAAAAAATATTTTCTACGATTATATCTTTTTGCAACGATGAAAAACTGCAAAGTAAATGATTATATCATTTAGACTTGTGTCTTTTCACCATATTTAGTTTGCAGTTTTTCATCACAACTTTTTGATCCAATCGTTGTATATATTACAAACAATTGTGTGTCTATCTAAATATCTATGTTTTTCGAACTCTATATTTGTCTATTTTCTTAGATAACTACCAATTTTTTGTTATTTGACAAAGATTTTTCATTTTATGATAAATCTTAAAAATTTTAGTTATTATATTTTTAATTTTGGAAAGTTGTGTATTTTTATTATAATATATTCGTTGATACATTTTTACTAATATCTATATATTATATTTTTATAATTATTTTATTATAAAATTGTGTCTACTCATTATAACTGTTCGTTATTTTTCACATATGATCACGAATTACGAACTATAGGGGCATTAAATTTATAAGTCCGTTAATGATGGCAGGTGGGTATCATGTTGCGTAGTGAAAGAGGCTGTCTTTCCCATTTTCAAAGAGTTGATGCAGCCATGGTGGTGGACTCTGGTGCTCCAAAGTTACACTGGTTCCAATCTTGTAATCTCCACTGTGTGGCTACATATGTTTTGCTATCTATTTATCTCATTAAAAAAAGAAAAGTAAAAATAAATAAAAGTATTACACGTGATAGCCTATCTTATATGTTTTGCTACCATTGCTGATCTCGGTGAATTTCCGAGTGGCTTCCTCATTTCCTTGATTCTTATCGGTCCGCCACTGCATGGTGGTAGACTCCGGTGCTCCAAAGTTACACTGGTTCCAATCTTGTAATCTCCACTATGTGGCAACAAATGTTTTGCTATCTATTTATCTCATTAAAAAAAAAAAAAGTAAGGGGGATGTATTGGACTAAATATTTTAGAGGATTTTGTGGAATTTTGGAAATTTTGGATTTTGAGAGATTTAAGTGGATTTGTAAGTATTTGGTAGAATTGTTAGATATTTTTTTTTAAAAAAAAAAGAAAACCTTTGTGATTTGATGAGATTTTAAGGAATAATATATGGTGATTTTGGGAGATTGTTAGGAAAAAAATGGATTTAAACACCATCAGACCTCTCTATCGTCCCACTTATTAATCTCCTTGAACCCTCTTCTCTCTTCGTCTGCAAGCAAAATCGTCTATAGCCACAACCACATTTTTCATAATTTCGAAGTTCTGCATAAATTCATAGGCCAAAGACAAAGTCAAATTCGTGGATAAGTCCAACCAACATCTACAATCTCACAACGTTCATGAGGACTAATAGTGTAAAATTTTCTAATTAGCCAATGAATTAAACAGAAAGGTGGGAACTCAAGATAATTGAAATATAGAAGAAACAAACAGAGATGTTTTTTCCACAAATCTTCTACTTGTTAGTATTAACAAGACAGAAAAGCTTATGAATTAAAGAACCTGGTATCAAAAACAGAACATGAAATCTTACTACGGAGAAAGAAAGCACTAAAAGATTTGGTAATATATTGAGTTATTTCAGTAATGTAACCTTCAAATCGTAAAGAAATGATCGAAACGACTACTAAAACTTCTTCTCTATCATTACTATTGGGAAATTAAACTGAAAAGAGTTTTGTTGGTATAAAATTTGAAAAGAACAAAAAAAAAACAATCTAAATATAAATTAGAGTACTCGTACTACATGTTCATAGCATCAGTCCACATATGTGTAGCTATTGCTGCTCTCCAATTATTAGCAAGCACCCTTTGTTGTTCTTGAGTACCTTGAAACTCTTCATCCACATTGTTTTCATCATCATCTCTTTCGTCAACACCACTTTCTTCGACGATATTTTCTTCAGGAAGAAACACATCCGAGCGACATTCTTTACGGAGATAGTTATGTAAAACAACATATGCAATACACCATTCAATTGACCATTACAGTCCACGAATTAACATAAGATCAGCAAAAGATCCATAAGCGCTACAACAACCAGGCTTATCTAGGACCAATAGATAAATCATAGTTTCATACATTATAACTTATTTCTTCCTGACAAAGGATGGGCATCTCATGTTATAAGAGACATAAACGCATTCAAGCAATTCTTGTATGATAAAGAAACAAACCTTTTGCCTTAAATGAACAAAAAAGAGGAAAAACTTTGTGATTTAATGAGATTTGATGAGATTTTAAGGAACAATATATGGTGATTTTGGGAGATGAGTTACATCTTCTTTTCAACGAAGCTGATGACAGAGGAGGTTTACCTCTCGAACCAGAGAGCTGAGATGGGTTAGTGAACTCGAATCCTGATGACATATGAGTACTATCGGTGTCACATCTATGAGAAGACATGAATGAGTTCGTCGCTGAGACCTTGATCTACCGAGTAAAGAAATGACCTTCTTGAAGCTGTTAACGGCGACGTCAGTGACCGCCGTTATCTCCGTCTGATTCTCCCCCGTCGGTTGACTTTGACCGATCAGTTTGAGAAACTCCTCCACGCCGTGAATCCCCGCAGACGCAGCTTCTCTCAAAGCGGTGTCTTCCATTTTAGCCGCCGTGGCGATTGCAGGAAAGCCGTCACCTCCTTTACCGCCGCCGTAGCTGCTCATCATCAGCTCCACCGTCATCTCAAATCAGACACTAAACACCACTTTTAATCCTCCTTAAAGGTCAAAGGAGATGTAAAATACAGAGTTTCAAACAGTTTCCTTGTAAGTTGTGTAGTTTGAGAAAAGAGGACGATGTAAAGAAAATTCTGTCTTTTTTCTGTTTTTGAAATCCTTCAGAATACCATAACGAGAGGTGAGATTTTTGGGTTCCTATTTTCAACTAAAAAAATATCCAAAGTCTTCTAAAATCATCGTTCAGTATTTTTTCAAAAAGTACTTGTTAATTTTGAATAACACTGGATTTCATATGATTTTTGTAAATCTTTTATTGAATAACAGGCGATTGTAAGTTATTTTAAGTGATTTTGTAAAAATATTAGATTCAATAACACTGGATTTTAGAAAGTGATTTAAGAATCACAAATTGAATAACAGTGGATTTTAATAAAAACCCAAAATCTTTCAAAATCCAGATTTCAATACATCCCCCCTAAAAGTAAATAAAAGTATTCAACGCGAGGCGAGCCTCTCTTATTTTTCTCAAATCTTCTAGAAAGAGAGGAAGGTTTCGGTTTTTGCCGTCCGGTTACATTTCGACTTATGTCCGACATCCTCCGGCTACTATAGCGGTGGTTGGTTGGCTCTTGACTGGCGTCGTTGGCTTCCTCAACAACGTCGGCCAGCTTTCTCTCCGGCATCGATGGCTCCGTAGCATCGATTGGCTGGCTTTCGTGTCCGGACGAGGTCCGGTTTCGCCGTTTGTTTCGCCGTCCGGTGTATCGGGCTTTGTTCACGGCTTGAGATAGTGATAGTTGCGGTTTGAGAACGTGGTGTTAGGCTAGCGGAGGGTGACTCGGCCTATGTTTTAAAGAAAAAAGGGAACGGTTGGGTTGTCTCTCCTTTCGTGGAAAACTAGGTAAAGCATATTTAGTTTTATGAATAGTTTTAGTTATAGTAAGATATATTATAGATATAAATATATACATGTGGTAATACTTATAAGCATATTTAATTTTATGAATAGTTTTAGTTATAGTAAGCATATTATAGATATAAATATATACATGTGGTAATATTTATAATAGCTAATGATAATGGTGTATGATTTAATAATGGCGGTTTAAAGAACTTACCACACATGTTCTTCCCCATCTCCATCTTGAAGTAACAACCTTTGTCGGCTGAATCTGCTCCCCATGAGTTCTTGATAAGTCAATATGGTTCTTCAACTCCATAACCAACCGCTAAAACCGCGTGGTTCTCATCTTATTGCCACATTAATATACCAATTAAACAATAAGCTATAAGAGCCTAAGATGACTCTATTTGAAATAGGGTGAAGTTTTTTTAAGCAGTTTAAAGAAGAGTCTCACCATTGGAGTATTTCCACAGTGGCTGCTAGTGTAAACTCCGCTCTTGTAAAGCATGAGGTTGATGCTATGCTTACTGGCCGTAAAGATGCTTACGAACGAGAATAATGTTGACTGAATCGAAAACTTGAACACCGATGTTTTCCGTTGAAAATTTGCAGTTTCCGTCTTTACCGGTGTAAGGATAAACTTTCTCTGTGTTAAGGCCGCCATTTAGAGATGTTAAATGAACTGTCTATGTCCAAATGAACATATTCGTTTTTTGGACATTGATGGTCAAAACTCAAATAAGATCATGTCCAAATAGGACAAACCCAAATAGAACCATGACCAATTGGGATGTCTGCGAGGTCCAGATTATATATGAACATAAATTATAAATATACAAAAAAACTTCATATTAAACAACTTGTAAGTGTTTTACATACTAAACATACTAAAATTCATATTTAAACGGTTTTATAAGGTTTTATAAGTTGTTTTATAAAAATTGATTTTGGCGGAAAAATTTTAATTCCGTAATTTTGGCAAGAAACGTGATTCCGCTATTTTGGTGCGTAAACGTGATTTTGTAATTTTTGCGGAAAAACGAGATTTTGTAATTTTGGCAAGATAACGGGATGACCTATGTTCAAACAAAATTTTCCCCAAATTAAAAACCTTAATTTTTAAGGATTATTGGACGGCTCATGTCCAGATGAGTTCACCCCATTTGTTTGCGGGGTAAATTAGTTTTTAGCCCATATTAACCATTTCCATTTTGGACGTGACCGTAACCAGATCATTATAATTTGGATTAGTTTAGCTCATGGTCATCAAATCTATTTGACATCCCTACGACCATTGGATTTAATGATTGGAAGGCTTGGGAATTAGTAAGGCCAGCATTGTAGCCATTGTTATTGAAAGCTCGCTTCAGCACAGTCCACTAGCTGTTGCTGAGAGAGAGAGAGATTGCTTTTCCAAATGTCTGATGGTAAGCTGCATCAAGAGCTCCAGTGGTGCTGCAGTACAAAAATCGTATCATATGACAAAGAATCCTGAATCCTGACCTTTAATTTTACATCTAGAGATCACACAAAGAAATTGATGATATATTTCTTGACCTTTTATTTTGGTTTTTGCACTTTGTCATTGGAAAAAGAAGCTGTCGCCGTTAATATCTCCGCCGCATCCTTCTCACACCTCACGTTTGGTCTTCCGTTTCGTGAAGCATCTATCTCCGACGATCATCGTCTGCTCCGACAGAGGATGGGAGAGGATGGGTCTGCTCTTCCCGCAACAGCTCGCACACTCGCCGCACTCACACGCCGCTCTTCTCGAAACCTTGGACGCCGTCAACGTCAACCTCGACGTCATGCAGAAGATCGAGAGGTTTTTGATAATCCCATATAAGAAAAGTTGAAGAAGAATAGAAGAAGAGTAGGCTGCTAGGAATGTTACGTTAGGTTAGGAGTTTTTCTCTTCGGTTCAACCGTTCGAACCGAACCGGAAGTCTCGGTTAACTCAAATAATTTTAAATCCTGCTGATCGGTTTTGTTGAAACCCTTTGGGACGCAAAAGAGGATCTTGATTCGGTTTTGTCGTGGCTGTTAAAGGGGGAAGCAATGGACTCTGAGATCAGACAAAGGGCCTCCAACGACATTGGAGAACCGTTGGATATATCTTGACGAAGAAAACAAGATGGCTGCTTTGGCTTTTGTCTTGAAAGATTTGACACTACATGCCTTTTCCTCCGTTAGATTTCAGCAAAGGTCCCTCGTGGCAGGATCTGGTCGGTTTGTGAATAGAAACTTTGCCTAGCCTTGCGTTTTTTAGTTTTAAATGTGTAGTTCTTTTGACTTTCGTATGTACAATTACAATAAGAAATCTTTCTACTTTCGCGTAATCTGATTAACATTTACCTTTCGACTTTTTTTTACTTTTACATTCATACCTTTCGACTATAGTATATATGTACAACAGTAAATACAATAACAAATATAGATATATACATATATATATATATATATACCACATGTCCACAACACTAGATACGACTTCAGACTCTCTGAATTCTTTTTTCTTTTGGCAACAATTCTCTCGATTAAAAAATGATAATTTTCATAAACGTAGAGTAGACGTATTACCAATAGGAAAAAAAGGAAGACTAGTTCATAGTCACTATAGTAATGCCTCACGTGATGCCATGCACTTTTGTCTCTTTTATTTATTTTCCCTTTTTTACCGGTGGCCCATATGATACTTTAATACTTATATTTATATAGATTATAGAATAAAATATTTTTAAAGTTCGTGGGATGCACCATTCCTACGAATTAACCGCAAACTCGGCCGTATTTCATGTGCCGACATGGTGAGAACGGGAATTGAACTCTATGAGATCTAATCTCCCGTTGTTCCTTAGTACCTCAGTGGTAGAGCGGTCGGCTGTTAACCGATTGGTCGTACTAATAATAGGAGAAAAACTAAGTAATACAAAATTATGCATATCGTGTAAAGCTATGAAGTACAAAGAAATCAGCGATGTCTTCCAACAAACGAATTTTAATACTAAAATAATTTGTTTCACAAAAGTTTAAAATTTTTCTGACATTATAAAGATTTAACTATATATGGACAAAATATCAAATTCTCACATAATTTATATCCTTAATTAAAAACTATAGTAACTATAATAACTATAAAATTTTTTAGATATTCGAAGATTTGATGAACAATCAAGATAAAATTCTTAAACCCGTTTATCATATCCGTTTTGTATTTAAATTCGCGGTTAAATCCAATTTTGATTAGCTTAAAAATTACATTAGTATTCTTAATGAGAAATTAATAATTTACTTTAAAACCAATGATATTTTAATATAAATTTTTACAAAAACATGTCTAAAAACTTATGAATACTTCGGTCTTAATGTTTAGATCTTTCATTTTTCTATTAATTTAATTCTTTTAAATTCAGTTATTAATACCCCTTTAATATACTATAATAAGCCCAATTGATAAGGCCCAGTCCCATAAACGGCGCCGTTTTAAAAGTTCCATCGGCGATAGAGACTTAGCTTCCCTCCTCTCTTGCTTCCGGCGGAGCGACGACGATGTTTGCGGTGAGAGTTCGAGCTTCTCTTAAACCTTTGTTCCATGGAAGATGTATCTACTCTTTAAGCCGAAATTGTACGTTATTCGTTACTCTTCTTCCTGTATTAAAATCTTGCACTTCCTAGAAATTTTCAGATATTTTAATCCCTGGAATTAAAACTTCTCGAAATGGCTAATTCGGTGTTTTTTCCAGGTGAAATTGCAGCTATTTCGAAGCGTATTCTACAAGACAGGTCAGGTTTGATCTCGTATTTCTCACTTAGGTCAGTGTTTTGGTTGTTTGACATTGTTTCATTAGGGTTTTTAGATATTTTTAGCTTAGAAACAATGAAGTTTCTTCTTGTTGGTAGATTCAGTGATGGAAAGCAGATTCTGAGTACCTTGCGTTTATCTGGAACTGGAAATGGAGTAGGAATCAAACTGTTCAACCGTGCATTTCATAGTTCTTCAGAGTGTTCTGATACCTCAGAATCTGATGTAGGTACGCTTGTTAACCACAACTTTGATGATTGAGAAAAGATAAATTTGTGCTCTTGACAATGGTGATTCTTATCTGTGTGAACTTTCAGGAGTGCAAACTCATGCACCTGCGTTATTTCGTCATCTTGAGGATGATTTGTTCTCAGAGTTGGGTTCTGTAGAAACAGATTTGGATCGGAATGTGATTGTGAAGATGTTAACTAAGATGCCAGAGCTTTTACAGGTTACACCAGAGCTTCCTCAGGTAAACTTTATAATCATCATTGAGATCTCCTTCTGTCTTCTAGATTAGTGAAGTAAAGTTTCAATCACTTCATCCTTTGGATGATCACTTTAATGCTTTTCCCTGCAATGGTTGTATCCAAAAAGATTAAGTTTTCTTAATTGAGCTGAGTTTATTTTTTATACCAGAAAACTAAAAGCAAGAAGAAGAAGAAACATGAACAAGCTTCTGATTCAGTTTCCAAACCAAAGTTGTTGACTGAGAAGCCAGAAGTTTCTTGGGTATATACTTTTATCATATTTATTTTCAAACTTTTCTCGGGTTGTTCTTCGTGAAAAAGCAGACCGTCATTCATTTAAATATCAGCTGGACAAGATTTGCTTTTAGCAGCAACGTTTGATCTAAGAAGATTGAATGCTCGTAATTGTGCTTAATCCATCCATTTTCTTTTACCAGGAAATCAATGGCAAGAGGAAGACGGAAGCACATGCTTCTTCACTAGCAAGAGATGTTACGGATTCAAATGTTACATTTTCCAAGCCAACCATGCCATCGTCTCCAATGAAAGATCACAAATCCAAGTCTCAAAACATAATCAGTCCCAGTTCCGAGCCGAAAAATGAAACTAGCTCCAAGGGTTCTGCTACCTCCAATACACATCATCCTTTTTTGGTTGTCGTTATAAGGATTGGTAATCTAAACTCGAAAACAGCTGATTCAATGATACACTCGATGTGCTTGTCGGTTGGCCCTCTCGAGGGACTTGCTAGGGTTAATGAGGACACTGTTGACGTTTCATATCGAGTGAAAAACCTGAACGAGGCAGATTCTATACTGGAAAAGTAAGCATAACTGAAGAAAAACCAGTCTTATATGATTCTTGTTTTCAAAATTCCTAAAACTGTTCCTAGTTTTGTTTCCAGGCTAAAAGATGCAACCGTTGATAACTCCCAATGGACGACTGAGATTGTAACAGAAGCCGAAGAAGCTTCTAAAGATGAAGTGGGTCTGAGAATCACCAGCTGTTTCGAAGAATTGGATAAGCATCTGGTGATGCAGCGCATTCTTGGAAAAGACTTGGAAGTTCTACTCCATTCGGTAATGCATCTGGAGAATCATCCAGTGGCTCGAGGTAGGGGCTAAAACTTTAATTTAGGATGTTCCCAAGAAGCCTATTGGCCATCTTGGGTATCTTGTTGAGGTCTTGCGGTTCCTACGATAATCAATTGAATTGGGGGTTAGTTTTGTACAATTAAAAGTAGGGGACTGTAACGAAACTATTACGAATTACAGGGGGCATTAAATTTATAAGTCCGTTAATGATGCGGTTGGGCCTAATTATGTTTGGCCCATTTAAAATTGTTTCAAGCCCATTTATTAACCTCGACTGTCCGTGTATCTTTTCAAATGAATTTACAAGTTTTAGTTTATAAACAAGTTTTTTTGTTAATTGTTAAAAAAAACGCGAGCGGAAAGGTGAAATTTCTGATTGTGACTGTTCGAAACGTGAACACAAATACCAAAACTAGTGTTTATCCGTTTTATATATTTGAAACTTTCTCAAAAGTTCAATTTTTACTTAAATTCTAAATTATATGAATATGTAATTTTACTATAGAAAAATAGAAATTACAGCTTACGAAATAGAAAGTTCCCACACAGAAACAGTGAGACAGATCAGATCAGCACAGCTAAGCGATGAAGTGTACAGTTACATAGACGATTGATTGAAGTGACTCCCCCTCCCCCCCACCCCCACCACTTTTTGTAACTTACAGTTTTGTCCCTAAAATATTTTATACTATTAATCTAAATATCTCCTTTTTTTTTTTAATTTCTGAAACTAAGCTAATCATATGACTCTTACAAATCATTAAGATGTGGAACGTATCCGTGGTTATTAAGTTGTAATACGGGCAAAGATGGTTTTAGCTTAATATTATAGATTCTAATATAAATTTAATCTAGGTAAACTAATCATATAATTTATGTCGATAACAGAACTAAGAAAACGACTTTCAAAACTATCTAGAAAAAGTGTCCAAAAATAAAATGTTTTTAATGGCCATATTTTTTGTCACAGAGTGAGCAAATAATCTTAGACTGGCCGTCCTATGAATGATTAATAGTGTTTTCATGATATAATTTTTTTGTGTGTATAACTTATTATATTGTGATAAGATCAAATGAGTTAAGAAACAAATAAAAACCAGTCTGCTAGTCTGCTTATAAAGTATTAAGGTCCCATGACATGACTGTCTTTAATGTAATCTGTCCCAAATTATTATTACTCTTATTGATTTTTATGGAGAAGAAAGCCAAAAAATGAAGAGAGATTTTTCACTTTTCAGAGGAGTGGGTCATGTTAAGTATGGACCTCCTCTGTTCTTACTACTCTTCTCTTACGACAACTCACGTGGCCCTTTTCTTTTGTTTTATAATTTCACAAATTAATCAGAGAACTTATAAACTTGGGCCCAAATTGAGACAACTTCATGTGGGTTGAATCGTATATTTCAGATAGATAAGACAGCTAATGTTTATGATGTGCGGTGGATCCTTAAGTATACGTGCACGTCATTTATATATTATTCGGTTTTATTTTCAACGACAACTTTGGCCGCAGCAGTGGCAGCAGAAAACGACATCGTTCATATTCGTTACTCGTAATTATTCGTCTTTTAAACAAAATTCATCTTATTAGTTAGAATTTCGACATATATGAAGAAGATTTGGTTCGTATTTCGACATAACCCAATATAAAATGTAGCAACGCGTTCATAACTTTGAACTAGGGACGTTCAATTCAGATGGAAATGTATCACTTTACGTTTAGGTTCTTAGCAACTTTTTATTAATTATATTTTAACCAAAGTAACACCTAGTATGAATTGATATGATTTCGATGTTTCTAGAAATGAAAAGTAAAAATAGTAAAGGAGCAACTAAAAATATGATATGCATATCTTATGTTAATCAAGATTCAAGAATAGATAATTTAACTAAGGATACAAAAACCATATATAACTCATGGTAGGGATGATAGTGATATTAACAAAGTATATATAATATTAGCAAAAGGCCAATTAGATAAGAGTTGAAAGATGCAGTTTCGATCACCAAATGTTAATAAGACAAACCTC
Organism: Turritis glabra; assembly: GCA_900406565.1. Classification (NCBI taxonomy): domain Eukaryota; kingdom Viridiplantae; phylum Streptophyta; class Magnoliopsida; order Brassicales; family Brassicaceae; genus Turritis; species Turritis glabra. The sequence continues at coordinate 383,997 of OVBN01000228.1, read as the reverse complement.
AAATGGGTCATGTAGATGATGAAGATGCTCTCTCTTAACTCTTCGCACACATTATTCCAAAACACAACAACTCACTCATGTCCCCAATTTCTTCATTTTAATTATTTAATCTCTTTCTGCAGAGTACTTACAAAAATTATTGCACTCTCTCAACAAACTAAAACCCCACCCACCATTATTGTTTGCATAACCTTAACTCCCTTGTCCACAAGATCACTAAAAACTCACAAAACTGTTACTACAACATCACTGTAACATTTAGATTTATGAATACATTCCCAAGAACTAAAAGAGAATCATAGTAATCAAATCTAAGAACTGAAAATACAATGACATAGACTATATAGGAGGATTCATAATCTATACACAAAACATTTTTGCTTAATCTAATGATGACTTAACCGGATGAAACTGGGTTTAAGCTACGGGCTAGACCGTTCAAGGCACTGTAACCTTTGGAACTAAACCCTAAACAGCCAAAGAGTCCATGCCTGTAAGGCAAATATGTCCTCTTCTTCATCTCCTCTGCTTGAGCTCTGTTCGTTGTGTAATGTAGCTCGTGAGCCGACGGCTGCAATCCTCGCCGTTTCGCTATCCCGTTGGTTGGTTTGCCGGCGGTCGTAGCTTTCTTAGCCGGCGGTTGTTTCTGTTTCTGCTTCTTGGATTCGACGGCTGTGTCAACTGTTTCTTGAATCTGTTTCTCTTCAGGTTGAGAAGATTTGAGTTTCTTGTCTTTGAAATTGGAAGGAGAGAATGAAATGTTGGACCAAAACTTCTCTTTACCGTTGCCTCGTCCTTCACTTTTGCTTCGATGAAGCAGATCCTTCAGAAAGATCCATTTCTTAGAGTTTCTACCGTAAGAGGATGATCGTGAAGACGAAGCAGAACAAGACGGGGTCGTTTCAGCTGACGGCACGTTTTCGTCTTCTTGTAGCTTCCTTATACACTCCTTCACCTCTCTCTCTCCGGCGACTCCTTCTTCTTCTTCTTCTTCTTCTTCTTCTTCATCTTGGTTCCATTGATACGCTGCGTTTCGGAGCGGAGAGAGAGATCTGGCTTTCCGGTGGACAGATCTGCTTCTTAGCTTCAGATCTCTCCCACGCTTCATCTCACCGTTTGGTTTGGTCTCGTCGTCGTCGTCGTCTTCTTCCTCGTTCTCCAGATCTAGAAGCGGCGATAAGATCTGAGGTCTCTGAAGATGCGAGGAGAGCTTCATCGGCTTGATCAGACCGTTAGAGAAAAGCTCTTCAGCTGAGGTCATTGAAACGCCACCTAAAGGACCACTGCTCGAAGACAACCTCGACGAGAAATCAAACTCAAAGTCGCCGCATGACGCAGAAGAAGACGAAGACGAGTTTAGCTTTTTAGGATTCTCCGATGAAGAAGCAGCAGAGCAAAGGAAGAAATGCATCGGACTCGACGGTGCGCTGAAGAAATAACCCGGAGGACCACGACCGGGACTCGACGGAGCGCTAACGAACGGCGTGGAGCAAGCAGAGCCAGAACCAAAGTCGTCGCTGAAACGCGGCGTTTCTGGATCGCCATGGCCAAAACTCTCAACAACATCCATAGTTAGTAAGATTGTGACTGTGGCTTCTTTCTCAAGAAAATGTTTTTGTGCAGAGAGAGAGAGAGAGAGAGAGAGAGCGCGAGGAGCGAGGTGAATTGAAAGAAGCATAGAGATATGCAGTGTTATGTATTATATGTATTTATTCTTACTATTTATTAACATTTTTTTTTTGCCATTCTCAAAAACCTTTTCTTTTTATTTATTCTGTAAAAATATTCTTATGCTATTTTTCTGTAGTGGAAAAGTAAACTACAGTATAGGCGATCTTTTTCCACAAATTGTTTTAATTATCATCTGACATGTTTGTTTGCATGAATAAAAGGTACTAGTATAATATTAGACGTAAATTAAATTAATTGATTTATCTTTTGATGAATTTGATAATGTAGGTAATGCTATGGTTGTTGTTGCTTAGGATTCTGCAGGCTTTGATCCAATAGAATAAAGAAGAAGAATCTACGGATGTTTTTTTTTGGAATTTTACTATGCTGTTTTACGAGTTTGCCCCATAACCATCTTTTTTTTTGTAACTTTTTTGGTACAAGGTTAATAATTTTTTTTAACTTCACTTAATCCTTATCTAATTAGTCATTTTACTGTTAACTGCAACTCTCTCCGTATGACATCTGTCATAAGTTCCAAATTTTCATCTTTCACTTTTTTAAACAAATAAAATTTACTTTTAAATAGAAAAAATTCTTTTTTACAACCGCTATACGTCTCTTCCCCCCATCTCAATATCTCCACTTCTCTTCTATTCTTCAACAATGGAACACCAACATGGCTTCATACAAAAAGCTTTCAGATCTCTTCTTTTTCTGATTCCTGTTTCCTCCAGCTTTTATCGGATAACAAAATTAAAGTTCGTATATGTTCTGATTGTAAGGTTTCATCAATCGCATGTCTCTTCTTATTGTAGTGTTCTCTATTTCAAAATTTTTAATTTACAAATTTTGTGTTCGAATTTCTTAATTCTAGTTTAGTTTGTTGATCACTGTTTTTAATGCCCATCCAATTTTCTATTTCACAATTTTTTCTCAGTTTTCATAATTATGCATTTTACATTTGGATTCGATTTTCTATTTCACAATTTTTTCTCAGTTTTCATAATTATGCATTTTACATTTGGATTCGGATTTGAACTGCAATATTTACAATCTAAAATTATTAAATATTATAAAAAATACAAAACATATAAAGACCAATGATGCTGTAGTGACATTCAATAAAAAGAATCAATTCAAGTCGGCTTATAACTTTCACCCTTTTTTTATCTGACATAAGCGCTATAACTCACTTTTTCAATTTTAACTTCAAATAGAAGAAATGATCTCAATAAATAAAATGAGCCGAAAACCATGTTCTTGTTCGTGTATTTATGTCTGATCAGTAAAAACGATTTCAAATATTCTCATATTTGAATTTGATTCGTTCTTCATGCACTTATAGGATAATAGGAAGTAAGATTGACTGTCATAAGATACATCAAAAATAAAAATAAAGGATATAATTTGTTGTTTACAACATCTAACATGACTACAAATGTACATATCAGGGCTTTGTATGCATCAATTTATTTATTGCAAATAATAGAGGGCGTGCAGAATCTGGAGAAAATTACAAATGATTAACGACAATAAACATAAAAAAAAAAAAAAAATTCCATCACACCAGCGGGGCAATTTTGTAAATCAGTAAAGGTTATTTTGGGTAAAGCGCATAAACAGAAGACGTGGCTTCACGTGCTAAGCTATGATCGTGCGTAGAAGGTGCTTTCGTGTCTTGTTTATTAAACAAAGATCACAGTTCCCCATACCGTTTAATACTCTCTCTATTCGTACTAACATAATGGGCCAGAGTTAAGTATGACTTGGGCTTCATTAGATGTAAAAAGCATAAATTGGGCCACAAACATAGACCGTGTTTGACCTGAAATCGTTGTTGACTAATTTATATTTTCATACGACGACGACGTCTCATACAGTAAAAAACACTCCCTATAACAAATCTCTTTTTTACCTTTGACATCGGAAGAAGTAAATCATCCGTGTACAATCTGGGAATACCTGTTCTTGATCCAACGAAACCCTTTTTTAACTGTGGCTTTAACTTTTCCTTCCATAGCATAAGTTTTGTACGTCGCGATTCTCGTCTTTCTCTTTGTTTCTGCGTCGATTAATCTCCACGGAGCAGCAGTTGAAGGCGCTGCACCCGGCGGAGGAGGAATAGACGGTTGAAAATTCGGTGACGTGTAACCTTTACCGTTGACGATCTCCATCCATCGATTAACGGCGAGTGTCCTTTGATTCGACCCGAATCCGTTCATTTTCCGGAGCTCCGTCCGAATTGGGAAGAAGCACCGGTAAAGTGTAAGAAATCGAATGATTCTTGATTTGGGAAGTTAGATTAATAAATGGAGATAGTGAGAGGCTCTGCGATCGATGAGGCGCTTTCTCGTTTTTTGATTGATGGTTAATTTTAGGAAAAGAATAATTAGATTGTCAGAAAATAATATATTTTTTTATTTAATGATAATAACCAAGCAAGATATCTCTATTATCGTCGATGTATTTGTGTTTGTTCAATTTTTTTTTTAATTTTGGTTTTTATAACAAATTAACAATATGTAATTTGCGAGTTTTAATCTGGTTGATGATATGCTAACGACATTAACACAAACCAATTAATTAAATGTCATAATTTGTACTTCTTACATTACATGTTTTAAATTATTTTCCCCCAAAATATAGCAGGCAAGAAAGGTTACGAATACTATATGTTGTGAGAGTTTTTTTGTCTGAATACTGCAAACTGTTTTTCGTATTAATATATTTTTATGAATTAAACTTTGATTTTTTTATTTTTTTTAGCCACTCACCTAATTAACATTTTGAGTTGAAATATATCGTGATTATTCAAGAAAATAAGTGTTTCATCATTTATATTTGGTCACAATATATAGAAATGTCAAATAGATTATTCAAATCTAAATGGACATATTCGTTTTCTAAACATTGATAGTCAAAATCTAAATAGAATTATGTCAAAATAGAACCAAACCTAAATAGAACCAGGATCAACTGAATTGTTTGCGAAATCCAAATATTACATGAACATAGTTACAGTTTACACAAGATACTTTATACTAAACAATTTATAAGCGTTTATAAGGTCATCCATATTGATGGTCAAACCCCAGTGAAAGCAAAACCTTATAAGTTCATACATCAAATGGATTGAGTTCATACATATCAAAATGAAAACATAACCTTATAAATTCATACATATCAAAATGAAAACACAACCTTCTAAGTAATTCAGATCTTCTTTCTTCCACCTTCTTCTTATTCTTCTTTTTCTTCTTCTTCTTCTTCTTCTAATCTCTTCAAAGCCACGTAGCCAATTTCTTACACAAATCAAAGGTTGGACATTTGATGGAAGAAGACGGCTCCTGTACTTGTTAAGAACCCCACTTCCCATGCTAAACGTTGACTCAACACACACTGTTGTTATGGAAATACAAAGCATATCACAGACCATACCAGACAGCTCCTTAAAACATTATGCCTACGTTTATGTGTACCTTTTTTGTCTCAGCAGTACTCATGGGAGATTCGTCTGCCTTTTCCACCAGATTGGTTTCATCTTCATCCATTGCTCGATCTCATTCATTCCCACTCATATAGTTATCATCATTGAAGCTCATTATAATGTTATCCATCTGAAATAATAATAGAAACATATTGAGAATCAACAACCTGAAGAAACAAACAAACAAACATACAGAACCTTCTGCAATTGAATCTTAATCAAAACAAACAAACAGACAACAAAAGACTCAATTCCAAATCCAAATCCAAATCATTATTCATGTTGTGATTAGAGTAAAATTAGAATGAAAGATCACCAAGCTAGCTTTTAGAACATATACTAAATAAGATCAATTCATAGCATCAAGACCCACAAAATTCCCAAATTAACAAGCTAGGTGCCTAGCTCTCTGAACAAGAAGAAGGATTCAAACACAAACCGCTTCAATAGCATAAACCCAGTTTGGAAAATTTACTAAAAAAACGAGAAATTAGAGTAAACTCATAATTGACATAAGAAATTTCGAATCAGACCTTAGAAATTTCGAATAAAAATCGACTTAAGAAATATGATCTCTTTGGTAATTAACATATGCAAATCCAGATGAAGAAAAGCAGAGGAGAAAAGTGAAAGAGAAAGAGAGAATGACACTGAGAGAATCGTCTTAAATCTAGAGAGAGAAGATAGCGTAACATTTTTGTTTTCCACATAAGAGAATGACGACAGAAGACGAAATGAGGAATATAATTTTTCTCTCAAATTAAAAAATACTAATTTTTAAAGATTATTGAACGATCTATGTCCAGATGAGTTCACCTTATTTATTTGCGAATTAAATTAGTTTTTAGCCCATATCAACCGTTTCGATTTTGAACGTAACTATAACCAGACCATTATAATTTGGACTAGTGTAGCACATAGTCATGAAGTCCATTTGACATCTCTAACAATATGTTCATTATATTTTCGATATGTTGATATATTTTCTTGCTGTATGAGGATGTAAACTTTCATAAAAATGTTCTTTTATATCGTTTTGTATTTTAGAGGGGAAATTTGAAGAGATATGTTAAGATGGTTTGTAAATGGGTATGGCTTCCGATGATAAAATACAATTGGGTCATGTTTTAACAACATTCGGCCCAATTTTTGGATAGTTTATTAGGCTCATAATAAGAACAAACAACTGGTTGATTTATGATTCGAAACAAAAAATAACGTCTGTCAGGTTTAGGCCCATAGAATAATCAGTTTTTGTAAACAAAAAACATAACGTCTGTCGTATATTGTTTTAAATTATATTTACAAAAACTCATTTCAGCCCTCCACCTAGAATTGCATGGTCGAATTTTGGGTTATGGAACGTTTGCTAAACCATAACAATTTTTGTTTTCTATGCATTTTAGAATTTCAGTAGAACAGATTCAAATGGTGTTGAAAACGGAAAAATGGCCAACGTTTGCCTATGATTTAAGTTGATTTATATAAACCAGAAGATGAGTACAAAAACTGATTTCTTAGCGCATAATATTCCTTTTTTTTTTAAGTTATGTTTTCTAGTATTTATAAACACTTATGTATAAATGCATGTGACACTTTGATTAATTAGTTGCATAAATGCGTTTGTCGTAAACAAAAAACAATGATGCACGCACTTCCCGCGTGCGGGTGTAGAAGTAGAACTCAACGTGGGAATCTATCGATTTGATCAAATCACAGCTCGATGATCTCATTAATGTTCCCTTTACGTTTTCTTAAGTCAAATGTTTCCCACGATGATTATTAATGTACTTATTATTTGTGTACACATGAAACCGATGTTGCCTCACCTAAAACATGCTACAATTTATTTGATTTACAAAATTTTACTTAAAATATACTAGTAATTTCAAAACATAATATTCGGAAAATCTTATGCAGCACAGAAAAATACTATACATTACACATACATGCGTGTCTCTCTCAGCTTCTTATCTTTTACAAAGTTGCGATGAGGAGTAATCCAACGGTCAGGATTTAGTGGAGGATTGTCACATGGGCCATGGCCCATGGGAGTCTCGTCACACATCGCCATTATTGCAGTAGCGATCGACTCGCACTAAACGCCATTGCGCTTATTACTTAAACAATTAATGTGAATATTCGTTAGACACTAAATACCAAATTAATGACCATTACCTCATGACAAGAACCATAGATAGTCGATCAAACAAGGAAAGCAACGCTAGTTAACGAAAAATGATAACTCTTCATCATTATTCAGACCATTCGTTTTAGATAAGATAAATTCGACCATAAGTTCTCCGTTATAAAAGTCAATATCTTAAAGTTCCATACATATGGTGCTGGAAAGAAAATCATAGGCATGGATAACAAATCAAAATTTAGGATATGTTTGTAAACTTCTGTGATTTGTAGATTTTTCACATATTCTATTTTTTTATTTAAGAGAAAGATGAAGTTTTATTTTCTATATTTCTATAAAACTAACACTGAGAAGATACTTTTAAGACTCTACAAAAACAAAAAGAAAAACTGAATTAGATGTCCCTCTCGGGACACTTATCATTCGTTGTGGATTTATTACTAACTAACAAAATCGTTATACTTGAAAAATAACTTAAAAAGGAAAAGAAAAAAATGTCAATCAATATCATACCGAATATTGTTACGTATAATCAATCGCATACATATAGATGCGTGTAACTAATCACGTGTATGCAGCTGCCTTCACAGTGGATTTAACCAGTTAGGTCTTCCTAGTCATTATTATAAATCCCAACCAATCTCTCTCTCTCTCTCTCTTTCTCTCTTTAATTCCTCATTCGACTCTATAAAAAAAAAACTCGTACATATAATAGAGAGAGAGAGAGAGAGAGTGTGTGTGATGGAGATAACGCCGAAGAGGTACTGGCGGAGGTGGAGAGGATACGAGAAGCTTGATGGATCATCAGAGACGAATCCGGGTCGAAGGACAGGGAAACGGGTCAAGATGGATCCGACCAGAAAGAAACGTTTTTGGAGGATCAAGATTGTGCCGAAACTGAGGATCCTCAAAAAGGCGTCGCCTAAGAAGTTTTTGGTGTGGCTACGTGATTCTTATGTTAAGATGATGATGCGTTTGGCTAACTCACGGGTTGTCGGATCATCTGGATACGGTGGATCCGGATTCGGGTCGGGTCCAATGAAGGAGTACGATGAGAAAATGCTTGTGGAGATTTACAAGTCCATATTGATGGCTCAGGCGCAGGGGAATCTCGTGCACCGCGACGCATCTAATAATAATAAGCTTGCTTCTGAACCAGCGGTTGTCTCTGCCACTCCTGTTGTTTCTTGTTAGGTAATTAAAAAAAAAACAGACAATTATCCTTTTTCTTTACAATAAAATTTCCAACTAAGAATCAAAATTGTTGACTTGTTTGATACTATTTCGAGATTTCTGATAGGCAAAGTTGTGATTTTGATCTGTATCAAATTTATGAAAAGAAATAGTACCACAAAATAAATAATAGATGGTGGACTGTGTGTCCAGAAAAAGGTAATGTTTATTTAATGCGTTTTTCGTTTCTTTTTCAAGTCTTGTTGAATCTATGTTTCTGAAATATAAAGATTTGCAATTACATCGTAACTATTTATGGTTTTGTATAGTATGTTCTACCAATCATGTCCTATGTGTAATTTGTTTATATCAGATCGTCTCTATAATTAACCTATAATTACTGTTGACTGTTTTGTGGAAATTCATTTGACCACTTCAAAGAAAGTACGGAAACCTTCTCAATGACAGGGAGGGTTTTCGTTGGGTATTTGTTATTTTCAAGTGGATAAGTGATGAACCTAAATGAGTCAGAAGCACGTATTGTGTTTCTTTCAACTAACTAGAAACCAGAACCTAGATACCTAATCATGTATTCATGTCAAGTGTGAACCAGTGGGCCTATACCTTTCCGATGAAGCGAATTAACTCAAAGTTTTATACGATACACAAAAGTATATGATATTCCTATTGAACACATAATTAAGTTATTCATTAAAAATAGACAGTAGTAAACGAGAAACGGGAAATTGTAAGACGATATGAGATCTTTTAACAGATTATTACCATATTTGGGCTAATCTTTGTCGTTGCTATGCATTTCAATAGTTAAAGTAATTCGTATTCATACAAAAATATTGGACTCGTCAATGCTAACCGAGAAATGTTACGAGGGTGCAAGATTCCTTACTTATGGGCCATATTGGGTTTGATCTTAAATACTTGGGCCCAAAAAGGGTTTAACTATTATAACAAAATCATTTGTGGATAATGCAGGGTATATTAATGTCATACATTTAAACCTGAATTTAAATTATACTAAGAGTTGTTTGATCAATCATATTTAAGTACTAAAGTACATAAGCATAAGGTGTTATGTTGCTATCGATCATCTACACATCTAGCCCTGACTCAATAAATTTGGCTTATTCTTTCGTCTCGAAGTTAATAAAAATGTAGAGTAATTGCTAACTCTTAAACTTTTAATTACTATGTTAATTACTTGTGCCGCAAGCAATGAACATAAACGAGTTTCCACGTGGCTCCTATGATACGAAGTCTACGTAAATTAGCCAACGTTGTGACCCAAGTGTTAGCGGCTAGTACACTGAAATTTCATATGCAAATAAGATAATGGACTTATTTATTATTTTGTCCTCCACGATAGATAGATCCAATGAATGCGTCTCAACGATTCGGTGCATTGAAAGTAATTTAAAACTAGCACTAAAACTTCTTCTAATGTTTTCTTAAGACTATAACTTCCTCTTAAATTTGTACACATGTATATTGAAATAATTGAATCTTAACATTTTGTTTACTCAATGAAGCATCTTAACGAAACTAAATAACAAGAAGATAAAAAAGAATCTTACTGGTTTGTTTATGGTTAATTTCTCTCATTTATATTACGCGTATCGTGTATGTATATGTGCACCTTTGGTTATGTAATAAATCAAAGGTATAAGTTAATCAAGGAGTTGACCAAATAGCATAAAGTCCATTAGCTCAGCAGTGGATGAGTATATATATATATATATATATATATATTTATTTTTTATTTTTTTGGTAAAAGTGGATGAGTATTTGAACGTTTGTTGTGGCACATGGAGTTTCGTGGTCGGTCCATAAAAGAAAACAAGTCACATAATATGTAACATTTGTTTATTGATTCTATAATCTTCTACCACGAACGTTTATATACTTGTACTGAATTGTCCGATTCATTTTCTAATGAATTCTTGAGATATAATATAGTTATACAATGACATATGAACCGTCCCTGGTTGTTATCAATAGTGAAATATGAGTTTACTTTGTAATGAATCGTCTTAGTCCCTCACAATGAACATAGTTGTCTTATAGAAACCATTTAATTATTTTCTTGTCGTAATAAAATAGGACATTTCAACTGTAATATTGGGATATTATTTATATTTTCAATAACAATATTAAAATAATATCTTTTTCGAAAAAGAAGAAGATGAAAATGACGAAGCGTAAAGTAGGCTACACGTACCTGATGGTTATAAAAATAATTGTCTTTGGGTTGAATATTCATAGACTTCATATATATATGTTACCGACATTGTTCTCCATGTTAATCACAAAATGATGATAAAATGAAAAATATACGTAGTGATATTATTACTCACGTATAATATCGTATAACAAATGATTTGTTAACATAATAGTTTCGTCAAATATGCAAACTAAATAACTACTTTTAAAAGAATTACCCAAAACAAGCGAAATGAAACTGAAAACTTGACCTGACAGATATAATCCAACTCGTTTATTTTGTCCCGTTTCCGGTTAAACGTCCAAATCTGATATACAAATTAAGATTTTCCAACACTGAAAAAACTAAACATAAGAAGAAGAAAAAAAAATACAGTTCAAAGTTCACAGGAAAGTAACGCTCCTATTATCTACCACTCATGAGCCGTGAATCATGAATCATGGGGTTCACTTGATCTGGAAATCCACACTTTATCGCATTAATAAAAATATTTATATAAAGTTTTTAATGCTTGAGATATGAATGTAATTAAGTTATCTTGTTACCGAATCAATCAATTATTATAAAGATCGGTTGTGGGCTAAACCCTTAACTAGCATTTACTTGTTCCAACTGAATTGGAATATCATTAAGTTATATCAAATGTATTTAGCCGGGAAGTAATTAGTGACTGTACTTCGTCTCCACGTTATAAATTAGTATTAAATAATGTTGGTTTAGTATAAGTAAACAATACACATATATATAGAAGTAGTAATACTCAAAGACACCACCACTTACTTTTAATTCAACGGACCAGACCGGGTTATCCGGGTTGTTGGTCAAAGGTAAGCGATGGTTTTGGTGTTGAGATGACACATTAACCGCCGAACAGTATTCTAAATGGCTAATGTCATGACCATCAATGTTATTTTAATTTTAAGTCACGTATTTGTCAATAAACTCATGAATCCTTTCAGTCTATGTTTGTCTTTAATTCGGTTTAGTTATCTTTATGACACTTGTACCTATATTTATTTATAATCAGCTATAAGAATAGGCGTATTCAACCGCTGGCTGTTTCATTAGGATTTTGGTTCACGTTTGGTTTGTAATTTTTTTGTTCTTTCCATGATTTTTATTTAAACATAATAATCAGAGTATAATCAAAACATTAGTTTTTGTTTTGGTCTAGATTTGGGTTTTAAACATATAAATTAAATTTTACTATAGTTTAATTTCAATTATTATTAGTGTAACTAAATTTGAGAATAAATCATAATTTAGTGTTTTCATAACAATTATTAAATTTAAATTAATCTAATTATATAATAAATTTGATCTAGCAAAATTACTTATTATTGAATTTATATTACTAAAATTTATTTATTTTTAAATATGATATTAATAAAAAAATATGATATTAGTAAAGTAAATTTAGTGATTATATTAGAATAGCAAATTTTTGATATCCAGACTATATATTAAGTTTGAACAGATTATATTTGATATAGTGATGTATCTGCATAAAAACAAAAGATATTTTTCCATATATACGTCAATTTCAATCACAAGTTAGAAATTGATTAGAGATAATATATAAATGACATCCCCCCATAAGGGGGTGGAGAAAACATATAAATTTTCTATGATTAGGCATACAAAAAAAAAAAAAAGTAGTATGGAATACAAATTTGTTTGTTGGCTAAGGAGAAATTGAAGGAATAAGTCTTTGAGCCCATCTCTCTCTCTCTTTGCTTCATCATCATCTTCTATATTACTAAAATAGAGAGAGAGCCTAAAGACATAGAAAGAGAGGAGAGGGCGTAAAACAGCAGACGGTGGCGCACCGTAGCACCGCCCCCTCCTAACCTGCGCCTTTCTTCTTCCTTCCCAAATTTTTATTTTTTTTTTCCGATTTCAGGATTATTCCTCTCCTCCTCTCTCAGGTCGCTTCGATCCCACGGCATAGTTTTCGATTTTGATTATTCCCCAGAACGAGAATAATCCGATTCTTACCTTGAATTTTTGGATTTTTATCTTCTTCTTCTTCTTCTTCAGATGCATTCACCTACAAAACTCTGGCGGACATCAAAGGAACCCTAGCTTTTCTCCGGTCTTATATCGCATCCATCGCCGCCGATCGGTGGTTTGATTTCAAATCGAAGAAGAAGAAACGCAGAGGTTCGATTCGCCGTCGTCTCAGGATGCTTTGGATCATGAGGTTTTCCGGTTTATTCTCCGCCGCTTTGGTGATCATCGTCCTTTCTCCTTCTCTCCAATCGTTTCCTCCAGCAGAAGCTATCAGATCCTCTCATCTCGACGCTTACCTCCGATTCCCCACCTCCGATCCAGCGCCGCATAGATTCTCCTTCAGAAAAGCTCCTGTGTTCCGCAATGCCGCCGATTGCGCCGACATCGATTCCGGCGTCTGTAACCCTTCCTTGGTCCACGTCGCGATTACTCTCGATTTCGAGTACCTGCGCGGGTCAATCGCTGCCGTCCATTCGATTCTGAAGCATTCGTCGTGTCCCGAGAGCGTCTTCCTCCATTTCCTCGTCTCTGAGACTGACCTAGAACCCTTGATTCGTTCGACTTTCCCCGAATTGAGATTCAAGGTTTACTACTTCGATCCTGAGATTGTACGGACTCTGATCTCAACCTCCGTGAGACAAGCGCTTGAGCAGCCGTTGAATTACGCTAGAAATTACCTCGCTGATCTTCTCGAGCCTTGCGTGAGGCGCGTGATTTACCTAGACTCCGATCTCGTCGTCGTCGATGATATCGCGAAGCTGTGGAAGACGAAATTGGGATCGAAGACGATCGGAGCTCCAGAGTACTGTCACGCGAACTTCACCAAGTATTTCACACCGGCTTTCTGGTCAGACGAGCGGTTCTCCGGAGCTTTCTCGGGGAGGAAACCGTGCTATTTCAACACAGGAGTGATGGTGATGGATCTTGAGAGATGGAGGCGCGTTGGGTACACTGAGGTGATTGAGAAATGGATGGAGATTCAGAAGAGTGATAGGATTTACGAGCTTGGATCTTTGCCTCCGTTCTTGCTGGTCTTCGCCGGAGAAGTAGCTCCCATTGAGCATAGGTGGAACCAGCATGGACTAGGTGGAGATAACGTCAGAGGAAGCTGTAGAGATCTACATCCCGGTCCGGTTAGCTTGCTTCATTGGTCTGGTAGTGGTAAACCATGGTTCCGGTTAGATTCGAGACGGCCTTGTCCACTTGATACTCTTTGGGCACCTTATGATTTGTATGGACACTACTCACGCTGGTGATGATCTCTGTTACAAAACATTACATATTATAGTCTCAGTTGGTAAATTCTCTCATCACCTTCATAAAGACCAAACATTCATTCTTTCTTTCTTCTTCAGTGTCTTCTTCTTCTTCTTCTTCTTCTTTCTCTTTTGATTTTTACAGACTTTTGGAATTTGTTTCTTCGTCCTCTGTATTCTATTCGATTGTTCTGTGCATGAATTAAAAAAACTAAAAAAAAAAAACAAGACCATAGGGTACATTCAGATTTGTTGAGAATCTTCCTTGTACAGATTTTTACCATAATGTTATTCAATATTAATCTGTCATCTTGTACTTAAACAATGATTATCCCATGGTTTATCTTCTGATACAAATTATTAAGGTTCTGATATTCACCGACAGTCTCTACTTGTTTCTTCTTCTTGACTATAATAACTTGGTCTACAGTTTTTTTGAATGCTTGAGATTTTGGCAAATGATGGGAACATGGCAAAACCAAAGAGGAAGAGGGACACGACACTTTGAAGAGTACATTCTAGTTAAAAGATGGTGTCGGTCTCTTTGCTTACTTCACTTTTTCATCTTTTGTTTCTTTAGTGCTTGACTCTTTTTTTATTATTGATGGGATGATTATAATAAACTTTGATTGTTTTTGTCCTCCTCTGGTTGGGTCTTAACCAAAAAGTAAAACACTTTGCTTTAATCAGATTAAATAACACCTTAATAATTTCGACATTTGTTACAACATAGTGGGATCTATTGATTGATAAATTGATTATAATATATATATTTTGTCTGGGTTTTCTCCGAAGCATAGATGTTATAAGACAATTTTAATTGAATAATTTCTATTAGCAAAGGTGGCAGTTCCTCTTTATTTGAGAAGGAAATAACGAATTTATTGTTTTATTTTGCGTATGTGATACGGAAAGGGCTTGGTTTGATTTTTGGAATCATCCATAATGATAAGAGTGATAAAATCGTAAAGAAAGGCAAAAAAAAAGTTTTCTCCTGGCAGCACACGTGGCCAAGTTGCTGTAACCTTCTCCTGGAATCAGCTGGTTCCATGTGCTCCGTGTCACTCTCCAAGCTGTCTCTCTTTTGTTCCACTCTCCTCTCCCAATATTTTTATTTTACAGAGAATCATTCCTAAATATTTTGTGGTCATCGGCTCTCAATTCTCATCGTTATCATCACTCTTCATCATCATTCATATATCAGAATTTTGAGAAACTGCGACAAATGAAGCTTACTGTAAAATAAATTAAGTCAAATAAACACTGCAGTGCAGGCTCAATATATTATTGTTTTTTCTTGTTGGTTGTTGGTTTTTGAGGAAAAATATTTAGTTATGATAGGATTTCGTTTTTGTTTAACTATTAAACTGATATATCGTGGACATTTGTGTTAAATCGCAAAGAACACATAACCCACTGGGCCAGATAATAATCTCGTAAGGCCCATCTCAACGCATAAGTTAATCGACTAATAATATCTTTCAACTGAAATTTCCTTAGTAACTACTTGAAATTTCACTACGACCACAAGTTAACCTAAGCCTTAGATACTTAAATGAAATCGCAAAGTTCAGAGGTAAATTTTGTTTCTTGTATATTAATTTAGTCTAGATAGTTAATAAAAACAGAAAAAGAAAATGAAATTCTCTAAGTATATATATGGTCGACAATAGAAAACCTTTTGAGAAACCTCTTGAGGGTCCGAATACAAAAGTAGTACATAATCCGAAGACAGTGAGTAGTATCAATGTTGCCATTGAGATTGCCCAATGATCAAATCAACTAATATATCTACGCAAGTGATTATAGATCACTCACTATTAAACCATATATGTTCGAACGACCAAAGTAAAAAACAAACGCAAATTGCAACGAGTTATTGCTATTCGCGTTTGTGGGATATATTAAAAGATCCTCTACGAGTAAAAAAATAAAAATAAATCAGGGGGTAGAGATAGAAATGCATGCTACGACAGATATATGGATTCATCACCTTAGATAGGAGAATTCAATTTCGACCAATCTGATCGAAATTGTTGTTGAATCCTGCAGGTGGGAAATGATCACGATTGTTGTTGAATCCTGCAGGTGGGTAATACTCGTCGTGGTCGAAAGGGAAAATTGAGTTATAGATGAGCGGATCGGAATTTTCCATGGCTGATGACACGTGTCCAGGTTCTTGCTTGGTTAGCATGGAGGGTAAATTTAGACAAGGATGGTACTGTTGTTGCGGCTGCTGGAATTGGTCAATATAAGTCAAATGGTTGGTCATGAGATAGTTGTTCATTGGCAGGTAACTGTTTGATGGATACTGGATGGGGCCGCTCACCACGGCTTGATCGTTCATGAAATATGATGCTCTAGGCGCAGCTTGATCGTTCATCAAATACGGTGCTCTAGCATGGAGATTGACGCTCGAGCTTAGGGGCGGATTAGAAGCTGCGAGAGGGGCATCTGGCCCAGCATTACGCCAGCCAAAATCTTCTTGAGTCTCCTGCGGAGTGTGGGTCTTTTTGTTGGAATTTAGACGATACTTCTGCCATCGCAATCGCTGTAAATTGTTAGCCCTGATAAATGGTTTCTTGTCGCCAAAGAAACCAAAAACACCCTAAAATAAAATAAAGACGAAATTTGATATAGATATTAATAATTACCTGAAGATGACTGGCTACGTTGTTTCTAGTGAGCCCCTGCACATTCATGTCTTCTTGCATACATTTGAGAATCTGCTTCGGAAAAGCCTCTGCAAAATGCAAAAGGGTAAGATAATACATTTATAACAAAGAAACTTATAATTCACGCAAGATTTGTGTGATTAATTACTCTCAAGGCTGCCGATTTTTTCGACGGCTACTTCAAATTTGTGGTGAAGTTCAGCAGTCCACGTCATCCGTGATTTCTTGGACGAAGACTTGTCTCCTTTTTTATCACAAGTGTTTTTGGAGCCTTCTTCGTTGCTCTGATAGAGATTGTCTTGCCCTAAATCGTCGTATTCGTCCGGATCTGATTCAACCGTATCTGATTCACCCGGTTTATCTAAACCAGTTTTTGACATCCTCTTGCGATAAACATGTCGCCATAGAACTGCAGCGACCTCTTTGCTCACCGGCTTCACAAGAAAGTCACACGCCCCGTACTTGGTCGATTTAATCACCGTTTCCTTCTTGTGGTCATGAGACATGACTTGACACGAATAATTTCACATTGGGTCATATAAAAGATAAGAAATTTTCTTATTGCGCGTTATATATCGAGGAAAATATTGGTATAATTGTACTGCATACTTACTTACTACGGGTAACTTCATCTCTTTACCAATGGTATTGAGAGCTTCGAGACCATTGATATCGGGCATATGGAAATCCCAAATTACTAGATCGATCTCATGCTTACTCTTCATCAAGAAAGCCATGGCCTCTTCTCCGTTCTCATATTTCGTTACTGAAACACAAAATTAAACATAACCATAAACCGTAATCTGAAACCCTTAATTACCAAAAAGTAACGTAAAACCCTAAACCCTTATTAAAAA
Organism: Turritis glabra; assembly: GCA_900406565.1. Classification (NCBI taxonomy): domain Eukaryota; kingdom Viridiplantae; phylum Streptophyta; class Magnoliopsida; order Brassicales; family Brassicaceae; genus Turritis; species Turritis glabra. The sequence goes on along the minus strand of OVBN01000228.1, from coordinate 366,477 downwards.
CCCTAACTAACCCTAATTCGTCAAAGAAACATAAAAAGAAACCCTAATTAATTCTAACTAGATACCTTGATAGGAGTACTGTGTTATGAGATTCTTCATGAGAAGTAAAGAATTGGAATCTGCGTCGACCAAAAGAATCCTAATATTCGTCGTCGGAAACTCTTCGTCGTTGTCGTCGTCGATGGGAGATTCGATTTCATTATCACAAGGTACTTCTTCTCGAAACAAGTTGCGAGAATTCTCCTCGAGTATGTTTGATGAGTCTGACATTAAAGACAAAAAAAAAATCTAATCTGTAGGTGCTTGCAGTGCAAGAAAAGAGAGAGATCGAATTGAAGAAGGATGAGAGAGATCAGTTTTATGAGCGTGCGAAAAAACCAAGGTTATATATATGAATCACGTGCGGAAAATTGAATATTGGAAAGTAAATATGTAGACTTCCATTTCTCTTACGGTTATCTATATATTTTTCTAATATTAAAATAAATTGAAAAAAAAAGTGTTTAGGGCAAGAACAAGAACTATGGTATTTATCTATTACGGAGAAAAAGGGAAAGAAAAGAGGGTATAGTTAGCGGCTTAGCGCGATTCCTTCTCGAGCTTTGTTTCGTATTTGTCTTTATCGTTTAAGCCATTATTTGGTGGCCTTGCCGTAATAAAACTAGGCCCATTAATATTCAATACGGCCCATTAGTGAAAATCTCCAATTTTCATGAACCATCCTATCGTATTAAAAAATTATAAAATTAATGCAATAGATTTAAATTGTTGTAAGCAAACACTATAGATTAATTTTTTTATGATTAGAAATGAAATTTCTATATGTATATTTACATATATATATATATATATAAATGAAACTGAAAGGAAAAAATGGAATAATGGTAATGTCTAAGAATTATAAAACTATTGACTAATTTTTTATTCAAATAACTAATTTATATTTTAATATATACTAATAAAAAATATAAAATCATCCACTTACGTTATTTAATGTAATTATTATTTAAAATTATTTTAAATAAAGAAAAATTAATTTGAAAGGCATTTTAAATAAAGAAAAATTAATTTGAAAAGCATCAATATAACTTACTTTTTTTGGTTAATAGCAATTAACTTACTTTACATAATAGACTTGGTGATATTCCTTTTATGAGAAAGATATATTTTTTGAGATCTCGCATCGACCACCGATGATGGAGTCTAGGTCTGGGCATAAAAATCGGAACCAAGTACTCGAACCGGAACCGACTCAAAAATTTCGACGTGAATCCGAACCCGAAATTTTAGATTTACCCTATTAGGTCATAAACTCCTCTACACGAAAATCCGAATCCGACCCGAATTCGAACCCGAAATATAAGTACATACTAGTAATTTAGGACCTGAATACCCGAATTTTTTACTCGAATACTTGAATTTTTACCCGAAACCCGAATTTTAACCCGAAAACCAGCGTACTACCCAAAAATTTCTGGGTATTCGGGTAAAATTTCGGGTATTTGTGTACCCAAAAAAAATCGGGTTTTTAGCGGTTCTGAAAATTTATACACGACCCGACCCAAACCCAAAAGGATCCGAACCGAAACCAAACCAAATTTTTATATTTACCCTATTGGATACTAAACTCCTCTACCCGAAAGACCTGAACCCGAACGGTTCCTACCCGAACCTGACCCGAGTATGCAAATGCCCAGCCCTAATGGAGTCTTTCGTTGAACTCTTAAAGAAGCGCGGGAATGCTCCCGATGTTACGACCGCCTTCACATGCTTGATTACCTCCTATGACTTAGGAGGGCAGAGAATTCCGTCCTTCCCTTACAGGAAATGGCATCTCAGGAATCATATTCAAGATTGGCAAGCTGATTAATTCAAAGCCGCTGCATCAAATCACAAACATCTCGTCTTTTAATTTGTTCTTCTTCCTTTGTGCAGCAACACATGGCATCAACTGCGTTCTGCCTAAATACCAAAACGAACCAAGCATTGTTGTGTTGAGGTTTGTGACCAAATGTTGCTGGGCCATCGTCTCTAATGTGGTCCTCTACAAGATTCGTGCTGTTTTACGTGGCAAACCCCCCTTGGAAACGACCGTCAAGACAACAGCCGATTAGCTTTGACGGATCTTTTAGAATTCATGCTTTATGTTATCTCTTCTTAGTTTTTAATTAATTAGTATATTCTTCCATCTAATCACCATTTGATTGGTCTCATCTTCTCTTTATATATATTTTTTTAATAATAATGGGTAATTTGTGTCATCTTCATCTTTGTTATAAGAATTAGAGGTTCTAACTAACCCTAATTCGTCAAAGAAACTAAAAAAGAAACCCTAACTAAATCTACCTTGATAGGAGTACTGTCATGAGATTCTTCGTGAGAAGTAAGGAATTGGAATCTGCGTCGACCAAAAGAACCCTAATACTTGTCGTCGGAACTCTTCGTCGTCGTCGCTGATTGGAGATTCAATTTTATCATCACAAGGTACTTCTTTTCGCAAGTTGCGAGAGTTCTCATCGAGTATGTTTGATGAAAAGGACATTAAAGATAAGAAAATCTAATCTATGAATGCTTGAAGCGCAAGGAAAGAGAAAGAGATTGACTTGGAGAAGGATGAGAGAGAGTTTTATGAGCGTGCGGAAAACTAGGTGTATATATGGATCACGTGCGAAAAGTTGAATATTGGAAAGTATATTCAGTATAGTATACTGTTACTAGTTGTTAGCTTATAGACTTCCTTTTTAATAATTATCCATATAATTGAAAAAAGTGTTTAGGGCATGCAATAACAAAAACTCTCGCCTTTATCTTTGCTCTAAGGGGAAAAAAGAATTAAAGAAATAAAGAAAGTATTGTTGGTGTTTCTCTCTTTAGTTCCGTTTCGTATTTATCGTTTTAACCGTTTAGGCCGTTACTTGGTGGCGTTGTCGCTATGAAATTAGGCAAATTAAAATTCATCCGGCACATTGGTTCGTGTTGATGCCCAAAGGGATTATAATAAGAAAACTGTATAATACGTACACTTCAAAAATATGAGGTTACTTGAATTTTGAAATGTGTTTCCGCTTGTCACTTGTGATATGTTCTTCATAGGATTTCTTTCTTTCTGTATAATTTTACCCTGAATTATTTACATTTATCTTATCTTATAATGTGATAATTAGAGAACAAAGAACATGGAAAGAAGTAGTTGTTACTTTCACCTAAAATCAACAAACACATCCAAGTTGTTTTTCCTCTGCTTAAAGACAAAAGTTAGTAACGCTACTCTTCTAATCATATAGTTTTGACTGAGTATGAAATAGTAGTGTAGATAATGATTTCATACTTCCATATGCTTTAAATCGCTATAGTATGTTCTTTTGGGTGTAATTGATGCTTTAACGTCGTTATTGTTGTCTAGCCGCATCTCTCTTCTGTTTTTTTTCTTTTTTTTCTATATACACAAGAACACAAGAACAAGGGAGGAGCAAGACTCAAAGAAAATGTATATAATTTTTTAGAAGAAGTTAAAAGAGATAAAGAGAAAAAAATATAACTAATATCTAGATATATAAGTAGATTTAGATAAGATTTAGAAGTTTTTATTTTCCTAATAGAATTAGGAGGTGTTTAGTTCTATATAAATAGGAGGTCCATGGAGAGTTGTTCTATAACACTAAGATAAGAGAGATTTAGTTTTTGAGAGAATTTTCTAAATCTAATAAAGAAAAGTTGTTCTTTATAAATCTCTACTTTAGTTTCTTTTGATTTGATTAAGTATGAGAGCTTAAGAAGAAGATCACGAAACTTTGACGAACACCATGAAGATATTACGAACCTACGAGCGTCGTAACCGAGACATGGCAGACGCAAATAACATTCAACCAACCGAACTAAGGAACTCGGACCTTCATCCATCCATTGTCCGATGTTAACATCGACAAACTATACAGTTTGGTCGATGAGGATGAAAGTGATGTTACGATTATACGAAGTTTGGGAAACCATAGATCCGGGAACCAACGATCCAAAGAAGAATGTTATAGCGATAGCACTCTTATTCCAATCTAATTCCGAGTCACTAATCCTACATGTAGGAGACCTAAACACGGCGAAAGAACTTTAGGATGCTATAAAGTCACGCCATTTAGGAGCATATCGCGTGAGAGATGCAAGACTCCAAATGTTAATGGCCGATTTTGATAGGTTGAAGATGGAAGACACCGACTCAGTTGATGATTTTGCGGGAAAAATATCAGGCGTACTTTTCCAAGTCAGCATCATTAGGAGAAATCAGAGAAGAATCCAAGATGGTGAAGAAATTCTTGAAGGGACTTCCTAGAAACAAAATATTCATATTGTAGCTTCTCTTGAACAAGTTCTACACCTAAAAAAAACAGGATTTGAAGACATAGTTGGGAGGTTAAAGGCATATGAAGAACGAATAGGGGAAGAAACCCAAAGAGAAAATCAAGGGAAACTTATGTTCGTAAATCATGACCAAAGCTACTGTGAAGGATATGGAAGTTTTCGAGGCAGATGAAGAAGTCGTGGAGGTAAAGGCAGGAGCCAAGGGAGGGCTAATGGCCAAAACCAAGGAGAAGAAGTCGCAGAAAATAATCAAAAGGAGAAGAAAGATCGATCTAAAGTGATATGTTGGAGATGTGATAAGTCGGGTCACTTTGCGTTGACCTGTCACGAAAGACCAATACAACACCAAGAGACGAACTTAAACGAGACACAAGAAGTCGATGCTCTTTATATTCATGAGGTGGTATTTTTAAATGAAGATTAGGTGATTCCCAAGAATTATGACACCAATAAAGGCAATGCAAGTGTTCGGTATCTAGACAATGGAGCGAGTAATCACATGTCGGGAAACAAGGAGTTCTATTCCAGCTTGGATGAAAATATTAAAGGAAAAGTAAGATTTAGTGATAGCTCGCATGTTGATATTGTTGGGAAGGGAACAATTAACTTTGTGTGCAAGACTGGAGAGATAATGACACTTAAAGAAATCTATTTCATACCCGACCTAAAACACAACATATTGAGTTTTGGACAAGCAACCGAAGGAGGGTGTGAAGTATATATGAAGGGAGACTCATTGATACTTAATGACCCGTGTGGAAGGCTGATTGTAAAGGTCATAAGATCACCAAACCGTCTCTACAAAACGACGATGGAGATTAGTAATCCAATGTGTCTACATCTACAAGACGATGAAGCTACTTAGATATGGCATGCTCGGATAGGACAGGTAAGCTTCGGTGTTATGAATAACATGGTGGAGAAGGAAATGGTCGTAAGAATGCCACGTATATCACATGAGAAGAATGTATGCGATGCGTGTCTAGCCGGGAAACAAATAAGACACTCATTCCTGACTAAAGCTACTTTTCGTGCGTCACGACCATTGGAGTTGATCCATGGAGATTTGTGCGGACCAATATCACCACCAACACCAAGCGAACAATCGGTATGTCCTCGTGTTAATCGATGATTTTCCAGGTACATGTGGACTATGTTATTGAAGAAGAAAAGTGAGGCATTCGATCAGTTTAAAAGGTTTAAAGAGTTTGTCGAGAAACAAATCGGTTTATCCATTAAAACTTTTCGCACCGAATGAGGAGGAGAGTTTACCTCAGCTGAATTCAATCTGTTTTGTGAAGAAAACAGAGTCACTAGGCATCTAAACCGCACCATACACGCCACATCAGAATGACGTTGTTGAAAGAAGAAACCGGACCCTGATGGAGATGACAAGAATGATATGTGGGGAGAAGCTGTACGTCATTCTACTTATCTCATTAATCGAGTTCCTACGAAATGTTTATAGGGTCAGACTCCTTACGAGAGCTTCACATCCAAAAAACCCAACATCAAACACATCCTAAGGTATGTAAGAGGAACTACCAACTTTGGTCTATTTTCAAGAAAGACGGAACAAAGAAGATCATTGGATGTAGTGATAGTAGTTACAATATCGATGTTGATGATGGAAGAAGCACTTCAGGGCACGTGTTCTACTACGGATCATCGCCGATCACTTGGACATCACAAAAGCAACCTACCGTTGCATTATCCTCGTGCGAAGCAGAATTTATGACGGTTACGGAGGCAGCTAAACAAGCCATTTGGCTTAAGGAATTGTTGAGTGAGATACTAAGTGTAGAAGGCGAGAGAGTCACCCTTAGGATCGACAACAAATCAGCCATAACTTTAACGAAGAATCTGGTGTTCCATGGAAGGAGTAAGCACATACTCTCGAGATATCATTTTATCTGAGAGTGTGTTGAGAACGGACAGATTGGAGTGGAGCATGTACCCATCACAGAGCAAAAGGCGGATATCCTCACCAAGCCGTTGGCAAGGATCAAGTTCAAAGATATGAGAAGTCAAGTCGGAGTTCAAGAGATCATACTTCCCGGAATTCAAGTTGGAATTAAGGAGGAGAATGTTGGATAATTTCAAGACTCAAAAAAGATGTTTATCACTTTCTAGAAAAAGGTAGAAGAGATAAAGAGAAAAGAAAATATAACTAATATATAGATAAGTAGATTTAGATAAGATTTAGAAGTTTTCATTTTCCTAATAGAATCAGGAGGTGCTTAGTTCTATATAAATAGGAGGTCTATGCAGAGTTGTTTTTGAGAGAGTTTTCTAAATCTAATAAAAAAATTGTTTTTTAAAAATTTCTGTTTTAGTTTTTTTTTATTTGAGCAGGAACAGAGGAAGAAGAAGATTATAATGTAGTTATGCAGGATATATCATGAGCTCAACAAAGGGAAAAATTCGGTAATATCTCTCCAAATATTTGGGTAGACTGGCATGTTTCTCAAGAAACTTTTTATTATTATTATTAACATAAAAGAATGTGCACTTGACATAAAAACAGATTAAGTTACATCGATCTTAACTAGGAATTAATTGATGATTGAACAAGTTGGTGCATGCAGGCGTCACTGGGTGGCTTTTTCCTTTTCAAAAGTGTCAAGAAACTGATATATGGTTGTGACGGCAAGCAAGATTCCGGTCCCTGAGCCAATGGCTCCGGTGAGGTCGGCGAGAACAGTGATTGCACCAATGCACATTCCTCCAAAGGCGGCTGCTGCTGGGATATAACGGTTGAGCTCCTTTTGCAGATTGGAGTCTGTGTGTCCAGGCATCACCATGTGCTGCTTCTTGAGCTGTTTAGCCACGTCTCTAGCAGAAGACCTCGAGACTTGAATCCACGTCACTGAGAGAAACGCGCAAGCAGAGAGCATGAAGACGATGTAGAAGAGTGCGTGGAAGGGATAAACCGCAATATCCGCTAAGCTTCTGTTGAAAAGATGAATGAAGAACTCAGTCTGATGGAGAAGCACATGGATGGTGAATAAAAGTAGAAGTCTGCTGAGTTAAGTAGAAGTCTGCTTAGTTAATTAGAAGTCTGCTGAAGAAAACCCACTCACCCTTATACGACTCAGAAAACCCAGTCATCCTTTTACGACTCACTGTTTATCCGTCTCATTTTTCACTCTTCTCTTAACCAAGTATTGTTATACAATCTGAACCACATGTTTTACCTAACCCCATCTCCCTTGTAAACTAGATATACATCTTGTAAAGGCATAAGAATAATTATCTGAAATAAGATCAAGAAATTCTCTTATATTATCTCTTCTTGTTCTTGTTTTGTCAAACTAGATCTTACAAGTTCTACAGCTTGTAGGAGCTGTGATCAAGTATGCGAGACCACCGACTGGTACGGACTCTCTCCACTATCCCAGTAAGTTCACCAAGAAGTTGCCACTGAAGTTGCCACTGAAGTTGCAGTAAAGAAGCAGAGAGATGAAGTAGAAATTTGAGACGAGAGCAGATTGGAGAATGATAGGCATGTTAGAGGTGTAGAAGAGCTTGATCGGGTAATTAGAGCCCTGTTGGCCACCGCGAGAATTCTTTGACTTAACGGGCAAGACAACACGGAAACCTTGGATGTAGACGACGATGAGGATGACCAAGACCGTTGCGACCAAGTTTGTAACGTTTGGAAGGCTTTGCCTGAAGAAAGATTGTCGGATACTCGACTTGGTTATCAGGTTATGGAAGAGCGAGATCACAACGCCTTCGAACTCGGGTCCAGAACGTCCGATGTTGTTAAGTATGACCGAGCTAAACGCTTTCCAGATAACGCCGGTCGTTATGAAAAGGGAGATCGCAGAGCTAAGACCGTATCCCTTTTGGAGAAGCTTGTCTAGACAGATAACGATGATTCTGGTGAAGACAAGCTGGAGAACGATGAGTACCGCGTTTCTAACACCAAGCTCCGTAATAGGACCGTACATTGTAGAGAGAACATATGTCTCGGCTTGACCAACAGCGATTAGAATGCCGAGAAGCTTCTGCGCTAGAGCACGATCCTCTTCGGGGATGTGAATGATCTTTGAGCCTGTCAAGAGCTGCATCACGAGCCCTGATGTGAGGATGGGACCGATACCTAGCTCCATGACGGTGCCACGGCTCGATGCAAGAATGGCACGCATCCAATAGAACGGATCTGCACCAGTCGTGGAGTAAATGTCGTAGAGAGGAAGCTGACTACAAACGAGAAACAAGAAGAGAGTGGTTAGAGTGTAGATTACTTTTTCCTTCAATGGAACTAATAAAAAAAAAAAAAAACTATTCCCTCTGTTCCAAATTATAAGAGTTTTAAGGGTTTTTCTTGTGTTCCATTTTATTAGATTTTCTCACATATCTATGTAGCTTTTTGATTTTTTTTTTCCAGTAATTAAGTAAAGGATTTAATTTACTCAAAATCATTTATTTATTCATCTTTAAAGAATGTGCAGTATCGTAAAAAAGTTTTAGAAATAAAAACATAATTTAAGTGGTCATTTACTTAACTTTCAAATTCATTATTATATAACTCCAATCGATTATATAGAGATAACCAAATGTGTTTTGCCTCCATTTTGAAATTTGATTTTTTTAGTTTAAAACTTGTATCAAAAAATTGGCTCCAACTAAATTTTGTCTAATAAAAAAGATTAATTCAGACTAGTTTTGTGTTTTATCAATCGTGTGACTGTTTGACTTCTTATTCAATTTTTTAGAAAGTACTTTTTTCACTTTTGGTTTTTTTATTTAATATTATTTTACTGTAAAAGTTTATTCTTAATAAACGAGTTTTTACCAAAAAAATCTTATAATTTGGAACCGAGGGAGTAATAAAAAAGTAAAATAGACTTTTGTGTTTACAGAAAGTGGCATGGGAAAAAGAAAAGAGAAAAGTGACATTTTTGCTAAGAAGAAAAGAGAAAAGTGGCACTTTTGCTAAGAAAATATACTGTATATGGTATAAACGTTAATTTTCACTTCTACAACTTAAGCTTGTTAGAAGCCTTTAAAAAAAAAAACTGATTCACTAACGAAAACCACGTATCCTAACACAGTAGCACAGCTACAGCTACACAGTAATTCAAAATCGTCACTAACCAATATTTCACTTCCAAACTTTAAACTAAATTGGGCTTCTTAAATTTTCACAAGGCCCATTGGTATAATCATATAGCTTTAGTTGGAACAAACTCAAAACTTATCTTCTAGAAATGCCTTAACATGTGCCAAAATACTGGAATTTTTACTGTTAGATTCAATTCCATGAGTCTAAAACTTTGTCCTTTTGAGTTTAGTATAAGTTAAGTGCATCAAAATATATTGTTACAACAACGACAATGAACAACTAATCAATATGTACATGTGTTAGCTTTCACTACAGCTTATAGCCAATAAATTGAAGCAAGACCCAAAAACTGCATAATAAGATAAGAAAACACTACAAAATAACCAAAACTATATAGTAAAACCAAAACAATTTTTCAAATCATGTGTAGTTGATACAGAGTACAAAAACAGTTTCACAACACCGAATAAAAAATTGAGATTAATTAGGGACTAAAATGTAAGCAGAGTTACTAATAAAACACCTTCTGGGTTAAAAATAAAGAAGGTATTATCAGCGAAACTTGCAGCTTTTGTTTAGGCCTCACATGAATCAGATAAGTACTTCATCGAACTTAGCTGGGATTAAGAAAGGCCCATTCAATCTCTAATTTCTCTTCTCTATCTGAAAACAATTTAAAACCATCAATCAAACTCTGAGCCGTGATAACGCTCTACGCATATGACAAGACTAAATTAAGAAGAAGAACCCTAATACTAGGATCTAACTTAAGAACACACAAAAAAATCGAAGAGAACAATAAATCACCAAATAAATAACAAATCTCAGACCATTAGTCAGTCGCCGCTACGGCTTGAGCTTGAAACTGAGGCAACGACAAATATATATACTAGTTTCTTCTTTTTCATCATTAGGGTTTCCCGTTTTCAAATGTTTTGGGCTTTTAAGTTTAATTGGCCCATTTTTCGTCATATATAATTAAACTACTATACATACACGGATGGTTTCGTTACCTTCTTCGAATTGCTAGAACAGACTAATCTGTCTTTACATATTTATTTGGTTCGGATGTCATCAAAATATCAATGATTAACTGTCTAAATTTTAATATTATAATCACTATTTGTATATTTAATTTTGATTTAGTAGAACGGCCGATCCTTTTTGATATGTTTTAGAACTAAAAAAATTGATACTAAACTCAAAATTAACAAAAAGTTGAACGAGTATGCTTTCAGATCCTCTAACCATATTAGTTCATGGCCCTATCAAATTCTCCGAGCCCAGTTAACGTCTTTTTCAGTTCTCCGATTCTTTGGTCAGCGTGTGCATGGTTGTAATCTGTGAATGGCCAACATGTTTTTGATCGTGCATTACACTATGATAATCCCAAACATGATTATCACCAATTAGTCACTTTGAAGATAACATTTCTTCATTATTTATTTGGATTGTTAATACTCAAATATTTTCTTATAAAGCCCCATTCGATGAAATCGTTTTCCTCATCCCAATTCAAATACAAAGAACACAAAAAACGAAGTCGCTCAAGGCAAAAGACAAGCCAAACGCTCCACAATGGCGGTCACACGCGCCTCCTTTGCCATTTGCCTCATCCTCTCCTTGGTTACCATAGCCACCGCCGATTACTACTCTCCCTCATCTCCTCCGGTTTACAAATCACCGGAACACAAACCCACGCTTCCACCTCCGGTTTACACTCCCCCCGCCTACAAGCCAACTCTTCCACCTCCGGTTTACACTCCATCGGTTCACAAGCCCACACTCCCACCTCCGGTTTACACACCACCCACCTACAAGCCCACTCTCCCATCTCCGGTTTACACTCCACCGGTTTACACGCCTACCCTCTCACCTCCCGTCTACACTAAGCCAACAATTCCACCTCCGGTTTACACTCCACCGGTTTACAAGCCTACACTTTCACCTCCGGTTTACACTAAACCAACTATCCCACCTCCGGTTTATACCCCACCGGTTTACAAGCCTACACTTTCACCTCCGGTTTACACTCCACCGGCTTACAAGCCTACTCTCTCACCTCCGGTATACACTAAGCCAACTATCCCCCCTCCGGTTTACACTCCACCAACTTACAAGCCTACTCCCTCACCTCCGGTCTACAAAAAGTCTCCAACCTATTCTTCTCCTCCTCCTCCATATGTACCAAAACCAACCTACACTCCACCCGCCAAACCATACGTCCCAGAGATTCTTAAGGCTGTTGATGGCATCATCCTATGCAAAAGCGGCTATGAAACCTACCCTATTCTAGGTATAAACACATACTTAAGCTTCCCTGATTAAATATCTATTATAACAACAAAATTGCTAATTATAAAACTTTCGGTTTATTAAATTCATGTAGGAGCAAAGGTGAAAATTGTGTGCTCCGACCCATCATTATACGGAAAAAGCAAGAACGAGGTTGTGATCTACAGCAATCCAACTGACTCTAAGGGATACTTCCACGTGTCGTTGACCGACATCAAGGATCTAGCTTACTGCCGTGTCCAGCTTTACCTATCTCCGGTCGAGACTTGCAAGAACCCGACAAATGTCAACAAGGGTCTCACAGGAGTTCCCTTGTCGTTGTACGGATACCGTTTCTACTCCGACAAGAACTTGAAGCTCTTTAGCGTCGGACCTTTCTACTACACCGGTCCCAAGGCTGCTCCCGCCACTCCTAAATACTGAACATGAAGATCACATTATCTGATGATGATGATCTTGCATGCATTATATATGAGGTCGCTTAAATCATATTTTTTTGAATTTTTTTTCTTTGAAAATGTTCTTTTGTTTGTTTGTTCTGAATCTTCCGATTTCATTTGAATCGCTGCATTCCCAATGCAATCTATCTTTTTGGTTATGCTTTATATTTTATATAATAAAATTGTAAGAGGAGCACCATTGTTTGATTTATGCGACTTTTTATATATATGAAAATTTTATTATTTTTCCTGGATGATAAAATTATTATATGTTAAAAAAAAAAATTAATTTCGTGGCCATTGCGTCAACACGTGTCTACTGAACACATAAACAACGATTTGTCTTTCTTTTAAAACCCAATAAACAATAGTTAATGAGTCTAATGCTCTAGTCATTAATTAACCCTAGATGGATTGCACGATATAATGAATTAACTGATTATATAGTCCCATCACAACAGCGCCATGAATCAGCTTTAGTTTGATCGTGCAACCAAGTCTCGCACTTGTGTATTTCGTTATAGAATTAAAATTCTTATATTGCCTTTTCAAATATATAATCATCGTGCACCAGAGGATCTTGCTGCACGATTATTCTAAGGTTAGTCTAGTCAACAAGTTGACTTTATCCTCTTCAATAATATGTGTTTAACGATGCCCGATCGTGGGCTCCAAATAAAAAACCAACGGCAGCCTAATAGTAATAGGAATTACTAATAACGGCTACTTATGTCGATCGATAACGATGAAAATTATTTTATGTACAATTATTATTTTTATTTCTAAATTATCACAATCCATTCTCTATATATATACCGAGCTCAAACCGGATTACTGGACTCGACACCTGAAATTGGGTAATTGTTCAACTTAGATCTATTGATGTGAATGATGTTTATTAAACTCCGATAAACCGGAGAAAACAAGATCGGAGAAGAAAAAATAACAAACTTTTTATTATCAAACTTAAATGTTTGTTACAGAAAACTTAACCATGAAAATATCTTCTTATCCTTATATATACAGAAGATTAAAATCAACATTAAACCAAAATGAAGTTAACCAAACTTACCCCAAAATAACCGGTCAAATCATGTATCCTAATAATATTTTACTTTTTTTTCCTTTTAACAAGTGAGGGTTACATAGAAAGACGAGAGTCAAATATTTTTGGTCGACATGTTCTATCAATACATGAATTAACAAATTGATAATTTGTCCCCACATATCAAATTATAAATCGGAGACATGTGCGCTAGAAATAGCTTTTAAAATTTAAAGCTGCATCGTCGTTATAATTTGTTTATTTTAAAAACTAAGAAATGAATCAGATTCCACTTTCTTTACCCATGCACACCACACGCGCGCGAGTCGGTCGGATGGTCCCTCTTCGAGTCTTTGAGTCCACGTCAGTTTGTGTACGTGTCACTACAGAGTCAGAACTCCATCCTACCTAATACCACAATCGTTGCTACCTAATATATACAATGCATATAAATCTGCAAAAGCTGTTTTAATTATAACTTGTAATTTGAAAATTCGTACAAAATCCTTAGCAATTTCAAAGGATTTGCATTGTGTATCCATTTTCGCATAGCACAATTATACACGCCCGACAGTTTTACAATTGAAAAGCAGAGATGAATTAAGGTTTACAAATGGATCATACAACAGCATTTAAGGCTAACATTGGGTTAAATTAATAGTGGATAGGATTTAAAATTTTTATTACAGAAATAAGAAAAAATCTCGATTAAATGGTGAACCGTCGATTACTTTCACTTATTTTAATTACATTTCTTAAATCAACCATTTTATTTTAAGAGAAGGAAAAAGAAAAAACAAAGAGAATAGTTTTTTTCGGTGGGAGGCTTCGCTTAGCGATTGCTTCTCTCCGCTTAAACGACACCGTCTGGTATATAAACTGATCAAACGGCTCCGTTACTTTATAGTCTATCACTTCCGTTCATTTTTTCCAAAGCCGTCTCTCTTTCAAGCATGCAAACATCCCAAGAATTGCCACGTGGATCTTCTAAGCGCCACGTGTCGTTTTCCATGCCTGTAATACGATTCTGCCCGCCCGCATTCCCCAGATTACCGGGTCGGTTATCCCAATATTTAGAATCCGAATTATCACTCGATATCATGCCCACCCGCTTCCCCCAATTACCGGGTCGGATTCAATCACTATCCAGTCTTGTAATCAAAATACTCTCCATAGCCTTCTCAATGAAGCCCGGTTATTGGACCCGTTATCTCCGGGTAGACCCGAATTAGAATCTTCAAATTCCCTTGGGAATCTCCACAATTATACTGACTAAATCTATCGGTGGTGCTCTCTCACAAGCTTCCGTCGGAAACCTCACCGGCGAACCAGAGGAGGAAGACGGCGTCGAGGATTCGGATTCGTCCGACGATGACGAACTTCCGGCTTCGGGATCCTCAATTGGTTTAACCGATGGAAACACGGCAGAAACCGGTTCGGGTTCGGTAACCGGCTGTGCGGGTTGAACCGGAGCTCTACAAAGAGGACAACTAGATCTGGACCGGAACCACGTGTCGATACAATCAACATGGAACACGTGGCCGCATTTGGGAAGGACACGTCCTTCGTCGTCTTGTTCAAACTCCGACAAGCATACAGAGCACTCCTCCAGTGGAGATTCATGTGTTTTAACGGAGTAGACAAAGATCGGGATCTTCTCGAGCACCGTGGGATCGAGAGGAGAGAGGGAGGAGGAGGATTGGGTGGGGTCTCGAGCGGCGGAGAGTGATCGGAGATGAGCACTGATACGGCGGCGAATACGGCGGTTTTGACGGCGGAATAACCATCTGGCGTAGCTGTGGAAACAGAGGATTAAAATGACGGCGACGAAGAGGATGATGACGGAAGCAAGCATGATTTTGCCGTTAAGAGCGTAACGTGACGATCCATGGTTCATGCTTCCCCAGATTGTCTTGCTACTGTCGAACACGTTTCTCATTGTTTTAGAGAGAGAGGGAGAGAAGCGAAGGATGACGAAGATTTTTAGAAAGGGAACGAAGTGAGTGGGTGAAACGAAGAAGAAGAAGACGAGAGAGTGAGAAGTTTCCAATGTGCTTGATGATTCTATATTTCTATGGGTTTGAATCTCTTTATTTATAGACAAAACCTATTATCTGAATTATTGTCTTCTCTTTATTTTTATTTATTTTTCTATTCTTTCTATATATGTTTGTTTGTTTTTTTGGGATTTCAACTCAAGTTAATGATTATTTAAACTAATATATTGCTAGTTATGCGAGTTATATATATATTGCTAATAGGAAAATAATGATTATTTAAAAAGTGATTAAAGCTTTTGCGACTTTTTTTGGTTCTTTGTTTTTTGTTTTTCATAGAACTCATATTATTTCGTCTAATAGCTACTTGAGCTCTGAAACCCACTTGTTAGATGTGAGTTCTAATAAATATCGTGGAGACATACTTTGAGCAAGTCTTTGACCGTAGTTTTACTTTATGATTTTTAACATCTTCCTCACCAAATCTCTTTTCCCCATATATTTATATTTTAAATATATGTTCAACCGGCAGATTTTTTTATATTTTAAATATAGACAAAACCTATAATACTGAATTTATTTTATTTATTTTTCTCTTCTTTCTATATGTTTTTCTTGTTGATTTCAACTCAAGTAACGTTATACGAGTTTTATATATTGCTAATAGGAAAAAATGATTATTTAAAAAGTGATTAAAGCTTTTGCGACTTTTTTTGGTTCTTTGTTTTTTGTTTTTCATAGAACTCATATATTCGTATAATAGCTACTTGAGCTTTGAAACCCACTTGTTAGATGTGAGTTCTAATAAATATCGTGGAGACATACTTTGAGCATGCAAGTCTTTGACCGTAGTTTTACTTTATGATTTTTAACATCTTCCTCACCAATTTTTTTTTTTTTTTTTTGAGAATTGAATTTAAATTTATATATTTTTCCAACCGAAACGTTTAGTTTTTTTCCACATATCAGACATATAATAAATTATACTGCCAATTTTTCAACGCATCATTCTACTTAAACTCAAAGTCGAAAACTTAAACGATCATATATGTATATGTGCGCTAAGGTTGCATGCCTTAAAACTGCTTGATTAGAAACTCCATTATAAATATCATAAAAATAGAGAGAAGACCAAACAAAATCGTGGAATTGCATTATTTAAAATTCAGCAATACCATATGTTGAATTTTAAAAAGAATAGATATAAAAAAACAAACTAGTATGCGAAAAAATGCATGGTCCAGAGACCAATTGAAACGAAACTAAGAAAGCCATAACTAAATAAACCGAAACGAACCATCAAATCTAGTAAGGAATAGCTTTTGGATTTCCATGAGTCATGGGGACTCAAGCGTTGGTCTTTTAAAAGTTGTTTTGCTTAAATGCTAAGAGAAAGACTGTCCCAATCTGGCGGCTCTTTATTTCTTTCTTCTTTTCCTTTTTTTGTTTGCTTTATTTATTTCTTCTTCTTTCTTTTCTATTCTCTAATAATTATTTTTATTTTGTTTATGTTTATTTTCCGTCAAACACTTTGTTTGGGGGAGAGTCTTTTTCAGAAAATGTCTTTAAGACCGTTTTACACATCAGAAACCTACTAAAACTTTTGTCGTGTAGAGGATTTTTAAATGACCCTTCCTTGCTAACGACCTTTTGATGCCTTCACCATTTTTTGTGTCTTGTTTCTACTTTAAATAACATTGGAATTCTTCTCTCTTTTTCTCCTTCGTATTTCCACTTTCCTTCATTTTCAACACTATTACACTTATTATTTATTTCTTATAATGTAATAGTTCTTTCTGGACAATTCAATTAAATATCTAAGATCTTTCTAAGAACTTAGTAGGCCATTAACTTTTCAAAATGATTAGACGATCGATTCCTCAAGACCACCACGCGAATATGCCAATTTAACCTTACTTTACGGTGGTCAATTCTTGTAGACAAATAAGCATATTACAAACTCTTATACAGAGGCTAAAATTTAACGTGTACGTAGTTAGTATGATCGATTCGATTGCACAAGTCACGAACCTTCACATGCTTCTAAATATGTAACACATATAAAACCTGTGTGTGTGTTCTTTTCGGTGTAGTTGCGGCAAGATTCGGCAACGCCAAATATAAAGGAAAGAGTACATGAAATCCTCATTTTTTTTTGTTTGAACGATGCGGCAAGAGTCGGCGACAAAACAATATAAATAGAGTGGATAGTTGTCGTTTGATTTTTTTAGGCGTCATTGGCGTTCCTTGAAGTTTTTGGTCGATATGCTATGGCTTTTTACTCCAGCGACTATGGAGAAGAAACAAATATAGAAAAATAACACATTATATGTATTGTAGAGGGCTAATGTTTGGTTTTATTACGGTGCTGTGGAGGTTAGACCGGTTTTGATCTTTAAATAATGTAGACGCAGTTTAATTTGTAATTTTTCAGATCAGTCAACGGTTAAACATCAAACTGTACATCAAAGTTGCTTCCCAAGGGTTTAGGTTTAGCCAACTTTTCTTATATACATAGGCAGGCAATGATACTAGTTACTAGTTAGGACTGACCTATATTATATATTACTCTCCATTCTTGTTTCCAAATCTGATGTGATCTTGTTTTATTATCTTTTTTTGGCAAGTTCACAATTCCTATGGTTCACTATTGTAACCAAACAGTTCATTTTTAATGATATTTACATTTTTATCAAAAGAAAAAAAAGACTGGATCTAACTAACGCACAAACAACTTGGCTATATATCGTACTAATAACTTATATTTTTATTTTAGACATATAAATTACACACGGAGACAAAAAAAAATGAAGTAACTAATTCACCTTGCTTCGTTGTATATTCAGTTATAATACAAAATATGGATTGCAAAATTTAGTATATAATATAGCTTGTGGTTTAGAGAAAAAAGGGTGTATAATTAGACTTGTTTCCACGTTGAGTATTTTTATTTTATTTGGTTGGTCAGTCAAAACTCAAAAGTAAATATGATATTATGAATAGGATAAGGTCGGCCATTGGTCAAAACATTCTACAACTTGAGAGAAAAACTCAAAAAGGCTATACAACCCCATGTGCCGTGCGCGTGCGGGATAACATGAAAATATCATACTTTATACGCCTAATGAAAATTACTCATCTTAGGTTCTACTTTCTTAAAACAAAATTCCAAAAATACTTCATCTATTTATTAACGTTTAATATTTCAATTTTTTTATTAAAAAAATTATTTCTTTTAATATATTTGGTCTAAAAATATTTTATTTTTGAATTATTCGTAGATTTGAACTCGCGACTTAATAACCGTTAACGGACATTAAAAAATCAGTAAACATTGTTAAATTTTTAAGAGACAAAACTTGAAATATATCTCATCTATTTTTCTTTGAACGTTTCATAACCTAACTATTTTGGTTGAAAAAAATACCTCATTTACATATATTTTATCTAAAAAGATTTCAAATTTGAATTGTTGGTGATTTTGAAACTGCGACTTAACAGTAGTTAACAACGTTACAGAATCAGTAAACTTGCGTAATTACAAATATATTAGAGTGGTCTGGTGGTAACACGTAAGTTATTTAACTCACACAAAACGTCTTTTGATTTATTTTTTCTATTTTCTTTAATGAAGGACATAAAAATTTAAATATTTCATCTTCTTCATTCCTTCAATCCTAATCTCTTTATCGCATGACAGAAAGATAGATTGGAGAAGCGTCGATTTGAAAGAAATTTAGGGAAAGAATAGGGAGGGTTAAGTTAGGGTTAAAGACGGCGTCATTAGAGTTAGAAATGTTTTTACGATAGTGATCTTTGATGATATAATGTAACTTTTATGTTGTTAACACAAGTGAGATAGGGACATAGACGACATCGACGATGGATTCGTCGTTTTCGTGGTCGTGGAGTAGATTAGTTGCGGAAGAGGAGAATGGTTTATGTAAAAGTGGAGAGATGAAAGAAATAATTCGAGAAAGATGGAGTTTAATGATTATGTAACGTCGTTAACGGATGTTAAGTCGTAGGTTCGAATCGACCAATAATGCAAAGATGAGGTACTTTTAAATCATATATATTTAAATGAGGTATTTTTTTCCAACAAAAAAATTGGGTATTGAACGTCCAACAAAAAATAGATGAGATATTTTTATCGTTTTTTTCGTTAAAATTTAATGTCATTTACTAATTCTGTAACGACCGTGAAGTCGCAAGTTCGAATCCACCAACAATTCTAAGATAAGATATTTTTAGACCAAATATATTAATACTATGTATTTTTTGCAACAAAAAAAATTGAAATATTGAACGTAAAAAAAAAAAAGATAAAATATTTGTTGGGGTTTTTCTCCTTTTTTTTTTTTTCAGTACACTACAACCTTTTCTATTTCCTAAGCAAACTATATTATATATATTTTTAGTTTATCATAAAGTAGCTAAAATTTCAATTCGAATATCAATATATGCAATACAGATTATCAGCTTTTTTATAAAAAGAAAGACATTGACAGGTTTATCCACGAAAACTGTATTAAAGCTGAGAGGTTTCTTAATAGTCAAGAAAAAGAGAAAAAATATAAAGAAACATTTGAAAAAGAGTTAGAACGAGAAATGGATAATTCCGAAAAAGTGATAATGGAATCCTAAGTAAAACAAAATAAAACGATTAAGAGTTAGTATTTCACAATGTTTGAAATACTGCTAGGCGCACATTAGGTGTTGGAATAGTGTTTAGCGTGTAGGCTGATTAATCGTCTTCTAAATGCCTTAATATTCAATGCATATTGATCTAAATGGCTACACTACGTTCAACTTAAAGGAGCTCAGATATTTTACAATCAACCGAACCGTGCGAAAGTCGTAAATAAATGATGTAACAGCCAGTGAAGTTACACTTCGCGAGAAGTCGTATCCAGCTCATTCATCTCCCTTTTCAAATTGCTTTATTTATTTTTCAACTTTAACTTTTTTTAGTCTTTATTTATTTATTTCTTATTTCGAGAAAAAAATATGGCAATAACTAATAAAATGAAAAAAAAAAATCAATAATAAACGCTTACCAGCTTTAAGCAAACAGAAAGAAAAAGCGATACCAAGAGAAAAGATGAAGAATATGTTATTTTTTGTTTCACAGAGCCAACCCGAATTTTATTTACATTTGTATTCGATTTACTTTCATACGGTTTTGGTATCAGTTTGGTGAAATATGTACCCAAAAAAATCAGTTTACTTATTTTTATTCGTGTTTTCCGATACAGTTATGCATGGAAACGCAATTATCCAAGTTTAAACCGTAACCTAACGAACAAGCCGTGGGAAAAAAGGAAAGAGTAACTTTTGTATGTGGATCAATAAAATCTATTGATAGAGAAAACCCAAAAGATAAATTATAAAGGATATTTTATCTAATCCAAAACTGGATAATGTGTAGAAGAAAGCAAAAAAAAAGAGAGAGTTAAAAAGCCAAATGAATCTTGTTAACATCATGTTATTTCGTCGGTATTTTTCTTACGGAGTCTCTGCGGACCAGAATTAGAAGAGTCTCTAAGCTCCCTTCTATGTATTTTTATATTTTTTCCCCAAGATTCTGATTGTATCAACTTTAATTACAATATGATCACTCGCAAGTCTCGTATACCAATTTAGTTTCCTAATGTCTAAATGTCCATCTTTCGCTTACTGTTTATGCCCTAGATTGGTCGAGAAAAATAGTAAGGTCTTTTTAGTTTAATAATTATACCATTGTAATTAATCTTCCTGTATATTTAGGATTTGAAACTAAATTAAGGGAATATGTATTTTATTGTTGAATAGAAGGTAACACAATGATTGATTGGATAATATGAATGGCTGCAAGTTCATGAAAGTCCCTGGATCTCGCAGCTGGTTAGTAATTCTTGTCACATTCAAGATAACTACCACACAAGACTAGGAGCATTGCCAAAGGAAACTTGTGATTATTGAAATTTTGATAAATCTACATAAACCGTCAAGACAATTACGTTTATTAGTTTTCATATTCATATTAGTTGAGTCAACTAAGTTGACCAAAAAGAAATGAAAAGCAAAAAACGTGTTCTCATATTCCGGCGGATCGGAGAGCATACTCCTGAACCAATGCAGCAAACAAGGACTGTCTCTCCAGCAAACGAACTGGACTATCATACTCTTTCGCTTTTCCTGCAATTTCCAACGGTTTAAAACTTCATTAACCCACCAAAAAGTAAACAACTTGTGTGTTCTGTTTCGTTTTGTTTTCTTACCGGCGTCTATGACTAGAACGCGATCACAGTCCATAACTGTTGGAATCCTATGCGCAATGCTGATTATGGTACAAGCCGCGAAATCTTCCCTGATGATCTTTTGGATCATAGCATCAGTCTGCGAATCAACGGACGCAGTTGCTTCATCCAAAAACAGAATCCGGCTTCGTTTCAGCATAACCCTTCCTAAACAGAGTAACTGTCTTTGACCAACACTCCAATTCTCCCCATTATCAGCCACTATCACAATATTTTCCAATGTTAATGATCATCTCAATCAAAATCTCTTGATTGTTTCAAAAAAAATAACTTTAACTCACCCAGAGAATCGAGCTTCTCCAGCTTGGAAGAAACAACATCCTTAAGTTGGCATCGCTCGAGACTCTGTAAACAAAGCAAAAACACAGCAAATTTTATAAAATGTTGGATCAAGAATCGAATAAAGGTTTAAACCTTTAAACCACTAACCTTCCAGATTTCATCATCAGAGTATTTCTCTGTTGGATCAATATTACTCCTTACGGTTCCTTCGAAGAGAACAGGTTCTTGAGGAATGATACCGAATCTTGACCTCAGATCATGAAGTCCTAAAGTGCAGATATCGATTCCGTCGATGATTATCTTGCCACCAGATGGTTCTACAAGTCTAAACAAGACCTGAATCAAAGTTGATTTGCCGCTTCCTGTTCTTCCAACCACACCAATCTTCTCTCCTCCTTTGATGTCTATTGTAAGTCCCTTGAGCACAAGAGGCGTGTTTGGTCTATACCGTACCTTGACATCTTCAAGACGTATGTTACCTTTGTATGGCCAATTTGGAGGTGGACGACTCTCTTTGATCTCCCATTTCGCTTCCGAGGGAATATCAGTGAACTGTTTGATTCTTTCAACAGAAACCATCTTGTTCTCAATGAAACAGCTTAGATATATTGCCCAAAACAGAACACCGTTCAGCGATAGTCCGTAAGAAAGTGAAAGCCCAACATTCTCTGTAGTGAATCCAAACAAAAAAAATCATCATAAGGAAAACAAATGTTTTGCTACTAAACAAGCTTTAGTCAGTTTTTTTAATACCTGGTTTGATAATGTTGCTTGGTAATAAGACCATGAACAGAGCCGAGATGCAGAGTACCCAGCTCCCAATCAGCTCTAGTCGAAATCCGAGCCATTCGTTTGAACCATTGTTGTGGAAGTCCATCCTGAGATTGTCGTTGACTCGCTTCACATTCTCTTGCCTAAACATTTGCTGTTTCTTGAAAGCCCGTATTGTCATCACTCCAGCTATGCTCTCTGAGAAATGGTGGATTACGGGGGCCTTGGTTATCGAGTCAAGACGAGTTAGTTCCCTAGATGATGCAAGGTAATAGCCCTGTTGGATCCAAAAATCAATCAGATGTTTGAAAAGAAAATATCAAAGAGCTACCAGCATCATACACAAATAATATCATCTCTTTTCGCCTCTTACCCGGTACCAAATGTTAAGCCATCCAAGCGGAATTATGAAGAAAACAGTTGGCCAAGCGTATTGACAGGTTACTATGAAGATACTGAGCAGAGTAGTATACATTGTGGCCACTAGTCCTATCATGAAGGGAATGAAGATATCCACATTGGTCTGATCAGTAGATGCCTGCAAAAACATATAAACGACACTACTGTCTTTGAATTGAAATATCCCTGGTTCTCTAGAATTTAAATGGAGAAAGTTAGCTCACCCGACTGAGAATTCTTCCCGATGGCGTGGTGTCGAAAAACGACATTGGTGCGTGCACGAGACTGTTGAGAATCTGTTTGAAGAAGATCTGAGCAGTCTTGAGGCCTAAGTGAGTGACGTAAAATGCACGGATGCACACAAGAACGATTGAAATAGCAGCGATAATTACATAGACGCGGATGAAGACTGTAGCGTCGAATGAAACCTCGTTTTTGGCGGATGTTTCATAGGCAAGCCAATAATCGCTAGCCATTAAAGAGCCTTGCCAAGCCACAGAGAAGAAGAGAACAAGTATTATTCCCCACCAGCCGTAAGCTTCCGTTGAGTAAAGTTTGTAAACTTGAAAGCTCACTTGTCCTACTTCTCTTTCTTCGTCTTTGATCAGTCTTGATCCATCTTCTGGGATGTTGGAGCCGAGAAACGACTTGATGCTTTCATCGTTTAGCTCGCTTAAACGAGGAGACTCCATTGAAGTAGTTCTAAGCATTCTTGGAGACTCCATTGAAGTAGTTCTATGTATTTTTGGAGATTTTGGTGTTGGTGGTGGACGGGGAGACTCTATTGAAATAGTTCTTTGTGTTCTTGGTGATGCCATCGGCACATTTGCTGCGGTGGCTGATGCTGAGCCAGCTTCAACTAGCTCCATTGAAGTCTCGTGCGCCGCTACCAATTCCCCAAAATCTAACCCGGAGCTCACTAATTCGTCGTATCTTCCTGACTGCACAATCATTCCATCTCGCATAACCTGTAAAATGGAACCACTCATTAGCAAATTCCTAAATACTAAACTAAGTTTTAATTTTTTGTTCCATCGAACCGTACCAAGATGCGATCAACGTTGTGAAGGAAGTCTACTTGATGGGTTACTAGCAAGATAGTCTTTCCTTTTAATGCTCCCCTTACACATTTCTGCAGAAACATAATTACAAAGAAAGAAGATTTAAGTTTTATGCTTTTTGATTCATTTTGATGAACTTAACTGATAGATTAAGTGTTCACCTTGAATATGTCTGAACCGGTATGAGCATCCACGGCGCTAAAGACATCATCGAGTAAATACACATCGGATTCCTGATAAACCGCTCGTGCAAGTTGTATCCTCTGCTTCTGACCTCCACTAAGGTTAATTCCGCGTTCACCGATCTCAGTCTGGTCTCCAAACTCCATAATCTGCATATCTTTTTCTAAACAACAAACCCTGAGAGCTTCATTGTACTTGCCTCTATCCATAGGAAGACCAAACAAGATATTGTCTTGAACCGTTCCGTTCTGAATCCACGACGTTTGCGCTACATAAGCCGTTGTCCCACAAACCCGAACCTTGCCTGAAAGTTTGTGCATTTCGCCGAGAACTGAAGCTAACAATGAAGACTTGCCTGATCCAACAGTCCCTACAATCGCAGCGAGCTCTCCTTTCTTAACCTCAAAGTTTATGTTTTCAATTGCAGGCTCGTCGTCTTCATCATCCCAACTAAAGCTTCCATCTTTGATCTCCACAGCGACATTCCCATCACACCCTTGACTCCTTTCCACAGTCTCTTCTGATAGCTCTCTGCTCATCATATAAGCGTCGAGTCTTCCAAGAGAGATCATAGCCTGCGAAAGAGAGATCATAGACTGCGGAAACGTCCTGATCGGTTCTTGAAGTATCTTGAAAATCGTCGTCGCGGTGAAAACCGTGCCTGCATCAAGCTTGACACCCAAGAAAACCGCGGTTGTGAAAGTGAGCGCGGAGATCAACACCGGCGTACTCCATAGCACGATGATGTTTCCAGCTATCGAATAAAGAAACTTGGATAGCCAACCAAACTCCATTTCTCTAAACTTGAGAATCCTCTCGTTGAAATGATCTTCCCAAGCTTGAAACTTGATCACTCTCATGTAATTAAGCATCTCATTAGTTGCTTTCATCCGTGAATCACGATTCATCATCAGGCTGAACTGAAACCTATTGTTTCGTTTCGTTCCCAAGAGAATGAACATGAAAATACCAGTTAAACCGATAATAGCAGTCACCACAGAAGGTCCAAGAGTACCGTAGAGAAGCACAATAGCCACAGCTACTTGCAAAGGCATGAGCCAGATTGCGTGGAGCTGAAGCATCATATCAGAGAGCTGCTGTGCATCAACGGCCATGTAGTTCACGATCTGACCAACGCCGTGATTCTGACGAGCCGAGCCGGTTAGCTTCAACCCTTTCTTGTATAGAGCTGTTATGAGAGTGGATCTTATAAGCATCCCTAGCTTCTGTGAATTGAAATTGAACTGATGAGTCGATAGGACTTCGACGAATTTGGCGACTAGGAGGATGAGAACCAAGTAGTAACCCTGCGACGGCGATGATCCTTTGCCGGAAGTGAAATCGACGAAGCTTTGGATGAGAACTGGACCGACGTAGATGACACTGAGACGGAGGATGGCTAGAACCGCCGTGAATGCGATCTCCTTCCAGAAGCATCGGATTAGAGTTGTGCGGACGGGGTTTCTCGAGTTCTCTTGTGGTTTGGGCCATTTCGATTCGAAGAGAGCCGCGAGCTTCTCGGCTCTGTGCTCTGGTGATAGAGTCGGAACTTGGTCGAGGTTTAATGGAGATTTGTAGCCTTTGCTTAGTAACGGATTCATCCATAACCAGAACGTTTTCGATACAAACGATGCTGATGCGAATAGTGAAACGTTTTCGGATTTCTCTAAAACGACGTCGTTTGATTTCGCCGGCACCGTCACACTACTGCTACCAGTGGTGGTTACTACTACTCCGGTGGATCCTTTGATGGCGACGAGAAGTAGAAAGGCGGTTAGCGGGAAGGAGACGAACGAGGCGACGTCGTCTGGTCTTAGACTCGCCGCGGCGGCGGAATCGTCGGAGATGAGATGGAGAATCCCGGAGACGGCGAAGAGAGTTGTGACGACGAAATTGGAAACCCAGTAGATTCGTAACGTTAACGGATGAGTCGAAGATGCGAATCTTTTTTGGTGGAGAACTAAGACGGCGATGACGGCGTTAGTAACGGCGTGGATTAACCAAAACAGAGCATCGACGAGCTTCAAGTTCGTCCTAGTGGTGAAAGCCAAAACGCAGAGCACGACTGAGCAAAACGACAGGAGAATGGTCACTACGACTGTCGTTTTGAACATTCCGGTTGTTCTGGTTCGTGTTCTTCTTCCAATCAGAGGTTTTGTGATGTCAGCTTCACCGTTGATTCTTGAAGAAGATGAAGAACAGAGTTTTTGGATGGCGAAGAAGAGGAGGATGAGGAGGAAGAGAAGATCGACGGTGGAGGAGAGAAGTCGCTGAGGACAAGGAGAGAGTAAGATGAATCTTACCCATTGGATTGGAGCTGGAAGAGACGAAGATGGTTCTATCACTGCTGATGAAGAACATGAGAGATCGGAGACCCAAGAAGAAGAAGAAAGCCACCGCATCGTGTCTCTGAAGATTAAACTTCAAGAAAATCTCTCTGAATTTATGATATGATGTTGTCAACTTATTTAATGTTGTGATGCAAGAACTAACTTATTATACTAGTATTTTACAAGTATATTATACATTTATTTATAATCGTTGGAAAAGATTTGTAGCAAATCAAGGCTGCTTATATATATATACTATATGATATAATACTGTTTCAATCTACTTAATTAATAGTAGTAATACTTACAGCCGAGTATAGAAAGAAAGACAAGAGTCGTACTAGACTACTAGTGAGTAGCTAAATTAGTATTTTAATGATACATACTGTATTTGCAGGACACGTGTGAAGAGATCAGTTATAAAATTGAGTGGAAACGAATAATTAATTTGGGAGTTAGGAGAAAATGGCCGTCACTCTCTAAACAAATTATTTTGAACTTAGTGGAGAGATCTCTCCTTTTAGAATTCGTCGCATCCATGGACCATGTGAGTCATGTGACGTTTGTTTCATTCTTTTGGATTTTTCTTTTTGTTATGAAAATTGCAATCCACTGCTCCCTCCATTTCAAACTAAATAACATTTTAGTCTATTTTTTTTTACAAAATAAATATCACTTTAAAACTTTAATGCAACTTTACACATTATATTCTTTTTTTAACCTCAACAAAAATTAACAAATTTTACAGAAAAAAAATTAAAAAAATTAAAATAAAAATATAATAGAGTTTTAACTCTATTTCTTAATTTGTGTATAAAATGCTAAAATGCTATTTATTTTGAAATGAAAAGAGTAATAAATAGTACTAAAAGTCTAAAACTAACAAAAAAAGTGATGATTAAGGAAGTTTTGATGTCATATCAATATGAATATATAAGTTTCGATTCGTAACACCCATAATGGTGGAATGGTTGGATAGAATGATGTTTTTTAATATGACTATACAAAAAATTTGTTAATTAAAAATATCTGTATAATCGTATCAAAAAACACAAAAACATAAAATTTGCATTTTTGTCTAAAAATTAGAAATAAAATTTATTAGGCAAATAAGTGGATATATAATTGTTTATTTACATAATAAATTTTTATTATTTTATTTATTTAAAATATTAGTAATTTTAAAAATAAAAAATAATTGTTTATAATGAAATTTATACCATTTTTTGAATAATATTTAAAACTGTCACAATTTTTAAAATAATTTTAAATATTCATATATTTTTATTATAAAATATTACTTGAACTATATTAAAATTTATTAAAAATTTTATTTTATTTATTAAATATAAATATATATATTAATGATATAATATTATATTCTATAATTTTACAAACTATATCCAATCAATATAATTTTTTTAATAATTTTATTTTGTGATTTTTTATTCTGTAAATTTTCATTCTACGAATTTTTATTGTATAACTTATATTATTATGTGATTATGCAATATTATTAATTATAGTTATAATTTTATGACAAAATTTTATAGATTAGTCGGAGTATTCATTATATAAATAAAATATTGTTTTTTAACTTCAATATTTTTAAATAATTATATAGTATAAATGGCGTGTTAATTGAAAACTAAAGAGTGTTAACGCTAACAACATCATAGCATGTTCAATTATCTCTTAACCTAGCTATGTTAGCTAATTTTTGACTAATTTAAAAGTTAACATATTTCTAAATTTTAACACTCCGATTCCAGATATATCACTTGTTCGAAGGTTAAGTGGCAAAGGACGACCGACGACGGGAAGCGTAACATCCTTCTCACGCAACACGTGTCATTGTTACTTCTTACTGCCTAACACGTGTCCGAGTGAAGATATCTCTGCTTAAATTTGTAAACCCTTTATGTACTCTTGTCGATGTATGTTTATCTTATATTAATAAAATCCAGACGATAAAAATATAACAAAATCGTACAAAAATGGTATGTCATGCGTGACCTAATCACGAATGGAAACAATGCATCTGTCCTTGGAGCAAACGCCATAAATAATGGGGTTATTGAAAAAATTATTAAACTGTTATTTTGTTAAAAAAGATGTTAAATGTGACATGAAATCAACATAGTTAATTTAATAAATTCAATTAGTTGAATCGCCAATGAGAAGGAGATAGTATCTATGTGGCATCTTTTCATAGGACATTAGGAGTAAAATAGAAATTGAGATACGCTGTTATTTTATTATTGGTTGCTGAGATTCTGTAAATTTTTTAAAATAAATATTAAATTATTAAATCGAAAAAAAAAATGACGTGAAATGTAAAATATGGTGTTGGAAAAATAAACCATTGTACATACTCTTATACTCATGAAAAACACACATAGATTCTTGTCTGCTCTATATCATGTTCTTTCTACTTTATAAAAGAATTTACTAAATTAAGAAGATAATATTTAGGTATAGGTTTTTTTTGGTAGAGCAATGCTCTTTTTTTTCTCATCTAGAGTAAACTTTGTTAGAATATGATTAAAGAATACGAAGATAAAATAAATATGTTTTTAATACACAATATTGGCAGGACTAAAAACCTCTAAAAACTAAGTCGGCGGTAGAATAAAATAACTCTAGAAACAAAACCCAAACAAAGAAAATAAAATGGATAAAGAATGGACAAAACCCAAAAAAAATAACCAAAGAACAAAGACTAAACCAAAATTCTACAGAACCAAAACTAACATCTGAAGCTCCTTGGAACCAAGCTAATCAAAGCCAATCACTTACCAACGCAACTGACGAAACCTCCTATACCGAAGCAATACTACCTCCCAAGATGAGTGAACATAGACTTCTATTCCGGAAAGAAAGAACCAAGACAATAGTCCAATTCTTCGCTAATCTTCCGAAAGCAGCGATGTCGAAAACAAAGACTTTCAATTCCTAGATAGAAGCCTTTGAACTGACCAGATCTTGATCAGGTCTTTAATATAGAGACAAGGAGCGAGACAACCCTCCAACCAACTGAAGCCACACTCGACGAGGACAGCTGAAGATCGAACTGGGGAAAACACCATAAAGACCACCACTAAAACAGAGGAGCAACATCAACAGAACCCAAGACACAGTAGAGAACGAGATTATTAATGTCAACAACTCAGGCTTTGGAGCACTACTAGAGAAACCAAACCTCCGAACAGCCCAAAACCAACGATTAAACCACCCTAATAACTAAAGCGAGACCATATCTAATAGAACTCTAAACGGAAATTGAAGAGAGAAGAAATTACCCAACCAAAGGCGAAACCGAGAACTCAGATGAAATCACAGTTCTATCCAATACACAGTTAACGAGATCGCCTCTATATATCCGCTATGGGATAAATCGGAAATAACTCAAAACAGAAGAAAAACAAAAAATAAATAAAGAGGAACACCCTCTCACAACTCCCGCTGAAGAACCGGAAGGCGGAGAAGTGATGGTAGGAAACGGAAACTGATACTATCTCGGCGGCTAGACCTAAAAATCGCCTCTCAAAGGCTCTGTCTTCAAACGACGATCAAGTGTCAATTATTTGTAGAACAATGCTCTATAGTAGTCTTTATATATATAAAGAAGAAAGAACACTAGACTGAGAGCAGAGAAGATGCTCGTTGCCTCATTGGTCTATATTGACATAGATATTGATTAATGATTATCAGAAAACAAACCTCGAACGAATTGAAGAATTGTAGAGAATTACAATATAATTTCCTCACGTGTTTAATTTCCTGGAGAATCATTGTCATCGACCAAAAGTCATGCATTATGGCGCCCACTTTTGTCTATAGCCTAAAAGTTCTGGACCTATCACCTGCCCTATATTAATTTAATCTTTTCCTACCTAGTGATTTTGAAATGCACGTTCGTAAAACAAAAAAATCCACTAGTACGCCAATAAAACTACATATCATATGGTTTATTATTGCTCTCATTTGCTTCCAAACAGTTCAGACTTTTCAGTTATATACTAATATACACAAAGCCTATTTTATTCGACATATGTAAAGTTAACATAGGATATTATTCATTTTAAACACATTAGAGCATCTCATAGGATATTTAGTTTATATACTCCTAATAAAATAATAATAAAATAATAAAAAGTGAGAAAAAGAAAGAAAAAAAGGGTTCTAAAAAAAGAATCTATAATCTCTTGTTAAAAACCTCAAATTACATGTATCACTTGAATATTGATTTATTTTTTTAACAAATACAAATTTAATTAAAATTATTATTATTTATTACTTAGATATTCTTATTAATATCTTAACTATTTGACATACTCTTATATAAAAACCGAAGATTTTTGTTTCTTTTTTTATATCCTTTGTCTTTTTATATATGAATGAAAAGTTGAAAACAGGACTGATGAGAGCAAAACTTTCGCCAACTTAAAAGCTGACTCATATGATTGTCACATAAAATTTTATTTGTTTCTTATTTATGAAGGTCATTCAACAAATAATAGACTTTTTTGTTTTTGACAACAAAATAATATACTATTTAGAAGAGCAAACTTACGGTTTTGTTACACAAAAATTAGACCATTTATCAAACAATTAGCTACTTTTTAATTATTATAAAGGAAAAATTCTATAAAAATACACCAAATATTTTTTTTCCACAAAATATAGATGAATTTTTTGCATAGTAAAAAAATGCATGATTTATTTTGTTTACTTATTTTAATACTTTAAATTTTAACTATATATTCAATTTACAACATATACGAAATATACATTAACCAAATTCAAAATTTTAGTCTCTTTTTATTTTGAACTGTCAAAAATAGAGTTACATATTTAGAGATTATTTAGATTTGAAATTTTTTTAATTTAATAAATAAATCTTTAAGCATATAGATTAATTTTTTTAAATTAGAAACTATACGAAATTACAAACGGTGTTGAATATCGTTAATATTATCGTTAAAAAATCTGATTACAAGATGTAATAAAATGGATGTATAGTTCTGACTTTGAATATTAAAATAGATAAACAAAATAGTTCGTCTATTTTTTTAGATAGAAAAAAAGTTGGGTATTTTTATAGAAATCAAAAAATTGTCGGAGTATTTATTATGGAATTTTTCCTATTATAAAAAGCACCTGTCCCGTAAAATATCAACGCATCTCAGTACCCGACATTGCATAGTGCATGGTAGGACCCGTTTTGCCGTCACGTCGTCTCTTGTCTTCTCTCCATTTTCACAAAAACCTTAAAGACGTTTTTTTACCTCTAAATAAGAATCTTTTTGTTTCCACATCTTAAAAAGACAAAACTAAAGGATTGGGCTCGAGCCCATAATGAAATATGCATGCTCGATCATCAAATCGTGAACAAGTTGAATGTCAAGTTCCATGGCCATAGTCCATATATGTATATTATATTTGGTTTCTTTCATTTTTGATATGGCCATAGTCCATATATGAATATTATAAATTGCTAACATAGGATTGCATGTACCAGAAAATATAATTAAGTATTGATCGGGAAAGTGTTACAATTATATTCTTCACATAGTTACATAGTTATGGTTATTGATTTAGGTTTTGATTCCGAATCCGAAGGGGAAGAGAGGGTCGTAGTTCTTGTCGCCAACGTTCATCGGAAGTTGACCAACACTCCTCATCCACGTGCGAGGTAGCGTACCAGTAAAGGGATGATCACCAAACAAGACATCAGCGACTCCTTGTCCTTCTGTTCCGGGAAGCCATGCGACTGCAAGAGCATCGATCATGTCAATGTAAGGCTCGATCACAAGCGGACGTCCTGTGACTAGGACCACTAGACACTTCATTCCACTACCACACGTGTGGCTGAGCGTGTCTGGACCTGGGTCAGCTATACCGATCGTTTTGCTGTCCCCACGCGTCTCTGCGTAAGGAATTTCTCCCACGACCACAATCGTGTATGCTGCATCGGCGTGAAGCTTCGATGTATCTTGGTTTGGTTCCTCCACGTAGACAACTTCAGTGGTGGGATCTACTGCTTTCTGGATGGCTTCCAATATTGTAGTTCCTGTATATATATATATATGTTTTTTTCGAAACATTTTAGAATGAATATGTCTGCATAGACTATTAAACCTTGAATATATTATCCTAGGAAAGATCGGCGAAACCAAGATATTATAATGCATGTGTGACGGATTAATATTCTCTGACATAGTATATTACCTCTTACTTTACCGGTAGGGATTTTCATGTTTTCGTTAGCAGGGATATGTTCTCCGGTTCCGTTGAATCCTTGCCAAGTGAGAGTAAAGCCACCGCATTGCCATCCCATGTCGTTAGCGTGTCGTCCCGCGACAACGATCTTTTTCACCTTCTTCGGGAGCGGCACAACTTTATCGGCGTTTGTCTTCCCGTTCTTTAGAAGCACCATTGATTTCCTCACCGCCTCTCTCCCAACTTCTCGATGAGCCTACAACATTGTATTAAAATTCTTGCATCAGTTAGGTACGTAAAATTATAAGACTAACTATATAATTTGATGCTATCTTCATGATAGTTTTTGTCGTAATCTATGTTCTTAATTAGGCTTTTATGAAACTGCGACTAATATCAATTTATACCATTTTTAATTTTATTATTTCACATGGGCTATATTGTATAATTTTTTTCGTTTAAGAGTTTAAGATGTTTAATTAGATAAAATGTCTGATAAATAATTATATATATAAATACAAAATCTTGTGTCCTTTTGGATTTACCTCAGATCCAAACTCGGCGGCAAGAGTATCGACTGCAAACGGGTTCTCAAAGAGACCGATAGAGAATTTAACTCTCAAGACCCTTCGAACAGCATCGTCGATACGGCTCATGGGGATGTGTCCTCCATTCACTAGTTTTGTCAATTCCTCCAAGAACTCTATATACGTCCATGGAACCATAACCTACGCAACAAGATTTCACATTTTAAATTCTCTCGGTTCAGAATCTTAACATATTTAACATATCAAGAATCCGTTTCTTGATTGAAAGTAGAAACGAAAGTAAGAAAGCCAACCATGTCAATGCCGGCATTGATGGAAGTTTCAATGGAGTAAGTATAATTTGCTCTGACTGGCGTTGTGATCTTATCAATTCCCAACCAATCAGAGATAACAAAGCCTTGGAATTTGAGAGTGTTCTTGAGGTAATCAGTGATCATTGCGCGGTTTGCATGCATCTTAACACCGTTAAGACTAGAGTAAGAAGCCATGATTGATGCGATCCCTTTCTTCACCGCTATCTCAAATGGAGGCATATGGATACCAAAGATAGTAGCATTATCAGCCACAGTGTTGTTCTCATTGATTCCATCTACTGTCCCTCCGTCCCCAACAAAATGTTTGGCACAACCAGCCACATTAGTCCTAACCGCGTAGATGCATATTTTCATATAAGTTAACTAGTGATCAAGATCGATAACAATTTAGATACGAAACAAAGTAGTAGTTCTTGGTTACTTGGAATCAGCAAGGTAAGGTGCATTTCCTTGTAATCCATCGATGATACTCTCGGTCATCATATTCACAACGGTAGGGTCTTCACTATAGCTCTCGTAGCACCTTCCCCATCTAGGATCTCTGCAAACCTGTTCATCCAATTTTTCAATCCGAGTTAG
This sequence comes from Turritis glabra, assembly GCA_900406565.1. Classification (NCBI taxonomy): domain Eukaryota; kingdom Viridiplantae; phylum Streptophyta; class Magnoliopsida; order Brassicales; family Brassicaceae; genus Turritis; species Turritis glabra. Next base: position 332,279 of record OVBN01000228.1, on the reverse strand, counting down.
AAAGGTTTATATATCTATATTTATGTTGATCGATGAAGTATATATTTTCCACTTAATTACCGCAACACAAGGTGCAAAAGCTTGAGCGACTCCTGTTGCCCTTACTTCGAGCGCGGTTATAGCTCCAATCTTTTTAACAAGTTGAGGATCCCTACAACAACGCAGATTGACAACCATTAGACCTATCAAATACGTTAAATTGTTTTTAAGCAAAAAAATTATACAATATTTCACATAAGCTATATATGATTCATTTAAATATATATACCTAGTGGCACCAAGGCCAACGTTGTGGGGGAAAATGGTTGCATTAATAAAAGTGTTGTGACCGTGAACCGCATCAATAGCGTAAAGCACAGGGATTCCGAGCCTCGTCGAAAGACTCCATTTCTGCATAGTGTTTGCCAAGAGTATCCGCCCTAATGTGTTGTTCCCGGTATCGTAAGGATTACTCAAAACACTTCCTGTACTCGTGCACCAATTCAATTATAAGTTCATCAATCGAAGTTTCGATATATAACAATATATATGTTGTACCACATACCGATCATGTACTTTGTGAAGATTTCCTTGCCCACGGGATTAAATGTGAAGTTGAATCGATCAACTTGACACATTTGACCAAGTTTCTCCGGTAACGTCATTCGTGCCAACAAGTCTTCTACTCTCTCTTCCACCGCCGCTTTGGGATCTTTGTACTTAATGTAACCTCGGGTGGCTGCGGTGGCGCCTCCATAACGGCCGGCGAACAATATCACAATCACCGCCGAGAAGAAAAAGCTCCTGACGCCGTACATTGTCGCCGCCATTGATGGAGACCCTCCTTGATCCAGAGAGAATTCAGAATATTGATTAAAAAGATATAATGATCTTTCTAAATCCTGAATTGAAAAATATACAAGATTAGAGAATTTATAGTGTGTTTTTTTCTTTTTCTTAGAAAAGGCCGTTATTTAATCCCAAACGGTAAAATATTTAGCGTCTATTATTTGTTGGCGCTCTAAATTTACAACAACCAAAACGAAAACATAATTAATTTAATCCGGACAGTTGTGTGAGCTCCAAACCCGTCAACGACATACCGTTTTCTGTTACGAAAACAAAAATACCCGTAATTTAGGCCGTAATTATAATTGGGATCTATATGGGCTTTAGATTATTAAGGCCCAATTAGTATAAAGCGAATATATGGATCTCAAGAGTATTGCTGTTACCACTACTACTAGTTTTACTTTTACTACTAGTGAGCGAGAGTGATCCGCACCAAGTTTTACGCGTTTCAGACAGGCAGGCATGTTCTGTCTGACATTTCAAATGTATCATTTATTAAATAACAATATATTTATTTACTTCTTTAATCCAAATTTTAAATCTTCATTAAACGCTTTTTTCCTTTTTTTTTTTTAAGCTTTTCTAATCTCTTCGTTGATCCTTCCATTAACGAGGTAGAAATAAATTCCAAAACGCGTAATAATCTTGTCGTCATTACAAATTACAAACACCTTTAGATTTCCCTCTGATTCTCTCTTAAGATTTCGTCTTTGTGTCTGAAACAGAACCAGATCTGAAGAAGAAGAAGAAGAAGATATGATAGAGAAGTGTTTAGGAGCGCATCGGTTTCGGAGATTACAGAGAGTCATGCGTCAAGGAAAAGTGACGATTCTCTGCCTCGTTCTCACCGTCATCGTCTTACGTGGCACAATCGGAGCCGGTAAGTTTGGTACGCCGGAGCAAGACATCGAAGAGATCCGCGAGCATTTCTTCTACACGCGTAAACGCGGCGAGCCTCACCGTGTCCTCGTCGAGGTCTCTTCCAAAATGACGTCGTCTGAAGACGGAGATGGGAATGGGAATGGCAACAGCTACGAGACCTTCGATATCAACAAGCTATTCGTTGATGAAGGAGATGAAGACAAATCTCAAGACCGGAGTAAACCGTATTCTCTTGGTCCAAAGATCTCTGATTGGGATGAGCAGAGGCTCCGTTGGCTCAAACAAAACCCTAGTTTCCCTAATTTCGTGGCGCCAAACAAGCCTAGGGTTCTTCTTGTCACAGGTTCAGCTCCTAAGCCGTGTGAGAATCCTGTGGGAGACCATTACCTATTGAAATCGATCAAGAACAAAATCGACTACTGTAGAATACACGGAATCGAGATCTTCTACAATATGGCTTTGCTCGATGCTGAGATGGCTGGATTCTGGGCTAAGCTTCCGTTGATTAGGAAACTACTCTTGTCTCATCCTGAGATCGAGTTTCTATGGTGGATGGATAGTGATGCGATGTTTACGGACATGGTGTTCGAGCTTCCATGGGAGAGGTATAAAGATTACAACTTGGTGATGCACGGTTGGAACGAGATGGTTTATGACCAGAAGAATTGGATTGGTCTCAACACAGGAAGTTTCTTGCTTAGGAACTCACAGTGGTCGCTTGATCTTCTTGACGCTTGGGCTCCTATGGGTCCAAAAGGGAAGATCCGAGAAGAAGCGGGTAAAATCTTGACCCGGGAACTTAAAGACCGACCCGCTTTCGAAGCTGACGATCAGTCGGCGATGGTTTATCTTCTCGCGACGGAGAGAGATAAATGGGGAGGCAAAGTTTACTTAGAGAGTGGTTATTACTTGCACGGTTATTGGGGGATTTTGGTGGACCGGTACGAGGAGATGATTGAGAATCATAAACCGGGTTTTGGAGACCATCGGTGGCCACTCGTTACACATTTCGTCGGGTGTAAACCGTGCGGCAAATTCGGAGATTATCCGGTGGAACGGTGTCTACGGCAGATGGATAGAGCGTTTAATTTCGGAGACAATCAGATACTTCAGATGTATGGTTTCACGCATAAATCGCTTGGGAGCCGGCGCGTGAAACCCACGCGCAACCAGACGGATCGGCCGCTCGACGCCAAGGACGAGTTTGGGCTGCTTCATCCGCCGTTTAAAGCGGCCAAGCTTACTACTACGACGACGTGAGGAAATATTGTTTTCTTTTGCCTTTAGGGACACACATTATGTTTTATTCCATTTTTATTTGTTTGTAGTTTCCTTAATTAAGTTATACTTAATCATTTTGATCTCCCATTGATGGTGGACTCGTGTATGAAGTATTTCAATGATTTGTCCTCGTAAATTTATTGTAGACGTAATTTCATCGTAATAATCACTTTGAAAAATGATATTCTTTGTAGACAGACATACGATTTTGTAATTTTAGAATATCAAACAAATGTTCAAAAGTTAAAATTACTGCCTTTGTTCCCGTGATTATTGAGTTCTACTTAATTACTTATGCTGCCATAGACTTTTTTACAAATTACTGTTTCACCCGTAACTCTTTGGTTTGTACATATGTTTGTATATATTTTGCTTATTGCCTAACTTTGGAATTTTAGTTGAAAGCCGGAAACGTTGTGCTGTAAATGGAATATTATTTTGTCTAAAGTGACACATTTTGTTTTCTTCCTTCTTTTTATAGTTTCTTGATCAACTTCAATCATCTGGACTTTTTGAACTCCCATTGATATGGAGTCAACGGAGTGATCAATGTTTTGTTCGGATAATTTTTGTAGACAAACGTTTCAAATCACTTCAGTGATAAATTATTTTGGTAAATCATTGCGTTTTTAGTTTTTCACTTTAAAGTTCCTACCTATATATAAGGTGGAGATTACATCACGTGTAAAACTCCAGCACCGCCTCGTTTGTGGAATGCACGACGATAATTTTGTTATGATTATTTAAAATCGAACATGAGTCATATGACACGACGACAGAATTATTATCATTTAATTACTTTTCTGTTCACATAAATATGTAGACTACTAATTGGCTCACATGAAATAATATATTTTATTTGTGCGCTTAGATTTATTTCTTATGAAAATAAACGGAAACGAGAAAGAAGTATCCTTACGTCTCGCGGCGTAATGCATGCGCGTTACATTCTAATCGTCTGTAGAAATTGTTGATTACTACATGTTACAGCTCATGTCTTACTGGAAATCGTGTTATCTTTTCTACTGTCCCATTTACAGCTGATCCCAACAAACAAGTCAAGAACCATTTCGTTTTTTTTGGTCACCAAATCTGCTTTTATGTCGGGACCCAAAAAAATAATCTACACAAATAGAAACACGGTTTTTTTTATAATTAAACATAGATCGTAATAAAATACATGGACTAATCACCTGTATCAAATTAATGAGAATAATAATATTACGTACAATCTTAGTTCCGATTTTATTTTTTAATATTGTATCAATTAAAATATTTAATTGTCATCTGAACATATAACGCAATCACCACCATAAGACCCTTCATCAAGAAACATCCTAGCGATTCTCCCGTTTGCACCACACGGCCAAAACCCACCGGGCCGGTGCTCATCCCCGGTGCCGTACATAACCCTGAGGATCTCTTGCGGTGTCCGGTCATAAGAGAGAGAGTAAGGATCGGCGGAAAGGATGTTGCTGGTGGTGCGATTCTCCGCACCTAGCCACAGCGGCACGCACAAGCCTTCGTCCCTGATCCCGCACATACCTAACTCGTTACGGAGGTTAGATATCTCGTTTGTCAGCTCAGCCACCGTGACTCCGCCGTATTCCTCTACCGTCTCGTTTTGTCTCTCGTACAGGAGTGTCCTTATCACTCCGTCTTGACCCGATTCCACCCCCAATAGACCCGCCACAAGCTGATATATATAAATATCTTAATAATCATTACTAGCAAATTATTAATTCCATCGTCAAAGTAATATGCTATATTGTAACTTATATGTACTAGCAAATTATTAAACTCACTTGTAATCGAAATGTATCCAATAACGTGTATATATTACATGTATAATTTTGGATATTAACATGTATGTTTGCATACTATATTGTTATAAGGTTTAGTAAAGATTATACTAAATTTTTGGTAAAATTTTTTATATAAGCTATTAGAATTATTAAATCTTAAATAATTTGGAAGTAAAAATATGATTATCCTTTTAATTATGATACATATTGATATATATATATATATATACACATATAGCTTTTTGGTTGTCAGATTTTTCATTGTAACCATAATGTGAATCCGTACATATTCATATTATTCCTTTTCTGCTAAAAATTATATATATAATCAGAGTTGATTACCCGTTTGATATTGAAGTAGACAAGGTAAGGGATGGTTCCGACATAACCGGTAAGGCCAACATAAGGGATATAGTATGAAGCTAAGAGATAGTTGAGTGAGTTGGCATAAGGATCAAACCGCGGGTTAGATCTACGTCCAACCGCTCTGTCCATAAACACTGCGAAATTCTCTCTCGTCAGATTCAAGAGCGGACGCGGAATTCCTCCCGTCATATCCGCAATCGCCCTTCAATATCAACTAACTTATTTTAGATTTTAACGATCATGCATAACAATCAAGGAAGTTTGAATTTGATCGTTTTACCTAAGATGACCGATTTCTTGATAACCAAACTCCTCGATGATTCGATTAGTTATAGGATCAAGATTGGCTTTCTTTGCCCCTACCGGGGGTGGTCCACCTTGAGCAAGCGTCGCGTTAAACGCATCGAGTCCTTTTCCGGTAGACCCTTTTAAGAAGAACTCGGCCTCTGTGAACTCCAAGTTCATTGCAAAATGGACTCGATCAACATCGCTCGCTGATATATTCCCCGAGCAGCTAAGATAATTGGAGTTAACCACACTTGCGTCTATTGCAATAAGCAAGACGAGAACGAGACAGAGTTTAAACATATTTTTTCCTTTTGTTTAGGATGGGATTTTTTCAATAAACCATTCCAACTAAGGATTCTTGTGGTTCTAGAGGATCAATTGATGTCTTCATAGAATGTACGCAAGAACTTAGCAATTTATATCGGGTTGTAGTTTTATTTTTTTAAGTATAATACTTCAAATTATTTAATAATTACGTTGGTTAGAATTGAATTGTTTTAGGACCCTACGTGAATACTAAGTTATTTTTTGTTAATACGTGAATACTAAGCTAATAGCTTATTTTGGTATCAATGGAATATTGACAAGTTTTTCCAAATCGCTAACTACCGTAACATTTGTAATTACGTAAGGTAGTTAACATGATTTACCTGATAAAGGGAAATATATATTATTATCACACGTTAATATTATCCCCTTGTAATATTATAACTTTAGTTCTTTACTCTCAACCGATCCAAGTAGGTGTATGGAAGATAGGGCAAAAAATGAAAAAGACGTGGTAACTTAATATGGTGACTTAATGAAGATATCGATACCTTAATAAGTTGAGATAGTTAAAAAAGAATGAAACTATAGTTACATTATAAACTTTTAATTTGGTCAAGGAAATTATAACCACAGGTCAAGAAAGTAAAATGAAGAGCGTGGTCATTTGTAAGTTGTAACAACCGATCTATGTATCTAACTAACTCAAATCAAAATTATTTATAGTTTTTTATCTACTAAGAAAAATTGTGGTTTAAATAAGCATTTTAACATGACATGGAAAATTATAGTTTTTTCCTGAATGTACAAATAATTCTCTATGTAAGCTTAGTTTCTTTCGCATGTTTTATAAATTGTTGGTCATGATTATAGAGAGTTTTTTCCTCATTTAGTGAGGGTAAACTTGTATTATGATCATATATTATGATTAACATATATTATTCTTGGTGGTCGTATTTGTGAATGTATTTTTGAATGATACAATATAAAATAAAAGTCATTTATATGTACGTTTTCATATATATGATTTTCAAGAACACATATTTTCTCGTACATATATCTTTAAATGTGTGTAACAACAGACAAACAGTATAGTCCCGGGGCAAAGAAAATAAGTTGAACATTAGAAACGAAGCGTTCATAAGCTCACTGCGTTTCTGATGCTCGTGGGCCTTATCTTACATTGGACTTAATTTAATCAATTAAGGCCCAATTTCTGATCAGAAGATAAACGTCTCGAATCAATTTCTAAACTACTGTATCTGTTTTATTTTGTACGGAATAAAAATCTCGATATTTGCGACTGAAAGAAATCTCAAATTTTCGAGATAATTATTAAACTAAATGTTTGAAGATAGAATAACAGAGCGCATCTGGTGTAGTGGTATCATAGTACCCTCCCACGGTACTGACCAGTGTTCGATTCCCTGGATGCGCACTTTTTATTTATTTGTACTTTTTCTTCACATTGAAGATCCCTAGATTTTGTTCTATATTTTACATTTAAAACATACAGTTGATTTTGAAATCTAAAAACAAATCACTAAAGGTATAATATAGAAGTTTAACTAGTATTTATGAATTATAGAAGTAAAAACACATGATTTTGATTAAAAAAAATTAAAGTCAATAATTAAATACAATGAATTTAGCATGAACCGAAAGGGGGAAAAAATCTTAATCCACCAATTAAATTATTTTCCAAAATTCATTTTTAATATGTAGGGTTGGTTGGCAATTTAAAAATGAAAGACTAATTAACAGAAACTTGGAAATGTATGTCGGTCACATCACAAGGATTACACTATTGAAAAGAAAAAGATATCTCTATAGTCTTTAGATCGGTCCAAGTCTCCAAGAAATTGACAAAACCCTTCAATTATTATTTATTGTTTTGGTCGTGTTAAAGACCCTTCATTATTTATTATTCTCTTGAAATCTTTCGACGAAAAGTGGAAAATAATAATGCAACCTTTCCCTCTATTTTTCATTTTTTTGGTTATCGTTTTGGAAACAAGCTACATTGATGCCTTTACCAGAAACGATTTCCCAGAGGATTTCCTATTCGGAGCCGCAACTTCAGCTTATCAGGTTCGACTCTGCTTTTGTGTTCTTCATTTTTTCTAAAAAATTGTTTTGTCTATAAAGTAGAGTTTTTATTTTTATGTTGGGAATTTGTGGAAATAGTGGGAAGAGCTGCTGATGAAGATGGAAGAACTCCTAGCGTCTGGGATACTTTCTCCCACTCCGGTAAGCATTTTACCTTCTTTTGAGTGTTTTGGTTTTTGTCAACAGACACATATATTACAGGTTTTAACCTTGTTCGAAACTTGTAGATAATAGAGGTAATGGAGACATAGCATGTGATGGGTATCACAAATACAAGCTCTCTCTCTCTCTCTCTCTCTCTCTCTCTCTCTCTCTCTTCTTTGCCGTTTACTTTTCAAAGAAGTTATCGTAAATCTTTGGCTCTGTTTTTCTCAAATTCGATGTGTTATTGTCACTTTTGCAGGAAGATGTTAAGTTGATGGCAGAAATGGGCTTACAATCATTCAGATTCTCTATCTCCTGGTCAAGACTTATACCTAGTAACGCCTCTTCCTCGTTTCTTAATTTGCAAGAAACTAACGATCTTGTCTCTGACCTCTTTAAACCCTTTTTTGGCTGTGTGGTTTTTCAGATGGAAGAGGACCCATTAACCCTAAAGGTTTATTGTTTTACAAGAACCTCATCAAAGAACTACGAAGCCATGGTGAGGTCTTTTGTCTTTATACTTTAATCGCAACTAAAAACAATTCATAGCTTCTGATAAAAAAATTTGCGAAACTATTTAACAGGAATCGAACCACACGTTACACTTTACCACTATGATCTTCCTCAGTCTCTTAAAGATGAGTACGGAGGATGGATCAACCGCAAAATCATGTAAAGGATCAAAGAAGATTCGGATTTAATATATATAAATTGTAAATAAAAAAATGTTGTTTTATTTGTTATATTGCAGAGAAGACTTCACTGCTTTTGCAGATGTATGCTTCAGAGAGTTTAGGGAGGATGTGAAGTTATGGACTACGATTAACGAAGCTACAATATTCGCGATTGCTTCTTATGGCGAAGGAATAACGCCGCCTGGACATTGTTCTCCAAACAAATTCATTAACTGCTCTACAGAACCATATATTGCAGGCCATAACATATTGCTAGCTCATGCCTCTGCTTCAAAATTGTATAAACTAAAGTACAAGGTATTCGCACATATACATCTCTTATTCGCTCTTCAAACCTTAAACCTATATATAGTTCATATGATGGTGCAGAGTAGGCAGAGAGGATGCGTAGGCCTTAGTATATTTGCATTGGGGTGATCTCCTTATACAAACTCCAAAGACGATGAAATCGCAACTCAAAGAGCTAAAGCTTTCCTCTATGGCTGGTGAGAAAAAAGCTTTCTTTGTTGCAGCAAGTTAAGGACAAAATCTGAAGATTAAATTGATAATTCAGGATGTTGAAGCCTTTGGTATTTGGGGACTATCCGGATATAATGAAGAGAACCTTGGGATCGAGATTACCCGTTTTCTCAGAGGAAGAGTCGGAGAAAGTGAAAGGATCATCTGACTTTATAGGAATTATTCACTACATAACATTCTACGTCACAAACCGACCAGCACCTTCTATCTTTCCCAGCATTAACGAAGGCTTCTTTAAAGACATGGGCGTATATATGATCCGTAAGCTTAGTTTCTTTCATAATCAATCAATAGAAAAAGCTTATCAAATTGATAACTCTTCTTCTTTGGACAGCCATTGGGAATTTTTCATTTTCAGAGGTAAGGACCTGCAAATCTGCAGAACACGTATATATATATATATATATATATATATATATATATATATTTAGGCCAAAAACTCTTGTTTGATCTTCTTGAATCTGGAGATTTTCCTTACTCAATTGCTTTCTTGAAGTTTGATGTTATTCCATGGGGTCTCGACGGTGTTCTTGAGTATCTAAAGCAGAACTATAACAATCCTCCAATATACATTCTTGAAAATGGTACACTTCATTCTCTTTGGTCTTCTTGCTCTGTTTTTGTCTTCTTGAAATTACACCTTAAGATTTTTCATATCGCACCAAAAACAAAAACAGGGAGACCGATGAAACACGATTCGATGCTACAAGACACACCAAGAGTTGAATACATTCAAGCTTACATTGGTACTGTGCTCAACGCCATCAAGTACGATTATCCTCCTTCGTCTTTTAGTTCCTCATATTAGCATTGATTGTCTTAGTGGTCTGATGTCCCACTTTAAGTCTGGTTTACTTGACACTCTGTTTCTGAAAAATCTTCTGACTGATCAGGAATGGATCAGACACGAGAGGTTACTTTGTATGGTCGATAATTGATTTGTATGAGATAATAGGTGGGTACGAGCTGAGCTTTGGAATGTACTATGTGAATTTTAGCGATCCTGGTCTCAAGAGGTCTCCGAAGCTCTCTGCTTCGTGGTACACTGGTTTTCTCAATGGTACAATTGATGCTGCTTCTCAATATATTACTCAGTTGCAGAGCAACTTCTCTGGCTCTTCTTCATTGTAATGTACTTAACTAAAGGATCCTAGTTTGGTTGTCATCTATTCTATGACAATAACTCAGTGAGTTGGCAAACGGTTTGATAAGATTTGCATATGAATAATGAATTGAATAGCATAAATTCTTGAAACTAGTAAATTAGATAACAACACTCGAACACAATAAGACTTTAAAGACTTAAATTTCAACTTTATGAGAAACATAATATTTGGTGCCTTGTATCGTAAAAACTGCATCCGGTGTAAAATTTAACAAAATTAGCATTTTTGTTTGCCAAATACAATAAAAATCTCAACACTCGGTTACACCAAGTAGAATTAGAATTCGACTCTTGTTAAAACTTAGTTCTCTTTGTTGGAATAGTCCACTTGTGACCCAATTTTAGTGCAAAGATGTTAAGCATAAAACTCCACTCACTCTTCTTTTAATTTGGTACATACAACTATCTTAAAAACAAAATATATCTCAAAATTTAACTAAATTAGCAATTCTTTTGTTCGCAAAAATTATTGTTTTCCGTAATTTATTCTTAATACTACAAACGAACCATTATGATGTGTTTACCTATATTGGCATGTACGTCGAGTTGGTACATCGCAAGGAAAAGATATTTCTATAGTCGTCTTCACATGTATATTTGTCGCGTATATTACGAATGGAAGAAGAAGGAATAGAAAAGATATTTCTATAGTCGTCCTCCCTCCTCACACCTCACACTTCACCAAAATACAATTCACTCAATATGTATTTCTTTTTTAATGGTCCGAGAAAACGACTGAACCGAAACCCTTCAATTATTATTCATTTGGACTCAGAGTAGAGGAGGAAAATAAAATAAAAATGAAACATTTCTCTCTGTTTTCCATTATTTTGGCCATCGTTTTGGCAACAAGCTACATTGATGCCTTTACCAGAAACGATTTTCCAGAGGATTTCCTCTTCGGAGCATCCACTTCTGCTTAACAGGTTCGAGTCTGCAACATCAATGGCAATTTGTTTTTTTTTTTTGGGGAATTTGTGGAAATAGTGGGAAGGAGCTGTTGATGAAGACGGAAGAACTCCTAGCGTCTGGGATACAACCTCCCACTGTCGTAAGCTTTTTTTTGTTTATATTAATTTTAAATGTTGAGTTATTATTCAGCGTTTATATGAGAAAACTTTGTAGATCCTTGTTCAAAAATTGCAGAGGATGGAAGTAATGGAGATATAGCATGTGATGGGTATCACAAATACAAGGTTACTCTCTCTTCTTTGCCGTTTACTTGTCGAAGAAGTTATCGGCTCTGTTTTTTCTCAATTTCGATGTTATTGTGACTTTTGCAGGAAGATGTTAAGCTGATGGCAGATATGGGCTTAGAAGCATTCAGATTCTCCATCTCTTGGACAAGACTTATACCTAGTAATGCCTCTTTATGGTTTCTTAATTTCCAAGTAACTTAACGATGTTGTTCCTGACCTCCTTAAACGCTTTTTGTCTGTGTTATTTTTCAGATGGAAGAGGACCCATTAACCCTAAAGGTCTATTGTTTTACAAGAACCTCATCAAAGAACTACGAAGCCATGGTGAGGCTTTTTGTCTTCATACTTTATCGCAACTAAAGCTAATTTATATATAGCTTCTGACAAAAAATTTGGCAAAACTATTAACAGGAATCGAGCCACATGTTACACTTTACCACTATGATCTTCCTCAAGCTCTTGAAGATGAGTACGGAGGATGGATCAACCGCAAAATCATGTAAATGAATAAAGAAGATTCTGATCTAACAAAGTCACTTGTAAAATATGAATAGAAAATAATGTTGTTAATTTGTTAGAATATTGCAGAGAAGACTTCACTGCGTTTGCAGATGTATGCTTCAGAGAGTTTGGCGACGATGTGAAGTTATGGACTACAATCAACGAAGTTACAATATCTGCCATTGCTTTTTATGGCGAAGGAGTTAGATTTGGACAGTGTACTCCTACCAAATTCTTCAATTGCTCTACCGGGAATTCTTGTATGGAAACATATATTGCAGGGCATAACATGTTGCTAGCTCACGCCTCTGCTTCAAATTTGTATAAACTAAAGTACAAGGTATACATATTCATCTCTTTTTCGCTCTTAAAACCCTCAACCCGTATGAACGTAATTCATATGATGGTGCAGAGTAAGCAAAGAGGATCCATAGGCCTTAGTATATTTTTGCATTGGGGTTATCTCCTTATACAAACTCCAAGGACGATGAAATCGCAACTCAAAGAGCTAAAGCTTTCCTCTTTGGCTGGTGAGAAAAAAACTTAATTTCTTTGTTTCAATAACTTAAGGACAAACTCTGAAGACTAATAAATTGATAATTCAGGATGTTGAAGCCTTTGGTATTTGGGGATTATCCGGATGAAATGAAGAGAACCTTGGGATCGAGATTACCGGTTTTCTCAGAGGAAGAGTCAGAGCAAGTTAAAGGATCATCTGATTTTGTAGGAATTATTCATTACACGACAGTCTATGTCACAAACCGACCCGCACCTTCTATCTTTCCCAGCAACACTAACAAAGGCTTCTTTACAGACGTAGGCGCATATATTATCTGTAAGCGTAGTTTATTTTCATCATTATTCAATCGAAAAAGCTTCGCAACTCTTTAAAACTGATAAATCTTCTTCTTTCGACAGCCACTGGGAATTCTTCATCATTTGAGGTAAGGTCCTGCAAATCTGCAGAACACACATATGTATTTATGCCAAAACCTCTTGTTTGATCTTCTTGAATCTAGAAATATTCCTAATTGAATTGCTTTCTTGAAGTTTGATGCCACTCCATGGGGTCTTGAAGGTGTTCTTGAGTATCTAAAGCAGAGCTATAACAATCCTCCAATATACATTCTTGAAAATGGTACACTTCATTCTCTTTTGTCTTCCTACTCTGTTTTGTCTGCTTGAACACACACTTTTTTGTTCTTAAGATTCCTTCAAATCGCAAACTTAAATAAACAAAAAAACAGGTATACCGACAAAACATGATTCGACGCTACAAGACACAACAAGAGTTGAATACATTCAAGCTTACATTGGTGCTGTGCTCAACGCCATCAAGTATGATCATCCTTCTTCATATTTTAGTCCTCATATTAATATATTAGGAATTTATGATTCATTGGTTTAATTCCGGTTTACTTGACTCTCACTTTGTGACAAATCTTTTGACTGATCAGGAATGGATCGGACACGAGAGGTTACTTTGTATGGTCGATGATTGATTTGTATGAGTTATTGATTGGATATAAGACCAGCTTTGGAATGTATTATGTGAATTTCAGTGATCCCGGTCGCAAGAGGTCTCCAAAGCTCTCTGCGTCTTGGTACTCTGGTTTTCTCAATGGCACAATTGATGTTGCTTCTAAATATATTACTCAGTTGCAGAGCAAATTTTCTGGCTCCTCTTCATTGTAATGGATTTAACTAAGGATCCAAGTTTGGATTGATTTTATCTATTGTATGAAAAAAACTCAGTGAGTTGGCAAATGGTTTGATAAAATTTGCATATGAATAATGATGCATCTTGTGAGACCAAAATGAGTAGCTTGGATTCTGGAAGATTAGTCAAAAAAAAACATAACAACACTGGAACACAACCACGAAAGTCACAAAGACAAACAAGCTCTAATGCCTCAAAATTTAACCGTCTCTAAAAATAATATTTTGCGGCAACCATCGCAGAAGCGCATCTGGTGTATAAAGGATCTAGAACAGAAGCTTTACTCTCAATTGTATTTGGAAAAGTCTGAGAACTTTCATTAAAAGGAAATTGATGGCTTTATAGAGAAGCCTTACACAAGTAGCGCAACAACATAGAAAATGCTAACGTGAAAATAGGAAACAAATTAACAACGAGTCCAATGAATTAGACTTATTCAACCCCTAAATAATAGCTTGACTTATTTGTGAGACCTGCAACTTAGTGACCTGCAGCTTAGTCAAAACCCAACAGTGTAGTGGTATCATAGTACCCTCCCTGGATGCGCATTTTCCTCTATATTGGTTACAATACACAGATTTGTCAATTTCAGCCATCCTCATCCCAAGCGGTACTCTCTGCTCTTCTCAAGACATCTACCAGTAACGCCATCTAGCAATTACGATTTAAGCTGGAACTCCTCTGTTTCTTCTTTATTGTGATCTACTTTTACGGGTCTTGATCTCAGTTTTGGTTTGAGTTCAGTTATGGAATTTTCATCTTCTCGGTTTGTATACTAAAAAGTAAATGTCATTAGGAACCTCATATATATTTCTTTCAGCAAATATATTTTGTAAAAATGTAAACGCAAACATCATTTTTCGCGTTTACATTTACAAAATTTTTTTTGATTAAAACACTAAATAGTTGATGTAACAGCAAACGCAAAAATAGCACCCAGAAAACGAAACAAAAACTTCATATCATAGAAAACAAAAAGACGTAGTGAGACTCTTTGGATCAATTTGTGGTGGGAGCAACGGTCAAGCCAGGAGAGACTTTAAGGAAAGCCGGACGAGAACAGAGATCTTCCCACCAGGCCTTGACATTAGGACGGTCGTTGATCAAACCGGCATGACTCGTCTTCATGAAGTAGTAAGTGTACGGCACGTGGTGGAGATCGGCGAGTGTGTAAGTATCTCCGGCTAAGTATTTTGTCTTCCCAAGTCTCTCTTCGTACACGTCGAGTACTTTCCCAAGCTTCTCCAAATTCTCCTTTACGATGGCTGCATCAGGAGATTCACCTTGAAGCGGCACGACGATGAGCTGGTGGATGACGGCGGAGATCGCCGGGTTAAAGTGGTGGGCCTCCACTTCCGACCATATCTTCACTATCGCTGCTGCTTTAGAGTCTTCGTGTCTTGTCAAATCCGTTCCTTTTTCCCTTTGTTTCTCTGCTATATACGCCGTGATTGCCCTCGACTCTGTTTTTGTAATAGAAAACATTGTTAAACTAAACCATTATGTTAAACAAATTTTACGATATTTATATACGAACCAAAAAGGATAAGGTCGTCGTCTTGTAGAACTGGAACTTGGCCAAAGGGCTGCATCGAGGAGAACAGATATGGTTAGATACAGAGACATATATAACACACATATATGCGTACGTACGATAGTAATGTGTCCACATATTTATGCGCATAGTAGTAATGTTTGCTTAATAATACGCTTACGTTCATGGAGAGAAAAGAAGGGAGCTTATGGTGGCAAGCAAAGAGATTGACGGGGACAAGCTCGAACTCAGTGCTCTTCTCATGGAGGCAGAGAAGGACACGTGCCACGCACGCTGACATCTCATCTCCATATACCTTCATCGCCATTTTTATTTCTGTGTTTCTTACAACAGACTGAGTCACACTAACTCGGAAGAAGAGTGAGGGAGATCAGAGCTGTGGTCTCACTTGCTTATATATATAACCTATGCTTTGTATATCGTATAACCTAGCCAGTATAAATGTGGTCCTGTTTCTTGGACTTTTAATAAATATATAGATATATCGAATCTTACATCAGGTAACGTACGTACTCGAATCTTTCCAGTTTTATACACATTTTATTTCAGACGTTGTTTATTTTGTGGTCGCTGAAATTAAAGGTTTGAAATAGGATTCCTTTTGCTCATGCCTCGAAACTCGGTTTACGAAATTTTGCCTGTCATCGTATGAGGATTCGTGAGGGTAAACGTGGCATTCAAAGTTGACTCATGTGTAGAAGAACAAAACCAGGTTGTTCTTACACAAGCGGTTTAGTGAAATGTTGGGGAAGACACAAATGGATGAGCGTTGAATCAGTTTTGGTTAGCGATCAAAGGTTTTTACAAATTATAAGGCCCATTAATTATTATACACACAAACTATACATTACACCATCCTTGAACCATATCTCACCACTTAAGTAGCAGAGAGATAGAGTGAAGGGACAAAAGAGAATAGAAGCTTTCTAGAAAACAGAAGGCGGTTTCAGGCAGTTGTGATACTCAAGCTGAGACATTTCTCCGCCGTTCACCGGATCAAACTGGCATCTGTAGAAGCTGTTTGAAAACATCAAAGAAACCAAGCCCGGTCAATTCAAATATGCAATACACATACCAAATAATAAGGAATTCAAGTTTTCTACAAACTCAATTCGTGATTAGAGTTTGTCAATGGAATTACAAGCAGTTCTCGCTTACCTCCCATCCATGCCAAGAATAACAACTGTGTTCTTCTGATGACCAAAGGCGGCTATGTACTGAGTTCCTTCAACCAACCGGAACTGAGCCACCGACCACTCCGAGCTGAAATACTTTGGCAGCACTCCTGATGGACCAAAAGAGTTATGATTTCTGAACCAATATGCTGCTAACAGTTAAGTGATGAAAGCAACTGACAATGGTTTTAAAGAAATTACCTTTGAATAATGACAGAGACGAAGATGGGGATGAAGTAGAGCGAGTAAGATCAGATGCAATACGAGATGTGTCTTTCACTTGACCTCCAGAGTTGACTTTGAGACCAAAAACATGGACAGTTCCTTTGTCACTTGAGACAGCTAACCACTCGGCATTTGAAGAGAAGGCCAAACTATAGATCTCCGCTCTATCTGCACCTCTCCTAACCTGTACGGTCACATCATGTTGGCATTATTCTACCATGGACTCCAAAATCATACGGCATTATTATAAGGAATCACAAAATTTCATAGCTCATACATGATGAGTCTATTTTAGACTCATGATAAAGATGATAAGATAAGTACATGGAGTTTTTTTTCCCTATGGAGGAACCGATGCAAAAGGACTTAATTCAGAGACTCCAATGAAAGGAAATAAGACTGTGCAGCATAAGGAACAAGATCAGCCGCAAGATAAATCCCCACATGTTTTGTAATAACTATTGCTCTAGCTGATGGATTTATTAAGAACCTGGTAATGTTTTCAGAATATTACCAGGTGTACCTCAGTAAGCAAAAGATGAATCCTTTTCAACATGTCTCACCCTCAGCAAGCAAAAGTGTCCATCTAAAAAGTTGGGATTTGAGGTGAACAGAAAGCAATCTACGGAGAAGAAAATGCTAAATCGACTGTAGACAAGGTCAAAACAATTGGCCTCTATCATAATTTACACATCCAACAATAGCAAGTAATAGATCAACTCGAAACAGTCACCCTAGTATATATAAATGAACTTTTCTGCATCTTTGAGCTAATAATAGAAACATGAAATGAGATCATCAAAATCCAGTCCTACACCCTACTTAGCATACTTCATTATCAGAATCAGAAACCACCAGTAACTAAACCACCAAATTGCTAGGATTCGAACATCGGGCAATAGAAGTAATCCAAATAAAGAAAGGCTTTTGATGAATTAAAAGCGTAATATGGTACCTCTTGCCGCAAGGTGCCATCAACAGTATTGAACACCCGAACCAGAGTACCCTTTGAGCTAGCTGTCGCCAACAAATGCCCATCCTGCGTGAGAGCGAAGCAAGCTATTCTCGAATCATGAGCCATGATGAACTTGGTGCGTTTAGAAGCGTAATGCTCGATCCGAACTTGCCCTTTCTGCAAACCTGGACATACCAATACCATAGAACCAACACCCTGAGAAACAGCGCACAAACCCTTAGGATTCGCAATGGTCTCAATCTGATGCATAAGCTTGAGGTCCGAGAAATTGTAAACAAAAATCTTCTGCTCGAGAACGACGATAATCCGATCCCTCCTAAGCCGGACCGATCGAACATCGGACCTGAAAGAGAGTTCTCCGATACATCGGCCCTGGTGATCATCCCAAATCATGACCTTGTTAGGAGGATATTGAGGATCAGGTCCACCACCAACAAGTGCTAATATATTGCATCTGAAAAGCATCTCAACCACAGCGACACCACCGCCGCGATCGAAATCACGCCGGAAAATCTCGCGAAAGGGATCGCAATTAAGGATCCGGAAGCCACGATCGGTGCCTACAGCGAAGCAAGCGTGGTCCTGGTTAAAGGAAAGGTGAAGCACCGATGGAGGAGGCATCAGGGGAGAAATAGGGGATTGATTAATATTAACGTCGCGGTTGGAATTCGGAATCCGATCAGAATTATGATTAGGCTCGTCGGAGTTGAGACTCATGGAGGAGAAGGAATCGAGAGACTCGGTGTCGTCTCCGCGATCCCGGTGCGAGGGAAAAGTAGAATCGGAATCTGACGCAGTCGTGGAATCGGGATTAGGGTTGGGGTTCGGCCAGGAGGAGGAGACGGTGGCCATGGAAGAAGGAATCGTAAGAGAGAAAGATGAAGAAGAAGAAGAAGCGTGAAGAGGGAGGAATAGGAAGAAGCAGAAGAAGAAGAAGAAGACTTGGTGCTTTGCTTGTTGCCGTCATATCTTTCAGGCGGCTACTCGACTTCTTATTATTGTCAAAATAATTAAAAAAATGGAAAAAAAAGAAGGGATAAAATCAAATATTACGGGAAATTTTAACTGAATCTTTTACAGTTCATAAAATTTATTTATTTTTTATGAATAACACCAAATTATTAGATTCTTTTTGTTTTAAGACCAAAAAAAGATTCGACTCATGATATAAATGTTGTAGGCCCTAGCTATAAATACTGTTAACATTCCAAACTGTTAGATCACTTAATAACTTTTTCATGTTTTATTTGATTTCATCTACTTTATTATGAAGGATATATCATAGATTATGCCCCATCATAGTATTTGTTACCAAAATAATTACTTGTTACTTAGATCTTGAAAAGTAGTTTCTTTAATGTACGAGTTTACGACCAATATTTTCAAAATATGACAATTACGCAATAATTTATGAATCTGTTTGGAAAAAGAAACACGAAATTTTTTTTTTATGTTAACCAAACATAAAGAGAGTAAATAGAAAAAAACACACACACAAGTTGGGGGACAGTAATGAAAGGGATCATTAGTTAAGTCTACAAATCCTCCCAGCGTCAGCTGTGAGACGTTGACCGTTAATCAAAATCTGTAAGGGCTCATCGGTGGATATAGTCCCGGTTGTGTCTGCGGCGGAGGCACCGTAGGATAACCTTCCGGCGGACATGATAACCCAGGAAATATTGATGGATACATTGCCGGTGGACTTTCCGGTATGTAATGAGGCGGATACAATCCGGGGAAGCAAGCCGGCGGAAGAATCTCCGGCTGAGCCATTGGTGGATAAATCGGTGGCTGAGAAGGAGCGTGATTGTAACTAAACGATCCCACGCTTGGAAGCAACTGACTCAATACGGGTACATTCAAAACAGGCTGGTGTAACGCTGCAGGACGCACCGGCTCGGGAGCTGGGTACCGTGAGCAGCCACCACCGCTCGTAACCACCACCGGACCTGTGAACGAATAAGTGAAACTAATATCGCCTTTGGATTTTCCGATTTGATATGTGACGTATCTTTGACCGGTCTTATCGTTTCCAAGATGATCCAAAAGCTCTTTCACCGGAACGTGAACCTCGTCGATGTCTTTCTCTCCGCCTCCACGTTGCTCGCACTTGATCTTGAAAGTGATCACAAGGCGGTTAGCCTCAGCTAAGGCTTGGTCGATGGTGAATTTCATGACATCATTGCTCCATTTGGGGCTTGTACCACTGTCTCTTGCCACTTGTGTCCGCTGCTCACGGTGGTCGGAGCATTTTGGATCACCGGATAACTTCACGGCCACGAAAACATCCATCTTCGACACTTTCTTAAGCCCTTTTGCTGATGTCACCTTTATTTGTAGAGACCTCGTCCCCATTTCGAAATTACTAAAGATAAAATGCAAAAGCTTGTTTCTCCTCAACACACATTACATATAGAAGTTGCAGAGAAGACTTAAGAGAAAGTCAATGACAACTATTTATAGAGGACCTTTTCATTATTCCATCCACTGTTCTGTTTTTAATGTCTATCGAATTATGATTTTAATATACCTGGAAGAGTGATTATTACCATGAAAGAAGGAGTCTGTGTTTGATGAGCAGCCAAAGGCATCTTACAGCTCAGTCAAAGGTAAAAGACAAGAAAAAGAAAAAGAAAAATCCATTGCAAAAGCAAACAGTACTGAAAACGATCAAATGGGAGGTTTGGCACAACATACAGAAATCTTCAAGAACCTTTTTTTTTATTCTTCGAAAGATGCAAACTTTGGAGATAGGAGGAAAATTCTCGACTAGTGCTGAGTATGATGAGTCCCATCCCCGGTTTCTTCGCCTTTCCTTGAAGCAGCTCTTAGTTTACGTTGTTCCTCTTTGTATATCCTGTTTCTTCGTTGGAACTACATCAAATACACAAATATCCCCTCCTTATCAGTCCATCTACCAGAAGCTTATACTAAGCAAAGAAGAAAGAATCAATCAATATTGGAGACAACATCACAACAAATAAAGCTTTTGAATCTCCAAAATTTCACCTGCAAGCCCCTACTATACATTTAGTTTCATTCCTTGGAGTGGAGTGTCATATTTTTATGATTTCACCACATAGAGAACATGGACGTCAAATTTTGACGAATCGTTCCAATTGAAGTAGGATCAAACAGAGACAAGAGATGAAGAGAGTAAGCCTCTCTACTTCGAAGATCGAGTTGAAACAATCCTAACTTAACAGCAGAGAGGAATTTAGATAAGGCCATGAAACTAAATCTCAAAAAAGGGAGCAGTATCATATAAACCTAATCCCTACAAGCTACCTAGTGAATGGCATCCACATTTTTTTAACTTGTGAGATTGCAATTCAATTTTACTAGTTCCAAGCTAAAAGAAAGCTTATGTTTTTATAATATTAAATGAGTCATAAATGGCAAACGAAACGACCAGATTGAGGGATTGCTCCACAACTGATCTAGGAATGACTCTAACTCGTGATCCAGAAACTATCACTGATCGATCTAGGGTTTCGTACGATAACAGGACGAATCATCAATGAAATAGATCAAGCAATCAAAAGCGGTGAACTGATGATAAAAAAAAAGAAGGAAAAAGCGAAAGGTACCTCTTTGGAATGGTGAAGACACTCGAGGTAGTCTTCACGAAGAAGAGTACAATCTTTGGGCTCTCTGCAATGAGACATACATTCGCTGAAATCCATCCAGAAATCGTAACATCTCCCTTTGTTTCCCGTTATCCCCCACCCCGACGCCATTTTATTCTCTAATCCCCAAAGTTCCAATCCAATCCCGACCAAACTCGTCGTCTCAAGAGACTTACTTCTTCGCCTGATTTCCAAGGATCCGATCGATTCGGGTTTATCCAATTAGAACCCGAAATAATCCTTTCATGGGCCTTTATTATGGGCTTTAACATATATGTTTGATGGGCCCAACTAATTTCATCTGAATTTCTAGAACCCTTTTTCCATTTGGCAGATTCAACTGAATTGGAGTCAGAGTGGGCCCACCCTTTTCCCTGCTACTTTCGAAGACTTCAAAACTTGTTTACTATATCTTACAAATCACGGGATGATTTTTTCGGTAAGTCACCCATCATTAAATTTTTTCAGCTCAAACACACTTTTCTCAATGCATTTTTGTGATATAGGTAGCCAAACCAATTCTTTAAAGCTTTCTTTTTGCATCATCATATTTTTTGAAACCGAGGTGTTACATTATCATTGCGATTTTCTTAAATATTAAGTGAGAGATCATTTAAAACTTAAATTAGTCATGGACTCATCAGTAAAGATTGAGTTTTGATTATTTTGGAATTTTTGATCGAATGTCAATTTCAAGAATAGGGTGTCAATTAGGTTTATATTAAATAATACATATGGAAAAGGTGTTTATACCAAAACCAATTCTATACTATTTATCGGGAAGTACCATTATGAAATTTGACATGTTTTTGTAAATAATTACATCATTACATCATTGGTTTATGACCATTTTAATATTTTTCAAAAAGGATATAATCATCAATTTAATCTATAGATCTATTTAAATACATGCAGACTTTCGGTATGTCCGATTGGGTTGGATCCGTAACAGAAAGTATTAAAGAATATTTCTGAATTTTAATAAAAACAAATGAATATTAACTAAAGCGTAGCAAGACTATGTCCACGAAACAAAATATATCCAAGACATGGGGAAGACATCCAATGAAATCGAACACGGTACGAAGATCCGAACAATGAACAGAAGTAACTGAATATTCCAAAACAAGATTTACATCTCCAAAGATGTACAAATTCACACAAGTAGCCGATGATGGAGAACCACAAAAACCCAGAATATTTGCATGCCATACATAGTAAAAGTTATGACTGAAATCACTTACAAAAATCAGCAAACAAAACACAATTAAGTATACAAGGAGCAGCTAATCAGAGCATGTATCTATGTATTTATTTTTTTATTTTTTTTGGGAAAACCAGAGCATGTATCTTAATGCAAAATTTGACACCAATCTCATGGAATATCTCTTAAGTAACATAAACCCATGAGTCTCCAAACACAAAGACTTTTATAAAAAGGCTAGAATCAAGTATATATTGCAACAAATTCAGGCCATTTTCTCGGAAAGTTAAACATGAAATTCGAAAATTTCAATAACCCAAGCCAAATCTGCAAAATGCGAAAAGTTGGTAAATCGGTAATCAAATTGGCCTTAAACCATTCCACAAAACTACTAAGTCAGTGTACTAATTAACCTCAAACTCGAGGAACAAACGACCCGCCCGATCTCATGGTAATTTTGGAACCAAAATGTTAATCTATGACTAGAAACAAAATCTTTCAACTCCTTGCTCAAAAAAATTGAAAACGTATTCAAACCACAATTCATCAACTTTCGATCTTGACATATAAAAATATGTATCTTAAGCCAAGCAAATACTAAATGACCTTTTTGACAAGAAAAAAAACACATCACATTTGACTGAAACAACTGCCCCAACCCAGAAGGACTTTTACACCAATCTCAAATCGAAACAAAAGTATTAATCATGTTCGAAAATCATCGATCCGAAAAAAGCTAGCTAGCCCCTTCATCATCATCATCATCACATTATTTGATTGATTCACTAGACGAATCACAAGAGAAGACGAAAACAAAAGAAGCACTATGGAAATGGATACTTGTGCTTCAAATTTCGACGTTGAACGGCGGAGGCGAGATGATCGAGAGACGGAGGGCTTCGATAGGATCTAGAACCGGAGAAACAGAGAGCTTCGTACTACCGATTGGCACGCGGAGAATCACATGGTGAACGGCGGAGGTTGATTGTTTCTGGTTTAAATTTTTCAGTTGCAAGAGGAGGAGGAGGAGGATATTTGATCGAGCTAAGAAAAGGGCAAGCGTTCCTTACATTTATTCTGTTAAGCTTGTCCACAATCTATTAACAATTAATCTCGCCTTGTTTCTAAATAATAAACACAATGCTTCACCGTCTGTTCACTTCTTGTGTATGTATTATTGTGTAGTTGTTTTGTATGCGGGTACAAGACTTGGGAGTGATGTTATTATAAGAAGTTGGTGTTTTAGAAGGTAAAGGTGATTCCGCCTTTTAGACAGACACTCGAAGTAGTCCAAGTGAACTCTTTGCAATGAGACATACATTCGCTAAAATCCATCCAGAAATCGTTTTGTTTCCCGTTATCCCCCACCCCGACGCCATTTTCTCCTTCCTTTTCCGTTTGGCAAATTCCACTGAATCATTGATTTGCATCATCTCAACAACTAAGTTCACTGCGATTTTCTTAGTATCCATATAGCATTCAAAACTAAAATTAGTCATTCACACAGCACATAGCTTATTGCTTAAGAAAACCAGAGCCAAGAAGCCTTAACATATTCGATTTAACATCTATCTCTACAAACAGATGAGATATAGCTTAGCTTAACATTCTATCTCTACACTTATTATGCATCAAAGATGATGTCTTTACGGTTTCACGACACGATAGGCAATAAATCTATCATCCCTAAAGAGCATCTCCGCGTCTTCAGGAAGAGTTATCTCGGGGTTCCACGGACGACAAACTACATGTTGGCCACTTGGTATACTCAGGTGGCCAGTTCCCATTATGAGCTTCTTCTTCTCACTCTCATCTACACATGATGATATTTCACTACCATCGTTTGTGGGATTCTGAGGCATACGAGAACAAGCAGCAATATTCCTCTTGATACCATTGGTAGCTGGTGCATTAGGAGTAACAACAACGTTTGTAGGATTCTGAGGTATAGGCGAAGAAGAAGCAGCAATGTTCATCTTCATACCATCAGTACTTGGTGCATTAAGACTACCATCGTTTGTAGAATTCTCAGGCACATGCAAAGCAACGTTCATCTCCTTAGCATTACTGGCTGGTGCATTATGAAAATCTGGAAATTCTGCACAAAATGAAGACTGTAGAGCATGAGTTTTGAATGAACAACCATTTTGACCATTTAGCATAAAACTGACATTGGAATTCACTTCATGCAGTTAAGAGTAAGGTTGGCTTTCTTATTTCATAGCTAGCTGTTTCCTACCTAGCTCAGGAAATACGTCCCTCTGATTGGACCACAAGTTATAACAAAGGAAGAGAGTTTTCCCTTTAACAAACAAACCAAAGCATTATTCATGTAGTGTATGTTTCAAAGAAGACTAACCATCTTCATACACTTTAATCCACTTTGATGGGACATCAGGGGTCATCACCACCTTGGAAGGTTGGGAATGGATATCTTGTAGACTGCTCTTCACATTTGAATTTAGAGCTTCTTGTCTCTCACAAGCCAAAGAAGGCGATGATGTCTGGTTCGAGTTCCCTGCACATCATAGATTATCACCAACTTGTCTCGTTTAACTTTTTAACATTGGAAATATGCATTAAGATAATAAAATCAAATGGCTTTGAAACAAACAAACAAAAAAACTTGTTTCATGATTTGTTCGTTGTGAAACTGCTCACTCTCATGACCCAATTTCTGACTTGGCCATGTTGAAGAATATAGTCTAGTGAGGGGAATACTGATCTAGTAAACTTCAAAAGATTGACAAGAAGAATCTCAGATGCAATTAACAAGATTAACTGTAGTCAAAATGCCTACAGCTAAATGGAGTTTAAAAGCATTTCACAAGAACAGTGGTAACAATAACGAGAAACAGTCCGATCATTTCTTATCTCATACCACGCACCAACTGAAAACTAACCTAACTTGCTGATTTTGAAATATTTAACCATTTTTACGGAATAAATAAAATACGAAAAGCAAGGGATGTTAAAAGGTTAAATACATACCATTTTTTATACTCATGAATGCTACTTTAGCGGCACTCATTTCAGCCAACTTTTTGGTTTTTGCCTCTTCTCCGCTGAAAACTTTCCCAGCAAACTCAACAGTTGAAATAAAAGTAGGCGCATGCGATGGACCAGATGTGGCAGTTGCATAAACTGGTAACAGAGAATTTTCTTTCTGAGCTATTTCTTGTAACAGGTTCTTGTAGGCAACATCAATTCCCTGAATAACAAAAACGACACAAAGATAAAATTAAATTCAAACAATGTTGAAAAGCACATAATTGTGGTCCAAAAAGAGTGGGAACTAGCCTCAGGACTCTGTGGCGTCAATGAAGCCAATGCTATTTTGGCAGCGGCATGTTCAGCCGATTTAAGAGTCGGAAAGAATTCCTGGCTCTGGAAAGTCTGTCCACAAAAGGTAACCTTACATCTAAACCGAGGAGCATGAGGAGGCCCTTCTCGCTCAGTGGCATACACGGGTAGATCCAGATTTTGTTTGAGGGCATATGTTTGCAGTTGACCCTTGTATACATGATCCATCTCTATCTAAGCTGGAGAAATAAACAAACATAAGATCAATGTTATATGCTGAGATAAAAACAAGCTAAAGAATATAAACCAAATTCCTAAAACCTCTTTCCAACTTAACAGTCTTTTGACAACCAAAAAAAATGTTATATCTTACTGGCATCTACAATAGATGGTTGTTTCCCACTCCCAGCAAGTTATATTACCCTTGTGTTAATAAACTAAAATTATTATTAGGTTTAAATTTGAAATCACTCGTCTAAATCTTCCAAAACAGTGCAAGAAACAGTGACATGGATTTGAGGATTTACACATCTAATGAAAAAGTGCTTGGGATTCAAATGGTTAGAACGGAATAGTTTGGGATCTAAATGAATCTTCTCCCATAAAACAAAACCATATAATCTAATCCACAATTTATAAACCTAAACTCCACAAGCGACGTAGTTAGTAAAGGGTATAGAAACATCCACATCCTGCTTCTGAGTTGGTCAATTTCACTGAAATTCATGAAACCACAAAACGTCCAAAAAAAAAGTTAAGTTTTTGACAACTAATTAAACATAAATGGCAAACGAAGAGACGAGTTTCAGAATTGCTCGAATCGATCAGACTGGATGATCTAGGGTTTCGTATCCAAAAAAATCAAGAGAAATTTGATCAAGCAATCAAAGCCGTGAATTGACAATTACAACACACCAACGAATTGAAAAAGCAAGCGTACCTCTTTGGACTGGTGAAGACGACACTCGGAAGTAGTCACAGAGCAAATCATAGATGAGACATGCATCCACCGCTTTACTTCATCCAGAAACCATAAATTGTCGGAAGGATCCGAACGATTCGGGTTTATCCAGCTGTAACGGGTATGATCCGAAATATCCATTAATGGGCCAACAATTGGGCTTCATCATAAACGTTCGAAAGGCCCATTAAACCGATCAGAAGGTAACCATTTCCATTCCTCCTCCTCCAAGTTTTGCTGAAGGAGACGACGGCGGAGGTGTCAAAAGGTTGAAAGGGGAAGGAGGAGAAATGGTGACCAGAGAAGCGTTGATCGCGTACAGAGCTCTGCTCAGGGCTACAAGGAAATCGTTTGCCGGAGATACAGACATGCTGAAGGCTTCGGCCTCCGAGATCCGTAAGAAATTCGAAGAGAACCGCCACGTGGCTTCCGCCTCCGACATCCCTCGCCTTCTCGAAGAGGCGCGTGAGGCCACGCAGTTCATTTCCACCATGATCGTCCAGGCCAAACTCAACGAACGCGGCGGATACGGTACGTTTTTTACTCATTACACTCTTTTATCTTGCGCACCATCTGTTTGTCGAAATGCGTGATTGAAAGTTCATATTTTTTTTGGAAATTTGATATTTTCTGTGTTGTAGAGGTGAAAGCAAGTCAGGAACACGCGGGAGCTACTTTGGAGCTTCCATCAGAGGAAATGCTTCGGAAAAAATCTGTATGAGTAAGTCTCAATGATTTGACCACACTGACACTATCTGAAATTGGATTTACTTCTCCCTTACCCGTTTTGTTTAATCGGGGAAAGGTGGAACTTTTTTGTTATTCTCTGTTTGTTTTCTCTCTTCACAGCCAAATTTAATCAATAAGAAGCTCCTTACATAGATTTCAGATCTATTACTTGCCAAGAATTACAGAATTTCACTTGCATTCATGCCTTTTGTTGTTTGTTAGGCTATAGACACTCACTTTTCCACTTCTCTTGAATCAGTCATCTTAGAAGCATTGTCTTGTCTTAGAGGAGACCCATTTCTTGCATCATCCTCATGTCCATCAGCCATGTCCCTTTTATAGTAGATTGGAATATAATTTTTTCCTATATCAGCTTAGGGATCACCTCTCTAGTGTTCCTTATCACCGAGTATAAGAGTGAGGCCATGATGGTTAGGGATGTCCAGGTCCAAATGGACATGTTCTTTTTCTGGACATTGATGGTCAAAACACAAATAGGACGATGTCCAAATAAGACCAAACCCAAATAGTATCATAACCAACTAGACTGTCCGCGAGGTCCAAATTATACATGAACATAAATCTTAAATACACAAAAAACTTTATATTAAACAAATTACAAGTATTTTACATACTAAAATTCATACTAAACATACGAAAATTCATATTTAAACGGGTTTGTAAGATTTTATAAGTTGTTTTATAAAATTTGATTTTGGCGGAAAATTTTTGATTTTGTAATTTTGGCGAGTAAACGTGATTCTGATTCCGTTATTTTTGGCGCGAAAACGTGATTTTGTAATTTTGATGGGAAAACGCGATTTTGTAGTTTTGGCGAGAAAACAGGACAGTCTATTTTCAAAAAAAAAATCCCCAAATTAAAAACCCTAATTTTTAAGAATTATTGGACGATTCATGTCCAGATAAGTTCGTTCCATTTGTTTACGGGGTAAATTGGTTTTTATATCATATTAACCGTTTCGATTTTAGGCGTGACCATAACCGGTCTATTATAATTTGGACTGGTCTAACCCATGTCATCGTATCTATTTGACATCCCTAGTGATGGTCCCAAAGTATGGTTCATTTTCCAATGAAAACCACTTTACACAACCCTCTCTCTCCTTACCCCCCCCCCCCCCCATTCATGACTGTCCATGGTTTTGCTCAGAAGTCCTTTATGATCTTCATGGTTTTAAGTTCTAGGTTTCTCTTTTTAGTGTGTCTCAGTCATGTCTTTTGTTTCATAGGGATCATGTGAATCGCCATAACCATATATGCTTCGTTCTCTCAATTCATGTGAGGTTAATTCATTTTCTTAAGCTGTATTCATAAATGCTCACGCATTACCTGATTACGTTGTATATAAACAACTCACGCACGTCCTCAAGAAGTAGCTATGTCGTGAAGAGGGAAAAAAGTAATTAAAAAAAAGGATCCGACGAGATATGGTCATGGGCCTCATGGCGATGCTACAAAATTTAGCTTGCTTTTTATTTTACGATGTATTGATACTACAACCTCATGCCGTACACAACTAGCTGATCTTCCATTTATAAACAGTTAATGATAATATAAAAATATATGATGAAATAAAATTATCATTTTCTTCTCAACTATATATCTACATATCGTAACATAGAAGAATTTATACTCACTCTTCTTATCACTTCGTTGTATAAAGAGATGTGGAAAATCATATTTTTTCAATCTTGGTTAAGTCCGCCTGGTAGAGCAAGAATTAGACCAATGATTACCAAAACAATTACTGAATAAAAATAGATAGATCTCTAGTTTTATTAGGTTGGAGTAGTTGTTGAAAATGGTAAAAAGATACTGATATTTATTCAAAATAGTAATCAAATTACGAGTTAACTAAACCAACGATTAATTGCTATCGCCAAAACAACAAGTTTATAACATCAAACGTACCGTTAGAAACGTTGTGATCATAACTCCGACACCTACAAATGGACCGCCATACTTTTTATACTTTCACTTTAAAACCTACCAAAAACCCCTAAATTAAATTTATACGTGTCTATATATACGATCTCTCTCGTCGACACCAATTTTGTATAAAGATTACATTTTTCTTACAACCCATTAAAAACCCCATGAGTTCTTCTATCACATTTGCACTTGTCTTCTTTCTCCTCTCTCTCAATCCAACTTCATCATTACCGTCAAAACGCAACAGCTACGTTCAAAACGCTTGTAGCGTTACACATTACCAAGATCTCTGCGCTAAAACGCTATCACCGTTTGCATCAGTCGCCAAGAACAGTCCCAGCAAATGGGCGCGTGCCGGCGTTTCCGTGGCCATAACCGACAACAAAGACGTCCTTAGATACCTTCTCAAAACGCGGCTTTCAACGATTGGGAAACGCGAGCGAATCGCTTTGTCGGACTGCCGAGAACTGCTTCAAGATTCTCTTGATAGTCTCCACAAGTCCTTAGCCGTCCTCCGGACACTCAGAGCCAGCGAGTTTCAGCAGCAGATGAGTGATCTTGCCACGTGGCTTAGCACTTCCCTCACGGACAAGGACACGTGTCTTGATGGGTTTGAAAAGACGTCGACGAGGTCATCATCAACGGTCATGATGATTCGGAAGAGAGTCACGACGTCTTTGTATATGTCCAGCAATTCGCTCGCACTCCTTAACAAGCTCGCGGCTAATGGTTTGTAATCTCATAAATCATAAATTTTACAAAGCTTTCATGTCCATGAATGTGTAAGATCATTATTAATAATAAGGTGGTCCATTGTTGAACAGTACGATTATTAAGATAAGAGTATCTTTCTCTCTTAACATGAAAACCAAAAAATGTGTATCTATCTCATTTGAATGGAACTACTGTATTTACGGATTATTGGGGCCAATCAATCATCCCAAAGGCAAAATGTTATGGGCCTAATGCCATGATATGGGCCAATATTATTCGGCTAGTATTGTTGTTTATATTTGAGCGTCCCAATCCCAAACCACCTAACGAGTAACGAACAGGTTATAAAGTCAAACGTTAGAAGAAGTCGGTGACAAACCTATTAATCACACACAAGATATTTTTTTGCTTAAACACTCAAAAGAACTTTTCTAGCACCTTTACTCGTTTTAGTTTTTTCTTAAAACTCTTTTAATTCCTTTTAAATGGAAATTCACGAAAATACGGTGTTGAACTCTCTTACTCTTTAACGCCAAATATATATAGTGATGAACATACAAATAAAGCTCAGTTATTGCTTTATTAACATATTGTCTCTTCAAATCTTATGTTTAGGGCACCAAATAGTTTCAAGTTACGTTGCAATATGTTTTTTTATATACTTATTTATAGTTAAGAGTTAAGACCAATATATCAAATTTTTTAAAACAAGATGCTTTTATTTTGTCACTTACAGAGTTTCATATAAGAGAGAAGATTATCCTAAAATTATAGTTAGCTAGTCTTATTCCATTAGTTTTAAATTGGTCATAAAATTCAATTGTTATTTATAAGAAAACAAAGAACTTGGTCTGAGAAAAACAATTATTTATAGTATATTTAATTGTTAGCCATCAGGAATCCAAAAGGTTAGGCAAGAAAGTGAAGGAGATGTGGGGCGACATAGCTAACCGCCAGGTTAGCATCACAAGTCAACGTAAACGCCAATGCTCTCCTCCTTTTCAAAAATTTGTAATCACCTCCCGCTACAAGAAAATAACTAATTTTCGACCATAAATTTCAACAACAAACGTTAGTCAAAAATATACCGACAAATATCTAACCAATTTTCGACTAATTTTTAATTAAAAAAATATTAGTTAGAAATCGTCGAAAATTGTAAAAAATTCCGACCAAATAAAGTTAATCGGAAATTAGTCGAAAAAATTGATCGAAAACTTCGTGATCGATGGAAATTCGTAAAAAAATTTAATTCTCTAATATTTTGATTTTAAAAAACCAAAAAAAATAGTCAGAAATTCGTCGAAAATTTCCGACGATTTTCGATCTCGTTTTTATTAATTTAATTATTTTTTTTGTTCTAAAGAAAATATCGTCGCAAGTTCGTCGGAAATTTATAAAATCGTCAGAAATTCATCATAATTTTTTTCTATATATATCTAATGAGCATTCACACATTTCACAATTCAAAACACATTAAACTCAATTTCTAATAACGTTTTCTTCTCTCTACTTCGAAAATCATTTCCGATTTTCAAAATTTAATCATTTCCCTTCTCTTTTTCAATTAGTAAATTTCATTCATGTATATATAATAATTCATTTTTTAACTAATTGAATTTTAATTCTCATTTGAAGATAATGAACATTTGGTTATATGAAAATTATTTTTTTACTATTAAATAATTATTTTACTTTTTAATACTTTTAAAAAAATTTTGATTAAAAAATATATATAAAAATCATCCAAAATTCGTTGAAAATAATTTTTTATTTTTTATTTTAGTTATTAAAATGGTCAAAAATTCGTCAGAAATTTTCAATCTGACCACTATATAAATTCCGATGAAATTCCGACAAATATTTTCGACGATATTTTTCGTCAATAATTTTCGATGATTTTCCGACGAATATTGGTTTCCAACCAAAAAATTTCGACGATTTTGATTTTGTCGAAAATTTGCCGGAATATGCTATTTCCGACCAATACCATTATTAAAAATTAGAGTGTTTTCGTGTAATGTCCGAATCCAAAATTTTATGTGATATTTTAGTTCAATGATTGATCAATGCCTAAATATCTCACACCGAGGTATAGTAATAGATATAAATTCATATAACATCCTTAATTATAATTCAGCTTTCAGCAAATTTGTAGTTTTGCGAGGGAGGGAGAGGGAGACTCCGAGGGAGGTGTGAAAGGAGGGAGGGAGGGAGACGCCGAGGCTTAGTTTAAACTATTTTCTCAGATCGTATCTAGTATTGCTAATATACAAAGATGTAAGGATGCAACGGACGATTGTATTAATTTATGTTTATTCATACATAGCTAACGAGCGCGTTAGATGCAAACCATGTGTGTTGCAATTCGCAAAGGTACATGCTATGATCAGAACACTCAATGACATATCTCAATATAGACAAGTTTCCATTGACTTGATGATCAAAAAAATGTTTTAAGCAAATAAAACTTGAACCTACTAAACTGGATTTAACTTTAGTATTTGGTTGCTTGTGAAAGTTGTTAGTTACAGTACGACCAAATAAAACAACAAACATTCACATTTAAGTCACCCTCTTTTTTTTTAGGCAGTCACATTTAAATATCATAAGCACTTTTTGTATCTACTAATACATCTCACGTTTCCCAAACCCTGAGATCAAAAGCGTTATGAATGTGATTTGTAAAAAAAAAAAAAACTGTTTCGTTTGTTAGGACATGCTATTACATTATTAGAAATTTTAAATACTTTAACGCAACTTACAAATATAAAATATTATGTTATGCTGTTTGTAAATAATTTAAAGGAGAAAAAAGAAAGAAAACGAACGTCGAAATCACTCATAAAGGCGCTCACACCAATTTTGGCTTTGAGTGCTAAGTTAGGGTTTGGCATTGACTTTGTTTACGTGACATTAGCATACCTAGCGAATCATTAAATTACAAATTGAGTCATTAATAAAAAACCATATAATATCCTTTATGTGTTTTCTTGTTGTTGCAAATAATGGACTAAGTAACAATATTAATGGTCCGATTTTGAAGGAAAGTTCAATTCAATGGAAATAAATAAAAAAGGGGGTAATCTCGTAATAAAGAGTGAAAAAGAAGGCTTGACCTGTAACGCTTCCGCTACTTAAATACACCACAGAGAGCTATACGCTTTTCACTCTCTCGTTCAAGTTCCGACTCAGTTCCCGGCGAGTTCGACTCGGTGATTGAACTTTCCTAGAATATACTATAATTCTTCTTACCGAATTGATTTTGATTTTTTTTTTTTCTCTCTTTCTCCTTTGTTTCTCGAATCTAGATCTAGAATTCAATTTTTTTGTTTGTTTTGAGATGGCGAGCGAGCTGATCAATCGAAGACACGAGGTGGATCAACCCACCGCCGATGCGTATTACCCTAAACCAATCAAACCATGGTTCATGGTGACTCGTCCGATGCGTTACATGCTCCGTGAACAGAGACTTATCTTTGTCCTCGTTGGCATTGCAATCGCCACTATGGTTTTCACAATTTTCCCTCGCTCCACCCAATCAAGCGCTTACTCGGATCCGTTCGCCGGTTACGGAATCAGACCCGACGAATCGTACGTTCCGGTGCAGAGGAAACCTAGCCTCGAGTACCTTAACCGGATCGGAGCAACAGGCGGGAAAATCCCACTCGGATTGAAACGCAAAGGGCTACGAGTCGTCGTCACCGGTGGTGCTGGATTCGTAGGATCGCATCTCGTGGATCGTTTGATGGCCAGAGGAGACACTGTGATCGTTGTTGACAATTTCTTCACCGGTAGGAAAGAGAACGTGATGCACCATTTCAGTAACCCTAATTTTGAACTTATCCGTCACGACGTCGTTGAGCCGATCCTCCTTGAGGTTGATCAGATCTATCATTTGGCTTGCCCTGCCTCTCCTGTCCATTACAAATTCAATCCCGTCAAGACTATCATATCCTTTTCAATTTCATCTCTGTTCGATTCAATTTTGGAATTTGTCGTTTGTTTGTGCTTGTTCCTTGACTCGTGTGATACAAGACGAATGTGGTTGGAACACTGAACATGCTTGGTTTGGCGAAGCGAGTCGGTGCTAGATTTCTCCTGACGAGCACAAGTGAGGTTTACGGTGATCCTCTCCAGCATCCTCAGGTTGAGACTTACTGGGGCAACGTTAATCCCATCGGTAATCCCCCAATTATCTTCTCTAATTGAATCAAAGTTTTGTTTATGAGTCCTGTTTTGGTGTTCATTGGTTGTGTCCTCTAAATCGGAATCTCAAAACGAAGCGTTATTGTTTGCCAAACCTTATTCCACCGTCACGTGACAGGACGACGTTTTTGAGCTTTCTTTCTTTTTCTGTGTCGGAAAATGCGCACGTTAGGGGGGAGAGAGAGGGTTGAAAAACAGGTGTTTTATGGTGCGCCCCTCATGTGCTTTTCCTTTCAGATCTGGTCCCCTATCTCTGTAAGGTCAAACCATTGAACCGTAAATAACGGGTCTTTGTGATCGTGCGGCTCTTATACGTGTCTCTCTACCTTAGACGCAGCCTCCACATTTACTGCTAGCCTTAACTTTCAAATACCGACTTTTCAATTTCTAGAGCTTGAAAAGATATTTGCTTTTACAGTTATTTCACTGACACAGTAACTATACCGACACGTGCATGTTTTATTGTGCTTTGATTGATGACGACTGACTGGGGTTGTAATGGCGGGAACAGGTGTTCGTAGTTGCTACGATGAAGGAAAGCGTACGGCAGAGACGTTGACCATGGACTATCACCGAGGTGCCAATGTTGAGGTTGGTTACTACTTATTCATTTTCCCTCCTTTTCAAACCCAAATTTATGACTTGTCTAGTAATTGTGGAGTAAGAAGAGGTTTTCAATGACTGATTTTGTGTCTGCCTTGTTGATTGGTCACAGGTCAGGATTGCTAGGATCTTCAATACCTACGGTCCAAGAATGTGTATAGATGATGGGCGTGTTGTCAGCAACTTCGTTGCGCAGGTTGGTTAATAATCTAGTGGCACAAAACAATTAATGATTAAAGAAGGATTTAGTGGATAATTAGAGTAATGATGGTCTGAATTGGTAATGATTGAACAGGCACTAAGGAAAGAACCATTGACTGTTTACGGTGATGGGAAGCAGACAAGGAGTTTCCAGTTTGTTTCTGATCTGGTGAGGCCTTTGCTTTTTCCCCTCAAAAGAACAATTCAATATAGTAGTACAACTTGCCAACACAAATATCTTTTATTCTATTGTTTCTTTGATCCAACTTAAGATAGATTCTTACTTTCTTGTAGAAAAGGATAAAACAAAAATAGATAAATTTGGTAGGTGGTTTTATGTCAAATCACTTGTATATTCGACCTTTAAAAGTATCAGACCGTAAAGTTATTTTTGTATGTAGTGGAGACTACTTTTTAGGGTGACATTTACAAAGGAAAGGGTTTTACTTGTGTGTAGAATATATATGTACATATTTTTTCATATTTTGTGGGTAGAAAGGTTTCTCTAGAGAGAGAGAGAAACCAGGGAGGTTAATTTTTGTGTCAAGTCAGCTCACATGTTATTGTAATAAACTGGTGAGTATGTCGTGGTATCTAATAACAAAGGCCTTTAAACATGAGACCAAAAATTGTGAGAGACATCAGAAATGGTCCCCACTTTAGCAATCTTATGAAGATGGGTATCAATATCATGTGCCAAAGGACCATATGGGGTCTGAACTTTATTGCCCCTTTGTCCTGGTTATTTTGTTGTTGTTAATTTTGTAGGATCAACCTGATTTTGTGTTTGTGTGATGCAAAAGGTCGAAGGTTTGATGAGATTGATGGAAGGAGAACATGTTGGGCCATTTAACCTCGGTAACCCTGGTGAATTCACAATGCTCGAGCTCGCTAAGGTCTCTTTCTATGAATTTATATGTACACCTTTTTCGATTCTTACATATGACCCCGGTTTCTGATATTGTGTTTTGGTTGGTTTTTGTTGGAAGGTGGTCCAAGAGACTATTGATTCAAACGCAAACATAGAGTTCAGA
The DNA here is from genome assembly GCA_900406565.1 of Turritis glabra. NCBI lineage: Eukaryota > Viridiplantae > Streptophyta > Magnoliopsida > Brassicales > Brassicaceae > Turritis > Turritis glabra. Next base: position 296,036 of record OVBN01000228.1, on the reverse strand, counting down.
CCAAACACAGAAGACGACCCTCACAAGAGAAAGCCTGACATCACAAAGGCCAAAGAGCTTTTAGGTTGGGAACCAAAGGTCTCTCTTCGTCAGGGACTCCCTCTCATGGTCAAAGATTTCCGTCAACGTGTCTTTGGTGACCAGAAGGAAGGCTCCTCCACGGCTGCAACCACCACCACCAAGACAACTTCAGCTTGAGCAAACGCAGAATCAAGTTGCGGCTGCAGTTGGTAGTGGGTTGATAACAAAAATGCAAGACTTTGCAAAGCTACAACATGAAGAGAGGGGAGCTTCGTTTCTTTAAATTGATTTCGTTTTTGATTTCTATTTTGATAATCGTGTAAACGTAGAGTAAGAATTTGGTGCCTTTACTTACTATTCATGGACCTCACTACAATTTAAAAAAACTCTTGTCTTTTGCTATTACAAAGTTTAGTGTCATTACTCAACGTTGCGTTTTTTTAAAGTCAAGATAGAAGAACAAGTGAAAAATACAAGGCAAGACTACTAGATTTATGGCTCATAATCAAAACATGTTTCTCCGTCGATGCAACAATTAGGATTCAACACGAGCAGCCATCACAATTTCTCACTTGGGGTTCCTGAGGACAATAATGACAGAGTCTCCACGCAGAAACATCTTGCTGATGAATCGATCTCTGTTGACAGGAAGAGCTTTCTTCTTTCCTTTTCCGGTTTTCGGGACCTAAACAAAACAAGAGAACCAATGTAAGAAATGACACTTGTCTATACATGAACCAGAGACATAAAACAGATAAACGGAAGTTTACCTCAGTCCACATTTCTCTGACATTTTCAAGAACCATGTTGCAGTGCCTGTCAAACGCTCTTACTCGCCCAAGGAGTTTCCTGTTGTTTCGGCAATTGATCAACACCTGAGTGTTATTCTTAACACTCATCATCAGAACAGAGAGCGGTCCGGTGTTGAACTCCTCTTCCTCAGTCTTTCCCTGCTACAGAAGTACAAAGCATGAGGAGCTAGGATCCACATTTGAAAAAAAAAACTAAAGAGTACTGAAACAACAATGCAGCCAATACAAAATTGCCTTCTTAAGAACATCAAGTACTCATTCAAAACTCTAGAGGACCATCTGTGAGCAATTCTCAAGACACTGTCTCTGTTCACTAGCACACAACCACTACAGAACCCACATGACTTCTAAAGGTATTCTCATTCATCAACAAGTTCCTTCCCTGCTAAAGTAGTAAAAGCATGAGGAGCTAGGATATATATATATATATATATATATATATATGAGGAAAACTAAAGAATATTAAACAAAAATGCAGCCTATACAAGATTGCTTTCTTAAGTAGTCAATCAAAACCAGTAACATTAACAAAGCCAAACCTCTAGACGCCAATCTGAGAGCAATTCTCAGGACAGTGTCTCTGTTCACTAGCACAACCACTAGACAATACAGAAACCACATGACTTCTAAAAGTATTAACTCATCAACAAATTATGGATTTGTGAATCCGTAAGAACCAAAAAGGAGGATCAGGCAACAAAAACTAAACAGCTACTTGCAGGAACTAAAATCTAGACACAGACATGGCACAAATAGCGAATCTAGGGTTTTATCTTTATGCTTAGATACAAAAAGCTTCAAATAGATCGAGAAATCAGTAACGAGAGAGACGGGGAGAGAGTAACTTACGTTGGTATCCTCGTCCATGGGCTTACTGAAATCGAGAAAAAAAAAACAGTGTGAGAAAAAATCTGGAAGAAGAAGGATAGAAAATAAGCAGTCGAAGATAAGAACCCTAGAGTACTATACCTCATGTTGACTCTGGACAAAATTCTCCGAAACGGTGGAAGCTGCAAAGAGGAATTAAGAAACTATTTAAGAGATTTCCATAGAAAAGCAGATCGAAGAAAACAATTAGGGTTTTACCAGCTAACAACGCTTAATCCCGCTTCTCTCACAGGAAGAAGAATGATGAAGGAGTCGAGAAATCAAAAGAGTCCTCATGACGGTTTGTTTAAGAGTGCTATATTTAGGCCCACTCAATTATTGGGCCTTAAGACTAATTGGATTAAAGCCCACATTTTAGTTATTAACTACATACACCCCATTAAAATATTCATAGGACTACCAATATTTTGGCTGTTTTGTGTTTTGTGCCAAGAATTCATAATGTATTTTGCTTTATAAAATGGGTTCGAACACCTTTATAAAATTAAATTCCTTTTGCAAAAAAAAAAAGTCTGAAGTTATGCATGCACGGGTGATGGTTTTTATTTTGGGAAACGAATATGAAATACAAAAAACAGATTCTTCTCTGTTTAGTTGATTACATAGACGATCGATGGACCAAACGGCGTCCACCACCGTTTAAACCACAAAGGAGACTAGCTTGTGGTCGTTTAGATTTCCCATGACCATTACTAACACCGTCAACGACCTTTTCAACATTGGAGGTAACTTCCCGTATGGGAGTGACCGTTAGAGAAGCGGAGTCACCGGTACGGACGTCAAGCCAATTCACGATGTCAGCAAAAACGAGGTCAACGTTAGCGTCGGGCTCACCAGAAGTTAACCCATGCCACATGCCAGGGTAAAGCTTAATGGTTTTGTCGCGTGTGCTTGCCTTCTCGAACAAGGCTTTGCTTATCTCTGGATCAGTCACAATGTCTGCTTCACCGTGAAGGACAAAGAAGGGTAATGTTATCTCGTGGAGAGTGTCTTCAAGGTCCATGCTCGTTCTAAGCATTTCAAGTGCGGTTTTAAGTCTTGGCTTGTCTTGATATATCAGCTTGTTGTTCCTTATCTACATTTTAAGAACCAAGTTTGCATTAGTACACTTTTTTTTTTCTTTTTTTTAATTATTTCTTTGAGTGATTCGATTAATTTACCTCTTCGCGCTTGACCGGATCCTTGAAGGCAGCATCGATAACATCTTTTGTGGGAACGATCTTCCATTTTGGTATAATATCTTCGACTCTCGTTAGTAGATTTATGACTACTGGGTGTGGTTTCACCTTCTCTGATATCTGTTCTCACACACAAACACACACAACTAATGAAAATGCTGATAATTAAGTTGTGTCTAAAATTAATCAGATTTGTGTCTTACTTTGATTATAAAAGCAATGATTGTAGGGGTTCGATGATAAAGAAGAGAAGAAACGTGACCTTACACATGGGAGCAACGAGAAGAGCACCGTTCCAAAGAGAAGGATCTTTCTTGTGAAGCAACAAAGCAACTGCACCTCCCATTGATTCTCCATACAAAAATCTACCTTTCTCTTTGTATTCTTCTTGTGCTATAAAATCATAAAAGTAGGGATCAGTCCAGTCTGACACCGATCTAATCCAAATGGAACCAGACTGAAACTTCTTTAAACTATTAGAATGAATGATATATTGTCAAAAACCAAAAGGAAAACAAAACAATTTGGTCATTTTTCCTACAACAGTACAAAACCTAAAGAAAATAAAGCGACTATAAAAGTCTAAAACCTTAATGTGTGTCAACATTCAAGATATATATTCTTCAAAACAGAATTCAAATCAAACAGAAAGGTATTTGATTTCTGTATTACATGAATCGAAAAATCTAATCTGAAAAACCCTAACTGAAAGGTGTAAAAAGAAAGATGAGGAAAGTATAGGCATTTTCAGGTAAATATAGGTACCAGAGATGAATGTGTAATAGTCGTAGCAGTCGTTGACTATGTTACTGAACTTTTTGATATAGCAACGAGCACCCTTGGACCGACCATGCCCCTCGTAGTCCATCCCAAACACTGCGTATCCCGATGATGCCAGCCGTATTCCGCATTCTATTCGAAGCATTAATATTTTATCATTCAACAACTTTTTGAATTTCAATGAGACATGTATGGACAATGTGGTTAAGCAGAATTAGTTGTCAAAGATCGCAATCAATTACGGTTCACGAGTTTCTCGTTGTGCAAGGAAAAGAGAAACATAACTAATATTTATATCCGTGGGGACTCTGTCTATTTCTTATTACTTTTCTAGTTAGGTACACAATCACGTTGATAAATTTATTCGAAGATAATTAGACAGTAGACGTACCATTCCTCCACAACTAACTTAATCTGATAATTAATTAATAGTATGATTTTAGTTACCACCAAGCTATTTACCATGGATAGATAAACTCAGCCACACCGGCTTTTAAAAATGTGAAGATAAGGATAGTGTGTAACGCTTCCCCAAAATAAAGATAACAACAGCTAAATCAAAAGCTACGAAGCAGACAAAAGTGCGATACTCAAGAGATAGGCAACTAACAACACCTTTTGTTATAAAATTCTTTTCATCTCCTCTGGTTGAAAATTATAATTTTGTTTGTCTTTGGTTTTTCCTTATCTACAATAAGATTATTCCTAACAAGAGAAAAACAAGTAGCAGAAGATCAGCGATTAGATGGCGGCGAGATCAAAGATCTAACAATGAACACATATGGTCGATGCCACATATAAAATTTCTGTAAATTGAAGGGAAAATAATAAATTTCCTAGCCCGAGAACATAAATCATGGATCACCACAAAAATCTCATCTCATTCGATAATTAGTCTATCTAATAATGCATGTCACTGTAACAAAACACTCAACATTAATGCTTCTCTCTCTCTCTCTCTCTCTGCTCAGACCATACAAAGGAGCATATGCATTATTTCAATGATATGTTTGACCCAATATAGACACGATTTTTCTTTTGGTTAAGCATATGCGCACATATTTTATGGTATATATGTATTTGGGGGGGGGGGGGGGGGGGGAGCATTAAAAGGGAGAGAGAGAGAGAGAGAGAAGGAAAAAGAAATAGTACCTCTCATGAAGCTACTGCACTCCATTCCGTAACCTGCACATTGACCAATTCTTATTTTTATGAATATGAATCTCGGATCAAAATCAAATCAAATCAGAGAGAAAACCTATGAATTAAGAGTTTAACTCAAAAACGGAAGGGATGATTCTATAGTTAGTTAGTTGGTTACCATGGCAGAGGAAGACCAGAGCTCGGGGAGAAGAAGATGGAACCCATCTGCAAGCGAACAACTCAACGCCTCTCGAGTTTTGTATGTATTCCTGTGTAGTATATGGCAACAAAGTTAAGAACACGCATCTATATCATATGAACAGAGATTCTCAAAAGGAAAAGCAGTCAAGGCTCCGCAGAGAGAGATTGAGATCGAGAGAGACAGAGACCTCCTCGTATTCGAACTTGAACTTCATCTTGCCTGGTGTTGATGTCTGAATACTCTCCGATCAGAGAGAGAGAGAGAGAGAGAGAGATATTTATGAGTTAACTGCGTTAAGAGAGAGATAGAGAGAGAGACGGAAGATTGAAGGCGGTTTTGTAGAGTGATACTTTTTTTTCTTTCTTTCTTATTATTCGAATAATAAATAAAAGGAATTTTTAATGGAAAATCCCAAATTAGAAAAACTTTCTGACATGACGTCCGCTGGGCGTGTGAATCAGAAGCCCATTCCTCACATTTTAGGAGAAGATCCTTAATCTTCAACGTACTAAAAGAGAGCCTTTTATCCTCAAATATCCATTTTTCCATTTTATCTTTTTATACGCAATCCCTACAACTGCTCAAGGATCATAATACCACGCACAGAGTCAATTACAGTTGCAACTAAATTCTCGACTTTTCTCAGGATTACACCCCAAGATAATAAGGGATCATCAATAAATAAAAGCTTATAAGCGAAATGGATAACAAAACTGCTTAAAATCCGGAGGTGTGCAACATCCAAAACGACCATAAAAATTGAAATAAAACAGGGATTCAAGATATCGCTAAACAAAACCATGATCATATGTTTCATAACAGAGAACAGAAGAGATGCTTAATTCATTCTCTGGGCAGCCTCCTTGGCAAGAACCCTCTCCTTAGCTTTGGTCTTGGCTTGAGACTTCGATCCCATTATGCCACCTCCCCACTTCTTCCTGTACTCCTCGTACTTGTCGTTGAAGTTAGCCTGTTATTCACCACACACAAAAAACACAGAAACACGTTAAGAGTATGGTTTTAAGTCTATATGAGAGAATATGTTTTTGTAGCATTTCGCTACTATTCCATTGTCAAAAGCTGAGTTAGCTATTTACCTTGATGGCCTCGAGAATTTTGCTGAACTCAAGCTTGTCCTCGTTCTTGACAGTGGTCAAGCACAAGGCAGCGGCAGTCTTCTGGTGAACGACCTGGAAGTAGAAGCAGGAAATGAACATAAATCAGGGTGGGAGTTTTTAAGTAAAGAGAAACTCTAATGGGATTTTGAATACATGAGTGGCAAATTATATTTACCGCTCCAAGACGAGATTTCCCCTTGACAATGCAGTAAGGGACCTCCATTTTCCTGCACAGTGCAGGTAACCAGACCACCAACTCGATCGGGTCAACATCGTGTGCAATGACCACAAGTTGTGCCTTGTTCTGCTCGATAAGGTAAGTCACATGGTTGAGTCCATACTTCACAACAATGGGCTTCTTGGATTCAGAAGGCTTTCCTTCGGCCTCAGCTTGAGCCTTCTTCAAAAGGCGATCTTTCTTTGCCGCTTTGTCCTCTGGCCTATACTTCAAAAGAATCTTGAAGAGGCTGGTTGCTGCAGTTACAAATAGAGGATATACATTGAGCAACTGATCATTCAAACCAAATAAAAGAAACATATAGATTTCTAATTACCATAACAAAGAGACTTACCGAGATTCTTATCAAGAGTCTTGGTGAACTGGTTAAGAGCTGGTGGAACCTTCAACCTCTGCTTAAGGATACGCTTCTGCCTTTGAAGACGGATTGATTTTGGCCATTTGATATAGCGAGAAAGATCCTTCTTAGGAGGCAAAGCTCCACCGATACCGAATTGCTTTGGGCGTCTCTCAAACAATGGGTTGGTAACTTTCTCCTAAAACACCACAAAATCTATCAAATGAGAACCCCACGAAAAGTGAAAAATAATGCTATTGCTTGAAAGGAGAAGTTAAGAGCATACCGGCTTCTTCTTGGAAGCTACTTTCACTCCCTTTTTGGGTGCCTACGAGACAAAATCGTCGCAAAAAAAACACAGATCAAACAAACGGCGATAGATAAGCGTCAGAACCAAGACACACACACACGCACACAACAAAGCTATAGACGAAGCGAGCAACTCGATGCATTCACTTATACAAACTAGGAAATCTAACAAAGCCAGAAGACGCGCGTACTAGTTAATGCTACCCTAGAAGGAATTAAGCGGTTCAATCCAGATTCATGGATTTCCCATACAGATTGATAACGAACAGCAAATTCAAGGATTCGCCCAAGGAAACAACAACCAACTTATAGATCCAAAAACAAACGAAAATGAAAGAAATAACAGACGGTGGCTGCGAAAACTGAAAATGGTGTAAATCGGCGTACCATAGTTGTCGATTTCTGGAGGAAGACGGCTGAGAGAAAGATAGGGAAGAGCGGCAAAGCACTGGAATTAGGGTTTTGTGTTATCACTATTTATAAAGGACTGAAGCCTATGATAATTACATTTTTGGACACGTATGCCTCTCACAAGCATATAGGTCAAAAATGTAATTATCTTCTCGCCACGAAGAAAAATTAATAAACATATTAAAAGTTCTATCTTTGACTTTTTTTTTTTTTTTTTCTCTTAACAAATTCAATAATTTTACAGTTTTGTTTACAACAAAAAAATTATACTTAATTCTTTTACGTAACTGTGAAATATATCAAATAATTTTTTTTAAATGCATTTAAATTTTGAATAGAATATTGGTAGATTTGAATATGAGTGAATACTATAATTTTTAATATACACTTACCATTCAGTTTAAAATGGCTTTTTTAATTCAAATAGGTTAAAAAACAACATGGCTATTAAAATCAATTTTGCTGTTTTATTTTTATGACTAATATCTAGCAAAAAAACATTATACACAATTCCACAATTAATTAGCAGTGATGCAAATGCGGTTTTGGGTTCGACGGACTTTGTATGTTTCATTGAAAATAATCGATCTATTTCTACCTTGGAACTTTCATATAACATCAGTTTTACCCAGATTCTGATCCTCACTCTATTTCAACACAAAATAAAAGTTCTAAACCTATTTCCATACATAATTAAACTTTGGAAACTTATATACACACAAATTCATAATTCAAAACTAAATTACACATATACGATGGTTAGTGTCTGTTTACTGTCTACCAATCTAATTTTAACCATCTAAATCCGAAACTAAACCAATAATTAATAAATAAGTAAAAATTCATTGCTCGTCTTCCTCACGAACTCAACGCCTTCTCCAGCCCAACACCATCGCACCATCGCACCACCGCATGTTCTCTGGCTACTCCTCATCGGTATCAAATACCTCCAACACTTATAGTAAATCCGATTTCATACAACACAAATATGTGGTGGAGGAGATCGCCGGCGTCGCTCTTGTTCCCTAGATTCATTTTTAACGTAGGTCGTCTCGTGTTCCAGTGGCGTCAATTCTCGACATCTTCGTATTATGTTTTGATTATCCGCCTATTCTAGTTGAAGTTCAAGGAGCTTTGTCTCTTCGTCGACATTATTGAGCTTTGTCTCCTCTACCGGCCAAACACAAAACCCAAATTGCACATTTTCCATTCTCAATTATCAAAATCAAATTTAGCAGACGCCTGTTTCGCCATTTTAATAATCGCATCTGCTTCTTTCCTAATCTTCTGATGTTCTTTGAGAGCTTTCTTCAACATTTTTCTTTGATCTTCCACAGAAAACACATTTAAATCAAATAAGAACTCGTCGAAATTGATGTTCCTCTCACGACCAGAAGAGTAAGCAGCAATATTAAACGATTTATAACTTCTCATATTTTTCTTGTTCGTAGAGAATTTTTTGGGTGAAGAACGCCGAATGGATCTGATAGTTTTCGACGAAGATAACTTATCAAAACATGAGCTTGATGAGGACTTCGATTTCGATCTCTTTTCTGGTTTTGAATCTGTTGATGGTGGTGTAGCTAAATCAATTGAAATGACGAAGACGATGATGATACGATTGTGCGTTTCTGTTTAGGTAGCTTCTTCTTGGTTTGTTGCACTGGCGAAAAATCTTATTCTCGTTTCCATAATCTAAAAAATCTCCACTTCCATTAGAGAGGAGATCCCGCTTTTCAATTTCTTTTCTTTTGATATCGGTTTGATGTTGGGTTTAAGTAATTTTATATCGGTTTTAGACCGTAAACCGATAAAAACAATATATATGGGTATATAAGTTTCCATGTTTAATTATGTGTGGAAATAGTTTAGAACTTTTATTTTGACGTGCGTGGAAATATAACGATGATCAAAATCTAGGTAGAACTGATGTTATATGAAAGTTTCGAAAAGAAGTAAATCGTTTACTTTTTCATTAGAGTACATGAATACAAATGAATACAGAGGTAAGACCAAAATTGTGGTCAATAGAAAAACCGAACATCCACTGGTTCAGCCACCTAAATCCGTGCGAACCAGAGAGTCACGGTATGATCTTCAACGTTCCAATTCCAAGACACAGTGTCTAGATGAATGGACTTGTGTGAGACCTGCAAGCAACAAAACCAACAGTCATGAACAAGCTTATAAGATAGTTTCCGCATCCAGTGACTATGGCTGCATCAGAAGGAATCTGAGGAGCCACACTCACAAAATGGATACAATTCAGTGTTCTAATCACCTTAATCAGTGTTGTTTCGGCTCTGTCCTGGTGCTATTAGCTAAAACACTAAAAGCAGACACGAGGCCAGCCGTGCCAAAAACATGGGCCCAGTTTCTTGTGCTAATAGCAACAGCTGCTCCAGCCACAGCTCCTCCTACCAAAGCATTCACCCAATCACTCTTGCCTCGATATCTTTGAAGCCCACAATGGGTCATAGTAAAAACACCACTTACAAGACCTGAAACGAAAACAATAAACAATGGATTATAATTGATGCATATACCCAAATCTAAAGATGATGAGAAGCAATCACTAATCCAAGAGTTTAGAACCAAGTGACACTGCGAAGCAGTTCAAGCAACTAATCCATTAACTCAGAGCTAAGCTATATCTGCATTGTATGACATAGATCGTCATGATCTTCAAAAACAAGAAGCATATGCAGCATTCTAGTGACAAGAAGAAGAGTATCTAAGCCTAAATTTACAACAATCTTGTACCCAAATTCCATAGTCACGCTGAATTATTAATCTGCTGTGTAAAAAAAACGCTGAAAGAAGCAAATTACCGCATTGAAATCCGAATCTGCCAATGGATTTCGCCTGAAAAAGTCAGAACCCAAGCTAGATTAGTCTGAGAGATAAATTGCTCAGTCCTCAAGCTAACCGGAGAACAAAAAAAAGCAAGAGATATTGGTTTACCACAAAGGAAGCCTGAGAAACGCCGCTTAAACCTGGCCAAGCAAATCACCCTCAACAAGAGCACAGATGAATGAATTGAAAATTAAAATCTTAAATCTCTAAATCGAGCTACTTTTAAATACCTATTTTACGTGCGTCACGAGGTCCGGCGCAAAACCCATATAATCCACCGGCCTGAGCTTTAAACCAAAAAAATACCTCAATATCTCAGACAAGTATAAAATACACAAACAATGATATAATTTATTACCGTCGCGACGCGGAGAACTGATTCGACGGCGAGGGAAGAGCACGGCGCGGCGGAGAGCAACTCTTCCTCCATCTTGATGATTCTTCTCCTCTATGCAAAAATTAAAACCCTTGTGGTCCCGTAGACATTGAATCAAGCCGGATCCCAATTTAAAACCGGTTCAATTCGGTTTTGTCAAGAACCGTATTATTAATGGATATAGATTCCTGAGTACTTGTTAGTATTGAGAAATGAGCAACCCGGCAATAGCTTATACAAATCCGATTTTTCATATTCGCAATCTAAAGCTTGAATCTTTCGTATGGAACATCATCATTCGTGCCATTGTTCAGAATGTTTCGCCGACTCCACGACATTTTCCGATCTCAGTCTACCTCCGTATGCGCCACCATCGCGTCAGACCCGATTTTCATACTTTTCCGTTTCTTCTCCCTTCTTTTGACAATCCGATTCATCTTCCTCTTGGACAACGAACTCATGCTCAGATTCTTCTTTTTGGACTTGATAAAGACCCCTTCGTCCGAACTTCTCTGCTCAATATGTATTCTTCTTGTGGCGACTTGAGCTCAGCTCAGCGAGTTTTTGGTGAGTCGCTCACGAGGGATTTACCGGCGTGGAACTCGGTGGTTAATGCCTATGTCAAAGCCGGGTTGATCGATGATGCGCGGAAACTGTTCGATGAAATGCCTGAAAGAAACGTGATTTCCTGGAGCTGCTTGATTAACGGGTACGTTATGTGCGGGAAATACAAAGAAGCGCTTGATTTGTTCCGAGAGATGCAGTTACCTAAACCAAACCAAGCTTTCGTCAGACCCAACGAGTTTACAATGTCGACTGTACTCTCGGCTTGTGGGCGATTGGGTGCGCTCGACCAAGGGAAATGGGTTCACGCTTACATCGATAAATACCAAGTGGAGATTGATATTGTCTTAGGCACAGCTCTCATTGATATGTACGCCAAATGTGGGAGCCTCGAGAGATCAAAACGGGTTTTTACTGCTTTAGGATCCAAGAAAGACGTCAAAGCTTACAGTGCTATGATATGTTGCTTAGCAATGTACGGTCTCACAGATGAATGCTTCCAACTGTTCTCTGAGATGACCACGAGTAACAACATAAACCCAAACTCAGTAACATTCGTGGGCATTCTCGGTGCTTGTGTACATCAAGGTCTAATAAACGAAGGAGAATCTTACTTTACAATGATGATCGAGAATTTCGGTATCACTCCATCAATCCAGCATTATGGTTGTATGGTTGATCTCTACGGAAGAGCTGGTTCGATCGAAGAAGCAGAGAGTTTTATAGCGTCTATGCCTATAGAGCCTGATGTACTCATTTGGGGGTCTCTCTTAAGCGGATCAAGTATGCTTGGGGATATCAAGACTTGTGAAGCTGCCCTCAAGCGACTCATCGAGCTAGATCCTATGAACAGTGGAGCCTATGTGCTCCTCTCAAACGTCTATGCCAAAACAGGGAGGTGGATAGAGGTTGAGCGTATTAGACACGGAATGGAGGCAATACAAAACTATTTCCCTCTTTTTCAATTTTTTGCTAAAACTGTTGCCTAGTTTCTGAAGTAATTACAGATTCTCTCTACAGGTAAAGGGGATTAAGAAAGTTCCGGGATGTAGCTATGTTGAAGTAGAGGGAGTGATTCACGAGTTTGTTGTAGGAGACGAGTCTCACGAAGAGAGCGAAAAGATCTACGCTATGCTCGATGAGATAATGCAGAGGCTGAGAGAAGCTGGATATGTTTCAGACATCAAAGAGGTTTTACTTGATCTTGACGAGGAAGGTAAAGAGATGGCTTTGTCTTACCACAGTGAGAAACTGGCGATTGCGTTCTGTTTGATGAAGACAAGGCCTGGAACTCCAGTGAGAATCATCAAGAACCTCAGAATCTGTGGAGATTGTCATCTTGTGATGAAGATGATCTCGAAGCTTTTTTGTAGAGAAATTGTTATGAGAGATTGTAATAGATTTCACCATTTTAATAACGGGTCTTGCTCATGCAGAGATTTTTGGTGATACAGTCGCACCAATGTTGATGTTGGATTAAACACACACGTTACTGTGTTTTGAAAACACACACTAAGGAGGTTTTACGTGATTTTGGAGGTTTTGAAATCAAAGAAGAAAAGAACGAAAACATCTACAGTTTATGATCAGACGACAGTAAAATTCTCACTCATATATGTTTTTTGTATTAAGATAATATCCATCATCTTTGATGAACAATGTACAATTTATACATTAAGGCCATTGAAATCAGAGGAGGCATACATACATATACACTCAGTCGAGAATTTCCAGTCAAAAACAAACATTGTTTTAGCTACAAGAACCAAAGGCTATTTCAGAACTTTGCCGGAAAACTGCACCTGAAAATCAGACTGGGAAATTACCAGTGACTGAGAAAGCTCCTCCGCCAGAGCAAGACGCAAAACTCTATTTGTAACTTATACTTTCTTATCTACAAAAAAGACAACACTGCCAAGAGAAAGAGCAACAAAAGGACATCAGATTTGAGTTTGAGTAAATATAAGATTACTTCAAAAATTGCAAAAAGAATAGATGCAACTCTTTCTTACCTCCTAAAACTTAGAAAGCCTATCACCACTACAGGAAAAGCTACTATAACTCCAAATCTTGTAATCTTATTATATCCTTTCTTTGTAATACCCTAAATTGCTTATCTAGAATGAGAACAATTTAAAATCTGCAGAAACACATTCAAATAGGTTAGCACAGACAAAAGAAGAGCTTGTTGAACCAAAAAGATATTGCAATTGATGTATTGATGACTGACCTGATACTGGGAGAACTATCTTTCACTGTCATGGAAATAGAAAATCCAGTACCAGAAGTTACATCTTGGTTGCTCTCTATAATCCATACATGGTTCTTGGATAATTAGTTTGGAAAGAAGCTTGTTATGATGTTGCCTTTGTGAATTGTTCCTCGGTAGAATAAGAGAGCATCTGAAGACGTCAAATGCCAAGTTCCTTCCTTGGTCTCTACCAGAAACGTCTTCAAAGCGGACTCTGTCAACTAAACTCTTCTTTGTTTGTACAAATGATTACCGGATCCAAAGAAAATCCTGAAATGCCGTTTGTGAATGGAAATGGACCCAGAGCAGCAAGGCAACAGTGATCTTTTTCACTATCAGAACTTTGCCTCTTTACAGTTTTTGTGCAAATAAGTTGCTTCATTTTTTTTTGTCTTTCACCGGTTATTGGCCATCATTGCAAGCTTCACTAAACGTAGCAATCCCTCCATGTCTTGGAAGTTATAATCAAGGGCGCTTTTAATGGATAGAATACCCTCTCCTTGTTGTTGGGCCTCCCCCAAGTTTTCAATAGAAGCTGCTAATGCCACACGTGATTTCCTCGAGGCATCCATTGCCAGATTTACATCCTGAGCCTACAAACAGTAGAGAGTAGCCGAGATTAATCACACTGGCCTATGTTTATGACTTTCCGCGTTTACTGCATCACTTCATCACTTCATCTTCCATTCAATTAACAAACTCTATATCTAAGTATAGCTGTGGGGAATGAACTTGCAAGAGGCATTAATACACTTACAAATTGAAGCAGACGTAAAATATTAGAGCGGTTTTGTGCAGAAATGACGTGGTTCCCAGTAACTAAAGGAGAACTGATGCCCCTTGAGGTGCCTACTCTGTCTGCTGCTGCTGGGTGGTTCACGTTATCAACATCCGAGGCAGAAGAAGAAGGAGACTCACCTAAAAGGCAGTGACAAGAGTATTACAACGGGAAAGAATTTCAATACATGGCTAATAAGGAATTTGGCTATCTCCAACTAGCTTACCTGGCGGAACCATTTGCAGAGAAGTCTGCAATTCATTTCGATATCTATTAGCACTTGTGTAGGAGGAATTAACCACTCTCATATATGCGACCTCCATGCATTTGTAAGCCAGAGCAGCAGCTCCCATATCTTTAGACTTCTCATACTCATGGGCACAAAATCTATCACGAAAAAAAGGTCTCAACGCTTACAAATGGGAAAGAAGGAATAAACAATGTTTTTCCTTTTTCCTCACAAATGTAAATTACCCGCAAAGATTCGCTGTACTACTATAAATCTTCATAGATTGGACCATTGTCTCTCCTTGTCTAGCACTCTCGTTGCTACTCATCTCCAAGAGAAAAGCACCATGAAGAAACTTAAGGCAAGCCTGGAAGTAAAGCTCAATGTGCTCAAGGTTTGATACAGAATTCTGCAGGAACAACAAAAGTAAGACCATGAGAAGCGAATACAAAAGAGAAAGAGAGATTACACTGTAACTGAATTATGATAAAAAAAACCTTGAGTCGGTCAGCTGTATGTTTCAAGTCCTTAGCTTCTTTTAAAGTATTATGGGCGGCCTGCGCAGATGTTACTTCCTTTCGTAAGGGGCTTGGAGAAGGCTCGCTTTTCCTTCTTATTTGGGCTGTTGCCTTTGTCACATCATCAGCTTGAATATTATTATTTCCAGCTGATGTGCTGCATTTATCGACTTTCTTACGGACAGAAAGCATAGATGAATCCCCTTGGACACCTCTAGATGGTGGCCGTGATGGAGACGCTAAATCTGCTCTATTACTCCTTTCTGATATTCTTTCGGAGTCGTAAGGTTTTGGAATGTTTGGTCTCACGACCATATCCGCTCTACTGTCAGGACTACCATCGTATATTTTCTTTTCAGTATGTCTAGGACCATCCCGTAATTCAGACCTAATGCTTTGATTCTTGTCTTTGGATCGAGAAGATGAACCTTTTCCTGACTTCTTTGCCAATGAATCATTGCTACGTCGATGATGATCGCTAGACTGTTTTCCTTCACCAACAATATGATCAACGTGCTCTTTGGCTTTCAGAGATCCTTTATTATCCCAAACATCAAGCACAGAAGACTCATGGGATCCATGTTTGTCCTTCATCCGCGTTTGCGATCTATCACTCCCATCATCTTCACCTTCACCATCTGAGAATCTTCTCAAACTACCTGCTGCAAAGACATTAGCATCATAAGATTCTTCTTTCTTCTTTCTCGCAGATATACCTTTCTCCGGGTTAGAAATCCTCATAGGCGAGGAAGACACCGACTCAACAGGCGAACATTTAGCTTCGTGGGAGCTGTTTCTGGGTTTATGAGAATCAGAAATCTTAGAAGAACTTGAGGTGGCTGCGATTGAGTTCTGAACATGTCCATACTCTCTTTTCGAATGACTTCTATTTTTCTTTTCCAACTTCCCATTGCCTTGAGAATAACTTGGCTCCTTTTCTTCATTACGAACTCGAGCTTTCTTTCGTTCATGATTTTCGTCCTCAATGTAAATCCGAGAACCATGGCTTTCTCTCAGTTTCCTCTTTTTAATTCCCCCTGTGCTATTGCTATTTCCCGTGTCTGAAGCTCCTCCTTCCTCTTTTGGCATTTTGGAGGAGACTCGAGGCTTGGGCTTTATATCTGCTGACGTGACAGGAACACCACTACTCGAGGTAGGACGTCTGTTTCCATGTTCAGATTCATCAGGAAACAGAAAACTTTCAATCTTCATTTTTTTGGCCAGCATAGAACTCTCTAGATCTGTTCTTCTTTTGCTATTCACCTTCAAGCTCTTTGACTCATCAGAGAGGTGATCCACTGCTTTTCCTTTCTCTTTCTGTTTATGTATTTGCCTCTCATCCTCGACCAAATCGCTTAGTCCATGCGAATTTTGGATGCCATTTCTTGCCGATATATGGATGGTCTTGTTAGTTTCTGCAGTTCGAGAACCTTCTTTAACCAGTCCATTGTCTATCCTTCTAATACCCTTTTTCTTCTTCTTTGTGTTGCCATCTCCCTGGTTAAACTGAGGCTTAGGGCCACTGGGATTACTCTGCA
Organism: Turritis glabra; assembly: GCA_900406565.1. NCBI lineage: Eukaryota > Viridiplantae > Streptophyta > Magnoliopsida > Brassicales > Brassicaceae > Turritis > Turritis glabra. Next base: position 279,489 of record OVBN01000228.1, on the reverse strand, counting down.
TTGGAGCCTGGCTCTCAGGGACAGGGATCTGATACATTGCATACAGAGCTTTCGTTGTTTCGTCTTCAGGAACATTGCAATAGTTCACTCCAGGCCTAAAACACACGTTATCACAAAGAGAATCAATTTCTCTTAGTTCCTCGTTCCGAAAAAAGTAGGACCAAAAACAGAGAGAATCAAACACATTATGCCAACCACCTCATATAGCACACCAACAAAATAATAGGACCAATAACAGAGAATTGAGAAAAAAAACTCACAGCCAATTAAGCATTGTGCACATCCATTTCTCAGGAAGGTCTTCTGGGAAAACGCCAAAAGGAAGAAGCCGCCACTTTCCACACTTGTCACAAGCAACCCAATGTTCTTGTATGATCACTGGATTTGCTTTCGGAAGAGAAGCATCAGAACCAAGTGTTCTCAACATTGGTTCAGGACCAACATTTGGAGATTCTGTCAGCGGTAAGCTCGATTTTTCAGGCATATCTTCTAAGGCTGGAAGTCCCTTTTCTGACATCCGCAAATCTTTAGCTTCCAACAAACAATTCTGTTCCTCTTCTTCTTCAGAGTCCCCTATGTCTCCAAAAAAGTCTTTGTAAGTGTCCTCTGCTTTTTTGCCATCATTTTGTGGTTTCAAGGCTGCCACTTCCTTCTTCTCAGCTTGACCATTCATCTTAGTCTCAAAAACAACAGAGCTTTGCTGTTCCTTGAACTTTGATGAGGACTGTGGCTCCTGTTCTATCCGATCGTACTTCTGCTTTCTCAAAGGATGTTCTGGCTCCATCTTATGACCACTTTTCACCTTTGACGCATTGAATTCCTTTTTGACTGAATCAGAAGCTTTGCTTCCTTTGTATTTGCCAACTTTCCTTGGGTATCCTGAAGCATCATCATCACCAAATTTAGTCTTTTTATCTTCCCGAACGCTTCCAGTAGAACTAGTCTTTGGATTCTCATGATGCGCCCCAAGATCTTTATGACGAGTTAGACCCCACAATCTTCTGTCGACATCACCCACCATTTCGCCCCTACTAGTGCCATTGTAGTTTTCCTTGGATGCATCAAATAATTTACTACTGGCTGTTTCTTTCTCCGCAGCAGTAGGATATGTGTTTGTTTCCATTGGCTCCTTGACGGTGGCATCAGTTCCATCAAACAGGGCCTTCTTACTGCGGACATTTGTCTCTGCATTGCTCCTCTCCACCACCTTTTTTTTCTTCTCTACAGACGGTTTCTCTCCAGCCTTCTGAGATTCCAAACCGTTCGCCATAGCAGAAGAATTCTCAGTGAAAAGCCTGGATGGAGATGTATACTTATATCCCTTTTCTGATTTTTCCCTTTCAATGAATCGAATCAGATCATCAGAGAGAGGAGATAGCAACTGACAATGATCCACAGGAAGGGAAGTCATCACCTGCATATAAAAATATATCAACACGATAAACATACAAAGGAGACTGTTTCAGTATTGCAAACAAAACAAAGGAAAATCTCACATTAAGAATACTGGTGGGAGACTCCATTGGAGAATAACCTTGAGGTTCCCCATCCATCCCTTCACTACCTGAAAGACTATTATTATCTAATGACAAAGAAGGTGATACATCAAGCCCAAGGCCACTGTATATCGCAGCAGCATTCTTTTCGGTAGATAAACCATCTGATACCATCTTTATCCGAAGCTTCAGAGAGTTCTGTTTACTGAAGACACCAGGTTTCTTGGTTGAAGATTCCTGTCTGGAACTGGAACTGGGTTTCTTGGATTTCATTGATTTTTTGGGGTTTCCAGAGGAAGCAAGCCCAGATTTTGCATTTTTAGGAACACTAGACGAAGTTGCATTGCCACTCTGGGACTGAGAGAAGAAAAAAGGTGAAGATTAAACATTACAACATTTACAAAGAGCAAACCGCAGACAAAGAGAAACATATACCTCCCCTAGTAAGGTGTTCGGAGATCTAGTCCCTGTAGAACTCTGAGGTTTTGCTGGTGTCTTCGGGTGAGACCAAACAGGAGAACGTTGATAAGTTGGTAAGAAAGAGCCATAGCCACCATATTTCGCCCCTGTAATCAAATTCAAAGGACTAGTTTCACACTTTGTGGACCAACCAAGAAGAAGAGTTGCTGCCACACATCAACATACCAAGATTCTCTGCTGAAACACCGCCCTCGAAGTCTTTCTGAAAGTGTCCAAGGATGTGTTGAAGCTTCTCATCCTTCAAATTAAACAATAGAAAGTCAACAACCAAAACATAGATTACTTCCCTGGTAAAAAATTCTGGAAGTTTTAGATGTGGATGCTTTAACGAAACTTCTGTTTCGATACTACTGAAGTGAATTAAAAAAAGCCTTTTAAAATCTCTATGGACACTTTTCCAGTAAAATTGTAACCGATAAGATGAAACTTGTCCACACATACTCTGTAAAAAACCAATCGAATAAAAACAATACACGCGGCACTCGAAAACTAAAGACTTCCAAATGGAAGGTAGATGAGCTTACAAAATGCGCAAATAACGCGGTGTTTTGTTGCAATTGAATCAAAATGGAATTATCAAACAAAAGATCTACAACATTTAAACACATACCATATAAACTGCATACACATCCCTAAAGCACCACAAGTATATATCGCTACAAAAACTGATGCAATCTAAATTCAAAGAGACTAGGTAAGACAGACAACACTGCAACAATAACACTTGCACGAATCATAATCCAGGTATCAATAAGATACAAAATAAAAAGATAACAAGTAGACTAGCTGAGAAGAAGGTCTCACAATGTAAGAGAGATCGTTATCAGGGTCTATGCTACCACCGTAATCGTTAGTAATATTGTAAGAGCAAGCCTCTCCTTCTTCAAGTTCAGACTCCTCCATAATATCTAAATATTCTGTCTTCAACTCAAAACCCTAGAGTTAACCCTAGACCCTTGGGAACATTGCAACCACCAAAGCCCCAAAAATCAAGCGGTGAAATCAGACCCAAATCCTCGCAAAAACCACACCGTAAAACAAAAGTCTAGCCAACCGAGCAACGAGTTCAGTAAAAACAAACCAAAATCCAACCTAGGGATTAGCGCCCTAGCTTGATCGAATTAGAAAATCCGATCAAAGCGAATACAACAAGACAAAGTAGAGAAAGTGGAAATTGTGTGTATCAATTAAGCAGTATCGGCGAATTCAATTGAAGAAAACAATCGGATCGAACAAGACGCAGAATTGTGTTTTCTCCGATTTCCTCCCAAAGGATCAAAAATGTGTTTCGATCTCTTTTCGCTGTGGACAAATCAATTAAGCGCACCGCACCCCAACCCCAACACATAACCAAAATAAACGTCGAATCTCCCGGGTTTTGGTATAGGGCAGCCGCGGTTTTTTTTTTTTTTTTTTTTTTTTTTTTACTTTATTTCCATTTTATTTTTTTCAGAAACAAATTTTATTTTATGACTCTGAGATAAATCTCTATAGCTTACGTCCCACTAGCTTTGCTGGTGGTCTGGGCGCGTGAGTGAGTTATGGCGCGTGTTTTTTTTTCTGTTTATTTATTTTGTTACACACATCTTTCTTCCTATTACAAAAACATGTGAAATTAATCATCTTTTTAACCAATATCAAGCACAACAAATTATATACGATGGTGATGTAAGGGTGTTTCTTCGGTTTAGATTTTCCATTGCTAATTATAGTTATGTGACTAAATTTCGTTAAGTAAATGTAAAGGTACCCACCCACATTCTCATTGATTCTGACATCTTGATTCCATTTACTATGCATTTATTTGATATAACTTTATATCTCTCCATCTAATTACAGGATATTCATAATACAAAAGTCGCGTTAATCTACACTTATTACTGCATGTAAAACTTGAAGATCAAAAAAATGCAGCATCTACTATATAGTATAGATAACAAGTTGCACAAGAAAATTGTCAAATTGTGTTAAATTCACGCCTTTAATTAGATTCATAGAAAATATGGCTTCGAAAAAAAGTGCAGCTCATGATCGATATGATCCTATCATACGATTCATACATTTAATGCTCGTTTAGTAACGCATCCATTAAATAGAACGATTTCCATACGATGATGATACGAGAGATGACTTATCGGGAGATTCTTATGGATCTCGATATCCATATTTTAGAAATTACAAACCAATTTGATTAATACCTCATGAACAATATGTACTCCGACAAATAATAACACTCTTTAATGATGGCTGATAGCTTCGTTTTATAAGTAATAATTACGAGGAAAAAAACGAAAGAAATGAAGAGTCGAAGATAGAAAATTGAACGTAAAGAGACCGTTACCAAGAAACAAGAAAAACGTAAAGAGACAAAACTACTATCTACAAAACAAGTTCTCATTTGACGCGTAAGAAAGTGGTTGCACTGCTCTGCGGCGAAGCTTAAGTCTATTTGGAAATGTCACGTGTTATGAAGTTGGAACTACATATTATTACACAGAATAAGATCGTTCTATGCCTCTACATATTTAAAGTAGAAAATATTATCTAGTATATGTAAAATGTAAGTTGTATAAAGCAATTTTGGGTTCAAAACGATAATTTAGTTTTCGTATTTACTCGAAGAAAGCATATGTAACAACAAGTGTGGGATGACTCAAGCTTGAGGGCCGAAACTGATGAAATTACCTCGCCGTTCGTGTGGATAAAGGACCAAAATTAGTAAAAGCAGACGTCTGTAACGTACTTTCGTCGGTAAATGGGTAGTTTCGTCCTTACATCGAACAATTCTCATATCAAAGTTAAAGATAACCTTAAGAGTCAAAGACGTTAAATGCGTGCTCTCCGAACATCTTCATTAGGTATGTAGTTACATACTTTCATTAAAATCATAATAAAAGTTTTGAAAAAGTATGAAAATAAGTGAAAGATTTTTGTTTAAAAACTCATGAGTTCTTAATAAAAAACTCATCTTACAAATATCACTTTTGTATTGATTTAATTTTCTCAACAAATTTAAATTAATTAAAATAACTAAATTTTCATTAAAATATTATTATTTTATTAATCAGTATCTTAACTAATGGAAATGCTCTCAGGCTCTCGAATGCATCTTTATTGTTCACCAACTTCACTAACACATATTTTTTTTCCTTTTCTTTTGGATGTTACTACTTTTCCAATTTAACATTTTTATCAAAAAATAAAGATAAATGTAAAAACGCATTACGTTAATAAGAATTACTTATGGCCTAATATCAAAATAAACCAATTCATTTGTTAATCTATTAACACGAAAGCAATCAATGTCAATATTATATGTTATATTTGTAAGGAACACAACTTTTAAAAGTACAATAACTAATAAAAATCTTTATATAATAAATCACAAGTCAATTTACAAAAAACTGCAACTTTTTCATTTCTCACGTGTATTAAATCCTAATTTTGACACTTTCAGCTTTCTAAACAATAAAACTTTACTATTCCATGGAAAAAATATGATTAAAAAAAAAAACTCCCTTTGCAATTTTTCGCCTCTCTTCGCCCCACGATCTCAATATCTCTCACTTCACCCAGAGCCGGCCCTAACAATACGAAGGCCACAAGCCCAAACAAAATTATAGGCCACTAATTAGTGTATTAAAAAAAATGAACTATGATGCATTAAGGATCAAACTCTTTACCTCTACACTCACCAACTGCTCAGAACCGCTATACTACAAAGATTTTTCTAAAATAAACAACCACTAAAATAGATAATATTAAAAAAGATCACAAACCCATGCTTGACTTGCTTGGTCTCAGCATGGGCTCTGACTTCGCCTATCTTCTTCAACAATGGAAACACAACATGATTTCATACAAAAAGCTTTAAGGAGTGGAGAGACGTTCGATGATGTTGGTGCAGAGCCGTGCAAGCCTCATTAGAAATGCACAAATGCCATATATAGGCCACATATTATTTTAGTAATCTTTGAGACCACTTTTGATATATGAATTTTAGTTCAATTGGCTACGAGTTCCATCTCATCAAGCTAGCTTTTTCATTATTATGACTTGAATAGTTGTGTCTCTTGGTTTTGGTACGTATGTTTTCTGATCTTTTGTCTTTTATATATGTCTCGCCATTTTTTATAATCAGTTATTATTATTTTTCTTTTTTAACTATTTTTTTCATACAATGAAGCTCATTACTTTTTTTTATTATTTTCATTTAAAATGTTTCATATTACATTATTTTATAAAAATCCTTTAAAATTAAATATTTCTTATTTTGTAATAAACCAACTCTTTTTGTCGATAAAAATTTTTACTTTTAAAATACTGTTCTTTTTTACCAAAAATTAAAAAAAAAAACTTTTGTTTATTGAATTTCTAAAAAATTGGTGAACTTTCTTAACTGTGCAATTGGCAGAAATCGGGTAGGATTGAATTTGATGCTAATTTGTGGGAGACATCTCAGCAAACATGTGGATTATTGGTGCTATTCGGGCATGAAAATTGGATGGAAATTCCAATGTTCTCTTATCACAGACTCAAAATGCATAGGGGCGCCAGTTGATGGTGTACGTACAAAATGGCTTTGGAAAAGCCTAGCGACTAGAGGAGACCTGATCCACCAAAGCGTAAAAACGACCTGTTGCCAATGCATATGTGGATATTAGCCGAAGGTTAAGGCGGCTCCTTAGTCCTGGTGCATTAGTCGGTAAAAACTTGGTATCATCATGATTCCTTTTTTCACGCTATTTAATTGAGGGGCAGAATGGTAATTTGCTTATCATCTGATTCATCTTCCTGCTCCCAAGGGCCCTGAGCTTTGCCACCAGCGGAAGATTTTAACACCGCACGAGGCCACGACTTGGGATTACGAACCGCCAGCAAGAAGAACCTTATTTGGCATTTAAGGTGAGACGGATGCAATCTATTGGTGCATCAACATCTCCGTGAGCCTCTTCTTTACTTTGTTTCGAGAACCTATGCATTTGGGCTAGAAAAGGGATCTAACTTTTTAGGATTTATCATCAGTTTTGGTCGTACCCTAAATTCCTGGCGAGTTTATTGTTGCTCTCACGTTCGATTTTACAGAGATTTGGAAGAAAGGGGATTTAGGGTTTCTGTATCATGTCAAACTTGTTATACTGCCGACGGTTTTGTCTGGGATCTTCGCCTCCGATTGATTCTGTGTCCATTTCGCAATTTCTCACTCATAAGCTAAGGTTTCTGCTGAGTAAAACACTGTGTTCAGTATCAGAGAGGAAAACAGAGGTTGCTGCCAAAGAGAAGAGACCATGGCTAAGGTCGTTTACTGTCTCATATCTCGTGAATTCATGTGGGCTATCATTGGAATCTGCTAAGTCAAAGTCTAGATTCGTAAAGTTGTCATCTTCAGAAAGACCAGACTCTGTGCTCACACTGCTCAAGAACAGTGGCTTCACCAGTGAGCAGATCATTAGGGTTGTCAATTCCTTCCCTACTATTCTGATAGTGAATCCTGAGGTTGTACTCTTACCAAAGCTCAGGTTTTTCCGTTCAATCGGCTTAACGAGCTCTGATACCGCGAAATTGATCTCTAATTGTCCCACTACGTTGTCCCTTAGCTTGACCAACAGGCTGATTCCTTGCTATGATTCCCTCAAGAGCATACTCGGCGAGCAAGAAAATGTCCTCAAATGCCTGAGACGTGGATATTGGATTTTCACGTTGGACACTGCAAAGTACGTGGCTACAAGGCTATCCCAATGTCGAGATCTTGGAGTCCGGGACCAAAGCATCAAAAGACTGGTCCAAAATGGTCCACTCGTGTTCTTCTGCTCCGAGAGAAAGTTCAACGAGGTCCTAACCAGAGTTCGCGACTTTGGTTTTGACCCCAAAAAGATGTATTTCATTCATGCTATGTTAGTTTTCTTTCATGTTAGTGAATTCACTGTGGAACACAAGTTTGGGCTGTACCAACAATTTGGTTGGTCCAAAGACGATTGCGTGGCTGCATTCATGAGATTCCCAAACTCTGTGAAAATATCGGATGAGAAGATAACGGGAACCATGGATTACCTTGTATACAATGTGGGTCTCCCGCCTGGTGCCATTGCTATGCAACCTTTTGTTTTGGGTCTGAGCTTGGAGAAGAGAATCAAACCAAGGAACCTGGTGATCTCTGAGCTTCTGTCTAAAGGTTTTGTGAAGAAAGAAGATTTGAACTATTTCCAGATTCTTAAGATTAAAGATTGTGTATTCGTGGATAAGTATGTTTTGAAATTTCAGCAGGTTTCTGCTCTCCAGCCATGCCCTTGACAGAATTTTTTTTTCTTTTCTTTCTCTTAGTTTTTTTTTTGTGAATTATGACATGTACTACATTGTCATCTGTTTTTGATTGATGCTGTCAAAATCATAATGTTTCTCATGTCAAAATTTTAGCTTATAACGACCCCAAGGCTTACGAAAATTTTCAGAACTATTTCTTGCATACGGTTAACCAAAGAACTTGTTCTCTGCAGTTTTCAGATTAATGTAAATTAGGCTCCAAGACTTGCATGCCAAACTTTGAATTCCAGAAAACTGCAAAGACAACTATTCTCTGTATTCTTTGTTGACTTGTTTAGTTCGTTGATGTTTTAGCTTTAATAGTGTTTTCGGCAAAAGTAATAACTTTAAAAATCTTGTTTTTAGAATGGTTTGAATATATAACTCGGTCTGGGTTTGGTCTAATCAGGTATGCCTACCAATACTGTTAATTGCTCATAGAATCATTCATGTGCTTGGATATATTATAAGTAAATAAAAATCTTAATTCTGATGTGTGTACAAAGTTTTCATTTGATTATAGTTTCAGGATTTATCCATAAGTAGCAGAAGAAGCAGTTACAGACTCGGAGAGTTCTTCCATGAGTTCCTTTTGCTCCAAAGCAGCACAAGCCTGCAATAAGAATTATACAAACATTCTTTAAGATTCACATTTAACTAATATAAAGGTAAATAAGTTTATGGTTTAGGGTTTAGGACCTGCACTGCATCCTCTAAGCCACCGTCAAGAAATGATGTAAGCGCAAAGTTCATCTTTAGCCTATGATCAGTCACTCTACTATCCTGTAATTTTCAGACATCATAAGCATTACAGAAAATCATCATGTTTTTAAAGCAGGGATCCATGTATGGATCCATGTATTACCTTATAATTGTATGTTCTTATCTTTTCTGAACGAGCTCCAGTCCCAACCTGTTTCCGCAATAATTGACATAGAGTATAATAAGATGAATACTCGATGTTGAACTAGAACTAAAAAAGACTATGGGAATAGTAAACTTTAAGTGGACCTGAGATTTCCTTTCATTCCTTATCTTCTCCTGTTGTTCTCTTACTTTTATTTCATACCTATATATAGAAATATCTCAATGTATCAACAAGAAGAGACTAAGGTGGCACTTGATAGAGGAAGAAGAAGAGCAGAGAGTTTGCTCCTTGAATGTTGCTTACAGTTTTGCTCGCAGAAGCTGGAAAGCACGAGCCTTGTTCCTAATCTGAGTCCTTTCTTCTGTACAGAAAATGCGTATACCTGATGGTTTGTGGAATAGATCTATAGCCGTCTCCACCTTGTTCACATTTTGCCCTGCACCAAGACCTCTTTTCAGTATTATTAGCCAGTGAAATGTGAGAGAAACAGAAAATGAATTTCTTTAGCATAACCTCCAGCGCCGCCAGATCTTGCAGATGTAAGTTCAATGTCCTTTGGGTCAATCACCACTTCCACTTCATCAGCCTATATAATAACAACAGAAAAAAGCAGAGATGACAGTTTGGGACCGGTTACCAAGTTTCAATCAGAATACTGAAAAATGCAACATGCGAAAGCTAGTTAACCTCTGGCATGATGGCTACAGTTGCTGTAGAAGTGTGTACACGACCCTGTGTTTCTGTTTGAGGAACACGCTGGACTCGATGAACACCAGATTCATATTTGAGCTTGCTATAGACACGATTTCCTTTAATCTCCATCACACACGTCTTGTAACCTCCATGTTCAGCCTTATAAAGGTAGGAAGATTAAAAGCTATATGTGTGAGCAACATGTCTCTAAGTTGTCATGCTCTACTGCAATTTTCATCACACACTCCTTAAAATGCCGAAAAATATAGAGCATCTCACCTCTGAGCATGAAACCATAGAAAACTTCCAAGAGCTGCGCTCGCTGTACCTCTGATACATCCGCACCTGCAAGCAAAAGAATCAAAAGAATAATGCAAAGTAGATTGATTCACTGTAGGATCTGAAGTTTTCATTTATTGCACTTGCTTCTCTTAGCCATGAAATATAGGAACAATCACATTTGAAAGTTTTTTATTATGAAATAGGATGGAAACAAAATGGTGAACTACCATCAGATTGCGTTTATTTTCATAAACTCAAGCATTCCTGATCAGAAGACATTATAATCAGATAGAGGAGCAGAATAAATAAAGGAAAGCATGTACCTACAAGGTCACCAGTCCAAATTGCAGCTTCATCGCCACCAGTTCCTGCTCTAACTGCAGAAGGAACTAGAATTTCAGACTCGTCCAGAAGTAGATAAGTATAACAATGGAGGGAAGTCCGAGGAAAAGACAGTTTCAAGAAAAAATGCTAGTGTAAACAAATGATACTACTTGTCAACATAAGTTAGTCAGTTACCTTCGAGCAATATGTTTCTGGCATCAAGAGGATTGGAAGGAAGAAGTAACACCTGACACAAGCAAAGACAATGTTACAACTTGAGGATCAAATGAAGAGGGAAAATGGGCATATTTAAAATTTTAAAATCAGCAACACTCAACTATAGAATAAAGTCCAAGGGAATTGCCCTAGTTAAATGATGAAGGAAAAGTGTCTAAACCTTGAGTTGTTTTTCAAGCTCTTCAATTTCTTGAGAGAGCGAGTTGATTTCACTTCCTATCATTTCAGCCATATCTTCATCATCTTCAGCCTCTTTCGCCAAAACTGAAACAACAAAACAAATCAGAACCAGCTTCCGAGGAACAAAATTGAAGGAAAGGAAAAGAAAGGAGGAGACTTGAAGGGACCTTTGCTTTCTAGTAACTGCTTCTCACAGTCCTTGAATCTCTTGAAGACTGATACAACCTATGATTGAAGTCAAATTTAAGAAACCCTAGAAAAAAGTTGTAAACTTTGAACACTAAAAGAATGTGCAAATACCTCGTCAAGCTCCGACATGGACTGTGCCAGTTTTTGGTATTCAGATTGATTTGACACAACATCTGGGTCAGCTAGTTTTACCTACAAATAATTCAAAACTCTTTAGATGAGAAACAAAACAAAACCCATTAATGCAACAAGTGTGAGAACATACCGATAACTCCTTCCATGTCTTCTCAACAGACTCCATTTTCCTGATGAGGTAAGGTTCCTAAAATTCCCAACATACAAATCATCGACCAATTTGTGGATCAAAAAATCTATAAATTTTGATATTTTGAAAAAAAAAAAAGAAATCGAACATTGGGACTAAGAATCACTTACGGCCATACAGACGAGTCGTCGAGTCCTGCGACAAGGAGAAGGCGGCCACGAGACTAGACATACTCCAGCCGGTGACTGCCTCGAACTTAGTAAAGAAGTGAATGGTAAAGATTGAAGATGAAGGAAGGCTCGAGCCGTAGGACTCGTCGTCATCGAGCTATTGATTTAGAGACGTAGAGGAAGACGAGTGGCGCGGGAGTTGCCGGATAAGAAAGAAAGCCTTTAGATGACGATGAGAGACGTGTTTGGCTGTTAGGACAAAACCATCCTCGCCATAGAAGAAGAAACCCTTTTACTTTATTGGGCCTTTAAGCCTATATTACTTTACAATATTCTCGGTTTAGCTCCATGGCCCAATGGATGTGAAGTCAAAACTTGGTCAAAACTGAAACCTTCTGAAACGTCCGGAGGTAATCGATACATGTTTAGTTTTTGTTACATATAAAAAATCAATCTAATTAATTACTCAGGTCCTCAATTTCATATTTTTCCGGCGACGATGTCGATTTACAGGATCGCTAGAGCCTTACCCTTCTCCAGGATCTTCAGGTTCCTCCATTGTTTCCTTCTCTCCCTTGTATTATTTCATTACTATTGAAGAATTGACGGATTTGAATATTCAATTTCTATCAAATCTAGAGTTTTCTTTCGTTTCCATTAACAACTTTTAGGTTGGGTAATGCTTTGCATCATCTTTCTCCGTTTAACAAGAGACTATACAAGAAAAGATTCGTTTTTTTTCGTGTGCTTATGTTGAAATACTAAAAGGTTTCGTTTTTACAGGCAGCTTGAGCAAGAAGCCGAAACTGTGATCAATGTTTTGCAACCTGGACCTTTGGGGATCATAGAGCACAAGTTCTCGGCTCAAGAGATTCGGGAGGCAAAAGCTACAGTTTCTAGAGCTGTTGATGATTGGCGAAGACATTCTCAGCTAGAGCATGCAAATGGCCTTTTGAAAGATTACATTTATAAGTGAAGAAGTGAGTATATTATATCTACTTTTGTTTGTTTCTTCTTTTTTCATGGCTGGTGAATAAAGGCCTTCCGCTTTGTTGAACAATCCTTAGAGATCAATGAAAAATCAAATCTTTCTCTTTTATTATTGCTGTTAAGTCTTTTCAGCTTACATAGTTTGATATAACAAGTATGATAACTGAGAATACAAGTTCTTGATCTTAGCACTAGGATTGGGTAACTACAGAGTTGCACTTGTTGAAAGCATATCCGTGCATGGTAGAAACTCGAAACCCGACCAAAAAAAAAAAAAAAAAAAAAGAAGCAAAACAGCTATACATCATTCTCATCTTATTCTATCCTATTTTGCATTTGGTCTTTCCTCTGTCTTCTTAAACCCATATGGCTCCGGCTCTTCTTAGCAGTGGGGCTAGTTGGTTCTTGACTTGGAGAGTCATTACCTGGTTAGCACCACCAATTAACTGTTGCCCTATGAACACAACTGGTACACTGGGCTTACACCCCATCTGTACCAATGCCTTCTCGATCTCCTGACCGTTTGAGAATTGATCTAGCTCATAGACTGTCATCTTTGCCCCAAATCCTGAGATCAGTGTTTGAATTGAGTGGCTCATGCAGCAAGAGCTTTTGCTGAAAATCACCACTGGTTTGTCAGCAACTAAACTTCTAACGCTTTCCATTTGATGTATAAAATGTGATACAAATGTAGGAATTAATGCGCTGACTGTGTGAGAGGGAACTCAAGGCTCTTTATGTTTGTATTTGATTTGATTCTATACAAAGTAAGCATATTTATAGAGTTGGATATGTGGAGGATGGTAAGATTGCATAAATTAGATCTTTGTCACTACTTTACTTCCCTCCTAGTGATGTGCCCTTTGGCGTTCTCTAAAAACTGCATGAACTTAGATTCTTTCGATTTGACATCAGAACCAAGTTGCATATACAGTTCATGTAAACTTTTTTTTTCTAATTACGGATTTATCCTTGCCATATGGTTTGTAATGATCCAGGGAGGTATGCAACAGTGTAATCATGTATACTCTATAGTGCTTCTTTTTTTGGCAAAATCTTTTGCTTTTGATGTATCCACTGAGGTGGAGATTGGATTATGGTTTATCCAGTTAGATGCCTATCTTTTCAAGCAACAATAGACTCCCAACAAGTTTCAGGCTCTAAAGAAACGGAAAGCAAGAAAAACACAAAAAAGGATCGTCTTTGGGCTACTTTTCTGCTAGTGTGACCTGGAGTCTAGAGAGCAAGTAAGTGATATCAAACACAGTTCTTGCTTTTAGCTTTACACTATTGTGATAACCATTTTTCAAGTTTGAATCACAACTTATCTAAATGTGAGAGTTGGTCTTAACTCTAAAGAGTCTTCATTGTTGTTGTTGCATTGACTCATAATGATGAGAATCCATGTTCATTGCGTTTTGAACTTTCCGGAAATACAAAATTTAGCAGAATTTAACAGGAAAGCATGATTCTGACACCAGATTTGGAAATCTACAGAACTGAAGAATCTTTGGCAGATTCGTGATAAGGCCATGTGTCGATTTTTTCACCATGATTGAATTAGCAAACTTATGGGTGATAATAAGCATAGATTCGTCATCATTTATCTTTTGTTTTCTTGATTTTCTTCTTCCGGTGATAATATCTCAAGATTCGCAAGGAACAACTTGTGTACGTTATATTCCCTTTCAGATCTCTAGAACGGTCTGCCAAATTGGCTCGCAAAATTGTTCAAAGGTCATATGTTTCTTCTACGGATTGCTACATTCGTGTTCTGTAATGAAAAACCTGGAACTGTATAGAAATAGATTATGCTTCGCCTTGTACCAAAGGAAAAATTGAAGTTACAGATTGGTTTTCTCAAATCCAACAAGCATTAAAGAAGAAAAAATTTCAGTAACTGTTGAACTTTTGATACAAAAGTACTTTTCTTAAAGCTTGAGATAAAGTCCATCATCCATCATCTGGTGATGTTGTGGACAAGCACGACGGAGTTATAATGCTCCCCGAGCCCAAAAGCATGCCGGTGATACGATAACATGAGACTCGAGTCATCGCCAGATTTATACTCTTTGCCCATTTCAACATCCGGAAACGATCCGGAAAACACCATTATGTGTTTCCTCAAGCAATGTGTTAACGCTCCAAGCTCCAATTGACCGCCCCAAGCTGCGGTTGACTCGACTTCTCTGCAGTATTTCTCAAACCGCTCTTCCGCAGATCCATTGCTGGAGTCACCCTCGGACTCATGCTCAGTCTCTGACAAGAAAAACGGGATAAAATCGGTTTTGTGCTCTCTCATGTACGAAGCAGCCATTTCTCTTAGCTTCTGGTAGGAGTAAGGAGATGCACCGCCTGAGCGATTGGCAAGCTGATTCTCAACAGCCCGGTAAAGACAATGCCCGTCTGGTTTTATCTCACTGATCGTTAATCCCAATGGTTTAAGCTTCTTCTCGAGCTTTTGGTTCTCGACCATACGATCACTTGTCACTTGGCTTTGCTCCTCTTTGATTCTCTGCTCTCTCTCTGCTTCTTCCTTAGCCCGTTTCTCGCGCCTCTTGACGCTCTTGCTGGGCTTTGAGTGCTCTTGCTGAGCAGTGACTGAGACTCCGGCTATAGCTCTCACTAAAGTGTCGATGTCTCCTTTTTTCTCATTTGTTTCGTCCTTGGCAATGCTGCTGCTGCTAAAACCTTGTGAGCCGAGCTCTTTCAACTGTTTCTCCTTGAGCTTTGTGGAGAGTTTCGATATGTCTTCTTCGACTTGCTTCTTCTTAGCTTTTTGTTCAGCTTTGCTTCCTTTTGCAGCTGCCTTTTTCATCTCTGTTTCCTTGTTCTGTAGTTGTTTTATCTCTTGCCTACAATAGACAAAATCAAAACTTAGAATCACTCATATAAATATATAATGTTAAGAGTAAGAATAATTGTCAATTATCCAAACAATGCTACCTGTGCCGAGCAAGCATCTCATCAACTGTTTCATGTTTCTCCTGAGAAGTATCCATGGGGGTTTCTTCGGATACATTATCTCCAGATGTTTTACTGTCAGCCATTTAAGAAGCCTAAAAACAGAAACTGCAGAGAACAGTAAGTGAAGTGACTGACCACAACCCCAGTTATCTAACACGTAGTTTGGTTTAGACTTCAGACACTTTCAAGATTAAGTTTGCTTTTAGACAGCAACACTTGATATAAATCCAAAGGACACAATAAATCTAGAAACAAGACCAAACCCATTTTCCAATTCAAGGCCCCCACCAAATTCACTGAGACCTAACACTAAAATAAATCCAGAACCAAAAAAAAATCGATACTTTTTCTATGAAATAACCACACTTTATATCATTCTACATGAGAAATCTAGAGTTCGACTATCAAATAATGACAACAAAAAAAAAAAAAAAAAACGCGAGAGAGAGGTTCCGAGCTCATACCTTTGGTCGTAGGAGAAGAAGAATCGAAGATTAGTGATTTAGGGTTTACGGTTCTCACTTCTCAGGCGACAGAAGAAGAAAAATAATAAAATTGGAAGGGAAAAAAAAAAGGAAATGGGCTACTGTAAAGATTGGACGTAAATTAAACTTGTTGGCCAAAAGGCCTATCAAAGCGAACGTCGTGGGCTTTCTTAATCCACAGGACCCTCTCTGTCGGTTAGAAGGTTTATCGACTTCTTCGAAAAAATCATTATTGTGTTTAGCTTATCGAATCAATGAGGAACCTAAATCTTGGCAAGTAGAGACGATATATTATTCTGTCAACGCTTTGGTTATTCAAAAGTAAAAAGAATCTAATCGATAAAATGAATCTATGGACGGTCGAGATGTGAGGGTGAGACCTACAAAATAATATATCAAAAACTTACATGAGGGGCCACGTGGTTTCAATTTTCCGATCGACAATGGGGAAATATTTATCTAACCTAATATACATAGGTGATGCTATTTATAGGAATATAAATCGAGTAAAGTAACAATAAAACATATAAAAATACGAAATTTGTTCATATGTTTTGTCTGAAGATCGATTCTCGTATGGCCCTAGTTGGAGAGTGTCTTAAACTGTAGTCTTGGTTGCCTAAGCATATTGGCCATAAATACTTGGAAAGGGCAAGCATAATCCCATTGAAAAGAAAATGTTTGTAATGTTAAAATAGTGCGATCTTATTATGGGGTAAACAATCAAACCCAATAATAGGATCACATTTCCCTAATTGTAAACATATGATAGCATCATAGTCTTCAAACCGGTATCTCGATCGCTGGACTGTCTACAACCATGATCTCTAAAGGTTCTTTTCATAAACGTCAACCCAATAATTTCAATAAAATAGTGGTATTATGAGAAAGAAGGAATATATATCTAAATGGTTTACAGTGAAACAAACCAACTAGGCGACACATGGATAGTATCTTCATTTGCACACACACATTACATATATCATATGTGGAATAACTTTTATACATTGGCAAATTATTTATTCCTACGCACGCACATATATTATACATGTATGTATTTGTGGAGTGGGGTCAAATATGGATAAACTTCTTATCTCAGATTTTTTTTCCATGTCAAAGATGACGCAACAGTCACCACTCACCACCAAATCTCTGCTCTTTTTTTCTTCTTTGCATACACTTCACAACTGTTTTTTTATTTTATTTTAAATATGAAACACAATGTATAGACCTTTTGATGATTATTTAGTCGTTAATCATAATATACTGCATTTAATCATATTACGAAATTCATGCATCTATCTACCAATTATTATTGTATAGATTTTGTCGTCCACGTTTAGCTAGTGCCAACATATACGATATGATTTTGTCTATAAATGGCTTTTATCTTTTTCAGGTAGTTATACTTTATAATATAAATACACTTAATAATGTTAATGACAGTATGTCATTAGTATACTTATTAATTAACAGCAAAACTCATCAACTATCTCCTTTTTGTTCATGCCACATTACAGCAAATTATTAACCTTCCACGTTTCCACTATAAAAAAATGAATAAAATATAAATGTATAAAATTAATGTTTTGGGTACGTGATGCTACTGCCAGCCATGGACCCGAAAGTGATATAACTCATCTCTCTGTTAGTTTTTGATATAATATTTATTGTAATATACTACAACTTTTAATCCCATCTTACTATAAGTCCAATAATTTAATTAAAAATATCAACAAAAATAATTAAATAGGAACAAGTGTCTCCATCATACGAAATCACAAGGGTAAGCATTTTTTCTTATCAAAAATTATATCACAAAGAACTTAGCCTCTTTCTAGGAAATTTTGTTTGTGGGGTACTTCAATTACAATATAAATTTAGTGTGGGGTATATCATTTATATATTTATACATAATATCTTTATAGAAAGAAAAGGCCAAAATAAAATAATCCAATATCTTCCACAATAACCATTATAAATAACAGCTGATCCAAGCATATGTTCAACACAACCTAAGCCTTTCTCATTACAAAAAACAACACTTGATATATTACTAACTTTCTTGATCGTTGCAAATGGAGAGAATAAGAGATTTGTCGTCGAAGAAAGCGGCAGTGATATTCACAAAAAGCTCATGTTGTATGTGCCATAGCATTAAGACGCTATTCTACGAACTAGGCGCTAGTCCGGCGATCCACGAGCTCGATAAAGACCCTGAAGGCCGTGAAATGGAGCGGGCCCTACGTGGCCTCGGCTCATCAAACCAGGCGGTTCCTGCTGTTTTCGTTGGAGGAAGGTACATCGGATCAGCCAAAGATATCATCTCGTTCCACGTCGACGGGTCGCTCAAGCAGATGCTAAAAGACGCTAAGGCCATATGGTTATAGCTTCCGATCGTCGTACATGTATGTATATGTATGCACATGTATTGTGTCAATAATCGATGTGCTAAAAAGCATATAATATATATATATATATATATATAATCGGGAGGGAGCATAGATGTATTAAAATGCTTTGCTTCCTTCGCGTGGATGTTATTTCATAATAAGGTATATATACATCTATACGTTGACTTACATTGTACGGAAGAATATACAAGTGTACTTTTAAGCACTGTGTAACATTAGTGTTAGATTTCCACGTAAAGAGTAAACTCAGATCTTAAAATCGTCATTCGCTAAAAAATACTACTGAATGGAGATTAGTATTATTGTACTAAAGAATGAATATAGATTTAATAGCATAAGTATCGGGATGATGATTCGATAGATCGACGACGTGACAATACAAAGGATGATTATCAAGAACGAATCATACACGTAGGTGAGTACTATAGGATCCCTTATCTTTGGTGAATCGAAAAAAGGGAGAATCTCACACACTATTAAAGCTTCACCTACAAGTCATTGGAACATCGAACAACGCTAACTAAAACATGTGGTCAGCGAGAAGATTCACGTTGCATTACAGAATAAATTTTATCGAGTGAGATCGATTTCAAAAATGTTTACATATTTGACCATCCTTTATTGACGTAATATAAATCGCCCTTAAATTTGTTTCTACCACTAAAATCATCATTAAATTTTGGTTGGTGAGTACATATGCAACATACAAACCAAATATTTGCAGTTAGTTGAATCTGTTATAAAATATCATAAAAACACCATTTTGCAAAAATGATCCCTTATGAAAACGATACATATTAGCGATCGGCCGACCGTTCTACACGTAGATATGTAGATACGTCCCGGTAGAGAGACGGCAAGAGCAGAATCAAACATGAGTGTAAGTGTGAGATAGACAACGAATATCTGTCTTTAAGCAAGTTGGTGGTAGGGGCGCACAATTAATAAGGGAATACTCAACTTCATATATATTACATATAAGTTGATAGATATATGATCACCGAAAGCTCGAGTCCTGATTTGGTTATTCATTCTTCTTTTTAGCCTAAGGATTCAAATTCAATCACTGAGCTATAATAAGGTCTCGAAGGAATACCTGGCGTTGATAAATTGACAACCCCATATTGCTTCGCAGCCATTCACAGTAATTTGGCTTTAAATTATGTCTAATATTTGTCGGTATATCTAATCAAATCATATTTTCAAAAGACTCTAAATGATAATCACAAAAAGATATATGTATATATATACATACAGAGAAATTAGCGAAACAAAGTGGTAATTTGAATACGAATGTTAAGAGATAGATATTTGGAAGAAAAAAAAATATCATGCTAATCAACACCAACACCAAACAAATTGTTTAAAGACGAGCGAAAATATAATTTTGGCTTCCTACCTGATGTTGTTAGTTTAAACTTAATTCACAAAGTCTAAACATTGTGTGAATTTTGTAGTGAATATATATATATCCAGCGAATAAAATGAAAATCACTCCTGTTTGTTGTATCTGTTATTTGACGTTCATGTCGACGTAAGCTATATAGTTTAAGGGACAAAGACATGCCTTTGCTATAAGCTTTTCGTCGGTCTCTTCAAAATTATATAGTCGACAAGATCAAAACAAACTTACCTAATTTCTTTGCTGCTTGATTAACTACTGATCTTAATATTTCTTTATTCGACATAAAAAGTGTAGGATGTGCAAAGCATTCACGAAAACACACGCGTAGCGTTTACTCGCTTGCCATGAGATTCAGTAAAGTGATACTGTTCATTTATCTGACACAAAGATTCGAAGTCGTTACAATGTATAACCTCTCGAATCGTATGCTTAATTTACTGTTATATCGTACCAATATTTATAGCTGCAAAATAAATAAAAGAAATCATTTATTACAACTTGTTCAGCCAAAACAGAACATTAACAAATGGTCTTTTCTCGCAAAGCCGCTTTAATTTTTCCGGAGGGAATCTGGTTTTTGTTCTAATTATTTCCTGTTCAAAGAAAAACGACCAGTCCGAAGACTTGCAGTACTTGCCTTCCTATAAATAGCCCAAGCAGATCATCGAGTTTTCTAACGAACAAAACAACATCCATCAAAGCTATATATAACTAAAGATACATAATTTCTCCACCGTCTTGAGCCCTCAGATCAGAATCTGATCATGGACAAGGTGATGAGAATGTCGTCGGAGAAAGGAGTTGTGATCTTCACCAAAAGCTCATGCTGTCTCTGCTACGCCGTGCAGATCCTTTTCCGTGATCTTAGGGTTCAGCCAACAATCCACGAGATCGACAACGATCCTGACTGTCGCGAGATCGAGAAGGCCTTAGTCCGTCTTGGCTGCGCCAACGCCGTTCCTGCCGTCTTTGTAAGTGGCAAGCTCGTGGGTTCAACCAACGATGTCATGTCGCTTCACCTAAGTGGCTCTCTCGTTCCCTTGATCAAGCCGTATCAGTCATTTCATAACTAGAAAAATAATCGATGCTTAAGAGAGATAATTAGATAGTGAGAATAATGATGGAAAGATCACACGTAAATGTGTATCAGGTTCTTATTTATAGCTAGTATTTATATCTTGTTTAGCTTATGCCTAAGAAATTAATTAGCTAGCTTTGTATTTCCAGCTCAACTAATCAGTGGATGTACTGATGTGTTTATCTATTTTATTGGAAAGATTATTTATCATATGTTAATTATATTGTCTTTCCTTCTAATTTTTGCCTTTCTAATAATACTATTAACACATTCTAATAACATTAATTTGGAGGTCGTTCAAAGTGATAATCAGAATTTTGTCACATGAAAAAACAAGAAGACAATTTAAAATTACCAACAAGAAATAAAGATTATATGTATATTTAAGAAGGATGTATTGGTTCGAAGATATTTGTTTAAAAAGATTGTGAACAAAATGTAATTAATATCCAAATAAGAGAAAAGAACGTCTAAAAGTAAAGACTGTAATTCTTTTTTCTTGATTTTTGTTAGTATTGTTACTTAGTATCCCTGAGCTGACGAAATGTGTCTAGTGAATATTACGATACATAAGTATAGTAAACCAGAGAGACCATAACGCTTTATCATCTCGCTCACGCTCAATATGACTCGATAGAAGAGGATCTTGAGCGGTCCTATATCAAAATCTTAACAGAATCTGAAATGTTTATCTTTTTCATCTTTATCATACTACAAAATCCGTGAGAAAAATGTATGATTGAATCTACAAATAATTGTTAATTTTTAGGAATGATTATTCATTTATTCTCCATGGTCGCTTTATATCATGATAACGCGCACACAATTCTCTTTCATCTGTTTTTAATCTCTATGATTTCATTCGTAAACTACTTACTAATTAGAAGCTGAATTTGAATATAAAATTGCCGCTCTTACACAAAACGTCAACAATTTTATCAGAATTCGACACAAAAATATGAAGAAAACCAGATTAGGTGTATAATTAAACCCTATCGATAAGAAGAAAGAAAAAAATACAGCATAAGTCATTACTTTTAAGTGATAGATGATTGGTGGCAAAAAAAGGAAAGGGAAAAGGGGTAAGAGGCTTTGCAAGATGTGTGGAATAGCTTTACTTAACTTCCGAGTTCTTTGGGATCTTGGGAGAGAATCTAATCGGTAAGGAAGTCTCTTTGGACGTGTAACAACTACCTTCACTTCTGTCTTTGTCGGATCCAAATATTCTCGAACTGGCGCGTGGGAAAAGCATAAAACATACCCTTCTCTCTCTCTCTCTCACAACACATTCACGATCCAATTTTCTAAACTTCCCATTTTCTTTAATAATCGACCGTCTAATTAACTTTCAATACATTCGATAATCTATTAGCCATCTTATTCGGTTAATCGGCTAGAGGGATGACTAAATCTATCTAATATTATATATTAACCGGTTAGACTCTCAATTTATATTAGTTAAAAATTGGATAGAATATCGATAATTCAGTGATTCAAAGTTCATGCCAACGTTAATTGGCATTACAAAACAAACTCAAAATGAATCTAAGCTATACAGTAATAAGGTCTAAGGCTTAGGGGATCAAAAAAAAAAAAAAAATCCAATCGGAACATTATTAACCGCCGGTTAAGGAATATCCAATAAGAACTTTACACGTGTGCAGTCATAAGTTTCGAGACCGAGAGTCGGTAATAAAGTAGGTTGGTGCTTATGGTGAGCCCTAATCAAATCATCCTGATGGGTGCTACTGCTAGTGCTAGTCTCCACCCAGACTCAATGGAAACATCTGATTCTACAACCATTCCCAGAGACAAAGACTTTGGCAAATTCCAATTCGGGTTATTTCCGAAGATTCGATGTTTTGATTTCTGGGGGAATCTCTCTGATTCCTGATTTTTCTTTAATCTCTTTTCATTGTTTGTACCAGATGCGAACACTACAAGAGACGATGTAAAATCCGAGCTCCTTGCTGCAATCTCATCTTCCCTTGCCGCCATTGCCACAACGAAGCAGCGGTTCGTTCTCTAATTTGTCTTTTATTTAGGCTTATTTCTTTTCTTCTTTTTTTTTTGGAGTTTCTCGACAAACATGTTTTCTTCTTTTAAAACCAAAAAAAAAAAAACATGTTTTCTTCTTGTTTCAGAATTCTTTACCTGATCCTAAAGAACGACATGATTTGGTCCGCCAAAACGTCAAACAGGTTTGATTGAATTTTGAAGCCCTCATTCTTGTGTTTCAATCTCTGTAGGCAGATAACGAAATTGGATTCGCTCTCTATTCGAAAACAAGAACTGTGTTATGTTTTTTTCAGGTTGTTTGTTTAATATGTCAAACTGAGCAAGAGGTTGGTGGTTGATTTTTATTCTTTTCTATCTGCTAATTCTATATCTGTGACTGGTTAATATATCATCCTAAATACAATTTATTTTTTCAGGTTGCTCAAGTCTGCTCGAATTGCGGCGTCTGTATGGGGGAGTACTTCTGCGATATCTGCAAATTCTTTGACGACGATGTGAGCTTTGGTTCCCTTTCATTTTCAATTGCTATGAGTCACTTTGTTGGTTCCCGAAAGTACCTGGCCGTTTTTATGTTTGCAGACCTCAAAAGAACAATTTCACTGTGATGACTGTGGAATTTGTAGGTGAGGTGTAGAAATCTTGACAACTTGTGTTACATAACAATCATCTTGTTACCTTAATCTTGTGCTATTATTAATTTTCAGAGTTGGTGGGCGTGACAAATTCTTTCATTGCCAGAACTGTGGTATGTAGTTATCTACCTTTATCAACTTGCATTTGTTGGATTCTCTTTTGCCTCTTTTATAGCAAGCTCCAAATACATTGGTGGTGCGTGAGATTGCGAATTGTCTCTATCAACTGTGCTTTAGGAACATAAGTATCTATTCGACAAGTGACAATGCTAGTGTAGGGTTACTTCTTTCTAAAGTAGGATCTTTGATCCGGATGGAGCTGTCTTGTATCTAAATATTAGAATTCTAATAGCCTATAACTCTATAGCTAGTTTAATGGTTACAAATTTCTTTTCTGTAAATATTGATATTTGTGTGGATATTTGTTTTACACCTTTTTTAGTTATCTTGTATGCTGTAATGAAATTACCCTGTAAATATTGCAGGAGCTTGTTATTCAACGGGCTTGCGCGATAAACACTCGTGCATTGAGAACTCCACAAAGAATTCTTGTCCTGTCTGTTATGAGGTTTGTCCGAATGAAATTAAATTCTAGATGGTCTGTTGTGCTGCTTAACGTTAATAATTAGATCCAAAAGTTCAGATTGTATTTAACTTTTATGATTTGCTCAACCTGGCAGTATCTATTTGATTCGGTAAAAGCTGCACACGTGATGAGTTGTGGGCATACTATGCATATGGATTGCTTCAAACGAATGATCAATATTCACCAGTAATAATCTCAGTGAAACTTCTCCTTCGATCCAACAATTTGCTCCTCACAGTATCAATATGGATTTTTTTTTTTTTTTTTACATTCTCTCTCTCTCAGGTACCGATGCCCCATTTGTTCCAAGTCAATGGTGGATATGTCTTCTTCGTGGCAATTATTGGATCTCGAGGTAACAACCAAATTTTGGATTTGATGTATTCAATGAGGTAAATACCAACCAACATTCTCTTTACAGATAAGCGCAACAGAGATGCCAGTTGAGTATAACTTTGAGGTAATAATGGCTATAAATCCGACGTTTTGCCACCTCTTGGTTTGATTTCCTTGTGTTCATGGTTTAACATCCGATCACGAAACTATCTGCAGGTTGCAATTCTTTGCAATGACTGCAACAAGGGGAGCAAAGCTATGTTCCATATTTTGGGACACAAGTGCGGGCATTGTGGTTCATACAACACTCGTACAATCTCAACTCCACAAGATCCAGTATCTGAAACAGAGTGATCATTTTCTAAAATCCCGATAGCAAACTCATCTTGATTGGATTTGCCCGTCATTCGTCCAACGATAGAGAAATAGGTCCCTGTGTTCTGCTTGTTACATAAAGTGATCCGGCAAAACCTTTGGGTTTGGTTTGCTGGCCTGGTCACAACTAAATGTTTGCAAATGGTTTACGTTTGACCATGGCCTGGTTGTTTTAAAACCAGTCGCGGCTCATTTTATTATAGGAACAAGATTAAAAGAGTCACCAATTGACGACGGTTATGAAATGACAATTATTTTACGTGAAATACGAGGTATCACCGAGTCAATCAAATGGTATTTACTGTGTTTGGCATCATGGAAACTGAAAAAATTGAAAGCCTATATTATCTCTTTTAAAATAGAAAATAAAGAAAACTCTGGTTTGGCTGGTGATATACGCCTATATTTGATTTTCGAACGTTATGCGTAAAAATATCGACTAAATTAAGCAGACACCAATTGACGACTGTTTTTTTGCAATACTAGTAGGTGATAAGTAGGGATGTTGTGCTGCGTAAAAAAACTCAGCCCGATCCGAACCCGAAATAAATCCGTTTACCAAAAACCCGAATTTAGAAAATCCAAATGGGTTTTAAGTCTTATGGGTAAACCCGAAAAAAAACCCGATAGGTTTCAGGACTATATGTGGGTACCCGAATTGTTTTTGTCCTTTTTAAAAAAGTTTATTCATAACTAATAGTATATCATTATATGTATTTATATTTGTATTTTGAATGTAATCAAATATGATATATATTTATAACATGTACTTAGTCGATTAAATATGATATGTATTTATATTTTGAATATAGTCGATTAATTAGACCAAATATACCAAAATCAAAATAATTTGTGATTATGAAATATCACTAAACAACTTGCAATTATATCACACATAGTTGTACGTATGTGTGATAATGGATTCATGGTTTCTAATAAAATATAAGCAAACGTCAAAGAGATGTGATTTTCCATATAAAACCAACAAATTATATAAAAAAAATAAATGAAAAAAAAATCCAGTGGATACCTATAATCTCATAGGTTAAATCCGAGTAAAAGTCTATTTTTTTTTACCTGCCCATTTAAATAGTTTTTTGGATACAAAAAACAGGTTCCGGATTTACTATTAAACATAGATTTCGGGTAAATATTTTTTTGGATACAAAAACAGGTTCCAGAGTTAATATTAAACATGGATTTCGGGTATCCAGTGGTTTTTAACCCATCTTTAAGAAAGAAGTGGGTGCTGTTCCAGAACCGAAAAAGCCTGCACACAGTTCTCTAAGCGGACAAAGGAAATGGAAAAAAAGAGAAAGAGAGATATAAAACATTTAAAAGGATAAAAGAGTCCAAACAAGTAGAACAGTTACATTTTTGACATTGTCTTTAAAAAATCTCTTATCCTCTTAAGAAAAATACCCCCACCAGGATCTCTCTCAGTAAGTAGACAAACAAACATACAACAATAAAAAAAATTCTTACATAAATAAAACAAAAGTCTCTTCGATCTCTTTCTCTCTCTCCACTTATTCATTGCTCATGAGCTTGATGTTTATATGAAGCAGTCGAGAATTACATTATTGGCGACCGAGCTCTCTCATGTTCCTAAACCGGAACGATTATATGGGATGATGAACAAGGATTAACGAAAAATGTACCTCGTTTATTTGTCATATAATCCGTTAGTAGTGATGATTTCCCTGGAAAACCTCATTGTTGAGTCTTCGTCCATGTTCCAGACGAAGCCAGGCATGTCAAACCGAGGACCAGCCACTGTTCGGTATATGAACACTCTCTCAACAGGGCAGCTCTCGGGTCTCGAGTCTGGTGGACCCCGTTCATCGATGACTTCCACATTCAACTTTGGCATCTTCTGTCCTAATAACTTGCAGGCTCCAAAACTCACGGAACAAGAAGACATCCAAAGGGATCGCATTGTCTCCAGCTTTGAAGCATTGGCCAAAAGCGCCTTGTCTCCAAACGGGCAGTCCCTTATCTCTAGTTTCCTCAAGCTATCGCACCCTGACAAAACATGATGCATGCCCAAGTCACTGTCTCCTGCAAATGCCACCGAGAGCATTTCCATCTTCTTGGCATATGTCCCAATGTATTCAAAAACCTTGTCGGTCAAGAGGCCTGATAGAGAGAGGCGACGGAGATCTTTGCAGTGCTCTACTATGGCTCCGAATCCAACATCCAGTGGCTCTAGAGTCAGATAATCAGGGGCTTTTGGCTCAATGATGCACAAACGGAAGCGAGTCATATTGGGACGGTTCCTAGCAATGGTTATCAATGCAGCATTGGTCATTTGACGGCAGAAGTAGAGAACTGACTCGAGTTTTGGACAGCCAATGGAGACGGAGACAAGCCCCTGTTCCGTCAATGCTACGTTTGGTTCCATGATAAAAGGCTCGGACGGAAACACTCTCAGCTCGCGTAGGTCCTTGCAGGTTGAAGCAAGCACCTCAAGACCAGCATCCTCGATGTAGTCAAGCACCTGTAGTGAATAATAAGTCAGACGACCGTTACAAAAAAAAAAAAAAGGCTTTAGTGCATATTTTGCAGATAAATGGCGGTAATTTATTCACGGTATTTAAGAAAACTATGAACATAAGCTTTCTCATACCATAAGGTAAAATGACCAAAAATTTCCAAACTCATGTGTTAATGTATGTTAAAAATGGACTCACCCAGAGGCGCTGCAGTTTTGGGCATTGGCTAAGAAGCTTGACAAGATCATAGCTCTGGACTGTTGCATAACTCAGGTTCAAAGTTGTGAGCCGACTGCAAACAGAATAAACTGCTGGAAGATAGGCAGGAACAGCATCCCAAAATCCAGATAAGCACTTCAAGTCAATGCAGCCAGAGAGCGCTACAGATAAACCAGAGTAAACATCTGGTCGCACTTCTGCAGTGTACCCACCAGTGCCCAATTCCTCCAATTGAGGAGCCCTTTGCAGTAAAGTAGCCAATTTTTCGAGAGGAACAGCTCGGTTAAGCTTCAGAGACTTGAGATTGGGACACCTAGTCACCAGCCTTTCAAGAGCAGAGAAACTGACCTCAGACGCTAGGCATGAGATATTGAGTGATACCAAAGATGTGTATGTGTCTGGGAAATGGCTAAGCCAGTGCCCACTAACATCATCAACATCACTCTCGCGCAAATCAAGCTCTTTGAGATTCCTGCATAAGAATCATATAATTAATTGATCTGGCCACATTCATAGAACTTGAAGACCATTAACATTACTACAACAGGGACCTAATAAACAGATAAAATCATGTAATTAATTGTTCACAGTTTTAGTTGATGCAATGTGGATCACTTTGGGAAACTATATAAGCATAGAACAATAACAAATTACGAGAAAAAAAAATATGACAAGGAAGCATTGTCAGAGATGCTAAAAACAGAGCTAAAGCGAGGAAAGCAGTGGAATCCGAAAACAGATCTAAGTTTCCCAACAAGGTAAAAAAGAAAAATGAAAATCCCACGCAAAAGGAAAAGTAAAAGAAAAGGGAAAACACACACATGGCCAAATTGACTAGATTTCCCAACTCAGGGGATTCTTCACTGAGCGAATAATCCAGGAATAAAGAGATATACAAACCGTGAAAAAGACCCGAAAAAAAGGAAGAGGCTATTACAAGAATCTTCAGAAAACATCTATCCATCTTTGGATAAGCAAAATCTTGACCAAACCAAACCAAAAAAAAGACCAAAGTAATATCAGAAGAAACAACGCAGCTAAGTTTCAAGTACTAGAATGAATAACGTGAGGCGAATTTGCTATAATTGAGACTTAAAAAGTAATAGAATGAATTTACAAATCACAAAAAAATGCTTTCTTCATGAGAACCAAACATATCAGAGAGAATCAGCATCGCATACCTGCAAGTGGCAGCGATAGCAGCGAGACCATCGGTGGAGAAGCCTTCACAGGAAGAGAGGACAAGAACCTTAAAATTCTTAAACGACTTGCCTATGAGCTCCAAGCACTCATCGCTCACCACCATCCTCTTCAGCCTTATCTCTTCAAGCCACGCGTAAGACGAAGACATCGCCTCAATCCATGGATACACGCAACCTCCCCATCCGTCAGGCACCAAATTAAAGTCAGCAAAGTGAGGTTTCCCCTTAAGCTCCACGGATCTCACTTTCGGGAACCTCCGAATCACCGTCGCGGGACTGACGGCGTAACAGTTCCCGATGAAGACTTTCCTCCTGCACCAACGCTCGATCTCGTACCATGACTTGCACACCAGAGAGACCGAGTTCCTATCCTTATCCAGATGTATAAACGAGAAGACGTGTTCAAGCACCTCTTCCGGAAACGACAAGGCTAATCGCTTCTGCATTGCGGCGAAATAACCTCGAGATCTCGATGATCGAACCGGTCAAACCAGATGAAAATAGTTAGTAAGCGTTGGAAGAAGAGTTGAACAAGTATATATATATATATATATCCGAAGGTTTAGATCTGAGGCGCCATTAACGGAGATAATCTAGTTTCAAAGAAGAAGAAGCAGAAACACAGATGAAGAAGAGAGAGAGAGTGGGGAAGAGAAGAGGAGGAGGAGGAGAAGGAGAAAGAGGTCAAGTTAACAAAACAAAAAAAAAAAACCTAACTGTGGTTGGGTTAAGTATTAACCATGGTCAAACATATCCATGTGAGCCTTTTCGGTGATTGTGATTGTCGATTCTGATGATGACACGTGTCGTTTAAACTTCAAATACCAGCCGTCCGATTGAATGAAAGCGGGAGATTATCTTATCGACTGTGCAGAGAAGGGAGCAGCCGCAGAAAACGGGAGGACGAGATATTGGGAGCGAGGGCTCGTGAGAAGCGAAGTGAAGATGATAGGGTGCGGGAAGGTGTATGGGAAGAGCGAATCTAATGATACGCGATGCACGGCTGGATTTGAGGGCAAGCCCCGTAAATTGCGGGGACCACAACAGAATGTTTAAACTAATAATTGATCTGACGGTAACAAAAACAAAGAAGAAGCAAAGCTACTCTTATTTCTGATGACATCACAACCGTCCACTCATGTTTTACTGTGGAATTATTTAAGCATCTCCTCCCATTATCTCTTCCATATAAATTCTCATGTTTTTATTTATTTACCCACCATTTTCGATAACCATCCAAGGTTATTATTATTTTTTATTTTCTATTTATTTGTAACGAATTCAACTAAATTGCATAATTATAAATTTTATCTTTTCGTTTTGCAGATTGCAGAAAAATGGTAATTAAAATTTCTTTGTATTTGAAATTATTGTACCATAAAGAAGAGTTATGTGGTATGCGAGGGAAGTATCCAATAATTTAAAGCGTTCAACTTTATGAGTAAGGAGTAGAAAAAAAAAAAAGAGAGAATGGATACTGAAAATTTGAATAAAGTACAGAAGAAAGTGCAGCGTCGCAGTTTAATCACGACCGTCAGATCTGGGTCCCCTTTTTTTACAGTGTACGGACACACACACACAATCCTGACTAATAATTCTTAATTAATCTGAGATTAATTACCTCCTCGTCTGTGTGTGTAATCGTATAAAAATAAATTATTTTGGGCACGTACATTGGGTTAATCGCTAAAAAAGGAAACGAAATAGGCTAGGAATATGACGAATATGCCCCGCTTCTCACAAAGCGTATTTGCTGTGTAGGGGGTAATACAAGTATGAATTTGAAGGAAGGGTATAAATTAAAAACAATAAGAAGAAGAAGAAGAGAAACAGTGTATGATGGGCTTTGCAGTGTCACAGCATGGACTTGATAGGTCTGTCCTCTCTAAATAAACATGTCACAAATCAAACAGTTCTGTGCTCCTCATTCAATCTCATCTTACACAAAGATCCTGACCGTTAACCTACACTAAAATTTTTGGCACTTTTTTTTTTTTAATTACTTTTCTTTTCCGAAGTTTATACGAAAATACTGTATAAAATTAGTTCGGATTGTTTTTATCAGTGTAATTAACTTTATATAAGTGCTCGGAAATTTAGGTACTAACGAAGAAACTCAGAAAGAGATTAAACAAAGAGGGATGAGGGTCAGATGGAGAAGTGGGGAGCTGAGTTGTCTTGCACGTAAATACGCGAAGATTTTAATTAGTTTAATTAAAATGTCGTCAGAAAAAGGAAACTAATCAATTTAATTTAATTAATTGGATAGTATTAGAGGTCATTGATTAATTAATAATTAATTTTAAGGATATGATTAGAATAATAATCCCACGCATGGCTCCCCCGCGAATCTCTCTTATTTTTTTCTCGGGTTTCGTACTGAAACTAGCTTGCACTTTGCTGTATACGAGTATTAATTATCTCCGTAATTAGATTTTTAAAAATCTCTTCAGTGATATTAGATCCAACTGTGAATGAAATATAAATCGTGTAAAGAGACTAACATACTACTACATGATGCTGTTTATGTAAGATAGAATTATGTGTACCGTACGCATGTGTGGTCATTAAAAAGAATTAACATACATTACCTGAATAGTAGTACTGTTTATGTAAGATAGAGATGATGAGTGTGATAATGCGATAAATGAAGAGGTGGTGTACAAGTAAAGTGGCACGTGATGGAAAAGCTAAGTTGGATTATGTGTTGATTATAATGACCTCCACATTAGTGGAAGCCATCCTTTTTCGCTTTTCTTCATTTTTCCGATTTTTTTTTTTTTTAATTGTTCTCTTCTCTACATCGTTATATGATTTGTCAAATTCTGACCAATTAAAATTCTAATATCTTCGCTTTCTATTTTCTCTAACTCGTGTCCCTCCGAATCACGATTTTACTATAAACTTTTTTCCGTCTTTTTCTATATCATTTTTATTCTCCATGTTGCAAAAATACGTCACGCAACTATACTTTTTCATTATTAGCGTTTTTTAATCAATATTGGATGGTTCATGGTTACGCATGAAAACCACATCATTTTTAGGAGAAGACAGTGGGTTATATACTTTAGTCAACGCATTTTGGTTACTATATATACTTACGACGTTTCGATAAATATCATTATGGCTATAATTCATTTATTTAGAAGTTTAGAATGATAAATAAATGGAAAACTTTTTTACCAAAAATAAAAAGAATGATAGAGAAATGGATGCCGGAAAATAACGACGAACCGATAAAAAGAAAAATAGGGTAATTATTTTTCTCATCAGTTAGAAAGGCCCAATGGGCCGAGCTAGTGGGGCCATAAAATAGGGTGGGGGTGAGTAGGTGGGGTGAACGTCGAGTCTTCTATTGCCGCTCATGTTTTGTCCAATCACATTTTTTCTGCTTTTTCAAATATAAAAAATTATTATATGCTCTAATAGTGTGTGAACGTTCAACGGGTTTGCTGTATTCGTTTCGTTGTGGTGCGATCAGAGGCATATCTAATGAACAAATTTTGGGTTTTCAAGTTTTAGTATTTCATTTGGTATTTTCATGTGTCTTTACTGAGATTTAAAGAAGAAAAAAACTCAAAACTACATTTTATAGATTAAGAAAATAGCGTTAATAGTGTTGTTGTAATTTGTCATTGGACGATAAGAAGAGTAGTCAGTCAACTAGTATTAAGAACGAAAATCATTGAATGAAACTGAAGTTAAAAATATAAAATAGGAAATTTGAAATTTCCGAAAAGTTATAGAAATTTTTGTCTTTTTTTTTTTCCATTTTTAGGTCAAATTTTCAGTTTAGGCTTGAAATTTATTATCCGATCTAGGATCCGTTTCGATCCGCTCCGAAAAACAGGATCCGAAACTACCGATATTCCAAAAAACTCAGGGATCCGGTCCATACCTAGTTTAGTTCTCTTTTTTATCCTAGGGAGTAAACTAACGTGCGTGTTATAAACTCATTGGTCGGTTCCTTTAACGTTGACGGACACTTTTCGCAATCATAACTCCTTTAAACAATCTAATAAGCATGGCTAATCATTATATTACACGTGTCTAGAAAGAGCTGCATCTCTTAATTATCACCACACCGGCTATCTCAGAATCTACAGTGTTCTGCTTCTATATTTCACGTTTGCGTATTTTTATTTTCACATTTCATACATTTTTTTGAAATATAAAAGCTGATTAATGGAGACTGTGCTTTTTAAAGTGTAAGCTTTTAAATTTTGATATTAAAAAACAGGTTGTCACATTAAAGGAAAAAAATTATTATTTCTTCCCCATTTTTAGTCTCATGATTAAAAATTAATTTATTAGTGTGAAAACAGGCCATGAGATAAACATGTTTTTCTATGATTCAACGAACCAAACATAATTTTGTTACTCTATGATTTATTAAATATTTTAATATAAAGTAATATTAAGTTAGTCCAGCACCGAATTTTGTAAAGTATACAGAGTAGAAATCCAGCCCGATATTTTGGTAATTAATAAAGAAATTTTGAAAAAATGGAAAGAGTATTGGTTTGGTGGGATGTAAGTTCCATGAAATGTTTGGTGGTTCCACTATATAACAAATATATTAGGTTTAGCGACCAAATACAAGGTTTTTAATTCATGTTTTTACATATTATGAAGCATTTTTACTTATTTTTATGTTTCTATGTTCACACTGGTACTATGAACCAATAAACTGTTTAGACAAAGCTCATGTCTAAACCAGAAACAAACAGACTAAGCAACATATATTTAAATCCAAATTATATAAGGAACTATTTAAATTCAAAAATATAGTCTCGTGGAAACTTTGCTATATTTTTTTGTTGTTGGATGATTTAGAATAGTTGTCACTTAGGTTTGTTAACTTTGACATTAACCTGTTTACACGCAAAATCAGCTTGCGTTTCCCGACGTGGAAATCTCAAAATTGTAGCGTTCTAACTTGCCACAATATGTATCATATCAGAACTTACATATCTAATCATGTAAAGTAGTACAATTGATATATATCCGGCATATAGTTTTCAAGAAAATTAATGTGATTCCTATATTAGGTATTTCATTCGAGCATCTTGTTAAAATTCATTTGAATAACAAAAAATAACTTAAAGCACAAAATCATTGAATCTTAATTTATTGATCGTGATTTATGAGCAAGATTACTCCTCCTCTCATCATCTACTATAAATGTTGATGGGCTACATGGTCACAATCTCCTTTTAAAACTTTATTACGAATCCTATCACAAAAGGAAACAAAAAAAAATTGATAAATTATAAAAAAATAAATCTATCGTATTAATACATAGGGACCATATATTAAATAAGATATCAACATATATTATACAGAAATATCAATTGTAGTTACTAGGATAAATAAAATAATCAGAATAGATGAAAACAAACACAACAATAAAAAATTGAAGTCATTTTAAACGTCATAATAAAAAATTACTGTTAAAAAATTAAAGTTTTCAGAGGAGTTCAATCGGAACCAATAGACATAATAAATCAAGCGGTAAGTGAACAATTGTTGTGGGAAGAAGCACAATTGAACCACATAGATACGCTTGAAATTAGGGAAACAATGGAAAGATCTTCACAAACACTAAAATGTCGAGTTGACGGTTCTTGGAAATTATCGGAACCTACTACAGGTCTGGGGTGGTGGTGTTTCTGAGGCGAAGAACAAACAATATTATTGGGTGCAAAGTGCTACCGAAGGTGTGCTTCCCCTTTACACACGGAGATGGAAGCGTTAATTTGGGCAATGGAGAAAATCCTTACAAGAGGGATTGATTGTCAGGAGTTTGAAACAGATAGCACAGAACTAGTCTCAATGGTGCAATATCCTTAAGAATTGTCAGCTTTCTCCAATCTTCTAGACAAGTTTGGTCTGCTCCGTACCTCTTTTCCCTTATTTTCTTTATCTTATATTCCTCGTTTGTGTAATATGAAAGCGGATTGTCTTGCTAAGTCTTCTAGATCTCTCTCCTCTGATATTTCTTTTGTAAACATTTTTCCTCCAGATTGGACTTCCAATCTTGGAGTTTCATTTTAATTAATGTGTGGTTGAAAAAAAAAAAAAACTATAAATTTACCCGTATAGTATATTTCCGTCTTTTAAAAAATGTTTCGGAGAAACAAAAATATGTTGTGGACAAAACATTTGTTCTACCCAGCTTGTTTAGTATTATACAAACAATATTACTTATATATCACTCGATTTTAGGACATTTTTTGTTTGAAAAGAAAAAAGGAGAATGGTGACAGGAAATGCATTTACCACGTTCCACGTCGGCTACAGGAAGGGGAAAAAACCCACAATTTCTTGATCACTAATTATATAGCTACATGAAGAGTACGAAATAAGTATGAACCATATTACCATTGCATGCTAAGGAAGATTAGAGAGGCAAGAGGGCAACAAAATTTGCCATTATTGTAAAGTTTTATGGGACCAGTTATTTATGTTTTTTTTTAATACTTTTGCTGCTACTGAACTATCAATTTCGTTTGGAAAATATATTAGCTTTAAGCATTTAATTTTTAAACTTATTTGTCTGAATAAAGAAACAAATTATATAGATTTGATTCAATAAATGGCGTGATCGAGGAATGTGGTCCTCCAAGAGACACACCATATAATTTTCTCAGCCTTTCCTTTTTGGACCATTTAATTTCATGTAAATTGGACCACTCGTCTCGTATCATCCCCATCTATTCTAGTATCATATCACTTCACTTATTACCTAATAGCCTGATCGACTTGTGTCATCTTGTAACACATTGATAGTTTTCAATGTATTATTACACGGGCCTCGTGAAAGCCCATTAGCATCATGCGTGTAAAGTATATGTCCAGTGAGGTAGGAATTCTAAAAATATAATTTGCGAGCAAAGTTGGAATTTTAAAGAAGATTGGATAAATTTTCAAAATTCATATATTCTCCAACTTTCTGCGTATAGCCGTTAACTACCAAATCACAATTGTCGGGTTCGTGTATAGGCTCACAATGTCACACTTGTAAATTATGCATGCACGTAAAGTATGTTTGCATTATTAAATAATGAATGAATCGATTATGTGAATTATCATGACTTGATGAGTGGTGCCACATTATGATAGCATGAGACAAGCTAACACTCATATCTTTGACACTTGGACGTACGCAAATGATGTTTGGTCTCTCACTCTTTCTAGAAGACTTGAAACAATTAAAGAGGGAAGAAAAGAAAACCCAAATTTAGGAAGATTGTTGGATCATTAATATTCTTAATTATAAGATATTTTTTGGTTCCTAATCTTAGATAAATACTAGTTAATATAAAAACTAAAAACATAATTTGAGTTGCTAAGATAACTGTCCCAGTACATATAAATCAATTGTTTATATTTTCATATGAATTAGATTAATTTGTTTATCCGTTAATTATTAAACATTACTAACTTTATTTGGCTCTTTTCAATTTACAAATCCATACCTTCTAGAAGCCGAGTCCCGCATAAGTTGCATACAATCTCTTTGCACTTTAGGTTTATATTATAAATATAATAACTTTATTAAAGCGACCAAGAAATCTGATTTAGCAACGTTATCTCTTCTTTTGCACTCTTCTCAAATATACATGTAAAGAGAGAGTTGTTTACGTTTTGTGCTTGTGAATTTTTGTCATTTTCCAAGAAAGAAAGAAAAAAAATCAATAATGAACACGAACAACAACGTCGTCGTTGAAGTGTCACCATTTTTGGTATTCGAAGCATATGCAGATTCAGAGACCCATCATCAGGAACGTGGCCACGAAGGCGATGATGTGAAAGGTCGTGAAGATTATGGTGGTGATGCTGAGTCATGCAGGTGCGAGACGTCAACGAGTCAAAGGACGAGTAGGTCAACGGATTTTGACCCGGTTAACGAAGAAGCTGAAGTCACCGGAGAGAATGAAGAGCACGATGAGGGAGACGGAGAGGTGAATAGTTATAGGAGGTGGCCTGAGAAGAGAGACCGTGAAAATCTGACAGTTGATTTATCTTCGAAGGGAAATGACGAGAGGTTGATTAGTGAGATTGAAAAAAATCGAATGTTTTGGGAAGCTTGTTTGGCTTCTTAATAGTATATATATATATATATATATATGTTCTGATTTGGGAGCCAAAAAAATGATATTTAGTACTGTGTTATTATTATACAATGTGTGTATGAATACCTCTGCTAGATACTGTGATTTCTCTCGACTAGTAGCATGTTGATGTTCTTTTCCGTTTATCTAGCTAGTAGTAGTGTCTCGTACGTACGTAGTAATAATAAGTAAGTAGTCACTGTAATAAAATTCTAGTTACTTTAATTTGTCGTCAACAAATTTCTGACGTTCATACGAGCCATCGTTTACAGTAGTAGTCGACAAAATTCATATTATTTCCGGTTTAAAAGACAGAAAGAAATTGGGCTAACTAGTAAAGCCCATCAAAGTTAAATGGGTAGAAGCGAAAAAGGGAAACTCTTGGTTTGTTAAACGCCACCGTTTAGGCAACCATCGTCCCTGTCTTTAGTTCCTTTGTTTTTGGGTGTCCTGTGGAACTTTAGGATTCTTCTTCCTTTCAACTGGGGAACTTTACATTGTTCGAATCTCAGAGCTTTTCGTTTCCCATCGGAAGAAGAAAATCATATATACCTTCCAAAAACAAATTCCTCACTTCAGGTATCCAAGCTCTTGGTGTCTTATAAATTCGAATCAGGTTTCGAGATTTTCGCGAATCTCTTTGTTTTTTTTTTTAATTTGTGGGTTTTGATCGAAGAAGATGACGATGCTCAGAATTCGAAGCAGAGATGGATTGGAGAGAGTGAGCGTAGATGGACCTCATATTACTGTCTCCCAACTCAAAACCCTAATCCAAGATCAGCTTCAGATCCCTATCCATAACCAGACCTTATCCACCAATCGAAACCTTCTCCTCGCTAAGACTCCTTCTGATTTCCTAGGGTTCAGCGACATGACCGATCCAAACCTCCCAATCTCGTCTCTCAATCTCGCTCACGGCTCTATGGTCTACCTGGCGTACGAAGGTGAGCGTACGATTCGTGGTGGTCCTGCCGTCACACCTGCTGGTTCCTTCGGGAGGAAGATGACCGTCGAAGATCTGATCGCACGTCAGATGCGCGTCGGTCGCCAGGAGAAGTCTCACTGCGATTCTGTCTCCTTCGATCGCGATTGCGCTAATGCGTTTCAGCACTATGTTAACGAGTCGCTGGCTTTCGCTGTCAAACGCGGCGGATTCATGTACGGGAACGTCACGGAGGACGGTCAGGTTGAGGTGAATTTCATCTACGAGCCACCGCAGCAGGGGATGGAGGATAATCTGATTCTGATGAGAGATGCTGAGGAAGAGAAACGTGTTGATGCAATTGCTTTAGGGTTAGGGATGAGGAGAGTTGGGTTTATATTCAACCAGACAGTGACACAGGACAAGAAGGAGTACACTTTGTCTAACGTTGAGGTGTTGCTTGCGGCGCAGCTTCACGCTGAGAGCGAACTGAAGGAGTGGGTCACCGCGGTTGTGAAGCTTGAGATCAATGAGGATGGTGGTGCAGATGTTCACTTCGAGGCGTTTCAGATGAGTGATATGTGCGTTAGGTTGTTCAAGGAAGGATGGTTCGAGACGGAGATTGGATCTGAGGATGATCCTAAGCTCTCCAAGATGAAGAAAGAGGTCGTTGTTGGGGTCAAGGATGTTAAAGAAGTGGATAATGATTTCTTCCTTGTTGTCGTCAAGATCTTGGATCATCAGGTTTGCTTCTGTCCCCCTTTAGCCTATGCAGCATAGCTCATATTCAGTTTAGGTGGGAATTGTTTAAAGATTTAAACTTGGCATCTCATTGAGCAAGTAGCGATAGGATGATAAATTGCCAGTTATTATGTTTCTGTTGTGTTCACTTCTCGGTATGAATCAGAGCTCGAGTTACCGTTGATAGGAAGCACAAGTATTATGTACTTTAGACTGTTATGAATTTAGAACATTCATGATTCTTTTGTATCTGTTGATGTATAATTGTGTATTTGGTTGCTCAATTGCCAGGGATCACTGTCGTGTACCTTCCCGATAGAGAACCGGAACATTCAAACAACAATGCGGGCTTTGAAAACGCATATGGAGCGAGCAAGGAGCCTCCCATTTGTGAAGAGGATATCTGATTTTCATCTGCTTCTTTTTGTCGCTCAGTTTCTAGACGTATCATCAGATGTCCCTGCGTTGGCCGAGTGTGTCCGTCTTCAGTCTCATGTCCCTGAGGGTTATGAGTTGCTCATCGACTCCATGGCCAATACTTCTTAGTTTTACAAGTCTGTGATGTTCATATTCTCTCCTTCAGATTTGTGTACAACTTTTTACTTTTTTCTTTAAATTATCTTTTGATTCCCAAAATAAAATGAAAAATTAGAGGAGGTAGATTCACAAAAGTTAAGGTTTTAAGTGGTAGTTTATGTTGGATTATTCTGTTCAACTTCCATGACAATATAGTGTCACTATTGTAGTATTGTTCCATTTGCAGGTTAAAAAGGTGTTGGAGATGCGGGGGATCGAACCCCGTGCCTCTCGCATGCAAAGCGAGCGCTCTACCATTTGAGCTACATCCCCTTTTTGAGTTTAATTGGCGGATAAGTTTACAAATCTACTAATACAAAATTCACATCGTTAAAATAAAAAACATAGGTATAACGTATGGAGATGCGGGGGATCGAACCCCGTGCCTCTCGCATGCAAAGCGAGCGCTCTACCATTTGAGCTACATCCCCATTTGATATTTGTTCGTCGAGTATGATTCTAATCGAAAATAAGGTGAACGTAATATTATTAATTGGTTTGAGCATTTCTTTTTTTTTTTTCGATGTTGGACGGTTGCTTTTCATGACAAATTAAGAGCGGACAGCAAACAAAATACATTTTGTCGTCTTCTTCCACTTTAGAAATTTTATTCCAAAACATATAAAAATGAAAGTCTCATAGTGGGGAAGACTTGCGTTAAAAGCTCTTTCACACACATTGGTCTGTTCATGTCATTTTTTATTATTATTAATGGAGCTAGAGAAGCCTATTTTCATATAATTATCATGCTTACAAAATTTTTATGATAGTATCGAAAAAACTGATATAAATGTACATTATCTTGGTCTTTCATACCTTGATCTTTTTGTATACCATAATGTATTTCTGTATTCCGTTTATTAATTTACTTTCAGATCCAATACCTAATTTGCGACAAATTTTAGTATTGTAATTAGAATCGCTATGAGGCAGGAAATGAATGATTCGGCATGCTCGACCAAAACCGAGAAGAAACTCTAATTTTTCTTAAACTATATTATATTGGTTGATGAATATCTATATGAAGAAATACGTAGAGAAATATTGAAGTGTCGAAGATGAATATTCCTTCCTAAGCCTGATTAATTGAGTTCGTTATTTCACATCCCAAACGATAGTGGAAGCAAATAATGAAATGTTTATTTATTTATAATGAATTTGGAAAAGTAAGGAGTGGAAAATGTGAGCACACGTACCAAAAAGACAAAATAGATGACGACAAAATTAAGAAAACCTCATATATATAAACACGCGAATCATATACCTTAGCGTGTTCTCCTTTTTCTTTGTTTTTTTTATTGATTGCTTTAGTAATATTTTTGTTCTTTATACCATAACAATATCTTGTCATCATGTACCTTTAGACTAACTGTGAAAATGAAATGTTTTGTTTGTTATAGTTTAAAATAGTTAGAACATTTTGTGCAAGTGTGTGTAATATATATAGTAGAAATCAACAATACGTTATATTACTATATGTTCTTGTTATTGTGTTGATTGTATTTGTCATCAGTATTAGGTATCAAAAGTAATATAATAGTATTATTTTTGTTGATGGTAGAACCATAGAAATCATTTTACAATAACAAAAATATTAGATAACTAGTGCTACAATTAACATATTCTTATAAAGTTATAACGTGATGGTAATTAGCGCTAATAAAAGTATCAACGATGAAAATTATAAAGTAAACATTGTTAACAACCTATAAACTATATAAGCAATGGTTAAATCTTTTTAAAATATCTTGTGAGAACATATTACAAAACAAGAGACGTGTGAAAATTAAAAATAAGTATCCGTTTCATATCTATCAATATGTCGGTCCATAGAGGATGTTGTTTTATCCTAACCATATTTTCATTCACATTACGACAAATACAATTCGTAACATGTGTTTAGCTATTTGTTAAAGTTTAAAGTATAGTACATATTAGGAGTATATTGTTTGTAGTTGTACAAATACTAGTACTATGACTGTAAAAGAAAAAGAAAAAAAATGTATCGGTATAAAACAACGGCTGAGATCTACTGTTTTGGTCCCATCATCGAGAGATTCATGGTTATGATTTGTCAAATCCGAAAGATAGACCAAAAAGCAACATTATAGGACCTATTTTGTTAATTAACGTCGTTGGTTGGTTTTTTTTTTTTTGTTTTGGGTTTGCGCAGCCACCAAAGTAGGACCCGTGCCCCAATTCTCTTTCGTTTAAACTTCTTGCTTACCCTAACCGTTGATTTTAAATTTATTTTCCGATTAAAACACCCGCAAAACTCTCGTTGAACCTGTTAAATAATGATCACTCCATAAGATTAATTCGTGGTTGTTTTATTTTTTCAATATTGCGGTATTGTGTGTTCAATCTACTTGGAATGTCCAAATGCATTGAATCCAGTTTAAACAAGGGTAGCTTATTTTGGAAATTTAATTTCAAAAGAGATATTATTAGTCAAGGGAGAGAGAAAAGAGGACCTTTTGGTGGAGACAGAAGGTTTTGTCTTTTTGACAGAGTTACTGGCGTGTGATGGCCACGCGCTTTTGTCACAACACGACAAAATCCTAAGCCCATTCCCACATTCTACCTAATGGGCCCGTTTGTGAAGTAAACGAGTCAAGGGTTTGGAGCGGCCGATTTATATATTTTCAAAGCCATGTTTTTTCATCCAATAGAGGATTTATAAAATGACAAAGTCAAACAAAACATGACACATTGCAAATGGGAAGTATACAAACAACATATCTATTGGGAATATTTTTTTTTTGTTAATTTAAAGGAAAAAAAACAGAAACAAAAAACGAGACAACAATTGAATTAATAGAATCGTATAAAGCAGTTGAAAAATGAGTAAATGACAGAAAACGATTAAACACAAGTAGTACTAAATAGCTAAAATTAATGATTTCTACACACATATCCCGATTAACGTATTGAGGAAGAAAAAAGACATATGATAAGTAAGTGGTACGTTCAATGATATTTACGGGTTTCTTTCCACTTTTCAAAAAACATATAATTTTGTTTCCTTATTTACTCCCAAATATATATATATAATAAGTGAAAATCCAACGTTGAAAGAGAGGGACCATGACTGAAGGCATGATGTCATCCGGCCCAAAATAGAACACGTTTAGCCAGTAGTGGCAATATTCGTAAATCTTGTGAGAGAGGATGAGGGTACTTTCGGAATCTCACCATCTGTTTTAATTAACCAAAAGAAAACAACACAACCCTTTTGTCGCCACATGCCATGGCGTTGGTCGCACGCTGGATAGCTCTCTTTTTTTTCCCTTTTTTTTAAAAAAAAAGAAATTGGTTTTTCACCTTCCTTTTAACTGATTTTATTTTGTTTATTATTTGCACAATTTGCATTCACATTTATATAATAAAACAAACCAAAACCCAAAACAAAAACCTATCTCTCTCTCAACCCCATCATAAGTCACAACCATCATTTGTAAAAACAAGATCCAAAAGTTTATGATAAATTTTTTTGTTTCTTTATCGTTAAATAGTTCATACTTTTTTTTTGTATAATATATCATTAGATGATGAATGGATCTTTTGAAGCAACTTTTTTCCTTTCTATCTTAACTCGAATATAGCGATTGGAATTTTCTTATATATAAGTGATAAATTCGTTTCCATCACATGGAGCCAACTGAGATTAAAATAGTACTAGTGTATAATTATGATGAGTAGCATTGAAAAGAAAAAAAAGAAAAATAAAATGGTAGTAAAATTAAAGAAATCGTGGAATGTAATAATAGACAGAACAAATAGAATTATTGTAAAACTTTAGTCTTAGACAACAAAACTCAAGAAAATGGAAAATGAATTGTTCATTAAGTGCAATGCCACAAAATGACAAAAAAACAAAAAAAATTTGTAAAAAAACTTTTACATAGCCACATAATCGTTGTGCCAA
Organism: Turritis glabra; assembly: GCA_900406565.1. Taxonomy (NCBI): domain Eukaryota; kingdom Viridiplantae; phylum Streptophyta; class Magnoliopsida; order Brassicales; family Brassicaceae; genus Turritis; species Turritis glabra. The sequence goes on along the minus strand of OVBN01000228.1, from coordinate 236,518 downwards.
CTAATAGGAAGTAGTATAATTAAACAAGGGTAATAAAATAATGAACAATTTAACCACTAAACGTGAAAAAGTAAAAATGAATTGCGGGGTAATATTAAAACCAAATAAGAGTAGTATAGTTGAGGAAAAAAAAATAAAAAAAATAAGAGTAGTATAGTATTAGTAGGGGAAGAGATAAAAAAAAAAAAAAAAGGAGGAGGAGGAGGAGGAGGTGGTCAAAAGGAGCACTTATGAGAGAGAGCGTGTCAGGACTGGCGTGCCCAATAGCCAATCCTCTCTCTCTTCACATGACACCGTGGCTCCTTTTTCCTATTTATTTATTTATTCACTGTTTTATATATATATAATATAGTATTCAATAATAAATTATTCAGCTACGTATAAATTTATATATAAGTTTAATGAGCCGAAAAATTACCTTATCGTCGACAGTTATAAAAACAAAAAACAAAAAAAGAGAAAAAGTGGATAGTAGTAGGGGGTGGGACCCAGAGATGGAAACAGTAAAAAGGAGAGGGTCCAATTGGTCACCGTCCGATGGGTTTCATTTTGTATGCAAAATCTCTCTCTCTCTCACACCTTTGACTCTCTCTTTAGACAACGAACCACCCTGCCTCTCTATCTCTTCTTCTTTCTCTGTACTTGCCCCTTGCCTCCCCCTCTCTTTCATTCTCTTTTCTGTGTTTGCTTTCAAAGCCCCCCTTAAATCTTCTTCTTCTTCTTCCGTCTCCACTGGTAATAATAATAATTTCCAGTTAATCACCAGTTGAAAGAGAACCCAGAGAGTGGATTTGTGGTATGAGTTCCTCGTTTCATTGAAATTCACAACAAAAGATTTGCTGGGAGTTTTAGTTTTGTGAGTATGGCTGGTGGAAACGAAGTCAACCTTAACGAATGCAAGGTACTACTACTTTCCCCTATTGTTGATCCTTTTAGTTGTCCGAGATTTGCTCCAGCACCATTCTTCTTCCTTTAAGTCGTCGTTTTGGTTATCTCTTAAATCCCCTTAATTGGAGATCATACAGGGAGATTCATTCACCCGTACGGATGAATTTTGTTTTTCTTAAAAATAAAAAAATAAAAGGGAAGGGCCGGGCCGGGCCGGGCCGGGTATAATAAAATCTAAGACGTCCCATCATCTCATCATCTAATGTTTGATTTTTGCTTCTGTAGAGAATTGTCCCACTCAACACATGGGTCCTCATTTCCAATTTCAAGCTTGCTTACAAAGTCCTCCGTCGTCCCGACGGTTCCTTCAACCGCGACCTCGCCGAGTTTCTTGACCGTAAAGTTCCCGCCAACTCTTTCCCTGTCGACGGCGTCTTCTCCTTCGACCACGTCGACTCTTCCACCAACCTTCTCACCAGAATCTACCAACCAGCCTCTCTCTTTGATCAGACCCGTCACGGAACCGTCGAGCTGACCCAACCTCTCAGCACTACAGAGATCATCCCTGTTCTTATTTTCTTCCATGGAGGTAGCTTCACTCATTCCTCGGCCAATAGTGCCATCTACGACACTTTCTGCCGACGCCTTGTGAGCATTTGCGGTGTTGTCGTTGTCTCTGTTGATTACCGGAGATCGCCGGAGCATCGTTACCCTTGTGCTTACGACGACGGATGGCATGCTCTCAAATGGGTCAAGTCCAGAATCTGGCTTCAGAGTGGTAAAGACTCCAATGTTTATGTTTACTTGGCTGGAGATAGCTCTGGAGGCAACATTGCTCACAATGTTGCTGTGAGGGCAACCAAAGAAGGAGTCAATGTGTTGGGGAACATTCTTCTTCATCCTATGTTTGGTGGACAAGAGAGGACAGAGTCTGAGAAGAGCCTCGATGGCAAATACTTCGTCACTATTCAAGATCGTGATTGGTATTGGAGGGCTTATTTACCTGAAGGTGAAGATAGAGATCATCCAGCATGCAATCCCTTTGGCCCCAGAGGTCAAAGCCTTAAAGGAGTCAACTTTCCCAAGAGTCTTGTCGTTGTGGCTGGTTTGGATCTTGTTCAGGATTGGCAATTGGCTTACGTGGATGGGCTTAAGAAGGCTGGTCTTGAAGTCAATCTTTTGTATTTGAAGCAAGCTACCATTGGGTTTTACTTCTTGCCTAACAATGATCATTTTCACTGTCTTATGGAAGAGTTGAATAAGTTTGTGCACTCCATAGAGGATTCTCAAACCAGGTCAAGTCCTTTGCTTCTTACTCCCTAGCAACAACAAGACCTCGTCATGTTGCTGATATATACATAAAGAGAAGAAGAAGATTAGAGGATCGGTTTGTTATGCCTATCTATGATGGGTTTTTGTACAGTTTCCACATGTATTGTCTAGGGTTGTCTAGTGTTCAATAGCGTTTTTTTGTGTTCCTCGGTCTCCTGAAGCATCATAAGTCTGGCTTATTGTGAGATCTTTGTTGCGCCTGAAGAAAGACCACTTCGGTTATCGGCATCTCGGCATCTCGGCATCTATCGGTTTAGGGCTAAACCGGGGCATAGTACTTTGTTTGCGTACTAGTATGGGTAGACTTTAATTGGTTCTAGAGTACAGAGGGTAAATTACAAGACAACTAACTTGTCTTCAACATATTGTGAAAAACTTATCCTTGGTGTGGATTTGTATGTTTATATTACCTTTTGTGTTCTCATGCTATTAATAGAAAGAGCATGTCTTTTGTGGTTGTAGTTTCTCACCTTCCACTTGTTTTAGTTCATGCATTAAAAAGTTTTTGGCTTACAAAAGACAAATCTTTTTAAACCCCTTTTTTCCTTGTAAGTCTCTCAACTTCGAACTCTCCAAGCAATTGCTCTATCTTTGCTACAATTGTGAAAAAAATAAAAGAAAAACATAAAAAGAAAGATCCAAAGGTCTAAGTGAAAACCCTAGGGAGACATGTGGCAATGGCGTTGGAGTGAAGTATAAAAGAAAGAAAGAAGATGAAATAAGTGTGTGAGAGAAGAGAAAAGACAAGTGTTGTGTGTGCATTTGAGGCAAAAGCTTCACAATGCCAAAACCAATCCCCCATCCACCCAAGTGAGAAAAAAGCTTACACAACCAAAATTAATTTATTAAATAATGATTGGACAAAAATGTCAAAATCATCTATCGGTTTTTCTTTTATATTCCATTTTTTAATAGTTTTAGTTTTTCCTTGGCATATTTTGCCTTATGGCCTCTTTTATGTGCATGCATTTTATATAGTATTTTTGGAGTTTCCTTGTAGTGGATATGAACTTTGGGAGGATCAACATGGACCCCCTCTTATAGAAAACAATCTCTTTTGTCTACATATGTTTGTTTCTATATATTTCTACATTTCTTTATAATGAACAGGTTTATGTGTGATTGTTTTTATTATATACTTATTCTTGTGGATGCCAAGTGGTAGGGACATCGAGGCTTGGAGAAAAAAAGGAAAAGCGATTTCTTTTTTCTCTTTTGTTTAGTTGGTGGTCTTCTTTTTAAGTAATGATAGATTATACTATAAATAACATTTTACAGATAACTTCTTACTTTGAATATGATTTTCTTTTCCCGATTAACATTGACTTTTTTAGTCCTGGCATCTTTCAACATTAATTTTGTTTAATACTTTATTTTTTTTATTTTTTATTTTTATCTTGTCAAAGTATTTATGACCAAACTTTTGGCTCATTGATGCGTGCGTGACAAAGACTCTCGTTTGTCTTGTAATGAAAACTGTCTTGGCAATTTACTTGGGGAGCGTGTCACTATTTTAATTTATTTGTGTGAATATTACCTTATGCTAAATCAATTAATTCTTCGTGTTTGGAGAGTAATATTTCATTTTTGTAACAAAGGATCACTCTCATTTAGTTTTGTTGTCTTTAATTCTGACAAAAAAATCTTAAATATGTTTGGTAATTTATCAACATCTTCTGATTTCTCCATAATTCATTAATTTGTCGTTTACATTAAGATTCTTTCTTTTGTCAATGGATTGGCTTTGTCGTTTGTAGACTATATTCAATGCTTTAGATCCAAGATTAAAAAGTTATTATATTCATCATCTAACTAAATTTGAGCTGAAAAGTTTGGTTTGAGGAATCTTTAATTTCCTTTATAAGGGTATCAATAGCTTTTGGGTGGTCCTTTTCTTCTCTAGTTCACATTAGAAGTTATAGACTACGGGTGCGTTTGGTAGTGGCAGTTCGACTAAAACATATACAATGTTCAATGAGGTGTCGTTCATGTATCTGGGAAGATTTTTTTTTAATATTTAGTGGGAATTTTTTTGATGAACGTTTAGAAATATTAATACATACAAAGAGAGATCAAACCACGTCGTAGATATCCAAAAACTGTGTCTAAAAACCAATCTAAAAAATCAATAAAAATAAACGATTTGGTTTCATTTTTGGTCTATATATATAAATAAATTGTAACGAAAACTAAATTGAACAAAAAATAATATACTGCTGGCCTAATATTGAAGTATAATCTTTCAGAAAACCAAATCGAGTGATATTTATTTTTCTTTCGGTACATCAGAAACTAGAGAACATAAAAATAACAAAATATGGCCAAATTGAAAAAAAGATATCCGATTCACACTTGACAACAAAATAACCTGATCATAGAAGGAAAAAGAAGAGAACGAGGTAAAGAGAAAATAATCAGATAATAATAATTTGGGAAGAAGTTAAAGAGTAGGCCTACTCTGAATGGAAAGTGTAATAGATGTGCAGAGATTTCATAGAAATGGAAGAAAAATAGAAAAAAGAAAACGAGAGAGAAGAAAGGAAAGAAGAGACAAAAGCATTGAACAACGATGCGTTTGTCTTTATTAGCCTATAAACCTAAACCCTAGAGATCCAAAGAATAAGACACGAGCTAGACCTTTTTGTCTTGAAAATCTCAAACTCTAAACCATTAAACGTCCTCTCTCTCACATACTATCACTTTGCATTCATCATGAACTCGTCATTCACAGGGATCAGTCCAGAGTAGTAGACTCAGACTGCATGCCGTTTAACGGTCAAAACGGAAGACAATTTGTCGTACGTGTTTTCTCATAAACGACACAGCATGCTCAGGTCGCATATCGTTTATAACTTATATAAACGTTTTGGGTATAGGCTTTCAGCAAAGTATGATCGACATTTGTGGACCGTCCTCTGAAGGATCCTTGTGGGCCGTAAAAATGGGCTTTCGTATATCGATTTATAAGCCTATCGAAGCAATGAAATAAGTATCGCTTACAAGAAAAAAATAGCGTTTCATGCGATTAGGACCCAATTCAAATAATTTTAATTGTTTTTAAAATTGAGTGACTAGTGAATGTTATCAGTTTAGGTTGGTCGATTGTTACAAATGTTATCAGTCCCCCTCTTAATTGGTGGTACTGCAGCAGCCATTAGTTAATGTTCGAAACTAGTTTCAAAATTTTGTAGATAAAAATCATTTAATGTGCTGTATATGTATCTCCCAAAAAAAAAAAAATCATACGAAGATGTGTTCACAATTGCTGCCACTAGAAAGAGGAAGAAGGACAAAATGAATTACAGGTGAGAAGAGTTTCCAATACAAAGGGTAAACCTTGAGGAGCAAGTTATAGGAACAAAGGGTTTAACGGCGTTAGAAGACGTCAACGTATTCAAACGACCGTTAAATGAGTAAAAGGCTGATCTCTGGGTTTGCCACGCTGGCAGAACCTCTCACACAGGGCCCACGAGATAATATAAAAACCCAGAGTTGGTTAGTAAAGGCCCAAACTTTGACTTAGAAAAATGCAGAGTTGCGAGTTGCGATCGATCGTGAAGAGAGAACAAGGAAGAAGAGCGGTTATGTTAATGATGACGCCATCCCCTACAACCCTCACCGGAGAAGACGAAGAAGGAGATCACCGCACGCCCACGCATTCTCATCGACGGCGGTGGAGCACTCCGGTTGAGGAGTGCAGGGAAGGTAGAGGTGTGTCTGGAGTTGATAATAACCTAGACGAATATTTCTCGTGCTCGTCGGGAAATAATAACAGTCACAGTTTCTATCTAGGAGGGAAGATATCGCCGTGGGGACCGAGATCGAACGCGCCGTCGCCGCGTGGAGAAGAGAGGAGAGGAAGAAGCGTGACGAGGAAGCGAGATCTGCCACCATTTTTGACGACACTGGATTGTAACGGACGGCCGAGATTTCATCACAGGAGAGTGAGAAGCGAAGGACGGCTAGAGATTGCCAGCGTGGCAGTGGATTCACCGGAGATCGTTAGTGTTCGTGGGAGGGAAGGGCTCAGAATTGGAACTGTGAGAATGAGTCAACAGAACGAAGAAGAAGGAGAAGAAGAGCATGATGATGATGATGATGATAAACAGAATCACTGATCATCCTCTTGATTGTAGTCTTCTGATCCGTTAGAAACAGAAAAGAAAAGGGCATGATGGGCTTCACTTATGAGCCCATATAAATATATGTTTCCTTAAAAGCCCAAAACCAATCGCTTGTACCGACGTTTTAATTGATGATTTGTCTTGTCACCGTGAGACATTCGCACTGAGAAGGAGTATCTGAGAGTTTGGAAAAAGATTTGATTGAAAGCTTCACTTTTTCTGGGGGAAGAAAAGTGAGATGGAGGAGGAGGAGATCGGGAAACCAGCCAAACCAAAACCCAAGGTTTGTTCTCAGATGCGAACGTTCCCTACCTTATGATTTTGATTCCGGCCATGCATTTGCTTGTTTTAATCGTCTCTGGGATCTCAGATCTCTTGTACTTGTTAGTAATGATTCGAGGAGAAACTTTTAAAGAAACCATGATATTCTAGGTTTTCAATTTTGGGGTTCACGATTATGTGCTATTCTCTCCTCTTTCAAGTCTTCCAAGTTTGGGTTTTGGTTTTGCATTACTTTTATTCTTCTTCCTTACTTTAAGACCCAGTTCTTTGCTTTGATGCTTGCTGGAGTCTCGTTTCTCCTTCTTACATATTGAAACTGGATTATTTCTTCTACTCTCATAAGTCTTGTGGTTGTTTCAAATGAGACTTGATTGCAGAAAGACGTTGCTCCTGGGAGGCTGATTGATACCTATGCTGCACAATGCGACAAGTGTCACAAGTGGAGGGTGATTGATAGCCAGGACGAGTATGAGCATATCAGAAGTAAAATGCTGGAGGACCCTTTTCACTGTCTGAAGAAACAGGGCATGTCTTGTGAAGAGCCTGCTGATCTTGACTATGATTCCTCACGGACTTGGGTCATTGACAAGCCTGGTGTCCCCAAAACCCCTAAAGGTTTCAAGCGGAGCTTAGTTCTCAGAAAAGATTACTCTAAGATGGATACCTACTACATAACTCCAACCGGGAAGAAGCTGAGGAGTCGCAATGAAATCGCAGCCTTCGTTGAAGCCAATCCGCAATTCAAGAACGCACCGCTTGGAGACTTCAATTTCACTGTCCCGAAGGTGATGGAAGACACTGTTCCTCCTGATCCTAAGCTTGCCTCTCCTATTGGTACCTCTACTATTACTTCAGAGAAGAGCAGTGTCAAGCAGATTCAAGACTAAGATGTTCTGCGGGTATCCAATTTATTCCCTTTTCTACGTTTCTTCTGATCCCTAAAACAATGCTTTCAGAGTATGTGTAGAGTTGATGTTCTCTAAAACTGTTTTGAAATATCACTAAGCTGGGGATGATCTCCTGTGACTGCTTTAACCCGGAACTCGAGTTCAAAGTAAAATGTGAATACTATTTTTATTTGGATTCTTACACAACACTTATTCCTTACAAATCTCCTCATAAGAGATTTTAAGTATTTAAGTAGAAGCATGTGCTATACTTGAGAAGAATCAACAGCTCCTGGAATTCTCTCGTGGCAAACCCTCATGCACCTTATAGTGAGCGGTTCCTCTTGAAGAATACTGCACGATGTCTCGCAGACTTCCTCGTTGTCCATCCTCATGGACATGAAGCATCCGGACATGCATCTTTTGTGGGCCTCTGGTTCGGTGTAAGAAGGGCATTTTCTGTTGCACTCTCTCTGCAAATCCCCATTAGCAACACCATCTCCTCCTATGGCCATCATCTCTGGTATGGACTTGGTGCGAGGGCAAACGGTCATGCAATTTTGATAGAGTCCTTCAAAGGGTTTGCAAAATGCCTCGCAGAAGAGATCTTGTTCCTCTTCCTGCTGCCCACTTTTCTCTTTCTCCATCTCCATCATCACCTTTTCATTACACCTATCTGCACGCTCTTTCTTGTCGTGGCTTTCATGTTTGCAGTGGTGCGTACACTGTTCAACCACCAGATCTACTGCATTTGACGCTGTTGCACTTTCCAACACCAGAATAGCCCAAATCAGTGCGATGACTACTAACTTTGCTTTTGCTGGTCCCATGCATCCACTCATTATAAGATTATGGGTTATGATGATAAAACTTTGTGTTATACTATATAGAGGGGTTTGTGACATGCAAGATTCTACGGGTGTTATGGGTACGTGTAGACCAAGATTCTCCCACCATCCACTTGTACATCATGCTTTAGGCTGTGCATAGTCGTGTCCAAATCCAGCATAAGAAAAAAAACGAAAGAGAGACGATACAAGTTCCAATGACTTTAATTGATCCTTGCATTGAATTTGAGGTGTCTTTTTCTTCTTTATTCTTTATCTCCATTTTCTTAAGGCAGGTGGTTTTGCGAGCTATATTAATAATCTAACGTACAAACATCTCTAATTAGGCAAGAATGAACTTATCATGCAATGGACAATGAATTGAGAGGAATAGTCAATTTGTTATATTTTCCGTAGCATGATTTGATTCCCCAATCTGCTTATCAGTGTAGAGAGATGAGCATGGAGAATGAAACCTGTCAAATCATGTTTAGGTACATTGCGAACCTAGACATCACTTGACGACGAAAGGTCTGCAACACCTTCGAAGAAAGGTTCTTGTAAATCATATAAATCTGATACTATGCAATAAAAATATTTCAAAATACAAGTATACACAGATGTAAATTATGAAGAATGCAGAGGCAATATTTATATAATATAAATGAATTGACGAAAACTTAGATACTTAAGACATATATGAGGTAAAGAAAGAAGAGTCTCTCTGTGCAAAACAGAGAGGTCATCATGTATTTGGTTCTATCTAGGCTATAAGCCTTTTCGCATCTTCTCGAGTCTACTCTCAATGAAAGCATGTGATTTCCTATTTATATCATTCAAAAGCGGTTTCGGCTGTGACTTATCAGCTTCATTCTGAGATAGCCTAATGCTCGGCTCACTCGATATGCTCTTCTTTGAGGAGCCGTTAGTACCATTAACTAGCATGATCACCCTCTCTTTCTCGGAGCTTGAGATATTGATGGGATTAGCGTTGTCCTCCGAGTCTTCTCGTTGCTTGAAATAAATTGTGATATCAGATTTTGATTCCTTCTTGATCAGTTTCTTTGTCACAGACTTATCTTCCCTATGACCCGGCAAGAGTTTAGCGACCACCAACCTGAAAAGCCGGCGACAAAAGCCTCTCTTGTCATCATCTTCTCCTCTCTGCATCCTCTCTTGTTTGCATGAAGGTTTAATTATGGTGTTGGTTTATATGAAAAAAATTAGTGGGATTATGGATTTTTTCCAATTCGTTTGCTTTGATTCTACGCTTTGGAAAATGTGATTGTCTTTGTCTTTTCTATATCAAAAGAAAACAGAATTTATCTAGTTTCTTATTCATACTCTTTTATTGGTTTGCTTTTAACTAAAAAGCAACCTGCTTTTGTGCAAGTTTTTCTTCCATTGGAGCTGGAGATTCGCTTCTTTATTGAAAGATGAAGCTCCCTTATCACTGAAATTTTTGGTTGAGTGGACGAAAACTTGAAAAGATTCTTTATACACTTAGACTTGTTGATCTATAAAAGTACTTCTCACCATGTTCCACTTTTGTTATTGTCACGTTTCGCATCGCGTGAATCACGTGTGGTGATCATGATGCTGTTGACTTATTAAATTTGACTAATTATCCAACGCATATCAAGTAAACAAAAAAGTTGACTGTCATTGAAACGTAAGCCCCGTTCAGGTAGTCCGGAAAGGACCAGGTGAATAACTGTCGTTAAACGAGCGACCATGATATAATTGGAGGAGAGACCACAGAAGCTCCACCCACGCGTCTCAGCCTATTGTGTCTCTCCGCCGCAAAGATTCTCTCGTTCCCGAGGCCGCATCTCTGCGGATAAGTGGCCCGGGGACTTTCCTGGGTCGGAACTTAGACAAGCCCATATGACCCATTCACTTCGTCCAGTGACAATTGTGACCCTCTATACTTTGCAGATGTATATATTGAGACTTTATATTATTCTCTTCTTCGATGTGGGATCTTATGCGAGTTACAGTTTGAAGTTTGAATAATTAGTAAACATCTTTCACTATATTGTTCTCTGGTTAACTTAAAAAATAGGACTAAATTTAATGGGGTAAGCCAGGCCCGTGCAGTAGTGCAACACATGGGCGACTCGCAAGAGCCCAGATAGCAAGCTATCTTGATGGGCTCATTCCCTTAAATAATAGAGTTAATATCAGATATTAAACTGATAAGAACACATACTACACTTGATCTTAGCCAAAAGGCTGGGAAAGGAATAGTTTGTTAACTGGGCTCGACCTCTGTTTTATACTAAGGAGAAAAGGAGTACTCTATCTACCTAGGCGATGTGGGACAATAAAACAACCTCTTATCAAAGACAAACAGTCAATGACATCATCTGTCGGAGATGCCATCTGATTTGTCTCGCAGATTCCAACAGTACCGTCGAGCTTTGAGGAAGGCTCGGAGACGCGGCTAAAGTAAAGTTTGGAAAGGACACTTTACAGCTCCGCCTTACTTCTTTTTATAGTCTTTATATTTTTGTCTCTGTTTGTTGTTTGCCTTGATAAGTATGTAAACCAAGAAGAGCTGGTGATAATTGAAGTTCAGTAAGAAGAGGAGCATATTTGATGGGTTATTTATAATGCAAACTCTGGTAATTCAAAAACAATATCTTTGTTTACTTGAGATTATACTGTTTCAGAAGAAATTTTAGTTATCATTGAGGTTTCTGGTTAGGATGGGAAGGAAACGTCGAAACTTTTAAATAAGTTCTTCAATAGAAGATGTTTCCACGGAATCAACGCTGATTTCATTTCTCTTTTACAAAGCTTGAAATTATATATGGGATTAGCTATATAGGTCACTTTCCATTAGCTTTTGCTTCCATCTTACAATCACGATCTTCAATGCAAAAATGGTTCTAATCAAAGTCGAATACAAGGCTTTACAGACAAGACTCAATGATTGTTTGTTGGTAATGGCTTTAGTGGATAGGAAGGTTTAGTCCAGTGTCTTCAAAAGGTGAGACCTGAGTTTGTCTTCAAAGGCGGTAAATCTTCAAAACTTGTTCAATTGGTCTCCGGCAAAGAGGACAGGTCTTCACGTGCAAGGAGCATGTTAAGCAGCAGCACATATGACCACACCTACAAGTGCAAACCAAACAAAAGAAAAATCAAAAGCTACGATGTCTGATCAGTGAGAGGGTGGGTTCATGAGTTTTACAAGAAAAGCAGTGCTCTTACTTAACAAAAGCGGCGTCATACTTCTGCTCAAGGCAGATCACACAGAGACCAAGTACATCGCCATCTCTGCTTGTATTATCTGAGCTGTTCTCATGTTCGGCTGGTTGAGACATTTTTGTAAGCAGAGCAATTCCAAGCGTATGCAGAAAAAGGATTCTCATGTTACTGCAAACTCTAATGGATACTACCTCTAGTTACAAGTTCGGCTCTCTTAGCAGCTGCATCAGCAACTCTGTAACAAATAGCTCAAAACTTAATTTGGAATGACTATTTATTTGCAAGTATATGGCTTTGGTTAATATGCGACATACCTTTTCCGTAACAATCGCCCCCGCCTTCTCTCTAGAATATACTCAATCACAGGCTTTGAAATCAGAATCACACCAACAACAGTTAAACTTATGTGAGGCATATTTGAACCTCCTGCCAAAAAGATCTTTTAGACTTTTCCAATCTGAATTTTCGAGGAAGAGAATAGCCATACTGAGAAGAGAAACAACCTTGACCACTTTCCCAACGAAGAGATGAGCTTATTGTGCGGTACAGGTGAGAAAATGAAAAGTCCTTTCTCGGGTTTTTGAATCCTGAAACCCCGGATACCGTCCTTAACAGCCTGTTAACATGGTAAGTAATGTAAAACGTATTTTGGTATACAAGAAGATTTTGGACCGCTGACAGATAAAAGACAAACCTCACCAACAACTGTAAGCGGTGTACCAATTGGGAGGACATACTCAGTGCGTCTTACTCCAAACATCTGTAGACAATAATGGTGTCACACAGTTTTAGCATTGACCAAACAGGAAACCTAAGCAAATCAAAGAAAACAGGAAATAATGGAAAGACCTTGAGGCCTTTGAGGCAATCAGATGAAGGCTCTGACTCTTCAAATACTTCACTTCCGACCTTCAATGCTAAGCTTATTAGTTTTTTAGCTCCCGCTACATTCACACGACCTGTCTCATCGTCCTGTCACATAGAGATTTCAGATTTTAAATAAATGAATTTAAAAATACATTCAAAACAAGTCCAGTTCAATAGTTGGCCTATCAAAACGAAATCCAACAGTCTTACCAGATACCACGGAACTTCCTTAGTCATAGGAAGCATCCAGTTACTATCGTGAACCCATGAAAACCTCCAGTTTCGTTTCAAGAAAAGTTGTTGAGCCTGAAGACACACACATACATACCCAAAAGCTAAAATCACTGAAACGAGAGAAAGGTATCTCTAAGGTTTCTCTCTAGATATGGGAATCCAATCCATACGTACCGTTTCCTCGACAAACACACAGAGTATGTCACTATGCTCACACTTGATAGGTGTTTCAGAGCCAACGATTCCTGAGACTGCGATGATCTTGCTCTCTAATGCTAGCAATTGCTCTGAAGAAAAACAAAGATTACAAAGACTTAATCAAAACCCATCAAACTAAAATTGAAGCGAAATTGTATCACGGAAGAACATACCCAAATCCTTGATCTGGTGAACCCTAGCGACTGAATTGAGCATCTCAAAAAAGCAGTCGCAGGCAGTAAAGATTGATTGATTGATTTTATACACATGATTCACGGATACAAAAGGCACAAGAGAAGAGATCGCAAGTAACAAAAGGAAAAAAACCCTAACCTGCCTGATATCTTACTGAGAAGATAAAGAGCGCCGCCGCTTAGGCAACATGTCAATCCACCTACATGTATCATCTTCTTCCACTGATTCCTTCACGTTTCGTCACAAGAAATCAAATCTTCTTCTTCGGAGAAACAAAACGCACTTGCTTTTTTTGCCGACTAAGTAGAAATCGATCAAATTTTAAGCGCAGAGAGCAAGATAAAGGGAAAGAGTCGGAGATGCTTTTAGCGACGGAGCGAAGAGGAGCCAAGCGGGAAGACTGAGTTATGACAAAAAACCCCTCTCAATAATTGTTTTTTTCTCTCGTCCTCAACCTTTTTTCAGATAGCATAATACATCCAATATTTTTTCACAGTGGCAAAAATAAACCCATATCTAGTAAAATCAAACATCTTTCATTTAATGCCGGGGAAGGAAAGGCATAATTAGCATCTGGGGCATAATTAACAGAGCACGTATGGGCGATATAATTAGCCTAATTTGGCTTTATCAAGATGTATTTTGAGTCAGTCGACTGCCTCGACACGAAATAAGGTTGACCAGAACATGTTGACATTGTGTGGCATTGCTGCTCCTGTCATCGAAACTTGTGGTTGTTGCTGCATCATTGGTGGATAAGGCATCACCGGAGGTGAAGACAAAGGGAAGGCCAAAGGCCCAAAGCCAGTGCGGTCTGAGTCAAAGTCTTGCTGGGAATGCCACTTTCGGTTTTGCATTGTAAAAGGGTGCGATTGATTTAATGCTTCTCTTTCTGGAAACAACCTAAACGAAAGACTTTCTTCTTCTTGTTTTGAGTTTCACGTTCCATGGATTTAGAATTAAGGCTTGAACTACTGTCAGAACTCAGTTCCTGTGCCTGCTTCACTATTGATCAGAATATCATCATCAAGTTCTGCTTTTTTTTTTATTTTTTTTGCCCCATTTGGTTATTTTTATGAACCAGAGTCATAGTCACCTGTGACTGCCATGAGCCCTTTTTTTGGTCATCATAGTCCACACACTTACACACCTGCATCCATTGGAAACTATGATTCTCGCATTTATAATTTGGACTTTACGAGGAATACTCTGCAACTTGATATTAGCTTCTTTTCTTGCAACCGGCACAACACTTTATACCGACTTTAGTATGCAAGTCTGCAAAATTCACACAAGGGAAGAGGCTATATATTATCCTGTCAACTAATGAAACTAACGATCATCTTCCAACTTTTTCTTGTTTGTTTTGTCAAGCCATTGTTTTATTTTATTTTAGTCAATTACTGGAAGTGATCAAGAAGAACAAAGCAAGTTACAACTCAGTGGAAACCAGTTAATTAGAAACAGACTTTTGGGAGAGTTTTAAAAGAATGAACAAACTGTATTATATGGCAGCCGATGATTATGAAAGTTGATGTATGGAAAATGGAACCCAGGACCCATGCTTTTTTGTTGTTTGAAACATATCGCCATTCTTGGTCATAGAAACGGAGGGGAAGATCTAAGGAAACAATTTTATTGTTCCGATTTGTTTAAAACTTCACCAAACTAATGGCCAGCATTTCGCAGTCAATGTTACAAGAAAAAAAATCAGATACAATACAAAATTATTCTATCACTGTGTAAGTGTGTACCTAAAACCAAATAAATCGGTGATAAGATTAGGCTGTTGGTACTTGGTAGGTATATATGCTAAAAAAAGATCTTCTCACGATCCACATCATCCTGCAACTAGTGAGCTCCACATGTCATAGGAGAATCTAGTTGAGATCTCCTCTTGTGGTTTGCATATGCCCCCAAGAGACCTAATTCCACGTGGACAACGCCACCACCATTGGATTAGATCACACTGCCGTCACTGTTGTCGTCTTCAGCATTGTCTTCTTCGTCCGATGAAAGCGGAATGAGCCAGCAGGTGCCGTGCAAGTGACCGTTCACGCACACGAAGAACTCTAACCCACCGTCGCGTGATCCCAGCCGCCGCGCCGCGCTCTTCGGGACGAGACGCGCCGCCGTCATGCTCCACACGCGCCCTCCGCAATAGGGGCACCTGGCCTTCTCCTCCAGCGCCGCTTGTCTTCTCACGAGACACTCCCTCGTCTTTGACCTCATAAATTCCCGAAACACCCCTCTGAAAACCCCTAAATGCTCATCTCCACCCACCGCGTGATGCTCGCACGGATCGCTCATGTATAAGAGATCACGGCGGCAATTCTTCGGCAGGAAGAATCTGCCGGAGGTCTTGGAGAATCTGGACTCGCAGGCGAAGTGACCCGGCGACGGTTGACTCAGATTGAAATACCGAGTCGAGTCACCACCGCCGCAGAAGAACATGAGTTTCGCTAACGCATGCCATCCGCCGTCGATTCGCCCGCTGGGATCTGCGCCGGACAATGCCGCAACCATCCCCGGCGCACGGTTCACGCAGAGCCGCCGCCATAGAATTCGTCTGGCGATTGCGCAGAATCTGCGGCTGAGTGAGGCGATTGCGCATAGCGTGTGGATGTCCCAGCTAATGGACTCGAAGACGAGAACCAGGACCCGCTCGTTCTCTATACCTGACTCGCCCGAGCTAGGCAATCGACTCGGTTGGTTAAATCTGAGCCGTCTATTCGTGTTCATCTGGACGACGGAGAATCGTCCCTCTAGAAGCATTGAGTTTTTGCGGTCTACACGCGCGTCGTGATCTCACTTATTTATATCAGTTGGTGCGGTGCTCGAGAATGACACACGTGGCTTTATGCCAGAATAAGAGATCCATGGCGCTCCCCGCCACTAAATGTGTCGAGATCTGGTTGGGGTCAATGGGACGCGTGGCCATTGGTGATTGCGTATACGCAGCAACATAGAATCGGGGTATAACTGACGTCTCGGTTGGTATCAAAGGAAAAAAAATAACAAGGGATGGTAACGCCACGTGTCGAGACGCATACGCGAATCCGAAACGTCCTTTTCTGGAACCAAAAAAAATCTTTCAAGACACGTGTCTCGACACCGCATTTTATTTGCCGTCTAGAAACGTGGCAACTCCAAACCAAATAATCGATACGAAGATATCTAAACTAAAGGACACAAAGCAGCCGCGCATGAAAGCAAGAGCCCTCAATGATCCGTCCAACAGGAAGACCTTTTTTTTTTTTTTTTAGTGGTCAAACTCGTGGTCTAGTTTTCAAGAGCGGAAACTGATGTTTGGAAAATTGGAACATGACAACTCAGAAAATGTCACATTGGATTAGATAACGAGGTCGAGCCAATAATGGGCTGTAAGTGGGCCTAATGGGTTGGGTTTCCCCGTATATTCCAACTGCGAATCAAAGTGGGCTTAAAGGAGTGGTTGAATCACGGATTTTTTTTTCTTTTTTTTTTTTTTTAACTCTGATCGACGTACAAACCAGATTCTTCGCTATTTTAACTTTTCAAGTCTTATCCAGCAGAAGTTTTGTGAAAACAAGGAATTAAATTTAACCTACGCGTGTATGGCGCACGTTAGACATCTCCTTTGGAAACTTGTAAACCCTACACCGACCGAACGATTAACAAAATTTATACTCCTCCTGCCGATGAAACAGCTTTATTTGTTTTTCCTCCCTTCTGGGTTTCGTGTGTGAATGTTTCTCTTCCACAAAAGCGATATTAATCCACATCGATCTTCTCTTCTCTCTCTCTCGCTCGTCTCAATTAGGGTTTACGAGACCACTTTTCCTGTATATTGCGTGCGTACATCCGTCGATTGGGTTGGAATTTTCCAATGCCTGCGAGTTCTTTAGCGGAATCTGTCAACGAAAACCCTAGGCACTGCCGAGCTCCTAATTTTCGCCTGCGATTCTGGCTTAACTTCGAGAGTTAGAAATCCTTACCTATTTTTTCTAATTTGATTTCGTTGTTTTTTCTGAAATCCGATGGCTCCGAGCCGCAAGAAAGGCGGTGGTAAGGCTGCGGCCGCTCGCCGGGAGTGGAAGGTTGGCGATCTCGTGCTTGCCAAAGTTAAAGGATTTCCTGCTTGGCCTGCCGCGGTATGTGCATCTCTGCCTTTGCATTTTCTCTTATTTCTTCTTTGTTTGTCTTTGGTTCTGCAAGAATTGCTTATGAGTTTCATGATATTTTCCAGATGGCGGTAGAAATTTATTGTTTGAAGTTGCATGTTCGTGCATCTCGCGCTTTTCTGCATATAATTAAGTTGAAAGATCTTTTCTAGGTTGATGTTTATGTCGATTAGCGACTGCCTAAGGGATATGGATATATTCCAGAGAGTTTAGCCAACCTCTCTGGTTGTTAGTAGATGCCACCGATTTGAGACTTTCTTTTAGCAAGTTTATAGGTTTTAAATCTTACATCTTCTTAAGTTTTTGTTATATGATGATTATTGCGGGTGACATTACATTCGCCACTTTCCAATCTTGTTCGAGTTTATTTTTTGGATCACTTGCTTATTGGTGGAAGTAATTTCAGGTTAGCGAACCGGAAAAATGGGGCTACTCAGCCGATTGGAAGAAAGTATTAGTTCACTTTTTTGGCACACAACAGATGTGAGTTCTCAGACCTTTACTATCACCCTCGTATTTATATTTTTGCTTTCTGGTCATACTTCCCCTATTTGGCAAATGCTAACATTTTCAGTCCCGAGTTCCTATTTGTCATCCTACACTTAGTTTAGGTCATTTAAATTTTTCGTCCCCATTTGAGTAGATTAATTTATTTTATTATCATTCTCATATGAGGAGATGAACTTTGGTTCCTGTCTCACTAGATTAGGGCGTAGAAGCTGGTACCTTGGTTATGGTCATACATTTTTAAATTGTATTGTTCGGGCAGGATAAATTTGTTGTGATGTATGTTCTCTAACAGACATTACTAAGCTCTAATTTACTTGGTTTAGAATCAAAATCATTCTTGGTGCGGACTTCTGGGTTCACTTGAGTTAATGATAATGAGTGTATTTTCTTCTTTCCAGATAGTTGGCAACAGTGCTTCGTGTTGAACATATCTTTAGCAATTTTGGGTTGAGCTTCCACATCCATTGGATGGACTTTTGTTATCATTTATCTTACTTAAAGCCTTTTGTATGTTGGATTCTCTGAAAACTGTTTTATCATTTACTTTGCAGATTAGCATCCACATTTAGTGAATGTTCTTTTTGTTGCATCATTCATTCCCACGGTTAAGTGAATACTAATGTATAATTATTATGAAGAGAGCATTTTAGCACAACCGCCTGCTTTTTAAATTTAATTGATTAAGGGAATCAATCCAAGGTTGTAAACTGTGCTCACTTTCTCTTCCTTCTAGATCAGTTAAATGTTCTTTATTCCTGCGTATGCAGTTAGTAATACTTTTTGGTATATGTATAGAGCTTTCTGCAATCCTGCTGATGTTGAATCATTTACTGAGGAGAAGAAGCAATCGCTTTTGACAAAACGGCATGCCAAAGGTTCAGATTTTGTCCGTGCCGTCAAGGAGATCACAGAGAGTTACGAGAAGCTGAAGCAACAGGACCAAGCTAGTGATCCTAGATCTGCTGAAGAAACAACTGTTGGAAGTTCTGGGAACAGTGTACAGCTGCCCCAGGCCTGTGAAAATCCAATTGGTTCAAGACTTGACACTCAAATAAAGTCAAATTCTAGTCATGGTAGAGATGAATTGACTCTTCTTAGTGAGGATGCTTCAGCTGCTGAACAAATGCTAGCCCTACGTCATAACGCTCTAGCTCATAATGGAGCCTGTGATAGTGCAGCAGCTAAAGATCTTTGTGAGATAGCCACATATTCTTCAAGGAGAAGAAATGAAAGGGTGCGGGCTCTAAAGTGTACCCCGCAGAATATAATATTACCGGTTCAGCACTCTAAAATCTCATCAAGGTTGGAACTGGATGTACTTCAAAGGTCCATGCTTCAATGCAGTGATGGTGACCAGAGTGTCGATGGTATAGATGACAGAGCTATAAGAAGGAGAAAGAGGATCCGAAGGTCAGGTCATTCTGAATCAGATGATGTGGTTTCATCAGCTCTAAACTTGCACGGATCTGACGAGGAGAACGCATCTGAAATTGCTACAGTTGAATCTGACAATAATAGTAGGAATGAAGGCAATGATGTGGATTCTGGTTCCAAAGTCGAGCATTCTGATGCTGGTGAGGGTTGTGACGGAGGTCATGAGCTCAACAAAGGGCTTGATTTCCAAATTAGCACCATGGTTAAGAGGAAGAAGAGGAAGCCCACCAGAAAACGTGAAACCAGTGACCTTATCGACCATCCTCCTAAAGTTGAAGCAGAAGAAGGTCTTGGGGCTAATGCTTGTGATAGCTGCCAAAGATCTCAAAATTCTCATGAAATGCTGAATGAGAGGCCCTGTGAAGAGAATGGTGATGAACATTTGCCTCTGGTTAAGCGAGCCAGAGTCCGAATGAGTAGAGCTTTTTATGCTGATGAAAAGGTCAATGCCTCTTCACAGTTCGAAGAGAGATCATCGAAAGACACTCTAATAAGAGCAGCCGTGCAGACAAGCCCTTCGGTGACTCATGATACTTCTGCACCCGAAGAATTTAACAGCTTTGAATTGTCTGCTAAGGTCCCAGGTGTTATGGTTGATGTAGTGCCTTCTCCTATGGAGCCTTCTCATATGGAGAAACCTTCTGACACAATGTCTCTGTCTGGGGCCTGTGTTCAGACTGTAGGAGATAGACAAACTGCTGTGAAGTTCCATGAGAACGAGTTTACCATGACACAAGATGATGTAGTAACTCGAGCACAATCTAACCAACTTAGCAGTTTGGCAGAAGGAAAAGCTCATGTTCCTGAAGTAGTTCATGGATGTTCTGAGGAATCGCAAACTGAGAACTGTCTAAATAGTGAGACCGATACTATTGACGTGCAATGCTCATGTCAAAGTGAGAAAAACGAAACCCCTTCGAATCCTGATACTGTTGATTCATCTGCAAATAAGTCCCCCGGTTTATACTCGAGTTTAGATGTGACAACAACAGGGGTACCTGCTCAATCGCCTCACCAACACCAAAGCCAGGAGTATGATTCTTGTGACCATTCATTGGTCATTGTTGGAGATTCTCTTAATGAAAAATGTGAGAAAACTGATTACTGTATGACTCAGGTTGTTCAGTCCCGAGCTGTAGAACCTCCTCCATTGGTCTGTTCAGTGGTCAATTTTCAGGAAAGTGAAAACACGCAGGATACTGGAAACACTCTACTTAAAGAAAACCAAGGAAGTCCTGGTAAAGACCTCGATAGTGACAAACAAGCTCACATGATACAGAATCCAGCCCCCTCTCCTACTGAAATTGAAATGATTGTGGAAGAAGCGGAACCTCAGTATGAAACTGTGTATACTCACTGTGAGGATGCTGTTGAGAACAGAGAGCTGGAAAAGAGGTGAGTCTACTGATTTTGTCTCTACTCCTATATTAACCTCTAATACTATGTTGTTTCTCTTATTGCTTTTCCTCATTAGAATAAATTGTGAAATTACAATCAGGTGTTCAGTTTCTAAACACATTGGAATATATTATGTATGGAGTCCCCATAGTCAGATTGATGTAGAACATGACTAGGAATCTATCTATTCATTTTTTGACATAAGAATCCATTTCTTTAGTATTTATTTCTTTTTTTTGTGATTTGCATTTCCTTTTACGATTGAAGATTCCCAGTTTCTATTTAAATTTTCTCTTGCTTTGAAAGTTTATGTAGAGGATAGGCATATTGAGTTTAAGGCAAACATCAATTAGATTAAGTTTCTTCAGACATTATCTTGGTCAAGTTTTTCATTTCACAGAACTGGTTGACTAACAATATGGTATGTCCGTGTGCATTGGCAGTGATGAGGTTGATGAGCAGAAGGAGCAGATGCAAGCCACCAATTCTATCTCAGTATCTGAAAACCTTTCACGTGAAAAATTAAGTTCATCTCCTGCTAATGTTGCAGACTCTCCTGCAAGGGGTACTCCACATTGCAACTCAGTAGGCCGTATTTCTACCGCAGAAAGTGCAAATGCTATGCAGAACAACATTAATCGCAGGACCAATGTTCAGTTTGGTGAGAAGAAATCATTGAGTGATGACACTGTCAAAGAAGAAAGCAAAGTTGAAACAGGTGCAACTAAGGTGAAGAAAGTTATTGGTTCTGATGTGCACTTCACTATTGAATCCTTTGAGACTGCACTTGGCTCATTGGTGAGGACAAAGGAGACCATTGGCCGAGCAACTCGCTTGGCTATGGACTTGGCAAAATTTGGTGTGTCGGCAAAGGTATGAGTAGTTCTCCCTGCTTGTGATCTTGTCTTATCTGTTTGTTGATGCCACATGTTATGTAGAGGTGAAAATTCAATTGGAGATGACTTTCTTCTTGTAGATTGTTTAATATAGTACATAGATCTGTCCCATGGTAAAAACCTATCTGCATTATCCAAATAGTTAATTGCTTCAATCAAACCGAGACCATATTAATCGAACCAACTTTATGTATCACTACGAATTAGAGAAACCCTTATGTATATTGTTTGTGTGCTGATTTTAGGATGTTGTAGGCATCCAGCCACTCTTGACAAGCATAGGACTAGGGAAAGCCTTATCAATTATATCTACCTTTTTAATGAGGAAAGGAACTTGTTTGCACTGTGCTTTTGTGTGATCTATAAAACACTATTTTGCAGACTTTTGGCTTATGTTGTTAATGAGGCTCTAAGAATCTCTCTGTCTCTAATTAGGCGATGGAAATTCTGGCTCAAACTTTGGAAAGCGAGTCAAATTTACAGAGGAGGGTGGACTTATTTTTCCTTGTGGATTCTATTGCTCAGTGCTCCAAAGGTCTGAATGGTGAGTTATGTATGTAAATGTTTTTGCTTAGTTGCATCATTGAGGTTCTCTGTGGCGAGTTAACTTTTTGAATACTACCTTTCTGTTCAGGTGATGCTGGTGGTGTTTATCTTCCATCCATTCAAGCTATGCTGCCTCGCCTATTGGCTGCTGCTGTCCCAGCTGGAGCTACCACACAGGAAAACCGGAAACTTTGCTTGAAGGTATGCAATAATTTTACTTAGATCTTGTTTTTCTTATATTAACTCTCACCCTTTCTGCTCCTATATAGGTTTTGAGGGTTTGGCTCGAAAGACGGATCCTTCCTGAATCTATAGTTCGTCACCATATAAGAGAGCTTGATTCACTTAGTAATGTTACTGCTTGCCTCTATTCTCGGCGCTCCGCTCGAACAGAAAGGGCGCTGGATGACCCTGTTAGAGATATGGAGGGTATGCTGGTGGATGAATATGGAAGGTGAGAGAGTTGGGTCTATTCAGTCTTGGGATCTTGATTTCTTTATCTCTAGTTTCATAACTTAATTCATCTTTGTGTTTCAGTAATTCAACTCTCCAGCTTCATGGATTCTGCATGCCTGCAATGCTTAAGGATGAAGACGTAGGAAGTGACTCGGATGGGGGAGATTTTGAGTCTGTCACCCCTGAACATGAGTCCAGAAGCCTTGAAGAACATGTCACACCCTCCATTACCGAAAGGCATACCCGTATACTGGAAGATGTTGACGGCGAGCTTGAAATGGAAGACGTGGCTCCACCTTGGGAAAATGGAACCAGTGCGATCACAGATCAAGCTGATAATACAGGGTCTGCAAATTGCCAGCCTGTCTCTGGCACTTCGCATCAGAATGTTACCTCGTCATCTCCACCAGCTCCTCCTTTGCAGAATGCTCAATGTGCAATGTCTGATTCCTACTCCAATGGCTTTGACTGCCGCAGAAATCCCAGCATGCATGTGTGTCTTTTTTCTTCTTTTAGAATCTTTTGCGGTAAACATAGTGATGATTGAGACATGATTACTAACTTCGTTTCGGGTAAATATCCCAGGGAGATTATCAGGCCGGTCCTCCAAGGATGAATCCACCAATGCATTACGGAAGTCCTGAATCATCTTATAGTTCCCGCTTATCTTTGTCAAAAAGCATGCCACGTGGGGAGGGTTCTAACTTCCAGCATAGGCCTTATCCATCTTCTCATCCCCCACCCTTACCCTCACATCATTATTCATATATGGAGCCGGACCACCATGTAAAGTCGCGGAGAGAAGGCCCATCATACCCTCACAGATCTCATTACACACCGGAATTTGACGAAAGGAATTATCATGATAGCCATGAGAGAATGAGGCCTGCACCATGTGAGAATCGAGACAATTGGAGATATCATCCGCCCTCTTCTCATGGTGAGCTCCTTTTTACTTATGCATGCATAGGCATATAGGAATGAATATCTGCACACACAAGCACTTGCTCATGCATGCTAATAGGCGTGGATGGTTTTTCATATTGCAGGTCCACGATATCATGACAGATACAAAGGCCCTTATCAATCCAGCTCATACAGTGGCCATCACCGTGACACTGGAAGGTTCCAGAACCATAGGTGGAGTCACTCTCCGCGTACATATAACAATAGACACTCTTTTCACTATAAGCCGCATCCGGAAGGTCCGGTTCCAGTAGGAATGAGAGGTAATATGGAAATTCTGTTCAGTGGACTCATTCTTTAACTCTTCCGCAGACTGATTCAGCCATTTCAGAAACTGGAATTGTGTCCTAGGTTTAGAAAATCTGATCCTTGGTAGTACTTGAGGAAGTAGTAAACCAGCCGTATGATGAGCCATTTCCGTTTCACTGGGATCTTATCTCTTAGGTTTCTGACATTTGAGGATGTTTATTACTTGTCCTGATGTAAACCAATCATTTTTCTATGGCTCTAATCTTAAATGTATGAAAATAAAGTTGAGTATGTTTGTGGATTTGCAGATCCAGGCACGTGGCATCAAAGGTGATAAAGAGAGATTAAAGAGAAACCGCCGAGGTGCTGTCTCTGCTCTAAGTTAAAAGACAGACATTTGGGCTAGAAATAGAGAGAAACGAGTTGAGGTGTGTGGGTCGAATACTTGGCCACTGGGAGAGAGATGTTAATATACAAAAAGGCAGAGTCGTGTACATATGTGACGAAAACATGATTGAGGAATGCAAAAACCAGTCGTGAAAAGATGGTAAAAGCCACATTTGTTGTAGAGATTTGAGGGGGGGGGGGGGAAATGAGTTAGTAAGTACCCTGACACTGATTTAGGCATTTAATTTTGTAAACAAAATTTTTTTTTTTGAGTGGTAATAACACTGAATATGCGTATATGGGGAAACCTCCACTCCAGAGATTTCTCTCTAGAAATGTAATAATAAAGGGTGGTTAATTTGTCTTGGTTAAAAAAAGGTGGAATGAGGAGTGCTGCTAAATCAAGACACGAATAATTAAATAGCAACTGGTTAGAGGAAGAAAAACAATTTGAAGGTGTTTTTGTGGGATTAGTTGTAACGCATTAACAGCATTCCAATGATAAAATGAATCAATTGAATAAGGGAGGGACATATCATACATTATAGATCTCAAATATTGTGGTCTCCTGTGCGCGAGATTAGATGGGTGCTTCTTTATCATCAGTGTCCGAGAAATCAATCCATCAATTCACCGTCAAGGTTTTTATTTATGAATCCTCCTTCCTTTTTCTCCAAGCGTTTCTGATTTTGTTTTTGATTATGATTTGTTGGTTGGTCGGAAATTAGGATAGCTCCGGCAAGGACGCTGACCTAAGCGTTTATCAAGGGAAAGTGCTGCTCGTCGTCAATGTGGCTTCTAAATGGTCCGTCTTGGAGATCCCATCTGTCTCTTTTCATTTCTTAATTTTGCCTTGTAAGTGGTTTTGTTTACATTTTATTTTGGGAACAGCGGTCTCACCGAATCCAATTACACCCAGCTCACGGAACTTTTCCGGAAATATAAGGATCAAGGTCCGAGTCTTGTCTCTTTGGTTTCCTTGATTCATCCAGGGCTTGTTAATCTAAGATCGGGTTACATCTGTTGTTGAATGGGCCAGGGTTTGTGATCTTGGCGTTTCCTTGCAACCAGTTTCTGTACCAAGAGCCTGGGACCAGCCAAGATGCTCATCAATTTGCCTGTACTAGGTTTAAGGCTGAATACCCCGTTCTCCAAAAGGTATATCGATGGCTCTTTTTTTGTGTGATTAACAAACAAAACAGTCTTGCTTGACATAATAATAAAGACTTCACTTGTTTTCTTCGTCTCTACTGCTCTTTTTATATGCCTCTATACATGATTTTGTAATTGTATAAGCATATGATCACGATGATGTAGGTGCGTGTTAATGGACAAAACGCGGCACCAGTCTACAAATTCCTCAGATCAAAGAAACCCTCTTTTCTGGGAACTCGGATCAAATGGAACTTCACCAAGTTCTTGGTCGGCAAAGATGGTCAAGTCATTGATCGTTATGGCCCAACCGTTTCACCTCTCTCCATCCAGGTCTCTACCCCTTTTACATCTATAATATATATATATATATATATATATATATCTTCTATCTTTTCCCGCTTACTTCATATTTTTCTGCAAAACAGAAAGACATCGAGAAAGCCCTTGCACTAGAATTATGAACCTTTGAGAACACACCGAGACACAATTTGGACTGCTTTGGAAGACTTTATCTCATACTCTCGATGCCTAAAGTTTCCACATTTCCATATGGGCCTAATTAATATTCATTTCATGTGTAACTAGTAATTTCTTATCTGAAATTTGATCAAAGGTATCTCCACTAAATAAATCAAATATATAAACCACCAGATAAACAAGATTAGACGAAACTGTAAAGATAATTCAACAACCAGAAGTTTGTTATAAAATAATACTTCTAGATAACACCGTACAAGTGTCTGCAAGTGTAAAAAATGCATCCAAAGTACTATAAAATTACATTTTAGTCTATAAATCACTACGTTTGTTAGAACTCATCATCTACTTTATATGGTACAGATTGCAGTTACGATAACATTTAAATCTCTCATGTGTTCAATGAGAACTTTTTCCATCTGTAATGTATCGATTATAATTGGCGTATCATTCTCACGTGCTCTGTTTGTGAACAACGATAGAGAGACGACGTGGCAGACAAATAAAGAAAGAGAGAGTACGAAAGAGAGAAAAAAAAAGGAGTACGTGATTCATTCATCCTTCTTCTTACTTGTCAAATCAGTTTCTTTTGCCTTTGTTAGATTAGTCAACATATAGATTATTAACATTAATAGTTTTGATGGGTTTATTTTGTGAACAAACTCCCTTCCCTATCCGATGATCATTAATTAGACATCACAACTGATGTACTGTCTCAACATTTTTCTTTTCTGCAAAGTGCAAACAATGAATTTTCAGGTTTTGTAGCATCTCAATTTCGATTTTGGTTTTGTAGCGTCTCAGTTTTTAACCAAAGATATAACTTTACAAAATATTCTAAGTTATCGATTTCTTTTTATCTGTACTTAATTATCGGATTAATTTGGTTTACCCGGATTGAAAATATCTAAATGTACTTGATACCTTCAAGATCCTTGGTGTACAATGAAACTACATGAAAAGCTAAACCCTTCTATAGTCTATAATTAATGCCCTTTGGGTCAATTGAAAAGCTTATAGTCAAGGGAATTAAAACGATCGAGTGATGTGGTGGGATGAACTTTCATACTAAACAAATGACAAATCCATAACTAATCAGATGATTAAATTAATCACATCTCGTAACTACCAAATCAGATAGTTTATCATCACATTCCCACCTAACGCAGCAAAGACATAAAGCCCCACAATCCACAGCTCCATCATTAAGCCTCATGTGTGCATGAACAGAAGATTTCTGTTCAAACAATATCCTCACCGCAAAATCAAATTTGAAAACTGAGAAGATTTTTCAAAAAACAGAAAAAGGATATACCAAATTGTTTTGAACATTTAATCAGTGATAGATACTAAACAAAAGATATTAGTTCAAAAGCGAAGATAATGGTTAAAGCATCATGCCATTTCTTCAAACTTAGAAACATGTAGGTCCTCTCCATATTATTCAATTTCAATAATGTATCTTTAGCCTATATATATATATATATGCATTTAACGTTATCTACCAAATTATCTCTGCACTATCAGCCAAATTATTTGAATCGAGTTCGAGTCAGCATGTATACTAGTATATAAGGAACATATATCTCTCCAGCAGCCAAAACCCACAATAGTTTATACTTGGAAAAGGATCAATGGCAGGGACAGTCGTGTTGAGAAGCAGTAGTGCTACGAAGGTTAGGACATGGAAAAGATGTTCGAAGCAGATAAAGGAGCAAAGGGCTCGTCTTTACATCATCTGGAAATGTGCTGTCTTTCTTGTCTCCTCCCATGATTGATCGATATATAAGATATAATCAAATCTCCTTGCCTTCACCAATTCCTTTCTTCTTGGTTATGTATTAGTTCAGTTCCAAACTAACTATTGAAGCGTACAATAATGTAAACTCTGTTGTTGTGATAATCGAAAATCGATGATATATACTAGTATCATTAGATTATAGAAATAGTTGAAGATGTGCTAAGTAACTGTTCACTTTCGGTACTTCTGTTTTGTAATTAGCTAGTGATGTTATAAGAACAAAAGACCAAAGGTTTATTAGCTGTGTGTAAATAAGTTGATACTCTCCATAAAGTATACAAGGGTTCTGTTTCAGTTAGTATTATTAAACAACTACTATAAATGAGACGCGTGGTGAGAACTCGCTCTCATCGCGCGTGATGTTCTTTGTAGTTTCGAGGGTTTATTAAACATGGCATTTCACTTCCTAGAAAAACCCTAAATGTTGTGCTGAGATCAAATCAGGAATGGTGCTCAGAAACTTAACCAATTCTTCCGAAATCATCAAAACTCTGAAAAAATGGAAGGAACCTAGGTTAGGGCTGCAATTGAGATGGATCTCGAGCTTGAAAGTGGTATGGAAGAAAGACACGAGGCTAGACGAAGCCATCGAGCAGGACAAGCGTTACAAGCAGTGTGCTCGGGTTGTGAAAGAAGTGCTGAACGAGCCAGGTCAAGTCATCCCTCTCAGATACCTGGAGAAACGGCGCGAGAGGTTACGCCTCACGTTCAAAGCCAAGAGCTTTGTTGATATGAACCCGTCTCTGTTCGAGATCTACTACGATCGGATCAAACCCAAGTCGGAGCTCGTTCAATTCATCCGCCCCACGCCTCGACTCAGGGCTTTCCTCGAGGAAGAAGAGAGGATTTACGCTGAGAACGAGCCCTTGATTGTTTCGAAGCTCTGCAAATTGCTGATGATGGCGAAAGATAAGGTAATCAGTGCTGATAAGCTTGTTCATGTGAAGAGAGACTTGGGATTTCCGAATGACTTCCTGGTGAAATTGATTCAGAAATACCCAAACTATTTCAGGCTTACGGGTTTACCTGAGCAAGGTAAGTCCTTTCTCGAGCTCGTCTCTTGGAACCCTGATTTCGCCAAATCGAGGATTGAGCAGAGAGCAGAAGACGAAACCCTTCAAACCGGTGTCCGGGTTCGACCCAATTTCGATTTCAAATTGCCGTCTGGGTTTTTCTTAAGGAAGGAGATGAGAGAGTGGACGAGGGATTGGTATGAGCAAGACTACATATCACCATATGAGGATGTGTCTCATTTAGACCAAGCTTCTAAGGAAATGGAGAAACGCACTGTCGGTGTTGTGCACGAATTGCTGTCTCTGTCTCTGTTGAAAAGGGTCCCTGTGCCTACACTTGGCAAGTTCTGCGATGAATTCCGGTTTTCAAACGCTTTCTCCAGTGTTTTCACTCGCCATTCCGGGGTATTCTACTTGTCCTTGAAAGGAGGGATCAAGACTGCTGTACTGAGAGAAGCTTATAAAGACGATGAGCTTATTGATAGAGATCCTTTGCTTGCTATTAAGGATAACTTCCTCAGCTTATTACAGGAAGGATGGCAAGAAAGGAAAGATAGACTGAAGCAACAGAGGGAAGAAGTTCAGAAAGATAGGGAGTTGATGTTAGCAGCGAATACCAATGAACCGAAAGAGCGTCTCTGTGATTAACTTAACAATCAAGCCTCTGGAATGTCCTCTGTTTCTTATACCTAGCCATAGTTCTTGGCCTTGTTTGGTCTTTTGGGTGGATGGTTAAGTTTGTGAGTTTTGGCTAATAAGAGAAGAAAAATAAAATCAAATGTTAACATCTGTCTCAATCGCAGCAATCTTGAATGCACTTGTTTCCTCCATCTCAGGGGTGGGTATAAGTTAGAACGGTTTCAGTAACCAATTGATACATATTTACATACCGTTCTTCGTTTTGTGGGATTGGTATATAAACTTGTTTGAGTATGTATATCATCTTTTCGGATCTTAATCAAGAATCATCTAGAGATTAATTATGATCAATCTACACGTAGTCTCTATCTTCTTCACATGTGTGTGATCAATCCTAGTTTTAAATCATAGTTCTTTGGTCACGCATTTTGGAGTTGCAGCTGTAAATTGTGGTTTAGTAATTTAATTGGTTTTGGAATTTGAACAGGTCTTGTTGTTAGATCAAAGTGAAACACTCTCCTAAAAGAAAGCTCTACAGGCAACCTAACACCAAAGTCACGCAGATGAAATGGATAACGCAATATCACCTAAAATCCTTCTGCAACCCTCTTTGTGCCTTCCTCGACTTTCAATTATATAAAGAGACACACCTAAGATCTCTCTTCACACACTCTCCATGGATACACTTTTTATTGCAGCTACTCTGGCTCTCGCTCTCTCCTCTTTCACAAGAGGCCAGAGAGTAATACAGATCCCACCACCGCGTCCACTATGCGCGTCTCAATACGCGCTGGCTAACTACGCCTGCTCACGTCTCCCAATGAATACAGTCCCACCACCTGCCCCCATTACCCCACCTCCTCCTCCCATCGCTCCCCCACCTCCTGACCATGACCACCACGACCACGACCATGACCACGACCATGACGATGACCACGATGATGATGATGATGATGATGACCACGATCACGACCACGATGATGACCATGATCACGACCATGACGATGACCACGATCACGACCATGACGATGACCACGACCATGATCATGATCACGATGACCATGACCGTAACCACGACCATGACCGTGATCACAATGACCACGATCACGACCATGATCATGACCACGACCACCACAACAATGACGACAACAGCCACGATCACCACCGCCGCCGCCACCGACGCCATCACCACCACCACCATCATCGACACAGAGCAGAGACGTACGCGCAACAAGAGTGCTGCAAGTGGTTGAAGCAAATGGACAACGAGTGCGTGTGCGACCTTCTGGTTCGGCTTCCGCCATTGCTAGCCAAACCTATTCATAACTATACAGTCTTTGTGGATGAGTCCTGCATTGTCACTTTCGTCTGTGGAGGCAGACTCATTCGCTGATTCTCTTTCCTTTCTAAAACTATACTGCCATGTCTTCTTCTTCAAGAATCAAGAACCCTTTGTTTATCTTCTTTTCTTAGTTGTCATAAAGTTTTTATTCATGCCGTTTAGTTTAATTGTTGTACGTTCACATTTACACCAGTCAAAAAGTCAACCAAACCATTCGCGTGAGCATCACTCGCTCTGTGCGTGCTTCGTATTACTTTCCATATGGGCCGAAGTTCAGAGGGCATTGAGATTACTATAGGCCCATTATTTATTATACATCGCAGTTTTCTAAATTTGTTTCAGGCCCGTTTATTGGCCAGTGGGTGGAACTTGGGAGTAAAGTAGTAAACTATCGATCGTCTGGTGATTTTAACTTTAAGGACGTCTCCTAATTTATTATATAAAAACTCTACGTTGACATAATTTAAAGGAATCCATTCTATATAGTACAATTTCAATTGACAAAAAAAAAAAAAGAATAATATAGTACTAAAACAAAAAAAAAACTAAGAGATGATATATTAAACAAAGGAGGATGGAGATTCATGGAATCTTACTTTTTGTTTAAAAAAAAAGTCGCATTGATGTGACCAATATACAGAATTTGAATTTTTGGGTTATGCTCAAAAGATGTGATTCTTTTACTCGAACCTTTTTTTTTTTTTTTTGGCAAGTTGTTATTTGTCTTCTTGCACTTTGTTCCATATCTCTTATAGTTTCAAATTCTACGTCAAAACCATATACTGTATATTTATTTATATGCGCATTATTCACATCTACATACTATACCAAAGTAATAATAGTATCCATACACGGAGTGAAAAGGATAAGTGATCAATTTTGTTTCCGAAACATTTATTTTTATGACAAACAGTTTGGTAATAAAAACAAAACAAAACAAAAAAAAAATGAGCGAGAGGGGGCCACTACACTAACACAAGCATTGAGAGACGCCAATTGCACACGGGCTTAAGAGCAGGGGCGGATGTACGTGTTGATTATAGGAGCACGTGCATCCAGTTAAATCTCGTAAATTACATTTTAGTGTATCAAATTTTGAAATACTTATCACGTAAATCTCTCTTTTTTTATTATTATTGTGCACCCATTAACAAACTGACTTGGATCCGCCACTGAGAATAAAAAAATGGATGGGTTCCAATCAAGAACGCATTAAAAAACTAAGATTGATATGTAATGGGACCAACATGAATCGAATAATGCACATATTTGTCAACGGCTTCTCTGTACGGCTCCAGGCGCGTGCCACTGTTTCTTACTGTACGGTCATTCATTCCTTGCTAAATCCTAACAAATACTAATTTAATCTTCTTCTTCTTCTTTTTCTTCTTTTGTTCCGACTCAAACTGGTTAATATTTCTGAAAGGATTTCATACAAAAAAGGCTGCTGCAATATTTTAATTTTTTTTTTATCATATCATTTGAGTGATGATAATAATTTGATTTGTTCAGCTTCATTTATTTCCTTCAAACAATTGACAGTTTAAACTCTTCTGTTTAACTTTTTTTTTTTTTTTTTGCAAGAAAAGTTAATTGGTCGTGTAACTCGTTCATAATTTAATAATTTATGGCTATAAACTTATATACATACGCGTGTCTGCATTCAAAATCTCCCTATTTAGAAACCACAAAATTATATCATTAATAATGAGACATAAACTATAAATAGTACCAAATTTGAGAATCCCCACTCAGCTTAGTCGTTATATTATTAAAATCAAATAGATACATGGCGGGTAAGTCTTCACTTTCCAAATATAGCATTCCACTCACGGTCTCACTTACATCCAAAAAAGTAGACGATAATACTGAATAACAGTTATGCCAAAATTTTCAGTATCTCACAATACTATATACGATGCATATATATATATATATATAGATATAACTTTATTTTTCTAGCTTATTTTTTTTTTAATAATTTTCCCCCACTCATCGTAGTTTCGTATATTTTCTGATCATTGCCACGTCATCATCACCAAAAACCATTGGCGTAAATTAAATCACATTTCCGAATCCAGCCTTATCTTCACGTGGTTATATCAACTGATCACGCCACTAGACACCGGGACATCTCGCGTTCCATGGCCACCGCAACCGCGATTGAAGCTTCCACCAGCGGTCTACGGCTGGCAATGTTCAGCAGAAACCGGGACACAGCATCGGTACTTGGTCCAGCCACGAGCCTCTCCCACGCCACGTCAGCATCCGTATTGGACCTTCGCTTTGTGAAGACCGGAGTCGCATCCAATCTCCGAATGCACCACTTCTTCACTTTTCTCAACCGTTCGATCTTCTCTCTCTGCCTACAGGCTAACCCAAAGGTATTCCTTTTTATCTCTTCGACCACTTTACTCAACAGCTCTTGTCTGTCTACCACATTCAAGAACTGCTCATTCCTGAAAAACCTGTCAAACTCTGGAACTCCGATTGCTTTCTTGATCCCTCTCGAGTAATTAGAATCCGTAAAGTCAAAAAATTCCCTAACTTCCTCAACCATTCCATTTTCCACCATCTTGTCAACTCTCTCAGACACGAACCCGTGCAAAACGGGAAGTGCCACGTCGACCCATAGAAAACAACAGTCGTATCTCGACCTGAATTCGTTGTCTTCGTCATCCACTAGAGCCTCCACGTAAGAGTTGGAACCTCCAACGATAATTGGAAGCTTTCCACGGTTTAGGACGGATTCAATGGAGAGATTCGCCATGTGACGGTAATTCGCGGAGGTTAAGTCGGCTTCAGGTGGCAAGACGCCAAGGAGATGGTGCGGTACCCCGCAGCTCTCCTCGGTCGTGATCTTGTTGGTGACAATGTCTAGACCTTGGTGGACTTGGATCTTGTCAGAGTTTATGATCTCAGCTCGAAAACGTGTGGCTAAATCGACGGAGAGTCGTGACTTGCCTGTTCCGGTAGCACCCATTATGACCACGACTTTGTCCTTTGGACCGTATGGGTTTAAAGGTAGCATATTTGGACCAAATCTCGCCGGAGGGAAGTCTAACGCTGGCGAAGGAGGCAATGGCTGTTTGCACATGGCCATAGATATCTTCATGATCATGATGATATATTAAAGCTTCGCAATATAACCTTCAAATGTTTTCTTATATATTTTGAAATGTTTAGTAGGCTTGTATATCTACTTATAAAATGTTCAGGTGATTTTGCATGAATGATATGATTTATATATATAGGGTCACACACACACTTGGAAAATGGACACTGTACGAATTATATAGGACAAGTTGGCTCGCTTTTTAATTGGTCAAACCTGTTATTTTTTCTCTTTACTTTATTCTCCTCTTTTGTTTAGGCTAGCTAAATATTTGATACGCGTGCAGTGCAGATGATATATATTGATAATGTCTCAATCAAATGTAAACTTCTATTACGTTTGATGAGAAGTTAAGATACTATCTTTTTTTTAGGAAAATAATGATTATATGCGAGGCAGAAATTCTTAAGAAGCATTTCCCTTATTTGATTAAAAAAAAAAAAGAGTTGTTTTACATGATAATATGGGTTGTCTAATCTTATATTTGTTTTTAATAGTTTTTGGCATGTTATTAGAGCAGTCGCAATGAAAACTCGGCAATTAACTTGGATGGATTGACATTATTAAACTAAAAACACTTAATAAATTAGGTTATGATGCTTCCTCATGATCCCTCTAGTAAATATTATATGTATATAGATATTCTATATGCCTTAGTTTTATTAAATTTCATAAGAAAAAGTTATGCAGATGTGATTCTATGTCATATATTTTGATATTATCATAGAGTCTTTTATTTTTGTAGAATAATATAAAGGTTCTATTGGACCGTCCATTAATGAAACGGAGAGGCAAAATTGTTTGTCGACCTGCAATGGCCAAAGACCCCCGGAAACGTCTCTTTATTACTCTTCCCACTTACGTACGTATAATCTCTTCTTTTTTTTTTGTCATTTGAAATTGATTTATAGTAATTTGGTGGATACTTGGAAGATTACAAACTAAAGACTGCCAAAAAACAAGATATTCCTGGGAATTTAAGCCCTATAACAGAGAAGCAAAGTACTAATACTACAAAGCCAAAGAAATACAATGATAGAAGAGAAAACCTAAAATCGAACCAAACAATAAACGAAGAACCCGACAAGCAATTCATACCAAGCCAAACAAGAATGGTCACTTACGTATAATCTTAAGACGTTTTTTATTTTATTTTTACACTATAATTATTCACATGAGATAAGAAATATAATGGTCTGAGAAAGGGCCTTTAAAAAGATTATTCTTACAGCGACAACTCGTAGCTATTGGAATGTAATTTTCCTTGTCTTGAGCTTGGTAATGCGTGCATGCTCCTACATGTACGTATCTGATTCCTCCAGTCCTATATACCAACAAAGTACGGAATAACACATATACGTGTGTATATATATCCCTTAAAATTTCATAAATTCAATTAAACAATCTGGTATTTAACTATAAAATTTTACTAGAGTTCTGATTAAATTTGAGCCACTACTCTTCACTAACTATAAACTTCAATGCCAATATATTTTCTGAGCACATTAGTTTGCTAATCTACTCTTCTGATATTATATGCTATATTATTTAGTTGCTATGTTTTAATCAAATTGGTGGATGATACCGGCCAGATTATGCGTTTCTTTTTAAATCCTAGCTTTTTGTTGTCTTATCAGTTGATTAATACACTTCAGAAATTTTCTTTATATTTCTTAGAAAACTTAAAATCTAAGATAAATTAATATAATCGCTATTTCTTATACTTATTCACTTTTAAATTTGTATATTTCCACATACTAAATCAAGATAAGACTCTTAGATATATTCCGTCGTTTGTTTCCAAAATGTTAAATCAAAAAGTTTAGTTTTAGGTTGGTTATATAATATATGCGTGATAGCTCGTTCACTTGAACTCGTGGCCACCAGCTTTTTCACTTCTTTAATCTATATAATGTTCATGATAGATACAAAGAAAAAATAATTGGGATAAGAAGCTTAATGATTGATTGATGTTAACCCATCACCCACGTTTGTCAGAAAATAGTATATATTAATCTATCATGAAAGAAAAAATAAATAATACGACCAGTAAGGCCGTCACGCCTATTATGATAAAAAGTAACCTTTTTTTTTCATTCTCTCTCTTTCAGTAATCATTTGCCCATTCATTGTAAGAGATGCAACCTGCGATTTTGTTGCTATTTTTGTATTATTGCTCCAAATGTGTGTTTGTACACAGAGATCCAACGACGTGGAAAGCCTGAAATTTTAAATTATGGACGAAAAAACTTTAATTTCTGAAATATAAAATTTCTAAGTTTTTGTTGATTTCTTAAAAAAATTATTAATTTTTGTTGAGTTGTCCATTTGAAACATACCGTTAAATCGACAGACCAAACACGTTTACAAAATTAAAATTTTCATTAGCATATTCTATTTAATCAAAACGATGTTATTTTTTTTTTAGTAAAAAACCCTCAATTTTCAAAATTTAAACATTTAAATTCTCAACTTTGAAAATGCCATGTAAATACTTAAATTTTCGTTTACTTTATAATAGTTAATTTATATTGACTTAGCGTAGATATCAAATTTGTCAGAAAACTTAGCGTAGATATCAAATTTGGGATAAACTATAACGGTTTAGTGTCACTATTTTCTTTGTCATAATCAACTTTAACTTTTTCCATTGAAATTTAAACCAAGCCTGCACGCTTAATAATTTACATATCTAATAAAATTCCAAGAAATTATTATTTCGCATGATTATTGATCAACAAGGAAAGTCGTGACTCTTATACATATGCGAGCTTTTAAGATTTGAGCACACGTAAGTACATAAAACTCATTCATATCTAATTAACACGGCTCTCAGAGCACATACATTTATTTTTAACTTATAATACAAGAACCATTATTTCGTTTGTGTCATCTTAATACAAATTATTTCTAACAATGGAAAGTCATCCTCCTTCAAATCATCCCCCACTCCTTCGGGTTCGTGCCTTATTTTACTTTTTTACTATGGCCAAGAGTTGGTTGTACTTCGATCATATAATTTTTATTGATATGGTAAATCAATTTTTTTTTTTTTGTTTTTTTTTTTTGTTAGACTCGTGTTCTGAAACTGGAACCCAAATGTTGTACCGAATGTGCGAGGAAGGTGAAACGAGCCATGCTAAAAGTTGAAGGTGTTATGCATATATTGATATATATATACCGTTTCTGATATATATATATTATATACATTAACTAGTTTAGTCGATTTGAATTTGATTACCAAATACCAATGGTGGACTTATGAATAGGAGTGCATTCGATAAAGGTTAATGCAAAGGAGGGGACGATAGAAGTGAATAGTGAGATCGACCCACAAGTGCTTATCGCAATGGCAGCTAAAGCCGGCAAAAGAGCAGAGCTTTTGTGGGAACCTGAACCAGAATCTCGTGAAGACATTTCCACGGCAACTCCTCCTCCGCTCGCCACGCCATCAACCTGCCAACGTCAGGTCCATGTCAGCAACTTTGACGGCAGCTTTGACCACACAGTACACCTACAGGACTTGGTTGATAAAAATGCTCAGGGGATCAAACACATGGAGATCATCGACAAGAGGGTCATCAAAATAACGTTTAAGGAGTCGCATGATGATCCCAGCAGCGACCACTCACGAGATTTACCATCTCTGATCACACCACCATCCTCTGACAATAAGAATAGCAATGACGGTGGTGGCGAAGCCAGTGGCTCAGGTGCTTGTGGTAATGTTGAGGTGGTCGCACCTCCTGCTACCACTGCCGAACCACCATCCAAGATCAACAGCAGAACAGCAGAACCTCCGGTTGCTAATGAGAATTGCAGCAGCAGAGGGAATAGTTGCCGTTTGATGTAAAATGAAGATCTATTTAGTTTAAGTAGTATCGATGGAAACTATATACCAATCTCTTAAAGAATGAGTTGGTAGACATTTTAAGATTTTCTACACAAATTGTCACAAACAATCAATCTTGCAAAAGAATCATCACTACCAAAACACAAAATCCTATCTTACTCTTGCGACATGATCAGTTCCTGATCAGCGTGCTGTCGTTTGAGAGCAGACTGAGTCGGGTGTCCTCTTCTGCCAAGTCTCTTTGTTGGCTCGACATGCTTCTTTTATCGGCCACTCAATTTGGAACCCGTCGCTGTTCTGTTTTTCTAGCTGACAACAGTGCATGTGAAACGTCTGAGGATCTACCTGAAGCTTGAAGTCAAGGGTGAACAACAGCTTCACCTCCAATCTGTTTAACTCTCCCGTGCTCACACCTCCCACTCTTGCGTAGTATGCATTGTTGAAATACCTGCACAACAGCAGAGTTCAATGAATCTATGTGTAAAATGAAATGTGGCATCAACAAGAAACATCTTAAAGCTGCAAAAATGGTAAAGGTGCGCTGGGTTCCTCCTGTCAAGTGCTAGTGCTACTAGTCTACTAGAATGAACTTAATGTTAACAGATTAAAAGCAATTGAAATGAAAAAGTAAAAAACTCCACTGCCGAGTCAAATGGAGGAATCCTTACATGTTGCTTGGAGGCAATATCCTATAATTTCGTACAAACAACAAACAAAAGAAGATGAAAGGAGCAAACGAGTCTAGTAACATACCTATCATCGAAGACTTTAGCGGCTAACATGACACTTGTTATGATAAGGCGGTGGACGTTAAGGGGTTTGAGATGGGCTCGGGTCCTCTGGAGAAACTGATCAATGTAGATATGAGCAATGACAAAGCAGGAGGGGCTGCAGCAAGAGTACTTGAAAATGCGATCCAAGTAGTGGGCAATGCTGATCTCAGGCGGAGATCTGCCATCAAACACGGTGACAGAGTCTTTGACCTCTGGCGATTCAATAAGAATCTTCCCATGATAGAGCAACACAGATCTCTCCAGAGATGAAGCGAGACGTGACAGAACTGTGGGTGACTTTTTCAATCGTTTACCCTCTACGATAAGCCCTAATCTGAGGTATAGATCCGAATCAAGGAAAGCTGGATCGGTTGCGAGAGAGTCCATTTCTCTGCAATTTACAAAAGGCATAAAAATGGAAACTTGGGAGATGAATTACGCATACAAATTCCAATCTTTGGATTAGGGTTTTGAAGCAGACAAAGGCTGATGAGTAAATTGACAGCACTGAAGTAGGTGAACTAACTCTTAAGAAACCTAAATCCTCTCTATTTCTCCTACCTACCAACAATCTTGAGTAAAAAAATCATCAAGAATTTGAGATCCAGAACATGAACTTGGTGGAAGAAAGAAAGGGGAACACTTACGAGAATGAAAGTGGAAGAAGTTGATTCTTCTTCAACTAGAGAATGAAGAAGCTCCGGACATTAATTGGAAGAAGACAGATCTCTCTATCTATCTCCGGCGCTGCTTCTCCATTGTTTGCTCTGAAGCTATTAAGCTAAAAGAAGCAGCAGCGAAGAAGAATTGTGAAGGAGGAGGAAAGTTTCCATTATTGCGTTTATTTTAAATTAGTAAAAAATATTAAACCCCGAAAGAAAAGGACAGAGGGACGTCGACTGCCGACAGTTCACCGTCGGCGAGTCCACCTGGCGGTGGTGGCCCACCGTCTCACTCTCACCTTCATCATCGATACATCTCTGCCTGTCTTATTCAATTATATCATATTATTATTAGTAAGGTAGGCAATAATTGAAGGGATACAAGACTGGGCTTTTCTAAACTATAATCAGCTATCACTGGGCTTTGGGCTTTTCTTGTTATATGGGTTACATTTTGTATCCTCTGGTTAGGGTTATGGAGGGGCTTTATTGTCATTTCAGAGATAGAATAAACCCTAATCTTCCTGGATTGGCTCTCAAAAATGCTGAGAATTTTTGAAAAAAGGCATCATTGCCCTCCATTATCGTCACGGGAATCAATGATTCTCTCACTCTGCTTCTTATTCACGCCTCTCTGAAATCACTTTTTATTTCTCTTTTCTTCAAAAAAGGTAACGTCGTATATCTCCTCCACCTTCATCCTTCTCTTATATTGTTTCTGGGTTTTCGCCTCTCTCCGCTATTAAGGTTTCTTTTTTTCGTTTGTTTTAAAAACTCTACTTGTCGTTTGCAAATGCAATTTTTCCTTCTGAAATTAGGCTCTCTTTTTTTTTATTGAATATTCTATGTCATATTGATCGAGTTATGTTTTCCTTTTCATGAATCACAGAACCAAGCAGCATGGATCATTCAGTGAAAACCACACAGAACCGTGTTTTGTCAGTCAAGATGTGGCCACCGAGTAAGAGTACCCGGCTCATGCTTGTTGAGCGGATGACCAAGAACATAACCACCCCTTCCATCTTCTCCAGGAAGTACGGTCTTTTGAGTGTGGAAGAGGCTGAGCAAGATGCCAAGCGTATTGAAGAGTCCGCTTTTGCTACTGCCACCAAACACTTCCAGAACGAGCCTGATGGTGATGGAACTTCTGCTGTTCAGGTCTATGCTAAAGAATCGAGTAAGCTCATGCTTGATGTCATCAAACGAGGTCCACATGATGAATCTGAGGTTGTTGTTAACAAGGCTGGGGATATCTTGTTTGATATCTCTGGTGGCCGTAGAGCATTTATTGATGAAGAGGAGGCACGCGAGCTTTTGATGCCTTTGACCGAGCCCCTTCACTCCTACACCAAAATCCGTTTTAGCAACAGGAGTTTTGGCTCCGAAGCAGCCAAATTTGCTGCCAGCGTTTTGTCTTCCATCAAGGATCAGCTGGCGGAAGTGGATCTCTCGGATGTTGTTGCAGGAAGACCAGAGGCAGAAGCACTCCAAGTCATGAATATGTTCTCATCTGCTTTGGAGGGTTGTAAGCTGAGGTATTTGAATCTCTCGGACAATGCTTTGGGAGAAAAAGGAATCAGAGCATTTGGTTCTCTCATCAAGTCTCAGAATGACTTAGAGGAACTATATCTGATGAATGCCGGTATTTCAGAGGATGCTGCACGAGCAGTTCGTGAGCTACTTCCTTCTACTGGCAAAATCAGGGTTCTTCAGTTTCATAACAACATGACAGGAGATGAAGGAGCAATTGCCATTGCAGAGATAGTCAGGCAGTGTCCGTCTTTGGAAGATTTCCGGTGTTCATCTACAAGGATTGGTTCAGAAGGTGGTGTTGCGCTAGCTGAAGCACTTGAACACTGTAGCCACTTGAAGAAACTTGATCTCCGTGACAACATGTTTGGAGTCGAAGGTGGAATTGCCCTGGCCAAGTCTTTATCAGTGTTGACTCACTTAACTGAGATCTATATGAGTTACCTGAACTTGGAGGATGAGGGAACAGAGGCACTTTCTGAAGCTCTACTTACCTCTGCCCCTTCTCTTGAAATTCTAGAATTGGCTGGGAACGATATTACTGTAAAATCCACTGGAAAGTTGGCAGCTTGCATCGCCTCAAAACAGTCTCTTTCAAAGCTTAATCTATCTGAGAATGAACTCAAAGACGAAGGGTCTATCTTAATCGCAGAGGCAGTTGAAGGTCATGATCAGTTGGTTGAAGTTGACCTGAGCACCAACATGATCAGAAGAGCTGGGGCAAGAGCCTTGGCACAAACTGTTGTGAAGAAACATACTATCAAGCTTCTGAACATTAATGGAAACTTCATATCTGAGGAAGGTATTGACGAGGTAAATGATATGTTTAAGGACTCTCTGGAAAAGCTTGGTCCTTTGGACGATAATGACCCTGAAGGAGAAGATTTTGAAG
Organism: Turritis glabra; assembly: GCA_900406565.1. Lineage (NCBI taxonomy): Eukaryota > Viridiplantae > Streptophyta > Magnoliopsida > Brassicales > Brassicaceae > Turritis > Turritis glabra. The sequence goes on along the minus strand of OVBN01000228.1, from coordinate 195,214 downwards.
ATGAAAGCGAAGAAGAGGAAGGCGAAGAAGACAACGAACTGGAATCAAAGCTCGGAGGTCTGAAAATCAAGCAAGAGGAGGAATAGGATGATGTTACGTGATGCTCTTGTCGCTATCTAGGTAGGTTCAGTTTAATCTCTCTATATGATAAACGTATTGAAGTAGGTATGTAAGGATCTAAGACTGTCTTCAAATCTATTTCCCTTTGAAAAGAAATTGTTATCTTCTCGCAAACCATTATTGTTGTTGCTCTTTTGGTTATGAATTTAAATGATCTTTTAGCTGAAATCATGTTCATCTCATATAAGCCGTGAAAAAAGAGAGAGCGCAGGGTAGCATTAGAGGTTACAATGGAAGAAACTTTATGGCCTATTTGATCAAGCGGCCACTGGAGTTTTGAGGGCTTCGAGTATCTTATCATCTAACTCAAACTTCATCTCTTTCTTGTCTCTGCCAATCTTCACATACTCTTCATATCTCTCCTTGAGATCTTCAGGTAGATTCGTTTTACTTTCCCACCCTAATATCTCCTTTGCGGCTCTAGGCTCTGCGTAGAAATGCTGTGACCATACAGTGACAGGATTATATAACCAATCAATGTAAGGAGGAGAGCTTCTATTGGGTTTAGTTTACCATGTTTCTGAATGGAAAAGCTTTCTTGGCGTCAACCCCAATGGCTTTAGGGTCATAATGAACGATCTCAACTGTTTTGCCAGCAGCGGCAGCACAGAGCTTGGCCATACCGTCAAGAGTAACGGCTCTGTCGCTAACGCAGTTGAAGATGTTGCAGCACGCAGCCTCGGGGTTGGTTACGGCAGAAGTCAGCATCGAAGACAAGTCTCTCACGTGGGAAATGTTGGTTAGCTGCAATCCTGATCCTGGGATTGGCACTGCTCTGTCCCTCACAATCCCTGGGAACACATTTTAACCATTACTTGCTTTTGTCTTTGTGTTGAAATCTTTGGGTTTGAGAGACACTTACGGTCGAAGAACCATTCTTCGCAGTCTTTGTTGTTGCCAGAGCCGATCATGTACTGTGGTCGAAACGAGGCCCAGTTCCCGAAAGTTTCGGCTAAGTACTTCTCCACTCCCACGTGACCTGCGTCGGCTTTGACTGCGTCCTGCACATTGGAGAAGACGTAAGTGGTGAGAATTGAGAAAGTTATGGTTTGTGAGTGGATTATTTACCCCTTCAACGTGAGGAGGTTCTTCGGTGGATTTGTAGATTCCGGCGCTGCTAATGAACAAGAATTGCTTCACGCCGGAGCTTTTAGCCCAATCCACCACTGGCCTGTTCCGACAATTTCAAAAAGTATACATGGATGATCATCAATCAATTCTCATCCATTGAAATCCTTGAAAACCATCACTTTGTATTTAAAAAAGCAGACCTAACAGTATCTAGATCCTTGCCATTGTTATCAAGCACAACGTCAAATGTTTCACCTCCGACCACGTTGGCAACATCGGCTGGGTTCCCCCACACCGTCTTCCCTCCGCCGCTGACAATTTCCTGTCGACGGATCAAAGATTACATCGGTCGGAATCGGATTCAAAAACTCAAAAGTGGGGACTTTAGTAAATCTTACGGAGAATCGGCTGAAGGGAGGTTTCTTCATCTTGTCGGATGATTCATCGCCGACGGTCATGATGGTGACACCGTGTCCAGCGGAGAGAAGCTCTTTAGCGAAGTAAAACCCGATCACGGCGTGACCGCCGCTGTTGGTGTTGACTATAAGTACATTCTTCTTCTCTCCGACGGAGCTGGCCTTAACGGTAAATCCCTGAGGAGATGACCTCCGAGAAGTCCTCAAAGAGTATGTGAAGAGAGAAGAAGAAGAAGAGAGAGAGGAAAAGGAGGAAGATGAAGAAGGGAGAGAGAAGCGGTGGAGAGATGGCGGGATCAGCAGATTATTGATCGGAGAAGTTGTTTTGCAGGAGAAAAACAGAGAGGATGATGTTAAAGCCGCCATTTTTATTTTCTTTTGGGGGGTTAAGATTACCTCTCACTCTGTTCTGACTTCTTTTGGGGTCTTTCTTTTAATCTGATGCTTTGATCCTCTCAGTCTCAGAGAACCAGAAGATATATGCAAGGCTATTGTACAAGATAACATTTAACGGTCGGTCCATTTCATCTCCTGTTTTATGTGATCATCATCGTCATCATCATCATTTCACTAGCATTTTTCTATATTGGGCCAATTGTCAATTACATGGGCTCTTTAAAAAATGGTTGTTTTGTAGTATATCAATATCAATGCATTGTTTATACAATGCATGGCTAGTATTAGTTCCCCGAAAAATGTGCATTATTTCAGTACTAAGGAAAAAACGGTAAAAAAAAAAAGAAGAAGCAGATTTTCAGATTGGTTCCTCGAAAATGAGCAAAAAATCCAACCCTCAGTCAAAAGCATCATCTCACACTAGCACATAAATGTCTTAACGACAGTCTAAAAGTATCTACAAACTCCAAAATTAGGAAACGGAGATTTGACGCCATCTACGATGTTTTACCTTTATGATATACAAAGCAGATGAATCCTCCAAGAAAAAAAACTCAAGTATTATTTTGGGGTGAACGAGGCAAATCTTCAAGCATTCTTCCTTGCCGAATACGCACGGTACGCTGCCAATCCGGCAAACCCAACAGCTGTACCCACTGCAATTCCATATAATCAATTGTAAGTTTGGATGATTAAATGGTTTTGCTCAAGTAAGGAAATATCGATTTTGAGAAGAAAAACCTGAGACAAATAGAAGGGAGCTATTCACGAGTTGGCGGATATTCTTGCTTCTTCTTCCTGACTCTGTCTCTGGAATGCTCAAGTGAGGGTTCTCTGCTGTACTCACGATTCTTGAGAAGAGACTATTTGGCTCCCCAAGTTTCATGCTTAATGACACAGGGACGTCTATTCCCAATTCCATGCAAACCTGTTGTTATCCGAGCTATGAATCATCATCTATCATATCGAGAGCATAGAATCATATTAGGGTTAAGTGATGATGCATTACCCTATCAGACTCTTGCACTGACATTGGATATGGATCCAAATCATCTTTGGCCGCAACAAGGAGACAAGGGGTCCCATAACCGTTCTCTTCTCCCCTCCTTGCTACCTCCATCAATATTTCCCTCGCTTTTTTCCATGAGTATACATCCGAACTGGAAAACATCAAATTTTCTTGCTAAGTCCGTGATCTTGTCATCTACACGTACAAGGTGCAAAGAATTCCTGGGCTAACCTGTCATAGACAACCACAGCAACATCACATGCTGCCAACGATTCCTTATTTGCCAGAAACTTTTTAACTCTGTCCTCTGGTATTTCCCGCAATATGAGGGTTTTCTTAGTACCCTGAGAAATGCCTCCAACAATTAGAACAAAAAAAACCACATTAACCATCCACATGTGACAAAAACCATAAGAGTTCAGACTATTGCTACTAACCCCAGGCTGATCAATGACATTTGCTGCATATCGTTCACCCATTGTTGCCTTATAGCTGTTCGAAAATTTCCTGGAGTTGAAACACAGCTTAGAGAATATAACAGGAGTAAACCCATAGAAACAACCAAACCCGCCGAAGATGACACAGCATAAGACGGATACTTAGCAATGTTAAAACTAGTATACCTTCCTAAGAAAGAATCTAGGAGTGCAGACTTTCCAGATTTTTTAGGGCCAAATACAAAGCACTGAAACACATTCCTTTCTGTTCGCTGCTTCTTACGATCCACTGATCTTTTCCTTGTAACAGAAAATGTTGAAGCTGGGTCGTGACCATAACCGATATATATCAGGTTTGCCAAACTTTTTCGAGGATCTAGTAGAGTCATTAGGGTCCACTGCATTACACATATAACAGAGCATAATTAGCATGGTAAAGGATGTTGAATCTGATAGTTGATCATGATGACCATGAAAACTTGATTCTAATTCAGTGTCAACCCAACAGCAAGCATACAAACCTCAGACAGAAACCCGTTGATTGTCAAATTTCCGCCTGACGTTTTCTCTGCAGCATCTTTATAAGGAGCCTCAATCCAAGGACTGAAATCGTAAAAGCAGATTGTACAATTAAATGAACTTATTCTGGATATACATATTCATGTACAAGAGCATTAAAGACATTGTCAGGCAAATTCAAAAGAAAGAAGGTTAACTCACTAAACATACATTGGAGGAACAGTTGATAACCATCGATTACAGAGAATTAGAAACAAAACACGCAAAAAGTAATCACCAGCAAATTACCTATCTGGAGCTGTTTGAAACAAATCATCTAGCTCAGCTGGCTGTAACGCTCCATCCTAAACAGCAGCAAAACGAAGAAGTATTAGAGAACTACTACTGCTCCTTGAGGATGAAATAAGCTTTTAGGTGATAGAGAACAACAGAATCTAATTGAAGAAATGATCATACACACATTATCAAGATCATATAACTGGAAGATTCCACTCAGAAAGTCCATAGCTTTGTTTGTTAGCTCGATGCTCTGCAAGTGAAATACAGGAATAGAGAGCAAAAATTATTTAAAAGCAACCAGCCAGTTTCTCATATCCTTTAAGTAACAGAACAATATAGAGATATTAACGTAGTTAAGTACTATCTAAAACAACACACACCTGATCAGGAGACTGCTTTGCTGGAAGGGGTAGTAACTCGGTGTTGAGTTCTAAAGAATCATTGTAACCACATTTCCGTAGGATAGCCCATGCTGTCTCAGGGCGACCTCTCTCGATGAACAGAGAAAAAAGAAAAAGGAACCCCGGAAGTGTAAGACCAAGATCAGTTACCCCATCTGGTTGCCTTTCTTGTACCACTTTCTTAACTCCCATAAGTTCAACAGGGTCAAGTGGGGCACCAAAACAATTAACCTGTTAAACAAAGTTGTAGCATCATATTTATAGAAGGATGAGGAACTTTCATGAATGCAATAATCAGTGTCTAACAGAGAATGCGAACCTGAAAATCATTCAACTCCACGTCATTAAGGGCACCATCCAAATCATGATCACAAAGGTTGAATATTCTTTGTACTGCCCTGCGGAGGCGAGGTTTCAAACATTGTTTTTCTTGATCAAACAATGGAAATGTTGGATGAAGGACCGCTTTTGATGCATAATAGAAAACATCAGGGGCCTGAGAAAAAAGGAAGAATAATCGGGATGTTTGTAGTGGGATACAATAACGATCTCTCTGGACATGGTTCATTGACATAAAGAACTGAATTGTTAGCATGGTTTTTCAGTATTATCTGTTTAAAGGTGCCTAGTATCTTTTCAACATTTTCTCTCTTAACCAATAGATAATATCCTAATCTTTAAACTGTATCAGAAGATATTTCGCTCAGAAGATAACCAAGAACATACCTGTATAAGGGTCAGTGCAGAACACTCTATACAGGTTTCTATTTCTCTGTACTCCTTCATGATTGGTGCCATAATATCATCTAGTCTAGCGGGAGAGCGTTCATCCCGTAAATCAAGTTTGCAGCCCACCACAATCACTGGTGCTTTGATCTAGATAATATACATAAATAATTTATAGCTTGAAAACTTACTTAATTACTTGAAGGAGAATGAATATATAACAAGCTTTCACCAATCAAGAAATCACAAACCTCTAAACGCCGGAGCTCAGGGAGCCAATAAGAACTCAAGCGATCAAGTGTTGAAGGCTGATCACATGCATAAGTAAGAATGACCACATCAGCCTTCCTGAACTCTTCAATGAGCTTAATCCTGTTGTCAATACTGATAGATAGCAGATAACATCACAGGTATCAGTAGATTGAGGATCATGCGTACAGGGAGTAACAAATTCGAATCCATGAAACAATGAACGAGTGATGTCTCATAACGTTGCGACCATTGACAATTTGCACTTGTTTTCTATAAGAATAACAACAACACAAAGAAATTAGCAAGAAAGAAGACCTGGAGGGAGTATCGACGATGGTGATAGGAATATAGTCAGGGAAAGCGTCGGCGGGGAGAGTAATCGGAGGAAGGACGCGAGGGACATTATCCGGGAAAGTTTCGGAGGCGACGGCAGAGATCAGGCTGGATTTGCCGGTTCCTTTGTCGCCAGCGACGGCGACTCTGAGGCTAGTACGGCCTGCGGCAGGCGACTTTACACCGAATCCACCCAGCATCGGAGAGATTAGAGGAAGATGACGGTTATTGTTAACTGTATCGGAGATGAGATTATTATTAATTGATCTACGAACGATGATGATTACTAGCCGGCCTCGACTGACGTGGACTGGGGGGGATATCTCTAATCGGGTTGACCCGACACGTGCTCCGCAAGCTTTTATCTTCCCCATCACGGCTTTCTCTTAATGGGCCTCCCTTTCTAGAACCACAAGTGATTATCTTAAGCTATTCATTATACAACGCCGTTTCATGTATGTTTACGCTTTTTATACATTTTTACAGTTTTCCTCACCATTTTTTTTAATCACTTTTCTCATTTATGCTCTGCTATATTGCCCATTTATCTTCATTTTTTTCCTTCATTTTTTTTTTTTTTTTGTAACATCTATTATACACTGGCTTGTAGATCTTTCATTCTAATGGAAAATACTAAAATGTATACAACTTTTAATAATAAGATCGAATATGAAACTGATATTACCAAAAAATAAACATATACCATAGTTTGTTTTTATCAAGATTATTTATATTATTACCAACAAAGCCGAGGCAATTAATTCAGGAAAATGAAACCTATTAGTACATGTACATCCATAGTATCTCATAGATTTTATATTATTATTCCTTCTCGGGATTTTATTTAAAAGGGAAAAGGGAGATTAATTGAAAAACATAATAAAAGCAGTACAAAACCGAACGATACTAGAAAAGAAAAGAACCACAACGTTTTTGCTTTTTGATATGAGCTTGTCAAACCCTTCATTAGAGAAAACTGAGCTTGTAAGACCTCTCCACGTGTCTCCCGCAGAAGAGGCTTTTTTTTTTTTTTTATAATTCTCACCAAATTCAGGCGTCCGACGGGGGAGGAACGGTGGTATCATCGGAATCAGATTTGTCCTTTGATGAGCTCAGCTTCTTGAACAATGGCTTAAACACGAGCTCTATCGCCAACCATCCCACCGCCAACACTCCCACAACAACCGTCGCTGTCTGTTTCTTGCCTGTAGGTTTCTCCAGTTTTGGGAAATTGACTTCTCCTGACTTCTCCATTGCTTCTTCTTCTTCTTCTTCTTCTTCTTCTTCACTTAGACACCCTTCGTCTTCAGACTGATTTATCTTCAAGAACTTTAAAAGGAGAAAATGCAGCGATAAATTTCAAAATATCTCGATTGATCGCGTTCAGACCGTCGATGGAATAATGGACGGTCAGATTTGGTGAGAAGAAAGGTTGTCGCTGATGCATTAAATTGGGCCTCATATGGGCTGCATTGGGCTTCTTGCTAGAAAACAAATCTTGGTGTCACGAAAAAGATAAAGTTTGGTTGATTCCAATTTGTAAATGAACCTCAATCGTACAAGGAAGATAAGACGCAAATAGTGGACCTCTCATGACATCCTCCAAAAATAACTTTAATTGGATTTTGATGAAACCAAGTAAGACCCCTCTTTCATTTTCTACTCTTGCTTTTTTTCAGATATTTTAGCAAGGGAATCTTATTATTTAAAAATATAATATTTATTTTAATAACGTTACACATGCTGATTGTGTAACTCGTGATAATATCTAACATCTGTCAAAATAATTTATTATATAAAAAACAGAAAAAAGATAAAGCGAGGGTGAAGTATCCGCGGCCTTTCTATAAAATGAGCAGAAGCCCAATATACACGCGTGAAAGCCTATTACTAAACGAGGAAAGCCCAAAGTAGAGGCTGTAGGAAGAAGGCACGAGGTCACGTGTAAATTAAAAAGCAGCAGTTGTTGTCGCTGGATCATATCAATGGCGTGTCAAGTGTTTCAATGTATTAAGGAGTGTAACAAAAAGTTAGTGAACTAACACAACACAACACAACACTCACACCAAGACGATGGTTTCGTTTCGGTTCCCTTTCTCGTTTTCTCAGCCCCCGCGTGCCTCGTCATTCTCCGGGTTCTCCATTTCCGCTGTCGCAGCCTCCGTCACAGTTGGCGCCGCAGCCGCCGGAGCTGCGATCGCGGCGTCGCGGAATCCCAAGCACCCGATTCTGGAGTGGGCCTTCTCCTCTCACCGTTCGTCTCTGTTACCATGGGGATCTATAACTCTAGCCGACTCTACCTCCGAATCCGTTGTCGAACCTAAGACCGGTTTCTCGTTTCCCGCTTCAATCGGAGATTCCCGGCGACTACTCGGCGTCGGCCTGAGGAAGAAGAGCTTACTGGGATTGAAGAACATCGATGTCTACGCCTTCGGTAAATTTAATTTCATTTCCAGACTCTATTATTACACATACTTCTGTGATTGATGTTCGTTGAAATGTCGTTCCCAGTTTAGGGATTTTACTTCTGCGATTGCAATTTCCCAAATGAAATTATTCGAAATGGTGGTAGGTTTTTTGTTTTTTGTTTTTTGCAGCAGTGGGAAAAGTTATGTTTTGGGAGTGATTCGATTGATTGATGAGCTTTTCTGGTATCGAGCACAGGCGTGTATGCTGATTGTGATGATGTGAAGAAACTTGTTGGTGAGAAATACGCAAATCTTCCAGCTTCGGAGATCAGGGGAAACAAGGCATTCATGGATGATCTCATGGAAGCCGATATTAAGATGACTATAAGGCTGCAGATTGTGTACGGCAAACTCAACATCCGCTCCGTACGAAATGCTTTCCAAGAATCTGTCGGAAACAGACTCAAGAAGTTCGGTGGCTTAGACAACGACGAGTTGCTTCAAAGGTACTAACTAACAAACACATTTCAGCTTCGTTTTGCCAGATAAAGCATATTATGATCTTTGGACTTCTCATCTATTTTTGTGTTTACCTGCTCCTGAAATAACTTTACTTTGATGTCACTTGTAGCTTCACTAGCCTCTTCAAAGATGAGTATAAGATTCCAAGAAACTCCACCATTGATTTGACCAAAGAACCAGGCCATGTACTCAGCGTTGCAAGTAACATTTTCTATCTATCTTTTTGCTTCTGAATTTATTTGTTTTTGAGAGAGACCCTACAACTCTTCTTTTGTCCTTGTTTACTTTTCAGTTGAGGGAGACCATGTCGGGAGTGTGAAGAGCCAACTCTTGTGTAGGTCAATCTTAGACTTGTACATTGGTGAAGAACCGTTTGATAAGAATGCAAGAGAAGATTTTCTAGACAATGTGGCTTCTCTAGTTGTCGGCAACTAGTTCACGAGTAGAAAACAGAACAATGTTTGCTATCTTTCTTTTCGGATTCTCTATACGACATAATGTTGAGGCTGTATTTGAATGAATTTGCTTGGGAAATGGGTTTTGTTAGTCTAAATATCTACACACTAGACCAATCATAACGAAAGAAAATCAACCCCATAAATCATTAAACAATTTAGATACCGACCCAAACCGTTCACTCCCTGGAGAAACGGTACTTTTACCAACCATTAGGGTATCACCTCATCTGCGAATAGCCTAAACTCGAAGCTACACACTGCAAAAATTGTGGCTTTATACGTCTGCTTCGATGAAACTAGTACTTTAGCTCAGACAGATGACCCGGGCATGAAGTTATAATCGGTGGCACGGTCCTTCCACAAACGGGAGAAGTTTTCTTGGTCGACCCGGAAGCTGAATTCTCCGTCTGTTCCTGTGCGTATGCAGAAGAAGAAGGAACAGGTGATAATGGCAAGGTTTTGCTATTGCTGACCTTAGGGTTTGCTGCTTTTCCATGTGAAGCAGACCCCGTGACTGAAGAAGAGCCACCAGATCTCCCATGTTGCCCCTGAGAAGGTTGCGGCTTTGATGGTGCTGCAAAAGAAATCTGAGTCTCTCCATGTGTTCTTATATGCTGCTCAGACTGGAACTGCTTAAGGTTACACGTCGTGAGTGATGAGGTTGCAGGGTTTTTCCACTGGGATGACGTGGCAGAAACAGAGTCAGCCTGCGAATGAGTCATCATTTTAATCCGACCAGATTGCTGCTGCCTTTGCGCATGATGTTGAGTAAACACTGAAGGATCTCCCTTTATTGTCGTTGCAGCAGGAGGAGGCCAAGTACCAGAAACAAAGTTGAGGGTTCTTGATGGATTGTCAAAAACCAACGTCTGTCCATTAATCATCACTGGAGACTTCCCAGGAAGAGTCTTTTTCAGGTCTTCGGCATTGCTTAAACAGCTTACACCTCCAGTCTTCGAGTCACTTGCTTGATGGTTTTTCTGGTGAACACCAGAAGGTGCAGAGGTAATGTGGTAGCCATTGGAGGAGAAATTCAGATTTGCAGGGGCAGCACCGCTGGCGAAAGATGCAAACGACATGGAAAAGTTTTGTGGCTGAACAGGCCCTGTCATGATCTGGCCATATGGGCCTCCTTTCTGAGTGTGGCTACCCCTTGAATCAGATTTATCTCCAGCTGCTTTAGCCTCAGACTTTTGTGACTGTTGACGGTGTTGCTGAACATTAGCTTGGCTTGAAAGACTATTCACACTAATTTGAGGTTGCGGTTGCCTGTGGGATGATGAGGAACAGCTTGATGCCTTTGACTCCCTCTGGGCTGGACTCTGTCTCTTCATAGGCTGAGGAGGTTGTTGGATCATCTGCGGCGAATAAAAGGACCCATTGAAGTAAGGCAACGCCTGGCTTGGAGTCCCACCTCTGATGGTTGATGACAGTTGAAAGGAATATGCATTGTTTGGAAGAACTGTGAAGTATGGAGAAGAAGCTTCGCTGGCTGATGAACTTGGATGACTGAAGTTGACGGATGTTGAACCAACAGCCACGCGTGGGCTCTTTGTTGGGAGAGGTGATTTAGAAGCTACCATGACTGGTTGCAAATGGTGATTTGTGGGGTAGATGAAAGCTGGAGCAGGCTGTGTTAAGAGAGAAAATTTATTTTATTCAGGAGAAAGGGCTACAGAGCACTTTTGCAGTTACAATAAAAATCCAATGGGATAAACACAAATTCGTGACAAGATAAAAAGCCAAGGAAGTACATACCACTATACTACTTGATGCAGGGGGTGGTTGAGGTTTATTCTGTCTGGTTGAGACAAAATGACCACTTTCAGAGGCTTTCCCCTTAGGCGCAGAAATATTATCTGCGAATCTATCATGTGCCTGGGAGTTTAAACTGATAATAGGAGAGCTTCCTTGCAAGGCTGGGTTTCCAGCGGCTGGCCTCAAGTCACCACCTTTCAGATATACAGAACATTCGTTTGGTGTAGAGACATGGTTTGTTTTGACGAAATGCTGATGTAGCTGAATGTTCCGAGCAATGAAAAAGTGTGTGGCACACCTTTTAGGCCTAGGCTGAGAGGCAGAAAATGGAGCACCCTGCATTTGTTAACGAATCATGATCCTAACCAGTAGAAGAAACAATGATCATCATATATGAAGAACAAATGCAACTAGAACAGAATATACCTTCACTAATATAGAAGACCCATTGCTCCCATTCACAGGTTTACTGGTGTGGATCAGGGGTACATATCTGCAAATGTTTTTTTCTTTTTAGGGTCTGACCATTAAGCTATAGGACAAGACAAACTAGGACAGGTTACGACTTTTAGAACTCACCCCTGAGAAGGAAGCCCGCTAGGCCAACTGCCTACAGCTACTGAAAAAGGTAAGACTGAACTCTGCTGAGCTGAAATTGAGATAAGACATAGGTCAGAGAAGGTAAATCTGTGTATCCTAGAAAAATCATCAACTTTAGCAACCAGAACTTAGTTGGTGATTCATAATCACATTCAAGGTTGATTACCAGATTTAGCGTGCTGAGGTTGGCTCCAGTCCAAATTCTGTAATCTTAGGTTAGAATCTCTGCCGGCCTCTTGGTTAGGTCTCTCTATAGCAAGATTCAGCCATTCGCGTTTCTGAACCTTCTGCTCTTTGACTTCTTCTGGAGTCATCTCATTCTTGACAAAAATCTTGTCTTTGCTCTTTACAGAACTATCCCGCTGCATTAAGAAAGACAGTTGTTAGAAATTACCAAATGGGGACATGGTTAACAAGACAAGCTGTTTAAATCTATACTTACCTCGCAATAATCAGAAACCAATGGAAGAAGAGAAAGTCTCCCTGGCGAGGAGGGCATTGCTGGAGGAACCTATTGACAGGACTATGATCGTGAGTACATTTGCAGCATTCAGACTCTTTATAGCTAAAATCTTAAAAGGGCTAGATATCTCACCATGAGATCAATATCGAGCTTGCTAGTAGAATGACTCTCATCTTTGTAGTTTTCCAATTGTGGACCCTCTGATGATACCCTGGAGATCCAAGAAATAGAAAAACAGATATCAGATTTCGAAACACGGATAAAAAACACACACAGAGTTGTTGATCTATTTACTTACCCTTTTGAGAGCTCCGAATCCAGTATGCTCGGAGTTTCTTGCCTTGCTTCTTTGTCCTTGTGAATATCGGAGACCGCTGAGGATGTTTTAGTTCCGTTGGTCGATTTATCAATGTTGGCAGAGTCACAGATTCTCGCTTTACAAGAGATTATACAGCTGGCGGAGGAATCATCACCTTCCGTTTTCAACTTGGTCGCACCTGCAATATTATTAGTAAAATTCTGAGATTAAAATAATCACCAAGAACTGTGCAGGTGCGTGTAATAATAATACCTTTAACCTCCGATGATTTTAGTGAATTCTCCGAGCTGTGAGGCTGCTTTTTCAGTCCGGATAGAACCTCAGCTATCTCGATCTCCAAGTCTTCCTCAATCGTGCCGGAGGATTTCGGCGGCTTGGGTATCCGAGATTTCGATCCGTTTACAATCTATGAAAATCGGAATTAAAAATGAAATTAGTACTTCAAAACATCGACCGAATCCATTCTTCTGTGTGTGTGGGGGGGGGGGGACCTTCTTCTGCTTGACCGAAAGAGTTGAAGAAGACGGTGAAACAACTTCGAAGCTATAGCTCCCAGGAGAAGTTGGAGGTCTTCGCCGGTCTTCTCCACATCCTCCTCCACCGCTTCCCGACGAAGTACGGCAGTCATGCGACCTCTTTATACATGCTGCAACCGCCACAAACCATATAATCCTTCTTGATCTCTAAAATGCGAGTTGAATCACACAAAAAAAAAAATCAACTGATCTCAAACCTGAGCGAGCCTTTCTCGGTACAGGTACACCGATCATTTCATCGGCGACCTTCAAAGACGACGCATGCCTGGGGATACGACCCGACGGGAAGCTCATCCTCTGATAATTATGCTGAACATCGTCCGAGCTATCTTCTTCTACATCTATCTCGTTCCTCGGCGCGAACCGCTCGCTTCTTCTCCTCTTACTCCGATTCTCTTTCTTCCCCGGTCGATCTCTCACCTCCTGATGCATCTGCCCACGACTATTCTCTGATACCCAGGAACAAAAAAACAAAAAAAAACTCATCAGAAAATCGGAAAAAAATAATCAAAGAGAGAAGGAGAACGAAGCAATACCTGAGTTTCTTTGTCTCCGTTTTGTTACTCCATTTGAAGCAGCCATGATTGTCGCTGATCTTCGAGCTTCCCTGATTGTATCCATTCATGCAAGCTACAACAAGCTAAGCTCCCATCAACTGAGAAAAATCTTTCACTCCTTTTCAACGCTTTTGATGCTTTCTTCTGTATATTTCAGTGCTCTCGTCGTCTCCTCCTATATTCTCTGCAATTTCGCCTAAGAAAAAACCTACCCATGGAAACAAAAAAAAAAGGAAGTAAAGAGACGGTTCAGATCTTCAAATGACCAGCATGTCTCCATCTTAGCCGTTGGATCATCCCGTGATTTGGACGGTTGTGATCTCGAGGTGCCAGCATGGCAGAAACGTCACTTTCTTATGGAATAAAGCCACTGCTCAATGTTTAGTCACACATTATTAATTATCATATTCATATATTCTATGACTTTGCCTTTTTTTTCTATTCAAGTCCCATCATATATAATAATTATTGAATTTCTTGTGCCCACCCAAAAACATATAATTAAAATAATAATATGTTCATGGCCGTATTTAATATTATTTCCCACCATGATCGTATTAACAAATCTAATATAAAAACGAGTGCACATTTTTTTAGGTTGTAATTTTATATGAATGTTAACAGCTGTACTACCAACCACGCGCGGTCCATACGCGTGGGAACGACACCCGCGTGTACATTGAAAAATTTTAATACTCTTGTTTTTCAAAAAAATTAGATGTTTTTGTATAAAAAAAAACTGATATACAACGATATTTCAATTGTGAAAACATGTTTATGCATTGTTACTAAAGAAAATAATGGATGAGTTTAAACGAGATAAATTGAAATAGAAGTACAAGTAGTAATTAGTATATTCGGCCTCTGAGTGTACTGACTTGTTTTGTCATTGCAACAGTGCCTAGGGCACAAGCACAAGGCGAGTATAGAGAAAACGTACTGTCGCGAGATGAAGCAGGCAAGCCCTTTCTGATATTCATAGTGCCACGTGTCGAATAAGCCAAAGATCCACTGTGATTCGCTCTCTCATGGGATGGCCTCAGATTACCGTTGGCCACGCCACAAGCAATATATCTTACGTCATGAACTAACCAAATTTTTTATTGTTATATTTCTAATTTTGTATTCCAGTATATTATATGACTGGGTCCAAACGACTTTAAATCATATCAACCGAGCTTTAAAATTAATTAATGTAACAAGATACAAATAAACTAAAAAATAAAATAATGGTATATCAACTACTACAAATTTATTTAATTTATCGTGACTGACGAACGGTGTCTTATGCAGTTAAATGAAGGGAGAATCAAAGTAATACTATAATCATGTTTTATATTAATAACATATTTTTAAAGTGTTTTTTATAATGTTTTGACCCTACCCTATATTATATAAATACAAAAAAAAAAAAAACTTATCGCACAAATTAACGAAAGTTTCGTTGGAGTTCCGATGTAAGGAATCCAACTTCTCGGCCACTAGACATACTATAACAGTATATCGATGCTTTTGTGTAAAGATTACTATAATAATTAGTTATATAAAATGTTTTTTTTATTGTGCCCAACAAACAAATTAAAATATACTCCTCCCATGAAGCCTACTGATTAAATATTCATCATGGGTTTAAACCTCGGGTTATGGGATCGCATATTGATAATAATAACAAATCATTATAGATACTAATCGACTAAAAATTTATACTATTAAATTTACACACCACTATTGATGCATGCATGTCATACAAGTTTTCAACCACGAATAAACTAATTGAAATTCATTTTAGGATCTTTTTAAAATCGAAATCCACATCCGTTACCTATAGCATCTGCATATAAAACGTAAAAATTGTTACCCTTTTTCAATTCGAAAGGATTATGAAGTTGTATAATAACCATATTGATTGGGATGTTTTAAGAAAATTAATTTACATCTTTTAGAAAATTAAAGATAGCGTTTTACTGACGACAAAAAAAGAATTTTTAATTTGATTAAATTTAGTAGGGTTTAGGTTCAGAGAAGTCAAATTCGCCAGCTACGAAGGAAAAACGTGAACATACAATTTAATCGACAATTAAACAAATCAATGTTTTGCATAATATATTAGTAATTTTTAAACCATAGATACAACTTTCGAAGCATAGAATAATGGTACAAAAACATATTTTGGGTTTGACGGATTTCTCAATGCGGCGAGATGTGACTATAAGAAAATGCATTTGAACTGTTGGCTCCAATAACCTATTTTATCAGGTTATAATATAATACTAACTGAATAATGTAATACGTACTTTTTAGTTTTAAGCTCCAAGACCCAATAAGCGAAAAATAAGATTTGATAATTGGGTGCTTGCCGCTGAACCAAATCAACAAGAGTTTGCTGTACAAAAGAGGGATCCTTTAATAAAGAAACAAAAATTATCAGAGGCTTCTTCTAATTTTTGCAACTGAAAATAGACTTAAACAAAAAGTTGCTCTCAATTTTCAGAGACATTCTTGTAGCCCAAGAAACATCAGAGAAAATAGTAAAAGAAACGAAGGACTTGTAAATGCGGGAGTTTACCGGATGGTTTGAGTTACGTCTCCTCCTATCAACCATTATGGTCAAACCTTCATCAGTTCCTGTGGATTCATATACGTGTGTAGTAGTATAATTAATGGGTGCTACTCTACAAGATGGATCAAACACAAAAGTAGACCAGAGCCATTGAAACAACGCTGATACCTTCTCTTTCTGTTTGCAGAGCTCCTCTATCTTCTTTATGTATATATCAATTAGTTTCTGCCATTACCAAATCACATCAAAGTTTTGTCAGCCACACTTAATCATCAATAATTCTCTCGCTCTCTCGCCTTTTTGTTTTATCAAAACAACTCTTGTGTGGTTTGTTTACCTCCAAATCCCTTGACAAATCCTTCACGTTGTCTTCTGACAGCTTCTTCTCCTGAGAAAATGAAGCTCGACTTTTAACGAACAGGATCGCAAGGAATATCCAACAAGAAAAAGACCAAAACTACAAAAGCCTTGTAACCTTCTCGAGTTTATCGTAAGATTTCTTGGCATCTCTCCTTATGTTCCTCAGTGCAACCTATAATAATTCAAATACGAAAAATAGATGGGGTAGCTAATAATATTAAGGAACATGAAGAGTTTAAGCACATCATGTACCCTTACAATAACTAACTTCTGAGGAAAAATTCTTAATTCGTTTAAGTCACAATAAAGAGAAGCAAGCACTACTACTCACCTTCCCTTCTTCAGACTGTTTTGCTACAACCTTTGATAGCTCCTGCAGTGGTACAATTTAAATGGTAAGGCAGCCCATCGCACAATTACCGACCTTGAAAAAATCACCAGAGATGATTTAGTATAATAGGCTTTGCCAGGAAGAGATACCTTTCTTCTTTCAGATGTGAGGGGAGGCAAGGACAGTCGAATCACATCTCCATCGTTATTAGGAGTCACTCCGAGATCAGAATTCACAATGGCCTTCTCTATAGCCTTCAAGCTGAAAGGTATGAAAGTATTGGGACCGACCAAGACATGAAAAATCCTGTACAGAAAACCATATGCGCACCAACAGGCAGACAGGCATGTACCTGGATTTGTCATATGGCTGCAGCAAAAGAGAACTTCCATCGGGGGTACTGATTTGGGCTATGCTTTTCAGACTTACTGGACTTCCATAGTATTCCACCTGGAAACCAAAAAGCTATATAATATATATACATGGAACCAGAATTTGGAGAAAATTGCAGCTGTAAATAGGAGCCATAAATCTTATACCTCAATGTTGTCTAGCATTGCAGCATTGGCTCTCCCTGTCCTTATGGAATTGAAACTCGTCCGAAGCGTTTCGATGGTCTTCTCCATCTTTGATTTCTGGATAGCACCAAAACATACAAAAAAAAAACACAGAATCATACCCAAAGTGATTCCTGGGTTCCACAAATCAATAACCAAAAAGCTTGAACAATACGTACAACATCATTCTCAATTACAGACTTCTCCGCTTCTATTTCTTCAATAGTCGCAGACCTTATCACCAATCTAGAATACCCCAAATAAGAACATAGAGAGGGATTAATTCTACATCAAAAACGAAATCCCTATAAAAAAAATCCACATTTGTTTCCTAATGATTGGAACCTGCCTCTTCTGTAGAGACCGCTTGACAATGGGGCCACCGGAGAGATTGACGCCCGAACACGCAATTAAGCGTGCAGAGGGGGATCTAGCCGAAGCGATTATCCTCAAACACGAATCTACCAAGGTACAGAGACCATTACGGAACAGCGATTTCGAGCCAAATAAATAAGAAAGAAACGAAATCGAAGGTACCTGGGAGAGAGAGGAGAGACTTGGAGTAATTCGCTCTGAGTTGAAGAACCGGTGTCGTGGGAGCAGTGGAAGAGAATGAAGCCGCCATTGCAGTAGCCGTAGAAGTGAAGTGGCTAAACTAGAAAGAAAGAAAAAAACCTTTCTTTGGTTCGTCAATGAAACTCAAAGGGAGGGAGACGAAGAAGAAGACCGAGTTGTTCGGGATAAGGAACGCGGAGCTCTGTTTGGATGTACGGCTAACTGTAATCCATATAGAGATATCTTTTTACTTGGGCTTAAATGGGCCGAAATAACTCCCCAATATTATCCACATGCAACTCTAGTCCTCCTCCTCCTATATCTACCCGTCGGCTCAAATTGTTTCCATTAGCTATAGTTTCTTTTGGTTTCTTTTCATCGTTCACGAAAAGAAAAAAATTATGGTATTTTCTCGGGAAAATGTATGTTCGATAATAGTGTTGATAATAATTATGGTTCTGCTGGGAGAATCTGTAGCCTCGGTCCACAAAGTGGGTGGCTCCGCTGGATGGACAATCCTCGGCAAAGTCGACTACAATAAATGGACTTCCTCCGACACTTTCACCGTCGGAGATTCTCTCTGTAACGTCACACATATATACATCTACGTTTTTATTTTTCTTTCTATAGTTATATTTTATAACTTGGCATGGTTTATTACACTCTACAGTATTTGTGTACAACAGCCAGTTTCACAACGTCAAGCAAGTGAGCCGCCGTGACTTCCTCTCGTGCAACGCCACGTCAGCGATGGCCACCTACACTTCTGGCTCCGACATGGTGGCTCTTACAAAACCCGGCCACTTTTACTTTCTCTGCGGTTTCCCTGGCCACTGCCAAGCCGGCCAAAAGCTCCATGTCCTCGTTGGCGCCACCATAGCGAGTCCCAGTCTCAGCCCTGCGTTTTCCCCTATTCCGTCACCTTCCACCGGGCCATCTCCCTCTTTGGCCACGGCTTCCGAAGATTCCGCTCAAAATGATTCCGTTTCGTTGTCAGTGTCAACGGCTTTGACTTCTGGTATGAGTAGTGTTGTCGTGTTTTTGGTGGCATATTGGTCAAATGTTGTTTAAGAGATTTGTTCACGTTTTGTTTTTGTTATGTTTCCCTTAATTTCAGCTTTGTGTGTTTAACTTTTACTTTTCTACCTAGCCACTTCATTTTGTTATTTCTTTTTGAAATTTACAATGATTAAAGCATTCGGTATGATTATGGTCTTACGTTGTCGGTTGATGTGCAACGGTCGCGTGGCTTCATAGAAGAAAATATTATCCAGTGTTTTGTTTTACGGTTTGCGTCATTATTATTTTTAGGTGAAAAGGTAAGTGATGTATAAAGTTTAAACTGAAAAAATTTCGGCAAAACAAAATGAAAATTCCAAAAAAAAAAAAAAGAGGATTAATGCTTGCGAATAAAACGAATGAATGATGGTAGGCCATATTGAAATGGGTTTGAGCCTTACAGAATTGGGCCTGAGCCCACGATGATCAATGGTCCGATTTGTACCATGATCAAAGAAATGTAATAAAAGGGTTTTAAACATATTTATTTCATGGTCCAAATAAAACTAAGCGTATAATATAATTATATTGTCATAGGGTTTTTTTTTATAATAAATATTAAATTTAATGGGCCATTGATATCATCATAAACTATTTATGTTTAATAGTTTTGCCGGTTCGTCGTCGATTCCACGTCCTTCATTTATGATGGATAGAGATATAAAGGCAAGAGTTAATTTTGGCAATAATGAAAAAGAGATTAGTAGGGAGGTAAGAGGCCACAATGTGATTAGCGGGAGCCGAGCCGGTATTGCAGCCGAGTTTCACGCTTACTCCTTGACCTTCAAACTGACATGCCTACTCACACGTGCGAGGACAGTCCTACCACCCCCATCAATGTTTTTTTTTCTTTTAAAAACGGTGAAGTACTTATTTATGTATCTAGTATTTTTAAGTTTGATAATATATGAGGTTTTAGAAGAAGAAAAAAATTACAGAACTTTGAAATACATGTCGTATATTTATTTAGCATGAAATCTAGTTTTTTTCAAATATTGTATAGATATATATGGCATGGGCTAACTAAAATAATTGACTTGACAATCTCTAATTATTTGAAAAGTCATGGGATGTTACCAAGAAAATATAAGCCCAAAGGAAGAAAAGAAGTAGAGGAAAGAGTTTATCCTCTTTTGCAATTTCTGTTAAACTCTAATTGTAAATTTATACAGAATTTAAATCATTTTAAAGAAATAAAGAATAATATATCGTCAATAATAAACGATGGAAAACAAAAATAAAAAAGAAACAAACGCTGCACCGTCAGTGGGAGTATAAAAGTAAACCACCACCACCCACTCAGCATTCCGGAATTATCTCTGAATCACTCATAAACCCTTCTTCTTCTTCTTCGAATCCACTCGCTCGAGGAGTAAACACGCAGTCTCTTCTACTGTATTTACTCATCATCACTCTGTGAGAGAAAGAGAAAGAGAGAGCGCGCGCATTCTCCCCAAAATTAATGCCTCTCTGCTTCTAAGCGTGATACTCATTACGTTGTTTTCCCTTATATCTTTACTTCTTCTGTTTGTTTTCTTTTCTTCTAATAGATTATTATGGAGATGGATCTCAGCAAGGTTACTCTTGACATTTTCACGAAACTGGAACAGAAATGGCTCTCCCACTGCGACACCACCCGGAAGACTCGTATCCTTAGCATCGACGGTGGTGGTACCACTGGCATTGTCGCCGCTGCTTCTATTCTCCACCTCGAAGACCAGATCCGCCTTCAGACCGGTGACCCTCACGCTCAGATCTCCGATTTCTTCGACATTGTTGCCGGAACTGGTATCGGAGGCATCCTCGCCGCCCTCCTTGTTGCCGACGACGGCTCCGGCAGGCCCATGTTCACTGCCAGAGACGCGGTCAAGCTTTTCACGGAGAAGAACTCGGAGCTCTTCGAGATCAGGTACACCGGTGTTTTCAGGAGGAACAAGAGGTACTCGGGGAAGAGCATGGAGAAGGTTTTGGAGGCGGCGTTTAGAAGAGAGGACGGTAAGGTTCTGACGATGAAGGACACGTGTAAGCCTCTCCTTGTTCCTTGCTACGACCTCAAAACCGCAGCTCCTTTCGTTTTCTCACGCGCCGGCGCGTCGGAGTCTCCGAGCTTCGACTTCGAGCTGTGGAAAGTCTGCCGTGCGACGTCAGCAACACCTAACCTCTTCAAGCCGTTCAATGTGGTGTCGGTGGACGGGAAAACCTCTTGCTCCGCCGTAGACGGCGGTCTGGTGATGAACAACCCATCAGCAGCTGCCGTCACGCACGTGCTCCACAACAAACGAGATTTCCCGTCAGTAAACGGCGTCGATGACCTGCTTGTGCTGTCGTTAGGAAACGGTGCGTCCTCTTCCCCAGGGAGAAAACTCCGTCGTAACGGAGACTGTTCAACGTCGTGTGTGGTGGACATCGTGCTTGACGGCGTTTCCGACACCGTCGATCAGATGCTGGGGAACGCTTTCTGTTGGAACCGTACTGATTACGTTAGAATCCAGGTACGTGTTTGTTTTTTTTCAACTTGACTGTCACGATTCCAAACCAAACAGAGATGACCATATATTATTATTATCCTATACATAATATGGTGATGCATGCAGGCGAGCGGTTCGACGAGCCGGGGAGGGGAGAAGAAAACGGCGGAGGAGTTACTGAAAGAGAGAGGTGTGGAAACGGCGCCGTTTGGAGTAAAACGGTTACTAACGGAGAGTAACGGAGAAAGAATCGAGGGTTTCGTGCAACGTCTGGTTGCTTCAGGAGGAAAGTCAAGTCTACCTCCAAGTCCTTGCAAGGAATCTGCCGTTAACCCTCTCGCTGACGGCCGTTAAATGTTTTATTATCCTTATAACCCTCTCAGTCTCCGTGATGTAAGTTTTTAATTAATTAGCCTTTTTTTTTCTTTCTTTGATGACTTAATTATGAATGATAGTAGTACTCCATTACTTACTTACTTACTAGCTTCTTCTTATTCTAACCAATTTGTCTACGTGTCTTATTGTATTTGCTATTTCCTTGGATCAAGGCCCGATGATTCTGTAGTGTCCCAGTTGTTTTCCCCAAATTACTACTTTTTTTATCTTTACTTTTCCAACCACAAACAAACAAGTAAATGAAAACAAACAACAAAACTCAATCTAGATCAATGATATATGCAATTATGAATTTTAACATTACAACAGTCTCAAATTAAAAGAGATATTTAGAACTTGTAATATGAATGAACCATTGATGGGAAGATAAGTAAAAGCATTAAAATAAACAAATATTCTTTCCTTAGATAGCCAGCACAGAGTGTTCCAAATCTAGAACTTGTCATTTTCAAGCAATAACAGTGACACAAAATAAAATTATATTAAATAAAATGAAAAAATACAGCTCGATAATATGATTCACAAGTAGTAAAGGAGAGTGGGACATAACTCTAATAAACACATCCATCGCCTTTCCTATTCAATTTTCATATTTTTACTGTTTCAATACCATATTGGACCGTCGTTGTAACTAACTTTTACTATTATTACACCCTTTCTCTTATTATTCTAGCCCATCAAAACATCCACTATTCACACAACATTTATTTTTGTCTCATACACTCCCAAGGCAAAAACAACAAAATTTGCTCCATTTTATGCGTTAGGTAACCATTGCCGTCAACTATGTTAATATTTATAAACTTTTATTCAAAACTAAATTACATTAAAACATCATTAAAAAAAAAAAGACAGACGTGTATCTTCTCTCATTTCTCTTTTTAAATCCTCTGCAACTCGCATCACCGTTTCACAACAAGTGATACACGTCGATTTTGTCCTTCTCCTTATTACATGCAATTTACGACTATATTTAAATTTTTGTTTCTTCTATTGACATCAAACATATCCATCTACCTTTTCGGAGGCTTTTGTAATCTCTCGCCTACTAATCTTCAATTTTTTTGTATTGTTATCATTCAGTTATTATTATAGATTGTTGACTTCTTCTTTTTTTGACGTCGTACGATAACTAATTAAACTGTTATTATCATTCATTAGATAACTAACACATCACATAAGTTTTTTTTTGGGGGTCTACTAAATATTACTCTACTTTTTTATAATTATCTTGCATCGACACTTTTACCATAGGTCCATATCAGCAGCGTACATATTTTGCGAGTGTTAATAATCTCGGTAAGTTATAATAACCCCGAGATGCCTAAAAACAACAATATATCGGAAATTGTTTGACAGACAAAATTCTGATGGCATAAATACTTGATGTCGTATACGCTGCCAACTTAAATAATTGCTTTGAATTAATATGGGAAATAAAATAAAATAAAATAAACAGTTTTGAGCATAAAGCAACAAGAAAGCTTCCCTTTGTCCAACGGAACTATTGATGTTCAATGCATTCCCCACTCTTATATTTTTCTTCTTTCGTCAACAAAACATTATAAGGAAAAGAAAGGAAGAAACTTGATATTAATTTATTTAATTGAGTTACTGATGTATAAAATTGTTGATGCCGTATCTAAATCCAAACCACAATTTTAAGAATGTTTTGTTTGTCAAAGCCGTTGTATAACTTTGTCGGTCGTTTGATTCAAGAAATCTTTTGGTTATGGCATTTAAGAAACAATTCAAGTATTTGATATTTTGATTACAGGATCTGTACACACATGATTGACAAACATAAATTATGTACGTATATTAATTAAACACTATATTTTTGTAAGCCAGATGCAATGAATTAATAAGGATGCCACAAATAACTTTATATTTTTAAAAAGATGCATCAAATAGCACTATATATGTTTTTTTTATATATGTTCATTCGACATTATTGTTTATATCATTAATAAGATTACGAGAATTATTGGAATAATATCTTCTTGGTATTTTTGTTCCATCCTTCGATCTTCTTTTTTTTGGGCTCATCCCTTCGGCTCTCTCTTTGCCAAAGCATATCATATACTTTATAACATGATGAGGCATGTCTCTTCTTCCATAAAGCACTAGATGAAAACAAATTGTATCGTAAATTTCTTCCTTAGCCAATTTGTAAAACTCTTTACGATGTTAAATTTCCATTGAAACCTTTAACAATATATATATATATATATATATATATATATATATGAGTGTTAATAATCTCACAAAATGTTAAGATATATTTGAACGGTAGTAGTGAGGAGGCGATCAATCTTGCGGCTTGAAACTTTAACAATTAAGATATTTGATCTTTTACTTTTTTTCGTAGAAAATATATATATGTCAATTTACAATGAGCTTAAGTGTCACCAAAGGAGAACAATCATTCATCTTTAATATTACAGTAGGCAATAGTATTAATTTAAATATACGGGATGGGAAAGGCATGAATTAATAAATTATAAATGAAGATTATCCTTACCCACCTAATTCGATTTTTTAAGTGTCCGATCAAATTTATTAGTTTTTGGAAATGAGAATGGCTAATTAGTCGGTAGTTACAAGATTTGAGTGGGTGGTAGAGCCACCATGACCTTAATAGATTGAAGGCACAGCAACATCATAAACACATAATCATAATTTGTACATTAGTTAAAACTTTAGTTGTAGTGCTTACTAATCTTTAATCTGAACTTTGTCGGTTTGGCCATGCAAAATGCATCCCACCAAGGAGCACAAATAAATAAATAAAAGATTAATTATATATATAGTTAAGAAGTTGGTGGGAGACACTGTTCATCATCTCATGATGACCACGTAATTATTCAACTTTTCTTAGTTAATTAATTAATCTCAATGTCACCCATTGTCCGTTCGTTTTTTTATTTTTATTTTATTTTTTGCTCTATTACCGACAACTCTCATAAGAAATATTTGTTGGTAAATCTCTTTTACGAAAGGTAAGCAACCTATAAAGTCGTCTATATATATATAGCGGTGGTTTAATTCCACATACGGAGAATATATAAGACATTGCTGATTTTATTGTTTTTCAATTAATAAAAATAGAAGTGGAGGTAATATAGGTACTCAAGTCTCGAGAATTTCCTTGGAGTTTTATGGTACGGCTAAAGTAATCGAATATGATAGGTTGGATAACTCAATATTTATGCATTTAGTTATCTTCTTTTTTCATTTTTTTTTACTCGACAAAGTAATAATAATATAATAGATGGGAAGAGGGTGGTAAAAAACAAACGCAGATAATAATAAATATAAGAATAGAAACATCAAATTATTTGGAACCATATTCGCCCACCAATGCTATAAACAAATTTTTAATATTATAAATTATTACATAAAATGTCAATAGTTAAAAAATAAATTAAAAAACTCATTAAAAATAAATATAAAATAAATAAATAATCATATTTATATTTATGTATCTAAACAATTTTTATAATTAGTTATCTAATATGTATATAATCAAACACAATTAAAATTTTTTAACATTAATTATAAAATTAGAAATATCTATATATTGTTCAACAATTAATAATATACATATTTAGAAGATTTTGTTAAGATTTAAAATTATGATTCTCCTATCATCTCTATTTGATTTTTTTTTAATTGTTTTGAATCATCATATAATATATAAAATTAATAACAATCTAATTTTTCTGCATATATTGTGATTTATTTTTTTAAAAACGAACATATATTACTCCATTAATGAAAAAAAAATGTGTTCAACGATCCATATTGTGTAAAAATTTTAGATAATAATTCAGAATCAAATTATAAATAAGACCAAAATGAATTCAATTCCGAGTGAGTATGAAATTTAACTTAACAAGCATCTAAATTTTAAAAGGTTGTATCCAGTTTAATTCGATTATTTAGTTAAACCGTTTAATTATATCGGATATAATAAATTTTAAACTTTTAGAAAGTTTTAAATATTATAGTTGATATATTTATTTATTTTTTATAAAATTTAAAGTATTATGAACATTTAAACTTATAAACAGTTTAAAATATCATGGAACGGGTTATATGATAGGACGGATTTAGATTGACATTAATAGAAATTTAAAGTATCATTAATCCAGTGCTACAACACGGATAAATCTTCATTTTGTTATTTTTTATCATTACTAATATTAAAATATTAAATATGTCGAATTAAAAAGATTAATTATATAAAAAAGTGGTCCAAATCCTAGTTCTAAAATACTTTTATGCGTATCACAATTATGCGTTGGCCTAAGTGATATGAATTTAACCTAAAGCTCGACCGCTTTTCTTTTTCAAAATTCGTGTTTATGCAAAGTCATTATAACGATATTAGGCGGGATGATTTTTGAAGATAACATTTAACAATCGGAATTCAGATTAAAAAGAATTTATATATTATTAAACCATAAAAGGATTACTTTTAAAATGTTATGATAAGCTTAAAGTTGTGTTTCTCTGTTTAGATTACTTATCAATGCGTCGAAGCACGCAGCCCGTTAATTGCAATTGTGGCATTCCTTGTGTATTTGACACACCAACTATATGATGTCATTAAATATCATTTATTATTTCAAATATCATATAAATTATACAAATAACATTATATTGTTGAAGATTGCTAATGGTGTTCAATCCAAATTTGATATTAAACATACTAGATAAAAACCCGCGCTATGCCGCGAGTATTTTTTGTAAGTTAGTTTTGTTTTAATAAAATTATAAGTATGATTGGTAGAAATTTGAAAGGATTATAGGATTTGGTATTTTACCATTACTCAAATTTTAGCTGTTTTATTTTATTATTTTATTATGTATGCATTCATTAAAAAAATACATGCTATATATTACTTTTACAAAATAAATGTACCGTATAGTCAATTTCTGTATTTTAATTTTTTTTTATGTTTTAAATATGTCTATAACTTCTTACAAATATTTAATTTCTATTTATATGTAATATAATTATATGTATACATTTTCAGCGAGTATTATATTTCAAGAAGCTTAGATTCTTTTCATTGAAGATATTCATGGTGCACAACCATAATTTGAATGACACTTAAAAATATTTAACATAGTCTTTCAATTTTTAAAATTATTTTTTTAACCGTTAGATCATAATGATTAATTAGTTAAAATGATAGCTTATAATTTATTTTATACGGGTGTACAAAAAAAATTATTTTATACCATAATTTTTCATATAAAATTATTATTCTAATTATGTTATGTTTCTTACTCTTTGGATTTTGTAATTTTATAATCATTTTCGTAACTAATAGCTGATGAAAAAAAAACTACAATCTCGATGTTAGCAGAAAATCAAAGAAACACTACTTTACTATTATACTCCAACGCAATTACACTATTATAAATATAGATAAAAATACAAATATTTGTCACTATAATTTTGTTTATAGAGCCATACTATAATTTACAAAACTGAAATATCTAAATATGATATTGAACCAAATCAAACCGAAAAATGAATAGACAAACTTATTTAAATTTTGTTTTTTCTTATTTAGTGATTTAACAATCCTTACAATTAAGAATATGCTCTTTTTGTCCAATTAAGATATTTTATAAACTTCATTTAATGAATTTTGTCCATGTCAATATATGTGTAGATATAAGCGGATGTGTATTATTTATTTTAATTTGATTGACTGTATTTTTTAAATGAGATATCAGCTTCTAATAAGAGAAAAAGTAATAAAAATGATTGTACACATCTTGTGATTAGTGGCTTAATGAAAAATATAATAATTAAATCAAATTTTAATAGTACAAAATCAGATTTTTTTGGTGGACGTGATTATATCAAATTTTCTCTAATGGAAACATATATTCTTATATTATGCAAATATAGTTTATGGATATAGATACGTAATCGGTTTATTGCTACCGATTTAAATGGTTAAACAAAATAGAAGATCTTATTGATTAGACAATTACATATTTAGCGTTAAAAGTCAATAATCTGGTACGACGTTCAATTAAAAAAATCTCAAAGAAAATAAAAAATATTCGTTTCTATTGGTTCCTTAGGTGAATTTCCGTTGGAAAAAATTGAAAATTGGTTATAATGTTAACATCTGTGAAATAAGATATATTTTTTTATGTGTAAACTGAATCGGAACATGTTGATTGTTGAGTTATATAGTAAAAATATATATGATAAACGTTTTAAATATAAATAATATAAATATATTTATGTAAAAGTAACTATAGATAGAAAGTTTACATTTAGATATTTGATAAACTCCATTTAATAATAAGAATAAATTTTTTTGTCTATGTGTCAACATAAGGTTATGTGTATTCATTTTATATATAATTTGATTTTGTTTTTCTTTGAATAAATTAGAAATCCAAGTGTCATTATAAAAAAAAATAGTTGTGTGTATTATTTGTTTTAATTTGATTGGTTGTTTTTTTAAATGATATGTTTTTTAATAAATAGCTGACGTGGCAAGCTGATGTGGCATGTTGGAGAGTTGAGTTGTATTAATCGTTATGTTTTGATTGAGTATCAATTTTAATGCGTTAGGTCTATATGTTTTTGTTTTACAGAAAATGACTTTTAATATTACTAGATTTTTGTTATTTCGCATTGTAATAATCTATTCAATAATTAAAATTTTATAGTTTTTGGTGTGTCTTGTTTTACACTTCGAAAACGATTTCACCGTACAACTCTATTTTTTTGTTTCTTTTATTCGTAGTTTCATACTAAGATTAAGCTATAATGTCGTGTTCGCCATCTTGACTTTTCTTATACATTTTTCTTATACATGTACATAAATATATGTAGAATCCAGCTACAAATGTTTTGGGAATAATCCCAAAAAATATATAATTTATTTTTTATTTTAACAGATAATATAAGAGTTTTTAATTGTTAAAATAATATTTCATTTAATTAATTAACATCGATTAATACACCAATTTTTAAATATTGTAAATTTTATGTATTACATGTGTATTATTATTTGAAATTCCAATTTTTCCTTTAAAAATGAATAAATTTATTTTTATTTAAAATAAAATAAAAAAGAAATTTATTTTTATTTGAAATTCCTTCGGCGATGGCCAGGATAATATTTTCGTCGGCGACAATTAAGCTCTTCTCCTATCTATTTCTGGTTCTATGAATAGAGAAATTAGAGATCTATTAAGATAGTGAAGATATTTGAAAAATAGAAATCCAATTTTGGATTATGTTTCTCTTAACCACTCTTGGTTTATCAGATTTGATTTGAAATTCTTTTTGTTTTGCTTCAGATGCAATTTCAATACCCAAAATTTTCACTTTTGTGAAAGAATTGTAAACCTAGATCTTACCGATCGATGAATAGTAATTTATGTAAATTAAGTCTTATGGTTCTTGTTTCTTATCTACAGATAGTGAGTTTCATCTATTGCTTCTCACGTGTAGCAATCACATTATTGTGTTATGCTTGTAGGAGCGCAGTAATCGAATTGAAAAAAATATGTGAATTTTATTGATATAACGATAACATAAAAAAATTACAACAATAGTATTAAAATGAGTAAAGTAAATAACGGAGCCAAGATATGATCTATTTTTCTTTAATTCAATAAATCGGCCGTAAGTGTTTCGGACAATCACGATTTATAAATCTCAGGATACAACCGATCGCGAACTAATACTCGATCACACGAGTAGTAGACTCAAGCGAACTTGATTTACGATATACTCCCGAATCTAATAAACTAAAGACAAACTTACTTTGAACGAAACAAGAGAGAGACGAGAATTTTTTTTAGAACTGAGAGTCTTTTTTTTGTTTTTGAGAGTGTGAAATAATGGAGTCGAGCGTCTCTTTATATAGAGGAAAAGATTTGGAGTGATCCCCAGGTCTATTCACAAAATGAAAATTTTCCAGAATATTCAACTTGCAAAAAATAGAAAATTTCCAGAATATTTAACTTGCAATGGAAAATTTGCAGAATATTCAATTTGCAAAATTGGAAAATTTCCAAAAATAGTCAACTCGCAAAATTGTAAAATTTCTAGAATATTCAACTTGCAAAATTAGAAAATTTCTAAGAATATTCAACTCGCAAAAAATGGAAAATTTCCAAGAGCCCATGAGCCCGCGAGCCCACGCTCTGCTCCCGCACCTGGACCGGCCCGGCCCAGTTCGGTTCGGCGCCCATGTAGAGCATTTTCCAAATCATCCCAAGTTGCTCACTTTACACTCTTAGTTCTCATTCAAATCAACTCCGTTTTTGACATATGAGTATACCATCTTGTAGTACTCGTTACCAGCTTTCCAACGCACTATCGACCCGACAATTCAGTTGAGCCATTTGACCCGAATGTGGGCGAAAAGTCACCTGAAAAACTTTGCCAAAAACCTGCAATTTTCCAGAAACTTTTTTTTGAAATTTCAGTTCCAACAATGCATACAAGTAATAGTATTGCATAAAATCTTAGATTTTGGAAACGATGGTTACAAATTGCCTTCTCATGCTCGAACTCCGAGATCAGTACGGGTAAATAGCCTTTGCTATTTTTGGTTTCTGGTTTAGTTCTTCAAAAATTTTCACAGGTTGGTAAACATGTCGTGCCAGAGAAATAAGTAAAATTTTTACTAAATCAATGATATATGTTTCGTTTTACTGAGTCAATTCACTGAATCGGAGGCAACTTTAAGGGATTAGGATGGATTCGTCGTCGTCGGTGCAGACGATTATGGCTTCGTCATCAGTTTGAAGAGATTTAATTTTGTCAATGTAACGAGATTCGATGACGATGAGTTTGTAATTTGGTAAAGGTCACGGTGGTGACGGTTGAACCGCAGAAAGAAATAGCGAAAAAAGGACAAATTTTTGACAATTTGATAGAAAGATCATTTCAGGACGTCGTTTCAAAATTTATTTTTTTTACTTTTTTATTAATTTCTTTCTATTTTGTTTAAAGAGAATAAAATTTTAGTTTTTTTGTTTAAAACAAAATTTAGTTTTTCTAAGTGCAAAATTAGAATTTTCAAATAATAATACACATGCGATGTGTAAAAATTATAATATTTTAAAATTAGAGTATTAATCAATACTAATTAATTATATAATGTATTATTTTACCATCAAATTTTTTTTATATTTGTTCAAATAAAAAATAAATGGAGTATTTTTTGGGATTTTTCTCCAAATGTTTTAGGCAAATACGTTTGCAGCGTTGTATCTACATAACATATCATTTTGGCGACGATGGAGAGATTCAAAACGTCAAAAAATGAAAGGGTTCTCCTTTATTTTTTTCTTTTTGTTTCTTAAATAATAACAATATTTTTATCAAAAAGAAAAATAAATAATAACAATAGTGATTATAATGTTTTTTTTACAAAGAAAAAATAGTAATTATATGTTAGCTTGTGATGTGTTTAGATATCAGCAAAAACACCCACACCAAAGCCGGCTATGAGAGCCCTCAAATAAATAAATAAAGGAAAAAACGATATTTGTGGTTTTCCTTCAACTAAGATACAAAAAAACAATTACGAAAAAAGATGAAGCACTAGTCCTCAAATCGGCCGATGAAAAAAAAAAGGTATTCAATTGTTTAAAGGTAAATTTATTGATATTTAAATTATCCGTTACAATTATGTGTATGGCGGATGTATATTGTGTATAAGTAATAAATTAATACGGTAGAGAAAAAAGAAAAGAAAAGAAATACGAGTCAACTAGCCAACAACTATTTTTAAATATAAAGTCGAATGTTTGATGGATCCAATAATGCGAAATATAGACCAAATAATAATGAAAGAAAGTTCATAAAATATTATTATTCGAACCACTTTTTTTGTTGAATGTGAACGTATTATAATGAGTTATACTATACATATAATCGTGCTGTTTTTAACAAAGCATGCATCAGTCATATAAAATATCGTCTCAGTTAACAAAAAAGTAACTATATGTTTTGAAATTGTTAAAAGTATTATTTTTATCACAGAATATTTTACTTTGGTTGGTTAAAATATCACGAACTTAACTATTTCTTCTGAACTGATTAATAATAACCTTTATAATCTATAGCCAAAACATTAAAGTGATATTTTTTATATAGTACATATACTTATAATTAAAAACATAAAAGAGAAGAGAGAAAAAAAAATATACAAGTGGTTGACAAAAAAAACAGCAAATACAAGTGAAGGAAATATCCGCACCGTCATGTGTATACTGTATAGACCTGACCGCACACGTGTGGCTTTTTGTACTTCTCCGTTTTATGCTTTTAATAGTTTATTTTTGTTAAAGAACTGAAGTCGAATCTGTAATTTTAAAGTGAAGTCAGGGGCAAATATATATAGTACATGGATCTTGCTAAGATCTTGTCTTCTTGAATTTTTTTATTTTTGCTTTCACCAATTGTTTATTAAATAAAAAAAGGCAACTTGTGTGTTACTGTTTGTTTCTGGAAAAAAAAAAAGAGTTTTGTCGTGAAGCGACGACAATGAACATAATACGGACGAAGCTCTGGCGGAAACCTCCCCATTCGGCCCATCTTTCTATTGAAAGATCAGTTTTTTTCTTTTGTTTCTTTTTCTTTCAAGTATTATTTATAGATATTCTTCTGTAACATTTTTTCTTACGACAGGAAATGAAAAGATTCATCATTATTTCATTTATATATTCCTTCCTCTTATTCAGGAAATGAAGGAGGGTGGATGATGGTGTCACGGGAAACCCAAAGGGATGTACATTTCATTTACTTATGACAGCTTTGTTTCTTCATATGTTCATTATTCACGAATCACTTGATTCACAACAAAGAATAAAAAAGTGTGTCATGCATGATCTACTGAGACTTGCCACTGTTCAATTCACCTATGCCTATGCACATCTATATGTATATCTAAGATGCTCTAATTATAATCTGCCACTGTTAAATTAAGTTTTTTAATTGGACTAATGCGAGAGTATGAAGAAACCTGACAATAGATTCAGAGTCTGAACACACTTACTCCACCATCCTTGTTGAATATTTGAGTTCTTAATATTAAGCTACCCGCTAATTAGAAAAACAAACATAAACACTTTATATTTACACAAATTCACACTTTTCTACAATCAAATAATATGAAATGGGGCTTCTAGTTGCTCCAATATTAGATCTATGGGCCTATTAAAAAAATTACCAGGGTCCTCAACTTTTATAGATGTCTTGCAAATGGGCACCCCCGACGCCCCACCGAGACATGCAATCATCCCTGAGATTCATGTGGTCTCTGACCTCATTACTTGCGACTCTGTTACAAACAGCCCATATCAGGCCCGTTGTTTAAGAGGCCGGTCTAATTATGGATGATAAAGCCCACCGGTACCTAACCACTAACATCCCCTACATCTATGGTTTGGTTTGTTGCGGAGAGAAAACCGCATCAATTTAGGCATCCTGATTGCAAACCAAATCAGACATTTCATTTTCCTCTATTTTCTTTTTTGTTTGTTCTGTGTGTTTACACAATTCACGAAGCAAAACATTTCACATGATCAAACAAAAGTTCAATGGATTCCCAGAAACCTTTCTCGATTGAGTTCAAAATTTGAGGGTAAACTGTAACTAACGATATTTTGTTTTAACTTGGTGTGGTCCAGTTAATAAAAGTAAATCGAAAGCAAATGGCCTTATAGCAATAACATTGCCTCTACAAGACGCATAGAGCCACCACGAGGCTGGAAAACCACTTGCACATCTTCAAAATGAGTAGCTAAGGACTAAGGAGTCTCAGTTTGTATGTTGAGGCTGATAAAGCCTTCGTTGTATCAAAACATTGGACGAATGTTAAGTTGATAAAAGGAAAACGCAAAGAGCGAGTTAATGGTAAAGATTATTGCTTTTGAGTTTTTTTTTTTTTTTTTAATTCAGATCGTAGTATTCTGCAAAATTATGATATTATTCAGCTCTCCAAGTCACTCACGCACTCTCATGACAAAAAGAAAACAGTTACCAACTCTCTCTCTATCTTTCACATATCTGCAGGCGAGAAAGGTTTCGACCAGAAATACCCCAAAAATAAAAAAAGGAAAAAGAAGAAGAGGAAGCAGAACATGAGAGAACTAAAAGAATAATACAAAAGTAGATGCTGTGACAAAATCAAGAAGAAAAAAAAAAAAAAGAGATGGAGAATGGGTGCTAGGTCTCCTCCATTTGATCAAGAAGCATCTCCTGGTACCTGCACTCGCTGCTGCAAAACCCTTTCTCTCCTCTGCACCACAACCATTTGTAATTGAGATTTAGTTTTGGAACTCGATGATCTGATTAAAGTCCGATATATATATATATATATAGATTGTGGACGGACCTATATATGTAGATGTCCTGTTTCCGGTCAAGATTCTTCTTGCAGGTGTAGCAATAGCTTAGAAAACTCTCCGTGCTCTTGGACTCCATGGCTAGTGGTGGTAAAGGAACAGAGCAAGGAGTAGCCTCCACGAAAACAGAGTTGTCGAAGATATGAGTGATGGTTGGGTTTGGACCGTGAGATATGACGCGCGTGTAGTCTTCCGTCTGGTCAATCTCACTCACGGCTAAGAAGACCTTCGTTTCGAGACAAGGACTGAGTTGTCCCTGTCCATGACCGGAATATCTCATGCCGGTTTTCGTACCAAAATCAGCTGATGGGATCTGGACTCTGAGCTTTGACCCGAAAAGGACCATCTTGTTGACAGGTTTTGTCGAGTGATCTCTGTTACTGTTTCCGTATTTCACGAGATCGGCGAGGCCAAAGGCGTCTGGTGGGTGAAACCTTTGGGGATTAGGGATCGTGGGCTCCAAATAGGAACTGGGTTTAGTGGTTTTGGAAGAGAAGATTGATGGGTTAGCTTCGAGGATCGACGTCGGGCTGACGAGGGAGAAGTCTGAGTCAAAAGGAGTCATCTTTGAAGTGAAAAACCTAAACTTTGGAGAGCTAAAGAGAGATGAAGAGTGACAAGTGTTAGGTTTTGAAAGTGGGGGTTGATCAGCCATGAGGGATGCTTGTTTCTTCGTCACGGCTGCTCTAGGTTTGTTTCTCAGCATAGTTAAAGACCGTCAGATCCGGTGAAGGTAAGGATCATAACTCAGTAGCTTCCATGAGAGAGGGAGAGAGAGAGTTAAAAAAAGCAAATGAGGATTTCAGTGTAGAGAGAGATTAAGTAGAAATATCTAAAAATAAAGAAAGAGTGAGAAGAACAGAGAGAATTGGTACAATTATTGAAAAACTCTGACTGCTTCTGCTCGCATATGGGGGGGGTCTCACTCCTATGAGCTGATGATCCTCTCTCTCAAAAATCAGATTAAAAGTTGCTTTCTCTTTATCTCTTTTTCTTTTCTTTATTCCAGAGAGAGAGAGAGAGAGTGATCTCGGGAGAAGGGACGTTGTGGATTTATTCAAGAAAAATACATGAAACTTTACTGATTTACCCTTTACATTTATTATACATTACACATTATATTGCTTCAATATGGTTTGAATGTATATCGTACTTTAGATTAACAACATTTTGGTTGGGTTGAGAATAAAAGATTTGATTACATCTTGGAACAAAAAGAAAAATCAAATTTCAAATTTGTACTACTTTTTTCCTGCATGTACAATACTTTTATTTGTTTATTAGGTACACTTAACGGCGATACATTATTTGTGCATTGATGTTTGGGCCTCTGTATACCCAGACTCTCTTTTATTTTATTTTATGTTTTTCCTTCTTTTTTGAATCTATTCTGAAATTAATTTCTTACGATTTGTATCCATTATTATATACGGCGTTCTTGTCATTATTTATTTTGTCTTTCTCTAATGAAATAATTCATTTTCATTTGGATTTCTTGTTTGATTAATCAAACAATCAGTGACGTTATTTTATAAGGTTAGAAACAATTATCAGTGAGTACATGCTAATCTACGGAGTAATCAATTTAAAACAGTTGCGTGGATAAACAAAAAAAACAACAACAGAGCGGGGCCCACAATTGCACCTGCTTTGCTTAATCCAATAATTAAGATCTACTTAAGCGCCACGTGTGTTTTTGTCCACTACACGTTGATTGAAGGGTCTCGATGCGTTTACACACCATTACAAGACAAATTCTATAATTAATAATAATCACTTCATTTGACCAAAATTATAACTCGTCGACGTAAGGACGATGCAACTACTTTTCTTGTTGCTGATCTTGTTGTGTTTATCGAATCCCATCTAACTATCGCATTTTTGTTGTTTAAGCTCGTCAACTTCTTATCGATCTAAATTTTTTAAATCCACCATACACAAAAACATAAGTTATTAAATTCGCTTCTTCTTTTTTTTTGTTTTTTTTTTTTTAATACCAAGATTCTCAAAAGTCCTTTAATTTGCAAGATTATATATATAAGCAGCCTCGTAATTGCATACGGCTAGATGGATAGTCCTACCTCCAAATAATAAAATGCTTATTGTCAACCATTAATAATGCTTAATCAACACAAAAGAAAAACAAAATTATTGGTAAAGAAACAAAAGTATTCCGATGTAATATATATATATATATATATATATATATTTACTATTTATTACGATAAAAGAGTTAGTAAAAGGCCGTGGGGCTAGAAAATAGGAACCCACATGAAAAAGACAGGAGTGTAATCGCGTTTTCACTATTCTTATCGTATTATAATTTACGAATTAGTAATCATATTGGGCTTTTCTTCTCTACTAGTACGTAGGACCCGTCGAGGGAACCTTTATTTGTATGTTTGTTTGTTTTACAAGAAATATAAACAAGGGTGAGATTGACAACAACAACCAAAAAAAACATAAACAAGGGTGGGTTGTTTATCAATTATCATGACTCGATGTCTTCTTGCCTCAACTGGTCTGCCATTGGATATGTTTTCGTTCTATTTTTATGAACAACTATTTTTTTACAAATAAGAAGAAACAAAATAGCGACTACTCATCGATATATGCTATTGAGTTTCCATCGATTCTGTGTTTGTTTTTGTAACTATTCAACAACTCTGATCCCTTAATCACTGCCACCATATACATTTGTACGTAGAAGAGTTTGACGCCCAAACCTTAGTCATAGACGTGACTCATTAGAATTGGTTTAGTTCTAAATCACCTGACGTGGAGGTATAGAAAATAGATATTGGAGTGGAATCAGCACAAATCATCCATTTGATTCGATAATGAATAAATTTTAAATATTTCTTTCAACTTCATGATTTCTTTGAGGACTCGCAATCTTCAATCATGGTTATTATTAATTTGAAAGGGTACGTGACCAAGTGGAATATTATGTGTTTGATCAAGGATATAAAAGTCACATCACCCTAAAATACCAAGATAAGCTTTTCGGTATTTACACTAAACTTGGGTTAACTCCTTACTCTCGGTTAGCCTAGAATGTTGAAAGCTATAGCTATATATTTTTAGCAAATTTGTTTTTTTTTAATATTAAATTTCTATTCAAGAAAATAAAATACAAGGTTATTAGAAACCCATGACGGTCACAGGCCCAACAGTAAGAAACATTACCTTATTCTGCGATAAAAAGATAGGCTAGCCAAGGTTCAACCTAAACAGAAAAAGAATAAATAAACAATATAAACAACGAAACAACGAAAACCAAGTAGAGAAGAGAAAAGCAGCAGGCGTCAAGGAGCCCTGATAATAAGTTGGATCTCTTTAATGATCAGCGTCGCAGTCCTAGGATTTAGCAATTGTTTTTGCTTGACTGCGATAAAAGAAGCTACAATAAATAACGATTAGTTGTTGTTGTTGTTGTTGGTATGAAGATGTTAAATTTTATTTCCGATCATGGTTTGAAAATCGGCGAGCTTGAGTTGATAAGCGACTTGAATTCTACTCTTGCAAGAGAAACTTTTGGACGCAAAGAAAGCAAAATGTGCAAAGATATTAAAGGAGAGGTTGATTTTCTTAAATCATTGCTTCTTTGTCAACATGTCTTAATCCGAATCATTAAACTTAATATTAGAAAATATTTTAGCTTGAATACCATTTTTTTTCTTTTTCTATCTGTTAATGACAGAAATCTTCATGTTCAAACCCACATTGCTCTTTTTGATTGTTTAAGCCCAACACTAAAATAAAATGAGCGACATGTACAAACCCAACCTGATAACACCCCCACATATAGCCCAATCAGTGATTTATGACCTCTTAGCAGGCCGATAAAAAAATCTGTGAATATGGATTGATTTAATTTGTTTTTTTTTGGAACAAGAGAATTTTTTTATTATGATATGCATTGATATAAGGATTGTTTTAAAAAACGATTGTAATACAAATCAGGCTACTATATATGTGTAAGATTTGTTTATATAAGAAAAAAACAAAGAAGATATGTTTTGATGATATTTTCTCAATACGTAGCTGTATTCGTTTTTTTCCTTGTCTCAAAGAGGATTTAAAAACAATAATAATCAAAACAGGAAGAAAGAAAACCAAAGACGTACAAAACAAAAAAGAACAGAAAGACGTCTTCTTAGAGCACATTCCCATCAGATTGTCAACTGCGTGCAGCCAAGGATCGTCCCACGACACCTTGTCATCGGCGCCACCCTCCGCCACGCCGGACGATCACTCCCAACCGTCAAAACGTCGACGTCTGACAACGGCTTGATGTCCCAGTTGAGCCTATCAGGTCCAATCACTCCTCCTACGATCAAAACCTCTTCACTCAAACTCGTCATCGCCATTCCAATCCTCCGCTTAAACTCTGAGGCCGACGCAACCATCTTCCACGTGTCACCTTCTTGCTTGAACAGCAGCCAATGGCTCATCACGTAAAGCACGTCCTCAACAACCGCCATAGGACCTTGCGGCCAGCCATAGTCTTTCACAGCCCATCCGAGTTTAACGCTCTCAAGAACCTGCACTGTCGATAAGCCTTTGTGCAAAACGTGAACTTTCCCATTTACCACAAGACCCGAGCAGGCTGAGTTATGAGTCCGGTGGAGATCTGGGATCGATGTCCAGACGTCATTCTCAGGATCATACATCTCAGCACCAGATATCGATTTCCTGCAAGTAGTGAATCCACCAGCAACAACAATCTTCCCGTCGAGTACGCAACAGGCGAACATAGCACGAGGCACGAGCATTGATGCGCGCGGAGTCCAGCATCTCTGTAGAAAGTCGTAAGACCAGACCTCGTCCGTTGCAAAGGTACCGCCGTGATCCCCGGTAAGCGGATCGACAGCGTCGCTGCCTCCACCTAAGACAAAGAGCTTTCCGCCAGAAGTAACGGCCCCAAAATGGGCAAGGTGGCGGATTCTGGATGGGAGGAGAGGGAGTGTGAGCCAGCGATCGCAGTTGGGACTGTAGACTTGCCAGATGTTCTCAGGATCGAAAGCACAAACGCAGAGAAGATCCTCGGATGATCCGACCTCTTTCCGGACTCTGAAGAGCTCATCACTGCGGACAGCTGCTCGCCAGGACCGAGACACGAGTTCTAGATTGGGATGAAGGTCTAATGGCACATGCGCCAGGCATCTCAGAGCAACTGCGTCTGGAATTCCTTCCAGCAGGCCAGACATTGTTGTCGCTACAAAATCTGAAACACATTGATTGATCACTCCATCAGATACATTCTTTGAATCTGAACCATGCCAACAACATAATTTTGACCATAGCACACAAAATTAAAAAAAAAAGAAGCTGAGAAGCGTGTAAAGGGAATTCGATTTTGAGAAACCCTAGTAATCAAGATTGGGGTCCGACAGCAAAGAATCGATCTCAAGAGACTCTCTAAATTGGATTAAAAACAAAAAAAAAAAACCCTAGTAATCAAGATTGGGGTCCGACCAAAGCATTTCATCGAGGAGGCCAATGCAACGCAGAAAAGCATATGCGAAAAATTAGACACTGGAGACGAACGATTACCCAAAAAAAAAGAAGGGAAAAATCCAAGGGAATCAAGAAGCCGACCCAAGATACGAAATCCGATTTGGGGGTAATATATAATTTACCTGAAGGCCTACGAAAGAGGAAGAATTGATGAACACGACGAGGAGGAGATTCTAATTTCGGAGAATCCAATCCAATCCAATCGAGGTTAAGGAACAACAAAACGAAGAAACACGGA
Source organism: Turritis glabra (assembly GCA_900406565.1). Classification (NCBI taxonomy): domain Eukaryota; kingdom Viridiplantae; phylum Streptophyta; class Magnoliopsida; order Brassicales; family Brassicaceae; genus Turritis; species Turritis glabra. The sequence continues at coordinate 155,170 of OVBN01000228.1, read as the reverse complement.
AGAGAAGAAGGTTTTTTTGGGTTGTTGTTTTAAGGAAGAAGCAACTTCGTTTTTACATTTTCATTTCATTATATTACCAAATGATAATATTATTTCTCCCTTTCTTTTTTTTCTGCCTTTTTGTGATTTTAATTACCTTTAGAAAACAAGATTTATTGGATATTTATTTATTCCATTTTATTAGAACAAGGGGGATACTTATTATGTTTTCTGATTCCTTCCCACAAAATATTACTAATATGTTTTTCATTTTTCATCTACACACACATTCTTTGCGTTCACACCGTGAGAAAAGTGACGCCAAGTTGCAAGATAACAAACAAACAGACATGTCGATTGGGATATTCTCATACTCTTGTTCCATATGCTAACCATATACTGTATATCCCAATTACATCTTAGCAGCAGGCCTGGCTCAATGAATTGGAAGACCCTGGGCTGGCAAAACAAAATGGACCCTTATTTTCTATCTTTCTTGGACTTGGTTAAAAAAATAAAAATTAAGTAATAATTAGTTTGCCCTATGCAAATGCAATTCCAAAACATCAAATAATAGTATTCCTCCTTTCATACTAAAAACTAGATCTCGACGTTCAGTTCTTCGGTTCAGTTTGGATCAGTTTTTTTGGTTTTTGGTTAATTCGGATTAAAAAATTTAGTATCCGTCCGGGTATTTTAAAATTTCAGTTCGGTTAAGTTTGATTTCGGGTATTTTCGGTTCGGTTTCGCATACCCAAAAAATTATAGTAAAACTAAAAATTGTTAAATTTAAATAAAATTTGGCTAGATTTTGACAAATATAACTAAAATATTTCAGATGTTTTGGTTATTTTAAAGATTTTGGTTAATTCGATTTAAAAATAACTAATATTTTTGAGTTATATTTATAATTTTGGATAACTGGGTTATACAAAGTCTAATTATAAATAATATTTTGGATCTATTATTATATTTCGGGTACATATTCGGTTTTTGGTTCGGTTCATTTCCGGTTTTTAAGTAGAAAAATTTAAGACTCGTTCGGTTATTCTGTCGGTTTCAGTTTGATTTCAATTCTTTTTTTTTTGTTCAGTTATTTGATTCAGATAATTTTACTCAAACCTTCTAAAAACTATTGTACACGGTTTTTTATATTATATAACATTCTAAAAGTACATCATCCGAGTTCAAATCCACAAATGCATGCATCTATATTAACAGTTTAAGTACATTTTAAAGAGAAACATTTGTTTTGTAAGATATTACATAAAATGCCATTGATTTTAAAAAAACAAATTAGGAAGCTCGTTAAGGGTAAATATAAAATATGAATATATTTATATACATGTATCCAAACAACCTCTACAATCAATTCTCTACTATCCATATAACCAAAAACAATTAATTTTTTTTTAATTTTAATTATAAAATCTAAAATATCCATATAATATTCCACAATTAATAGTATAGATATTTAGAAAATTTTGTTAAGATTAAAAATTTTGATTCTCCTATCATCTTTGCTTGATATATTTTTTTAATTGTTTTGAATCATCATATAATACATAAAATTAATTAAACTTTAGGTTTTTTTCTGCATTTGTCATGATTCAAATTTTTTAAAACAGACATGTATTACTCAAGCAATGATGAGAAATTATGTGTTTAACGTCTCACATCGGCCAAAACTTTTAGACAATGGTTGAGAGTCATATTATAAATAAGACCAAAATGAATATAAATCTGAATAAGCAGGAAGCTAAACTTAACAAGCATCCAAATTTAAAAATTTGTATATGGTTTAATTCGATTTTTAGTCGAAACGTTTAATTATATCGGATATAATAAATTTTAAACTTTTTAAAAGTTTAAAATATTATGAACATTTACACTTATAAAAAGTTTAAAGTATCACAGGACGGAGTTATATGGCGGAACGGGGTTGGGTCAATATTAATATAAATTTAAAATATCACTAATGTTACAACACGGATAAATCATCATTTCATTATTTTGTTAACACCATCAATATTACAATATTAGACACATATGATTAAGTTGATTAAATTATGATTATGTAAAATAAAAAATTGTGCCGCGGTATACCGCGGGTTAAATCCTAGTGTTATTCAATTTTAGATGCAATTATTATGAATAAAATGTCTTTAATTTTGTCAAAAATCTCATAAATATGTTTATTTTATTTAAAAGTTTTGATGCAAATTTTTATGTAAAAAAAAAAAACTGAAACGATTTATAATGAAACAAAAGATTGTTTAATAAAGAATAAATGCACAGCAGATTAAATTTTAGTTTTAATTATTATATTATTTCTGGAAGTCAAATTTTAGTGTTTAGTCAAGTTATAAAGTCTAACAAAGATTTATCGTTTGAATATAAGAAAATCGGTATCGAAAGCAAGAAAGTGAAAATGGAAAACTGGTATACACTACAGATTCTGAAATTGGTATTCAAATCAAAATGGGGGGGACGTAGCCATTCCTCAACTTAATTCCAAATAGGGCTACACCCAAGCCCATTAGAAAAGGTTCTTTTCTTATTGAAATTAAAAAGGTAAGAAATCTTCTATTAAAAAATCCACGTGTGGAGCATCTGACCAATGGAGCTTGTGCGTAGTCGTACACCTGAGCGCAAGAGGAGAATAGAGTAGATTGTTTCGATGACGCGTGTATTCTTATTGGTCCACGTAGGAAATCCACCGTGGTCTCCACAGTGCCTATATAAGAGACGAGTAGAGAGAGGGGCTCCTTTCACGCCTTCACTCCCGTCTCCTAACTTCGAAAACTTCTCTCCCAAAAAAACCCTAATTTTCACTCGAAGCTATGACAGATCTTATGGTTCCGAGCAAGCGACCGCGAGCCCCAAGCTTCTCCGACAAGCATCCCGAGAGTCACGCCACCGCCGTTTCGGATTGGTTGCAGCAGAAAGAGATGGCTCCGGTTCAGGACAAAAACTTTCTTGAGCTATGCCGTTTCTGCAAGAAGAACCTACGTCACGACGAAGACGTTTTCATGTACGGGTCAGTTGTTTGATTCGACTGAGGAAATAAATTACGCTTGCAGATCTTTTGTCCGCCCTTAAGTATCTGGTCTGTTCTTTTGTCTTGTTGCAGATCTTTTTATCAACTCTAATCCCATAAATTCCTTTAACTCTCTTCATGATCTTGTGGAATTGATTATGATAGTCTAAGGATCGTCACGTTCCAACTATAATATTGATTATGATAGTCAAGGACTAGACTCGCTTTATTACAAGTTTGTAGTGAATTTATTGCATCTATAAACACTGCCGTTTTATTTGCAATTATTGCAGCTATTTGGGGGCATTCTGTTCAAAAGAGTGCAGAGCTAAACAGATGGCATACGACATCCTTAAGGAATTACCGCGACACAAAGCCAAACCTAAGAAGGGAAGAACGTCCAAGGATGAAGGATTAGAGAGGATCACAGCAGCATCATCACGTTTTTACATATGATGATGATTCTCGGTTGGTTCAGTGTAGATCTGGATGTGTGCAGCAAAAACCCCATTGTTTCGTTTTTTTTTTTTTTAGCCTACCATTCTCCAAGTTGGCATCGGCATTTATTATTAACATCTGTCGATCAACTTTCTCTTTTCTTTTCTTTTTTAGGACTCTCTTTTTTCAAGTGTTCGGACAAACCAATTGAGATGATATCATGATGTACAAGGGTGTTTTCTTTAGGGTATTTTAGCCATGACAGCCTCTGATTTCTTTCTTTTTATTAATCATCAACTTTGTCTTTGGCATTTAGACTTTTGGCCGTCTCAGTGAATTCAGAGCCAAACTTTATGACTCAGAGACTCAGAGCTTGCTTGGTCTATGACAATTGACTATAACTAAAAGAAGATTAAAAGTTATAACAGATTCATGCATGAATGGGCCGTGTATTGGACCCCATAGATTCACTAATCGATAATAAGAGATATCGTATAGTGGGCCTAGATTCCCCCCCCCCAGTTATTGTCATTTATCTTGCGCCTAGTCATTCAACGCTTCATCCCTCCAAAAGCCTAAACATAACTTAACGCTGTTGACCTATCTATTTAACAGCCCCTACAAGTCGTGAGACATTTGACCCCATCTTTTAAACATGTCATTCATTATACACCATTGTACAGTAAACATATTAAATGTGGTAATCTCTCTTACCGTAAATCTATATTAACATTTATGAGCGGCTAAATCTGTGGCCGTATTAAGTTTAATGCGTGATATTCGAATTTCAGAGAAATATAGCCTTTGCTGGAATTAAATATGGTAAAAATATTATATGATCGAAGAATATTCTAAATTCTTACATAAAAAAGGCAAATTGCAAGAATCATCGCGTTATTTCCCGTTATTTGGAGGTATGACGAAAGCCAATATGTACATTTCTTTTTTAGTGTCAAAATCTCAATTAAAAAAAAAAAAAAGTGTCCAAATCCAATAGATAAAAGAAAACAAGAATTTAATTGGTTGCCAAAATAAAATAAAAAGAGTTTGACCGTATCTTTGTTAGGCCTCGTGTGGGTTCAGTTATATTTATATAGGCAATGACCTCATCTGACGTAGTTAATTACTAGGCACTGACAGGAAACTTGGAACAGAAGCAAACGTCGAGGCAAATGATAGAGAAGAAGATGACGCCATGCCCCCTCAAAACTGCTAATTGATTCTCTTACTTGTTATGGTAACTCTTTAATTATAACTGTAAATAATGTTTGCTGTTATTTTGTATCTTTTGACAAAAAATGTTGGACCAAATCCATGACGCACGACTCTGACCTCTTCTCTGCCAGTTTACTTATTATTATTTTTCTGTTTTTCTTTCAAAATTATCAGTTCCTTTACGAAATTCTTTTGTAGTATATATTAACATCTAAATTATAATAACCTGGCTGAATGATATATGAAAATCAAAATATTCAACAAAAGTTTAAATCATGTGTTATCAAAAATTCAAAACTCAAAAGCTGTATTCTATTAATTACTGTTTATGAAGGATATACGATGTGAATATAAAAGCATGTCTATAAAATGTCACATTATGTTGATTACTCACTCGCTAATTTGTTAAAGAGATCGAGAGACAAACACGTCGCATCTCACTTGTTCTAGACCACTCCCCATTTCAAATTCAGTTAATTACTAGTGTTGCAGTGTCGTTTTGACTGGCTCACAAAGATGCAAAAGAGAGACATACACGTCGCATCTCACTTGTTCTCGACTACTCCCCATTCAGTTTACATGCAAGTCCAATATCCACTGACGTCAACGTCTCTTGCAGACGCTGACGTTGAGCTTGATCTCCACGTGGACCGGAACGTCAAAACTTCTTTTCGACTTCGACCAAGGTAAATTATAAACCACTATGTTTTTGCATCTTAATTTCTCTAATTGTATCTTTCGTAACTTGACTTAACATATAAGATTGATTTTTTCTTTTCAGTTTATATACACAACACAAACTTATCTTAAAGCTAATCTTACAACCATTTCTCTTTTGCTAGGAAAAGAAAAACAGGTCTAATTTTGTATTTTCTTAAATTTAATCATCAAGATTTTGTAGCTCATTAATTATTACTATCATTTTTAAGTAATATTTTAGCGATTTTTTTTTCATTTTAAGTGATGTTTTCAATTTTGTATGCAAAAATTAATTGTATTTAATTTTTTTTACCAATTATATTTTATATTTTTTTTTTATTAGTTGAATTTATTTTATTTAATGATGTTTTTAATGTAAAAGAAGTAAACTAAATGAAAATTATATATTTTTTAATTTGTGTGAAAAACTTTAAATATTATTTAAAATGATAAAGAGGGAGTATAAAAAAAAGTTTGTAGTTCACTATGTACAATAGAGAAAATCATTAAACTCATAACTGATAAAGATAAAGCTCCATTCAGAATTTCTCTAAATGTTTACCTTATTTCTTTTTAGATTAGAAAAAGAACCTGTCAAATCGTGTTTTGTGAACGTAACGTTCATATCATACTGTCCCCGCATTTCCTACTCTGAGAATTACGACTTGTTCTTAACTAAAGTGCTATAATAATACAATTCTTTACATTTCAAATTTAAGGCAGATAACATAGTGTGCTGCCAATCACTCAAATTTGTCATTACATGATTAATTCTAAGTTTCCATTAATCAACACTCACCCACCCGTATATATAAATACATTTCTTTATCAATTATCACCAATGTTACTTACTGCGTCTCAATCTCACTGCAAGCGTCCAAGGATCCATCCAAATCAAATGTTACAAATTGTGATCAACTTGACTAACAATCAATTTGAAGAGTCTTTACTTTTGTTTTTTTGTTTATTTTTTTTCTACTTTGTGATTGATTTACTCGCAAATCCCAATCGACGGGGATTCACATGGAGGGATATGATATCATATATGATTCTGATTGTTATGAAAATATAAAGTATTGATAACATAAAGCTAATATATAATGTTGACAAAAAAGAGCCGATAAATAACAGAGCCATATATTTGTCATTAACAACAGATCCAACATACTTTGACAAGAAAAAGAACAACAGATCAAATACAAATTTAAATAGCAATCATACACTGATTAGGTTGTAGGATAACTATCCTTTAAAATTTCTTTATTTTTTTGGGGAAAAAAAAAACTAACTTTATAAGATCAATCATTCGTTTAAATATATAACTAAGTTAAAACAATCCTAAAGATATAAAATATATAATCAATGATTAGCAGCTTCGAGTGATCACATGGAAATGTCGTTTTCTAAATTGTTATTACGAAACTTACCTACAAGCCTAGAGTCCTATAAATACAAATAAAATTATGTTCGGTGTATTAGCTAATTTGTCACTATCTTTCTAATTAATGCATGTTGTTATCGTATGTATTCAGTGTGTTAGTTAATATCTTCCAAAACCGTATATATAGTAATCATTAGTTGTAATCGAATGGATGCATATATATGATTATAAGGGGGTGTTATTCGATTAAAAGTAAAGTAGAATTATCATGATTATAATGATTACAGAATTTAAGAAACTTTTAAAGAGTTTAAAAAAGATTTCACAGATTCACAAAGAATTTATGGAAAATACCATTTTATCATTCACTATTTTGAAAATCTTTAAAATTTGTTTTAAATGAACAAATTTTTTAAAAATCAATAAACCAGTAACACTAAATTTTAATATAATCTGAAAGTTAGTTAAAGTATTTTTTAATCTGATAACGCATGATTTTGAATGAGTTTCTAAAATCATCAATTCAATAACACATGAATTTTAATAAATGTAAACAATTTTGTATAAATATTGAACCAATAACATATCATTTTAATAGAGTCTTTATAATTCAAGATTGAATATAACAATAAACTTTTCAAAAATTATAACTCTTTAAAAATCACAAAACTAATAACACTCCCAAAACTATATATATATATATATATATTTGATGTTTTAAGAAAGTGAAAGTGACTAGATCCAAGTGGAAAAATGAATGATCTGGTCTTTTTACTAGAAAGGGTCGAGTAATGTTACGACATAGCATGTGGTTGTGATCTAGTTAATAGGATCTTCTCATCATATCCTTTCGCGAAGAAGCAACTCTTTATCTATGTAGATCCATCACAAACCATAGAAGCAACACAATTCATTATAATACTCGTAGCGTGACGTAGTTCTGTATTCCACTATTGTAACAAATTATAATAGAAATAGAAAAAAGAAAATGTTAATAAGACAAAAGGAAATAAATAAGAGAAGGAAAGGATGGGCAGTGAAAGTGAGTGGCATGTGCGTCCTCCTAACCTCTAATCTCCGCCGTTCCTCCGACCAAAATATCGACCGTCGGGATATGTCTCTTGTTAGATAATAGTAATACTATGAAATTTATGAACGTTTCCTCTTCGTATTTTTTCTTGTTTGAATCTACGAGCCGTCGGTATCATCTGTTTAGATAATATTATATAAATTCAAAGGGAGCTCCGGCGAAAAGCAATTTAGTTTAGATACTTACTGACTGGGGGGTGTGCGTGGGGAAGGAGACAATCTCTGAGTAAAATTTTCGTAAAATAAAGTTTTCCCACGTGGTTGACACGTGGCGAATAATGTAGGGTTAAAGGCAATCCAAAGAGACACTCTTCTCTAATCTGATCTATCCCTCCCTCTTACTGTAAGAATCCAATCATATACGTACGTTTACTTCACTCGCTTTTACCAGGCGCGTTTGTTCAGAAGACCTCTTTATAAAGGACATGGAATGCACGGAAATATATAGACAGAGAAGCTTACTAACATATTGTCATTTTCTTGCAAAAAAATTGGAAAATTAAGAGAAATTGATGTGAAAACTCTTACAAAATAGTCCTATTTTATACCGAATAAACACCAACTGGTTTTATTGTTGTGTTGGCGATTTTTGTCTTATAGACTCTGATGTTTAACACAATTTTATTACTTTTTTTTTTTTTTTTAGTATATGATTCGGCTCCGATTATTAAATTATTGAGTGAATAGTGTATTTTTTTTTTTTGTTATTGATACAACTCTTGACAAGAAAATAACATAATTAAATTTTAAAAGCCCAATATTGAGGAAGTGCGTTTTAGGGAAAGAAAAAGCCAATTGTAGAATCGAAAGTACAAAAGAAGAATATCATTCTTCGAGTTTGACTCTCTTTTTGAATTCTTTTACCCTCAAGATCAAACATAGTGCCACAAATTGGATTTGTTTCTGTTCAATATTATTATTGGTGTATGGGCAAAAACTCATAGGACAAGAAACTGAAAGTAAAATAAAAAGCTTTAATCTCTGCACTTTCCAATCTAAACCCATTGGTCCTTACAAAGAATCCATTATATATACAAGCATACACATATAACTATACACAAGTTTGACGAATCCTACAGTCTATGGAGAAACTAATGGTTTGAAAAGAAGCTAAAAACACTGGTCAATTCTCTATAATCCTAAAGATATATGTATGTGTTTTTTGCTCTGCTGAAGCTATACCTTATTACTCTATTCTGTTTTCACTCGAATCTTCTCCTGTTCTAACCGAGAAACAGGGAAAGGCACAAGAGATCTTGACCAAGTTCTGCTGACTTTTCCATGACTCTTTGATGTCAAAAGTTCACAAATCTCCAACCCCTGAAACATCCCCCAATACCAGATGGTATCAGAAAACAAGAGCAACACCCAACTAAAATATTCCATAATCATTGTTGATCATCAAAGATTTAGTTACCAATAGAAACATTGAATCCTCCCTGGGGATCTGTCTTCAAACGGATTCGGGACCGATGATGAATCAATCAGTACGGGTTAAGCTCAGAATATCCATACCGTTGAGGAAGAAGTTCCTCAACTTCGATCCTAGAGCTGGTGTAACTGGAGCTTTTCTTGATACGGTTTCTATATACCGATTCAATCTCTACAGAGAACAAACTGTAGACTGGTCTGTGATCAGAGAATCTTGATTCCCCTCGAACATATGAGAGCTGATGAAGACCACTCCCGTACCAGAGTATGCGATCACACCTTCAGTTAAGATAATCAAACTCAGTATGTTTGACATGCCATCAAAGTTAATTAGACTCAATGCTGCGGACTAGAGAAATAAGCACTAACCATGCTGGAGTCCGTCTCTTGGCCTTGGGAAGCCGATCATCGCCAGCATAGATATCTGAATTGTTAGAGTACTTGTAAGTGGGTGGAAAATAGATAGTCCCTTCATTCCATCCTTCAAAGACACAACCTTTCCTTTGTTCTATCCGTAGCTGTAACAAACAAAGCAAAGTGACATTTAATTAGATAAAAATAACTGGTCTTTCAATAAGAGTTTTTTTGGGCTTTGAAAGGATGTCTAAATGTAAACTACCTGGTCTTTCTCAAGCAAGGCACTCCAATTTCTCATCTCGACAAGGGCTTTTGCAGACCGGTAAGAAAGAGCTATACGGTAGTTCAAGTCTCCAAGCCAGATTACCCGACTGCAAAACATAACAAAGAAGATTTCGCTGAGTTGATTGCAAGAAAAATCAAATACTCAAGAGCATTGATGATGCAACAGATAACTCACTCGTGTTCTAAAATCATCTGAGGAGACTTGTCGTCGTTCACTCTAGGGAATCTGGTTTTCCTTAGAATCTCCAAAACATCAGAGTTTCTTCTCAGCTCGTCGCCTTCTTTCTGACCAGACGTCAAGTGGCTGCAGACAAAGCAGAAGCTCGTCTGGTGAACGGACATGCTGATCGAAATAGATCCCTGCAGATTTAAAAGATCCAAACTTTGAGAAGCTGAAATATTAATTTTTTGGAGGTTTATCAAAACGCGATTTGGAAAAATCTGGAATTTACCTTGTTGCCGAGGTAACCCATCAAGCCTCTCCCAACACAAGAGACTTTGAGGTTCTTGACACTGTCCCTAAGATCACTCTTGACCCAAACGGTTAAGAATATCCCAACCATCTGCTTACTGGCCACTAAACAGTACTTAGACTTGTCTCTTCCCTTATCTCTGTCGTCGTCTGCCACAAACGATCCATTCCTCGAGACAGGGGAATAGTGATCATGAGAAGGAGAATATGGCTCGTCGTCAGAGGAGCAATACCTGAAGCTCTGGTCGTACAAGTCGTCAGGTGTATGGCCCAGGATGAAACGGTCACAGACGCTGAATCTCCGGTCAAGCTGCGGCGGCAGGGATGACGCAGACATGTCCATCCTCATGCTCCTGCTCCGGTGGTAGAATCCCGCGGCTGAGTCGCCTTCGAAGTCAGAGTCGAGCTCGGCGACCGGGTGGGGAACCGGAGAAGGAGTCTGGCAGGTTCCGCCGGGGAGACTGTTTAAGGTTCGTCTGATGAGAGAGACCCATTTCCTGGCGGGGCCGTTGTCTTCTGTGCCTAAAACGTTGCCGGCGTTCAAAGGAACTATCTCTTGGAAGCTGTCCAAAATCCAAAAAAAAAAAAAAGTCAGAGGCTAGAGTCAAAAAAACAAAAGAGAGAAAGATTAGGTTGTAGTACAATACCCAAGAACGTAAATGTCCGAAGGAGGAGAAGTGTGAAGCCAATCCTCCAGATTTAAATAACTCGGCGGAGATTTCCCGGCGACATTCCATGTAGCAGTAAATACCCTTTTTTTTTTATGTGTATGTGTATAAAACTCTGTATTATTAGATTATAAAAAAAACCAAAACAATCAAAAAGAGTCGCAAGAAAAATATAAATATACCTAAGATTATCAATTGGTGGATCGAGTTCGGGTTTGTTTATTCGTCTGGCTCTTTCGCTATTCCTTTTGCTCTGAGTCTCTGCAAAACAACAAATTAAGCATGTCAAATTCAATTTCTTTAATAAAAAAAAAGAAAAGAAAAAAAGGTAAGGGCATGGTTTATGAGTGAGATTGCTGACTGACCAGTTTTGCTTTTCTTGACAGAAGAGCATGCTTCCTCTCTTTCAATGACATTGTTCCTCCAATCTCCACCTTCTCCTGCAAAAAAGGTATTTTGTATTTATATATTAAAAATGAGATACCCGTTAAAGCTGTGTTCCTCATTCTCACATTTTACTCTGTTAACAAACTTATAATTAACATCAAGCCCTCAAAAATAAATTAAAACGTGGTGAGTATACCTCTGTCCAACAAGTCGTCTGCGTGAAAGTCTTCTAATTTGCTCTTGATGTTGAGCCATTTCTTGACCAATGTCTTGGGCCATGAGAGCTGCATAAACAAAGATTTAGAGATCATCTAAGGAGAAAGTCTTTTGAGAGGATATAACAAAGTCAATTCAGAGAGAAAGAAACAAAGAAAACCTTGCTTTTCTTGAGGCTACCATCACCCATTGTTCTTCAGCTTCATACAACAGAGATGGATGGCAAAAATTAATCTTTTGCAAAAAACCTCAATTTATAAGAACCCCCCTAAAAAGCTAAGACCCAAGAGATGGTTGACGAACTTGAGTTTCTTTGAATAGAAGAGGTCAATGTGAGATCACTTCTTATATTATCAAACAGATTAGGGATTTCTCAGTCTTCCTATGCAGAGAAACAAGGAGCCTCGTTTCTGGGCACAGAGCAAAGTGGTTGTTGGTATGCTGTTTGTTTGTTTTCTCTCTCTCTCTCTCTCTCTCTCTTTGAGGCTTTCTACGCCAAAATCCAAGCAGGGAAGGGGCAAAAGAAAGACAACAACTTTGGAATCCGAGTGGAGAGAGATGGGTATTCGGGTACAACCCGGATTTTGCTCTTCTTCTTCTTCTTCTTGTTTTCTGAAATGTATTCTCTCTCTCTCTCTCTCTCTGTCTTTAAAGAACAACGAACGGATCATGAAACTGCCATATGATTCTCTCTCCAGAGCTGCTTCTTCTGCATCTCTCTCTCTCTTGCTTATAAAAAATTGTGGGTCCGACCCGTTTTTAAAGAAATGTATTAAATCCGATTTGTACCCGTTTTCCCCTGTATCGGGTTAAAACCGACCCGGTAACTTCCTCAATGATACATGCCATGTAATAAGATTTAATTTTAATATTGCTAGTTGCAGAGCCCATAGTTATTGCAGTTTCCCTCAAACTCTGTTTTCATATCTCTCATTGATTTTGACGTATATAATTTTCTTCCCATAAATATGCTAACTTTAGCTTATTATGGAATACTCTACTACTAATATATCCCCTCTTACAAGCTCTGATTTTTGGTAATAGTAATACAGTACTTACTACGCCCTCGAATCAATATGTTTCCCTTTTATGTTCAATATCATACGGTTTACCAATCAAGTTTACAGCTAAAAAGTTCATGTTATCAATCGAATCCTAATATTTTATTTGTTACTGCAATGTAATTCTCTCGTCTTTGTTCAAAAATATTCATATCGTAAATATCTTCTTGTTTTTTTCCTACTAGTGTTTCATTTATAGTCTTGTCGATTGCGAAATAATTATCAAAATATATGTTATACACTTATAGAAACTAACAAATCAAGGATATGCATGTGTTTATTTTGAAGCGGGAATGTGATATACAACAGTAATCATAAGAGGTACACAATCCATGATACAATAAAAATGGACACTTTTGATTTATTCCATTCCATATATGCAATTACAAATCCCGGATTTGGCAATTGGAACAACCGCAATAAACAAAAACAAACACAACGAAATCTCATTTCTTGGGAATATGTCGCCAAGAAATTATAGTTATTGTACTAAAATATAATAAAAGCAAAACGAGAGAGTGGATTGGTGAGCTAAGGTTGATGCATGTATGCATGTTTAAAGGGGTGAAGTTTGACGTTTCAGGAGACAACAACAACAAGAACAAGTGTCACTTTATATTTTTGGATTCGTATATAGTAGTATATTTTATCATAGAAAAGGGAATTAACACGTTTACCAAAATTTATTTGGAACACTTTTTAGTAGAATGTGAGATTTATAAAATTGAGTTTTGTTGTGTGGAAAGATGAGGGGGTTCTTTTGACCCAATTTAGACTAAAGGGGATGTATTTATCTTTATATTTTAAATAATTTGAATTTTAGTCATATTTTATATGGTTTTGGGTGAATTTAGGAAAATTGTTATGATTTATTGTAAAATTCTCCCATATTCCACATAAAACCATAAAATTTAGATTTCTGTATTTTTAACTAAAGAAATCCTCTAAAATTCTTTTAAGTCAATTAAAAATCAAATCCTCAAAATGTTTTCAATAATAGTGGATTTTCAAATCACTAATTCAATAACATTAAATTTTATTAAACTTTAGAATTTAGAATTTTTAATTAAATACTCTAAAATTGAATAGTTAATTATTCAATTAAATATTTAAATATTCCATTGAATAACATATAATTTGTTATTTAAACACAAATCATTTAAAATATTTAATTGAATACATTACTTAATATCTAAATGACCATCTCCTTAGCGAGACTCTACCTCGTTCTCTTCGATCTATTATTTTATCAAAATTCTAAATTCAAACGTATAATACCCCAATTCATTACTGCAAGAATACAATGTTGTATTACATATATTCATGTGATGTGAATGCTGGCTTCTATATAGCCTATGAGTAACATATGATATAGTTATACGAACATAAGATCGGTTTAATTACTGTGCTTTATGGTTTGGCTAGACTCGAGTAACAAACAGAAATATTTGTTTAAACACAAGACACAAAAGTTATATCGAAATGCTATAATCTACTAGAGCTAACCTTTTGTTTATTTTCTAAACATAAAGATAGGATTTCTAGGGGTTAACTTACGTGGGCCAATGCTCTCGGATTTTGCTTTAATATATTTTTTTATGATTATAAAATCGAGTTTTCACTTTTAAGACATTGTTTGGTGAATTTATGCAATATAATTTTGTAAGGTAAAGTTAAAATGACACATGCTGCATGTGGGAGACCGTGTCTGTTTGTTCAGACCAATACTTAGGTTTAGTAAATAGTAAAATTCCTTTAAAATGTATATCATAAACACAGTCACACACACATTTGTACATTTCAACAGCCATTTCTTTTTTTTTTTTGCAATAAGAAAAAGAAAAGATTGAGGCTCAATAACTCTATCTGTCTCTACGAAGCCCTGTGCCAGTTGTAATAAGTACTTAATATAATTACGCTTTCATTGATTTCTTTTGTTAAATGCCTATGACTCCTCTCTCATTAGAGAAACGTACTGATTAGTTAAAGGGTTAAATACTTAATGGTAATACCATTGTTTATTCTGTCACGTCAACACAAGTACACCCAACAATAAAAGATTGCAATTAAAAGATACCGGGAAAACGAAGTATTTATTCGAATAAAACGAACCATTTATTAAACTGGGAAAATTTAGATAGTTTTGTGTCTCTGTTGTGTTATCTTTGTATAAAAACAAAAAGTAATAATAAAATCTGTTGATGAAGGCGACTTTGTATAATATCCGGCACATGTTGGGGTATTATAAAGATTCATGATAACACCTAGAACAGCATTAAGATATGATTTGGTAAGCCTGTTTTTGGATTATAATAATTTATCTCAATGAGTAGACAAATTAATAGTTAAATATTATCCTCCAATGTTTTTGCATTATGTTAATTTGTCTCAAGGTAAATACAAATTCCCCAAGTTAATATATGCAAAAGAAACTATGAGTTAGATGCGACGAACTAACACGTTTCCGGGTTTTTTATCGAAGGGGAAAGTTGGAAGGAAGGATGGGTGATGTGAAAGTTTTTAACTTTGAAGAAGAAAGAGGTCCTTTGGGTGTGTTTGGGTAAACATCACTTTCATGAACATGGAGATTATTAGAGCTTAGGGGTAAAAAGTGAAAGGATGCTGTTACCTGTGTTTATCTCTTTCTGCATTGTTATCTGATATAATTCAAAAATGCGATCACACATCAAATAATGTGTGGTCTTATTCATCAAATCTCATAATTCTCCAACCGTACGGTACAACTACAAGCCCAACGCTCCCTGAAACCCGAGCATTGACATCTCACATATAAACAAATCGGAATAAAAATGAAACAGTGCAGCGTACTTCTTTTAAACATTAAAAGCCTTAAATTTCTACCTCTATTCGATCAAATAACTAGAGTCACTGAAAGTCTTGGCTCATCCAATTATAGTCCGCTTTCGCCCTCGTTGTCTCACTGTATATCCAAAGCAAGAATTTGAACAGAGAGTTTCTTTTAACAGAACAAAGAAAGCTACTCAAAGGATCTTGGAAAATAGAACCTTGCGCAAGCTTGTTAAACGTGCCTGACCATTGCTTTGAGGACTCTCTATACGCTGTCAGTATACGGTCCATCTACATTTGGAAACAAATCACACAACATAAAATAAGCAAAGCTTTGACGGCTGTAGATTGGAGATAACCAAATAGTTTGAAAGGTATGATGCAATCGCTCTCACCACATTTCCACATGAATAATACATTGAGAGCAAAGCTCTCTCAAGTACATATAAATCAACAGCCTTGTCTTCAGGCAAGGTCGATGTGAAACTCGGTCCGAAATCGATTAGTACCTGAGAGAAGACATCCGTCTTGGTCAGAAATCATTTACTAATCCAGTGAACATATATATCAGACTCTCTGAAGACACTTACCAGCTGATTTTTTCCGCTCCTGACTAACATGTTTGATGTGGTTGAGTCACCGTGAGCCAAGCCACCGTCATGGAGCTTAGCGATGGCCTCCCCAATCTGAGCAGCAACATCATCCAACCGTTCCTCGGCAATCACATTGGCCCTAAACTCAAGGAAAACGTCTTTAACAGAGACGCCTTCGATGTACTCTAGTATTTTCTTTTCTGCTAGCAAAAAAAAAGGAACAGGAGAGATTAGTAGGAGGAGCACGTACCAGCAGGAACGAGGGCGACAGAGATGGTCCGGACTCTGGAGTCGAGCGGATTTGAGAGCTACAAAGGTTGGTTCTCTTTTGGAGTTGTTGGGTTGGGCCATAATACCAGATTTGACTAGTTTTGGGTTGGGCCATAATACCAGATTTGACTAGTTTTATTAACTAATAAAAGTTTTCTCCTTTAATTGGGTTTTGCTGAAGAGGGACATCTTATTATTATGAGTCTTGATCGCATTGTAGGGAGAAAAAGAAAAGCTAAATGCAGTCACGCCTATCACTGGAAATAGATTTGTTTTTGGCTAAGGGAAAACAATGTTTGGTACAAAATCTATTGCGAAGGTCCACAGATTCATAGAAGAGAGTGAAGTTGAGAGCTAATGAGATCTGCGGTTTACAAGTCTCTTGTGGATGGCTCTGATGGTCGTTGGTGTTGTGCGGCAGCAACCTCCCAGGAGTGACACTCCTGCATCCATCCATTTCTCTACGTATGATACAAAGTCTTCATCCCCAACTCCTGTGTTTTCCTGCATCAAGTTTTTGAGCAACTCACAGAGAGAATTGTGTGTTTGCATCTGCATTTTGCTCGTTTCTCTCAAAACAAATGTATATATATATATATATATATATATATATATGACTTACAACCCACTCCTTCCGATCAGCATCATAGCTCTCTCCGCTGTTTGGGTACACTAGTATGGGCTTGCTTGTCACCTACAAGTTATGCAAACCTTTTAGTGTCTCTACAAATACAAATACCTAATTAGTGTGGATCCAAGCCGCACCTTTTCTATCTCATAAACTAGCCCCTCGATGAATCTTGGAGGGGTACAATTGATTCCAACCGCCACTACTTTCTCACAAGATTCAGCTATGGAGATACACTCCTTGATGGAATCCCCGCTAACCACGTTCACGCCATCCTTGGAGTTGAATGAAAACCACCCAGGAATCTTCGCATCTCCCTCCTCTAATAGCTCAGCAAATGCCTTGTATTTCACAGAAACAAAACCCAAACTTAACACCCACCAGAAGCTAACAGCATCAATAATGGGACGCTCGATATCTACTACAACATGTCAATTGTCATGATGCTGAGGAACCATCAGTACCTGAGCCTCTATCTTGTTTGGAATGGTCTCAAATGCTATGAAATCAGCGCCAGCTTCCGCCAGAACTTGGACTCTTCTGCGGTGAAAATCCTTCAGTTTTTCCAGCGTGATCGAATCACCATAGATTCCACTAATAGAGTAACAACAAAAGCACCAACAGTTAAAAGGTAGTTTTAAGGGGAGATAATGCAGGAGTATATGAAAATCCACAGAACGCAAAAATCAAATCTGAATAGGGGTAAGTGATAAGAGCTTTTGGAACTGGCTCCAACCCACACTCATATAACCTACATAGATTAAATCTGAAAAAGAGAAATGCAGAAATGAACCTGTATTCTGACCCATCAGCCAAGTATGCACCGTAGCTACCTACTGATGCTGCAACTAATATAGGCCGCTTTATAAGAATCTTATCATCCATGGAGGAGCAAGTTCCGCATTTGTCATAATACGTGTTACGAGCTTCACAAGCTATTTGTACGCTCTTTCTAAGCAAAGATTCACTTTCCTCTCTTGAAAAGCCCTTTGCTTCAAATCCCTGAATCGTGGCCTGTTAAGATTTACAATGAATCCACATTTTTAAGTGTCCAGAAAAGAGAGAGATAAACAAAGATAGAGAGATGAGAAGAGAGAGAGAGAGAGAGGGAAAGAACCTGATAAGAAGCGGTGGCGATGATATCAGCACCAGCTTCAAGGTAATCGAGATGCACCTGCTCTCCATAAAGAAATACAAGCAGCTAAGCAAGCTATATATCTAATAGCTTTAAGAAACAGAGGTCTTCTTCTATATCTGCTTAATACCGTTAATGGAAAAGAGAATGCTTTACTACTACATTCAGATAATCAATCACACTTTTAGATTAGAGACCCATGTCATTCATTTCCTCAATCATACAAAGTGAATCTAAAACTAGGGTTTCTTCACACACACAGAGGAAAAGAAAAGCACAAAGCTTTTGTCCAGCAGCTGGATATTCTCGAAAACGTTCGATTTCAGATTTAATCGACAAGAGACTTTAACAAAAAAAAAAATGAAAAAGAGCAAATGGATGGAGAAAGAGAAAGAGAAAGAGAGGGATTTTACGGTGTGAATGAGGTGAGGAGAAGTGAGAAGGCATTTGGCGCTCCAGAGAGGGTCGTTGAGATCTGCTCCATGTCTCTCGAACTCCGTTGCAAGCCCGCCGTCTATTACCGCAAACCCGCCTGTCTTCTTCAGGAAATCTTTCATCGAGCAAAAAGATGCCTCTGAGCTTCCCCTTCCGGTCATCATCTTCTGAGTCGACTCACTCGCCACTCGCCAACAACTCCCACTGAAGCGTGTACAGTGTGATACGAGAAACCGGCGCAAAACTGTGTAGCAAACAACCAAAAAAGTACAAATATATTACTTGAAATATTAATTAGGGACTTGTGTTTTGTTTGCAAGCGTTATAAAATTGTAGGTGTAGGTGTTAGACCTTTATGGATCTTTTCAATGTTAACGACCAGACCCTCTGGTAAGTATCTTATTAACTCTCTCTTTTTTCTTATCAGATCGATTACCAATTTAGATATGAATTTAGAATCAACACACCATCAGACCTGCAGAGATGACCCCCCCTCCACAAAGAAAATCAAGCTTTATCAATTTATACACGACTGTTGTGTGTGGTATAAATACATAAGAGATCTGAAAAAGAGAGATTCTTATCACACCAATCCAACTCCCAAGTCTCAATGTTACAAAATCCAAAGAATCACGCAGCTCTCAAGAATATCAGACAAGGATTATAAGATCAGGGGCCACGAGGTTTGAAGAAACAGAGGCACCCCTGAAACTGGTCTGGAGCTATCATTCCACCTCCTTTGCTCGTGTCTACGGCTTCCAGCAGCTTCACCACCTCCTCCATCTCCGGACGCTTGTCTGGATTCGGGTCCCAGCATCTCTTCATGATGGTTGCCACCGAATTTGGGCAGCATTTGGGAATCTCTGGTCTCAAATTCTGAGCAAGATAAACCAAGCAGTGAGGTGATTAGATCTCCTGATTAGCTTTGACATAGGAGCGAGAGAGAGAGAGAGAGAGATTGTAGAGAAAGAGAGGAACCTTATGAACTACGGCATGAGATATCTCAGCAAAACTACAGTCAGCGTAGGGCATGTCGCAGCAGTATATTTCCCAGAGGCATACACCAAAGCTATAGACATCGCATTTCCTGTTGTAAGGCTTTCCTTCAAGAACCTATGCACCAAAAGCTAACCTCTTATTTTTTTCCCATTACCAAACACAAGGGATTTTGGCTCTATAGGAACAGATAGATGGACATACATACCTCTGGTGCCATGTATCCAAGTGTTCCAGTTTCACCCGTCATGTCTTGAGGGTTCTGAGCTTCGACTCTAGCTACCCCGAAATCAGCGATCTTCAGCGTCTTGTTAGGCTGTAACAGCATGTTCTCTGTCTTCACGTCCCTATGTACAATCGCCTTGGAGTGAAGGTAACTCAGCCTGAGACAAAAAAAAAGGGTAGGAAGAGTTTTGTTGATAAAGGATGTATCTTTGTCTGAATAGTTTCAGATAGATAAATCCAAGAATGCTAAATCAGGCGTTTATAAACATAAAAAGCAAAGGAGAGAAGAGAGATTACCCTCTTGCGAGATCCAAAGCGAGCTGAATGACATCCTTGATGGGTAGTTTGGACCTATATTTCTTGATGAGGAACTTCTTCAGCGTGCCACCAGCAACATATTCAACCACAACACAACAGGCCCTCGCAGGATGTGCACCGTTACCACGTCCGCCAGAATCACCAGCAGGGGGGATCCTCAGATCAGAGGTTCCCATGGATGCTCCTATAAACTGCGAGAGAGAGAGAGAAAAAGAGTTAAAACAAACATGTTGTTTAGTCAAAGGTTGTACCTTTAGCGTGGCGTAAATGTAACAACAATACCTTTGTAACGTTGGGATGATCGAGCTTCTGCCAGACGGCGACCTCTTGCTCGAAGGAAGCACGCAGAGCTGTGGTTTCAGCTGCTGTGGCGTAACCATCTTCTCCCCAATCCAACACTTTGACTGCAAAATCATATCATCAGATGGGATCCCCGAAAGGAACAATATCTACTAAAACTTTCTACCGGAGATTACAAAAAAGACGGACCTGCGACTTCTTGGCCGGCATAGACACCGCGGTAGACAGTGCCATAAGTGCCGTGAGCGAGGACGTGCTTCATATCGAGTTTGGAGAGGTCGATCTCCCATTCCTGCATCGCCGGCGCTCTCGTGGAATCGGACTTGGTGACGACGCTGCTACTAGAGCTTTGACCCATATGCAAATCCCATTTACTGAAATCCAGTGTATCCGCCCTGAAGTATCGTTCTTCCCCGGCGCTTCTGCTCCCAACACCGCCTAATTTGGGATTCGACCCGGACCCGGACCCGATTTCCACTGATTTATCCGCCTCTCCGCCGCCGCCAGAGGCCATTTGATTTCTCTCCGGCCCACCAATAATACAATACTCGCGATCCAAAAACCCAGATGAAGAATCGAAGAGGGCGGAAATCAAGCTGTTCAATCAGTGAGTTGAGGACAAAGCTAGGGTTTTTTTTTTGAATTCCAAAATTATGTGGTGGGGAGAGAAAGGACAACAAAAATTCGTCGAGAGACAAAAGACAAAAGAATTAGAAGAAGAAAAGAAAGAACCAAGTAGATTGATTGCAAAAGGTGGTCTCCACAAATACTCTTGATAGTTTTGACAAGTTAGGAGGATTAGTAAGAGAATCGCTGGAGTGGGAGAGACCAAATCTTATGTCTTTTTGACAGTTTCACCGGCCAACTCCCCCCTCCTATTATTCGTTTTTGTTGCCCTTTTCCACTATTATAAAACTCTCTGCAGGCAGCCACAAACAGATCTCTTGTCTTTGATTCTTCTTCTCGGTCTGGTGACAGCCTCTTTCGCCGTTGAATCGTTTGACCCCAAATTTCAACGTTTTCTTGGCGCACTGAAACGGTGACAGTTCCTTTCTTGTTTGTTATCAGGTATCTCCAACCCCGCTATATTTTTTTTCTTCTAAACTTTAGAAATTGACTAACATTGGTTAACGACCATTCTCAATTACACACGAAATAGGAAATTTGGGTATTAAATATAGTTTTTTTTAGTGTTTGGATATAAATTAGCAATATATGTTTGTACATATTAGAAAATGCACTTTACGGATTGTTGGAGTCGAAAATACCATTTTCTCTTAAACTCTATTATTTAGTAAAATCTTCTCAACCTTATTCTACTTTTTTTTAAAATTTATTATAGAGTAAAATCTTCTTCAAACTCCACTTTATATCTCTCACTGTAAAATATAAGAAATGATAGGATTACTCTATATTTATAGTAATTCTACTCTATTTTTTATACTAATATTTTAAAATTACTCTATTTTAAAATATTCATTAAAAAAAACATTACTCTATTTTACAATTAAAAATAGAGAAATACGTTGAAAATGATCTTAACATTAGATTAAAGTATATATTCTCAAATTTACCACACACCAAACAAACATGTGTATCTCTCTTTTATAGTTTTGCTTCGATTTTATAGACTTTTGACTTTAACTTGTACTAGTAAAAGTGTTCGTTTTAGATTTCAGTTTGTATTTCTCGGTTTTTCGGATTTTTGATTTATAAATAATAGTATTCAATGTAAAACTTAATCATGGATGGTTTAAAACGGATTCGATTCAGATTTTATCAAACAATTATTTTTTAAAAATATCAGTTTTAAATTTGTTTTGTTCGGATTTAGATTTCGTTTTCCAGAGTTAGAAATATGATCATATTTAGACTAGAATATAGTTCTGTTTTCAAGTTGATTATTTTGATTCGGGGATAAGTGTTTATTTTTTTTAACAAAAACATCTGATTTCATTCAAGGAATACAAAGTTTAGTAGGTGCACGAGAGTGTGAGCTTAAGTTTGAAAAATAGAAACCTAAGTGACTTTTGTTAGAAAAGTAAAAGTTTCGAGAAGAAAAGATCAAATAAAGCAATACATAATCGTTTACAAATAATATTTTATGTGGATCCCATTATTATTATACATGCACAATAACTTATTTTTTTCTTTATATATACGATCTGAATTAATTGTAAACAACACACAACATTAGAGCAAAAACAATAATAAAGAATCTCTCACATCTCTCTATATCTGAATATCTACATGTATAAATTTTTTCTTTATTATTTTTATTTATATACCCAGAAAATCAAATACTTTTTATAACACGTTATCAGCACGATCACTTTACGATCATATACTTTTTATATTGATAATATATACCTTGTTATATCAGGTATTATGTCTCTCATAAAAATAAAAAAAAATTGGTCGGCTGACCCGCCTAAAAAAAAATTATTATATTGGTCGGTTGAGCCGCCTATAAAAAATTATTATACTGGTCGGCTGAGCCGCTGCATAATTATTTATTTACTGTTAATGGTCGGCTGAGCCGCTACATAATTATTTATTTACTGTTAACGGACGGCTGAGCCGCTGCATAATTTATTTATTGTTCTAACGTGGATGACTCTGTCACTATAATTTATTTACTGTTATAATATGGATAACTCTGTCACCGTAATATTGCAATTAAAATATATTTATATTATGGTTATTATAGAAGGAGGCTAAACAACCTGTATATAAATATTTTATCTAAAATCGGTATAATTTATTTGATTACTTGTTATAATTTTTACGATTGATTTTTTGTTTATTATTTTTCTCCAACGGCCATGAAGAAAAATCAAAATTTCAAAAAATTTCAAACGGCTAGTGAACAGTATTTTCAATCTATAAATACACTCATTCTCATTCATTCATTTCACTCAAACATTTCATCTTTATCAAAATCTTTTCTAAAAATATAATTTGTTTTTATAAGAAAAAAATGGCTTATCCATTCTTAGTTTTTGCCTATGGGTTTATATTTGTTGCTATTTATGGGTTACTCTTTGGAGATTTCTCTGCCAAATTTTTTTTAATGGTTGTTATTTTACTTTTTTATGTAATTGTGGTTCTTGTAATTGCGCTACTTATAAAAGTATCTCCCATGTTTTAAATTAATTCTCTAATAATGTTCTTTGTAATTGCATGCATTATTAATATAAATAGTGCATTTTAAAATAAATAAAATTATCCGACTAATAATATTTATTCGGTTTTATGTTTAGATAACTAATGACAAATAATGAGAAGTTTCAGTTTTTTGGCTCTATACAACACTTTGGCTAATTATATATCTAGGATTGCTAACGTCGAACTACATTTAAAATCTCTTGACTTAAACAATAAAAGTGAATAATACTTCGACGGTTCAATAAAAAGCAAAATCGGTGATCTTTCTTATAAAAAACCTCGATAAAAGTGTCATATGTGATTATTCACATATAAAAGATCTCAACGAGATCTGGAAATCCTTGAGTGATAAATTTGATCATTAAAGAGCCATAATTCTCCCACTTGTTTGGGATGAATGGAAAAGTCTAAAATTCAAAAACTTTGGTAATGTGATGAATTACAATTCCGCTATGTTGGAAATTGTGGTTAAACTGAGATATTATAGTGATACCATTACTAAATCTCAGATGCTTGAGAAAACGTATACCACGTTTCACAAAGACCATATTACCCAACGAGAACTATATATGTTGCGCGTGTACACCAAATTTTTGGATTTGTTTGTGACGCTTCTAATAGTGGAAAAAATATTAATAAAATCACTCATGCGGAAAAATGAATTACTTGTAGTGAGAATACTAGTCTCCAGTAATGTCATTATATAAGTATTATATATTTCAGTTATTTTAAAATAATATTGTTTTTTAAAATGAACTAATGCATGGTTTTCTATATAAATAAAGATTTTTTTATATGTATTAACATTTATGTTGATTACAGAAATATATGAGGATTCAAACAAAACAATAGCAAGGAAAAATATCAAAGAAATTTGTATACCAGATAGTGGAACATCATACACTATTCTGAGGCATAAGAGATTTTTCTCTGAGCTAAAACCGACAAAAATTATTGTCAATACAATATCGGGTCCTACGTACGTGATTGAAGGAAGTGACAAAGCTAATTTTGTATTGCTTAATGGAACAAAAATTTCCATAAAAAATGCTTTATATTCTCCGAATTCGAAAAATAATTTGTTGAGCTTCAAAGATATATACATTTAAGGGTATGAAACTCAGTTTATTATTGAAGAAGGAAAGAAATACATATATATGACTTCTAATAAAGCCGGAAAAAGACATATACTAGAAAAATTCTCAGAACTTCATTCTGGTTTGCATCATATTTATATTGATGCAATAGAATCGCATCTTTTGATCAAAAGAAATCCATAAGATTGCACATTGTGGCATGATCGCCTTGGTCACCCAGGCACCACAATGATGAGAAAAATTATAGAGAGCTCACATCGTCATTCATTGAAAACTCATGAGATATATGAGAGAAATAAAATGACATGTGCAGCATGTTCTTTTGGAAAATTGATCATACGGCCATCGCCAACCATAATTGATAAATAATTACCAAAGTTTTTTGAACGTAGTCAAAGCGATATTTGTGGACCAATACATCCACCATGTGGACCATTCCACTATTTTATGGTGTTGATTGATGCATCTAGCAGATGGTCACATGTTTGTCTATTGTCATCTCGAAATTTGACATTTGCGAGATTCCTATCTTAGGTAATCAAATTGAGAGTTCAGTTCTCTGATTATCCCATTAAGAGAGTTAGACTAGACAATGCTGGTGAATTCATATCCCAAACATTTAATGATTATTGCATGGTAATGGGAATTGAAGTTGAACATCGTGTAGCCCATGTTCATAGACAAAATGGTTTGGCGGAATCATTAATTAAACGTCTGCAATTGATTGCAAGACCATTGATCATGAGATCAAAACTTCAAACCGCTATATAGGGACATGTTATATTGCATGCAAAGCACTCATTCGGATAAGACCAAGTGCATATCATAAATATTTTCCAGTACAGTTAGCATTTGGTCGAGAACCAAATATATCTCATCTAAGGATTTTTGGTTGTGCAGTGTATGTGCCTATAGCACCACCACAACGTACAAAAATAGGACCACAAAAAAAAATTGGGTATATATATTGGTTGTGATTCTCCATCAACTATAAGATATCTAGAACCAATGACTGGTGATGTCTTTACGACACGTTTTGCCAATTGTCAGTTTGATGAGAAAGTATTTCCGCTTCTAGGGGAGAAAATAATCTAGTAAGAAAGAATATCAAATGGTGTGTACCAACTCTGTTACACCTTTATCCTCCTACACGATAGCCGAAATAGAAGTTCGACGAATTATGCATTTGCAAAGTATAGCAAATCAACTTCCGGATGCATTTGCTGATACTAAAACGGTAACTAAATCATATATACCAGCTACAAATGTTCCTGCTCGAATTGAAATACCACAAGAACATGGAAGAGCATATGTTAAACGTGAGTCTAGAACACGCTTGAACCGTGGTAGACCAGCTGGCTCTAAGGATAAAAATCCTAGAAAACGAAAGGAAGTTGAAAAGTATGATATTCCCAAAATGACAAAAAATATTTTGGAAGAAACAAATCATGAGGCTAATGACAATATTGAGCATCTTGAGCCGGAAGGAAATCATGAAATTTCCATCAACTATATTCATAATGGAAAGATATGAAATCGAAATGAAATCGATGAAGTTGATTATGTTTTCTCATACCTTGTGTCAAGGGAAATATATGAGCAAAACGAAGATCCGGAACCAAAGTCTGTATATGAATGTCAAATGAGACATGACTGAATAAAATAGAAATATACTATACAAGTTAAACTTGATTCACTAAATAAACGAAATGTATTATGACCTATTGTACTCACACCTGAAGATGTGAGACCAGTTGGATACAAATGGATCTTCGTTAGAAAACGAAATGAGAAAATGAAATTACGAGATATAAGGCACGTCTCGTAGCTCAAAGATTTTCTCAAAGACCCGGGATTGATTACGATGACACATATTCCCCAGTTATAGATGCTATACCATTTATATTTCTGATGAGTTTAGCGGCTAGCAAAAATTTTGAGATGCGTCTCATGGATGTCGTTCAGCATATTTATATGGATCCTTAGATACAGATATCAATATGAGAGTTTCCGATGGGTTTAAAATGCCAGAAGCATTGAAATCTAAACCCAAAGAGTTGTGTGCAATAAAGTTGCAAAGATCATTATATGGGTTAAAGCATCTGGACGAATGTGGTATAATCGTCTCAGTGAGCATTTAATTAAAGAAGGATATGTGAATGATCCTATATGCCCATGTGTTTTCATCAAGAAAACAACATCCGGATTTGTGATAATCACTGTATATATTGATGATTTAAACATAATTGGAACTCAAGTTGAAATACAGAAAGCAACAAACTATTTAAAAAAGAAATCTGAGATGAAAGATCTCGAACAAACAAAGTTTTCTCTTGGTCTACAAATTGAACATACTCAAAAGAGTATATTTGTACATCAATCCACGTACACTAAAAGAGTGTTAAAACGTTTTAATATGGATAAGGTAACTCCTCTAAGTACTTTAATGGTCGTTAGATCACTTAATGTTGAAAGTGATCCATTCCGACTACCTGAGGAGAATGAAAAGATACTTGGTCCTGAAGTATTATATCTAAGTGCAATTGTAGTTCTTATGTATCTTGCAAATTGCACTCGACCTGATATTTCATTTTCTTTTAATCTTTTGGCCAGATTTAGTTCGTCCCTTACACGAAGACATTGTAATGGGATTAAATATGTTTTTCGTTATCTTCAAGGAACTATTGATTTAGGGTTATTTTATCCTAAAAATTTAAATGATCACATGATTGGTTTTGTAGATACATGATATTTATCAGATCCACATAAAACTCGATCACAAACAGGATATATGTTCACAATTGGAGGCACCGCTATATCCTGGCGTTCTTAGAAACAGCCACTTGTGGCTACTTCCTCAAATCATGTTGAACTCATTGCACTCCATGAAGCAAGTAGAAAATGTGTATGACTAAGGTCAATAAGTCGACACATCCGGTCAAGCTGTGGGATTCATGAAATTACGGAGCCAACTATCTTATATGAAGACAACAATGCATGCGTTGCTCAAATGAAGGAAGGATATATCAAAAATGACAAAACTAAACATATACCTCCGAAGTTGTTTTCATACACGCAAGAGCTCGTGAAGAATAAAGATATTGAAGTAAGATATGTTCAATCATCCGAGAATTCTGCAGATCTCTTCACGAAATCATTACCCACCACTATGTTCAGGAAGCATGTCCATAATATTGGAATGCGTCACCAAAAAGGCTTGTAAGATGTGATCCTGATCATTCGAGGGGGAGCTTGCGTGGTTGTACTCTTTTTACCTTACTATGGTTTTTTCCATTGAGTTTTCCTGGAAAGGTTTTTAACGAGGCAACAGAAGATATTACGCAAGAGACATAGCGACACTGGTTTCCAAGGGGATTGTTAGAAAAATAAAAGTTTCGAGAAAAAAGATCAAATAAGGCAACGTACACAATCGTTTACGAATAATATTTTGTGTGGAGTCCATCGTCACTATACATGCACAGTAACTTATATTTTTCTCTATATATACGATTCGAATTCATTGTAAACAACACACAACATTACGAGAGCAAACACAATAAGAAAAAATCTCTCTCATCTCTCTGTATCCGATTCTCTGCGGATATAAATTTTTTTTCTATTATTTTTATTTATATACCCATAAAATCAAATATTTTTTACAACAACCTTAAGGATTTCTCACGTATTATATCCAATATTTGTACATTGTAACATGAGAAATTATATCAAATTCTTGTAAATTTAAATTCGACTTAAATAATACTTTTATACATCTTTAAGTGACAATTTTCTTGGTTTGTGACGCAAGAATTAGATTACGTAAAAAAATTACAAAGGTCCACTTTAATATTTAATTATATATTTATAATAAATAAAAAAATTAGATTACGTAATTGTTATAGATTGTAGTTTTATAGTTTGTCATGTGTATATGTTGGGAATCTTCGTCCGTCGTTACTTGTGAGCACAAAGAACCAAAACCGAGACGCATCCACCAGCATATACCTTTTTGTAGAATTTTGAACCACAAACTTTTCAACGCAGAGAATATCAATGGAACCCAACAACTAAAAAATACTACTGTATATGAAAACACCAAATAAAAATAACAAAACAATCAATATTTATATTGGCAAAATAAACAGATCATCACACTTAAGGATGAATCGATTTATAATAAATAGGTCCAATTGGCAATGTTTAAATCAAGTATGCTGTTAATCTGGTATCTTATTATACTTGAAGAAAAGTTTCGTAGCATTCTTTTCTCGGATATTTCTCGGGCTACCAGTAAACGGATGCTGAATGGTTCAACGGGCTTAGTACGGCCTTTGAGAAGAGATGAAGATGTCAAATACCCAAGGTTAGGATCCTCACCGCAGCAAATACTCAGTCAGATATCCTCTGAGCTCACTACCAAGCGGCTCAATCTGCTTGCAGTACCGGTGTGCATAACCGGAGTCGTGATGACCTGATAAAGGAACATCCTCTTGCAGATAATCCCCACAGTCGATTATGATGTTATGCAGTAAACAACACACCAGTATTATACTAGGTAGTTTCCTCCTGTCTGGTCTCCACATAACCTTGCTCAGAATTCTCCAACTTCCTTTAAGCTGTGCAAAGGCGGTAGCTGCGACTGACCTCACCTTCTCATGCCTGTCGTTGAATGCCATCATGGAATCAGAGGGATCATCGCTGTCGTGAGGAGTTATAAGCCAAGGAAGAAGCGGGTAACTGATCCCTCCAGCTACAAATTCTCGTACTTGGGCTCCTTCATACAGAGTTTTAGCATCTCCGTCTAAAATCTGACTGGTTTCACAGAGTTTGAAGAAGCCAGAGAACTTGAGAAGCTTGGAGACGGTCATGCCGCCTGGCCAGCCGGTAACCATGTTGAGAAATCTCATTTCGTGATCAAAGACTCCTTGTAAGAACATGCTGTAGTTCTTCTCCTGGTCACACCAGTCATCTGATGCTTGGACAGCCGGGAGAGTCATGATGATGTGGGTTGTATCAATGGCTCCGCAGCAATTGGGGAGACCGTACATCTCCTCGAACTTTGACTTGATCTCTTCTATTCTGTCAGAATCTGGCCATCTAAGATGATGCTTGGCGCGTTCCTCAAGTGCCTCGATGAATCTCCAAGTAACCTGGAAAAGAAATGTGCTACCTGAGAAACAGTGGACAGAGATGATTCAAATCACAAATCTGGGAAATGACAGAGCAGACTTATGCTACCTGAGAAACAGTGGACTGGCCAACACAAAAGGCAGCTCCAACGGAGACCTGAGATTCACCAGAGGCCAACCTTCTAAGAGCAATGGCGACTTGTTTCTCGACACTAAGAAGCCTACCTTCGATGTTGATGAGTCCAGAGGGAGGTCTAGAGATAAGATCCTCCCTCACGAGCGAACAAATGTAGCTAAAGGTGGTCTTGGAAGCCCTAAAGAAGTGCTTGAAAGCATCATCTTCGTCTAAGGGGACTGAAACACCTGCAAACAAGTAGAATCTCTCAGTGGACACAACCCAAGGGCTACAAAGGCATCTCCGAAGCTATAACTGAAATCTCCGGAGAGAATGAATCATCTATATAATACATGGAACAATCTAGTGAAGCATTAGCAACGACATTGAAATCTGGTAACTGAGATTGAAGAGGGGGAAATTAAAAACTGAAATCAGCGGAGGGAATCAAATCTGTAAAGTGAAGAACCTGAGAGAGAAGAGTTACGGTGCCAGAAAGTATCCCACCAGTCGCAGTCGATAGCCTCCGGATCCAAAGGCACTGCGTTGATCCTCTTCTCTTTCTTCTTCGCCTTATCCAAAGGCTTCTTCTTCTTCGCCTTCTTCACCGGAGCCATCGACGACGACAGGTCAAACCCGGAGAGAAACGGTTTGTTAAAGGAATTGAACGAACCTTGCTTGCTGGACTCTCGATCGAGTGGGCTTTTTTCTTTTTTTAATTACTAAAACATTTATTAAAGCTCAGTTGAGTAAACGACGTCGCATAGGCACACACCGTCACACGGTATACGGAATAATATCTCCCTATCGGGCCCCATTTGGGCCCAGGTCGATTCGTGCAGCACATCTTTAACATATCTCTTATTAAATAATCACATTCATTATTTATAGCCCATCTTTAAGAAATATACCTTCTCTTGGTAGTGCTAATTGGGATTTTGCTTTTTCTTTGTTTTTGGTAGTTGAATTGATAATTTGCGTTTTAACTCCACATTATTTTTCAGTTACAGATAATAATTGCATACAAAAATTAAAAAAAATTGGGTGTACTACTTTTAATTTAGCTATTGGTGCAAAATCATTTTTAGTAGAAAAAAGGGACTGAAAGCAAAGTTTTGTTTTTTCTTCATTTTTTTATCTCTAAAATAGAGAAATTGAGCACATTCCAAAGGAAATCTCATAAATTTGAATTTTTTTTTTTTTAAAAAAAAAAGAAAGGAAGGCGAATCGTAAGAGGAAACTGTTATTTTGCCGCTCTTCCCACGAATCGTCTGTCTAGTCAGGTTCTTCTTTGCTTTCTTTCTCTCTCTCTCTCTCAACTTTTGGCCTTTAGAAAATGATTAATATATATATTTCATCTTTTGATAAAGTTTCCATTTTGGTGGTGATATACAAAACACAAGTGTAATTTGATTCTCTCCCTCATCGACCACGGTCACGGTGTCGGTACGATTGAAGCTCCAAGAGGTATAGTTTTCTATTTGGATGACTTGTTGTGCCATTCATGATTACGGGGAGCTGTTTCCCACTTTTTATGATTCACTGTTTGATGACAGCAATCATCAATCTCGCTGAAAGCTACGCTTTATTTGTTTACAGATTTTTAATTTGGTGCATGACTTGACACTGATTGGATTGCCTCATCTCTGTAGCTGATTGATGCCAACTTTTTAATTACTGTATAGTTTTCATCTAATAATAAGAGTTTTTGTTTGAAGACGTCTTGTGGTGAAATTAATTAAGCAAGTGAGTGTCTGTCCATGGAGCGGTATGAAGTCTTGGAGCAGATCGGGAAAGGGTCCTTTGGCTCTGCTCTTCTTGTCAGACACAAACAAGAACGAAAGAAGTATTATATCTCTCTTTCTCTCTCTCATTACTTCTCTGCTTTTTTTGCGTCTTTCTTTTGTGATTCTATTCACTACTGATTCTGCTTTTTACAACAGATACGTATTGAAAAAGATTCGTCTCGCCCGCCAGTCTGATAGGGCTCGCCGATCAGCTCATCAGGAGGTCTGTGCTTTTTCCTCTTTCTGCTCGACCCTTTGGTCTTGGAATAAGTTTATGAGTTTGGACCGTCCCCCATCCATTCATGTTTCAGATGGAGCTCATTTCTACTGTCCGCAATCCATTCGTTGTGGAGTACAAAGATTCATGGGTCGAAAAGGTCTCTTCTTCTTCTTCTTCTCTCTTATCATCTTCTTTTGCTCTTTCTTCTGGCTCATCATCTTTCTTGTTTCCAGGGTTGCTATGTGTGCATCGTTATTGGATATTGTGAAGGCGGAGACATGTAAAACGGTTTCCCGCACACGCTTTTTTAAGTTTGAAGAAATTTGGCTCTTATTTTCAATTTGATGAATTTTGCAGGACAGAGACCATAAAAAGAGCATGTGGTGTTCATTTTTCTGAAGAGGTTTGTCTCACCCATCTTTTTATTGCTAACTCTTACAATCTATGACTGGCTTTATATTTGAAGATTAACCACTAAATGATGCAGAAACTCTGCCAATGGCTTGTCCAACTCTTAATGGCACTCGATTATCTGCACTCCAACCATATTCTTCACCGCGATGTCAAGGTAAAGATGTAACCTCATTAACTTTCAGAATTTTGCTTATTCCATGTTCCAAACATCTAAATCTCACTCAAATCTCTTTTCAGTGTTCTAACATATTCTTGACAAAAGAGCAAGACATAAGGCTTGGTAAGTTTTGTAGATTCCCTTGTCTTTGCCTTTTTGACAGCTATTAACGCATCCACATTTTGGTCTCAGGTGACTTTGGACTCGCTAAGATTTTAACTTCCCATGACCTTACATCCTCTGTAAGTTCTGAACAGTGACACTTACAAGTCTTGTGTTGTTTTTGAGACACAGTTATGAAACGTCAGTGTGTTTATAGGTTGTTGGAACTCCAAGTTACATGTGCCCTGAGCTTCTTGCTGACATACCTTACGGATCAAAGTCAGACATTTGGTCTTTGGGTATAACAATACATTCTTCATTGAATTTTTTTACTTATTACCCTACCTACACTTCTTCACCTTGTGACTAACGTTTAAGACATCACCCTGGCAAGCAGGATGCTGCATGTATGAAATGGCAGCTCATAAACCTCCATTCAAAGCTTCCGTAAGTATCCTTAAAAGTCTGTTGATATTTTCTTTTGGACTCTTGATTCTGGAATTAAAATACTTGACCTAAAATGTGAAATCTTGATTGCAGGATGTGCAGACATTGATCAGCAAAATACACAAGTTGATAATGGATCCTATTCCTGCCATGTATTCCGGTTCATTGTAAGTCTGAAATCATTCTCTCTGGTAACATTAACAGGCTCGCTGTACCAACCTCTCTTCCTCCCTTATCTGCACAGCCGAGGTCTAATCAAAAGCATGTTGAGGAAAAATCCTGAACTCAGGCCAAGTGTATGGTTCCTATAATGCTTATTTGCTTTTGATGATGAGTAGTCCATTTGTGGTTCAATTATAATTGAATTGTTGTTATCTCGTTGCAGGCTAACGAGCTGCTTAATCATCCTCATCTTCAGCCTTACATCAGTATGGTTTATCTGAAACTAGAGAGTCCCAGACAAAGCACTTTTCCACTCCAATTTTCTGAGAAGGGCGCTACAGTGAAGGAAAGAAGGCGTTCGTTTAGCAACGACAGGAGATTGAATCCGAGTGTATCTGACACAGAAGCAGGCTCTGTGTCTTCTTCAGGAAAAGCATCTCATTCACCAATGTTTAATGGAAGAAAAGTCGCAGAAGTAACTGTGGGAGTAGTCAGAGAAGAAATTGTTCCTCAAAGGCAGGAGGGAGTCAAGAAGCAATCAGGTGCAGCCAGAACACCAAGAGTGGCTGGGACCTCAGCTAAAGCATCTGTCATGTCAAAGAGGCTTGAAACGCCGTCAAGCACGCCACGTACTGTCTCCAAACATGAACTGGTAAGAAGAAAAACTCAAAGCTTTATAGTAATTTAGATACAAACAGGGAGTGATCTCTGTTCTTTGTCGTGTACAGACGAAGGTATCGAATCAGACAGACAGGAGGAGAAGAGCATCTCTTCCGTTGGTCGTGGAAAATCCTTACACTTATGAATCGGATATCACTGCTCTCTGTGGCTTAAATTCACCGGATGTTTCTGTAAACGCTCCAAGATTCGACAAGATCGCTGAATTCCCTGAAGATGTCTTCCACAACAGAGAGACAGCCTCAGGAGCAGTAGTAGCTAGGCGCTCTTTTTCTTCTCCGCCTCACGGTGAGGACAATTCCAACCGTTCGATCACAAAGGACAAGTGTACTGTACAGACAAGGTCAGTTTCACAGAGAAGGTTCGACACGTCCTCGTATCAGCAGCGTGCGGAGGCTCTGGAGGGACTGCTGGAGTTCAGTGCAAGGCTTTTGCAACAAGAACGGTACGACGAGCTTGGGGTTCTGCTTAAACCCTTTGGAGCCGAGAGAGTGTCTCCGAGGGAGACGGCCATCTGGTTGACCAAGAGCTTCAAAGAAGCTTCCGTGTAGATGAAGCAAACGACAAACCCCCCTAAAGACGTCGTTCGCTTTAACTCTTCTCTTGCTTGTTTATTTATGTGTTGTATATAAAACCAAAAAAAAAAAAAAAAAAACGGCGATGCTTTCGATTCTCACTGCCTGCCAATAAAACGGCATGTCTATCCGATTGTCAAAGCTTGCGTTTTGGGTCCCGTGTTGGGCCACTGCGTTAGTGGATTTTGTTGGACATATTGAATTTGGTGGGAAATGTGTGGGTCGGGTCGGCTCGGGTCGGCTCGGTTGATAAAAAAAACAGAAGCGGGGCACTACTTTTTGTGGATAACGAGGAGCGAGCCTATGGCAGAAGAAACAGAGATTCTCGAACCCTATCAACTGTCCTTGTCGGATCTTCTTTTGTCCTCTCGCTTTCAATCTTCTTCTCCGAGAGACCGTAAACGCTGTCAATGGATCTCGAGAAATGTGATGGACGCTCTTGGCCCCACCGGTCCAGGTCTGCTTTGTATCACCGGCGTTCTTGGCTCCGCCGTACTCCGTCGTAAACTCCTCCCAATTGCTCGGAAGCTTGCTCTTCTTGATCCTCACAAGCGGATACGCATTCTCAAGGTAATCACACTAGCCGGCAATTTCAACCTATTTTACAGATTTCTATTAATCCAAGATGTGTTTGGGTATTTTGTGGTACGATTGGTGCTTTTTTTTTTTTACCAAGATTGGAACTTTGACCTTTTATTGTTAGTTGGTTCTTGGCGTTCATTCAGTCATACTGATTCTGTGTGTTCTTTCATCGTTCGTTACTGCCTAAAGGAGCACCACTTGGGTAGTGACGTTCCTCTCAAGAATCCAGAGCGAGATGTCTCGTCTTTTGCAATGCAGCTCAATTATGAACGCACTTCTAAATCCTCACAGGGAAAGCTCTGGTTCGATGAGGCTGCTGCAACACTGGACTTGCAGGGGGAGGATGATGAGTTCACTAATCTTGGTGGTGCATTTAAGGAACTAGGGTTCTGCATGAGGGAATTAGGCTTGTCCATAGCCCGTATATGCGACAGGGAGATCGGCGGAGGCTTGCTGGAGGAGAGTTTACTGGATTCTTGCACTGCAAAGGCACGTCTCATACATTACCACTCCGCTGCAGATAAATGTGCTCTCAGAGAAGTCGCGAGGAGAAACCAATCTGGTAAACGAGTATCAAGCAAGAGAAGAGTCCAGAATGCCGCTGAGCAAGAGGTGAACCATCCAAATGGAGCTGCTCTGGGTGGGAGTCACTTCAATCTGTGGCAACAGTGGCATTACGATTATGGCATCTTTACTGTTCTCACGGATCCTATGTTTCTATCCTCGTATTCCTACCAGGAATGCACTTTGAGCAGCCACTCTTATCTGCAGATCTATCATCCCAGCAAGAACAAGTTCTACATGGTCAAGACTCCACAGGACAGTTTTATAGTTCAAATTGGAGAAACTGCTGATATTTTGTCCAAAGGGAAGCTACGGTCGACCCTTCACTGTGTGTGCAAACCAGAGAAGCTGGAGCAAATAAGCCGTGAGACATTTGTGGTGTTCTTACAGCCAAAGTGGAGCCAAACTTTTTCAGTCTCAGAATATACAATGGAACATCTAAGGTCAGATTCTCTACAGGGTCAGCTCCCTGATACGGATGAGGTCCCTAATCCAGATATACAGAAAATCGTTCCACCTCTATCGTCTCGGTTAAGGGATGGGATGACATTTGCCGAGTTTTCTCGTGAAACAACAAAGCAGTACTACGGAGGTAGTGGTTTGCAATCTAATAGATAGCCGTCCTAGCTAGTGAGGCATGTGAAATGAAACCCCCCAGGTAAATAGCTTGTCTAGTCCTTAGGTAGGTCAAATTCAGAACTGTATGTTAATGGTAATGAGTAGCTGAAGCCAAGAGAGGTTAATTCTGAAAGAGATTAGATTAAAGGGAGAGTTGGGATTCGTCTTGTGTACTTCGATGTTGGAGCCAAAACAGTGAAAGCTGTTACATCGTTTTCACAGTCAAAAGCTCACTCTTCCAAACATGCTTATTTTTTTTTTTTTTTTTTTTTTTGTGTGCTCTTCTTTAGTCTCTCTCTGTGACTCAGATTATGTTCCTGTTGTGTCTCCCCCGATGCTGTTCCATTCTTACATCTCTTTGTTTGCCTGTTTGCTTTCAAGCGTCGCATTAAGACAAAGTGGTGTTATTAAAGTAAAAGCTGCTGCCTCTAGACAGATTCCTTTAGGGAATCAATCTTCTTTTCTTTTCTATTTTTTGACATTTATGATATATCGTTTTTTCATGAATGGTTTGTACGTGTAGATCAAATCGACAAAAGGGTTTTAGCTCGCAAGTTTTTACTTTTGTGAATTCAAAACAAAGTTTCATACTTTCTTCCCTTCAAAGATGCTTGCTTTGACTTGGAGGTGCTTTTTCATCGAAAGGGCATTGGTTTCAAAACCCTAATCCAACAATAGAAACGGATATGGTGTAGGTATATAGGTGTCTATTGGAAGCAAATCAAAAGCAAAAGAAGATAGCTAAAACTAAAAGTGCTTTAAAGAAACAATAAAATGGAAAAGAGGATTCATCATTCAAAGTGCAGATACATTCAATTTTAAATTGGTATAAAATACAAAATGTCCAAACAAGAACAATGATTGCAGGCAAAGGAATAATCAGAGAGACAAAATGACATTTTTCTAAGGGATTATAAAGAATGGAAAATGTGGGTATCCCTAGACTTAGACAGAGCAAAAGGGAATAAAGGATGTATCTTTATTAAGTGGTCACCCACCTGTAGTTTCAAAGTGCATATAATACAAAATAAAATACACATGACATTTAATTTTGAATATCTTACATATGCGTTTTAAGATACCAAATACTCCAAGATTTATATATATATATATATATCAACAATGATCTTTTAAAAAAATTTATAAGTTTGAATGTCTAGCCTGAAGAAATCCTTGGAATAATTTATAATATTGGAATGAATGAAATTACAAAGTTGCAATTGAGGTGGGTGGAGAAGAGAGAGAAAGAAGAAGGTGACGTAAGGGAAAGCACGCGAAGCAGCAGCATATGTGAATGTGAATGTGAATGTGAATGTGGATGTACGCAAAGTTCGCAGCTTTGTGTTTCAAAACCAAAACAAAAGGGAACAGTGAGTAAGGCGAGGGACCAAATTAAGAGACTGATCGATCAAACACAGTCGTTTCACTTCTTTCTCTGATCTTGTCTTGCTCCCATATTCTTACCAATTTTCAGCAGCTAAGCTTTAAATCTATTAGTTAGCCAAACATTCTCTAATCGACTACAATCCATAGAGTAATATCATCTTTACTCTTTGCACACCTCCATGATCTACATTCTACTAATAACCCAATAGCTAGATGCTTGATTAATTAACACACTAAAACGTAAATATATATGTTTTTCTCGACTTAGAAACACAACACTCTAATCAAAAATTGATTTTCTTTTGGGTCATTTGACACATAAATGTCTTGTATTATAACCTATGACTACTCTCAGCTATCCCAATATTGTGATTATTTTGACTTTATTCCCTACTTTTTTTTCCAAGACTCGTTGATACGTCTAAAGTAAATTTTATATGTGTAATTAATAAACAATTGGCAAGATGCGGCCTTATTATTGAAAAGCGACGTCTTTTTGTTTGGTATCCAATCCATTATGTACGCAGCGACTATATATGTCCAGAGTACTCCTACTCCCAACCAAGTAATCACATTTTCTTCAAAAGAAAAAGAAAAGGTGATACACCTCCTAAAACGTTCTTTTGTCTATCATACATACACACAAACACCAGTTTCCTAGTCAACAAGCTCTGTAGTCGAAGCAAAGTTAAGAGAGAGGATGGAGAGAGAACTTAGACGACCGAACCCAATCAACAGCTCTCGCCGGCCGGAGATATTTTCTTCAGGTGCCGGTAGTACTCAACTGCCGGAAAGCCCACGAGGCCCAATGGAGTTCTTGTCTAGATCCTGGAGCGTCTCTGCCTTGGAAGTCTCCAGAGCTCTCCACACCGCCAAATCAGCTTCGGCCACCAACAGAGCTCCCTCCTCCATCAACACTCCAATACCGGAAGAAACCATAAACCCTGAGAAAGAAGAATGTCCGCCGGAGAACACCAGCAACAATAGCAGTGTTAGTAGCCAGTTCTCGTTCGCTGCCTCAGCCACTTCACAGCTTGTTCTTGAGCGCATAATGTCTCAATCGGTACGGTTACATAGTTTTTGGACACAACTCTTGTTGATCTTGATATGAGTTTCTGTTTTGAAAATGAAGGAGGTGTCACCGTTAACATCGGGGAGGCTATCACACAGTAGCGGACCACTCAACGGCGGTGGTTCTTTTACGGAGACAGACAGTCCTCCCATCTCCCCCTCCGATGATTTCGACGACGTCATCAAGGTACTTCTTCCATAATTCTATCTCTAATCCTTGATGATAATAATATGTTTTTTTTTTTTACTTTAGAACGTAAGTCGCATACTTTAGAGTTTGTTATCAAAGTTAAAGAAAAAAAATTGAGTCAAGAGAAAAGTACCGCCAAGTGAAGGCAGAAGCAGAAGCAACCTTTTATTTATTTTTCAAGACAAAAACAGATTTGACTTTGACTCTCCACTTTACAACCTGTGTTTGTTTAGCCACTCACTCACTTCACCTACACGTAGATTACATATTTGTATATAGATATTGTTTCCCTCCAATTTACTAATAGAGGTACATTTAATAATAGGGTATTAGTATATATGACCAATCTTTAGTTGGTAGAACGTCTCCTTAAATTAGGTCGTTGCCATAATTTAAGGGAAGTGCAGGGATTAGCCGTCTGGGTCTTGGGACTATAAGACGCACTAAAAAGTCGGTCGGCGATCATTAAAGCGATAGATTGATAAATATGCAATTCCAAGTTTTTTTTTTATATATATATTGAATGTTCTGTCTCCACTGCATTTACTTGATGAATTGCTATACATTAAAATTACAGACATATTTGGACACAGGAATAGGAATGTGACTGTAACGCCTAGAGCTCCTTTATGTTTGGCTCATTTTAGGAAAGTTATCGGGAAATGCCATTACACCCTCCTAGAGAGTAGTCACTTTTACCTCCATTTCCAAGCAATTAACTACTCCTTCATTTGCTTTTGTAGTCCAATATAATGCGATCAACTTGTTAGGATTTTCATTAACTCAGTTTATCTAAACCAATCCTAATGCAGTATTTTCGCACCCACAACACCATACAGCCTCTCTTCTCCGGCACAGGTGGCAGCCGTGGTACCACCGGAAATGGGAGCAATACCCCCATGGCTGGAACTGGCCCAAAGACAGTTGGTAGGTGGCTCAAGGACCGTAAAGAAAAGAAGAAAGAAGAGAGTAGAGCTCAGAATGCACAGGTCCATGCAGCTGTTTCTGTTGCAGCGGTTGCATCTGCTGTGGCAGCTGTAGCAGCAGCGACAGCAGCTTCTTCACCTGGTAAAAACGAGCAGATGGCCAGAATTGATATGGCCATGGCTTCTGCCGCTGCACTGGTGGCTGCTCAGTGTGTGGAAGCAGCAGAAAACATGGGAGCAGAAAGGGATCATTTGACATCCGTTGTGAGCTCTGCAGTGAATGTTAAGTCCCATGACGATATTGTCACGCTTACTGCAGCTGCTGCAACAGGTATTGCATCAAAACGTGGTCAAAGTTACTTCTATATAGATTCCATATGTGAATTCACCCACTTTTTGCAGCTCTGCGAGGAGCAGCTACACTCAAGGCAAGAGCGCTGAAAGAAGTATGGAACATAGCTACTGTGTTACCAGCCGAGAAAGGAACAAGTTCAGCGTTGTGTGGCCAGATTGACACAAAGCATAGCGATAGCAGCTTTAGTGGAGAATTACCTATGGCTGGGGAAGACTTCCTTGGCGTCTGCAACCAGGAACTACTAGCTAAAGGCACTGAGCTCCTCAAACGAACTCGTGGAGGTACCCCAAAGTTACACACGTTTAAAAGACTAGTAAGCAAAGTTAAAAAGAAGGGTCGCTGACGTTGAAATTTTGTAAGCAGGTGATCTCCATTGGAAGATTGTTTCTGTCTACATTAACAAAGCAGGCCAAGTTGTGCTGAAAATGAAAAGCAAACACGTCGGAGGGACCTTCACAAAGAAGAAGAAACGTAGGTTCTTTACCTCACAAACATTTCCTCTCTTATACTTGCCTGGCTTTTGAACCAAAGCTGGAAGATAACACAACCCATAATTGTTTGATTTGGACTTGTGTTGCAGATATGGTGCTTGAAGTGAAAAAGGATATACCTGCATGGGCTGGCAGGGATCTCTTCAACGGGGACAAGCATCACTACTTTGGCTTAAAGACTGAAACAAAGAGGGTAGTTGAATTTGAGTGCAGGAACCAAAGAGAATACGATATATGGACTCAGGGTGTTTCCCGCCTTCTTGCCATTGCTGCCGAGAAGAAGCAGAAAAGTTCCATGTCGAAATGGATGGCACCTTAATAACATAAACTAGGAGGGAAGTAGACGCTTTGTCAAACTTTTCCTATGGTAAGAATAGGTTTGAACATCATCAAGGAGTAGAAGACTTTCTATTTTGTAATATCCTTTTGATTCCATTGATTGAAGAGATGACTTTTAAAGCTAACAAGTTTCACAAGTACAAGGTAATATTGGGTTCCACAGTCATGTTACAAAGTTCAACTTTTCTTTACAACCCAAATTTCTTTGCGGAGAAAAGAATTTTGAAGTAGATAGCAATAACATAGGCTAAGAGCAATCTGAAAGTGGTTAACTATCAGCAGCCCTTAGGAGAGTGAGCAGAGAGAGGAAGAGATTAATGACATCCAAATAAAGAGAAACAGCAGCCCAGATGTACTCGTCATACGAGTGCCTCTTGATCAAGTTGTCGGTATCATATACAATGTAGCCACAGAAGATGATGGAAGCCAAACAACCATAGATCATCACCGAGATCTTTCCTAAAGGGAAGAGAATCTGCAGCCATAAAAACAAAACATAAGACTCAGGCTCTAAACTACCAAACAATTTACAAAACAGAATAAAAGCAAGCAAGCAAGCAATTTATTTAGCCAAAAGCAAGAAGATGCCAATGCGAGATGATTAGCGGAGGAGAGAAGCGTGAAAAGATAATGATACCTGGATGAAAGAAAAGACCATGAGCACAATGACGGCACCGAACAAGAAGGGTCCGAGGAAGTTGAAGTCATGGCCTCTTTTGGCAGCCCAGAAAGTGTAGAGAGTGAGGGATATCACCACAACAGACGTCAAAATCACAGACTCGAGAATGACCTTCCCTGTTGCACAAATATCAAATCACGTTACTCATAAACAAACAGAACCCCGTGAATACTGAATGGGGGGTTTCATCAGTGGATCTTACCGCTTGTAAAGGCGCAGGTCAAGCCAACAGCAAAGGCAAGAGAGACGGTGAAAATCCCGAGTAATAGATAGTTGACAGGGTGCTTCTGGTGATAGTAATACAAGGGACACATCACTGCACGCCAAGAAAAAAAAAAAATATATATATATATAATGAGAAAGCGTCGATTAGAAAAGAGTCCGATAGAGAAGAGAAGCGTCGACTGATTGACAAGGAATTTAGAATTGGTACCAATCAATGGAGTGAAAATAACAAGTATGTAGAGAGCGAGGCCGGCGCTGGTGGTGGTGAAGAAGACAGAGATAGGAGGAACCTTAACGACGGTGGCAGCGACGGCGATCGTGACGAGCAGCTGGATGGAGATGATGGAATAGACCTTGCGGATGAAAGACCATCGGAGCTCGGGGCTCTCCAACATCATAGGGTAGAGGGGCGTCTGAGCCGACTCCAAATCATGCTTCTGGTTCCACATCTTCCGAATTCGTTTGGGTGTAATGTCAACGCCGGCGACAAATCTTCAAATTGTGAGCGATCCGCCGATTGGGTCCTTCAAGATTGTTATGTAGACAGACGGCACAAGCAGAGGCGGCGAAAAGAGAAGGAAGGAACCTTCCCGATACGTCCAGCAATTAAAATTATCGGACGGCTCAGATCTTCGACACCTGGAATTAAATTATCTGACAGACCGGCTCGGATATTCAGTGGGCCTCTGACGAGAGAGAGAGAGAGAAGCAACGTTACTCATGCAGCCCATTTCCATGGATGGATGGATTTTGCGAAATGATTACGGACTACTAGAGTTTAAATATCATCGATTTTTTTTTCTTTTTCTTTCTTTTGTTCCAATTTACAAACAAAACAATTATGGCTAGACCACAAAATAGTGAATTGCATGGTAAGAAAAGAATACACAAAAAATTGGTCCTAGTTTTTCTTTCATGATTATTAATGCAGTAATCTTGTTTCTCCTTGGTAAGAAAAAATTAGATGCACCTACAAGAATGAGAGCAGTGATTGAATGTTATTGCATTATAACATTAAAAAGAAGGCTACCAGGTAGTAACTAGTAAGTCACCCACATGATGCAAAGGTACCATTAAGGTTCTCTGCCATATAACAGCTGCTGTTTTCTACTCCCACCTACAATATTAACACCTTTGACCAATATTATTGTATACGTTGTACCATTTCCCAAATCAAGCCTTCCCAAGTTAGTTTACACACTTATTATGTGGGAATGTCTTGGGAACATACCAATAACTCGTTAAACATGGTTGTAACTGGTTGACCCTGCTTCAATTGCAATGGACCAAAAGTTCTATCTGTTGAAACATATACAAACATGAGAGACTATGTGATTTATCCACCTCTTCATGCCATAAGGAAGATGTTGGGCTATCCCGTTGCGGTCAGATAATCTCACATGGCAGTACATGGGTGTTCTTCATCTGCAATCCTGAAGCAAACTCATCAATTTTAGATTGCTCTTTTGGTTGGCTCTGCCAATCTTAAGTGGAATTTAGAGGAACAACAACAGTAGCCATATAATTTATCCATACTTCCCTTCTCAAAGGCAGTATTAACCAAGCATTCTGCCAAAGAAATTGAGCAATATGAAGGCACTCCTGCTCCAAAGCTAGTATGATTGTTTACTTCCCACAGACGATCACACACATCTTGCACCTCCAACTTCTCGAAGATGCCATCAGATGACACTACCAAGTAGCTGTCATTAGCCATTAGAGGCTGCCAGTCCATGACCTCAGGTGCAGAGATGACACCGTAACTGAAATAGAGATCAAAATTCACATTTCATCTTCTCATTGTGTAAACGAGAGTAAGTAAGTATAATAATAATAATAAAAGAAACACGAGTTTCAGCGATAATCATGTTCAAGAGGCACATAGAGACACTAAGATACAACAAGCAGTGCCTACCTTTTATAAGTAAGGTCACCAATTGAACGGGAGACAGCCAGCTGACCATTCACCCGTGGCACATCAGCCCACTCAGTGACATAACCTCCTGCAGCTTTAATGCGGATGTTTTCATCCTCTCTATTAGGGTGATGGTCCTTTGTCAATTCTTTGGCAATAAAACGCATGAGTCCATTGCGATGTTCCAGCTTTAAATCAGAGAACCATGATGGGGAAGAGCCTCGATTGCGCTTACGCTCTCTGTACAGCTTCATTAAAGTAGCTGCAATAAGCAAACGCAACAAAGTTTTAATACCAAAACTAGCTCCCTTGTACTATGAAATAAAATACTGGCTTCACAAGGGAAGCTCGATTTTATGTAGCAAACCTGTAGCCTCTTCCGGAGTCTCAAAATTTTTGGAGCACAAAAGGGCCTTTGAATCACCGATACTAGCAACCATAAGTTGACCATCTGCGGTAAGTGCAATTGTAGCCGTAGAACCTGAATTAAACTTTCCGTCAGAAGCTTCCTG
Organism: Turritis glabra; assembly: GCA_900406565.1. Lineage (NCBI taxonomy): Eukaryota > Viridiplantae > Streptophyta > Magnoliopsida > Brassicales > Brassicaceae > Turritis > Turritis glabra. Next base: position 110,840 of record OVBN01000228.1, on the reverse strand, counting down.
GAGAAAACGAAGTTGGTACCGCCGGTAACATACATGATTCTACTGGAAAAAAGTTTCAAAGGAAGGAGTAGCAATATTGATATACCTTGGTGAATGTTGCATCAATGTCATTAATAGCTCTGAGCAATGCGTCTTTTAGGATATCCAAAAGTGAAGAGAAACATCAAAATAGAACTTGAGACCTGCCAGAAATTTTGAGAAACTAGAGTGAGGGTTTTTTCAGATCATATATATCACCTCTGAAGAGAGTGAGTGAATAACATGGAAAATCACCACCTTGTAAAACTGAGGTCGTCGCCATGGAGAAGAACATCATCTGTATTGGGGTAGTACTCCAATCAGCTGCTTAGAGACAAGGGCGTCCAGGAGAAAGTAAGTGTGGACCAACAAGAGATTTGGAAGCCATCTCACTGGCTTCTGCACACGATTGTGTCCGTCAAAGACTGCTGCAATTCCAACCACAACATCCTTTGGTAGTCCAGTATCGCAGACGATCCTCCTGGTATTTCCTCCGACCTTGTATCGCAGCCGTATGGCAACGACTGGAGGAGGAGGATCGGCGATTCTGGAGATTCCAAAGAGGGAAATTGGGGGATCGGAGCTCCACCATGTCTGTAAATACTCAAACAGGTTGAAGATTCCGCGGCGATGTTGTTAATTACTACAACGATCAACAAAGATACCACAAACCCTACATTTTTCACAACTGACGTCACCATCATCTTCGGTTGAAAAAAAAACTCATTTTCAATCAAAGCTTTATATAATTTCTTTTATTAGCCAAAATTTACCTTCCATTATTAGGATTCAGTTTCCCATTCTCATTAATTTTTTACTGACAACAAAATACTTACTATAAAAGAGAATATATTTGGAAATTAATTTACAAGGAAAAAGACAAAGCTACTATAATCAATCATCTCCTCTTTCTCCACAACCTCTGCCTGCTTCCCTTTGCCTTTGATGTATCCTGCAACTATCTCCTCTGCATTCTTCAAATTTCAATATTACTTGTTTGCCAAGCATATCATTCTCCATCTTCTATGAAGTCTGATCTTTAGGTTAATAATGTAGCAACAAAGTTAAGTTACTCTACAAGGGAAAATGTCTTACTCTTTTCTACATTTAGGAGCTGGGAGGAGGCTGGAAATAAGGGTGCTGCAGTGCCTCATCCACGTTCACTCTGTCCTCCTGCACTCCCACATATATAATCCATATATGTCAAACACCAACGCCACAATTTCACAACAATGCTGTTAGGAAAACGCCAAAGGTTTTTAAGGGAGAAAAGACACAGGATCTTACAGGGTACCATTGTAATAGACCCCTCACCAACCTTAAAGCCCAAACATTAGGAAACCTGCATTTTCCAACAGATGCACATTACAAATGTAGCAAGATCTTGTCAACACTTCAAAAGTACCATCAAGTTAATGACTCATCAAACCCACCCAATCCTCAGAGGGTCTCTACTCTTTATCTGTTCTGCGAAAAATTCTTCAGAGCATTTCCATGACGCAAGTGAAATCCCACCCTATACATCACAGGATACGTTCAATAAAATATGCATGGATCACTATGAAACAAAAACAAAATAGCTGAGTGTGGTTAGCAAGAATATCTCAGAAACATTATCTCATAAATTGTAGATCAAATTGAATTTTTGAGACGGCTCAAATAAACCATAAGTATTTAATAACCATAGTCAATCAAAAGAACGAACTTTCCTTTACCTGCTTTGAGCTAGCGCCACCATGTTTTAAAGAGCTACCTGGGATTAGGATGCACATCTCCATAAAGGATCGAAGCCTGTTACAGAAAAATACGAAGAGATAAATAGTTCTCCAAAGAGCGTTGTGGTGGTCAATCTCAAGCGAAATTATTTACTCCTAAATCAAACTTACTTGTATGCAAGCTCTTTAAAGTTTTCACTCCAACCTCTGATATGTTGATCCAAAAGGGCACGTGTAACAGAACTAATCTCAAAAACATTTGGTGATCCTAAAATCATCTCTAACATTACAACCCCAACACTCCACATGTCGTATCTGTAAGAAAAAGGGTGTCATATCGATATTTGGCGAGGCCAGTTGCAGCCAAGCTTAATTAAAAATAGCAGTATATGTCATACTTCAATGTCAAACTGGTTGGCCCACGGTGCCAGCTACTGTTCAGAATGGCTTCGGGTGGTGCATAATCATGAGTTTGTTCTGCTCTGAATTCAAGATAATCCAAAGTTTTATGACGATCAGGACTCACAAACCGGAGGAGGTAAAATTCCAAAAGATATACAAAGAAAAGGAAATACCTTGAAGGACCTGTTGACCCGTAAAAATGTTTCATCGTATATTCATCAAGTGCACTGCCAAAGTCGATGATGCGCCTAAATAGAGATTATACAACCATCAGTTACCAAGAAACAAGAATTTACATAAGTGGAGGACCAAAAGACTTAAGTGCTGCAGAAGTGTAGAACTACATGGAGCAAAATGAATAAACTAGAAAACCGAATTGTAATCTAAGTACATTTTAGTTTTGAAGTTATGACCACCATTTGGTACACCCTTTAAGCATCTGCCTGACTTGATGTCTTCAAGGCATATCACCATATTCTCTTAGGAACATTGTAAATTAATTTCCGTGAGAATAATCATCTCTCATAGATTATACATGAAATATCATAAGCATCAATAAGTTTCTTACCGGGTTTTATATCTCTGTGAGTAATATTGCGATCATGGCATGCCTTTAGACCTAGCAACTGACAAAGAAGAATAAAGCGTAAAGGAATAGCACGCAAAAATAGAATTAGATTCCCACGATGCATCTGTCAAACACAGGAAGAAAATCAGAATATTCTTAAATTCCTATGCAACATACCAATTGCCATATTATTCTCCGCATTTCTTCTTTCCCTGATTCTGTCGTCTTCAACCAGGTCCACCACTTTGACGGACGAAGTATCTGCCCGTGACTTGCCTCTTCAGCCTTTTCACCAGTAGAGCTATTCTCTGCTTCTTCCACAGTGTACATCAGCTTTGATAAAGAGACACCCTCGTGGTGAAACACAAGCCATATGTCATTATAGCGAGATTCAAAATACTCTATGTATCTAGCAATATGTTTCAAACCCTCTTCAGAGAGACCCAATTCTGATGACGTTTGCATTGCAGAAGAACTCCCACTTATACTGTATGCATTTAGAAACAATTCACCAAAATGCTTCTCCCTTAGACCACTTAAGTAGACAGTTGGCCCTCTCTCTACCTGTTTAGAGAAAAATAATGAAAATGTAGAAATTAAGTTTGAGAAGGACTTGCATCTACATGTCATCATATAGGTCGATAGATGACATAACCAAAAGAGAACAAAATCTCGTTAAAATTACCCTATGCCAGTTCCTGAATAATCTATTTATGCAAGAACCACACAATTTGAAACAATTTTATTATAAGCTATGAACACTGGAGAGTTATTGCCACCCCCAAATAATCAAAGAGTGATGCCCACATCACAGACAGTCTTGTCACCATCGCTCTAAGCATACAAAGCCCGAGGAAAGCGAAAAGAAAGCTGCAGACACATATCACACTGGAAAGGAAAGATTGAAAAAATCCCAAAAAGAACACATACCATTATCCGCTTCAAAATGAAGGAGTTATCAGGAACAGCATCATAATGATCTGTAGATGTATTGCTAGTTAAGTTACCAGTGTATTCATTGATATGAACACCATTGTTTGATGTATTCTCATCTTCCTTGATCCAACTAGTAGCATTTTGATAGCAATTCCAGTGAAATGCCAACCATACCTCACCAAATGCACCACGCCCAAATTTTTTCTTCAGCACATAGCTAAAAATCACATGGTACACAATTTTATGAGCCATTTTAAAAGAATTTTGTTCGATTTTGACACATAACTGTTTCCGTAATATGGAGACACGAATATTAGACGATCATGTTTCTTTGTGAAGAAACCATCTAACCAAAAGGCAACAAGAAGAAATGACATGCGCACAACAATGCCATTTGCCCATTTAAAATTTTGGCAAATGCAAAGTCAAATTTACTGAAGAAAAACCAAGAGCATGAAAGAACAAAGGATTTGGCGTAGGCTGCTAATCACAGGACTACCTAAGATCATGTAAAAGGATTCCAGTCACCAACGATGATACAAAAGAGAGAAAAAACTGATCAATACCAAAGGAAAAGAAGAAGGCAACTCAGTCCCGAAATGAAATAACTGATGAATCGCAAAGGAAAAGAGAAAGGCACCTCGAGTCCGGAAATGGAATCTCATCCGTCCCGTTATGAGCACCAAAACCATGTAAGGGTACAGATTCAAGTAACCCAAGGAAAGTAGCAAAGCTATCAGGATTGATGCACTGATCTTGATTCTCGTCGGTAGCCGTCCCAGAAGGCAAACACCAGCCTTTTTCATCGGGAAAATTTTCAGATGCACCAAAAAGGAGGGAAATCAGGGATATGACTATGACTAAATGCTAGTTCATTGGAACCAAAAACCAACGTCAATAAGGTTTGATATAAAAGAGGATTTCACTGAGAAATTTTTCATTTACCAGAGAATGGCTCGGATGCAGGTAGAACCTGAGGTAAGTCACCCATGTAACCGTTCAAATCGTCCATTTGCCCTTGTGACGTCCCAATAAGGTTCTCTGACATATAAAAGCAGCAAAAACTTCCGTTTTTAACTTCAACCTAACATAAGAAGCATAGCCCAGATCATATAATTTGTAAGATTTTCCAGGTCAATGACGCAAACTTCTGTAACGATTGAGAGAAAAAATTAGAGCTGACCCGCCCCCTCATTCGTGCAATACAAAATCAATCGTTATAAGAAGGTACACTTTACAAAAGTAATCATTAGCTTAATCTGGCATTTGCACAATAATGAGATGAAGCATATCACAATTATTTGTCAGAGTATGCCTTAGGAACAAAATTGAATATGGGAATAGTGAAATTGTGTCAGTTGGGTCATACCAATAATCTGTTAAACATAGTTGCAAGCGGTTGACCCTGTTTCAATTGCAATGGACCCAAACTTAAATCGTTAGGCACTGTAGAAAAGACAAAAATTTGATTAGCCAAACCTGAGATTGTATGAACGATTATCAATGAAGCTTCAAACTCTACATTTCATAAACAGGATGTTAGGGAATTTGATTGCAACCAGAGAAACTCACATGGCAGCGCACAGTTGTTACAGGGCAGTGCTGAAACAATCTTGCCTTTGTTGTCATTCATACTCTGCTCCTTCCGTTGGAGCTGAGTAACTAGATTAGATTTTAGAGGAACAACAACAGCAGCCATATTATCCATGCTTCCCTTCTCAAAGGCAGTATTAACCAAGCAGTCTGCCAAAGAAATTGAGCAGTATGAAGGCACTCCTGCTTCAGAGCTAGACTGATTGTTTACTTCCCACAGACGATCACATACTTCTTGCACCTCCAACTTCTCAAAGATACCATCAGATAACACTACCAAGTAGCTGTCATTAGCCAGTAGAGGCTGCCAATCCGTCACCTCAGGTGCAGAGATGACACCGTAACTGAAATAAATATCAAAACTCACATGTCATCTTCTCATAGTGAAAACAAGGGTAAGTAGAATAAAAGAAACACGGGTTTCAGCAATAATCATGTTCAGTGGCACAGAGAGACACTAACATACAACAAGTAATGCCTACCTTTTATAAGTAAGGTCACCAATTGAACGGGAGACAGCCAGCTGACCATTCACCCGTGGCACACCGGCCCACTCAGTGACATAACCTCCTGCAGCTTCAACACGAATCTTTTCATCCTCTCTATTTGGGTGATGGTCCTTTGTCAATTCTTTGGCAATGAAACGCAGCAGTCCATTGCCATGTTCCAGTTTAAAGTCAGAGAACCTTGATGGTGAAGAGCCTCTGTTGCGTCTTCGCTCTCTGTACAACTTCACCAAAGTGGCTGCAATAAGCAAACACCATTGCAACAAAATGTTCATATCAGAATTCCCCTAAACGATGAATACAATAGTGGCTTTTTGTTAGGCCGCTTGTTTTAGAAACAGATGTTGCCAAACCTCTAGCTTCTTCCGGAGTCTCAAATTTTTCAGAACACAGAAGTGCCTTTGAGTCACCGATACTAGCAACCATTAGTTGACCATCTGCGATAAGTGCAATTGTGGCTGTTGAACCTGAATTTAACTTTCGGTTAGATGCTTCCTGGAGAAAAAACAAAGTGTAGCTGGTTAGATCCTTATAAAAATCATGATACTGAAGAAGAAATGTTTTTCACTACGTTCACTGGATTGAGTAGAAGACATCCACTATACCTTAGTAAATGTGACATCAATGTCATGGATCGCTCTCAGCAATGCCTCCTTCATAATATCTAAGTGAAGAGAATCATCAAAATTAAGTGGTAATGAGTCTCGAAACCTGCAAAAAATTGGGACACTACAATGAGGCGGATATGCCACATATTTTAAAATCACATCTATTCAGACATAAATGTCTACTTAATATATGATAGAGAAATAAAATGAAAAAAAGACCACTCAACTGCATTTTAAAATCCAGGTTGTATAGATGCATGATTTCATCCCGATTAATGCCATGCAAAATAACACTGTGCTCGCCTTTAGTTGGTAATCTTCCAATCAACTTCCTCGTCATAGCAGAGAATGTTGCGTCCAAAAGAAAGTTGATATGCAAAGCAAAGTAATCCAATAAAAGTTTTGAAGCCATCTCACTGGCTTCTGCACCATTATGTCCGTCAAAGACTGCTGCAATTCCAACCAAAACATCCTTTGTCCCAGTCTTGCCTGCTGAAACTAGGAGACCATGCCATTAATATTTCCTCCACTCAAGCATGAACGAGTGAGTGTAGCTAGTAAGAGAATGAGATTTTCAAATTTATTTCTTAGAACTATGAAAGGCCTGACTAAGCAGGTACATACAGAATAAAAATGTTCCATACAGGGAAAGGGAATGCGAAGATCAAGAGCACAGAGAAGACGATCCTCTTGGTAATTCCTCCGACCTTGTATAGCTGCCGTATGGCAACGACCACCACCTCCACTTTGTGAGCGAGAACCCCAATTCTGGAGATTCCAACGAGGGCATTTGGGTGATTGAAACACGGCTGGAGCTCCGCCTTCTTTGTAAACAGCCAAACACGTGGAAGATTCCCCTCCACAGTTAATCGCCAAGAACAAGACGATGAAAGATATAAGGAACCCTAAATTTAAAGTTATTGTGGACGTCATCTTTCCTTACATGTAAAGATTTGAGGGATTTCTCTGAAACACACACACACACAAAATAATCTATTAAAACAAAAACAAATTTTCTAAACCAACAACAAAAATGAATAGATCACAGTTTTTGGCGATTTAGAAATTAAAATGATGCTTAAGAAGAAGAGTGGAGCACATGGTTTTGTTTTGCCAGTATATCAGCTAAAGGTCGAAAACCCCAAGCTCTATTTGCTAGAAAATGAAACTAGATCGACCATTTCTAAGTCTACAATAGAAGAACTAAGTAAAATGGAAACCAGACGACGTTCACCGCTAATAAACTAAGAAGAATTTCGGAAATTAATTGAAAAATCAGAGACGGCAACAGAAGAAACAGCGTTACCTGAAAGGCTCTAAGCTCGTCCGCCTGAAAACTCGCTGAGAGGAGACAAGTCGATAAAATATAAAACCCATGCTGATATAATATCGAATTATCGATGTTGCCCACAGCTTTTTCTCTGGAAATCCAACATTTTAATTGCTTCATAGAAACCCTGGAGTGGCCGGCCGGTTCACGGTTACTTTTGGGCCTTTTACTTTTCGGGCTTTCATAATATGGATCGAAGGGGCTAAGGGTTCGTTAAAAGCCCACTCCAGTAGGAATTATCGAAAAGAAAGAAGATGAGAGAGGAGCTTTGTTGGTAGTAGTGTGGGTGTGTAACACTATCTCACATCCCAATCAAATCGTTAATGTGTTTTCTAATTTCAGGGTTTCGGTTAATCCTTGTAGTAAGTAGTAACATTATCCAAGTTGCATTGAGTGGCGTGCACAGCCACATGGTCACTGTGTCCACAAGCACACTCCACGAGACACCAAATACGACGTGGCAGTTTAACCTTTTGCCACGTGTTAGCTTACTCCCCCAACTCCAAAAGAAACTTGGGAGTTCGGACTTTGGACTGTACTGTTTCTTGGAAAAATCCAAATGTACCAATCAAGTTTGTGTATATCCTGTTTTCGATTTGCCAAGGCTAATATTATGTACTTAAGTAGTATAAACTCGTCACTTTAGTACCTTCAAACAATTTTTAAGGCTCTAATCTATATCCGATTAATGCCACGTAGTCACGACTTGGTGTGCAAACTTTATGTACGAAACCAATTTAAAAATAGCATGTAGTTCCGGAACGTTCTAAGGAAGAAGATATGGAAACATCCTCTTGTTATTGTTCTGGAAAGTTCGAACTCCACTTGGTGATTACAACTTGTCTCAGTAGCCCGCTCTTTCTATTTAAAGTCACCTACGTGGCCATTGTCTTCACCACGTCTCTCCCTCAACTGCCATAAACTAACCACCACGAAAAGCAGAGTACTCTGTTTTTTAAAATGACGAACTTCCCGCTCTTTTCCTAGACCTTTTTTTTTTTTCCTGTCTCCTCTAATTCAGGAACCCAAATGATTCGTTCCTTCTCTTTGATTACAATTTACAAAAAATCCAATCATAGATCATTTGAGATCTAGCATTGCTACGAGATGGAGCTGTCGTCAAGCTCCAGAGCGCGGTCAATGCCGCCTATGGAGGGATTGAAGGAAATGGGGCCTTCGCCGTTTCTAACAAAGACGTACGAGATGGTGGATGATCCAAACACAGACCACATTGTGTCTTGGAGCAAGGGAGGCATCAGTTTTGTTGTCTGGGATCCACATTCCTTCTCCGCGACTATTCTCCCTCTATACTTCAAGCACAACAACTTCTCCAGCTTCGTCAGACAACTCAACACTTATGTAAGTGTCTCTCTTTCTCCACTAAACGACATAATTGCTACCTCTTCTTTTCTTTTCCTCTTCGCTTTTGTGATCCCTTGATATTATTATATATAGTTTTGGGGGACCTCGACGATGCGTTCGACCTCCAATCACTGCAAAATGGTAATTAAATTTGACTTCTGTTGTGAGAAAAACCGAGGAGGTTTGTGAAATAAGCTAAGATAGTAGCGAAAGAGAAGAAGTTTTTCGCAAGTTCTGGAAACTTTATCCATATCAACTTGACATAAAAAATAATAATATTCAATATTCCATCCAAGCTCCCTTCTGCTTCCACTATTTCTTTTGTTTAAAAAAAAAAAAAAATTGAAGATAATGTTGATTTTTAACGGCGCAGTAGACTGGCAGGTTCTTCGTCTTCGCAAGCAAAAAAAAAAAAAAACTTAATTTAATATTTGATTATTTATTTATCCACAGGGATTCAGAAAGATCGAGTCAGAGAGATGGGAGTTTGTGAATGAAGGTTTCCTGATGGGTCAGAGAGACCTTCTCAAAAGCATCAAGCGACGAACCTCCTCCTCTTCCCCTCCCTCGCTCCACCACTCTCAACCCGAGGGTCATGACCACCCCAGCGTCGAGCTTCCGCAGCTCCGAGAAGAGAGGCATGTCCTAATGATGGAGATCTCCAGGCTCAGACAGGAGGATCAGAGAGCCAGAGGCTACATCCAAGCCATGAAGCAGAGGATTAATGGTGCAGAGAAGAAACAGAGGCATATGATGTCCTTCTTGAGGCGTGCGGTGCAGAACCCTTCGCTTCTACAGCAGCTGCTCGAGCAGAGGAAAGAGCTAGAGGAGGCCACGATGATTGATCAGGCTAGCTTGGTCAAAATGGAAGCCGTGGAGCACGTGTCAGAGCTGGAGGCTCTGGCGCTAGAGATGCAAGGATATGGACGGCAACGTACTGATGGCGTGGATAGAGAGCTCGACGACAGGTTTTGGGAAGAGTTACTGATGAACAACGACAACTTGGAGGAAGAGGAGGTGAATGTGAAGCAAGTTAGTTAGGTTTTGTGTGGGTTCATGTCCGAATCTAGTAATCAACAACTGAAATATAGAGAGAGAATAAAGAAAAAGTGCAAGTCTTAGTAGATTCGATCAATCAAAGCAGATGAAGACGGAGATCCAACAAAAATGAACGATGTGTATGACTATATATAGGGTTACAATATTACACCATAGTAGTATTTTATTAAATATCACAATCCATATATATATCACTCAATCACAACCGCATCAGAAACAAAAGACATATATTCTTTTTGTGCGTTTTTCAATAAAACTTCTTCTTACGTACGTGTAAAACAATATGATGAAATGAGACGGTAATCAGGGGTATATCAGGAGCAGCCGGCCTTGCGACAGAGGCAGCGGTGGGGGTCAGAGACACAAATACCGCTAATGGCTCCTTCGTACGTGCACAAGTTTTGGCAAAGGCTTTCTCCCGCACCTCGTAACCAACACGGGAAGTTTGGTAGAAGCTTGCATTCCCACTCACATCCTTGGGCTTGCCCTTCTCCTTGCTCCACTAATCCTATATGTATACACATCAACATATGTTATACGAGATCGAGTTGGAAAGTGATTGAGTATGTACGTACCTGTGGAAACCAATAAGAATACGAGGATAATGGCTGAGAAATTGATCATCTTCCCCATCTGTTTTCTTCTTATGCTTTCGTTGACTTAATTAGGCTTCGTGCTACACCAAAAGAGATCATGTCAATCATTATATATCATAACGGATGACGTGCGAGCCACGCCGTCTCCTTCATCTCTGTTTTCCATTAATTTATTTATCTGTGAGTAATTGAAACCCGCGTCGCCAAACCAACTTGTGAATAAATTAATCTCGTGTGGATTTATTATTGCCAACCTTTATGATTTCGATGTTTTTGGTTTAAGCGTTTAGAATAAGGTTTTTGATTCGGTCGTCCACGCGTCCTTGTCAGCGTATCTGTTAATTAATATTTGCACAAACGGGGCCGAGAATGTATGTATTGCGTGTTGAAATGGGCCTGGCCCATATTAGAACCTTGTCAGAATTGACACACAAAAAAAGAAAAATAGGACGAGATAATTAATATATGGAAGGAAAAACCAAACCAGTCGCCGCGACCGATGGTGATGGTGATGGTGATGATGATTGGGAGGACAATGTCTAATGGTATTTTAAGTTAAACTTTTACTTACGAAAGAAAACAATATGCTGTAACATCAAATGAGACTAGTGAGCAAAAATTTCCCGGCCTCTTGTAATATTATGAACTCTGCTTCAGCGATTTCCAATCCGACGTTTCGTCTCCATGGTAGTATTCCGACAGAGCCATCATGCCGTCCCAAGTTGAGCCGAAACCCATCTCTCAGTTACCCCGTCCAAGTCCCTTCCCTGAAGCTCACTTGTTTCGATGGTGGCCTAAACGAAGCTTTCCAACGGCTGGACGATAACCCTTCCATCGAAGCCTATGCTTACGTTCTTGATCTCTGTGGCAGAAGTAGAGCTCTCTCTCAAGGTCGGCAGCTGCATTCCCGCATTTTCAAGACTTCCCCATCAATCGAATTAGATTTTTTGTTGGCCGGTAAGCTTGTGTTCATGTACGGTAAGTGTGGATCTGTGGATGACGCAGAGAAAGTGTTTGACGAAATGCGTCACAGAACGGCTTTCGCATGGAATGCGTTGATTGGAGCCTATGTTTCGAATGGTGAACCTGCTTCAGCTCTTGCTCTCTACCGGAATATGCGGGTCGAGGGCGTTCCTCTCCATCTTTACTCTTTTCCTGTCCTGCTTAAAGCCTGCGCCAAACTTAGAGATATCCGGAGTGGTACTGAGCTTCATTGTCTCCTCCTTAAACTTGGCTACAATTCCACAGATTTTATTGTCAATGCGTTGGTTTCCATGTATGCTAAGAATGATGACCTAAGCGCAGCAAGGCGTCTGTTTGACGGATCCCAAGAGAAAGGAGATGCTGTTCTGTGGAATTCTATCATGTCTTCATATTCCACGTCGGGGCAATCTTTGGAGACCTTAGAGTTATTCAGAGAAATGCAGATGAATGGTCCTGCCTCCAACAGCTACACTATTGTTTCGGCTCTCACTGCCTGCCAAGATTTTTCATATGCAAAACTAGGGAAAGAGATTCACGCTGCTGTCCTGAAATCAACTCATTCTTTTGAAGTATTTGTGTGCAACGCCTTGATTGCAATGTATACTAGGTGTGGTAAAATGCTCGAGGCAGGAAGGATCCTTCCTCAGATGGATAACGCTGACGTTGTGACATGGAATTCTCTGATTAAGGGATATGTACATAATTTCATGTACAAGGAAGCCTTAGGGTTCTTTTGTGATATGATCGCTGCTGGCCACAAACCCGACGAGGTTTCAATGACCAGTGTCATTGCAGCGTCAGGAAGATTAAGCAATCTCTTGGCAGGAATGGAATTGCACGCTTACGTCATTAAACATGGCTGGGATTCTAATCTGCAGGTTGGAAACACGTTAATAGATATGTATTCAAAGTGCAACCTCACATGTTATATGGGCCGTGCGTTTCTTAGGATGCATGAAAAAGATCTTATTTCATGGACTACAGTCATTGCTGGCTATGCCCAGAATGATTGTCATGTAGAAGCCTTAGAACTCTTCCGGGATGTTGCTAAGAAAAGGATGGAAATTGATGAAATGATGCTGGGAAGCATTCTTAGAACTTGTAGTTTGCTAAAATCCGTGCTCTTTGTCAAGGAAATTCATTGTCACATCTTGAGAAAAGGTTTACTTGATACTGTGATACAGAATGAGTTGGTAGATGTTTACGGAAAATGCAGGAACATGGGCTATGCTACTCGAATATTTGAATCAATTAAAGGTAAAGATGTTGTCTCTTGGACAAGCATAATTTCGTCTAGTGCTCTTAATGGTAAAGAAAACGAGGCTGTTGAAATCTTTCGACGCATGGTTGAAACTGGTTTGTCAGCTGATTCTGTAGCATTGTTGTGTATATTGTCCGCTGCAGCAAGTTTATCTGCCCTCAAGAAAGGGAGAGAAATTCATGGCTACTTACTCCGGAAGGGTTTTTGCCTAGAGGGGTCCATTGCAGTTGCAGTTGTTGATATGTATGCATGCTGTGGAGATTTACAGAGTGCAAAGGCTGTATTTGATCGGATAGAAAGGAAAGGTTTACTGCAATACACAAGTATGATCAATGCATATGGAATGCACGGCTGTGGAAAAGCATCTGTTGAGTTGTTCAATAAAATGAGGCATGAAAACATCTCGCCCGATCACATTTCATTTCTGGCTCTTCTTTACGCGTGCAGCCATGCAGGTCTGCTTGACGAGGGTAGAGGTTTTCTCAAGATCATGGAACATGAATATAAATTGGAACCATGGCCTGAACATTACGTGTGTCTGGTTGACATGCTGGGTCGTGCAAATTGTGTAGAGGAAGCCTTTGAATTCGTTAAAATGATGAAGACAGAACCGACCACAGAAGTGTGGTGTGCTCTCCTTGCAGCATGCCGATCTCACCCAGAGAAAGAAATTGGAGCGATAGCAGCTCAGAGGCTCCTTGAGCTAGAACCTAAGAATCCGGGAAATCTTGTGCTTGTATCTAATATCTTTGCTGAACAAGGAAAATGGAACGATGTAGAAAAAGTGAGGGCAAAAATGAAAGCAAGCGGATTGGAGAAAAACCCTGGATGTAGTTGGATTGAGATCAACGGCAACGTTCATAAATTCACAGCAAGAGACAAGTCTCACCCAGAGACCAAAGAGATATATGAGAAATTGTCCGAGGTTACTAGGAAGTTGGAGAGGGAAGCAGGTTATCTAGCTGATACAAAGTTTGTTCTGCATAATGTAGATGAAGGGGAGAAGGTTCAGATGCTGCATGGACACAGTGAGAGGCTAGCAATTGCTTATGGTCTGCTCAGAACTCCTGACAGAGCCTGTCTTCGGATCACAAAAAATTTACGTGTCTGTAGAGATTGCCATATTTTTTGTAAGCTGGTCTCTAAGTTATTCAGACGAGACATTGTGATGAGGGATGCCAATAGATTTCATCATTTTGAAAGTGGACTGTGTTCTTGCGGAGATTTTTGGTGACCAAAACTTGACAAAGCATATGTTCTTCAATCCAGACCAAGATTATTATGTAATTAGCTCCACATAGCTTCACAAGGTTTGCATATGGTTATTTGCCTGTGCCCCACCAAGAACAACAAGTGAAGTCGTCAATTTTAGGAGTGAATGACCGCCTTTGTTTTGCACCATAGAAGGGAAAGAGAGAGATTGCAAGGGAATTCAAAGTAACAGAGAAGATGGAGACCTGATTAAGAGGAAAAAAGTCAAGGCATATCAGCAGTTAAAAGCAGGAAGCAGAGACCTAGACACCAAGCTAGGGATAGAGTCGTCTAACTAGGCTGGCTGTTCAGCAGAGACCTTGTAAGTCTTTTGAGAGTAAATGTCTCCAAGATACTCATCTCTCTTTTCTCCTTGTGATTATATTTGCTTTTAAACCCACACCTACCAAACCCGTGGATGAATATTTCATATATTCACCTCTAACCATCTGCATTCAAACACGCACCACTAACCTCAGCTGTTTACTATTTGCATCGCTTAAGAGAATGATGGCTTATTAGCCTTATTTTGTGGGATCCTTAATGCAGGAGGAAACATAGGAGGGTTGTTGATGCAAAACCTAAGACGCGGTCATTTAGCTACACTGAGTCAAACTAAGCATGGACCTTGGCGAAAGCTTCTTGACGGTCAAGATCTAAAATCAGGTACGACACTGTGTGTACGTGAGAGAGAGAGAGAGAAAGAGATTAGAGAAAGAAAGAGATGTATCATAATAAAGGAGTATATTTAGGGTCACAGGTGGTGGAGATATAGGTATGCAGGGCCGAGGCGCTAATCTCTCATAGCCCTATTGATTTTCTCTCTCTCTCTTCCTCTCTTAGCTGTATGCATTATGATGCTTCTTTAATTCGTGGTGTCTCTCTCCTTTTTACCCAACCATCTCTTTAAATTTTTAACATCTGTCCCTCAAATCATCTCTTTCTATAAATATCTATAACGCCTCAAAACACAAAGCATTATCTTTCTCTTCTCTCATCTCCTTTCCTCACTTCCTGTATGCTCTCTTTCATTGCCATCACATATGTTCCCATTTTCCACGTTTTCAACTTCCTTATTGAACAAAACTTTTCTACCTTCTTCCGTTTCGTACATAATTAATCCCTGAAATATGTGAAATTTGCACAAGTTTTTGCTCAGGTATTTTGAAGACAAGTCCACAAGGGAACAAGTGAAGCTGCCAGCATGATCTATCTTTGGTTAAGAGATGAATGTGGACACATATTTTGCTTAAACCCAAGCTAGGTCATGCTCTGACAGCCTCACTCCTTCCTGGTTTAGGAACATATTCACTGATAAAACATTCCACATGCCGATTGAAAGAAAAATAAAGTCCCGAACGCACAGTTCGACTATATGAAACCGCTGTAAGTGTTATATCTGTTTTCTCTTGCTTTGTCACCCTCTCCCCTTTCTATTCTCATGTTTTTGCGCTATTAATCTACCATAGGTTCATCATGTTTTAGTGTTTAAAGAGAAATTAGACTCTGCAAAGCCAAACGTTTTAAGAAAAAGGAAAACTGTACAAAACCAAAATTCTCTCTCTCTCTCTCTCTCTCACATTACCAGACAAACTCTACCTTGCACAAGTATAACCCTTATTCCAAGACAAAACTTCTAGCATACTTAGTTAGCTTTAAAAAGTACAAACAGTGTAATATACCCTTGCGACTGTACAGTAGATGAACCAAAGCTAGCCATTACTATCCAACAATGGCTACGCCAAAGCTCAAACTCACACAATTGTTTTTCCTTCGTTTTCCTAAGCCATCAAAATATCTTCCTAAACCAACCTAGTAATCTTGTTTTATGTTTCTATAAAAGTGAACTGGAAAGCCACCTTGTTGCAGCAGTTTCAAAAAGATCTTAAAAGTCAGTGGCCATAACCTCGTGTTCAAATGCACCTCTTGGTGGACAACCATCAAAGTTTCACCTAATAATTTGAATCTTGTAAAGTTGTTTTGCCGGACGGTAGGCTTCTATTATGGTAGGCTTCTCAAGGTTTCTTGAGAGATGGGCTTCTTGAACCCTTAAATAAGGATCTTGGATTCTTAAAGTAACTGAGGAACGGTGTATCAGAAACAGGTATGAATTTTGTGAAAAAGCCGATCGGCCATGAAAGAGATGCAATTGCTATGCAAGTTCCCCATTGCCATCCGTTAAGCCTTACTGTATCCGCAAACTTCTTTAGGAATTCCACCATAATGACTTGAAGCACGATAGTGATCGCTATGATTCCAATGAACAACCTGTTTCTATGAAGTCCTTTGAACACATTTTTCTTCTCCATCTCCCTTGCATTGAATTCGTTGAAAACTTGACAGAGCACGAAAGTGTTGAATATGAGCGTGTCCTTCACTTCCTTGGGCACGTTGAATATAGACATACCCTTAAATTGTAAGATCAAGAGTATGGCTATTTGATATAACGACTGAACCAGGAGATTCCTCCACATGACATTTGTTATCAGGGCCTCTGTTCGGCCAACTGGCTTTTGCTTAAGGAGCTCGTTGGTGGGTCGCTCTGTGGCGAGAGCCAGAGCTCCCAGAGTGTCCATGATGAGGTTTACCCACAGCAGTTGAACTGCGGTCAAAGGGACCTCACCGGCTGAAACTGCTGCGATGAAATTGATCACAAGAGCTGCAACGTTTACTGTTAGCTGAAACTGAATGAATTTCTGGATATTGTTGTAGACACACCTTCCCCATTTTAAGACTGTAGCAACGGATGTGAAGTTATCATCTAAAATTACAATGTCTGAGCTTTCTTTCGCTACTTCAGTGCCCTGAATTCCCATAGACAGTCCAATATCTGCTTCTTTTAGTGCAGGTGCATCATTGGTGCCATCCCCTGTGACAGCTACCACGTGGCCTAAAAGTCTCAGACATTTGACCATTAGAAGCTTGTCGGAGGGAGAGGACCTTGCCATGACCCGGATCTTCTCAACTTTCTGCATTCTCTCTTCGTCTGTATAGTTTCTAAATTGAACACCTTCTACAACAGCCTCCTCTTCATCTTTGTCATTGTGGTCGAGTATTCCACATTCAAAAGCTATCGCTTTTGCAGTGAAAACATTATCTCCCGTTATCATCTTGATGGTGACCCCCGCAAGTTTGCAAGTTTCAACAGCTTGTGAGACACCAGGTCGACAGGGATCTTTCAGACCCACTATTCCCATCAAGATCAAGCCATCTTCCTCTAATCCCGAGTCATTTGACGATACTTTATGGGCAAATGCTATGCATCTGAGGCTACTGGCCGCCATACCTTGGATTATCGCCTGGATTCTGTTCTTTGCGGTGGAGTCCATTAAGTCAACAGACCCAGTGCTCGTGTAGTAGTGAGCACACATAGCTAGGACCATTTCAGCGGCTCCTTTCCAGTGTACATGGACTGTATAGTCAGATTTTCTTCGGACCAAAACTCCGCTTCGTTTTTTTGTTGAATTGAAAGTTTCTACGCGGAGAACATCGTGTTTCTGCTTCACTAACTCCATATCCATACCCAGATTTAGCACAGTCCAAGACAAAAGAGCCTTCTCTGTTGGACTGCCCGAGAACTCAGGCGTTGATCCTGAGTCTGACACACAGACGCTTCCCGTCGTGTTCAGACCGGTGCCTTGGTAAAGCAGATCGAGAACGTCAGATGAGATCATCTTGGTAGAGTCTTCATGGATTGACTCTTGGCCAAGCCAAAACTTAGTTACCTTCATCTCGTTCAGTGTTAAAGTGCCTGTTTTGTCTGTGCATATCACTGTCGCTGAGCCCATTGTCTCACACGCCGAGAGTTTTCTGACCATAGCTTGATCAGACATCATTCTCTTCATGGAGTAAGCCAGCGTCAGAGTCACAGCCAATGGCAAGCCTTCCGGGATAGCCACCACGACAATGGTGACTGCAGCTGCCACGATTCGCACAACGGAATTGACTACAGTATCCACAGGTGTTTTGCTCCCGTTGTATTCTCTTTTACCCTCTTTCTCTGTGTGCCCTGTGAAGTAACGGACTAATAACACTACCAGGACAAGTGCAGCCACCGTAAGACCAATTTTTCCGATGGTGGAGGTCAGCGTGTCAAGACGAACCTGCAAAGGTGTTCTCTCGCTAGAATCTTGGTTTATGGAGCTCATCGTCTGTCCCCAGGTTGTGCTCATACCCACGGAGACAACCAGCATCTGAGCAAACCCGTCGACTATCTTTGTGCCAGAGAACAAGAAGGGATTATCCTTGAGATCGACTTCAAGATGGTCACTCTCTCCGGTCATACTAGACTCGTCCACCTGAAGCGAATGCCCATCCAAGAACAGACCATCAGCGGGAATCTGATCTCCGATCTTCAAGAAGACAACATCACCAACAACAACGTCAAAGATGGATATATGTTGCCGCCTGCTGTCCCTAAGGACTTCCACTTTGATATTATTGCTTATCTTGGACAGCTTGTCGAACTGTCTCTCCTGCCTGAAGTTGCTGAGAGCGGAGACAACTATGACCAAGAAGACTGCTACGAAGATGCTTCCGCCTTCATACCAACCTTCTTTGATGCCATGTTCTTTGATTCCGAAGCCAAGGGCGAGAGTAGCACAGACCAACAAGATCAAGATGGTTGGGTCTTTGAAAGCGTCATACACAAAGAAGAGAAGTCCTTTAGGCGGTGGCTTATGGTAGGTGTTAGAGCCAAAGAGGTCACGGCGTCTACTGACTTCTTGCTCGTTCCCATGGATCCCTTTGGTGGCGTTTGTCCTAAGGGAAGCGGCGACACCCGCGACGCCACCCAGCGCTAGGATGCCCGATAAGTCCTTACCCTTCATGATCTCCACAAGTCGTTCCTGATCGATGTCACGAACGTAAGAGAGAGGCATAGAGTCGATCTTTGCTCCATCACTAGACTCGAGGGCTGTGTAGGAGAGAGAGAGGGAGGCATCAGAGGTTTTGGGATCAATCCTTGCGGGAACGATCTCCTTAACGAGAGAGAGCATAGCCCTCACAGAGTAGATGGCAGCGTAGGCAAAACGCCAACGCCTCTGGGCCTTGTTGAGGCTGGCAGTGGTAAGGTTGAGCAACAGAGCACTATAATCATATTCCTTGAGGTCTCTCATATGCTTTGTGTGTAAAGAAAGAGAGAGTTTTGTTAGGGGAATAAAAGAGTCTCGCCTATATGTGGTGTGACTTGTAAGACACTCAAGACTCGCAAGAAATGAAAGGATTTCTCTCTAAAACCATGAGCTTCGTGCTACTATTTAAATCTGTATCGGCCGCCTTTAGAAAGCACTTTATCTGCTTAAAACTATTAAATCTCTTGTATTAATTAACTTGTCGTAGTATAGTCTTTCAGGCGGTGTAACCACTCAAAACACGTTGTAGGCAGCACATCCATCCTTTTTGTATTTGTGTTTGACTTATCCATTGGTCTCGAACCATTGTGCCCCAAAAAAGAGTTAAATCGGGAATTCTGTTAAAGCAGCCATATGATGTAATAATGTAATCTGGTGTGGACAAGCCGTCATTGTAGAATGATGAGCAATAACGTGCGTGTACCAACTTGCTGAATGCTTAGTCCGCAAGGACGAATATAAGAAATGGCCATTATAGCAAAACGAAAGAAGAAAAAAAAGGATTAGAGCTTTTGAATCTTCCACACCAACTTGTTTGCTATATCTATCAAGTGAATTTATACTAGTTGATTGATGAATGAAACAAAACCGAGTTTCACTCCTCCTACTTTTCCACAGATCCATTTTTTTACAAAAAGAAAAGAGGTTGAATATTTAATAGAGTAGCGTGTGAGAATCGTGTAGGATCATCAGTTTCATCCCCGAAACTTCGTAGCAGTTTCCATTTTCGTTGTCATCAAGAAATGGGAGGCTCATCTCTTTCTTTTATCATGTGACGACAGCAAAGCAGTAGTTGACTTCATAAACGAACAAAAATAAGTTGACCTCCACTAAAACTAGACGTGACCACCAAAGAAAGAGCTCAACATGGAGAGGAAATCTTACGATACATCTTACAAGGATTCTTGGCTCAGCGTCTACGTGAGACTAGATTTGGCATAAAATATCGATACAACTGAATGATATAAGCACTAAGAAACTTCTCATAATATCAAAGTTTGCAGTAGACAGCGCTAGAGGTTTTAGACGAAAATATAACGTATACAGAGAGGCCAATACATACAGGCCGAATTTTTTGAACCTTGCATAGAGCCTTTGGTAGCTCACTGACATACATTTGTTATGTGGATAAAGAAACAAGAGTCTTTGAAAAGCTTAACATATCCAACAAAATGATCCCAACCAATCTCAAAGAGTCTTTGACCATCACCTTATGAATCAGAACAAGGAAAAGAAGGGAACATCTCACACCATAACGAACAACACTGCAACTAAATTAAGAGTTTGGTTTATGGTTTAGAAGATCCCTGGCTCTGCAGCAATTGGTCTGAACCAGTGAACCCAGCCCCATGAGATCCCGCCACGTGCTTTCCTCCGGCATTGACGCGAGCCACACCAATCCCTCAGCCTCCTTGGAGCTCCTCGCGATTCGCGCTTCTAAAAACGCTCCAGAACACTTGTCTTTGGCGAAGCTCGCGCACTTGCCCATGGCGGCAGACACACATCCCTCGAATTCCCGCTCCTCGCACTTCTCTCGCTCCCTCATGTCACCAGAGCCCCGCCACCACGGCGGCTTACAGTTGTTGGAGGCAGAGACGGCGCACCCAATTCTGGCACCTTCCTCGCACTGCTCCTTGACTAGGGTTTCGCAACGCTTGAAAGCGGCTGCCCATGAATCCAGGGATCGGAAAGCTAGCACGTATGAACCACCGGCGGGTACAGGTCCCCGGAGCAGTGGTATCGGACGGGCGAACACAACGGTAGTCGCAGCCGCCGAGTAATCATCATCATCCATATTTCTTCTATTTGGAGGCCCATCGGGCTTGATTGAGGAGGCCACCTAAATATAGATTAATTTGGATGCGACACGTGGCAAACCACTGGATCAAAAGTAACTCTGCTACCGGATGCACTAGATTCTTTACTTATTAGTAGTATTGAGCGTCTTCTTCATCCTCGATACAACTATTGCTGCTGCCCCTATCACCGTCTCCGTCTCGCTCGATCCGCTAGTAGGTATTTACTGCTTCTTACAGGCTTCGTTATTTTCTTTGACTCGATTCTGCTTTATAACCTCCCGAGTCCCCTTTTTTTTTTTTTTTTTTTTTTTTTAACGATGATGTTACTTATCCTTGGACAAGGAGCAGCACTCATTCATCTTTCTCTACTACTTTTTGTTTTTCATGTTTATTTTTAGGGTTTAGGGTTTTAGGTTTTTAGTTCGTATCACGCGATTAAGTTTGACAGATCTGTTCTTTCAACTTTATTTTGGTTTCAATCGAGCACCTCAAAATCTCTTCTTTTCACTTTATTTTGGTTTCAATCGAGCACCTCATCAACCTTATATTCTTCGCAAAGTTGTATTTCTGCTTCAAAATAACTTAGCACAACTCTCTGCGGTATAGAAGGCTTTATTCATCTACACTTTATACCATTGCTTTGTACTGTTGTTACTCTTCTTCTCATGATGTTTTCCTTGTGTAGCGATGAGTAAGAAGAAGAATCCCAATGTTTTTTTGGATGTATCAATTGGTGGGGATCCTGTTGAACGGATTGTCATTGAGGTATATTACATCACACTCTGCCTTTTCTTTTGCGCTCCCCATTCTTTTCTTGTCTGGAGCTTCTTATGTTTTTTCTTTTCTTTTTCTCCTGCCATTGGTAGCTTTTTGCTGATGTTGTCCCCAAGACAGCGGAAAACTTCCGTGCCCTCTGCACAGGTACCTTAGACTTTCTCACAGCATCTATCTCTGTCATTTAATCTCGGCAGATTGCAGTGGACCCCCTTTTACTTTTAAAAGATTATGGACTTCGCATTTCATTGTCTCTGATGTTTTACTTGGTGCAGGTGAGGCGGGCGTTGGAAAGACCACTGGCAAGCCTCTACATTTCAAAGGATCATCTTTCCATCGAGTTATCAAAGGATTTATGGCTCAAGTATGTATGCAATATTCTTTTGCAACCCCTTTTTATTTTCTTTCCTGCCCTAGAATTTGGTTATCATTTTGTATGCGTTTGATGGAAAACGAGCTCTTTATTCACACTTTGGTTCTCTTTCTTGCAGGGTGGTGATTTTTCCAATGGAAACGGTATTCTTCAAACTTGTTATCCTTTATACATGAAAACATATTATTTTCCACACCGTGTATATTAATTAGTTGACATCACAATATGCACTTTTTACGGTAATTTTTTTTTTTTGGTGATGTATACATTTGGACGCAGAGATTATCTACTTAGTAGTTAATTAACACAAAGGTTTTAAGGAATTGACACAATGAGCTTAGTTTATATGTTTATATAATGAAAACAATAGCACTATGACTATGAAAGGATGTATTAGGGTTCTTTTTCATTTCTTAAACATCTTCTTAATGAAGTACTGCTGGTTATAACATCAGCTCGTAGAGATACTCTTGGAATGCTATTACTGATGTACTCAGCTTGACCTATAATAATGCCCAGATTTGTAAGGACTTTGGTTGGTTTGCAGGCACTGGTGGGGAGAGCATCTATGGTGGGAAGTTTTCAGGTATAAATTCGTTTTCTCTGTTTTCAGCTTTGTGGAGTTGAAATTGTTTCTCAATATATCCCCGTTATCCCCACAGATGAGAATTTTAGACTGGACCATGATGGAGCTGGAGTCCTTTCGATGGCAAATTGTGGCCCAAACACCAATGGATCCCAATTTTTTATACTTTTTAAACGCCAGCCACATCTTGATGGGTAATCTATGCTCCTAGATTTTATTCAAGTTCATTGTAAATGACACTCGGAAGGTTTAATGAATTGGCAAGGGTATTGATTTTTCTCAATCATGTTTTAGGAAGCATGTTGTGTTTGGCAAAGTTGTTGAGGGAATGACAGTAATCAAGAAAATGGAACTTGTGGGGACGAGTGATGGGAAACCTACTAGCCCAGTTAAAATAATAGACTCTGGCGAAACATCTCAGATAAAAGCACATGATGCTTCTGAAAGAGAAAAAGGTAATGAAGTTAATCTTTGAATGTGGAGTTTCTAGATTAATGATGCGGATACATTAATGTTTTTCAGGGAAATCGAGAAAATCAAACAAGGGCCTTTCTTCTGGTGATGTATCTGATCGTGAAGCTAAGGGGACACGCAAAAAAGAATCTAAGGAGAAAAGGATAAAGCGAAAAAGAAGATACTCTTCGTCGGATTCATATAGCTCAAGTTCCGACTCAGATTCAGATTCGGAATCAGAAACATATGAGTCTAGTTCTTCCAGTGATGGGAAGCGTAGGAAGAGGAGGTCAACAAAGAGACACAAAGGCCGACGCGGGGAAAGAAAGATTAAAGGACGAAACGGGAAAAAGAAAGCTCGGCGAGAGAGACAACCTCGGCGAAGGTTTGACTATTAGTTCATGGTAATTTAGTTTATTCGCTGCCAGTTGTTTTGCTTGATTTTATTAGTGGTTCCTTACAGAAACACGGATAGTTCAAGTGACACCGAGAGTAGCAGCATGAGCAGCAGTTCTGATGATGAGAGAGTGGGCCACGATAAAGCTAGAAAGTCAGTGATAGCTAAAGGTAAGTGTGCTTGTTAAGGATCTTGGTTCTTTCAACCTGTCCTTGGCAACTACTTTTTTGTATCTGAAGCGCATTTGCATGACCTCCTGCAAGTAGGCCGTTCTGCATATATGAGAATTTTACACTTCTTGTCTTGGAACAGATGGTGGAAAACTTTCGACAGCTGTGCCAGTAGGGAATGCTGCTGATTCTAGTCCCGCAGAGAAGAGCCTTCTGAGAGAGGAACCAGATTCTTTCCTGAAGAACAATAAACCCGTGGGTAATGGAAAGGCCACCAAAGCTGATAACGCTGATCAACGCGCCAACTTGGATGACTCAGTGAAATCAAGGTTTATGTCCCTGGCGTTTTGTATTTTAGATTTTCTTCTGCAATTTGGTTTGTGGTCCCTGAAGAACTTTGCCATTTTCTATTGCTATACAGGAGCAGGAGCCCAATTCGTAGGAGAAACCAAAACAGCAGGAGCAAAAGTTTTAGTAGGAGCCCTGTGAGAGATCTTGGAAATGGAAGCAGAAGTCCTCGTGAGAAGCCAACAGAGAAAGCTGTGGGGAAATCTTCCAGAAGCCCATCTCCAAGTGGTGTGCCCAAGCGCATCCGAAAGGGGCGTGGGTTCACCGAACGCTATTCCTATGCTCGGAAGTACCGTACGCCTTCTCCTGAGCGTTCACCTCCTCGACATTGGCCTGACAGAAGAAGCTTTCAGGACAGGAACAGGGATAGGTAACTTAATCTATACATACTTGCAACAAAGGAAGACAGTTATGCGGATAGTACTAAAGCCTCATTTTGTAATTTTGGAGGTATCCGAGCAACAGGAGTTACTCTGACCGCTCGTCGAGGGGACGCTTTAGAAGCCCACCCAGAAGAAGAAGCCCTCCAAGGTTCGCTCTCTTATCTCTTTATAAAGATTTTGGCTTTGGCTTGGGACGATATAGCTTGTAAACCAGCACCTAGAGCCACTTACACTAAATTGTTTATATCTAGAATGACCCTTTATTGTGATATTATTTTGGTTAAGCAAATCATTCTGATTCGAACAACTCTAAAGCTTTGGCTTGGGACGATATAGCTTGTAAACCAGCACCTAGAGCCACTTACACTAAATTGTTTATATGTAGAATGACCCTTTTTTGTGATATTATTTTGGTTAAGCAAATCATTCTGATTCGAATAACTCTAAAGCAATGTTGGATGTCCTCTGAAAGTGAGTGTTGTCTTGCATAGGTACAACCGGAGTAGAAGGAGCACTTCTCGGAGTCCAGATGGCGACCGCAGATGTTTCAGAGATGGAAGCAGGAGCCAAAGTCCAAGGCATCGGAGCCGTAGCCGGAGCCCTAGAAAGAGGCAGGCAATTAGCCAAGACCTTAAATCCCGTCTCGGGCCACAGAGATCCCCCATCAAAGGAGGACACACCTCTCCTGCAGAATCAGTCAGCCCTTCTCCCTCAACCTCTCCATCCGGACGGAGAAGTCTGGTTAGCTATGCCGATTGATGATCACTTATCCATTGGTTTCTGGTGACTTGCGAGTTTTTGTTGTAATTTCCCTATTGATATTTATTATGTTGGTCGGATATGATACAGATTGTGGAACGTTTATCAAATTCAGACTCTGATAAATGTTGGCAGAATTGAGTTTGGGAATCGATGTTTACTGAAAGAGTATCGGACAAGTAGCATAGATATCTCGACATGGAATTAAGTAATAGATGTAAAGAAAGACGGTTCAAGATATTCCGCTTGTTCATAAATAGGACTTAAATCTTTCTTTACCGCAAAGAGGGGTTTGCAATGATACGTTCTTCCGTGTCCTACAACAGATGGATCAAATGGGTTGGTCTTTGGGAACGATCTGATCCTTGATCCACATGTAGATCGGGACTAACACAAACCAGGCAGCCGCTAGGGTTCCCAAGAGAAAGCGTCCTAAGAAGGAGAAAGGGTTGTTGACAGGCTTTTCTACGTCCTCTTCCTTTGGACCAAGCTGCATTTGAATGACAAGTTTAGCACAAGAAACCAGAAGGTGAAGAGGAGAAAAAAGAGGAGGGGGCAAACCTGGAGAGGAGAGTCACCGGAGGCAGGTTTGATACCGGTGACAGAACATCCCATGATAAGGCCGTGCCTGCGAACACCACGGTACCACTTGGGGCCAATCCTCTTAAGCTCAACGTTCTTGAAACCTGCTTTGGTGAACCACTCAATGTACTCTTCCTCCTTGGGGAAGAGCATCCATACATCAGCAAAGAAGCGAGAGAGCCAGAAGGTTGGGTAGACAGGGCCGATGAGACATGCTTTACCACCGATCTTGAGAACCCGATACGCTTCCCTTATTCCCCTCTGCGGGTCCGGCCAGTACTCAATGCTGTGATGATATAACACACAAGTTATAAGAACCCACTAGAAACCCCTATCGGATTGATAAGAACCTAATCAGAGGGAAATGATACCTTCCAGCAGAAACGTATCTATCGGCAAAATCGGTGGGAAAAGGGAGATCCTCGGCATCTCCCTCAACGAACTTGCATTCCTTCAACGGCTCCTTGCGCTTTGCCTTGGCCAGCTGATGTGGCGACTGGTCCAGAATGGTGACATTCTTAGCTTTCACCGTCTTGACGATGCCCAAAGTAGTGAAACCAGTGCCGCCGCCGACATCGACCACACGCATGTCGGGATGGCTGAGATCGGCGGGCTCGAGAGCGTCGTCCCGCATATCCTCGGTCCAATGGCCGGGATTGATGATATGGTCGTATACGATGGATAAGAACCTGTAAAACCAGTAAGCCTCCTTTTTGTGCTGAATGAACCTAGGTTGCGCCGAAGGCCGTGAAGACGACGAAGACACGCTGCTGCATCTAGTTGCAACGGAGAGTCTAGGGGTGGTGGTCCGGGTGACGGAGAGGAAGGTCGGGCGAGGGCGAGAAATCGATCTGGCGTGCAAATTGGAACCGGGGAAACCTAGTCCCTTGGGGAAGGTAATGGCCCCGTTGAGCATCAAAGAAGCCATCGAAGACAGATCCGTTGAGCAGAGTGAAGTGAAGGAGAGGAAGCTTATCTATCACCAATTCTCCGCCAATTAAACAAAAGGAGACTTATACCATAACCCACATACTCTTTGTATAGGTTTGTTGCGGCCCATGGGCCCGTATGTATAAGAACGGTAGGCTCTTAAGCATTGGGCCTTTTGGATTTTTAATATGTAAATTGTAAAAAGCGCCGTGACTTTTGGAGAAAAGGAGGCAGGATTCCCATTTTCCTGCAAATGGAAGGGGAAAGTCGATTGGAGAGTCAGACTCAGAGAGAGAGAGAGAGAGAAAGAAAGAGACTCTTTCGACGACAATTCAAACTTGTACGGACTGGGACTCTCTCTCTCTGACGGTGTCAGATCTGCGCCTAGAAGAGGATGCGAATCGGTGTTTATCGGGATTCCACAGCATAGATATTGATGGAGGAATCGGCGGCTTACGAGCAGGAGCCTGTTTCTCTCGGCGGCAAGCACAGGATCCTTGCTGACCTTGCTCGCGTTGAGCAGGAAGTCCTATTCTTGGAGGTAACTATCTCTTTCCTCCCCCCCTTTCATCTGTTTTGTTTGCTTGAGAGCAATGAATCATCATATGTTTATTCTTTGATCAATTGAGGATTAAACCTGTTTATGTCTTACAACTAGGTAGAAATTGTTTGAGTGAGTCTCCTTTTTCCTCTGAAAGCAAAAAAAAAAAAACAGGAGAGGGAGAGTCAATAAATAGATGGCAGATCTGTTCCATTCATAGCATGATTATTTTCTCTTGCAGTAGATAGATACCTTTGTTGTGGTACAATTAAATTATCAGTTTGATGTCATAATCAAATCTATGTCAACTTGCTGTCTTCTCTTTGGGAATTGTTTCTCTGTTGATACAAGTATTATTATCTCATGGTGGTTATGATCTATAGTTTAATCCAGGCCTGTTAACATTAAGCTTCTCTGGTGCACAAATATTGTGTTTGGACTCTTTAGTGTCGTGAGATCTTTCCCTGATCTCATTGCTCCTACTAGTGCTCTAACCGTTATTAAAGTAGCTTTTCTTCATTTACTATATCCAGAAAGAGTTGGAAGAGGTCGAGGAGACAGATATTGTATCAACCGTGTGTGAGGAGTAAGTAAGGGAAACACTCAGCCTATGTTTTTTTTTTTTTTTTTATCTGTTTGCAAGAAACTCTGTGTTAGCTCCTGTAGGAGTTTTAGGTATATACAATCTGGATTTGACTCAAACTTGTGCGTTGACTGGTGATCAAATTGATATTGCCTTGGTTCACAGGCTGCTCTCTATCATCGAGAAAGAACCCGACCCTCTGTTGCCACTGTGAGTGCTTTTAAACCTTGAAACTCTAGTGTTCATTTTGACTGAATAACTGATGGATGTTGTGTTGAAACTCGCAGAACCAATGGACCTTTGAACTTAGGATGGGACCGGTGGTTTGAAGGACCAAATGGAGGAGAAGGCTGCAGATGCTTAATCCTTTAATTTAAGAGAGTAATGTTACATATAGTTTCTTGCTAAGATATCTTTACATGGGATCCAAAATGTTAAAAGATGTGGCTGTAGCAGTTTCAACACTTGCCCCAGAGAAGAAGCGTACAGATTAATGAGCATTTGATTGCATAGAATGGCTTAGTTGCACGTACGTAACAGTAACAGTATATGTATGTATGAGATCTGAATCTGACATGCGAGCAATGAAGTTTCAGCTTCTCATCTTCTTTTTCTAAATCTTGTTGAAAGAAGGTGGAATGTGCATAGTGATATTTTGTGGGGTGGGGTGGGGGTGTGGGGGTAGTAGTTATACTATGAGTCTATGAGGAAGTGGGTAGATCTTGAAGACCGTTAAGTGTGGCTCCCTTTTCTTTTTTTGCTGTAACTTTTGTCCACATCCACCTTCCATGATTCACACACACTAGTTTCGAGGTTCAGAAATACTGTCGCACCTATTTTTAGATGATTATTATAGAGAGAGATAATGGAACCCAGAGCACACGCCTTCTCTCTTCTCTTTTATTATTATTATCACTAATTACTATCCTCCGTATTCCGTATTTCCCAGTGTTTTAAAATGTGGTCTATGCGGATGTCTAGGCAACGTCAGTACGTTACGCGACGACCAAGTGTTCCAAATTTTAGTTATGCAACAATTTAAGAAATAAAAACTTTCAAATAATTTGAACGCTTAATAGTGTCTACGCAGACAATACACAGTATAGGCGGACGTTTAGATGGATTTTAGGCGGTCAGTTAGAAAAATAATAAAAATTAATATAACTAAATATTTTTAAATACTATTTTTTGTTTTAAATAAATTTTATAATTAATTTTTAAACCTATAAATTTAAACCTAAGCTCTTTTTTTGTTTGAATGTTTAAAGACGAGTTTAGGAAAGCCATGACTGCCACCGTAAAAAAAGAAATGCAGACCAGAAATTTTACAAAATAAAGCAACAATGAAGAGATGCCAAAGAAGTGAAAAACTAGTCCGAATCAAACTTATGCGAAGGGAGATGCAGCGAACCAGCTTTTAAGGCAAAAAAAGAATGTTTGAAACAACTCAAATCTAAAACATAAAAATTAATTAGGTTTTTTAAAGTATTATATGTATCATAAATTTTTCTATTTTTAATTTATTTATTTATTAAGTTTCCAAAAAAAAAAAATTATTTCCGAGAGTTTTCATCATGTTTCCAAATAAAGACTTTTAAGAATCGTGTTTTCGAAAACTAGAAACGGACATCAAAAAGAGTTTCCATGCAATATAGGTTTGCGTATACGGCTAAACGCTAGACATTCGTCTAACGCGTAGCAAATGCCTAACCCATTTTAGAACACTGGTATTTCCCAATATTTATAGATAATTTGACCTGTAGGTGTCTGTAAAAGTAGAAGCCCCTTGGGTTTCCCCTTGGGTTTCATTGTCACAAAAAATATAATGCAAAAACAATTGTGAGGTTTTTTTATAATTAAGAATCATAGAGCGTAGTAGTAGTAAGTTGTTTATTCGATAGCTAAAGAGAGTTTTTGCATTCCTAAACATTCCTAACTTTGAGATGAATAAACAAATACTCTGCTAATGTGGCTTTTCTGACAACCTTTGAATATCTGTCATCTACTCTTATTGGTCAAATCAAAGTTGATGACATCGATTAGTGTTTCCTTCATCTCCCATCATAAGTAAGCTCCCCCAAAAATCGATCAATGTTTGAATATGAAGTTGTTATCCATCTATTATCTTAAAAGGAGAAATTAACACATAGAAATGGGTTGGTCCAATAGAAAAATGATTGAGCAGCCGGAAGAAGCACGTTACACCTGCAGGATATCTGGTGAGAGAGAGAGAGAGCATAATACATAAATATTGATTGTGTAGAGCTTTAAACACTTACTTCGTGATGAAACATTGAAACATCTCCAAGACATGTTGCACTTGTTTTATCTGCTTTGACGTTCAAATTTATTGTTTCTTTAATGCACTAATGCATGCGCTTCTGCCCACTGCTTAAGATTAATGTTATTTGCGTGTTAAGTTTCGGTTAAGGTTTGCTTTGTGTTTGATATTTGTGACTGGTGGTGCTAGTATGGCATTTTAGGGATATGATGTTGCTATGCCCGTGCTAGTGACTTTAGGAGAAACTTGGTAGAGTGGTAAGCATTGCCTGTCTCATTCTGCTTGTGTAGTTCCGCAGTTGATTTTCTGGCTTGGACTGCCGTTGAAAAAACTACATATTTCCTTATCGTCAAGTTCTTCACTACTTTGTTTTTTCTTTCCAGTTTCACTTTAGGAATTGTTTAGATTTTGTTTCAATCCTTTCTTCTTCAAAAAAATATTTGTTTGCTCAAAGTTGAATTGAAGTTTTGATCAAGAATATATATGCTTTCATGTTTTTGACCTTTTTCGGTATGAGATCATAAAAGGGTTATGATTCATGTGTAACTTAACTTTCGTTGTAAAATGAATTAAAAAAAAAAAAAAAAAGAACATTGAAACATGCATAATAGACTCAACTCACATGCTCACATAACGCCAAACCCTTTTTTCTCTTTCACGCCCTCTTTAATATTCTCGTATAAATTATATCTATAGCAATACAATATTCATTGGTTGGGCTTGGGTCATTTAATTAAATGACTAGGATTAGTAAGGTAGCCGTTGTCTCTCGAGTTGTAAATCTCGAGTAACTTAAGTGGTCCGTTTTATGAAACTCATAAAACCATGTCGCCACGCACTAGATACATGTATCTTCACTCGATGGAAGTGAAGTGCAAACGCAATAACTACATCTGAACGCAAAATGAAACTCAGGGGTTTCTCACAATTGGCCGAAATCGCAAACCGTAAGCAGAGAGCTGTGCCTTGCCTACGGAATAGAGTAACGGTCATACTTATGCAATACACGTGTCGTCTTTGAAAGTGCCACGTGGATGTCGGTCAACAGTGGGGTCCACACAGTCCTCCTCTTATCATCATCTCCTTCCGTACCTTATTTTCCACCTGGCATTTATATCGTTGCTTTAAGAACGAAATCTAATAAATGATGTTTGACTAGAATTAGTACTGGGTAAGTAAGTAAGTAAGTAATGGTTAAATTTACAATTTTAGAAATTACTAACACAATAATAGATCGAGAGAGAGGGGGAAAACGAATAAAAAAAAAAAGAAGAGGAAATTGAATACACAGAATTGTCAGTAGTAGTAGCAAGTAAAATAATAGGAAAGCACGTTGGATGAGGATAAAAAGGGCAAAAGGAGTAAGAAGGGAGGGGTAAGAAAGTCATTTAAAATAAATAAAAGGAGCCGAAAAGCGGGGAGAGAGTGAGGTGTAACAACAACAGCAGGAATCGCCGAAGAAGAATGTGAAGAAGAAAGAAAAGAAAGAAAGAAGATGATGGACGACAACAACAACAACAACAACAAGAGTGTTGTGAAAGAGAAAGAGCAAGTTCTGGAGAAGCAAATCGGCGGTTGCATGGCCGGCTTCTTCAACATCTTTGATCGACCCAATCTTATCTCTCCCAAGCGTCTCTCTTCCTCTCCCGTAAGTCCTCTCTTTCTTCTTCTTTCTTCTCCTAGAGACACAAAATACTAGTCTACAACAAACAAACAAACAAACATCTCTCTTTCTCCAGACCCCTGATTCTGACTCTGCCTCGGAGAGGAGTTCCCCACTGAAATCAAGGGAGAAACCGCAGAGTGTCTATTCTACCCCAGAGCTCCGGTCTCCGGCGCCGACATCGCCGCTCTCTCTTCCAGCTCTCATGGCGGAATCTTCTTCTAGGTCGTCACCCTGGAGGTTCTCTAAAGAAGCTCCTCGGCTCTCCCTCGATAGCAGAGCCGTCGTGGATGCCAAGGGGAGCCTTAAACCCAGACAGATCCGAGCGGAGGCGGAGGCGGAGAACCACCGGGACTCACCCAGCGTGATCGCAAGGCTCATGGGATTGGAGCCATTGCCCCAACAGCCTCTCCAGAGATCTGCATCCGAGTCCAGGGTCAGCAGCAGATTTTTCGGCAGCTTCAACTTTCAAGATGAAAAGGGACCTGAAGATCCGGTGCCAATTACCATCGCCCGAGCCCAGCCAGCGAGAGCTCCTCCCTTAGCTGTACGCCGAAAGAGTTTCTTCGATTCCGGTGATTTCTTCCCGGAGCCCAGGCATTGCGGTGGACTCAATCACGGAGGAGATTCGGACAGAGTTTCCAAAATCAGCGGATTCGAGGATCCCCCGACCGATCTGGAAACCTTGAAGCAACTTCTCGAAGCTCTTAGGCTGAAAGGACTGTTGCACTCCTCTTCAAACAAACATCAGACCCCAATCGGAATCGGCAACAGGAATCTCGTCTTCGACAACTACCATGAACCTCCGATCAAACCAGCAGCTAGGTCCCCCTCTGGCATCAGATCTAGACCCGGCACACGAGCTGCTGGTGTATCACCGCCGGCGAGCCCCAGGCGGGATCAGGGCAGCAAAGGAAGCGTCAAGAGTCCTCGGAGACCAACGCTCAAGGACCAGAGGAGAGTCTCTCCACTCCCTTGGCAGAGACCTCAACCTGTCCAGACGAGGATTGAAGACGAACGCTCCAGGAGTCCAGCCGAGGAAGAGGTATATAAAAAAGGCAGATCCATTCTCCTCAGCTCTATACAGAAATGTTAAAAGCGAGAGATTAGCCTTTTTAGATGGTAGCTGAGTACGATTTTGTGCAGATGTGGAAGGTGGATGATTATAACAGGCAAGGCAAAACTTTATTGGAGAGATGCGACAAGCTGCTCCACAGCATTGCCGAGATGGCGGCGGCTGAGGCCGGAGACTCACAGCCAAGCCCCGTCTCGGTTCTTGACGCCTCACTTTACCACGAGGACTCTTCCCCATCCCCCGTCATGAAACGCAGCCTTGACTTCGCTGCTGCTGGTACTCTCTCTCTATATATATATATATTTGTGGCGCTAACTAATCTTTTTAAAGTCTAAACTAATCTTAGTGAGCTTTTTTTTTTTATCTTATGACAGAATCGGAAGACGAATCTTGGGGTGGCTCCATCTCATCGTCGTCGGACTCTGAATATGTATACATCTCCGATATCCTCCGAGCCTCCGATTGCCTTCCGCAGGAGTCCGACATCTTCTCCCTGCTGGAAAAGCAGCAATACCTCAAAGGAAAATGCGCCTCCCTAGCCGCAGCTCAGGAAAGACGGCTCATCTTCGACGCAGTGCAAGAGATAGTGGGGCGGAGAAGGAGGTTGCCGCCGTGGAGGATGGTGGGAGAGGCTGATCAGATGCAAGTGATCTGGTCCGAATTTCAGAAGATAAGAACAAAAAAGTCCTCGACGGAGGAAGAGGACCTTGTGGGATACGTTTGCGGGGTCCTCGGAAGAGATCTGTCAGAGGACCGGTGGCGAGATTCTCAGGTGGACATGTCAGAAGCGGTTCTTGACATCGAACGGCTCGTATTCAAAGATCTCATCGGTGAAACCATACACCATTTCGCTGCTCTTAACGGGTCCGACTCGCTGCGTAGGAGGCTGATCTTCTGATACAACAAACTAGACTAAAATCTCTGACCCAACGTCTGAATCAGAACCCCACCTCCCATGTCTAACGAAACATGAGAGAGTGATGGGTCTTAATTTGTGGTTCTTCTATGTTTTTTTTACTTTTTTCTTTTTTTTTGTATTATCAATTGAAATGTGTGAGAGTTCCTGGTGATTTGATCATCCGTGCATATGCTTGCGAACTTGGCGTCTGTTGTCTACAAGACAAACCATACACAATGCTAAATGCCACGATGTGCTGTTTTTTGTAATTCTGATTCAAATTCCTAGTCATATGTGTGGGCTACTTGTGTACGTTACTCATATGTGTAGTCCTTTACATTTGTGGTTCGGACTTAGACTTTGTAAATGTTATGGGCTTCAAATTTACATGTTTATTCCCAATCATATTCTACCCCAGAACTCATACACTTCAGTAGTGGCCCATTCAGACCCAACAAGGCTTTTCGCCATTGACATTTGTGAGTAGAGAGAAGACAAAAGATGATCACACAAAACTCGTGATATGTGTTTTTCAAATATATGCAAAGGCAGTAAGACACGGATCCAACTAGTCTCTTTTCTTTGGAAAGCAGAATCATATAAATAATATCTTCTAAACGGTAGTAATCGAGAGAGGTAGACACACACACACTTTAAATTTTTTTGGTAGAAAAACGTTAATGGGAACAAAGCCACGTGAAGGTGGGAAGGACGCACCAATTAGAGTTTAAGCTGACAAGTCAGCAGAGAGGTCACAGTCGTGGACCAGTCCACTTCCAACACCACCACAGCCGTCCTTTCGACCCTTTGGCTGACAAATGTTCAAAGGCATATTTTATATTGGGACCAAGTTTGCTTGGGACAAGCTATGCCCCACGACCCTCCCGCTAGTGCTCTCTGGTCGCTTCTCCTCTCCTTCTAGAGACCAACCATTTCCACCACCAACTCTGTTTTCAGTTCACACCTCATTCTGCAATGCCCACCACCGCACCAATGAGTTGAGAAGAGCCCAACTTCTTTCTTCACTGTAAAAAACTGGACTGGTCAAAACTCTGGAACTCATCATCTCTCTCTGACCCTACTCCTACACCCGAGATTTCTAATGGGTGCACAATCTTCACTGGGCCACCTTTTCTCACCAGTCTCTCTCATTTCTTTTTTAAATCTCCATAACACTATACCTTTCTGGTTACTATTGCTGACACCATTGATTCCTTCCAAAGATGATCCTAATCTTAGGGGAACTGAGAGTAACTCTGTGCCAAAGAGAGAGTAGTAATAAAAAAAAAAAAGAGATTATAAAATGGACCACCCCAGATGATTCTGTCAGAAGAAGCAGTGAGTCCCTCTCTGTTATCCACCTGCCGGATGTTTAGCAAAAGTAAACTAAAAACATAATTTAAAGCTAATCTCATAATAATGTCTGATCAAAAGAAATTAGGAAAAGAAGAGATGATTCATTCAGTTTTGTCAGCTAGCTGCAATGGGAGGCCTTAAATCAG
The DNA here is from genome assembly GCA_900406565.1 of Turritis glabra. Taxonomy (NCBI): domain Eukaryota; kingdom Viridiplantae; phylum Streptophyta; class Magnoliopsida; order Brassicales; family Brassicaceae; genus Turritis; species Turritis glabra. Next base: position 75,422 of record OVBN01000228.1, on the reverse strand, counting down.
TAACAGGAAAGATTTACTCATTGGTTGGCTTTGCTTTGAGCTGTCACAGCCTCATTTTAGTTTTTGCGTTACAAGGATTGTGTTGTTGGGCCCAACATTACTGAAATTGCCTCCTAATTTCCCACAGAGAGCACAAAGATTTTTTCCCTTCCACGTCTGCTGAGCACCTCAGTTCAGTGATCACCATTCTTTTTCTCACAGATGAATGAGGAACCAATCCTTTTGCGTTTCATCCGAGTCAAAAGCCTGAAAAAAGTGTGGAATACAATCCACAGATAATAATCTCAGCCTAAAAAGCAATACCATACCTACGACTGGAAAGAGATAAAAAAAAAATATATGTATATATGGGATAAGAGGATAAATTAAGGAAATCCTTCAAATGGTAAGTTTCAAAGTAAAAGTGTTATGGTATGATCTTGTCTGCCTTTTCTTTGAAAAAGCCAAGATTGTGGGTGTAACTGTTATGAAAAGATAAAAAAGATTCGTGAGATCTTTCTTTTCTTGTGACTTTTTCCTTCAACTAGGCTCCTACTTTTATGGCTTCTCTCTGCCAACAAAGAAAGAGAAAGGCCTCAACTAAAAAGTGAAAATTCTAAAGCTATTTATAACCCTTTGTAGACAGTCAGTCCCCATTCGGATTCTCACAACCAAAAAGATTGGTTGCCTCGGCCATTCAGAGTCACGCTACCTTTTTATAAGATCAAACCCATTCCCATCTTTTGGTTTCAATACTCTTCTGTCTCTCAGAAATCAAGAGGCCATATGAGCTATCTACATGCATGCCTCCTCAGGAAAAGAACCATGCTTATAGTAAGAAGCTTCACCATCTTGCTTCTCAGCTGCATAGCCTTTAAGTTAGCTTGCTGCTTCTCTAGCAGCATTTCTTCTTTGAAGGCGCTTCCCCTAGTAGGCAACTTGGAGTTTGAAGATGTCCATCACGCCTCCAAGGATTTTGGAAATCGATACCACTTGATTCCTTTGGCGGTCTTACATCCCAAATCGGTAAGCGACATCGCCTCAGCGATACGACACATTTGGATGATGGGCCCTCTTTCACAGCTTACAGTGGCAGCGAGAGGTCGCGGACATTCACTCCAAGGCCAAGCACAAACAAGACATGGAATTGTTATACACATGGAATCCCTCCATCCCCAGAAGCTGCAGGTCCACGGTGTGGATGTTCGGGCTCCATATGTTGATGTGTCTGGTGGTGAGCTGTGGATAAACATATTGCATGAGACCCTCAAGTACGGGCTTGCACCAAAATCATGGACGGATTACCTACATTTAACAGTAGGTGGTACTCTGTCCAATGCTGGAATCAGCGGCCAGGCATTCCGACATGGACCACAAATCAGCAATGTTCATCAACTGGAGATTGTCACAGGTTAGTTCAGACTTGAGTACATTAAAACGAATTTGCAGTATGTTACCCTTCCGTGATATTGTGTCGAAAGCATGGACTACATGGTGGCTTACCCTATAAAGATTGCCGATAAGAGAAGGTATGTATAGTCCCTAAATTAATGTGTCATGCCTATTGACTGCAGGAAAAGGCGAGATCCTAAACTGTTCAGAGAGGCAGAACAGCGACTTATTTCATGGTGTTCTTGGTGGGTTAGGTCAGTTTGGTATCATAACACGGGCAAGGATAGCATTGGAACCAGCACCAACCATGGTAAAGAAGAAACTTAACTATGTCATTTAAAAAACTGTAGAAAGGGTGTGTGATAACTAACTGTACTAATGGACAGGTAAAATGGATGAGAGTGTTGTACCTGGATTTTGCTGCTTTTGCCAGGGACCAAGAGCGTCTAATTTCTGCAGATAACAAATTTGATTACATAGAAGGGTTTGTGATAATAAACCGGACAGGCCTCCTGAACAGCTGGAGGTTATCCTTCACCCCAGAAGACCCTTTAGAAGCCAGCCAATTCAAATCTAATGGAAGGACTCTGTATTGTCTGGAAGTAGCCAAGTACTTCAAGCTAGATAACAAAGATGTGGTCAACCAGGTGAGAAAACAGAATAGAAGCTCACTAGTAGAATCTTTGATAGATGACAATGGAACTGAATATTTTGTCCGTCTTTTGAACATATCCAATCCAGGAAGTCAAAGAAACATTATCTGAACTAAGCTACGTATCGTCGACACTGTTTTCGTCCGAGGTAACATATGAAGCATTCTTGGACAGGGTACATGTGTCAGAGGTAAAACTTCGAACGAAAGGGCAATGGGAGGTTCCACATCCGTGGCTCAATCTCCTGGTACCAAGAAGCACGGTGAAAGAATTTGCAAAAGGTGTATTCGGAAACATCCTAACCGATACAAGCAACGGCCCAGTCATAGTATACCCAGTGAACAAATCAAAGTAAGAAAGAGCTAATTAATGATATGATTGATATTCAAAGGAGTTGTTGGTTAAAAAAAGAAGAAGCAATGTTGGTGTGTGCAGGTGGGACAATCGAACGTCAGCAGTAACACCGGAGGAAGAGGTATTCTACTTAGTGGCGATCCTAACATCGGCAGTTCCAGGGTCGAGAGGGAAGGATGGTGTTGAACACATCTTGAAGCGGAACCAAAGAATACTTGAGTTCAGCGAAGCAGCAGGTATAGGGTTGAAGCAGTATCTGCCACATTACACAACAAGAGAGGAGTGGAGATCCCATTTCGGTGCCAAGTGGGAAGATTTTGTGAGGAGAAAAACGAGATATGATCCATTGGCAATACTTGCGCCTGGCCAGAGAATCTTTCAAAAGGCAGTCTCTTACTCATCATGACCCAGAGAACATGGAACTGCTTTCGATTAGGCAGTCTTTGTAGTAAATATATAGATATATATATATATATATATATATATATATATAAGTGAAGAAGATTGTACATACTGATTCCGATGATGCGTATATATATTGCTACTACTACACATTGATCGACTCCTCGTCAGTCGTCACAACATAGAAGATGAAGATGAAGAAGCAGACACTCACTATTCCCCCTTTGGGTTGGGCTCTAATGATGTGGGCTTATCTTTACTCTAAATTTCAGGCCCAATAGATCCCAAGTCAGTTTTTTTCTTTTTTAAATTGTGTTGTGTGGTCCATTTCAAAACGACAGACACGAACTACGAAAGATTCGAAGCCGTTAACTTTTGTCCTACTACTGTATGTATCTCGTACGCACTTACTGAAGTCAAAAAGGAAACAAACTTGTACTAATTTTGTATTATAGATGATGGCTTACATTACACATTATAGCTTTTGGTGATGTTGAAAAGTAAAAATTCTATCTTGTAATAGACAATTACCCATTAACTTGTTTTTATAACAGTGCTTAATGACAAATAACACAACACACTTGAGGTATCGATATGTTCCCTCAAAGTGATTACAACTTAACTTAGCATATATATATGGACTGACTGCCAAAAGACAAACCTACCTTTCTTTTTCTGGTGAATAATCAAATCTCTAAAGATTACACACTCTTCTTGATTATATATAGATATGTATATATGATATAATATTTTAAGGTCAGCTGTGGTCCAATTCCATAACATTCACGGACTCATTTACTAACTCTTTTTAATGGTACAACAACCCTTCCCATCTTCTTCTCTCTTCTATCTTGCATCCACGTCTCAGTAATTGCTCATCACTTTTTTTGGTTAATCTTCTCTTCCTGCAATGACATGGCAAAGGACATTTTACATATACACTCTCTTCCACATTCATTAGTATTAACCCCCATTTACTCCTCTCTTTCATCAGACTACCTGCCACTGGTTAGTTATTATGAATGGGTTTAGATCCCAACACGACAGGTTGGTCCGCTGCTGCCTGGCAACATTCCCATCATTGATAAGCACGGCATTTGGCAGTTAAAGGACTTGAGAGAGTCTGTCGTTGTAGCTGTAGTAGACTCATCTTTAGACTCAAAAGATGGCGAGGACGAGCCTGAACCGTTAGTGTCTGCAGCTGCCGTAGACTTGTCAAACTCGAGAAAATGGTGTGTGGGTGATGCAAATGGGCTGTCTGGCAGCCTATCATCCTCCAAGCTGAACAACGGGAAACAAAATATATATATATATATACAGGCAAATCTTCTTCAAGCTCACTAAACGACTATCAAACTGGGAACTCTGTAGAATACCTCTCTGGAAGTTTTATTGTATCCTCATCATTCTCTTTGGTACACACTCTCTGGTTGCTTGAAACTGCCAGCCGAGAGCGATAAGGTTATTACTCATTTCAGACAAGCATAAATTACTTAATCAAAGCAAAACCGAACCTAGTCTTGGAGAAACAAGTGTTTGGTCGAAACTGAGTTGAAATTGCTTCTTGACGTCGAGAAGCTGCAGATTCATCAGCCTTCTGCTCTGAAGCTCAAGAGCTCGTTCTTCAAACCTCCTTTTCCACAACAGATTTTGGGTGCTGTCATGAAAAACCGTCCCTCCTACACACAAAGCAAAGCAATCAATACCAACCCAACTCTTTAGGGGAAATGAAAGACAGAGAGCTGTTTACCAAGCTGGAGATCCATAATGTCCCTGGAATCAAGGCCGGTGGAGGCTCCATCCGGAGATGGCTTAGTCCTACACAAGAGGAATCAAAGCGTCGTGAAGACGAGGAATCAGAGCAGCAAAAACAGCTCAAGGGAAGAGCCAAAGTTACCTGTACTTGTCAGGGACTTTGCCTTTCTCCTTGTAAGGCTTAACAAGAACCCTGGAATCACACACAAAGTGAGGGTTCCCTTTGGCCAGAATGCTCTTCACCGTCTCGGGGTACATGAAGGTCACGAACCCAAACATCCTCTTCTGCTGGTACGGAATCCTCACGTCCTGAACTGGCCCAAAGGTACTGCACCACCATTGCTTTTAGTAGACAGATTCTAACAGGAAGAATGGGTTCAAAACAAGATTTTACCTAAAGTAGTTGGAAACATCTTCTTCCCTGAAGATACTGTCAGCCGGGAAAGTCAGATAGATCTGTCTGGACGCCGGGCAGGCCATCCCCGAAAGGTCGATCCTCTCTGGCCTCCATCTTCCCAACTTCTGCAAGTCATCGCCCATCAGCAAAGCAGCAGCTCTGCTACACGTTTTACCCACCAAAGTTTCAGATACCCATCAAGATGATATAAAAAGAAGAGCGTGAATGATAAGATAAAAAGCTCTAACCTTTGGGCTTCACTCTCCTGCAAGTTGACACCTTTGGGGGAGAATGGAAAACGAGGGCTACTGGTGAACTGATGGGCAAGTCTCGGCGGAACAGACTTGGACCTAAGCAGCTCGTTAAACTCGATTCTGTTCCCATGGAGGGTTTCATCAACACCGCCATGGACGAATTTGCAGTCAGCGTAGGAGCACTGTCCCCATCCGAACCCTAAATCGTCGGAAACGCAACCGCCGTTTCTCCGATCCAAGAAAGAAAGCCGCTCTTCGAGCTCCAAGGGCAAGGAAGGCGTGGAGCCCATGAGACCGAGCTCTTTCTTGGCCTTGGCTATGACAGAATGAAGGAGATTCTGAGGCCCGAAAGCTAACCTTATCATCTCCTTCTCTCCGTGATCCTGAAGGAGGAGAAGACCCATGATCTTGGAAGCATTAGCAGGGTCTAAGCTCTGGATTCTAGAAAGCACGATCCTAGTTGCTTCGTACACATCCATGGAAACACACTCTTCTTTGCTCGATGAGAGACCACCTCCCTCTCCCTCTCTCTCTCTCTCTCTCTCTCTCTCTCTCTCTCTATCTTTGGCAGGAATTAGAAAGAAAGAAACACTGCTTTTGTTGTCTTGTGTTGTGTACAAAAGGATGTTTGGTTTCTTGTCTTGGACTTTAGCAAAGCTAAAAAGCTTTCTTTCTCAACTACCTTACCATCATCACTCCAGTACTACTACTCCACTCCATACCTAAGCTTCTTTCTTCTTCCTCCTCTCTAATTCCTGCCTGCAACATCAAAGTTGCCTCCTCCCTCGTGTGGTGTGGGGAAATAATATAAAAGAGTTAAAAGAGTGGAGTGACTGTGTCTTCTGGGCTCCAACTCCCAAGTGAGTGGTCAAACTTTGGAGTCTTGCATTCAAACACAACACAAACAAACACTCCCCCTCTCTCTCTTTCATTTATTTCTTTATTTATTTGATACAACATCTTACCCCTTATGATTCTATATTGTATATCTTTCTCTTACTATAAACTAGTAGAGCGTGTTGTTTGTTTCAACATTCAATCAGAATGTGTGTGTTCTGATTTTGAAACTTTTATTTGTTAACACTTGCAAATACAGTTTTATACAGACGTATTTGTTATGACCTGTCGTTTCATAATATTCCAAAGGCATACATTTTAAATTATACTCCTAAAAGCTTTTACCTTTTTTTTTGGTGCTACAAAAACGCTTCTCCTTTTGAAAAGGTAAAAAATAATTCAAAGTTAGTAATAAAGATACATGCATATGGGTCCAATAGTCAGTCTGATTGCAATAAAGTTTTTGCTGTCATACTCTAGGATTATAAATTTATCAAAATACATGAGTAAATTAATAAAGAAAAAATATTGCTTGTTACGCAGAGTAGAAGCCAATACATATAACATAAATCAAATTTATGTTGAAAACACCATAATCATATTATCTTCCGAATACGACAATGATAAAAAAAAAAAAAAAAAAGACTAAAACCCGTGTGAGTGAGCACCAACAAATCTTCTTCGTTGTATCTCTCTGTGACATCAACAAAAATGGGTTCCCTCTCTAATCAAACCAGATTTTGTTTCCACTCAAACAATCATTTCGTTTCCGAGACAAGGCGTTTGCCCAGGAAAATCAAGGTGAAAGGTGAAAATCACTTTGTTTCGCCGCTGGGTAAACCACGCCAGCAGAAACAGAAAAAGAAGAGTCAGGCCAAAACACTACTAGCGACGCCGAGGCTGGAGTCGACCCAGTTAGGTTTTTCACTAAACTCGGAATTGCTGACAGAATCTTTGCTCAATTTCTCCCAAAAATATATAAATAGGTTCAATTTTGATCAAAAAGTGGGTAACATTAAAGACTTTTTATCTTGTGTATTTGCTTTTTGGGGAGCTAAAAAAACTCAATTTTGATTACAATTGTAATACAAGTGTGTGTTGTTTTGTTAAACCTGTAGGCATAAAGCTTGAAAAGACCTTAAAAATGAGATTCTCGACATGAATTTGCAATTTAAGAACGAAACTGAATTGAAACGGGATTAATGGGGCCCAATTTATGTCGTTGTTGCTAAATGAAGCGCGGTCGCCTCCCTCCATCGTCACCAAGTAAGAAATTTTTCTAAAAAGCTTTTTTTTTTTTTCCCCATGGCGAAAACACTTATAAAATTCGATTAATTGTAGAAAGAGATTGAAAGACAGGTGCTGAAATATTTCAAAAACATGTCGAGATCTCTGGTGAAACGTGTTGCTTCTTATTTGGCTGGTCGTATTAGAGGATATCATTTGATTGCTTAAGTTTTTTTTTTTCTGCATCTGCTCTCAAAGAAGCTTCTTCCTCTTCGTCTTTCCAATCTGAATCGTCTTCTCTTAATGTCGTCCAAAAATATATAACTTTTTTTTTTGTAAAATTATGTAATAATTTATTATTTTTAATTATTTATCAAAAAGAAAAAATTAAATAATTTCTTTTTAATGTTTGTTTTGTCAACAGCGGATGTTGTTGGATTCCGATGAACAGAATACCGGAATAGAATGTTTATAGTGTTTGCAACATGATTTATATTGGTTTATGAATGTAATCATGCAATGACAATATTTTGTATAGCTAATGATATATTTTTAAAATTTGCATGTGTGATTTATATATTGGCTTCTAGTTGCGTATAGTTAACAATCAGTTTTCCGTTAATAAAATATAAAAATTACAAATGATGACAGTTAAAAAAAACGAGAGCAATCATTATAATGACGTCGATATGAGTTATATCCTCACCCTCAGCATTGCTAAACTGATAGTTTGACGTTTAAGATTTTTACACTTATTAAAACAGAACAAAAATATATTATTATATATATTTTTTTTTTGGGTTGATTTTTTATGGCTGTTTCATTTTCCTCTGTCACTTTTTCCCACTTTCCCACATTTAAAAAAAAAAAAATATATTAAATAAAATTTACAAAATTAATTTTTTAGGAATAAAGCAAAACTCGCAAAATAGGAAAGAGGGAGTATGAAATGCCATTATTTCCAAATATAAATCAAAACTCAAAAGAAACCTGTAATAGTAAGATGATTGCATTTGCACGTTCTCTTGCTTTTAACCCTCTGACACCTCCATTTACACTCAAATCCACTCGTAGTCGTAGCCATTGAGTGTGATCCTCACGCGCAAGTGATCACACTTGCATTATACTAGTATAATGCATTATTACCTCATTGGTTTTCAGAGACCTCCACAATTGAGGTTGAGCTCTCTTTCCTTTATTTGCCCCAAATACTCTCTTCTTTTTTTACAAATCATATTATCGACACCAAACTACCAAAGTCTGTGCCTATTTTTCTTTGACTTTAGTCAACCACGTTCCAATCTGCCTTTCCGGTTTTCTTCCTTAAAATACCTCTCTAAAAGCCAGATTGGCAAAGCTTTTTTAAAGACGTTTGGGATAAACGCTCAAAGTCAATGCCAATCAAAGAGGTTTTAATACTAGTCACACGTGTGGTCTAAAAGATGAAACTGCTTTAAATGCAAAAGCCTTGTCACGCATCAGAAGCGAGAGTTTGGATTTTTTTCTTTTTTTTCAACAAAATTTAATTATTTATTTGTCACCAAAAAATCAATAAAAATATATTAATTTTGAAATTCTGTTAAAACAAAATTTCTGGCAGAAAAATAAGTGATTTGAGTCAAAACAAATCTACAATATATTTGCATACTTTGAATATTCTCTAATTCAAATTTAAATTAATATTTTTAAAACAAAATTTATTTAGATTTTAATCACAAAATCTTTAAATTTATGCATAATGTCTCTAATAAAAATTTTAATAATAAAAAAATAAAATCCTATAAATACCAACAGCTCAACCCAACAATTATCAATTCACAAAAGATTAAGAGAGTTTAGGTAAGCTTTCAAACTATATATTTTAATCGTACATAAATCCAAACATGCAATCGATTATTGACTTTTGTTTTCATGCAGTGATAATATGACAAATCAAACTCAAGGTTCTTCACAAACACCATCTGCTGAGGTGATTTTCTCTCTTAATTCTTCTACTTTATTTTTCTTTATAATCCAAATTTTCAATTATTAGTGTTTTAGTTTTCGTATTTCATATATTTAAGTGTTATCAATGTGATTGAATTGTTTTTAAATGCATTAAATATTTAGCAAAAATTTGTGTGGACTCCTCAACTGAGTCATGGATTATTGCAATTGTGCAATGATCAAAATGACAAAGGTCACTGGAAGGGTACGTGTCTTGATGAAATTGGTCGACAAAGTGTTCGAGCTGAATTTCTGAAACTTTTTGGAATGGATCTCCCGTGGAAAATATTCAAACACCGGATGGATCACATAAAAAACAATACGATGTTTACAAACGCATCACACGAACTGCTACTGGATTGGGTTTCAATGAATTTGGAGAACTCGACATGTCAGCTGATTGGTGGAATGAGCTAATAAGAGTAAGTGATTTGAATGTTAAGATCATTTCATATTATATATATACATAAATATATATTTATCTATATTAATAATTTCTATTTTTATACTTATGTTACAGAGTTGTCCAGAAGCATCCAAATTGCGGGCACATCCTCTTAAAGACATTCCTCTACTTGATCGTCTATATGCCCGAGTTACAATTTCGGTAAATGAGGGATAGCAACCTCGTGCTGGACCAAGTCAACTACGTCGGGATCCACCGAGTCCATTCCCACAAGTGGTCGAATCGGATGAAGAAGCGGAACCACTTGGACCGATTGGAAAATCGGGAACACGTGGAAAAAGCAAAGTTGTAGCTTCATCTTCTCGTAAACAAGCTCAACCAGATAAGTGGGATCGTCTTACAACCGCTATTGAAGACCAAGGAAAATTCTGGAAAGGTGGCCGTGAGACCTTTGAATCTCTAAATCCGTTTAGTTGTGCTGTGTGTATGCAAGAGCTCACAAAGATGACTCTTCTTAATCATGAAAGTGAGTTGTACTGGGCTGCGATTGATTATCTTGTTTTAGATGAGAATGGTCGCCAAATCTTCATGTCGTTGCCAAATGAAGAAGAGAAGATTAAATTTCTGGAACGAAAGACGGCAAAGCTGTTGGGCAGCATGAACTAGGATAATTTATGGCATTTAAGTTTTCTTTCGTTTGCTAATAATCATGAATATATTTCATGACCGCTTAGGTTTTTCTTTGTTTTCTAATAATCGTGAACTTCTTTCATGCTCTCTTCTGTTTTTCTATAGTGTTTTAAATTTGTTTCATGCTTTTCAAAGAATAAAAAAATTACTAGACAGGAGTTAGTTTCATTTCATGTTGCAATTTATGTTTTAAATTATATTTAGTTTGGATCGTATTAACTCTTTTTCCTTTTGTTTTTTTTTGTGTGTGTAGGAACTATCTATTTCTTTCAGTCAGAATTTGCTTAAAGTAATCGCTTTGTTGATCGAAAGTGAATGCTTGGATCCAAACCGGGATAGAAAACTAATGAGAATTGATCGAGGTCGTGGATGGCGCCATACAATGCAAATGATAAACGGCCATGATCAAGAATGTTATGAAACTTTACGAATGCATCAAGAAACTTTTCGACTTTTATGTGGTAGATTGAAGAATGGTTATGGAATACAAGAATCTCAGGAATGTGGATTAGAAGAGGTTGTTGCGATGTTTCTTGAGACTGTTGCACATGATGAAGTCCAACGAACAATTGCAACACATTATCAACGCATTCAAGAGACAGTAAACCGAAAGTTTCATGAAGTTTTGGATGCGCTTGTTCGGATGTCTCAAGATATTATAAAGCCTGAAGAAAATGAATTTCGACTGGTAAACACTATTATGTCTTCTGATAGAAGGTATTATCCTTTTTTCAATGGTTGCGTAGGAGCTCTTGATGGTACACATGTGGCGGTACGAGTTGGAAGTGACAAAAAGGAAAAGTATTGGAACTTACGGAAGCAACATCCTACCATGAACGTACTTGCGATTCGTAACTTCAAAATGGAGTTTATATATACATATGTGGAAACACCAGGAAGGGCACATGATTCAAAGATATTGACATATTGTGCACAAAACGATGAGTATTTTCCAACTCCACCCGAAGGAAAATACTTTCTCGTTGATTCGGGATATCCTAACAGAAAAGGATATCTTACTCCGTATCGTCGAACTCGATATCATCCGCATCAATGGCAAGGAGGGCCACCTACCAATGAGAATAAAATGTTTAATAAACGTCATTCGTCTTTGCGTTCTGTGGTTGAGCGAACTTTCGGCGTGTGGAAGGAAAGTTTGCTATTATCAGAAATCCAGCACGCTATGATCTTCAAACGCATTGTAAGATTGTAGTAGCGACTATGGCATTGCATAACTTCATACGGAAATCAACAAGAAATGATGAAGATTTTCAAGAGTACGAAGAAATGGAAAATGGAGTGTTGGAATTGTCAGATTCTGATGATGATGATGATACTCAAAGAAGAGGTTATGTACCTACAAGTGATGCATATATGGCTGATATTCGAAACAACATTGCAGAGCATATATGGAGAGCTCGTAGATGATTATTTTTTAGCCTTTGTTATTTATTTTAAACTTTTATGTTTCATAATTTTCTTGTTTTATAATAATTTGAGTCATAAATAAAGAGAAATTAGTTTTTTAAATTGCATTTTAATAAAAATAAATTAAAAAATTTATTGTAAACAAATATATATATAATTTAGGTCTAGTCTCCGCTCCCAGCTCCTAGCTCCCAGCTCCCAGCTCCCAGCTTCCAGCTCCCAGCTCCCAGTTCCCAGCTCCTGCTTCAGCTGCTTTCAGCTATCCTTCCCTTCTCCACTTTTCCAATCACGCATTAAGCAACGGTCTCAAGTCAAACAATTGCTAATGCCATTTGGGTCCATATACTCTATTATATGGGCCCATACACTCTCTATTATATGGGCCTATATTATATTCTCTCACTATATGGGCCTGTTTTATAAAACCAAAAGATTAGATATTTCCATTGTTTACGCAAGAGAAAGAGACGAGACCTGCATCTGGTGTGGCGTGTGGGGACAACGTAAGATTTTTTTATTCTTTTACACAATCCAAACTTGAATACTCCTTTCCTTTCTTGTCCTAAAAAGTGTGAGAGAGAGACGATGAACTCGTGGAGAAAAGAAAACAACCAATCAGCTCGATCTCGATTCTTGATTGTTTTAATGATGCACGTTTCTCCCTTTAGTAGAGTGAAGTGTCTCGAATCTCACAGACCACAGAGAGATGGTGAATGAAGCAAAGAAATTGACAGAGGCATGAGGTTTGGTGATCGTGTCTTTGTGTTATTGTTTCGGTGTTGAAAGATGGGTCGACAAGGGAGAGTCGAGAGACTGGTTCTGGTGGTTCCAGTGATGCTCCTTTTCTTATTGCTTCCACTCCATCTATCAGCCGTGCATCTCATCGGGACCACTGCTTTCTTTATTTCTTGGTTAGCCAACTTCAAGCTCTTTCTATTCGCATTTGGAAAGTAGCGCCCTCCACTCTCTCTCTCCCAATCTTCTTACTCGTCTCCTGCTTCCCCATCAAAGGTTCAGCAACTTCATGATCCCATCCCGAAGCAGAGCTCGATAGACGGTCCACTGTTCTATGGAGTAAAAGCACTCTTTATAACTCTTTATCAAATCACTCGATTACATTCACCTTCTCCCTGAGAAAGTAAAAGATCGTAAATGTGTTGTGTTTATTATTGCACACCCATAAGGTATTTATACAAAGAGATATGTAGTTTAACCTAGAAACTAGAATCTTCTAGAAGAAGTTACAAATATATGTTATATTTCCTAATACCCTCCCTCAAGTTGGCGGTGAAACATCTTGAATCCCCAACTTGGACAAAAGATATGCAAAAATAGGTGAAGGGAGAGCGTTAGTTAGAAGATCAGCCGACTGTTCCTTTGTAGAAATATGTTGTCTTTGGATAAGACCATCGTCAATAGCATCGCAGACAAGATGACAATCAAGCTCAATATGTTTAGTGCGTTCGTGAAAGACTGGATTGGTAGCAATATGAAGAGCAGACTTACTATCACAGAAGAGTTTCATCGGTGTAGGATGAAGAACACCAAAAGAAAATAGTAGTTGTTTAACCCATTTCAGCTTGCGAAGTGTGAAAGACATCACTCGATACTCAGCTTCTGCGGAAGACATTAAAACTGTGCGTTGTTTCTTAGTTTTCCAAGAGATGGGAGAGGATCCAAGAAGAACAATGTATGCACTGAGTGACCCGTGAGAGATGGGACATGCGGCCCAGTCGGAATTGCAGAAAGCCTGGACTTGAAGAGTTGAATCTGAACGAAGTAAAACACCTTGACCAGGACAACCCTTCAAATAGCATACCACAAGTAGAACTGCATGCCAATGCTCGTGAAGAGGACAATGCATGAACTGAGATAGTACTTGAACAAAATATGAGAGCTCTGGTCGAGTAAATGTGAGATAGATAAGTCGACCCACTAACCAACGATAGGACTCAGGATTATCAATCGGATTGCCGGTAGCCAAGGAGAGCTTATGATTTAGCACAGTAGGTGTTGAGACGGACTTACAGCTTAAAAATCATGTTTTCTCTGTGAGAGGAAAATGCCTGTTGGATTTCGAGCAACCTCAATACCAAGAAAGTATTTAAGTTTGCTCAAATCTTTCATATGAAAACAACGATGCAAATAGTTCTTGAACCGTTGGAGAGTAGAAAAATATTACCCGCGACGATGAAATCATCCACATAAATAAGAATATGGAGACAAACGGTACCTTGAGTATATGAGAATAAGGAGTAATCGGCCTTACTCATAAAACCGTATTCCAAAAGGGAAGTTCGAAGCTTAGCAAACCAACACCGGGGGGCATGTTTGAGACCGTATAGGGACTTCTTTAGGAGGCAAACAACGTTTGGGTCAGAACATTGAATACCAGGGGGCAGTTTCATGTAAACCTCTTCATGTAAATCACCATGAAGAAATGCATTATGCACGTCCATTTGATGAATTTCCCATTGTTTTGCAGCAGCGAGTTGATGCATGAGGCGAATAGTGGTTGGTTTGACAACATGAGCAAAGGTGTCAGTGTAATCCGAACCTTGTTTCTAACAATTTCCAAGGGCAACTAGGCGAGACTTGTGACGAGCAATTCTACAATTGGAGTGATATTTAGGTTTGAAAACCCACTTGCTGCCTAGTGTCCGTTTACCAGCAGGTAAAGTGGTTAACTCTCATGTGTGATTATTTTCACGTGCCTTAATATCCTCTTGCATCGAAGCTGACCATACGGTGTGTTTAGCGGCTTCGTGATAGGTAGCAGGTTCGACATTTGTGAGAATAGCAACGATGAAAGCACGATGACTAGGAGAAAAACTTTCGTCAGAAAGATAATCAGACTGAGGATATAGAGTGTTACCTGGAGCCGATTGTGGAAGACTCTGAGGAGAGAAAGATGAAGGGAGAGAAGAATGTATTATTTTAGAAGCACTAGGAAGAACATAGTCTTTGAGGAGAACAGATTGTTTCTTAGGACGTTGCCCGCGTCCAAGAAGCTCTGGAAGACCAGGTGATGGAGCGGTCGTAATGGGAGTCGAAGGAGGAGACTCATTGTCTGAAGCAGATGAAACCGGAGTAGGCGGAGGTGTAGCCGACGAATCAGTTTGTGATGTACATGACAGAGATTGAGTCAGAGAGGATAGAAGCGGATCTGGCACAGCCGGCATATCGATGTGTGTATAAGATGGAGTAGAAGATGCAGCAGAATGTGACGGTTATGTAGTTGAGTCATCAAAGAAATTTGCAGGATTAAGTTGCAAAGCAATAGGTTGGTCGAGATCGGATATACCGAGAAATTCATCTTCGAGAAACACCACATCGCGACTTGTGAAAAATTCTTCTTTCTCAATGTCAAACAACCTCCAAGCTTTCTTATCGTAGGGGTAACCAACGAAAATACACTTGCGACTCCTATTCCCAAAATTATCTTTGTCCTGAGCGCGATGATGAGCGTAGCAAAGGCAGCCAAAGACTCGGGTAGAAGCATAAGAAGGAGGTGTACCATGGAGCATCTCGTAGGCGTTTTGCCATGGAGAACAGGTGTAGGAATGCGATTAATCAAATGAGCAGCAGTCAATATACTCTCACCCTAAAAACGAACCGGAAGATTGGCTTGAAAGAGACATGCGCGAGCAACATTGAGCAAATGGCGATGTTTGCGTTCGACGCGTCCATTTTGCAAAGGGGTGTCGACGCAAGAAGTCTGGTGGAGGATGCCCTGTTCACGAAAATAAGAGGAGAGAACCATGAACTCACTACCATTGTCAGAACGAATAACCTTGACATGTTTCTGAAACTGTTTCTCACTCATAGCGCAAAATTTTTGAATAAGACCAGCAACCTCAGATTTAGCAAGCATTAAGTAAACCCAAACTACGCGAGAATAGTCATCAACGATAGTAAGAAAATAGACAGCACCGCAGGACGAGGGATTCCAGACATCACAATGGATTAATGCAAAAGATTCAACAGCTTTATCAAAACTATCATGAAAAATGTCACGGGTTTGTTTAGTTCGAAAACAAATTTCACAAGTGGAGATGTGTTTAGAAACATCTTTAGAGTTTGCAAAAATCGGTAAAGTAGATAAAACTGCAGTAGATGGATGACCAAACCGACGATGCCAAAGAGCTGGAGATGGAACTGAATGGCGAACAGACTGATTGACCCGTGCAACTAAGACACCCGAAAAATAATACACTTCTTCTCTCTCTTCACCTGCTCCAATCAGAGTCCTCGTAAACCGGTCCTGTAAAACACAAAGAGTATCAGTGAATATAGCAATGCCTCCCGTTTGCTTTAACAACTTCGACACAGAAATAAGTGTGCAATTAAAATCAGGAACATAAAGAACATCTAGCAAGAAGTATATGGAGTTGAGAAACAATGTTCCAGATTTCAAGGCACGAGAGTGGCGACCATCAGGGAATGTAACCAATGAAGATACAATATCACGCACATCCCGAAGCAGACTAAGATCACCTGTCATATGATGAGAGGCACCAGTATAGAAGATAACATCAGAAAGCTGTGTTTTACCGGATAAACGTTCGGTAGAGAATTGTGATTTATGATTCTGTAGGAGTTGAATGAGTGTTGCTAGCTGATCAACAGACGGTGGAGCAGAGGTGGAGTGATCAAGAGGTGCGAGACGAGTGTTGTTCGCACGTACTCGACCACGAGATGCAGGAGATGAACCACGACCTTCACGGCCGCGAGAAAAAAAAGTTGGCAGACGTTGTTGTTGTTCGTACCACCAATCCGGATAACCATGAAGGGCAAAGCATTCAGTATTGTCGTGCCCTTTGCGATTACAGTGAGTGCAAAAACGAGTTGGATCCCGACGTGTAGGAGAAGCAGCGATGAGAGCAGACTTCGAAGGTTCGGTTCGCATTGCAAAACCAACATCATCTTGTTTTAGTTCCTTCGATCGCATGGTCAAGACATGTTGTTCCTCGCGAACAACACGGGAGTAGACAGAGGTAAGTGGAGGCAGAGGATCTTCGTCGATAATCTGCGAACGAAGAGCACTAAAGCGAGCTTCATCGAGACCGAAGAGGAAGCGATGGACACGAGCATCTTCACGCTCTTTGTCAAGCATTGTCGAAGCCGCACAGGTACATGGACAAGACGGTGTGATGCTGTTGTACTCGTTCCATAACTTTGTAAGGCGGCCAAAGAACTCAAGAACGGATTGACCGTTTTGTTTGCAGTTGGTGATTTCATAAGTAAAAGATGTTTACGTACCCCGTTCTTTACTGAAAAACGTTCCTTCAAGGACTCCCAAAGTTTGAAGGCGTCTGGTAGATGAGAGACAGTAGAACGAAGCTTAGAGTCTATGGATGTGCGAAGCCATCCTACGATCATGGAATTAGCGGCGGTCCACCGAGCCAAATCAGGGTTTGCGAGGGGTTTGATGATGGATCCATCAATGAAACCTATCTTCTGCTTTGCTTGGAGAGAGTTCCAAAACTCGGTTACCCATTCGGAGTAGTTATCTTTGCGTAGTACAACGGGAGTGATAAGACAACCAGGATTGTCGGATGGATGAAGAACTAAGGAGATGCGTCGAGCACGCTATCACTTGCGAGAGAGGAAGCGGTCGATGAAGTAGATGATGAAGTAGTAGTCATGGCGAGAGAAGAGGATGGAGGACGTGAGTAGTCGGAGGAGGAAGAAAAATAAACGCGGCGGAGGTTCTCGAGAGAGACGGCGGCGGAAAAAAATATAGGTCAAAGGAGCTTGTATCTCTGATACCATAAAAGATCGTAAAAGTGTTGTGTTTATTATTGCACACCCATAAAGATATTTATACAAAGAGATATGTAGTTTAACCTAGAAACTAGAATCTTCAAGAAGAAATTACAAATATATGTTATATTTCCTAATAGAAAGCCGTGCTCTTTCTCTATGGCTTCAACATGTATATTTCCCTCGACCTCATCCTAGCCGTCACCGCCATCCTGGTCCGAGCCGCATCCAGTCTAGAGCTGGAGCCTCAGTTCAACGAGCCTACCTGGCCATTTCACTTCAGGATTTCTGGGGGAAACGATGGAACCTGATGGTAAGTGAGATCCTGCGGCCGACCGTGTACGAGCCGGTGATGAGGTGATGGGTGTTCCCTAGAAAATGAGCATCGGCTCCGGCAGCGTTCGCAACGTTGGTGGTATCAGGGTTAATGCACGAGCTCATATTCTTCTACATGGGGAGGCTGAGGCCCTCCTGGGGGATGATGTCTTTCTTCCTTCTACATGGACTCTGCACCATGGCCGAGATCGCCTTCAAGAAAGCCGTCAACAGAAGGTGGAGACTTCCCACGCCGGTGGCTCGGACTTTGACCGTCCTGTTCCTGCTCGCCACTGGGGTCTTGCTCTTCTTCCCGGAATTCAAGAGGTGCAAGATCGACGAGAAGGCGTTTGCGGAGGAGTACGAAGCGGTGGGCGCGTTTCTTCAAAAAGTTGCTCTACGGGTTCTAGGATACTCGCGTTAGGCGTCTCCTTTTTATTGGTATTCTAAGCGGTTTTATTAAGAGGGTCAACAATGTATAATTATTAATGCACTTGATTCGTCGATGAATGCTACTTTTTGCTTAGTTCAGGTTTCGAATATGACAAGTGGATAAACATATTGTTCCTCTGTAAAATAATATAAGGAAAAAAATAGAGAGTAAATCTAACCAAAATTCGTAGAAAGAGAGACGAACAAACTTGTTGGGTAAGGTAATATTCAAAAACATGGGAATGTTAAAGCAATCTGATGATCTCTACCTTATCTAAACAAAAGAGTAAGTGATGCAGCAGATGAGTTCATCAATGAAAAAGCCTGGAGCAGCAACGGCGTTTAAAAAAAAAAAAAAATTAAGAAACCAAAAGGAGTCTGATACACGCGTCCCTCCTTTAATTTATAAACTTTTCGATGAACCCAGAAAATAAAATAATCACCGCACATTTTGCCTGGCCTTGATCATCCGCTTTAGTGTTGCCAGCCAGAAGTTGCATTCGTCCCATTCGCTGGTCGTCAGAAGTACCTGTTTTTGAGTCAATAAAACTGGATTATTAAACTCCAAATAGCAAGGAACCAGAAGAGTTCTATTAACTAGCTTTACCTGTATTTGAAGGGCTGAGCTGAAGTCATGGCTGTCCAGAGCTTGACACAGCTGTGCGAGTTTGTCGGCAGCATTCTTGGAGATGTCTCCGCTATTGAGTTTCACAAACAGAGCACCCAATTTTCTTGAGTTGTCTTCTATCTCACGCTTCTTGGCAGGATTTGCACGTGCGCCTCCCAGTGCTTCCGATGTCTCATTGAAAAGCCTTGTCAACGTTGCTATTACAGGTTTCTGGTGGGCTGGATCAGTTTGCAACAGATGGTCATTATATGACTTTTGTCAGAATCAAAACAGACATATGGTGCTGATGTCACGTCGTACAATACCTGGAACGTTGGAAGTATCTGCAGTCTGAACAGTTGGTGGTGGAGCTGCAGGCGTAGGGGCTGCCTGCGCAGCTGCCTGCTGTGTTGGAGGACTTGCTGGTTGCACAGAT
The DNA here is from genome assembly GCA_900406565.1 of Turritis glabra. Taxonomy (NCBI): domain Eukaryota; kingdom Viridiplantae; phylum Streptophyta; class Magnoliopsida; order Brassicales; family Brassicaceae; genus Turritis; species Turritis glabra. The sequence goes on along the minus strand of OVBN01000228.1, from coordinate 56,106 downwards.
CTTGGAGCAACTCCTGGAGTTGCCATGGGCGTAAATCCTATGGGTCCAGCTGCTGGAGCAACAACTTGGGGCATCTTAGGGTTAGGATATTGCCCAACTTGTGAAGGGCCAGCAGGTGCATATGGACCAGGACCCGGGGGAACAGGGTATGCATTGTTAGATGGTCCCTGATGAAATAGCTGTTAGTTTAGTTAAATTAAAACTGAGGGCAACATCAAACACAATGGAGTCAAAAGTTCACATACCGTGAATGAATGAGAACTCATGGTTGGCTGCTGATATTGGTCTGCATTCTTCAGTGCAGGGGGCGTTGAAGGAACAAAAGTAGTTCTCATAGATGGCTGAGCATTGCTTGCAGGAGCTGGAGTGAAAGATGGCTGCATATAGACACCATAGTCAACAAGTTGGCCCAAGCAATGATATTATAGATTCCCCACCACAAACTTTTCTCACGACCTCTAGGATATAGATTCTACAGAAGTGAACTAAAGCACAGATCTACATTATCCTTTTCTCAGGACATGGGCTTAGAGGCTGAAATGTTCGGTTTTGAGGAGACTTTTTTGTTTTTTAGGTCTAAGAACCAGATACCTATAATCCATCTGATATTATGGCTAAAAAATTCACACAAAAGAAGAGACTATGCATTTGAGCACCACATAGATATTACAGATGTCGTCATAACTCAAAAACTTGACCAATACCCTTATACAAAAACATAACAAAAACGGAAAATTTCCTGATCTAGACATCTGAGAACTGCTAGATAAGGATGATCATTAATGCATGTTGGTGAAAGGAAGAATGAGGAAAAGAAAATGTAACAAAGCCAAAACTTTAGAAACCTGCGGAGCTGGCTGAGCTTGGTGAGGCATAAACATAGTTGGTTGCTGCATGGGTGGATGTGAAGCTTGAGGGGCATATCCTCCATAATGATCAGTGTATGGTTGCTGATATTGATTATCATATGGGTTAGCAAGAACGTTTGGTTGCGCCTGAGTTGGCTCCTAAGCCACAGAAGAGTAAAGGCTAAGTATGTTATCCGTAAAAGCTAAGTGGATTTCAAAGAGTTCTAAGTTCCAATTTAAAACTACTTGCAGAACTAAAAAAACCTGATTATATGGCATGGTGCTTTGAGGCTGAGTGTTTCCTGAAGCTGCAGTGTTAGTCTCTGCAGATGCAATATAAATGATAAGCTAAATTTATCATCAAAGCTCTCTTAAACATTAATCAAAACACAACTGCATACACACCAGGTTCTGCAGACAGAGAAATACGATCACGTAATATAGAAAGTTCAGGTGACAAGCCACCAGAATCCAGAACTTTCAAGTACTTCATTGCCGTTGTAAGAAGCCCTTGGCTGGCCAGTATCTCAGCATAACTCTCAAAGAGTTTACATAGAGATGCGCTGAACCTTTTGTTGCCAGTTGCCAAAGCAAGGACAAGAGTCTTCTCCATAAGATCCTATTACAAGATAAGGGCAGAAAAATATGAGCAGAGAAGCCCAACACAATTTATGCGCAAAACATAGAAAGTGAGCAAAACATAGAAAGTGATACACACTTGAAGAAGCTCAGCATAAGATCTTCCATCCCGCTCATTTGCAAGGCTCCTCGACCAAATTTCTACTGTTCTGTCAACATTGCCTGCGCAAATGTAGCACAGAACTGCAGCCAAAGTGTTACCAGCAGCCATCAACTTTGAGGCAAGGGCATCGCACAGGGTGGTCCATTGTTCTCCTTGTGCAAACTGTTTGCCAACGAATATAAAATCAGCATTCGTTACAAAGAAGTTTTATAGTGACCAGAATAACGTAGCATTTGCATGCATCATGTCACACTGACGAGTTGTTCATCTTGGTTCACGAGTCAACAGAAATAACATATCACATTATATTGTTAGAAGAATTAAAGTGATAGCAGAAAATATTTTCGCTCAGTAAGACATGAAAAGGCAGATCCCATTTCCTTTATGGATTACTGGAGTGTATTATAAACAACATCAATTAATAAATTTCCTTTCTTTTCAAAGTATTTTTCCCTCAGTTTGAGAAACTTACAGTACAGAGGAGAGCAAGAGTCTCTTTCCAGAACTTATGTGACCTTGTATAGATAAGGCTCCTGAGATCATTGTTCACCATCGCAGAAACAACCTGAAAACAGATTAACATATAGTATTTTATAGATTTTGCGACCACAAACAGGGATGTAGATGGCACTTACCTACATATCAAATTGGAAAGGAATATACATTTACCTTCATGTAAGGCGCACTGCTCGTCTTCAAATATTTCTCACGAGTACTCTCCCACAATGCTGTACCACCAACATGAGCAATAACTAAAGCATCGGCCATCTTATTTGCAGATATACACTGATCCACCGCCTCCTTGTAATCTCCAACAACCAAAGCACGCTGGATGGCATTATCAAATACTGGGTCAGAACTTTCTTCCTCTTCTTCTTGCATTTCTTGTGTTTCTTCTCCTTTGGCAGCAAAATCTGTATCAGGAGGCATAAAATCTTTGGCAGATGTAGATACGGGTGTATCCGGTTTAGCAGGAAAGTTGTTAAAGAAGTCTTCTCCATTGTCCAAAGCAAATGCAGCTGCCTCGTTACTGTCCTCAGGCTCCAGTGCATGCGCCGCAGTATCCTCTAATCTAATGCCATTCAGATCTGACGAGAGCCTGTTTACTGCCTGATCCTTTTCCTCAGTAGGCAAAGTAAAGCCAAGATGGCTGATCAACTTTGTCCTTGAAGTTCCTTCCTCTTCGAACATGATTTTCAGCAAGCCCCATGTCTCCTTCTCCTCTTCGGATCTGCGAAATCAGCGAATTGAAACGGTCCAAAACTGAGTTGTTTGATGAGTTTTCTAAGGACAATTATGAACATTTTCAATCTCAAGGATGGACATACTCAGTCTCTTCAGATTTCTTCTCGCACAAACCCCTTAGAGAACTCATATCTCCATTTTCTATTGCAGCTTCAAATTCAGAAGTTCGACTCACCAGACTCTGTTCTGTTACCAGGCTGTGCAAAAAAACCTGAACATGACATTTAGTCAAATTAGAATTGATGACGAAAGGGGTATAACAGGATAAATAATCATCTCTATATACCTACCTCAGAAGGAATGCTCGAAGCACCCTTTGGAGGGGCCTTTGCGTGACACGATACAAGCTTTCCCCCAAATCCAAAAGATGCACCAACCGGACGCTTATACCATTTTGGTGCTCTTAAAGGAGCTGCATAAAGAGGATTATAAGAAGTAATGTTGGTTCTGATGCTGACGGTACACAAATTGTTCAGAATGGGTAAATGGAATTACCAGTACCAAAATTATTCTCTTCAGCACCATAGCGACTGCAACCCTGCACCAAAAGCGTTGAATACATATCTTTTAATTCACTCTAGGTGGCGAAAAGGGAGATCTAGAGTTCAACAGGTCTTGCTAATAAGGTAAATCCCAAATGGAAAGTGCATAAGATTAAACCCTAAAACATTTGATCTCCAGTAGAACAACAAACTGGGAACCCGAAATCTAAATTAATTGTAGGAAGGAAAACAGTCGATACGGCTGGATTCACAGGTTCATTATTTATTATGCCTCATACATTATTTACATTCGTATACAACAAAATATTTACAACTACTGAGGGCAAGCTACCAAGATACCTCGATGTTGTAAATGCCAATTTTCCCATCAAATGAAGATGCTGATATAACTCCAGGTATCTTTGGGTACCAATGAACATCAAAATTCCAATTGTTGCCAGCAGGTAACTCAGCCACAATCTGATATGGTTGGATCAAATCAAATTCAGTCAAAATGGAAAATAGTTAACTAATTAACGGACCTAGCAAATCTGTATCTTTTATCGATTCCTTCTCCCTACCTCTGCTGTATTTGTGTCCCAGCAAATCGTTCGGTTGTCCTTAGCACAGGTAAGAAGATATGAGCTGTCACTTGGACACCACTCCATTGCAATCACCCCTGACAGAAAAGAAGTATCACCACTACATTTCACCAAGGTGTAACACTAGAAAGAATGAAGACAACAGGACTATAATATAATGACACCAAAAAATGGCTGGGTTAAAGACTAAGATGGCTGATCTACAAGGCTGTCCACTTACCAAGCATAGAAAATGATACCAAGCTAGTGAGAAGCACTGAAAAAAGCATTTTGATAGCAATGATTTAAAATACCTCTTTGGTGTCCAGTAAACTCGTGCACAGGTGACATTGTATTCCTCATGTCCCAGAGCTGATTGCAGATACCTTACATCACTAAAAGAACCAAATTTGAACTAAATGAAGCAAGGCATTAGATGATTCCTTACCTTCAAAGTAGGTGAACTGTCGTCATCTGATGCAACCATTATCTGAGTAGCAATGTCAGGGTTCCACTGTAAAACAGAGCACCGGCGTCGAACTGAATCTGCAAAGCTGTTGATTGATAATGGGCAGATCAAGGTTTTGATAACAGGTATCGAGAGCCTCAATAAAAATCACTTAATAAATTGAATACTTACTTAATTATAGGCTTCTGCTTCCTCAGGTCCCATATTACTGGGGAGAAAGAAAATAAAGACTGATGAGCAGAAGCAGAATTATAGTAAAGAGAAATGAAGTAGTAATCAACCAAATAGAGAAAGGGAGTTTAAGCCCTAATTCTCACCAGTAGTCCCATTGTACGAGGTAGAAGCTAATATCTGTTGAACTTTTCTATTCCACGATATAAAGGAGATTTCACCTTGCGTAGCAGAACCACTACCCTGCAAAAGACTCTCATAAAGTTTAAAGATGCTCCAGGATTGAACGAACTGGATTTATACCATGCAATTCTGACAGTAAGGTAATGCAAAAAAACGAAGGTTCAAGAAGTGGTGGTATACCTTGAGAAGTGGAAAATGAGAAGGCTCTGAAGGTTTTAATAAGTCCCAAATGCAAATTTCACCATCATCAGCCCCAGAAGCAAGTAGGTTTGAGGTGATAGTATTAAACTCAAGACCACGAACCTAAAATACAAGAAAAAGTAGCACGCACACATCAAAAATGAGGAGTGATGAAACAAAACAGAGTTTAGCAAGAAAATTAAGCAGAGAGACACAACTCACAGGGCCTTTGTGAACTGAAAGATGTCCAACGAGTGCATTTTCACTGGACTGGGAACTGAAAAATGTGACAGTTGTTCGAGTTAGACTCGTTCAGATGAAAATTGGATATCACATATGTATGTGTACATAAATAAAGCAAATTAGAGGACGAGCGAGACGCCGTATATTTTCCATACCGGCGGATATTAAAAAAAAACAGTGATCACTGAGAAATTAGAATGGCGATTGCAGCAAGGAGGCTCATCGATAAAAAAAAAGAAAACGCACCCGATCAAAGAAAGCGGATTCCATAGATCTATATTTCCGTCGACAAGGCCGCCGGCAATAAGACCAAGGGAGAATTCCTCGGATCCAGATCCATTTCTTCCCCAGGCGAGTCTATTGAAGCGCTCGGAGCTGGGGCTCTCCCCAACGAGAGGCAAGTCGCGATCGTCAGACTGAAAGTCGAGCTTAAAGATCTCGAGATTGGCGGAAGAGCTAAAGGAGAGATCGACGGCTCCGGCCATGGTTCCGGCGGCCATGTAAGGAGCGTCGGGAGCCAGGGCAACGGAGGCGGATCTGCCCACCCCCTTGATGCAAGCCATATTGAATGAAATCAATCGGGAGATCGGAGATGGGATTAGGGTGTGAAGAAGAAGAGTTGAATTGTTGTAAATTGGGATCTGAAGAAGAAGCAGAAGAAGAAGGAGGAGGAGTTACCATTATAGATCAGAATGAAAACATTCTAAGAGCGATTTTAAGAGGGGTGAAACTGTACTTTCACCTCAAAAGAGTAAGGGTAATTTCGGAAACTCCCCTAAGGTTCTGAGAGCCATTGTAAACATGACACGTCACCTAATCTTTGAGGCCTAAAAGACCCCATCTAATTTGGGCCTAGGAAATAGTTTGGTTATGAATTTTATATCTCATTATGTGAGTCTCCCAAGTTTGAATCGCAACAATTGTTGTTGGGCCCAATAGTAATGTGTTTCATTTTATCATCAAAGTACGTACTGTATAATATGCTTTTCGGTTTTGAAGGGAAAAATGTTATTTATGTATATATAAATTTTATTTTTAAAAGTGGTCAATGGGATTATTAAAAATATCAGAAATAACTTGAAAGGAATGTGCTGAAACATCGGATCTGGCCAGTGGGGCGAGTACACGAAAATCCCATGTTCCGCTCATATCATTGTCTCACATTTCTCAGTTCCAGATTATATATATTAAAGTAAACTATGGTAGAAATAAGCTATATTGACAGATATACATTCCTGTAAAATCAAAGGTTTTACCAATAATAATAATAATAATAATGAGGAATTAAAATTGATCCAAACAAATAGAGCATAATCCCGAGGTGGATGAATGCGTACTATAGGGTAGAGATGTAATTATTTTAACTTGTGCTTTTAGTTTGTTTGGAGTTAAAAATATATTACGAATAACTAAATGTCAATAACTCAATTGGTAAAATATTTTATGGAAAATCTAAAAATCAGCGGTTTGAATAGCATTTGAAAAAAAAATATTTAAAATGCTTTAATCTTTTAATTATACGGATCTAGATCCAAAACCTCTTAATTATTTTTTAAAAATATATATATTACTAATAACCAAAAGAGAGAATAATAAACATCAGGATTGCAGCATCGAGTCACATCACATGGCTTAACATGATCGCTCATCAGAGACGTTGACATCTTCTTCTCGCATTTTTTTCTTTTCTTTTCTTCAGATTTTTTAGAATTCCACCTTCTACATTTTTATCCAGGTAATGCATATTCTTCTTAACTTTTTTTTTGAAAAAAATAAGTAATTGTTAAAAACCAATAATCATTGGACCATTTCTACTTAGTTATAAGTTTGCTATCAAGGTTTGTTTGTTTTTTTTCTCTCCGAAAAGACCAATAATCAAAGGCTATGCATATACAGTATTATCAGCGAGGATTACTAGTTTAATATAGTTCACCCATTGCTGTCGATAAAGTTTCCTGGGGAAAATAATAATAGACACAACCTTTTATTACATGAAACGTCTTTTAATTGACGTCCAAATAGCAAACATAAATTTATCGTTAATCTGAATCTGTTATAAAAATAGCAGTCCTTAAAAATGAAAAACAAAACAATAGTTGTAAAATAAGATATTACAATTCTCAAAAATACAACTAAAATGAATTTTTGTTCCAAAAATAACATCACTAAATTTTTTTAAACAATAATTTAAAAAGAACAATCAATTCGTATAGTTGGATGTTTTGACCCAAAGAAAAAAAAATTGTTGTTTAAAGATGCAAACCCACACACTCGTTGTTTCATTTAACTGTTCTCTTGTTCAAAACCAAAACCTTCTCTTTCTCTCCCTCCCCCACTATAATTCAGACATAAGAGCATGAGGAAAAGACAGGGCTACTCTGTCATCGCATTGGTGTTGGTGTTACTGTGTGTGTCGTCTCGAATCGAATGCAGCAGCCAAGTGCACGCCCTGAGCCGCCTATACCTGTCGAAGCGAGGGGTGGGTTCGTCCATCATGGACACAAGCCATTTCAAGGCGGTTAAGGATTTGAAACCGTCGTCGCTGCGGAATGTTGCTAACCAGGAGGAGTTAAGAAAAAGAGATCTGATACGTAGATTGCCCGGACAGCCTCCCGTTGATTTCGATCAGTACGGCGGTTATGTCACCGTCAACGAATCCGCTGGGCGTTCCTTTTTTTACTATTTCGTGGAGGCCTCCAAGTCCAAGGATTCTTCTCCTCTGCTTCTCTGGCTCAACGGCGGTACGTTTCATCGTCCACACACACACACACATATATATAAATGTTTCATTTATCTTGGTTAGAATCTTTAGTTAGTTATGGGTTTATAAATAAGTATATAAAGTAAATATAGCAAAAGAGAAGAAAGATGAACAAGAATGTTAGTTTGATCGAGGCTGTCTTTTTCTAATCTATCGTGTTATATGATTTTCAGAATATAATAATTGTGAGGACCATACCATATGTCTAAGCCTGCTTCTTCCCTCTCTGTTTTTTTATCGGAACTAGTTAATGTCACACCAATAGTTTTATCATATAAAGACGACAGCCCCAATCGAAAACTGAGAAAACAAAAACAAAAAATGATTTGCCTTTTTCGATGGGTTTCAAAAATGGCACATGCTGAGGATTTCTCGGCGTGCTTTGTTGCACAGGTCTCTCTACTTGTGAATTATTTAGCCACTACGATTGAATTCTATATAGTTCCCATGTACAGTAGTACTTTTTTTTTTCCTTCTTAATGTTATTTATATTCGTTCATCAGCAGTTAATTAGCCCTGCGAACAAAATCGAGAATTTGATTACAGAAATATGTGTGACTAATACATGTATAATGTGTTGGAAATAATTAATGAAATAAACAGGACCGGGGTGCTCGTCACTGGCGTATGGAGCATTACAAGAGCTTGGGCCGTTCAGAGTGCACAGCGACGGCAAAACGCTTTTTAGAAATAGATATGCATGGAACAATGGTACCTCTTTTAAAAATACTAATAATATAAATGGTAAACGATTCTTGTGATTAAAGAATAATCAAACGGTGTGTGTGTGTGGTGCAGCTGCGAACGTGTTGTTCTTAGAATCGCCGGCGGGAGTGGGGTTCTCGTACACCAACACAACGTCGGACCTGGAAAAGCACGGGGACAGGAATACGGCGGCTGATAACTACATCTTCCTGGTGAAGTGGCTGGAGAGGTTCCCGGAGTACAAAGGCAGGGACTTGTACATCGCCGGTGAGAGCTATGCCGGCCACTATGTTCCACAACTTGCCCATACTATCCTTCTCCATCACCGTAGCTTCCTTAATCTCAAGGGCATTCTGATAGGAAATGCGGTGATCAACGACGAGACTGACTTGATGGGTATGTACGACTTTTTCGAGAGTCACGCTTTGATCTCCGAAGATTCTTTGGCTAGACTCAAGAACAACTGCGATCTCAAGACGGAGTCTGCAAGTGTAATGACTGAGGAGTGCGCGGTGGTGTCGGACCAAATCGACATGGACACGTATTACCTGGACATCTACAACATATACGCTCCCTTGTGCCTCAACTCCACGCTCACTCGCAGGCCCAAGCGAGGAACCACAATAAGGGAGTTTGATCCGTGCAGTGACCATTACGTGCAGGCCTACCTGAACAGACCGGAAGTCCAAGCGGCCCTGCACGCAAACGCTACGAAGCTGCCTTACGAGTGGCAGCCGTGCAGCAGTGTGATAAAGAAGTGGAACGACAGTCCTACCACAGTGATTCCTCTCATCAAGGAGCTGATGGGTCAGGGCATCCGCGTCTGGGTGTTCAGCGGAGACACGGACGGGAGAATTCCGGTGACGTCCACCAAATACTCCCTCAAGAAGATGAATCTACCGGCCAAAACGGCTTGGCATCCATGGTACCTAGGGGGGGAGGTGGGTGGATACACAGAGGAGTACAAAGGGAAGTTAACATTTGCCACCGTCAGAGGGGCTGGTCATCAAGTTCCCAGCTTCCAGCCAAAACGCTCTCTTTCACTCTTCATTCACTTCCTCAATGACACTCCTCTCCCTGACACCTCTCGTTACTAAATATTCTACTTGAGATTGTAATTTCTCTCTTAATTAGCTTTTATTCCTCCCCCATCCATTCTTTATCTACTATTTCATAACTTTGAATGTTAATATCTCTTTTGCTCTCACAACCATAAAAAGAGCAACTTATCTCTTTACAATCTACTCGTCCACATCTATTACATTACCAAGATAGTGTATTCATATAAGCATCTTTAGGACGTAAAGAAAGATGCATACCAAGAACTGATGAACCTTGACATCTTTCCAACCGGACCAGGTTCGTGATTGGGCAATGCTTGCTCCTGAATACCCTTGTTTTCTGTTTCTAACTGCAAAGAGGAAACAAGAGGACAGCTTGCATCATTGACCATGCCCATCCTCACTCTCTAGTTATATTTATTCTATTATGTAAATGAACCCCTTCAAACACTCTAGTTAACCTTTTTGACTTTCAGTTGGAGTTCTTCAACGGCCTGCTGTAAGGATTGTATAGTTTTTGATACAATATCTTCGTAAGCTGTTTCCACTTCTTCCATAGAATCTAGGCTGAAAATGATCCCTTCCTGTATGAACACTTCTTCTAGCATTTTGATGTCTTCGTTGCTCATTCTCCCTTTCATCTGTATACAATAACAATAATGCATATGTATCTTCTATATCCCATTTTCTGAATATTAGACAGAATGAGGAAACGGCTGTCGCAGAATCTTAACCTTCTCTAGGATCCTCCCACATATTTCATCTTTGGTTATCGAGGAGGGTTCCTTCGGTGTCTTCGCAGATTTTACTTCACTAGTACGTGGTGATGCTTTTATGTGCTTTGCCCTGCACAGTAATTGGAAGCAAACATCTGTCTTAACCACGTTTAATAATGTAACACATGGAACATGAACCGTTACTGGCCATCTAGTGTGACACTGCGATACCTCATGCCAAACCTGAGGGTTGAGAGCGTCTCACATGCATTCGAAGTGCTTGGTGAGCAACAGCAAAGCAGTGCCATTCGAGAATTTCCACCCTGAAGTATGAAAAATCACGATGGAATTGAGAACAAGCTGGAAAATTATAAAATAAAATAAACCTGAGAAGAGATACTAACCAGGGCATCCTGTAGGATGCGAGTAAGCTTGGAGTCACGATATGGTATATGATTCGCTTTTCTAGGTGACCCACTTGTGAGAGCGTTTATCACGTTCCCCAAGGCTGAGAGCGATTTATTGATCATCTTGGCTTCTTCAAGAACCCTACCTTCTGCTCCAGTTTTGTCTGCTTTCTCTGAGCCAGCCAGGTCGACAAGAATCAGTTTTCCTGTTTTCACCCTGTTCACATGCCAAATATATATAAGCTCCACCATTACAGCATCACTGTTTTATGATTAATTGTGAAAAAGCTTTACCTCTTATCTTTAACTGAATCCTGCTGGATTGTGAACAAGTAGGCACAGTGGCTTCTACTGCTGGACATATTCATTTCTGTCATTCATTGTTAAACTGGAAACATTCTTCAAGATGACTCTCAATCAGTTCTAACTTTTCAGTCAACTCGGAGTAGCATATTCTTAATCTCACTATCCATTAAATGTGGAAACACTGAACGAGTAAGTGCTGATAAGCTAAGAGGATACGGGTTTCCCCAACTGCGCGGTTAGCTAAACCGGTCTGAAATGGCAATTGGCATCAGAAGTAAGAATTAAGAAGGCAGTATTAGGCAATCAAGAAACTCAGGGTAGCTGCTATCTTACGCATAGATGTTGTAATGCCTCCCCCGAATCTGATACAAGCACCTGAAGCAACGAATAATTAAAACTTGCCTACCCTGTAAAGTTATTTCTCAACACTAACAGAAGAAATAAGGCAATGAAGCTAGCCTCTGTAACGCCTGACAACAGTATTCCTTGTGTTTTGTTCTCCTTGATCTGTATGTTTCCTTTTGATAAGTCTAACAGGTCCCTGAGAGAATAAGACATATATTTATTTATCGATAAGCTATACCCTAGAAGAAATCAGAGAGAATTATAGGCATACACATTACCTGACTTTCTCCATGTAGATCTCAACCTACAGGAGACAAAGGCACTTGAGATATATTTTATACAGGAGAGCGTGTAAGGAGAGTTATAGCAAGTGAATTTAGATCACTACCATAGACAATTTAACTGTGTATCTTGCAATATCTTTGGAAGAGCTGATTTGCTCAAACATCCCATCGACCACTCTTGGAAGTAATCCCTTATTGTGCTCATCACAGTCCTGGATGCCTGGTCCCTGAATCAATAGAAGAAAAGCAAGTTTAATCAGAAGGAAAGGTCATTGTGCTACAGGTACAGCTCAAATATATATATATATATATATATCAAGATTATTTAGGTGACCTCCATGGAATACGTCTTCCCAGCCCCTGTCTGCATAGTAAAAAAATCAAACGATCAAATTGTCTGCCAAAGATTATAACAAACCTTCAAAAAGACATTGAAAGCATTCCAGGTAGGGAAAGAGATCACGAGAACAAACCTGTCCATAAGTGATGATTGTTCCGTTTATAGCATTGACAGCGTCTGAAAGTAGACATACATATATACTAGAAAGGTAAGATGCAAAAGACAAAGGTAGGAAACCAAGGAAAGCAAAATCAAAGTGTTGATTCAAAATGTATAGATATAAAATCCCTAAAAGAAGAAGAAGAAGAAGTGAGGCAGTTTGATTAAGAGAATGTAAGCATTCATGAGTAGAATACCACCTCTCATGATCGGCAGAGCCAGAAACTCATAAACCGCAGCTTGGGGAGAGTCCTCATAAAAAACTCTATCTAGGCTGAATGTTAATTCGTCTTCCTTGTCATCCTACACGCAAGAAAAAATAACCAGTGATTCATCAATGCGCTAGAGTCTGTTGGAGACAATAATAATACATGAATCAACCACATGGCGTCGAGTACAAACTTGGAAAACGAAGGTTTCAGCGTCGATGCCTCGAACACAGACACCATCTCTGTGATCTCGCATCTCTTTAGAGATTCGTGGCCTAAATCGCGCACAGACTGTTACGTTAGACATATCACCTTCTCCGAACGAGCTCAGTCTACAGTGAAACACCCAAAATCAATCAGCCAGCAGAATTGGGGAATAATAGCAAAGGAAATTTGAAAACAAAGGAATCGGAATTTTGGACCTAAAATGGAGAGGAGGGTTTCTTCGACGGGCGGGAAAGAAAGAAGCTCGAAATCTGATTTGGGAAAAGAAATGAAGAAGAAAGAAGAAGAAGTCACGAGGATACGCGTGTGGGTTGTTAAATGATCGAACGGTCCATAATAAGAAACGTGTCAATCAGGAACACGGTAAACGAAGGTGCACCATCACGCAGAGCATAATAACTCAGAAAGAGAAAGGGGGGGAGGTGTTGTTATCCCCTTGGGCGTGGAGTGGATTAGGGAGACTCACCACTGCTCTTCTTCTTCTTCTTCACACAGAGAGAGCTCTAACAATGGCTGCCTGCGCCACTCTCTCCTCTCTCATGCTAACATACGCCGCCGCATCCACTCGTTCCCAGGACCTTACTCCTACTCCATCTCTTTTCTCTTTTGCCAGCCCCAGACCCAACAACTACTTGAGCGTCCCGCTTCTTCTCCTCGGGGGTTCCAGGGAGGGAAGATGTGCTGCTATTGAGAGAGCTTCCAACCGATATTTCCAGGTTGTTGTCTCCGCCGTGGCTGCTGAGGCTGACCTCGACACGGAGGAGGACGCGGAGCAGACCGCCACCGCCGTCCTTGATCCGCCCAAGCCTAAGAAAGGAAAAGCAGCTTTGGTTCTCAAGAGAGATAGAGTATATATATGTGCTTTTGCTTTCTATCTTAATTTTTCCATAATGTTCAATTTACGCTTCTCTTCCTTTAAATCACTTTGTTTGCTACCCATTGACGACAGACAAGGTCTAAGAGGTTTTTGGAAATCCAAAAGCTAAGGGAAACCAAAAAGGAGTATGATGTCAAGACTGCTATATCTTTGCTTAAACAAACCGCTAACACAAGGTTTGTGGAGTCTGTTGAAGCCCATTTCCGTCTCAACATCGATCCAAAGTACAATGATCAGCAGCTGCGTGCAACGGTGGAACAGCTTTCTCTTTGCTTTATATATATATATATATACTTGTTCTTCTTCATTCACATTAAATCTCAATGCATTGTCTTTTTGTATAGGTGAGCCTGCCTAAGGGAACTGGCCAGACTGTTACAGTGGCTGTTCTTGCACAAGGTACTTGCCCCACCAAAAATGTCTAATTCATTGTTAGGACAGTTCGCTCTTTTCATGGGATTATGCTACGATTTCAGCCAGTGCTTCTGTAGATCAAATTGGTGTGATTGACCTTTTTATATTTTGACGATTGGAATTGTGTATTTCGAAATCATGTCGTTTATTCTTCTCTAAATCTTTGGCTTGCACCATTTCCATGCTGAACATCCAGGTGAGAAGGTTGATGAAGCCAAAAATGCAGGGGCAGATATTGTGGGCAGTGATGATTTAATCGAACAAATTAAAGGAGGCTTCATGGAGTTTGACAAGTTGATTGCATCCCCCGATATGATGGTCAAGGTCTGTGTTTTCCACTCAGTTGGCCTGTTTGATGAAATAAGGTTCTAGTTGTTAGAGCATTTGAATACGTCATGCTTGGCAAAGAATGTGACATGAACTAGTTGTCACTCGTGATCTATTCCTAACATTCTTGAACTTGCCGCTTAGGTTGCTGGCCTGGGAAAGATTCTTGGCCCACGGGGACTCATGCCAAATCCCAAGGCTGGTACGGTCACAGCTAACATTCCCCAGGTAAGCCTACTCTGCAACATCTTTTCCTGATTGTGGTAAAATCATGGCTTAAAGATGCATGCATACATCTCTCAGGCTATAGAAGAGTTCAAGAAGGGGAAAGTGGAATTCAGAGCAGACAAAACTGGGATTGTTCACATTCCCTTTGGGAAAGTTAATTTTACAGAGGAGGACCTTCTCATAAACTTCCTTGCAGCAGTGGTAGGCTGATTTTCCATTCTTATTACGTATATCTCTGTGGTTGAAATTACAAAAATGAAGAGGGGAAAGTAAATGATGAATGCAGAAATCGGTGGAGACAAACAAGCCAAAGGGAGCAAAAGGAGTGTACTGGAAAAGCGCGCACATATGCTCGTCAATGGGGCCATCCATCAAGTTGAACATAAGGGAGATGATAGACTTCAAGCCTCCAGCTGCGAACTAACCAGCAACCACATTTGTAAATGGGGTCCTTTTGGGAGATAGGCAATGCGAGTGTAGCCGAGAAGAGAAACACCAAGTCTAGTCTGTTAGTTATCTTTCACACCTCACTGGTTTGTATCACTAAGGTGGTTATTTGCTTCTTGTCGTTATTTATTTATTTACTATTGCTATCAAACAAGTGGCAAGGGCTGTACATGTCAGGACGCAAAACTCTTTAATGCTCTCTAAAAGAAAAGACCTTACATTTATCTTTAGGTTACAACATACGAGGACGGTTTTGTGTGTACATTACATATGACTATTACTACAAATATTACAAGGCAAGACTCTGCTTCGTCACTTCCATTTTGGAGAGAAGCCCCGTCATCTCTTCCTCCATTCTCATCTTCATTTCATAAAACTCTCTCTGCCCTCTCTCCATTGCCTCCAACTCCTCGTGCCTTCTCCTCCTCCTCTCCTCTGCCTCCTCCATACTCAACTTCCCCATTCTCTGCTTGTACTCTTCCTCTATCTTCTCCTTCTTTGCTATTGCTATTCGTTTCAGCCCCTCTGCTTCTCTTCTTGCATCATCTGCCCGTCCTTGGAACATCTCTGCCTCTGCTTGCTTCATTCTGACGATGCTCTCTAGTTCTTCGAAACGAGATTCCTTTGGCGATCCCCTTTTCAAACCCATCTCCACTCCACATATTTCAGCTTGTCTCTCTCTGTGAAACGCATCAACTACGCTTGCTGACCTTTTCAGCTGATGAAGCGGTTTATCTGAGCACACCGATCTCAGCCACGCCGTGTCCTGACTAGGGCTTCCCCTCTCATGCCTGGGTTTTGGCTGTTCGTATCTAACCGGTGCACAAGTTTCACCAGGAGTGGAGGAATCACAGTCTGCAGTCACCAAGCAAAATATCAACAGATGATGATCAGCAATGACCATTTTTACAAGGAATATCTATGGCGCAGATATAACAAGAATTTAACCAATATGTGTTCACATGCCACCATGTGCTCATCTACTCTAACGCAGATAGATAATGCCGTATATAAAACCAGATAAAACTCACAATTTAAACAATTTCGCGCACCTGAAATGAAACCCAATATCCGATTGCAAGCTTCAGGAAGGCCTATCGATTTACTTTTCAAACTTGCCAGCATCGCATCAGCAGCTTGTCTCAGCTGTTTCCCTCTAGAGTCTTTGCTTGATGAAAATATCTTATTGACATATTCCAGCTCCTTGCAAAAGCGCTCAAATTTCCATTCCCTGGCAAAATTCAGAAACACTTCTTTGACAAAGCCAAACATCTCCGAGGGATGGTTACAGGCGACACAGTGGAATTGCATCTCGGTAATTCCTGGAGAACCAGAAGCATTGATCCCATTCCGGATGTAAGATTCTCTTATCCCACAATCTGTGTGGCACCAGTGAAGACACACATCACACCCAACCCAGCTACAGGTGTTGGATGCCATATCAAAATTTGAGCACACAAGACACATGCAAGCACTACAAAATCCATCCTTCCTTGAACAAACCCTGCAATCACATTCATCCACAGGCACCAGAACCCTACAAGAAAGATTTTTGCATCTCATGTTCATGTAAATCTCAGCTAAATGGGAAGACGAAATGCTGTTGTCCAACTGAAGGAAATCAGAACGCCCAGCTTTCAGTGCGACCAAGATCTCCAACTGAGCACGATGAGATTTTGTAAGCAATTCCAGTGTTATATCAGTCCTGCTCTGCAGAGCATCTTGAAAAGCACCAAGTTGTACATTCTTATCCATGTTCAGCATCATCTGCCGGATGTTTTCCTTCAGGCTAGTTATGTATCGAGTGGGCATCTCATGAAATCTCTTGGTCATCACATACATCGAATCGGAGAGAATGTATCTGATGACAGTCTCAACAAAATCATCCCCACCAGCTTCCAGCCCAGTGATCCAGGAATTGCTACCACTGAAAAAGTCCTTGGCTTTTTTCTTCTCAACATTAAACTTTGAACCATTTTCAAGAGAGCCCGTTCTTGGACATGCTGATCTAACATCAACACTTTTCTGGAAACTCAATTGTTTCTCAAGTCTATTTGCTGCCTTAGAGCTCCCATCGGCCAATCTAAGATGCTCTTCATCAGCTTGACCCGACATTAAAATGCCTTTCATTGCTTGAGGTTGAACTAAATCATTTCCATTTTCCATCAGTCTTTGATAAACTGTATTCTCATTGTACTTTGAATCATTATGAGACAGTGCCTGCCAATCTATACCCTGAAATATAGGTCGGCTATGAACTGACTGCTCATTATCTCCAATATTGTGATTCAACGAACAGCTTGGATTATGATTAAACGAACGGGAACCTGAAAAGGACATAGACATGGTGAAGCCATCAGAATTGGTACAAAACGTGTCTGTCAAAGACCGAACACTTCCCGACCGGACTGGTGACCCCAGAGGCTGATTAGTATCCTGGCCACCAATCGGCAACAATACATCTGGTAGGCTAAGTGACAGATCCAGTGGCTCCAACAACAACTTCTCATCCTTGGGCCTATTGATACCTGACTGCTCAGGTTTATTTGTTCTTCTAACCGGAGAACTAGAGAACAGTTCAAACCCTCTGACACTCGGTCCGCCGAAGTTGTCATCTTTTTCATCTTTATCCCTGTCAGTAAGATCCTCAGACTTTCTTTCAGAAAAGAGTGCATTTCCAAGTAAATGAGAAAGTGGGACATCAGAATTTTTGCCTTTATCCTTGCATTTGTGGACGGAGCTATCCGATACAATGCTAATGCATTCTGCAGGCGTTCTATCCCCTAGAGCATTTTCCTCAACACATTCCGGGCCTTCACCTTCCGCTTTGTTGGCATCACCATCATTACCCTTCACTCCCTCAAGCTCTTCTGCCTGAAACCGCTCAGGAACATCTGGATAAAGATTTTCTTCCAACTTCACTTCAAGGTTTTCCTTGTATTCTTCATCTTTGTCATCTTTGTCATCGACCATATCTGTAATCTCATTGACACTAGCAGTGGTTGTGTCATCTCTAGGCTCGTGTTCACTAGCCAAATCTGTAGAAGTATCATTCACGCTGTTTTGATAAACATGCATGGTCTCAGTGGCATGATCAGGCACATTTTCCCCTTCCTTAACACTTTTCTTATCCGTCATGCCCTCAGCCGTTTCCATTTCCCTATCACCAGCCACATGACTGAGTTCCCTGTTACTTTCAGTTTCGGCATCAAATTCATCGTTTTTTCCCATCTCCTGGAAGCTACTATCAATCCTTGCGTTCTTAAGAACATCAGCAGCGGAGGAAGGTTGTTCAGTGTCATCTTTGGTTTGA
This sequence comes from Turritis glabra, assembly GCA_900406565.1. Lineage (NCBI taxonomy): Eukaryota > Viridiplantae > Streptophyta > Magnoliopsida > Brassicales > Brassicaceae > Turritis > Turritis glabra. The sequence continues at coordinate 37,838 of OVBN01000228.1, read as the reverse complement.
TGAGCAAGCCCGGAGGCGGTGTCTGGTTGGGGCTCTGGTTCCAGCTCTCCTTCCTCCATCTCGCTACTGCTTCTACTGCTCTTACCCTGCACTTCCTCGTCGCTTTTCTTGACAACATTTCCAACACTTTTGGATTGCTCGCTCCCGGAATCTTTGGACCATGTAGGAGAAGCTAGAGATTTGGATCTGGAGCGGGAAATTCTGGAATCGAGTGGCTTCAATTTGGGTTGCTCGTCTCTGGACCAAGAAGGGGATTTGACACTCCTATCCCTCTCAGCAGGGTCCCTTAATCTCCTATCTCGGTCTTCGACGCCAAAGTCATTACCAGGGCCACCAAACCTCCTCCAGGAAGAGACACTAGCTTCCCTTTTGGGCCTCTCCCTCTCAGAACGAAATCCCTTTGGAAAAGCTCTCCTAGAGAAACAAGCGCTCTCAGATCGATGGTACCGGGCATCCGGCTCTTTCCTTGGATGATTATCAAAGTCACGATTGGGTCGCCTACGGGAAAAACCCCTCGAGAAGCCGGCATCTTCCCCGCGGTCACGGTCGCGAGAGAAATTGTTGCCCGAGAAGGACTTGTGGAAGAAGCCCCGGTGGGAGGAAGAGGCTGGGCGGTCCGAGTTGAGAGGTTCTCCGTCAACAACATTCTTCTTATCATTACAGGAATCAAGGCCCTCGCTGGATCTTAGTCTCTTCATCCTTTTAGTTGCTGCGAGATTAAAAAAATAAAAAAATAAAAGCTAGGGTTTTTAAGGATCGGAAAATGAAGTGGTAATCGGAGAAAACGTACCAGAGGAGAAAGGAAAAAGAGAGTACCTGAAGATTGGGGGCAAGATTCATGTCGGAAGAACCCTAACTTGCAGATTCAGCTGCCTTTTTATACCAAAGGGAATCACGCAACGCAACGACGAGGAAGACGAAAAGGAATAATTTTTACAAGTCAAACTGAGTGGGAAAAGCACCATTTTCACTTTCCCCCTCCCTTAACTCTCTTATTTACATCATCTGCCACCTTCCCCCAGACCATAGAACGTGGGCCTTAACGTCATTTTCTTCGCTATCCAATCTTTGACTCTTATCGCGTGTGTGTCGCGTCGTGTCGTATCCTCCACATTAATTAATTGATAGTTGGATACAGTTGCTGCTGGGCTCTAGAAATGGGCCTTTCCTGCTCCATCATAAATATATAAATAAAAGTAAGGCCCATCACAACTACTAACATCTTGTTTCGTTCCAACTTCCACAGCATTTCATCTCTTCTCCAATCCTAACATAATGTGGTGCCTACCATCTGTTCGACCAAATGTCTCGGAGATGTTCTTCAAGTCCTCTTCCCATCTTCATTCCCCGATACTCAAACCCACTGCTAGATTCTCCACGGCTTCCTCTCCCTATCTTCCTCCTTACTTCAGGTTTTGTGCTCTCTCTCAGACTCAGCTTTCCCACTAATTTTCTTTGTCTGATTCCGGTCCTCACTAGAGTTTTTGCTCCAGCGTCGCCCCGATGATGGATTGGACAGATAATCATTACCGGACGCTTGCTCGCCTCATAACAAAGCACGCTTGGCTTTACACCGAAATGATTGCCGCTGAAACTCTTGTTCACCAGCAGACCAATTTGGTAGACTTTTTTTTGTTTTATTCCTTTTTTTTTTTTTTTTTCATTTGTATCGGCGGCATGCCAATGCCCTTTTGAATCTCGCTAGACATGTCCCTTCTTCTGCACTTTGCCTCAGGACAGGTTCTTAGCATTTTCTCCCCAACAACATCCTATTGTTCTCCAACTCGGTGGTAGCAATGTGGAAAACCTTGCAAAGGCTGCTAAGCTTTCTGATGCTTACGGATACGACGAAATCAATCTCAAGTTTGTACAGTTTCTTCTCGCCTACACCTTCCGTATTGAGCTTGGACTTTGAAACTTAACTGGGTTTGTTTTGTTGAGATAGCTGCGGGTGCCCCAGTCCTAAGGTTGCCGGCCATGGTTGCTTTGGTGTTAGCCTCATGCTCAAACCCAAGGTCCGTTACTCCTCCTCCTCATGATTTCAAGAAATATCTGCTCTTTCTTAATGGTGCTCCGTTTCATACTTTCTTGTAAGCTTGTTGGAGAGGCTGTGTCTGCTATTGCTGCCAATACCAACGTCCCTGTTACTGTGAAATGTCGAATTGGTGTAGACGATCATGATTCGTATGATGAGCTCTGTGAGTTTTTGGTTCCAAATGCCTTCTTTTTTTAAGTCTCGTATGGACTGGGCCTAAATTTGCCACTACGTACTAATACGGCTTGTCTTTTACTCTTAGGTAACTTTGTCTACAAGGTTTCTACTTTATCACCAACCAGGCATTTCATTGTACATTCACGGAAGGCACTGCTCGGTGGGATAAGCCCTGCTGATAACCGGAGAATCCCTCCTCTAAAGTATGTTTACCATAACTTGCCTCTTGATTACCTGTAATTGTGGATAATCTACTGTTTCCTCTAAGTCACCTGTTTTTGGGCGTAGTTCAGGTATGAGTATTACTATGCCCTCGTGCGCGACTTCCCGGACTTGAGATTCACAATTAATGGAGGCATTACTTCTGTATCGAAGGTGTCCCATCTTGGATATGAGAGAATAGCTTTCTTTTGCCGACCAGGGTAAGACTGAGAAAAATCTTGTGATTGTAAGGTAAACGCTGCACTGAAGGAAGGAGCCCATGGAGTCATGGTAGGACGTGCTGCATACAACAAGTATGTGAAATTTAGCTCTATTGGTCTGAGCTCTATATCAGAACCCTTTTCTTGATTCACTGTCTATCCTTGACAGCCCATGGCAGACGCTAGGACATGTTGACACTGCAGTTTATGGTGTACCAAGCAGTGGCCTTACACGCCGACAGGTTCCATGGAAATATTCAGCTTTTGAGTTGCTTTGTCTGTCAAACTTGTCGAATAGCTAACTAAAAAATATTCCAAAATCTGAATGTTGTTGGGCAGGTTCTTGAGCAATATCAAGTATACGGAGACTCTGTGTTAGGAACACATGGAAACGGGAGGCCTAATGTAAGGGATTTAGTGAAGGTAGGTGTGGTTTAAACAAGAAAGCGGTGTGTGTTGAGAAAAGTAATACAAGTCTTGTTTGTGAACTGAAGATGTTCCAATTGACTGCAGCCTCTTCTAAACCTTTTCCACTCAGAAAATGGAAATAGCTTGTGGAAGCGAAGAGCAGACACAGCTTTCAGGGAGTGCAAGGTGTGTGATAGTGGTAACATGTTATAAAGTTTGTAATTGGTGTTGAGTGTTGAATAACATATATTGCAGAGTGTTGGATCGTTGCTGCAAGAAAGCTTGAAGGCGATCCCGGACAGTGTCTTGGATTCCCCGATATCTGGGACTCCAGAGAGTGGACAAGAAGATGTGTTTGCAAATGTGCGCAATGTATTGCCCCTACCCTACGAAGCTGGAGAACAACAAATCATCTTATGTGCTTAGTTGTTTGTAATCAATCTGTGTATTCTCTCATTTATTCTACTGTCTCTGTCTATTAAAATAAAAGTGAATTTTGAATCAGTGATTTTGGTAGCCGGAAGACTGCTGATTGAACGGGGCTGACTAACATACAAGTGAATGTGTTTAGTTGGTCCTGGACGGACTCGTGTAAAATCATATGGGCTTTTCTGTTCTTTTTTTGTTGTGGGCCGGAAACCATATGGACCAAAGCAGACAATATAATATAATTATGGGCCATCCCGGCAACGAAAAAGAAAGAGACTTTTTGTGTGTTGAGTTGTGTGGTCGGTCAAGTCAAGGAAAAAGCGTTAGCGACGTGGCAGCGTTTGCGCCAAGGACGCAGGCGCTCTCATATCATATTCCCCCATCTACCTTCTCTCCTTTGCAGCAGCAACCAATCAATCATGGCTGAGAAGCTCAGTGATGGCAGCAGCATCGTCTCCGTCAATCCTCAACCCTCCAAGGGTTTCTCCTCTAGGCTTGTCGATCTTCTGGAGAGACTTGTCGTCAAGCTCATGCACGATGCTTCTCTCCCTCTCCACTACCTCTCCGGCAACTTCGCTCCCCTCCGTGATGAAACTCCTCCCGTCAAGGATCTACCCGTCCATGGATTTCTTCCGGTGAGCTCCACAACCTCCCTCCTTTACTCTTGTATCCTTTCCCCGGGGGTTTATTTATTTATATGAGCGTCTCTTTTTGTGCCCCGCCCCAGGAATGCTTGAATGGTGAATTTGTGAGGGTTGGTCCAAATCCCAAGTTTGATCCTGTCGCTGGATATCACTGGCACGTTCTCTTCTTCCATTTTGTACAATATTCAATTATTATTCATGGTGGCTTCCTTCTTATATATAAATGCCTCTTTTCAGGTTTGATGGAGATGGGTACGTGAATTGTTTCATCTTCTCGTCTCCCTGCGTACCTCCTGTATATGGAGAAACCTGACTTAATTATGTTTCATCTTGGAAAGTGAAGCCTTATGGTGCTCAACTACTCTTACAGCATTCTTCCTTCTTGACATAACTTTGCAGGATGATACATGGGGTACGCATCAAAGATGGGAAAGCTACTTATGTTTCTCGATATGTTAAGACATCACGTCTTAAGCAGGAAGAGTTTTTCGGAGCTGCCAAATTCATGAAGGTGCACTACGCTAGTATATATATCAAAGAGTTCATCTTCTGCATGCTGGAATTGTGGGGGAGGCAATCATTAGTGCCTGTTGTAAACAATTTTGCAGATTGGGGACCTTAAGGGGTTTTTCGGATTGCTTATGGTCAACATTCAACAGCTGAGAACGAAACTGAATATACTGGACAACTCTTATGGAAATGGAACTGGTTAATTAACTACTACTTCGTCTACTTTGTATTCATCCCTTCTACTCTCTCTACTAGTATCTTATAATTTCACTCTCTCTCTCCATGCACCAGCTAATACAGCACTCATATATCACCATGGAAAACTTCTAGCATTACAGGAGGCAGATAAGCCGTGTAAGCCTATACTACCTCTTCGTTTTTCTTTTATGGTACATTGGTCCAAAGTGAGCAAGTATGTGAACCTGACCTATCTGGAAACCGAGTCTTCTGTTATGTTGGCGGTGTTTCTCTTCACCCACTTCCTTTTATTTTTTTGGGAATTTTGATATATAAGAGATGCAAGGTAGGAAGATTTATGTTTGGTTTCTGAAATGTCAAACCCACTCTCTTTTGTTCTGCAGATGTCGTCAAAGTTTTGGAAGATGGAGACCTGCAAACTCTTGGCATGATAGATTATGACAAGAGATTGACCCACTCCTTCACTGCTCACCCAAAAGTTGACCCGTTTACGGGTAAGTCTTCACTTTTCCCTGGAAAATCAAGTTACTACTATTCTGTTCACATGATGACCCGTCATGGGCTCTTTCTGCAGGTGAAATGTTTACATTCGGCTATTCGCATACGCCACCTTATCTCACATACAGAGTGATCTCGAAAGATGGCATTATGCATGACCCAGTCCCAATTACTATATCAGAGCCAATTATGATGCATGATTTTGCTATTACTGAGACTTATGCAATCTTCATGGATCTTCCTATGCACTTCAAGCCAAAGGTATGTTACTCATCAAGTTTAAAGGTTGCACAAGAGTTCTTGCCTCCCATATACTTTTCTAGAAATGGTGTAAGAGCATATAGAAAATAAGGTTTCTTGTTTTAAATTTCCTTTGAGAATCATAGAAATTGCCTCCCCTATACATTCACGTGTCTTTGAAATTGATTCCAAGGAAATGGTGAAAGAGAAGAAAATGATATACTCATTTGATCCCACTAAAAAGGCTCGTTTTGGTGTTCTTCGACGCTATGCCAAGGATGAACTCATGATTAGATGGTTTGAGCTTCCCAACTGCTTTATATTCCACAACGGTCTGTGCTCTTTAATGTCTGTTTAAGTTTTCATATCATCAAATTTTATATTCTATATATACCAATCAAACTTCTGTGAATGATTTCCTATGTCCAGCCAATGCTTGGGAAGAAGAGGATGAAGTCGTCCTCATCACTTGTCGTCTTGAGAATCCAGATCTTGACATGGTCAGCGGGAATGTGAAAGAAAAACTCGAAAATTTTAACAACGAACTGTAAGATTCCCTGACCTGTTACATCTTTTCTGCTCTCTCGTAACTGTAAACCCTTCTCAACTATTGCTTGTGCAGGTACGAAATGAGATTCAACATGAAAACAGGCTCAGCTTCTCAGAAAAAACTATCGGCATCTGCGGTTGATTTCCCCAGAATCAACGAGTGCTATACCGGAAAGTATGAGTTCACCCTTGTCCTTTGTGTTGATGTGCATTGTGTCCCTAGCAAGGAAGCTTCATCATACCCAACGTTTTTTTTTTTTTTTTGTTTGGTGCGTTTAGGAAACAGAGATATGTATATGGAACAATTCTGGACAGTATCGCAAAGGTTACAGGAATTATCAAGTTTGATCTGCATGCAGAAGCTGAGACAGGGAAAACAATGCTGGAAGTAGGAGGCAATATCAAAGGAATATATGAGCTGGGACAAGGCAGATATGGTTCGGAGGCTATATATGTCCCGCGTGAGGCAGTAGAAGAAGATGACGGTTACTTGATATTCTTTGTTCATGATGAAAACACAGGGTAATTATAGCTCTCCTGCTAGTTCCTTATCATTCATCACTTGTTTCTTGTGTCCTTCTGGTACAATAGTATGATGGTTGAAAATGGACAGGAAATCATGTGTGAATGTGATAGACGCAAAAACAATGTCGTCTGAACCGGTGGCAGTGGTGGAGCTGCCGCATAGGGTCCCATATGGCTTCCATGCCTTGTTTGTTACGGAGGTACTATAATCTACACCCATATATATCTTCTTTACAAGCGATGCATCTCTAACCACCAGTGGGTCTGGTATTCACAGGAACAACTCCAGGAACAAACTCTTAGATAAGCCAAGCTGTGTGCATAGACACATAATATTTGAGAGTCAGAGATGTGGAACTAAGGGCAAAACCGGGAAACTGGGTGATACAGATATTACTATTACATACATACTATGGCATCATGTATTCAATCTACTGCCTCTTTTCTCTTTACATAATATTACATTACATTTCACACCTCAAATCTTGTAGTAGATCTATCTTCCTACTACGAGAAGAATTAGATGAGTAGAAGTAGAGGAGGGGTGGGAGAATTGAAGTAAAAACTTAAAAGATGGGGAGTGAGACATGTGCACCATCACCATATATGGACTCGGCTTTTAATTGTCTTAGCATTTAGTATACAATACGAGTGAGTGTTAAATTTAAAACACAGACAAGCGAAACTGGAACTAGAAGAAAAATTACATGTACAGAGAAGGACTGAACATGAGAGTATAGTGTGGACATCTTCTTTTAGACTATTTTTTGGGTTTTCACTACACTAAAACAATTACTTGATGAGCCTCAATATAAAAGCAAAAAAATAGAGAGAGGAGGAGCCCCTTGTGCCGATCAATGGATGCTGGGCTCCCCAAAGACCTCGCTGTTGCACACCGGGCAAACCTGCGTTCCATATGCATAGAGTTTCAGTTGAACTGAGGATGTAAACCATATCTGTAAGGTCAAATGACAAATACCTTGTTGATGCTTAGCCATTTGGAAATGCATTCAGAATGATACACGTGCTTGCACGGCAGATTCATTTGCCTCTCCCCTATCTTGTACTTGAGCTGGCATATCACACACCTGCTCATCACACGCACACTATTCAGTATAAACCTGTGATGTGATGTGAATTCATACCAACATTATTATAAGCTTGCTCTTTACCTTTCCCCTGCTCTTTTCCTGGAGAAGATGCTCCCAAACTTATTCTTTTTAGTGGGAAGTGTTTCTATGAGTTCCTGGGACAACCCCCGGCTTTCTGTTCCTACCGCTTCCCCCAGCTCTACTAATTCCTGATCCACAAACCAAACAACTTATATGTTGTCCCGCATCTAGATGTGAATCCACTGCCTCTCTTGACCATCTTCGTCATTTTTTTTTTATTATTAAAAAAAACCCACAAGTAAACTGAAACGAACCTCATAGGTCATTGTATCAGGATCAATGTCATCTTGCCAGGATACCTGTGGCAACATGGCATTAACGAGCATATAGAATTCAAATCAGTGTTTAGATCACATCCTGCACGGATACACCACTAGCTTCACAAAGATGGGCAAGAGTTAACTAGTTGACACAGATTCAAAAACCGTTTAGATTATGCGCACATACCTGAGGACTGTCGGGATCATGCTCATTTGCGATACCTATAAACACAGACAACTTCTTAGCTTAGAAAAGAATATGATCAAGTAGAGCATAAAGGGATACATAAAAGAATTGGAGGAAATAACTAACATTCTTCAGCTTCAGAGTGCTCATCTGTGTCACCGAATTGGACAGACCGTGCAACTGTGATTTCAGGATCATCAACGTTCACCATGGGATGGTACTCCCAATTAGTTCTCCCGATGGACATCCTCGATAAATGATCGTTCATGTCATAAGAACCATAGAAAGAAGCATTATCTGATCCTGAAAAGCCAAACTTGTATGCATTTGTATTCATGGTCCAGTACAGATTGTCCTGAGAATAGGCAAAGAAGGAAAGTTATGTATTCGCCAGAAAGGAGACGCAATGCATTGTATGTCTCCCTGTGATATATGTGCATACACAATGATAAGCCCATCTGACAACAGATGAGACAGAAAACTAATTTCGTCCTGGGAGGGACTTACTAAAGGCGGTATGAACCAGGCCAGAAAAAATAACACAAGGAAAGTGGAAGTACCTGAGAATGCATTGTTCCGGCATGAGCATAGTTTAGAGGCCCCTGAGCCGCACCACCATAAAAATCAATGTAACTTCCAGTAGCAGCATAAGGGAACCCCGGCTCCGTGTAATGAGCATCTTCAACTGGTCTATCTCCATTCATTTCAGCTACTGCAATTGATAAGAAGAAGAAGAAGAAGACTGTAGATGTATTTAGAGGATTCGAAACAAAACACAGAGGAAAAAACAGAAGAGTAGCATTGGAGGGGATAGTGAGTAATGTCAGAAGAGGAGGAGTTGAGGTAATTGGGAGGGTAGCGCAAATAAAATACCTTACAAAATAGGAATGGCCCCAGCAACTAGGCAACTGCAGAACTAATTACTAGATTGTGCATAAACAAAGCGAGTCCAGAAAGCAGTAGAAATATGCAGAAAGTGGTTAGGGTCAGGTGTAAACAAAGAGACCTGCGACTAAGCAAGCATACAAGAAAAAAAAAAAAAAAAAAAGAGAGCATCAGGCAAAGGCATTGAAAGAGCAGAGATTGGGGACATACATTCGAGGAGGGTTGGAGCGGCGAGTGGGCAATTGAAGACGGCAAGGGAGAATCTAGAATGATATAATCTGCACCGCAAAACAAATTAAAAACAAAGAAAGAGGAGAGAAGGTGAAATTGAAAACAGTGAGAGAAGAAAGGGTAGGGAAAGAAACTTACTTGATTAGTGGAAGAAGAAAGAAATGGGCATTTCGACCAAATTCATAGGACAACGAAAAAGGCGAAGCGGAGGGGGCACTGTAGACGAGAGACGGAGGAGCGCAGAGAGAGAGAGAGAGAAAGAGAGAAAGAGAAAGAGAGAGGAAATGAGGAAGCAGACAAAACGACGTCGAAGGAAGGGGGGGAAGAGAAAAAGCCGTTGAAGAAGCCGGCAAAAAGATATGTGGTTCAGTGTGGGGAGACGCACCCACCCACAGATGTCATCTCAACCCTACATCTGTCTTCAAATCCCGTGCCCAGACCTACCCAGAGACAAAGATTTGCTTTTTTTTCCTTCTTCTTCTCTTTCTTTAATTAAATTATTATCAAGGAATGAGGATTTTGTTCTTCATTGATGGATGGACTAATTAATATATATCATCCCTTAAATATTTAAAACAAAAGTACAGCTTTCGGCCTTGAGATTATCAAAACCACAGCTTGCTTGTCTGTTTTCCCACAAAAGGAAACCTCCATTCCATCCATACTTCTTTTTGTTGGAGTATTACTTTTTCTCTTGTCTGATATAATTATATATTACACACACTTGTTGTCTCTCATATTTATGATTATGTCAATATATGTGTAACATTTATTTAGGGTTTAATTAGTAGCTGCGCTATAATAAGCAGTGTGTTTGGATCCATGGATAAAAGAGAAGAAAATAAGGTAACTTCAAAAAGACAAGAGGATAGATGGAGAAACTCTTGGGCGTGGTAATAGTAACATTGTACTTTGCTTGTGGTCTCTGTCTTGTCTAGTCTGTTGTCGTATGTAGGGGGCAATTGAAACTCCAATGAATAGAGTAATAAGACACTTTTTACGTGTGGATGCCGGGAAAGTTGCAGACAAGCAAATATTAAAATAAACAAACCACATTTTGGTTTCTCTATGTTCAAGGCATTTGCTTGCTGCTGCTATACTTCTAATATCAATGAATATTGAATAATGTATTTGATGATAAAACTCCATCAATATATGTGTATTCTCTCATTTTCAGCAAAATACAATCCAATCAAGGATAATATTGAACATTGATCAAGGAGGAATATTCAAGAAGAAGAGACGGTCTTGAAGGAGTCGCGAAGGTGGGTTAATGTATCGTGGTCGCGGTTCCACTCGGGCGCAGGGGCGTTGACGAAATGGGCGTAGAGCTTGTTCTTAGCGCAAGTGACTGTGATCAGGCTGTGCTTTCCAACTCCATCGATCTCGTACAGATAGTAGACCTGCCCTGTCTCGTCCTTCCTCTCCTCCGACACCACTTTGTCGGCGCCGGCTATCAGATCCTGCAGGTCCACGTCCGACAAGGCAAGGTTGTTCAGAATCACATCCCTCGGCGCCAGCTGTCTGAATCCCGCCAGGAATGTCAGGTACTCCTTCTCTGTCCTCTTCTTTGGGTTGTAGAATTCGCTGTCTGTTCCGTTTGTCCCCTTCTCCACCTTCGACACCAGCCTCTCCTTCCACCCTTCCGGCACATCGTACACGTACTCCGCCGATGCCTTCCTGTCCGAGTTCCCACCGTATCCCCCGTAGTTCGCCGCGCTCGCTGCCGTCCCGTAGTATATTTTGTACGTTTGGTTCCCCTCGCCCGCCGCCGGCAGCGCCGGAACCATCGTCAGCACGGAAGTCGCGGCCAATGCGGCGGCCATGGAGGTGCCTACACGAGATGCTATCGCCTTTGGGAGGAGCGGCTTTCTGGTGGCGGAGGCGGAGATAACCGGAGATGCCGAGAAGATTTTCGTGGCCATTATTACGCTCTCTTGTCTTATTATTTGGGATTTGGATAACGTTACCATCTGAGAGAAAGAGATTCTCTCTTTCTTATTTAATCACAACCCTCTACTTCCGTCAGCGAGTTTGATAATTAAAATCTCCGGATAAGCCCCAAACTTTTATCATATTTGCATGTACACCCCCGGATTCCCAATTAGCTGGTGCGACGTCTCTCAACCGCGAAACCCTAGTAAACATTCATCTTTTATTGGGTTCTTCTCTTCTGTTTATTTTTATTTTTTATTTTTTTCCCCCAGGAGAGAGATTCATTCATAAATCATAATCAACCCCCCCCCTCAGGAGAGTCTCTCGATCGCCGATGTCGAAAAGGTGCGTGCTTTACCCATTTCGTTTTTGTACTCTTCTTCATAGGCTGACTTCAAGCTTCCAACTTTTATTTTTTCCATTGCAATTGATGATACAAGTAAATGTTTTTAAAATGATCCATCCATCTCTGCCCATGAACCATCATCTTGTTTCAATTCGTAGCAATGAATATAATCTCATGTCAGGGTGGGCTGTTAAAATTTCTTCCCCTTAAGATAAATCTCATCTCAGGGTGGGCTGAGAGAAATTGATCATGAATTCGCCCCATCTGGGAAAGATCTTTATCAGTGTTCATTATAAAAGAAGAAAAAAATCTAATTTCTCAGTCTTTTTCTGTCCGTGAATGGGTTTCATCTTTTTTACTCGACTACTTGGTTGCTTGCATTCTCCTTTTGTTTATTGATGCTCTTATTTTTCTCTCCCAACTTTTCTTATGTTTCTTCTCACTCGTTTCTTTTGTTTATCTCTTAGAATCCTTTGTAAATTCTTTGCTCACGGTGCATGCTTGAAAGGGGAGCACTGTGAATTTTCACATGACTGGAAGGATCCTACAAACAATGTAAGCTTCAACTTTGTCTTGCCTATGGATAGGGGAACCAGCATTCATTTCCTTTGTATTGTAAATGTTCTCTAAGAAACGAAATTCCTATTACAGATTTGCACCTTCTACCAGAGAGGAATCTGCTCCTATGGAAGTCGATGCAGGTACGAACATGTCAAAGCTTCTCGGCCTCATCCATCTGCTTCATCTTCGTCTCGGTCATCTCCTGCTTCAGCTTCCAACCCTCTTGCCTGTGCTTTTCTTCCTGGTGTCTCGGAAAGAGATTTGAGCCCAGTTCCCTCATCTACGTGGAATTTGGATTCTCTTCACCAGGATTCCTTAGACGAGGTCAACACCTTTAACCCTGGTATAGTCAAACCAGAAGAACAACCCATTTGCTCATATGCTGCAGCTGGTGATTGCCCACGTGGAGATGACTGCCCTCATATCCATGGAAATATTTGCCCAACTTGTGGGAAATGTTGCTTGCATCCTTTCAGACCCGAGGAGAGCGAGGAGCACAAGAAAGTATGTGAAAAAAAGCAGAAGCAGCTTGAAGCATTAAAACTTAGCCAGGAGATTGAGTGTTGTGTCTGTTTGGAACGTGTATTGTCTAAGCCAACTCCAGCTGAACGGAAGTTCGGGTTACTCACTGAATGTGATCATGCTTTCTGCATAGCATGTATCAGAAATTGGCGCAGCAGTTCTCCTTCCACTGGGATGGATGTCAATAGCACACTGAGGGCTTGCCCCATATGCCGCAAGTTATCATATTTTGTTGTTCCTAGTGTAATCTGGTTCTCAGCTCCAGAAGAGAAAAAAGAAATTATGGATAACTACAGGGAAAAGCTCAGGTAAAGTTACATGCTTTATGATTAACTTACCATGGACAAGGTTTTTCATTCTGGTGGTTTTATTGCTGTCTTTATGCTCTTCATACTTGATTGGCAAGCAACGGAAGAAAAAACTGTATGCCTGTAAGTCAATTTTATGAATATTTCTTCGTATCTATGAATGATGCAATAAATGCTCTCTGTTTACCAGGTCAATCGATTGTAAGCACTTCAATTTCGGAGATGGGAATTGTCCGTTCGGGACAAGTTGCTTCTACAAGGTATTTTTATGCATTCAGGGTTGAAACTCTAATAAAATCAAGCATGCTCGAATGACGTCAAATAATATGCGTAGCTGTTTTTTACTGATAGGCAATCCTTTCTAAGTCGGGGGTGTATTTGAAACCATGCTGATTGGATTACTTTTGGTTCTTAGTATCTTTGCGGAGTCTTTGATTGAAATGAATTCAGAGATGTAATTGGTTAAGTAGACATTTGGCACCGCTGCTCAAGATTCCATTGAAATCAGGTCTCATTGTTGTATTTTGCTACCTTGATTTCATACATGAGCATTTTCTGTTATCTGTTTGAAAGCAGTTTTGAATCACCATAATTAACGCCCTCCTGAAACTCTAATTATATAATGCATGCTCGAGATAACGTCAACTATTATGCCTTGCTGTTTCTTAACTGATATGCAATCCCTGCTGTTTTAGATTTCCTTTTGTATTGTCTATCTCTGAGTTTACCTATCTATACTACTTATTACCAGATGTTCCAAATCTAGATAATTGAAAATGTTTGCTGATAACCGTAGCGTTGAAGCCTTACAATTATCCAAGAGTTGGCCTTTAGTTTATTACATAGAGATTTCAGCTTAAATTTTATGTCTCTATAGAAGGAAGCGTAGGAAATTGATTAATGTGATATAGCATCAATGGTTAGTGACGTATCATAGGCTTGAGATAAAATAATGTGATGAGTTTTCTGCATGGAGGGAGGGTGGGTTTGCAGAATTTTCCTCTAAGTCCTTAGAAAGCTTGATTAGTCCTTAATGGATGTTGTTGTGTTCCAGCACACTGTGAAGCCAGGGTCATATGCATGGAAATACCGCAGGCCACCTCCAAGGCGTCCACGTCCCTCTGGATCTAACTTCGCAGACGTGGATACACTTGTTAATATGATCGGGAATATAATTTCAGAAGGCGAATATGGTCCTATTGGGTTTGAAGATACGGATGATGACGAACTGACTACAACGGATATGATGATGTTACTGATGCACATGGATATAGAATCTGAGGACTCGTCCAATGAGGATACCTATTAGCTACCCTTATTAAAGTTAATTAAAGTGAGAGTCTTAGGTTATATAGCTATAATATGGTATTGGGAAGTCGTAGTAGTCTGTCGTTTGGGTGGAGTATAATTTGACTATTTTCCCCTTGGAATGTATATTTGATGGTGTTGATATGGATGCACCTCTAAAACTCAAAGGGGGGTTGTGGGTGTGATTGCAGCATGCTTATCATGATGGTCGTTTGGAGGAAGTGGTTCTGCGGCATCTGGATGCAGAAGATGGGCAGACTGTGATAGCAAAAGATATAAGGTATTGGTATCTTCAACTTATACCACCAGTCTCCTTCTTTCAATCGGTTTCAGCTTATTTCTGGATGGTTATTGTCTTTATAGGTTGTCTGACTTCCTTGAGAACATGCACATATGAACTGAGACTCTCTTGGCACAATAAGGAAGAAGGCAAAGATGTTGTGATAACAACTTTTCTTTTCTCTTCCTGGGTGTTTCCCGTTCATTGTAACGATTTGATTTGTGTTGGGAGATTATATATCTTAGACCCCGATGCTTTATGACTTGCGATAAGAGGGAATCATTTTAATTAAATTTTGTCTCTAAAATTATCAATGCTTCCTGCAAATCAGCGCACATGAGCGATACTGATGTAATGCGATCAAAATCCTTTAGTTCGCTTCGCTGTCCTTCTACTGCCACTGGAAATATACCTATATCATCATCTCTTTCATCCGCTTAGTTGCTTGTCTGACAAGTCCGTTAAAGCTAATATGCAAATCTCTTTTAGCTGTTATTTTTTATTTTCTGCCAGTAAATTTGGCTGGCAAAGTGGTTATGAGTACTGAGCTGAGCTTCTGATTGCAGCAATTTCCTCATCTAAAGTACATACTCTTGTCTTTAGTACTAAAATCTATAATGGTTGCTAGCATTCAGGAAACTAAGGCCAGGATTTCTCGAATAGAAAACGTTTTACCTCTAAATCTCGAGACTCAAAAACTTTGTCATCCCCCACGCTAGGGATTTGGTCAATAAAGATAAGCAGCTACAAAATGAAGAGGATAAGGGTAGTGTTTCCTTCAAGATGAAGTTTCCAAGAAAACATCGGTAACAGATAACCTGATACATTTGTTGCCTGCATATCAATGCTTACCAACCACTTATGGCTATGCCTCAGCGCCTATGCCTTCCTTTTTGCATCACGCAAAGATATCCTCTGTCAACAATTGTTCTTCAACATTCACACAGCCTTCAGGTGCACACTCGATTTGCTGATAGTTAAGTTGTCTGGACGCTTCATACACAGCAATCCCTACACTCACTGAAAGATTTAGACATCTCACATACGTTTCTACCATCGGAATACGTAGGGTCCCCCCTCCATATGGTTCGTTTTTGCAGTCTAACAGCGTTTCAGGAGGTAGACCGCTTGTCTCTGACCCGAACAAGAGGTAATCGCCTCTTCGGTAAGAGAATTCCTGCATCAAGTTGTGACTCTTTTTTTCAGCTACGGAATTGCTAGTGGTTGTTGCTATTTCTGGTTGGTAAACAAACAGAGATGAAAGGAAAACAGAGGTCGAAGGACAGGCAACTTACTGAATGTATATTTGTTCCTCTTTTTGTGAAAGCTATCATCCGCTTTTCTCCTTCCTAAACCAAAGATAAAAATATAAGTCAACTCAGACACCACACATAGGGACTTGAGCTACTGAAAATTATATTGGACAAGTAGTAAACCTGTTGCCTGAAATATTCTCGAAACTCAGCCCATGAGCTATGCGCTCTGACAACCACATAGCTATGCTTTAAATTAAGAAGAAGAACAGCTGATGAAAGGGCATGAATCTCACAACATCTAACCTTAAAATAACAGATGAGATGCTCATGCAAGAGACCAAACACAATTACAGTAGGGATGTGCAGAAATCTATCCCAGTAAACTCTCTTTTGTGACATGAAACCAAAATAAATTCCTATGTATAGACAAATTAGGTCGGATACGGCCAATAATCCAAACCAGCTCGCTTTACTCTGGCGTCATCCACTTGAAAACCTAATGGCTGAAGCAGGATCAAGATGAAGATCAAGTCATGAACACTGGAAATAATGAATAAGTAGTGTTTGCTTGATCCAAAGGGGATATTTTACCCCGACCAAATGCAGCCCAACAGCTGAGGCCGCACATGTTCTTGCAATGCAACCTGTATTCCCAGGAATCTGTCAAGGAGAGTACAAATTTAGATCGTGGTCTGAAAAAGTTGGAAGTGGTCGGAAATGCACAAACATGAGAGAGACCAAGATATAATGTGTCAACTAAAGAGGGAAAAACCAAACTAACACAAGACCAAAGCAGATGGAACCTGGGGGAGTCAGATATGTAGCAGTGAGAGTGCAAACCTGGGGAGAGACCAAAACTATTTGAAGCAGCTTACTCCTTGCATCTTCCTTGACTCCTTCTCCCGCCCCTCGCGGTAGGGGACTTCCGTTGTCTGACTCGCCTACACCAACTCGGAAAGATTACAAGTCAAATAGAAGCGAGAGCGAGAGCGAGAGCGAGAGCGAGAGCGAGAGAGTTACACAGAGGAGAGAGAATCTTGGAGGAAAACGAGGTGATGGAGAGAGATAGCTTGCGCTTGAGATGAACTAAGCTAAGCGATGGAAAAAGGCGGCCACCTGACGGGAGATGAAACGGCCTTGAAGCTACGACGCTCAGACTGCTCCGCCCGCAACTCTCCATTCCCCTTCTCGCCTCCCTTCTCCTCCGCAGATTCCACAAGACGTCGAATAAGATATCGTGAGTTGGGCCGGACACTTTTAGGCCCATTCAATACCCTTGTTTTAATCGGTAAGAGACCCGCCGGACTTTGAAACCAAGGTACCCTAAATCCTAAAATGCTAAAGTAACAAACAAAAACAATTGACATCTTTGACGATTAGGTAGGTGTTTAATTAGGTACTCTTTTTATTTCTTCTTCTTCATTTTCAGTCTTGCTATTGTTGTTTGCTTCTTTTTCTCAGTCATCCTAATCACTAATCATGTTCTGCTACCCAAGTACCCTGGATATTATATCCCAACACAGTAATTAATTAAAGACCAAAAGAGCCTATATATATATATATATATATATATATATGATCAACTCTTCTCCCGGAAATTCCACTCTCAAATTTCTCCTCAAAAAAAGTTTTGGCATTCTTGATGTATGTGTAATGTGTACAAGACAATAGATCATTTGCTGTTCATTTTATTGAGGAGAAAAGAAATACAGGAATGGAAAGCAATTATATATGAGAAACAAAATGCATATAGATCAGATAGAAATACTGTAGGGAACACCCATCCCGGTAACACCGGGCCCAGATATGGGCTTCAAAAGCTCGTACTTAACTACACCAGCTCCCGCTCTGTTCTTTAGAGAAACGTTCACGTTTCTCTCGTCTATCACTCCCTCTAGATATTGGAGCCTGCCTTTGAGTCGTTCAAATGCAGCATTGATGACAGGATCGTTGGTCCAAGATGCTTCTGGGTGTTCTCCGATGTACTCTTCGTCTGATGCATGGGTTGATAAAAGATCCAAAGTGACCATCACTTTGGTCGCCTGCTTCTGCGACGGGAATGTCTTAAGCATCACCTTTTCTGGCTCCTCATAGAACTCTTTTAGCTCTTCATCTGTCGGTTCTTCCACTGGCATTCTTATCCTTGTTGTGGTTGGTCGGTTGGGTAAGTATCCTCCATATCCATACTGTCCAAAATTTACAGCTGCATGGTGACCTGAGGCGACCCATGCAATCGTAGTTGCCACGCTAATCAAGTCATCTTGTGTTTCGAGGACAGGCCACCAAGGTTCGTCTTTCTTGTCTCCATGCCCTATGTTCCGCACTTCACTCCACCATCCTTGGAGTTCCTCGTCCAACATGATCAGTCCTGCATCTGGATAATAGTGCTTCACATAGTCTGTTATCCACTCCTTAAGTGCATCCCACAAAATTAGACCGTCATTTGCAAATGGGTAGTCTGGTATACTCAGGCGTAACCCATGTTCAGCGGTCTCATCTTCCTCAGCCAGCCCCCTTAAAGCGCATTTTTTTGATGTAATCGTATTTGGTTAGTTTAGTAGTTTAATTGTGGTGATATACAAACTAATTAAATTATATATATACACACCTTCTGATGAGGTCTGCAGGTAAGCCTTCCATGTCAAACCTCCATAGTTTATCATAGACAGCTGAACTTAGCTCTAACGAATACTTCCCGGGCCAGAAGCAAGTCTCAATAATTCCACCTGCGTTGATGAGACTTTGGCGAGCACGAGCGTTGATCTCCATGGTGTAGCGGAAGTGGGGATGCAATAGCCTATAGATGGGATGCATAGCACTTAGTTGTCTGTGTGCCGCTATTATGTATGGCTCCATACAGCAGTGAGTCCTTAGCCTGTAAATTTTTCCATCTCTTTACTTGTTAGTGATATCACATTATACATGTAATGTAATTGGTGCCAGAAGTTAAACCTATTTTTCTTTTCTCTCTCTCAACAAAAAACGGTATATGAGAAAATCTATTTTGAAGTGAGAAGTGTTTAATTCAATACCAGTGAGAAATAAGCTGGTGATAACCGGCGTCATGAGAAATAACATGAGTCTTAGCAATACTCCATAGCCAGCAGGATGTAGCATCATAGCCTGGCGTAAAGACCTGTCTCCATTGAGGCTTGTTAACATCTGCGGGACGAGTCAACTCAATGGCGACAGGCCTCAATGTGCTATTATCGTTGAGGAAGAATATTGTTCGAGAAGCATATAAAGTGGTATCTTCCAACTCTCTCTCTTTGTTCACATACGGTAGAAACAAATCATGATAATCCAACATGAACAATCTTTTTTTCTTAAGAGCCTGCATACATGCATCCATCATTCATTATGGAAATCCTCCATATATATATATACATATGCGGTTTTGAGAAAAAAACTGTCGAAAATATTACCTCATCAACTGACATATTTCCTTTGATTTCTCTTTCGATAATATCCCAAGTAATGAGTGAGTTGGGATCACCATAAACGGCAGGGTCTAGTTTGCTTTTCAACGGCCACTCCTAAGTTACAGTGCGAGGAGTTTGTATTAACATCCTAAATAGGTTTTTAGCTTTTAAAACCAGAAATTAACTTTTTTCAAATGATTATTAATTTTTTCAAGCTTACGTTAACTAGTTGAATGCTGTAGGGATTAAGGCCTGCAAGTGTCTGGCGAGCGAACTCGTCGTCTCGGATCCATGAAAATCTATCCTCTGAATCGATGTGAATGATATTGGAAAGTACGTTTAATTGTAGCCTAGCTAGCTAATATAGAACTGGAATAATATAATGGAGGAATAAAGAGGAGAGAGGTAGGTAGGTACGCACTACTAAGGAGAACTGGGGCTTCAAACTGGAGAATATCATCTTGAGCTTCAGCAACGGCTTTGATGAGTCTGGGGATCATAGGTAAAAGGCCAGAATCCTTGGGAAGCGCGATGCCTTCTTCAAATAGACTTTCTATGGCTTTGAAGTGTGGGAAAGGCAAGTTGGGATCCAACAGAGCAGACTCGATCTGTGGGAACAGGGAGGGAAGAACTGCCAAAATGGCCTTGCCCGTGAATGAAGTGCCCTTGACTGTAGAGAATTCCTCGTCTCTAGGGACATAGAACTCCCCCCCGTAGCGTTTCTCTGAGGAAGGGTCAGTATCGCAGGGTTTACGACCAGTCTTGCCGCGCCTTGGATACGGATGAGAGAGGCCTCCAATTACAGGGCGTGCAAGTTCGGTATCGTTATCAGGGTCACCCACATCATTGTACACGTCATAATCGTAAACGCGCTCTAACTTGGTAAATTCACCAACTTGCTCGCGGTTCTTGCCTTGTAAGGTCTTTAGCTCCTCCTTTCGCAGCTGTTGAAGAGGCTTCGGGGTTTGGGAAGGCAAGTAGGACTTGTTGGAGAAGAATATCCGCTTGGCTGGGCCAGCGGACTTGGGGGCCACCCATGAGTCACATGTAAACGTAACGGACCCGCCGGGTAACTCAAGCACCATCTCCTTGATGAACATCTCTCTGTGGTGCTGGTTTTGAACCCTGATGGCCCCCACATCTCC
This sequence comes from Turritis glabra, assembly GCA_900406565.1. Classification (NCBI taxonomy): domain Eukaryota; kingdom Viridiplantae; phylum Streptophyta; class Magnoliopsida; order Brassicales; family Brassicaceae; genus Turritis; species Turritis glabra. Next base: position 17,385 of record OVBN01000228.1, on the reverse strand, counting down.
AAAGTCTTCGGGCATATCAAACACGCACTCGTACTTCTCATCTTGGGCGTCGAACCACACACGTTGTGCGTAGTCTTCCACCGGATCCTTCTCCATCATCGTCCCTGATATATGTGTACTCAACTTTAATTATTGATTGCGTTAAACCTATATATACTCATAGTTCATATATATATATTCCAAATATGCTAGCTAGCTTCTTATTTTCTTAAAAAGTAAGGTTTGATATATTATGTACTCACGGACACACACTTACAGGCGCAGCTTCGTAATGTTACTATAATAAAAAAATTCTGTCTCTAATACTGGTTGACGAGCATCTACGATTGGCTCCAATTGTTTGTTGGAGTTTTTTTTGAAAGGCCTCTAGTTTTATTACAAACGCTTCTATATCCGTTTGTTTAACTTTAATAAAAGACCGTTTAACAAAAAAGAATTATGTACTTACGGGTGTCAATCTCGGTGCTAATAAGCTCGACGAGCAGTGATCTGCCGCGGATATCGCTGATGTCATCGAGAGGTCTCGACCAAACCATGCTCTCCAACAACCCTTCTTCTGCTGTTATGAATCCTTTTACTTTGATTTTCTTAACGGGGTTTTTCACTATATTACCTTTCTGATCAGTATTAGACCGTGAAGCCGTGACCTTACATCGTCCTCCGAGGTTTGGACGAGGCGGCTTGTCTCGACGTCCTGCGGAGATGGGGTTGATGAATGCTGATGGTTTAGGGAACAGAGAGCTGAGACTCTTTGCTATGTTCAAGGTCTGGAGACTCGACGACGACTCTCTACAAAACATCTTTTATCTCTTCAATTTTGCTTGCCCCCTCTGCATCTCCCACTTCATTTATTTATACAAAGTCTATACTTTTCTTGTCTTTAAAATATAGATTATATTGCTACTACAGTTGTCATGGATTGGACATACACCAAAAATATACAGTATATATATTTTTATCAAAAGATACACAATATAAATATAGACAAATATATATTTTTTTTTAAACATTTAAAAATATCCAAGAGAATGGTACTCATGACATACTATAGTGTACTTCGTTAATGTCAATAATACATCTCAACTACATGTGTTTATGTGGAGAATACAACAAGCTCCACCGTGGGGTATTACCCCATATGGAAATTTATGGACTTTTATTGCAAGCTTATAATTAGTATCTAAATGATGGCGAACAAAGTAGCATACGCCATAGCCAAAAATGCAGCTCTTGATAATTTCTCCTCATGAATTTGCAGTTGTGTCTTCTATTCCTAGCTGACTACGGCCTATTGTTGATTCGGGTCATGTATGGTTGAGTTTGAAAAAAGGAGTAGTATATAAATTATTGGTAGACATTCCCCCCCCCCCCCCCCCCCCCCCCCCCCCCCCCCCAATATACACACATATTGATGATAACACTGTATATGGATTATTGCTACAGTTATATTAATTGCTACTTCCATAACGGAGATTAGAACTTTAGAAGTATATATATATATATATATATATATAATCATCATACGTCTTCATAAATGCTGGTAATTGTTTCCATATGCGTAATGTTCATGACAAATTGAGAATCCAAGATAACTAATAAAACATATGTGTGGGTTGAGGAATAGGAAGTTGGTTACATAGACCACGAACAGAGATATACTCATATAAGTAACAGTTTATTGTGTGGTTGATCTTTAAGGCATGATCCGCAATAACTCCTCTGAAACAAGGGACCACCTGTTCATCTCTTATCCTTAAAAGTGCTGATATTTGGCTGCGAATCCTTGCGAGACTGGCCATGCACAGCGCACCATTATGGATGACAGGCTCATCTGGTGCACCATCCATTTTGCGCAAATTAGCAGCCCACGCTGCAACTTACAACTATTGACAAGCTCCTGAGGAACATATAGTCCGCTAACTCTAATAGATAATCGTGTGATGATCTGCTTAGCATTGGGCTTACGTTGGATCACTAGAAAATCTGGTTGTATTTTGAAAAGCTCCGTTTCCCTTTTTTTTGTTTGTAAATCGCTAGAAAAACTCTGTAAAGTTGCTTCTTAATAAAAATATAATTCACATAACCTAATCTGTATTTTTGTTTTGCTAAGTTGTACTTTTATAAATTAAAAACTGTACAGTACACATAGGTAGTTGAACTAGTGTTTTTTATTAAAGAGCTTGATTAGAAGAGATGATAAGTAAACTTAGAAGGTTGATGAGACGTACGTATTAAGAGGGCGGTGCAGATGCAGATGCTGTTTGTTTTTTGTCGGATACAAATATCCATCTTCTTGATCAATTATGAGGGTCTAATCAGAAAGAAGCAAATGGTGTTACATTATTATTTTGTTTTTTGATTTTAGTTTTACGTTATTATCTTGTTGTTTTCTAGAGAAGTGAGTAGGCACGTTTTTGTTGATGTTGTCCAATTTCAAACTAAAAATATACCCCCACACACCTTCGGGCCATTGACACCATACGTATCTCTCTCAATCATATGAGAACGCTAACTTCCATTACTTTCTGTCATTTTCGAAAAAGAAAAAAACAGTTATCTATATATGGGACCACCTGCAACCTTACTACCTACAATCATTTATTGTGTGTTTTACCGTTGCTATTTTAGGAAGATGTTAGTTTTGTGATGGTCCGGCTCACTCATTCATATTTTGTATCACAAACTAGGCTATACCCTAAGTTTATATCCGTAATATTGTTTATTTACAACAATTTAAACTGATTGTATTTATTTTCGTTTTTAATAATTGGAAATATGTAGAAAGTGACCATGAATCAGAAAAAAATAACAAAATAACCATAACGCTATAATACATTTTTCTCTCTCTCTCTCTTTAGTTATAATTACCCTTATACCTTCGTAATTATTTTTGCCTTCACCACCGTGATTCCATGGCGAGTGAACTTCCAACGAGTTTGAGTGTTTAGACATCATCAATTGATTTCTTAACAACCGACGATGACATGTCGGCGGCGATGGAAGCTTTCATCGGAACAAACCACCCCTCATCTCTCTTATCCTCAAACTCAATTCAACGAAGCTCGCGATGGAGTTCTAATTCGATTTTTCACCACCAGTTTAGAGTTTAGGGTTTAAGGTTTAGGATACTTGGACTCCTATCCTTTGCCCGTGCTGGTCCTTGGAGTCATCTGTTTAGTTGATTTCAAGTGTAGGCTGTGACAGTTTCAGAAGATTTTGTCAATTAATCTTTCATCTTATCCTACGGTCTAGGATGCAGAACAAGTAGTGTCTTCTAGTTTTAGATGAAGGTTATCGCGATGTCTTTGGCTGTTGGATAGGAGGTTGGTTTCTCTCGTATATGGCGTGACAATGATTGGTTGCTCGACTTTGGTGATTGCTAGGATTGCAGATTTTATTCTGGTTCGTATAGAGATATCTTTGTTCCACTCTGGTTCGATCTCTTACCGCTCTTGATTATTCGAGAATGGTGTTATCCAGTTTGGATTATTCGATTTTCGTCTCTGCTTTCCAGATATGATTGAGATATGATCATAGTGGCTTCTATCTAAGTGTGAATTGTCGCCTTGTTTACGACGTCGCCGTATCCGGGAGAAAGTATCAGAAGTCAGGGTAGTTCTGTCTTGTCGAGTTATAAAGCATAACATAGAAGTTTTGTTACCTTTAGGCCGTCTGGCTTCTTTAGAGGAGAATTTGTATATCGTTGGTTGGTCGGGTGCATCTTCAATAGGTTTTATCAAAGGATCTCTTGAAATTAGGATTCTTGTTTCGGTCTGGTATGAATCCTGTTAGTCGAGTTTTCATGTCTCTTCGTCTGTGTATGTTGTTAGATTCTTCTCCTATCACTTTATCCTTTTGCCTTATAGTATCAGTCGTATGTTTCTCTTTTATAGGACTTAAGTCTCCAAAGAATTCTTCCGGTGAAGCTTTTACGATTCTTCTTCTTCACCCGATCAGCTTCACAAATCCTGTATCAATTCGATCTCAGATTTTGGGATTCACGACGAAATGATGAGTCTTATGGCTTTTTATTAAGGAATTAGGCGAATTTGTAATTTTGGGATTCACGACGAAATGGTGAGTCTTATGGCTTTTTATTAAGAAATTAGGCGAATTTGTAGTCTTATGCCTTCTGAATATAGTTAATTGTCTCTTCCAGAATCTGAGATTAAATGCAGCGATTTTGAAAGCCTAGTATGATAGTTTTGCCTCTTGTGGTTTAAGTTGCTAACTTTGTTTTATCCTTAGATTTTGGGTTTGCGTTGACTTGATTGTATTAGCAAGTTCTGTTTCTCTATATGTGGAGTTTTTTTCTTCATTTGATCTTTTGGCTTGTGCGTTTTCAGGATTGTACCATCCACAAACTTCAAGTGACTAATCTCTGATGTAATTGTAAGTCTTGTCTTCTGATCATATGCACATTTTGTAGATTTTGGGTGTAATACTATATGGAAGTGAAGCATATTTGTTGGTGTTAATGGAAATAATACATATGTTTTGTTGTAGTATACCTATGTATTTTGGTTGGTGCTATGATGTTTTTGAAGTTATTGCCTAAATTATTTCTATACTTATAGGTACAGTATAAGTATGGTGGAGATATACTCTGTTTTTCGGGAGTGGAAACTTAATGACAAGTTTCAATGGAAATTTTTAGTAGACACAAACAAAGGTGGATCACTTTGTAAGGTAGCTGAGAATATCACATACAAGGATTTAATTGAGACTGTTATCGAAGATTTTGGATTTGATGGTTTAGTCAAAGAGATTACACTCAGCTATGAACTTCCTCTAAGGACGAAGCTGATGGTAGAAGATTCCCCACCATTCTATATACGCAATGATCGCCAAGTGTGCACTTTCATCAGGAAGATACAAGGAGATCCTGAAATAGTCCGTTTGTGTGTAACGGTGAGTAAAACGTACATGACTCTTTCTTGTTTTAACTGTAAACACTTAAACTAAATTATTCACATTTGATATAAGTTTTAGGAATGATTCAATATTTAGGATAACATCCCTAAATCATGTAATATAAAGCTATGATCACTTCTAGTTATCATTGTTTCAATATTTTTACCTATCTATGATTATGTTTGTAGGAACTTCATCGATCAATTGGAACTGACATAACATTTTCTATGGCACATAGTGATACATGTTCAACAGCTGAAAAAATGAAAAGGCAATTATTCATTTCTTTTGCATTCTACTCGAGATCATGCTCTGATTCCTCTAGTAAGTTCACATTCGACTCGAGGGGCAGATGATGGTGATTCATTTTTAAATGAATCTGATGTACATGAAAAACATAAAGTTAAAATCGTTTATATAAGTTTTTAGGAAGGATTCATGAATATTTTAGGATGTCCGATCCTCCCTAAATCATGCAGTATAAAGCTATGATCACTTCCAGTTGTTGTTTCAATATTTAATATCTTTTCATTTACCCATATATGATTATGTTTGTAGCAACTTCATCAATCTATCACAAGTGACATCTCTGTACCACAAAGTGATACATGTTCAACAGCTAAAAAAGGAAAAGGGAATTATTCATTGCATTTGCTTCTTGCTCCATACCCTACTTCGATTCCTTTAGGAAGTTCACATTCAACTCAAGGGGCTGATGATATACATGTGAACAAATATTTCAAGAACAAGCAAGAGTTGATGCTGAAGATGAGAAAATGGGCACTCGAATGGAAATTTGAGTTCAAGTCTCTATGGTCAAACAAAACGAGAGTGATTTTGGGATGTGTTGATGATAAATGCACTTGGAAAATGCGTGCAACTAAGCTACAATCATCTGAATTCTTTGTGGTGAAGAAGCACTGTCATGAGCACAATTGTGACACAACACACATAAATTCAAAGCATAGACAAACACACATAAATTCAAAGCATAGACAAGCAACTGCGAAATTGCTTGAGACCTTTTATTGCAACAACTACGGAGAAAAAAAAGTTGGACTCAAACCAAAACAGATTATTGAGCAGGTGAGAAAAGATCATGGAGTACACATACAATACAAAAAAGCTTGGAGAGAAAAAGAGGAAGCTCAGATTTTGGTTAGGGGCATTCGTGAGGATAGTTATTTCAATATAGTGAAATGGTTGTTCATGGCAAAGGAAAAAAATCTTTAATTTGGAAATCACTATGAAATAAGAGAAGAAAGCAATGAGACGTAAAATATATTTGCACACCTAACTATAGGAAAATGAAACATATCTTGGATTTCCAAGCCACCGCAGGCCCTTAACCACACCAGTATGAACCGAAGTGCTTGCAGCAACAACATTGGTCGATACATCAACAACATACTCCCAGCCTTGATCAAATTTGCAGAAATCCTTAAAACTTTTATGTCCTATCTTCACATTCATCTGCATATACCCATTCTGAATTTCCTAAAGTCTTGACTTTTATGTCCTATCTTCACATTTTGAGTTGTAAACCCACAACCATAAACATAAAGAATGCTTACTTCCAAGGCGTCCCTCAGATCTAAGATCCTATTTGTTACCTATAGAGCCATACTTGCAACATCGTTGTAAACTACACAAAAGGCATCAGATTTCAAAAAAAAAAAAAAAAGAAAGAAAACCTCCTGAGAAGTTCATCAAGAACCTTGACATTCCTCTTCTCTTGGTACATAAACATCCTGAAGTTGCAAAGCTTCGAACAGTCAGTCTTATTATTGCTACTGCTGCAATGCAAAAGATGGAGGAGACAAGCCTTCTTCCAATTTCTCTTCGTAAACCGAAGAGCTCTTACTTCAGCAGCCTCCAATTTTTTTCTTTCTAACCCTCGCAAACGAGGATCAAATTGACTCCTTCCACCGTGAATCCTTTTGTCATCGATTCCACAAACTTTGATAAAGGTCTATCGCCGTTCACTTGGAGATTCCTCCGCCAATTCTTATTATTATTTCCGGAAATCAGACAAGGCGAGTGTGCTCAATTGCTTCCCTTTGATATTAAGACCCTCTAAATCGTTTAGAGTCTTTGTGATACTTGGCTGATTTCAGCTATGTTCAGTTTTCTTTTGTTCCGACTCTATCGAACACTCTTCCTTATAAGATCATCTAAAGTTGAATCAACCTCTTGTTGATAGTTAGCAAATGAAACATGATTTATTTGGCATGGTTACTTGGTATTATGTAAACTTATCTTTTCCATATTTTAGTGTCTCTGAGGCAATACACATCTCTATACTATTAAAAGAGAAGTACAAAATAGTTATTGTCCAAAATTTTTAAAGTATTTACTAAAAGTGCCATTGAGATTTAGTTAATATTAGAGGATTCATTAAGGGTATTATAGTATTAAAAGTTTCTCAAATCGCAATAGATCGGGTCAAAATTAAAAAAAAAAGTCGCAATTAATTTTTCAGATCTTATGCTAGCTAATTATCTATTGTTAGCAGATTAAACCCGCAATAAATTATACGGTTAATATAGAGATTGTTAGCAGATTATCTGGAGTCGAATTATTAAGTATATTCCTTAATCCTTCTATCACTATTAATACAAAACGATTTATTAAGAGTATATTCTATAATTTAGTTTAAGTAAATCATTAATTCGATTGTTATAATTAGGAAATGATAAAGTTATTTTAAGAAATCAAATTAGTTTAAGATTGAAAATGATGTTAATTGGGAGAGATGGAGATAATAGAATTGTACCAATTGCATGGGCTGTTGTTGATGAGATTGAAAATGATGTTAATTGGGATTGGTTATTTGTGAATCATCTCAAACGAGATTTAGTACTTGGTGATGGAAGCAACATGACAATCATATCAGATAAGCAAAAGGTAACTGTTTACTTCATTTCATACTTCATTTGTCTTAATTAGATACAAAAACAAGCTAATAACCTTATGTTTATTCTTGTTTGAAGGATTTGGTGAAAGCAGTTCACAATGAGCTTCCACAAGCTGAACACCGCATGTGTGCTAGACATATTCTTGGAAATTGGAAGAGAGACACCCACGATCCAGAGCTAGAGCGGTTCTTTTGGAGAATTGCCCGCAGCTACAACATTGGAGATTACGATGCAAATATGGATGCTTTGAAGAAGTACAATCTATGTGCACATCAGACTTTACAAGTAACAAATCCTAAAACATGGTCTCGGGCATACTTTAAGGTTAGTTTTTGCTGCAACGACAACTTGAATAATTTGTGTGAATCATTTAATAAGACCCTTCGTGAGGCTAGAAAAAACCGTTACTTGAGTTGCTAGAAGATGTTAGGAGACAGTGCATGGTGCGTAGTACAAAGAGATCTATTATTGCTAATAGGTTGAAGACTAGATTCACTAAGAGGGCACATGCTGCAATTGAAGCATCCATAGCTAAGGCTCAAGGTTGCATTAGATATATGGCTACAGGTGATGTGTATGAAATACAGCATGGGGATTGCTCATACGCTGTGAAAATGGGTGAAAAAACGTGTAGTTGTGGGATGTGGCAATTGAATGGCATTCCATGCCACCATGCTGCGTCTGTTCTCATCGGAAAGAAGAAGAAAGTTGATGATTATGTCTCTGAATACTACACGACTGCAACTTGGAGGCTGACCTATGAACACAGTATTCAACCTGTGGAAGGTATGAAATTGTGGCCAAGGCTAAACCGATTACATGTGTTGCCACCACCAAATAGACTAGGCAAAGGTGGGAGACCAAGTAATTATGCTAGGCGTAAGAGCCTCAATGAAGCTGCTGCTAGTAAAGACAAGGCGAGTCGCGTTCGCAGTGTCATGACCTGTTCAAACTGTAGGGAAGATGGGCATAATAAGGTGTCGTGTTCAAACCCAACCGTTGAGCCTCAGCCTAAAAAACCAAGAGGGTGAGATTAGGGATTTGATTTTCGATATTTGGGGGTTTTTTTTTTCTTCTATTTTTAACACGACAACGTTTCATTAAACGTGTATATTAAACGGTCAATTAACGTTGATTTATGTTGACTAATTTCATACCTAATTCGGCTCAGTCAACGAAAGTTTGTGTATTATTTGGATTAATGAAAAGTCTGTACATTTTTTGGCGAATTCCGGTAAGTTGGTATATTAATTGACTGTTTTCTCAATCTCTAACACAAAATCTAATGATTTAAAGTCGTATATTACTAACTATATTTATGAAAACCACTTACCAAATTTTTTATCATTGATTGCATGATCTTACCAAATCTCATTACTTATATATATTTTGTATTCAATTATAAGTAATCTTACTTATCATGATCTTACCAAATACAAAATATTCAACTATATTTACGAAAACCACTTACCAAATTTTTTATCATTGATTGCATGATCTTACCAAATCTCATTACTTATATATATTTTGTATTTAATTAATTATTCTTCTGAAAATTTGGAAACAGAGATTACCTATACATATTTTGTATTCAATTAATTATTCTTTTGAAAATTTGAAACCGAGATCAATTCGTAATCTTGGTAATCAAGTAAGATTTTAAATATTTCAAAAAGATATGAAAATAACTAAACCTACAATTTTTCTAAATTAATTATAATAAATCGAAACAATTAATAAATTTTCCAAAATAAACTTTTCGTTTCTGATCAATCGGACTCATTAAGAGCATATTCTTAGAAGCAACCATATATACATTAAACATGATTTTCTAAACTAATTATATTTATTTTGTCATTAATTTATCCAAAAAGATTATAACTACAAAGATTCAAAAAGATTTCTTTTGCCTAACTCTAAAAACCTTCACTATATTTCAACTTTATATAAAAGAGTTGATTACCACAATAGCAGTCAAAATACATACGATCACTCTTTTCCTATATCTTTCTTTCTAAACGTTTTTGTTTTATTTTTCTAATTCTATAAAACAAAATTTTGATCAATTATGATCTATACTAATATGTTTTTCTTTTTTTGTTTGCACGACATCTTTGACATTGCAAATCTTTCACTCATATGGTCAAATGAATATAAATATCAGTTAAAAACGACATCTCTTTCCAAATCTTTCTTTTCAAATGTTTCTGTTTCATTCTCCTATTTATATTTAATGAAATTTTAATCAATTATAACATGAAAATATTAATTAAATAAGACGAAATACATCTTCACATTCTCTTTTTGTTGCGGTGTAAGTCTAGCGCATAAAGATGGAGTTAATTCCTAGTTTCTATAATCCATTGTAACGTAGAGAAGAGAAAAAAGATATGTATATATATTTACGTATCTTTTTCGTGAAGGTTAATAAATAATAGAGTTGGTATATTTTTCTAAGAAGATTTCGATAAATACATATGTTTTTAGATACATTTACATAACGTTTCTAGATTTTGTTAAATAATTCTTTTTGCTAAGAAAATTTTGATTTTTTTAGTAATCTTACTGTTAATATATATTTGCTAATATATTACAAATAATATTTCTACAATAAATTACAATTAATATAGAAACAAAATCTTAACAACATCTCAACGTTTATGTAATCCAATTGTATTTTGAAAAGTAAATAAAAATATAAAAGTAATTAAATGTATATCTATAATATATATAATACATCAAAATCAATCAAAAAGAAGAAAAAAAAAATTCAAGAGTTTTTGGGTCATATGGTGGAGCGGGTTAGAGATGACGTTAGTACAAATATAAAACTATTCCAAAGTAGAAAATACACATTTTCATCCAAACTTACAATTGTATGTAGTCATATGAATAAAACAAATTTTGTTTATGTTACATACAAATTATTATTTCACAAATTAACTCATAAATTTTATTCTTAAACTATATTACATATTTTCCTACTTAAACGACAAACAATGATCATATATATGTTAATAACACTATATGTCAACAAATATTCACGCTCATATCCTGCGGGTCATATAATTAAAATTTTTTTTACTTAAGTTATAAAATTTTGGAATGTCATATATGCTTGGAATTAATAAATTAAAAAATCATATAAAAAGTATAAGAACCATATAATCTATACACAATGCAATTACTTAATGATTACAATACAATAAATAATTCTATATGCTCAAATTACATACAAACACAATTAAACTGTAAATACATCAAATAACTCACATTTCTACAAACACAATTAAATTGTAAATACATCAAACAACTCACATTTCTACAAACCTCAAACAATCGATATATCTTTCTATAAACCAAGTAAGAACAATATCTCTATATTATACCCATTACAAATAGAACAAAGACATATAAATTTGAACTTAAAAAATGATAAAATATTTGTTTCCGCAATATAATCTCGCGCTGTAGCGTGGGTCTCATCCTAATTTAGATTAAAACATATACTACTTGAGCACCATTTGTTTGATATCTGTCCAACCACTTGTGCTTATTTTGTTCAAAACAGTCAAAAGACATACAAATAACTATTGTCTCTTACTACCTTCTTGAAAAAATCACACACTGTTTATAGAGTAAACACAATAATACTACACAAACAAACAAAAAATTCTAACATTTTTCAAGAACCATAATTGAGTCTTCATGTTCCTATCATCTCGAGGATGTGGGGAATACCTGCAGCCAAAAAGATAACAATAACTCCTAGCACGACCAGAAACATTGCTTTGATCACACTGACTCCATAAGAAGCAGTCCATATGGAGGTGAATGTTATCTTCAAAGCCAAGGCTACGATGGATGTAACAATCACTCTTGTGCTATAAACTGGTACGAATCCGCAGAAAAGAGGGATTATACCTCCTATAAAAATTTAGGATTACCAATTCTATTCAAGCTTGACTTCATTCTGGCTTCTTTGTTCATGGATATGTATGTGACTATGTTGTTGAACTAGATTTTACCCCGCGGTACACCATGGATTGATTTTTTTTGTAACTAAAAATTTTAAATTTTAAGTTGTATTTGTTTTGTTAATATTGTTTGTTTTGTTTAGTGTTTAAGATGATATAATTGTATTTTATTGTTAATTCTAAGATTTCACCCGCGGTATACCATCCCGTAATAATATCGATCCAAACCTGTTCCATCATATAACCCCGTCCTGTGATAATTTAATTTTTTTAACTTTAAACGTTTTATAAAGTTTAAATATTATAATATTTAAACTTATTACAAAGTTTATATATTTATAATATTAATTCTTATACAGTTAAAGTATTTATAATATTTAAAACTTCATAAAATTTTTAATATTATAAATATTTTTAAACATTTTATAAAGTTTAACTTATTAAAAATTTAAAATTTTTGAAATATTTAAATTTTAATAAAGTTTAAATATTTATAATATTTTAAAACTTTTTAAAAGTTTATATTATTTGAAATAAAGAATCGGAATAAACCGAATAAAACTTTTAAATTTGGACGCATGATAAATCAAGATTCCTGCTCATTTGTATTCGGAATCATTTTGGTCTATTTTATCGTAGGACTCTGAACCATTGTCCAATTTTTCAGGCGATGGGGGTCATTGTACACATATTTTTTTTATTCATTTATTGAGTAATATATGTCCGTTTAAAAAAATTTTAATCACATCATATGCAAAAAAGAATTTCAGATTTTATTAACTAAATGTATTATATAATAATTCAAAATAATTTAAATATAAGATTAAATAAAAGTGAAAAGAGAATCATATATTTATGTTTGAATTATGTAGAGATATTTTAGGAAATGAGTTTTGTTATGGTAATTATTGGTGTGAATATCCATTAAAGATTTTCGGATATTTTGTGATCCGATTTCAAAATTGATCCGACCCAACAATGACAAATTTTGTAAATAGTTTCGAAAACCAAAGATTTTTTCCAAATATACTTCAAAAATGTTAATATACATACATTCCCAATGATTATACTGCATAATGAAGCAAAGGCACCTAGAGCCGTTATCTTTATGCTTTCATTAGCAAATGTCACTGAGTAGGCAGTGATGGCGACAAGAGCGCCCATCATAACCCCTAACTCATCTCCCGTCACTTTACCTTTCGGAGCCACTATACTCTTCATCCAATTTGGTAGGTTATTTACCATTCTTTGTAATGGTGAATCTTCTAGGAGATTATCAATGGAATTCTTCTCCCTAAGTAAGTTTTCCTTCTCTTCTTCCCAATTCTTTCTCTCATTTGCCACCTGAAAAAAAAGGATTGCAGTGGTTGAAAGTTATAGTAGTAAGCACATGATAAACAGTACGTAGTCAAGGTTAGATATCTTCTCCTTTTGTAACTTTTCTGTCTCTTCTTTCAAACTGTTTCTCTGGTCTGTCAACTAAAAAAGAAAGGATATTGAGTTTACTGTCAAGCACAACCACAAAAGGATTCTTAAGACTATTATATATTGAGTTTCCTATTCTATTATTTACTTACCTTAGTGGAAAGTTTCTTGAATTCATCACGCTCTCTGATAAGAAGTTGGTTGTGATTGTAGAGGGTTTCCGTTTTTGTAAGAAGATCTTCTTGTTCTGCCTTCCATTGTCCCTCTTTTGTTCTTTAAGAACTACATTCTTCATCATGATATCTTTGTTCTTTTCAACCAGATCACGCATTTGGTTCTCCAGATTTAGATTCTTGCTCATGATATCTGTGTTCTCTTCAACCAGCTCACTGATTTGGTTCTGCAGATTTAGATTCTTCTTCATGATATCATCCTTCTCTTGCATCAGCTCATGCATTTGGTTCTCCAGATTTAGATTCTTATTCATGATATCATCCTTCTCCTGCATAACCTCACACATTTGGTTCTCGAGATTCTCTATCTGCTTCTTGGATTTCAGCAGATCCTGTGTCAGCTGCTGCTTTTTTTTGCTTTTGAGAATTTATATCAGATAGCGTATCATCATTGACCAAACTTGTTGCTTCCTTGTTCAGTTCAAGCACTTTGCATATAAATCGATCTCTGTATCACCAAAGAGAAGAGGCAAACAAGATTATGTCAAGAAGTAGGTAGTATATCAGATGTTTGATAAACAAGAAAGAAAGGTGAAATCTGCACCTGAGCAACGTTTCCTTGTTCTTTGTTTTGCCAAGCATCAAAAGTCATCCACGAGAAAAGCAGAATATCAAATAATCATCAACCATTAGCACAAAACTTATACAAAAAGTACTTATATAAGAGCATCCATGTGCATACCTGGGGAGCATCCAGTTCATTTTCAACACAAGAAATTTCATCTCGAAGAAGAAGGATCCTTTTTTCGTCGTAAAGAACAATCCTCGCCTGAAGAAAGGTACAGTTTCAAAGCTCAAAACGCTCTCAGGATAAAACAAGGGTCATGCCCCAAAAACTCTAAGCATCCATCCACGTGATCAACTAAGGAAATTGGAAACTGACATCAGGAGGCTGGATCGTAGCACCGTTTGAAGTATCGTTGACGTTAGTATCCTCCTCCGCTACTTGGTTTAAACACTTTAGACGTTCAAGAGTTCCATCCACAGATTCTAATCCCGATTCGAGATCTTCCACAAGCTTCTTCAATTCAACGCATCTTTGCACTTTGACGAGCAAAATCACCAACAATCAGAAACAATGTATTAATTCTTCGATCGATTACAGTGAATATGAAATCCGAATCACGTAAAATCAACCTCAAACCCTGAATTCCACCAACATTTCATTCCGATCAACTGAATTCAGATCATCTTATGATTGTTTTTCACGCTAATAAACTTCCGATTCTTCACCATTGGAATTTAGGATCCTCTCTACGAAATCTGAGAACAAAATAAACAAGAAGATCTTTCTTTACCTTGTCGAGATCTTTTAGATTTCAAGTCTCCGATCAAAGAGCGAAGCTGCTCTTGTGTATCATCGATTCCTGCCATGGTTGTTTATTCGTCAATTTAGCTCTAGTAGAGGAAAATATCTGAGTCTTTTCTCGTTCTGGTAACCGTTTGATTTGGAGAGATACACGCTAATCGAAGAAGATGAAGTCGCCGATCAGAAATAAAAGAAAAATGAAAGAAGCTAATTCTGCGTATCGACGATTCCCGCCATGGTTGCTTTGTGTGCTTAGCTCTCTACTAAAATGTATCTCACGTTTCTGTTACTCCCGTTTTGAGTTTTTTTTTCCCGGAAAACACGCTAATTAATTAGCAATTTCGGCCCATACTTATGGAGCCCAAACTAGTAAGCCCAGATCGTTTTGGAAATTGGAGAACTAACTGTGGTGTGGTATACACAACAATTACACAAATATGGAAAACGACTAACGGAAAAACAAATAGCTTTTCTTTCATATATATATATATACATAATTTCGATTAAAATTGAAACTCTCGAAAGGGGAAATCACCAAAGCATAAACATGTACAAGGAGAAGTCAGTACATTATAACATATTTATATTTTTAAGTTTTTTTTTTCATTCTATGAATGCATTTTTTAGAGTATTCAATAATTGATTATTAAAAGTTTTAAAAAATTAGTTTGCAAACAATTACATCTCATTGACATCCCTTAAACGGATAAGTAAGAGAGAGAAAAAAAAGAAAGAAGAGAGACTAATTACTAATCATTTTAACACTAGTAATTACTGACCATCCAAATGTTAGCAGAATAAAGTTTTTAGACCACCCCAACCAAATACAACTTTAGAAATTCCATAGTGAAGGAAGCTTTGAGTAGAGTGTTTGTAGTCCTCTGCCAAAATTTTCAGTTGTTTATTGTTGCTCTTCTAATGCATTTTACTACACTATATGTGTCTTTGTCGACCCCTCGGTGTTAAACGTTTTGTGCCGGTACTCAAAGCTTCAAGTTCCCCTCGGTGTTCACATCGCAAAGGGGCATGATCACCAGTGCCAGCTCTAAATTCACGCCAAAATCAATCTCCTACTCGGTGGTGAAACCAATATAACATTCTCAAATTCGTCTTTGCTCATCATAGGGTCTCTCTGCATTCCAACCATTACAACTTGATGAATTAAAGATTTAGGATTTACCCTTATACTTATCTAATATACTCATGTAACATGAACAAAAATTAATGACAAGATTATATTAGTTACCCACATACTATTTTTTTTAAAAGAAAACGTCCAAATTTGTCTAATCAATTTAATCTATGTAGAAAGAGAAGGACATAATTATATGAGTTTGGAGAGGATTTTATTGGGTTTAACTTAAGGAATTAATAAGAATACTTATCGTAAAGGAATTTGGACTTGGACACCTGATCATGATAAAATCAATAGTCAAGACAACTTATATATACAGACACACAAACACAGAGATGGAGCTCATGGTAGTAGTGTTTGTGACATAATTAAGTAGCCTTGATGGAGTATCAACCTAGGGGATCACTAGAATGGATCGTCGTGAGAGAGAATCGACAGAGAAAGAGTGCCAAAAACAAGATCAAACAAGGAGAAGAATAAGAAACATAGTAGTTTAGCGGAAATTATAGATCACAAAATCGAACATATCCTTTTAGTAGTTTAGGTTTTACTCTGATACCATGTCAAGAAAACTTGTTTTGTATAAATCTTTTTCTTAGAGTTGAAGTTACACATATCTTTGCCTTATATAGTGGTTACAATTCAAGTATTAAGTTTAACCTAACCTATCAACAAGATAAGCATACAAGACTTAGCCTATTAGCCCAATAGTTCTAGAGCATTGTTTTATATAAAGATTATCGGAACTTTATAACATTTTTGCACATCACATATTAAGATAGATATTTTTCTTTTTGTTGGACTAGTTTGAGATCGATCTCGTACAATATATATGTTTCATATATCTTTTGACAAACTATTACACATTAGGGTTTAGGGTTTAGGGTTTCAGGGTTTAGGGTTTAAGGGTTTAGGGTATTTAAGGGTTTAAGGGTTTAGGGTTTAGGGTTTATTTAGGGTTTTAAGGGTTTATTAGGGATTTAAGGGTTTATTTAGGTTTAGGGTTTTTTTTAGGGTTATAGGGTTTAGGGTTTAGGGTTTAGGGTTTAGGGTTTAGGGTTTAGGGTTTAGGGTTTTAGGGTTTAGGGGTTTAGGGTTTAGGGTTTAGTTTAGGGTTTAGGGTGTTTAGGGTTTAGGGTTTATTTAGGGTTTAGGGTTATTTAGGGTTTATTTAGGGTTTAGGGTTTAGGTTTTAGGGTTTAGGGTTTAGGGTTTAGGGTTTAGGTTTAGGGTTTAGGGTTTAGGGTTTTTAGGGTTTAGGGTTTAGGGTTTTAGGGTTTAGGGTTTAGGGTTTATTTAGGGTTTAGGGTTTAGGGTTTTAGGGTTTAGGGTTTAGGGTTTAGGGTTTAGGGTTTAGGGTTTAGGGTTTAGGGTTTAGGGTTTTTAGGGTTTAGGGTTTAGGGTTTAGGGTTTAGGGTTTAGGGTTTAGGGTTTAGGGTTTAGGGTTTAGGGTTTAGGGTTTAGGGTTTAGGGT